>CM057449.1:1564382500-1565632500 GCA_016271365.2 Neoceratodus forsteri
ATGCCACTGAGTTCAAAACACCATTGAAAACATTGAACAGCATACCTGTTTCTTTAGTTCACGGTCTGGCTTTGAAGAGTGACGATGTGTATGCAGTCGAAAGCATTATGGTATTGGACCCACAATGGGTAAGTAAGGGCTTGAGGGGTGCAGGGTGGTGGGTGCTGAGTGGGAGGGTTTGGTGGGGGCAGTAATGGCAAAAAGACATCAATGGATGTTTTTCTTTTACAGTTTTTCAAAAATAAATAAATAAGGACCAAGAATTCTCCTTCGCAACACTGGGGTTTTGGGCACCCCCAATGTCACTGTTATGTTTTTGGGGGTGGGGTCAGATAGTGGGTGCTGAAAGGGAGTGTCAGGTGTGGAAAGAAATATATATGTATAAAAAAAAGAAAAGGTCACAGTGGAGCATGATTGTGACACTGGGGATATGGGACCCCAGTGTCATTGTTGTTTTGGGGGACTGCTGAGAGGGAGGGTTGGGTGGCAGGATATCCATAATTTTTAAAAATTGGCAGTCATGGCAGAACACGGCACACTCCACCATGACCAAGATGGCCACCTCTCTCCACTGCGCATGCACTAGCGGTCATGCATGCTTAAATACAGTTTGACAGCCATCTTGGACATGGTGGAGTATGACGTGTTCCACTGTGACCACTGACAGTTACAATAGTGCAATGCACGATTGCCTATGGAGACACAAGCAGAGTGCTTCACAATGCAGAGGTGACTGTGTTGTATCTCCAACATGTTGTTCAGTCGGAAGGAACGTGGCTGTCCTTTTCTCATAGAAAGAGGTCTGCAGGGCTATGCCCACTGCAGCCCTAACAACTGCAGGGAATGCCCTACTGAGAGCAGATAGTGGGCAATACAAGAAATTTGATAGCATCCCTGTGGGGTAGTTCCTCAGAATTAGGAGGGACTGCTCACAAATGAAAATTTTGAACAGCGATTACAGGATCTTAGAAAACACTTTAGGGACAGAGGCTATTGGGGCAGGATTATTAATGGGGCTTATAATAGAGTTAGAAATACCCTCAGAGATACTTAATAATTCCTAAAAATAAAAACACAGAAGATGACGGGCAAATTACCTTTGTCACAAGATATTTGCCACTTGCAACTAAACTAAAAAAATGTGGTTATAAAGCATTGGCCTATTTTACTGACAGATATAGCTTTAGTAGATATCATGGGTACAAGAACAAGAGTGGCATTTTCACAAGGACGAAATTTGGGTGACATTCTCATGGAGAGTCACTATACAGAATTGAAGAAAAGTAATTGGCTAAGTAATAGGCCAATGGGATTTTATCCTTATAAAAAATGTTCTACATGTATATTTACAATACAGGGTAAACAAGTATTAATAGGAAACAATATTAAACCAGTTGAAGTTAGACAATGTATTAGTTTTTACTCAAACTGTATTGTTTATTCTGCATGACGCTCCTGTTCAGGGATCTATGTGAGCAGGACCACTCGAAAACTGAAAGTTAGATTATTGGAACACATTAGGGCTATCAGAAATAGAAATATTAAAAATGCAGTGGGGCACATTATAGGGAATGCCATCAGATGAAAACAAGTGACTTTAAATATATAGGCCTGGAATATATTCCACTATTGCCTAGAGGTGGGGACAGACTACAAAAGTTGCTCCAAAGAGAGTCTTGGTTGATTTTCTATCCAAGAAGTTTATCTCAGGGGGGATTAAATGAAGTTCTGTATTTAGAGCCTTATTTGTAAAAAGTGTATGCCCCTATATCAACCATCATATAGCCTGAAGTTCTACTATTTTAATATGATTGCTGGATTGTGGAGGATAGCGGCATCCATTGTTAAGCTTATTTACAACTATGTCCTGAATACAGTGAACATCTTTATATAGTAGCACTTGTCTTGTTTACATAAAAGAAACCTTATTTTTGATTTATTCCACTGTATCACCTATGGGATGCAGTTGAAGTAATAATTTAAATGTAATGCTTTTGGGTTTATACTTATGTTAGATATTTGAATTCACCTGACGAAGTCTGGCATACCGAGATCCCCAGCGTCGACAGGTGAAATTTCCCAACCCCCCCATCCGGGGGGCTGTTCCCCCCACACCCCCCTTCTAAAGATTATCAACTCCGAGTCAGAGTTGATTTGAAAGGGGGGGGGTGACACACGGCAAAAGGGCAAAATTTCACCCTCAGGCCCCTCACAGCAATAATTTCGAAACCTGTCGAAATTGTAGCTGTGAGGGATTTCGCCGTAAAAGTTTCGATGTTCAGTCAGCACACTCACCTGGTTACCCTTGCTATGATTAGGGTTTCCCATTCTTGGAAGTTGCCCTAGTTCATATCCTGAATATATAGTATGTTGTTGCATCTGAAATGGTTTTCTGTTTCTTGTTCATTTTATAAAGACTTGATGTGTATAAAATGTGTCATTATAAAACAGTGTTCACATTATTTAAAATAGATGTATGTGGCAAGGATAGGTTTTTTGTATCTCTATTTATACACTTTCCAATGAATTGTCATGTCACTTTAATGTTTTAACATTACTGCTTTGAAAGTTTAGATAATGAGCTTATTAAGTAATTCTTAAATTCTGTAATGTGGTTGGTTGATGGGGCTTTTTAAACTGACATCCAAACCTGGTTACCCCACCCCCGATGAATGAGCCAGGGAGTTCCGAATGTGCATGGAGCTTTTTGTATGTAAGGTATATGCACTGTTACATTGATGCACTTTGTAAGTCCACAGTAGATATTTAAACAGTACTTTTGAGTGCAGCACAATTTGTGTGCACTTTAGCAAGGAACTGTCTGCCTCATGTGACCAGGGAACCATATTGGGGATGACTGTGGTAGAAAAAGATACCCAGGAGAGAAGCCTATACACTGCATATTGCTGAAAGTTTGTTAAGTTTTTAAAAAATAGTTACATTTTAACTAACTCTTCTGGGTTGTGACTTGTGCTCCTGCTGGGGCTGCTGTGTTTCGTGCTTCAGATGAAATCCCTTCTGAAACTGAAATCAGAACTTCTCACACTGTAAGTATGCTCCTGAAATCTGTTTATTAGGTCTAGAAAAAAGCCACAGAGAAAGGGACTTGCAGGTTACAGCTTTGACAGCGTGATCTGAAAGAGCACATGGTGGTCTGGCAGGGCATAGCATAGAGATGTCTGAAATCATATGAGAGCTTACACATAAAGTGTTACCAAGCCAAATCCCAAGTATTTTTTGTGAAAGATAACCAAAGGGGTAGTCCACAAGAGGGCTACCTGAACATTTCCCAACTAGAACCTGTAAGATTTCAGCCCTGTGTTACAATTTGCAAGTTCTCAAGTAATAGTTTCAGTGCTCTCGAGTTCCTGCTGCCCCCCCCAGTTCCTGTTGAATGGAGGGATCTCCCATGGCCTTGTAGACTGTTTGAAGTTTCTACTTTGATCAAGCTTACCCGGGAGGAGGAGCCAGTGCCCCACCTGCTGTGACTGCCGTCGCTGGGGCCAAAGTGCCAAAGGCTGCAGTAAAGAAGGAGAATGGTGTCAATGCAGACTGCACATTGTATGGTGATGTAGCCTTTTAGTTTCTGTTTTGGGGTGCACTGACTGGTGGGTCCTCAAAGGGGCTGTTTGTCATGCTGATGGAACACTGGTGCTAAGACATCTAACCATTGTTCAGATGCACCTAGAACTAGAGATACACATAAATATGTGGGAGGTTATCCCTAGGTTCAAGGGCAGGAAATGGGGTGTGTGACACTTGGACAGCTGGTTCTGATTAATCTATGTTTTTTGTAACATAAAAATGTGTTATTGAATGTCTCTCTTGACATATGCTGTGTTCCTGGGATGACCCCGGTTTCAACTACAAGGTGTTGACCTAAAGCCAGGAGATAATTACAGGCTAGAAGAGACAAATTAAGGCTCTCCTGTTTATCTGGCTTAATTGTAACTGCCAGCTGCTAGGATGGAAATCATAAACTTTTATGATGTTTAGAGGAAGAATACAGGTTATGTCATGTGAGTGCTAAGTTATAAATGGTCTTTTATGTCTGTGAAGGGCAGGAAGACACTCTAGATCAAAAGGGGTCATGGGGAAATGAGTTTTTGCTGATGTCACCTTCTGAATGATGAGACATCCTGGTTGTATGATTTTTAATAAACAGAGGAGGAGCTGGGTGACATCATGGAGAAGGCAGGTTCAAGACAGTCTTTTAATTATGCTGTGACTGACCTTTAGAGTGATATACATGTTTGGAGTCTGAAGAAGAAACATCTATCAGCACTATTAGAAGATATACATTAGATAGACCAGTCTAAGTGTATGATTGGTAGGACTTTGCACTTTAAACCTTGTTCTTTTAAGTGATTGCATGTGATTGTGATATATTGTTCTGTATTTACAGTTTACATATTTTTCTCTATTTTAAAGTAAACCTCTATTTTAAGAGGCTACTTGGTGTGCCTTCGAAATTCTTTATTTGAAAAGTGAAGCATATATGGTTAAAGTTGACACTGTGCAAAAGCTTACTGGTTTACCAAACTGGGAAAAGGTAAGAGTTTAATCTGAGGTCTTTCATAGAGTTTTTAAGGGTTCATTCTGTGCACCTGGTTAGGTGCCCATAGGTGAAAGATATCTGGCATTTCCCTGAAGAGCAGAATTATCTGAGCCTGTACATTGGGTATGCTAGCAAGAGGTTCACAGTTTGAATCCCTCCAGAACTTGAGACCAAAGGTTGATTCAAACCCACAAAACAAACTGGAGGGTTACCCTGTTTCTGTTCCTGTTCACAATACTGCGCTCAGTGGTTGTCACTGTGGGAGCAGAGGGCCTGACCTGCTGAGTGGGGTTGTGACAGATTGGTTGGCAGCAGTGTGCATAAGTTTGGTATTACAAGCTTTTATTGTTCAGTGTGTCGTCGTGATACTTTCAGCTCAGTTGCAAAAAAAAGAAAAAGGCAGTGATTTATTTTTAAAAGGAGACAGAACTATATCACTTGGTTTACAGTCAAGTTCCTACCTGTTTTATTTTTTTTCTAAAGTGCAAGTCAGAGTAGCCGTAGTTAGGGAAGAAGATGGCTTCCAACTACATCAGGCACACTGTAGACTACTTAAAGCAGTTGTGCAGGGACAGAGGAGTCCAGTATGAGGCGAAAGCCACCAAGCAGAACCTTGTGGATGCCCTGATGGTAGCAGATACCCAGAGCATCGAGTCACAGACAGTGACTTTAAGGGACCAAACCTTGAGCGTGGAAGGGCTAGTGGCCAGTGCAGTGTCCAGAGCTGATGAGGAGGGCAGCGGGGCCAGTGCCAGTGAAAGGCCACAGCAGCAGGGGAAGGTCACCAGAATTCTGGATTCAGAAGTACTCAGGCTGCAAATTGAGTTGCGCAGAATGGAGCTGGAGTTCCAGGGGGAGTTTGAGCGGGAACGCCGAGAGGCAGAGCGAGAACAGTGAGCTGCAGAGGAGAAGAGGGAGTGAGAACAGTGAGCTGCAGAGGAGAAGAGGGAGCAAGAACGGCAAGAGGCAGACCGTGAACAGCAGGAGGCAGACCATGAGGAGCGTGAGCACCAGAGGCAACATGAACTGGAGAAGCTACGACTCCAACCACCAGCACCAGAGCAGGTAAGTGGCTTGGGTTTAACTGGGACTATAGGACTGGGTTACAAATTGAATTCCAAATTGATAGCCAAATTTAAAGAGGGAGGATATAGATGCCTTTTTAAATTCTTTTGAAAAAGTTTGTATTCAGGCTAAAATTCCTAGAGAGTCCTGGAGCTTCCAGCTATCCCCGCTACTTACCGGGAAAGCTTGGGATGCATTGGGTCAAATGGACAATGAGGACAGTGATGATTACAGCAAAGTTAAAGCTGCACTGTTAAAAAAAATTTGAATTAACTGCTGAATCATACAGAGCTAAATTCCGTAAGCTCAGGAGAAGCCCTGATATGAGCTACGAGGAGCTAGCCACGAAACAACGTCAGTTTTTAAAATGTTGGTGGAAGAATTGAAGCAAACTCTGTTGATAAAATTGAAAATGTGATTTTGTTAGAACAGTTTTTCTGGGCATGCCCAGCAGAGCTGAAAACCTGGCTGGAGGACCGAGATCCCAAAACAGTGCAAGAGGCCGCTGAACTCTTGGACCACTATGCCAAGAGCAGACCTGCTCTGAGAGTGAATGGGGCAGGCATGGCAGCACAGAAAGGGAAAAGCATGCCTTCAGGGCAGCTAAAACTCACTGCCTCCACAAAACCAGTTAGCCCCAGGTTTCAGAAAAAAGATCTCTTAAGAAAATAAGTTGATGTTGGTTGTGTAAAAACTGGGCATATTGCCAGACAGTGTCCCAAATGGATGAGCAATAACACGCAAAGGTGGTGCTAGGAAAGAAGTGGGTTGTTTGAATGTCCCTGGAAGCATGCCTGTGAACATAAGGGAACACATGCCCAGTCATGGTGAATAGTGTACAGTCGCAAGGGTTAAGGGACACAGAGGCATTCCTGACTTTGGTAAAGGGGATCTAGTAGAGCCTGGTCAACTATACCCAATAAATATGTCACTGTACAGGACTTTACTGGTAGGGAGAAAACATTGCCCCTCGCTAGTGTTCTCCTAGACTGGGTGAAACAGGGGTAACTGTGCAACAGGTGGCTGTAGCCAAAATATTAGCAGTGGACATCATCCTGGGCAACAATCTCAAACAGGTGATGGTGTGTGCAGTTACCTGTAGCCAAGTGGCAAGGGAAAATTGTGGCTCCCTGAACCCCACAGAAGCCATTGTGGAAACCACTGGGAGGCTGGTTCCCCAGCCTGTGTCTCCTGATATGGAGACTAATGAAAAGAGGGTAGAAATTTCCCCAGTAGCAGTTAACCACACAACTACAGAGGGTTACTCCAAAGAGGGAGGGGTGACCCATTGTCAGAGGGTTGGGATTGACAGTGATCCTGAGTGCCCTGACGCTAGTGCTAGGGACCCTAGTTTAGTGACTGAAGGGTCCTGTCCCATGCCTTGGGAATGCGTGAGGAGGTTGCAGCTGCTCAGAGAAGTGACCCTAGTCTAGAGAAGCTGAGGGCTTGGGCAGACTCTGACAGAGCACAGGGAGGTGACGGCAGACATAAGGTTTATTGGGAAAATGGACTGGTGTATACTCAGGCTGTGCAGACAGAGGGAAGGGTGCTAGGCAGGCAGCTTGTCGTTCCCCAGGGGTATCGTGAGCAGTTGCTCAAGACTGCACATGATATTCCCTTGTCTGGTCATCTAGGAATCACACGCACTATGCAGCGGTTGGCCCAGAATTTCTATTGGCCTAACTTCACACAGCAGGTGAAGGAGTACTGCAGGTCTTGTCACTGGTGCCAAGAAATAGGAAAGGCAGGCAAGAAAAACCCAAGCTGCCCTGATTCCATTGCACATAGTGGAGGAGCCATTCCAGAGGGTGGGAATGGATATTATGGGGCCTTTAAATACCCCCAACTCCTCAGGGAAGATATTCATCCTGACTGTGGTGGATTATGCCACCCGGTACCCAGAGGCAGTCACCCTATCCTCACTGAGGACAGACAAAGTGGCAGATGCCTTACTTGGGATTTTCTCCCGTGTTGGGTTTCCACAGGAGGTAATCACCAATTGAGGGGGTTCCTTCATGTTGGACCTGATGAAATGTTTATGGGGAGAAGTGTGGGGTGGTGCAGAGATGCACGACACCATATCACCCACAAGCCAATGGGCTTGTGAAGATTTAATGGTACCCTGAAGTTGATGCTCCAGGCATTTGTTGAACAGCATGGGAGGGACTGGGAGAAATACCTTCCCCACCTGTTTTTTGCATACAGGGAGGTGCCCCAAGAGTCGACAGGATTTTCCCCCTTCAAACTCTTGAATGGACACTGGGTACATGGGCCCCTAGACTTGATCCGGTAGGACTGGGAAGGCAAGCATGCCACCCAGGGAACTCCCATAGTGGATTATGTCCTTAGATTTAGGGAAAGGCTGAAGGATCTTATGGGAGCAGCCCAGAGCAACCTGGCAGCTGCCCAACAGAAACAAAAAGTGTGGTACGACCGCAGAGCCAGAGCTTGCTCGTACATGGTGGGTCAGGAAGTCATGGTCCTTATTCCGGTCCGGAAAGACAAGTTGCAGGCTGAGTGAGCAGGACTGTACAAAGTGGTTAGGAAGGTAAATGATGTGAACTGTATTATAGAGTTGCCTGACAGAAGACAGACAGAAAGGATGTACCATGTCAACATGATGAAGCCATATGCTAATAGGGCTGACATGGTGTTTTGCAGTGTGTAGTCCTGGGGAGGGGACGGACAAAGGAGACCCCCTTCTGTACTTGCTGGAAGAAAGCAAGTGGGAGTCTTCTGTGGAGGCAGTAAAATTGTCTCCCCAGATGGCCCCAGACCAGATCCAGGAAGTAAGGGAGGTTTTAGCAGACATTGCCCTATTGTTAACACCAAGCCTGGACTAACCCCCTTAGCAACACATGATGTGGAGACAGGGACACAGACACCCATATGGTGGACAGCATATCGGGTGTCAAAGGCTATCCAAAGGGACATTAGAAGGGAAATGGAGGAGATGCTGGATTTAGGGGTAATCCAAAGATCCCACAGCCCCTGAGCCTTACCCATAGTCCTTGTGCCCAAACCAGATGGCTCTACTCATTTCTGTGTGGACTATCATGGACTGAATGCAGTCACAAAGTCAGACGCCCACCCGATGCCCCGGACGGATGAACTCCTGGACAAGTTGGGAGGGGGCGACCTACCTTACGACTGTTGACTTGACCAAGGGGTATTGGCAGATAGAATTGACAGACAGAGCTAGGGGAGAGGTTGGCCTTCATCACTCTGATAGGCCTATTTGAATTTAAAGTAATGCCTTTCAGAATGAAGAATGCCCCAGCCACTTTCCAAAGGTTGGTGAACCAGGTGTTCAATGGTGCTGAGGAGTACGCCATGGCATACTTGGATGACATTGCCATCTTTAGTGCCAGCTGGGTGGAACACCTGTCCCACCTTAGGGAAGTGCTGGGAAGGATACAGAGGGCCAGGCTCACTATCAAAGTTGGAAAGTGCCAGGTGGCCATGGGAGAAGTTGCATACCTCGGTCATGAGGTAGGCCAGGGACAGCTCCGTCCTAACCAAATAAAAATAGAGGCAATCCAAGCATGGCCCAGACCAGAAATGTAGAAGCAGGTCAGGAGTTTTCTAGGAACAGCAGGATACTATAGAACATTTGTACCCAATTACAATGCCCTGGCTGCTCCCCTAACTGACCTGATAAAGAAAAGGATGCCAAAGAAAATTACCTGGGACCCAGCCTGTGAAAAAGCCTTTACCAGACTGAAGGAGACACTGTGCAGTGCTCCTGTTTTGACAAGTCCTGACTTTAGCAAACCCTTTCTAGTTCAGACTGACACCTCAGACGTGGGTATTGGGGCAGTACTGAGTCAGACATCCAGCCAAGGGAAAGATTACCCAGTAGCATATCTGAGAAAAAGTTACCCCCCAGGAAGCAGGCATACTCCACTGTGGAAAAGGAGTGTCTTGCCATAGTGTGGGTGCTAAAGAAGTTAGAGCCATACTTATATGGGCAGCATTTTGTGGTACAGACTGACCACAACCCCCTGGTTTGGCTGACGCAAATGGGAAAAAATAATGATAGATTGTTAAGATGGAGTCTTGCTTTGCAAGGGTATGACATGACAATTTTACATAGGGCTGGAGCGAAAAATCAGAACTCAGATGGGTTGTCTCATGTCTATGAGGAGTGAACTGATTTGTGAAGCTCATCCCATGCAGGGGATAGAGCCCCCAGAGTCAGTCTAGGTGGGGAGGATTGTGACACTTGGACAACTGGTTCTGATTAATCTATGCTTTTTGCAATATAAAAATGTGTTATTGAATGTCTCTCTTGAGACATGCTGTGTTCCTGGGATGACCACCCTCCCCCCAGGTTTCAACTACAAGGTGTTAACCTAAAAGCCAGGAGATAATTACAGGCTAGAAGAGACACAAATTAAGGCTCTCCTGTTTATCTGGCTTAATTGTAGCTGCCAGCTGCTAAGATGGAAATCATAAACTTTTATGATGTTTAGAGGAAGAATACAGGTTATGTCACTTGGATGCTAAGATATAAATGGTCTTTGATGTCTGTGGAGGGCAAGAAGACACTAGATCCAAGGGTCATGGGAAACTGGTTTTGCTGATGTCACCTTCTGAATGATGAGACATCCTGGTTGTATGATTTTTAATAAACAGAGGAGGAGCTGGGTGACATCATGGAGAAGGCAGGTTCAAGACAGTCTTTTAATTATGCTGTGACTGACCTTTAGAGTGATATACATGTTTGGAGTCTGAAGAAGAAACATCTATCAGCACTATTAGAAGATATACATTAGACAGACCAGTCTAAGTGTATGGTTAGTAGGACTTTGCACTTTTAAACCTTGTTCTTTTAAGTGATTGTATGTGATTGTGATATATTTATCTGTATTTACAGTTTATATATTTTTTTCTATTTTAAAGTAAACTTCTATTTTAAGAGGCTACTTGGTGTGCCTTCGAAATTCTTTATTTGAAAAGTGAAGCATATATGGTTAAAGTTGACACTGTGCAAAAGCTTACTGGTTTACCAAACTGGGAAAAGGTAAGAGTTTTATCTGAGGTCTTTCATAGAGTTTTTAAGGGTTCATTTGTACACCTGGTTAGGTGCCCATAGGTGAAAGATATCTTGCATTTCCCCGAAGAGCAGAATTATCTGAGCCTGTACATTGGGTACGCTAGCAAGAGGTTCATAGTTTGAATCCCTCCAGAACTTGAGACCAAAGGTTGATTTGAACCCACAAAAGAGATAGGAGGATTACCCTGTTTCTGTTCCTGCTCACAATACTGTGCTCGGAGGTTGGCACTGTGGGAGCAGAGGGCCTGATCTGCTGAGTGGGGTTGTGACAGGGAGGAGTGGTGCTTTATGTAAAAGATACCGTGGCCAAAAATATTGGTGCCCTTGCACTTTTTTCAAATAACTCACAATTTTCTCTAAACATAAGTTGAAATTAACAACAGTATTTGGTCTCCACAATTCTTTATTTCTCTGTTAATATTACAGAATGTTTGTTTTTGATTCAGAATTTAATATATCCTTTTAAATCAGAAAATGAAAAGAAATGGCATTGACAAAATTATTGACACCCTAGACTTAATATTTGGTAGCACAGCCTTTGGTCAAAATAACTGCAATCAACCGCTTCCTATAGCCATGGATGAGCTTCCTGCACCTCTCTACTGGCAGTTTGGCCCACTCTTGTGCAAACTGCTCCAGTTCTCCAGATTTGAAGGGTGCCTTCTCCCAAATGCTGTTTTCAGATCTCTCCACAGGTTTTCAATGGGATTTAGATCTGGACTCATTGCTGGCCACTTCAGAACAGTCCAGCGTCTTGTCTTGAACCATTCCTGGGTGCTTTTGAAGTGTGCTTGGGTCATTGTCCTGCTGGAAGACCCATGACCTTGACGGAGACCCAGCTTTCTGACACTGGGTTCAACATTGTGCTTCAAAATAGCCTGGTAATCTCCAGATTTCATGATGCCATGCACACATTCAAGGCACCCAGTGCCAGAGGCACACAGCAACCCCAAAACATCACTGAACCTCCTCCATGTTTGACTGTGGGAAGGTGTTCTTTTCTTTGAAGGCTTCATTTTGTTTTCTGTAAACATAGAGATGATGTGCTTTACCAAAACGCTCTAATTTGGTCTCATCTGTCCACAGGACATTCTCCCAGGAGGATTTTGGCTTGTTCAGGTGTGTTTTGGCAAACCCCAGTCGGGCTTTCATGTCTCTCTCAGCAGTGGGTCCTCCTGGGCCTCCTCCACCATATAACCCCTTCATTGGGTTGGTGACGGATGGTGCGAGTTGAAACTGTCATACCTTGTGTCTGAAGGTCAGTTTGAATCTGTTTGGCAGTTGATCAAGGTGCTTTCTCCACCATTCGAACAATCCTGCACTGCAATCTTCGATCAAGTTTTCTCTTGCGGCCATGTCCAGGGAGGTTGGCTACAGTGCCATGGGCCTTAAACATCCTGATAACATTACGTATGGTGGAAACAGGAACATCAAGGTCTCTGGAGATTGATTTGTAGCCTTGAGATTGTCCATGCTTGGCTACAATCTTCTGTCTGACCTCCTCAGACAATTCTCTGGCTGTCTTTCTTTTCTCGATGCTCATTGCGGTATACACAGTGACACAAAACAGGAGAATGAGTCCTTTTCATTATTCAAACTGGTTGAATGAGTGATTTTTATATTGCAGGCACCTGCAACTCACCACAGGTAAGTTCAGTTCCAAAGTGAAGGAGAATCACCTGCTTAAAATCTAATTATTTCTAACTACTTCTAAAAGGTGCCAATAATTTTGTCCGGCCATTTAAGAGATTTCTGTGTGGAATAAGCTAAGACTTAGTAAATTTTTGTGCTTTTGTGTTTTATTCCACTGCAAACTGAAGAAATACATATATGGATACCAAAATATTTTTAATTTCAACAATTTTCTGAAGGAATGGTGCATTATTAGAAAAATGCAAGGGCGCCAATATTTCTGGCCACAACTGTAAAGGCCACAGAGATTCAGGGAACAAGGTGGGGAGATTCTGTGGGTTACGCTAGAAAGAAGAACAGGGTCAACCATCCACACAGGGGTAATTTACAGACTACCAGCCCAGGGAGAAGATGGACAGGGAGGTGATGCTTGCTATCCAAAGCATGGTGCACAAGGGGGAGGTAGTACTGGTTGGTGACTTCAATATGTCAGATGTTGACTGGACTATCCCTACAGCAGCAACAACCAGGAGCAGGTTTATCCATCTGGACTCCCTACAGGGAGCCTTCCTTTAGCAACTGGTTGTAGAATCCACATGGTAGACAGCAATACTGGACCTGGTGCTCACTAATGGGGAAAGTGTGATGGGGTCACAGTAGGGGAGCACCTGGGAAACAGTGATCACCAGTCAGTAGTGTTTGAGATAGGTGAAGGGGTAGAAGCCAGCCACACAAAAATATGAATCCTTGACTTTAGGAGGGCAGATTTTGGAAGAATGGGGAAATGCCTAGCAGAGGCATTAGCTGGAATAGGGAGAAAATTGGGGTGGAGGAGCAGTGGGCAGTGTTCAAATCCAGAATAACACAATTATGTGTAAAACAGGTTAACAAGGGGAAAAGGTCAGACGAGGAGACCGTTATGGCATTCTATGGAGGTAACGGTGAAAGTGAAAACAAAAAAAATTGCATTCAAATAGTACAAAAAGACATGGGCAGAAGGAGACAGGGAGAGGTACCAGGAAAAACAGAGGGAGGCAGGGAACTCAGTAAGGAAAGCCAAGGCATAAACAGAGAAACGCATTGCAAAATCAGTGGTGACAGGGGACAAATCCTTTTACAGGTACATCAGAGAAAAAAGGATGGCAAAGGGAAGGATAGTGAGGCTGAAAGGGGAGGCCGGGGGGGGGTCGAGTGGAGAATAATACCCATAAAGCAGACATACTTAACAGACACTTCTGCTCAGTCTTTACAGATGAGGGGGTAGACAATGGGCCAGAAAGAAGTAGAAAGGGTAGGAAGGGCACAGAAATGGATACAAGTCCTTTTCCACGGGAAAGGGTCTTAAGAGAACTGGAAGAAATAAAGGTCAGTAAGGCTATGGGGCCAGATGGGGTACACCCCTGGATGCTGAGGGAGCTTAAAGAGGTGGTGGCAGAACCTCTGGCAATCTTGTTCAGTCAGTCACTGGAAACAGGGATGTACCTAAAGACTGAAGAACAGCCATTGTAGTCCCCCTATACAAAAGCGGGAACAAAGAGGAAGCAGGAAACTGCAGACCAGTCAGCCTGACCTCAGTAGTGGTAAAATCATGGAAACACTACTGAAGGAAAGAATAATAGGCCACCTGGTGGCCAACGGTCTACGGACCCAATGCAGCATGGTTTTACTGGAGGAGGTCATACCAGACTAACCTCATTGCGTTCTTGACTGGGTGTCAAGGGAGGTGGATCGGGAGGGCAGTGGTTGTGGCCTACCTGGACTTCAGCAAGGCCTTTGACACTGTACCACATAGAAGGCTTTTAAACAAGTTGAGGAACATTGGAGTGGGTAGCATGATGGTGCAGTGGGTGTGGAACTGGCTGGCTAGCAGAACACAGAGAGTGGTGGTAAATAGCTGTCACTCTGTGTAGGGAAAGGTGACCAGTGGTGTTCCACAGGGATCAGTGCTGGGATCAGGCCTCTTCAATATCTTTATCAGCGACATTACAGAGGACTTGGAAGGGAAAATTTGCCTGTTCACTAATGATACAAAGCACTGCAACAGGGTGGACATGCCGGAGGGTGTGGATAGAATAAGGAGAGATCTGCAGAAGTTTGAGAATTGGTCAAGGGACTGGCAGTTGAGATTTAATGCAAAAAAATGCAAAATAATGCACATGGGACATAAAAACCCAGGAACAACGTATCAGCTGGTGGGGGGAGGGAGATGATATAGAATGCTCCAAGCAGAAAAGGGACCTAGAGATATCAATTTGGATGACCTTCAGGTAGGGAGTCAGTGCGACAAGGCGGCGGGAATAGCAATCAGGATGCTGGAATGCATAAGCAGGGGTATCACCAACAGGAAAAGGGAGGTCATAATTCCACTATACAGGACATTAGTGAGGCCCCACCTAGAGTACAGTGTCCAGTTCTGGAGGCCTTACCTATGCAAGGACATAGGATGGAGGTGGTTCAGAGAAAGAGATCCAAGATGGTGCAAGGATTGCATTACAAGCTCTACGAGGACAAGCTGAAAGACTTAAAGATCATGTGTAAAGGATTTTGAATATTGTTAATAAAGCTTGATTTCAAGTTCCCATGTCATGATTAGAGTTTCCAGAAAATTTCGTGCTGTTTGGTTTTGTGGTTTTCTTTAAATCAGCATTTGTTAACTTGCTCTGCAGTGGCTGAAAACAATGGAGTTATTTCTGTCTCTCTCAGTCAGGCTTGGACAGCGATGACATCATTTTGGACTACTATAGCTTCCTGCTTCAGATTCCCAATCACAGCAGGCTTTAGCGTTAATGGTTTGCTCACCAGTTGTCCAACAAACTCAGTCTGTGGTTTGTGTTTAGATATATTAGCTTAAATTCTATCATTATCGAAAGCAAGAACGGTGGCACATAGAAAGCAGTACTGGAGCCACTATGTGAAGTACTAAAAGTATCCAAAAAAAACAGTATGGCATCACAGTCCAACCAGAAGAACTTCAGGATTCACTCACAGTTTTATTCAAAAGTGTAAAAAAGATTCACAGCAGCAGCAAATACTCCTCTTGCAAACGTTATTGTTTCACATATTACTTTATGCTTTTTCAAGGCGGAGTTACGTGGCTATGACTATCTCTTTATCTCTTTTCGGTCCATACGTTCGAGCTGTAGTATAGTTCAGAGGTGGCGGTCTGCTTGGAAAGGAAGCTGCTCTTGAATCCCCCCCTTCTCTGCTATATATAGAAATTGTACAAATAATTAAATGATATAGTTAAACAGAAAAAGAATTACATAATAGTAAGGTATAGGTAGTACCACCTGTATAAACTTTTTCGCTGCTAGTGTGTCTATGCTGTTTCATCACAGCAGAAATTAACAAATGAGGTATTTTGTCAAGGTACAGTGTGGTTCCCTAGAGGGGGAATGCCTCAGTGTTTCTTTATTGCCTATGAAATAGTAAGAAAAGGGAGTCGGGAGTGAATATTCATTTTTTAATTAGTTCAGTTACTTTTCTTTAATTTGTCTCCCAAACTCCGTAGGAGGTTGTCAGTAAGGATATATTTTAAATTTCTTAAGTTACCAGGAGAATTCTTCTGATGGAGATCCTGCCTTGTCCTGTGCCTAGCTCTATAGAGCCGGCTGGACCATTTCTTTCTATACTTATAGGACAGGCATCAGGTGGGTGGAGTCGCCATTCGGGAATACTCTATGAATTTCTGTTTTCTGAGGGTTTTTTCAGATAAAACAGCAGAATTACAATTGTGATACTACAAAATGATGCTTGAGTTCTTTTTGGATTAAAAACATTGTATCTGAAGCATATTTTCTTGTTATTTAAGAAAGTGGGCAGAGTTTCATTGGTCACCTGTGCTAGACAGGTATAAAATGAACTTCCCTTTTGGATTCAGATCAGATCAGAGAAGGGATCAGTGGAGTACTGATCCTAGGAGACCTCTAGCCTTCTTCTAATGGTTTGCATGTCTAGCAGTGAAGTTAACTGTTAAAGCCTTGATTTATCTCTTACTTTATTTTATCGTCAGTCCACTTAAATATTTTACAGACAACAGTATAGCTCCAATGCTGATACTGACTAGTATCAAGGTGGACACCACATGCAGCCTGCATTCCCAGATTCAGAGAAGCCCAGTGGGGTTCTGACTTGAACAATGACAGACAGACTGCAGGAGCCCCTTCTCACTGGATTGGAAGATGTTAACGGAAGACGACAAAGAAAGAGATGGAGATTCTGGATGGTTATGAGACAGTAATTGATGTTGAACCACCTTCAGGTGATGTACATGAGCTACTACAGTGGCTCTGTGTACAACAGGTGTCTATGGATAAACAACGTGAACTGGAGCACCAGAGGAGTGAGGCAAGATGGGCACACACCCTATGAGCCATACACGCCTTGGGTACCGGATGACCCCCTCCAGTGATGGATGGCCCTAAGGACATAAAACTAACTAAGTTAAGTGACTCAGATGACACTGAAGCATACATAACTACATTTGAGTGGGTAGCAAGAGCCTGCAACTGGCCACAGGAACAATGGGTCATCCGACTGGCACCTTATTTAACTGAGAAGGCCTAGCTTGCATATGGACATATGGACAGTTGAAGCAGATGGTTATGAAGCAGTAAACAAGCATTCTGAAAATATATGACATATGCCCCGAGACTTATTGACAAAGATTTTGAGCCCTTAAGTTCCAAGCTTCAGATACCCCCCCCCCGAGAAGCATATGTGTGACTTAAAGACTTGTGTGGTAAATGGCTCCAACCTGGGGTCAAAACAAAGGAACGGATGATGAGACCATTGTTATGGAGCAATTCATCAGAATCCTAACCCAGGATGTACAAATGTGGGTCCTGAAACACCGCCTGGAGACCAATGAAAAGGCCATCTCCTAAACAGAGAACTATCTGACTGCCAGACTCAACAGGCAGAAAGGGCACTCCAGGACAGGTGCAACCCCACCCACTGTAAGAACATTTCCATCTCATTCTAGTGGTACATCTGGGGTTGGCAAGGTTAATAAATCAGGGAGACCTTTTAACACCGACATTATTTGTCATGAATGCCAAGGAAAGGACATATTACCCGATTTGCCCTAAACGAAAATCTGATGCTTCCCACTTGGCTCTAGCAAACTGGGGACAGTATGTTACCACTGTTACTGTGGAAGGGAAAAGTAGCTGGACTTATTGACTCTGGGAGTCAACAAACTTTGTTAAAGCCAGTCTAGTACCAGGATGTTCAGGTGTAAAGGAATCTATGAGGGTTACTTGCATTCATGGAGATACTCATTATTATCCATTGAAGGAACTGGGATTACATAGTCATGGTACTACACACTAGGTAGAGGTGGATTGGTACCACATTTGCCAGTCCCAGTGATAACTGGTCATGAGCATCCTGAATTCAAGACTTATTTAGCTGGTGCCACTAATGTGGGCGCCATCACCACCAGAGCACAGGCGAAACAGAAAGGGGATTTACTGCAACTGTTTCCCATTGAGGATGATCTTTATGAGCCTCCAGGGGAAACCCAACAATCTCAAAGGTTGAAAAGAATGGACAAATATGATTGATTAAAGACTCATAGAGACATTACAATACCTGTATCAGATAATGAAATGTTGAATATTGTTGCTAGTAGTGATTTTGGTGTAGAACAAGAGAAAGATAAGACTTTGCAGCCTTTCTTTTTGCAGGTGACGAATCCAAATCCAGATCAAGCAGGACCGAAATGTTTTGTAAAACGGGAATTGTTATATAGAGAATGTACAGACCCAGCAACTGGGGAGGTGGTGGAACAACTACTGGTACCTGAGCAGTAAAGGACACTCCCGATACATTTAGCCCACGATATCCCTTTAGCAGATCACCTGGGTAGAGAACGTACCCTGAGCAGGTTACTACATAGATTCTTTTAGGTTGGCATTCACAAACATGTAGCTGATTACTGCTGGAGTTATGTGGAATGCCAGAAAGTTGCTACTGTTACAAGAAAAGAAACAGTGCCCTTACAGCCCCTGCCCTTAATTACCACTGCTTTTGACCGTATAGCCATGGATGTTGTAGGCCCCCTTCCAAAAGGTGCCAAAGGAAATCGCTTTGTTTTGGTTTTGTGCGATTATGCAACAAAATATCCAGAAGCTATTACCTTGAGGACCACAATAGCCACAAAGATTGCAGACAAATTGGTAAAAGTGTTTAGTAGGGTGGGAATCCTGAAGGAGATCTTAACAGATCAAGGCAGCAATTTTTGTTCCCAGTTGCTGAAGCAGTTATACCAGGCCTTAGGAATACACACATTACATACGTCACCCTACCATCTGCAGACAGATGGTCTAGTTGAACGTTTCAACCAGACCATGAAAAAAATGCTGCAGAAATATGTTCAGAAGGAGCGCAGACATTGGAACCAATACTTACCTTTTCTCATGTTCACATACAGAGAGGTGCCTCAGGCATCCACAGGATTCTCTCCCTTTGAATTATTATATGGGAAAAATCCAAGGGGTCGCCTCAATGTTATTAAGGAACACTGGGAAGATGGGAAAGGGAGTATTGATTCCACTACTACTCTGGAGTACATAACTCAGCTAAGACAGAGAATCATGAGATATGTACAATTGGCACATCGTCAGAGTGTAGAACAACTAGCGACCCAGAAAGAGAGGTACTATCAAGGGGTGGGTAATAAATCTTTTCACCCAGGGGATAAGGTCCTTTAGTTATTACTGTCCTCAGAAAATAAGCTTATGATGAAATGGCAGGGACTGTACATGGTTAACATACAAGTAGGACCTGTCAATTATGAAACTGAACTTTCAGAAAAGAGACATAAGTGGCATGTCATTTCAATCATTTCATTTTATTTTTGTTAACCGAGTGAAAAAGCACTGGGCCACATGGCTCTTTTACAGGCTTGACCCGGTGAGAATCAAAGACACTCAAAAACATATAACAATAAGAATACAATAAATACATTTACATGTACAAAGGCTGCATATAAAAACATAGCAGGCAACAGCATAAATCACAATTATGACATACAAAACAGTACAACCATTTAAGTTATGTGCAAAACATCCTGAGCTTAAAATAAGTCTTTCTTTACAGTATTCCTAAACTGATAAAACGTTGGAATATTTTGTATTTCAACTGCAAGTTTATTTCAAATTTGTATGGTACATTGTTGAAATGATTTTTGATGTTTAATGGTTTTGCAGGTCAGGGCGAAAGCTGGATCACATTTTAGGATCGAAACTTCTTGGGAGAACTCTCTGTTGATAAAAATTAAACATGGGATTTAACCCACTGCAGAGGGATCTTGAAAAAGTACTATCCACCTTTCAGCAGTCCTTTACGGCCATACCCAGTAAGGTTAAAGGGGTAGAGCACCATATTGAGGTCACCCAGCAAAGTCGAATAAGACAAAAACCTTATTGATTACCGGAAAAGGTACAAAAAGATGTTATAGAAGAAGTACTAAAAATGCAGAAACTAGGGGTGATAGACCCATCTAACATGGAATGGAGTTTCCCCATAGTTGTGGTTGACAAAAAGGAAGGGAGTGTAAGACTGTGCTTAGACTTCCGTAGGTTGAATGCTATATCCAGATTTGAAGGGTATCCCATGCCTCGCATTGATGACATAATTGATCGTCTCCGCAATGCACAGTATATTAGTACCCTAGACTTGACCAAAGGGTACTGGCAGATCCCACTAGATGAAGTATCCAAGGAGAAGACTACCTTCAGCACCCCGGTAGGGCTCTTCCAGTTTGTCACAATGCCCTTCGGTCTCCATGGTGCCCCTGTGACCTTCCAACGGTGCATGGTTAGCGTACTACAATACCACCAGCCCAACAGTGCTGCATACTTGGACAATGTGGTGATCTTCAGTCCTACCTGGGAGGATCATATTTCACATCTCATTAATGTCCTTGATGCCATAGCCACAGCTGGTTTGATCATCAACCCTGCCAAGTGTTCCATTGCTATGCAAGAAACTAAATATTTGGGTTTCTTGATAGGTAATGGGAAGGTCAAACCTGAGATAGGGAAAGTGGATGCAGTCGCTAACTGCAAATGCCCAGTCACTAAGAAACATGTGAGGGCCTTCTTGGGGCTAGCAAGTTATTACAGAAGGTTTGTTCCTAACTTTGTGGCCATTGCCAGCACCCTCACTGATTTGACCAAGAAGAACAAACCTACTAAAGTTCACTGGATGTCAGCTTGTGAAGAGGCCTTCTGCACCATAAAGGCTATTCTTTGTTCTTCTCCTGTGTTGAAGAGCCCGGATTTCTCTCATCCCTTTCTGGTACAAACTGATGCCTCTAACTATGGGATTGGTGCTGTATTCTCTCAGATAGTAGATGGGGAAGAACACCTGGTTATCTTTATCAGTCATAAATTTAATGAGAAGGAAACCAGATATTCTACCATTGAGAAAGAATGTCTCACCATAAGATGGTCAGAAGAGGCACTGAAGTTTTACCTGCGGGGCACTGAATTTCAGATTTTAATAGACCATAATCCCATGTGTTGGTTGCATGTTATGAAGGACAAAAATCCCTGCATTATGCTGTGGTATCTTGCCCTACAACCATACAGATTCACTGTGTGACATCAATCAGGCACTATGAATCGCAATACAGATTATATGTCCTGATTTGGGCAGACTCTATCATACAGACATCTTCAGACCTCAGGGCAAAAGAAAGAGAGTGAAGCAGAGGAAAGCCTCTGCTTCTGTTTTGATATTTTGTTTTTGTAGGGACTGCTAGGTGGCCTTTGGGATTGGGTGGGCTAAAGCTCCATCTCTCCTTGTGAGAGATCTGATAATATTATGTCTGGATTAATTATGATCCCAAATAAAGAAAACAGAGGTAGAGAATAGGGATTTTCCTCCCCTAGTTTTCTTCTTAAACAGGGAGGAGTGTGTCATGGAGGTATCATATCCAAGAGATCTGGCTATCTTTAAAAGTCTGTTGCAGCAGCAGTCTGTCCAATTTCAACCTTCTTTACTTTGATTCTTTCTGTAACCCATTTACAGGCAGGCCACCTGTAAATGCTTCTCTGTCTATTCCTTTTATTCTGGATCTCTCATTTTATGGCCCAGTAGTTTAGACACCTCCTTGTTTAAAAAGAAATATTGTCATCAGGTGAAGAGTACATGTTGTGCAATGTGTACTGTAATGTTGAGCTGCAGATGCAGTCCCTGTAACAAGTACCTGATATTGGCATTGGGAGAGAAATGGGAACTCAATATTTATTTCAATGTGCAGTGTCAACTTCATTTTGGGCACTGAAGAAAAACAGAGGCAAAAGAGGTATAAATCACTTTTTTTTTGTTTGTTACAGTCTTTGCCTTTTGGTATTATCAGTTTAGTGTTTAATGTTAGGATTCCCCTTGTCTCTACGCTCGGCGTATGCGTTTGAGCTGTAATATAGTTCAGAGCTGGCGGGCTGTTTGGAAAGGAAGCTGCTCTTGAATCCCCCTCCCTTCTCTGCTATATATAGAAATTGTACAAAGAATTGAACGCTGTAGTTAAACAGAAAAATAATTACATAGTAGTAAGTTATAGGCATTACCACCTGTATAAACCTTTTCACTGCTGGTGTGTCTATGCTGTTGCATCACAGCCAAAATTAACAAATGAGGTATTTTGTCAAGGTACAGTGCAGTTCTCTAGTGGGAAATGCCCCAACACGCTCAGTGTTTCTTTATTGCCTGTAAAATCATAAGAAATGGGAGTCAGGAGTGAATATTCATTTTGTTAATTGGTTCAGTTCCTTTTCTTTAATTTGTCTCTTGAACTCCATAGGAGGTTGTCAGTAAGGATATATTTTCAATTTCTTAAGTTACCTGGAGAATTCTTCTGATGGAGATCCTGCCTTGTCCTGTGCCTAGCTCTA
This sequence comes from Neoceratodus forsteri, assembly GCA_016271365.2. NCBI lineage: Eukaryota > Metazoa > Chordata > Ceratodontiformes > Ceratodontidae > Neoceratodus > Neoceratodus forsteri. Next base: position 1,564,404,720 of record CM057449.1, read on the forward strand.
TAAAGCTGGCCGGCCCATTTCTTTCTATACTTATAGAACAGGCATCAGGTGGGCGGAGCCTCCATTTGGGAATACTCTGTGAATTTCTGTTTTCTGAGGGTTTTTTTAGATAAAACAGCAGAATTACAACTGTGATACTACAAAATGATGCTCGAGTTCTTTCTGGATTAAAAACTTTGTATTTGGAGCATATTTTCCTGTTATTTAAGAAAGTGGGTGAAGTTTCATTGGTCACCTGTGCTAGACAGGTATAAAATGAACTCCCCTTTTGGATGCAGATCAGATCGGAGAAGGGATCAGTGGAGTACTGATCCTAGGAGACCTCTAGCCTTCTTCCAGTGGTTTGCATGTCTAGCAGTGAAGTTAACTTTAAAGCCTTGATTTATCTCTTTCTTTATTTCGTCGTCAGTCTACTTAAATATTTTACCTATTATTATTTTCAAAATAAAGCTGTTTTGAACCTGCTATTTCTGTGTTGGTGTCCATCAATATCCCACATCTTCATATGCTCATCAACATATTTAGCTAAAGGTTCTGTGAGAGCACCAATACTTGCCACAATGGGCCTATCTGGAGGGTTGTGCTGGTCCTTATTAATTTTAGGCAGACTGTAAAATGTTGCCCTGACTGGGTTGTCTACCATTAAAAAGTCATACGTCTGTTTATTAATAAAATCATTGCACAATGCCTCATATAGATACCCATCAATATCTTTTTTGTAAATAGCAGTACAGTCATGTGGCAATTTTACATAGAACTCAATATTTGAAAGCTGGTTATACATCTCATTAGAATACTTATCTTTATCAAGTACAACAATTGCACCACCTTTGTCTGCTTGTTTAATTTCTATTAGTTCATTATTGGACAGGTCCTTAAGTGCTTGTTTCTCTTCTTTGGTGCAATTGTAAAATCTGGGTCTTTCCTTCTTGGATATATATTCCGGGATGTCTCTTTCACACAGTTTCTCAAAAACTGACACTGCCTCATTTCTGACTGGAATAAACATTGAGAGTTTTCTTAAGGGGCATGGTGCTTGGATAGCTTCTCTTTGTGTGGGTTTATTAAGCGATGGAGCGTTATTAAAGCATACTTTTAAATCTAGTTTTCTAGTGCGCCTATGTAGGTCCATTATAGAGTTAAATTCATCAATCTGGTTAGTAGGAACAAAATTCAAGTCCTTTTCTAGAACTTGTTGTCCCATTTCAGTTAGTTCATATTGTGAAATGTTTATGACAAGGGAGTTTGTTACCGCCACCATCCCCTGCCTTGTTGAAATCTCCCCCATGGTCTGTAGAAGCTGTTGCTTTCTCCTCTTCCTCTTCCCATGGGTGCCCCTCCTCAGGGTGTCCGTGGTGCACCAGCCCTGCCCATTAGGGGCAATGGAAGTCAGGAGCAGGGTGATGAGAAAGAACTGAGAGCTGTGATACAGACAAGCTGATCTCTAACAGAGAAAGATTTCCACTACTTCAATTCAGCATTGAAACCCAAATGATCAACTTTTTATAAGATGAGAATGATAGATTTTAAGCCAATCTATCTAAACACAAACCATAGACTGAGTTTGTATGAACCTTGGTGAGCAAACCATTAACTCTACAGCCTGCTGTGATTGGGATTCTGAAGCAGCAAGCTACAGTACTCCAAAATGATGTCATCGTTCTCCAAGCCTGATTGAGAGAGACAGAAATAACTCAGCTGTTTTCAGCCACTGTAGAGCAGGTTAACAAATGCTGAATTAAAGAAAACCACAAAAACCAAAACAGCATAACATTTTCAGGAAACTCTAATCATGACACAGGGACTTGAGTTCAAGCTCTATTAACAATATGCTAAAATCTTTGCACGTGATCTTAAAATATGTACTCCCTGGAGGAGAGGAGGGAGAGGGGAGATATGATTAAGACATATAAGTACTTCACAGGGAAAAACAAGGTACAGGAGAACACAATTTTTCAAAAAAAGATGATCCAGGACTAGGGGACATGGGATGAAACTGGAGGTAGACAGGTTCAGAGGGAACATGAGGAAGTACTTCTTCACAGAGAGGATGATGGACAGATGGAATAGCCTGCCGGAAGAGGTGGCTGGGTGGAAATGATTACAGAATTTAAGAATGCATGGGATAGGCATAGAGAGATCCTAGTAGTCGAGGGAAGGGGACATCCCTAGTGCCAGGGAAGCTTGAAGAAACACAGGTACGTGCGTAAATGGGCAGACTAGGTGTGCCATAGGCCCTTACCTGCCATCAAAATCTATATATCTACATATTTTTCTAAGGGATATCCTCTGGTGAACTGATTCCTTAGTATATGTCCTGGCGCTGCTGGTGATAAATAGTGTTATGCATTTTTAACATGAGGTTTGCATTTTTTGATGTTTTCTTCCTTTTAGCTTGCACCGATACTGTGCAGGTGAAGAAGACCACTACCTCAGGAAATGAGGTTAGAGTAAGGAAAAAATAAAATGGTACATGTGTGACACATATATGGTAAAAGGTACACTGCATTTATTGTGGGGTACATTTAATTAAGTCGGGTACAGGTTTAAATTAGGATCCCTCAGGTGGTGGCTCATAGGATTCTGGTTATGTTGCACTATGGTGTAGAACTAATGCGCCACTCTTGGTCATTTGGGCACAGTGTTCTAAAGGAACTGGAGGGTGGGGCTATCAGAGGAGCTTGGAAGTGTAGGATCTCTGGGCTCAGAGGTTCATTACTTTTATAATATGCATATCCTATGCATTACTACCATTGTGCCAGTCATGTTTCTCTGTACCTAAATGGATGAAGAGGGTACCACTCTTGTGCATGGAGGCTCTGGAGGAAGGCTGCATCTTGATGTCCTAGGTGCTCCTGAGGGCATTGCGCATTCAAATAAGGTTGTGTAACCTCTAAGGATCCCTGGCTCCTTTAAGACTGTCTCCAAGACCTCAAAGGGTTATCCTCTAGTCACTCAAAGGCTGGGCCTGCTGGTCAATTCCAGAATTTTGTGAGGAGGAGCTAACTGGCTGGAGCTGGAGTGCAAGTATTACACAGAAGCATAGAGGTTGACAGCAATAAGGACCGTAAGGCCCATCCAGTCTGCCCATGTTAGCTGCAGTCAGTCTATGGGAGGTGTATGCCAGGCATGCAGTGCCTGCTCTCCTACTGAACCTTTTCTCCAGAGAGAGTAATCCACCCAGAACTCAGAAAATAGTGGTGGCTGCCACTGTTTGTGATCCCCAGCAAGGGGGAACCCACCTTCTCCACATGTAGCAGAAGCCAGGGAGGGGCAGAGAATTGGAAAAACTGAACACCCTGGAGCAAAGACAGAAATAGACTGAGTTTTTGTATCTGAAAGTGAACTTTATGCTTTTCTGAACCAGTGCCTCATTTAGGCACCCTGCTGTGCACCCCCCCCACCACCACCACCACCACCACCACACACACACACACACCAGGCAGAGGAGCAGTAAAATTTATGACTCTGTGAATTAATTTGGCCAGGGGCCCTCAACCCATGGGGGTCAGGTTTTGGGAGAGGTGGGAGGCAGCACTTGTGGCAGCCTTGGACCTGCAAGAGGTGTCTGCCTTTCCTTGCCCTTCTAGATTGAGCTGGTAGCCCACACAGAGCCCCACAAGCAGGGATTAAGGCCACAAGATTAGTATTTTGACCTTGGACCATCTGCCCATGGGGGTCAGTACTTGGGGAAAACAGTGGCAGGTAGCACCAGTGGCAACCTCAGACCCCTAGGAGTGCCTACCTCCCCTAACCATGAAAAATGTGGGGCAACTCCCCATTTGGATTCAGCCTTAATTCTGTGAAAAATTACTTATAAATTATTAGTAGATCTAAGAGCCTGGAGGCCACTACCCTAAGTCTCCCTAGGCATGGGCAGGTAGTTGATTGACTATGTAGCAGGTTTAGAGGACAGATAATGGATACTAGAATTCCTTGAGTAGTTTTACTGAGCCAATTGCCCTTGCTGTGTATGAAGTCTGAAAGGATAAAGTATGTGCCAAGCTGTAAATTGCACAACTATCTAAAATGGTGAAAGAGTGAGAAAATGCCTGTGTAAATACCCTTGGTGGGTCAGGACAGAAGTCCTCATCAGAGTCAAGGTAAAGTGTACTGAGCACTGTCACTGTAACTGTTTATTTGCTGTGGAATCTGTATGGGGAAGGTGAAACCCTCACAAGTAAATAGAAGCTATTTAGAGTCTTAAGACTATTACACTGTATTTGACTGGGATTGCTTGTGGCCCCCAGAAATGGCTGGACTGAAACAAATGTGTATCTTTCTAAGGGATATGGGATTTAAGTAAAAAGTGAAATGGGAAAAGCTGTACCTGCAAGAGAAAGATATCTAGTGTTGGGGAGAGCTACGGGTTTGGGGGGTAGAAGCAGACTGACAGCAAAGAGGAAATGGACCTAGGGGTATCATCTCTGATGACCTTAAGTATCAAAGCAGTAACAAAGGCAGCAGGGAGGGCAATAGCATGCTGGGGTGCATAAGCAGGGGTATCACTAGCAGGAGGTGGGAGGTGGTGATGCCATTGTATAAAACATTGGTAAGACCTCACCTGGAGTACTGCATGCAGTTCTGGAGGCCACACCAGTGCAAGGACATAGATAAGGTGGAGACTATCCAGAGAAGGGCAACAAAGATGGTGCAGGACTTACTTCACAAAACATATGAGGAGAGACTAAGGAACCTCAATATGTACTCACTGGAGGAGAGGAGACAGTGGGGGACATGACTGAAACTTTCAAGTACCTCAAGGGTATAAACAAGGTGTAGGTGGGGACCTTTTCAATGTAGAAAAAGTACTAGAACAAGGGGCACAATATGAAATTGAGGGGGTAGATTAAGAGGTAATGTGAGGAAGTTTTTCTACACAGAAAGGGTAGTCAACACTTTGAATAGTCTGCCACAGGAGGTAGTGGGGGCAAGCACAGTGGAGGGGTTTAAGCATGTCTGGGACAGGCACAAGGGAAGCTTTGAGAGGGGAGGGAGTGATGAAAAGCCATTGATCACGTAGTGTCAGTGGCCACATACAATGTATAGGGCCTATGGGCAGACTGGATGGGCCTAGCAGTCCTTATCTGCTGACAATTTCCATGTTTCTATGACAGGCTATGCTCATGAGCTTGGAGGAATAAAAAGAATCCTAGTTTGAATTTAATACTGTTCTGGACATTCAGTTGTTTGTATTCCTTGTTTCTACCAACCCCTGCTTTGTAGCCCTGCACTGGCCTGAAGAGCATCCAAGCTGCAGGTGGACACCTTTGATCCTGAAGGACAAGAGAGTGGCTTGTGTGGGTCCTGTCCTTGAAAGTGAACTGCGCCATCTGTATACCCCTAGTCCTTGAAGGAGGGCTTACACACATATCAACGGCCACATGACAAGGGTCTTTCCTGCACAAGGTAAAAAGTACATCTGTATAGCTGACATGTTCTTCAGGAAAGAAGATGCAGTACATGCACTCCTTCATGGTTCTGAGTGGGGTCTCCTCAGACCTGATCTTTCCAGAGTGTTGTGGGATCTTTATGCCTGATTTTTTTATTTTTCTTTCCATTTGGGATTGGTGCACAAAAAGTGCTGGTGGTTCTATTGGTTCAGAATGAGATCCAGCTATGCTGCTGCCATGGAATTCAAACATCCATGCTACTCTGAATCAGAAAAACTATCAAGATCTACTGCATCTCTGCATGCCATGTGGACACAAGTACCATATCACGTGGTAAATACAAGTATTATTTTAAATACTGCTGCCTTCAGCTTTTTCTTACAGATTTCCTTTCTTTCTTCATTGATCTTAGACAGTTGCTGTTCACACTTTCCTGCTGATATGTCTGTCTGTTTTTTTATGATTAGTGCAGATCTGCTTCACAGACCAGTTCCTACCTGACGAGTCCCAATGAAAAACATTGGAAACTGGAAATGCTGGACTTTTATGGCCCAGAATGAATACATGAAGTGGCTTGTCATTAGTTGTTAATGCTGTCCATAGCAGTTTGGAAAGATAGGACTGACTGTAAGGCTGACTGGGTGACAGTCATATGAGCAAGCAGTGAACCTGTTGAGAACATATCAGTGAACCTTTTGAGAGCATGCATTATGCTCACCTTCAGGCAGTGCTGTGCAACTTTTTATATGAAGCCCACCTTTCCAAAGCATGGTTAGTGCTTGTCTATTAGTAAAGGAATCAGTGAAAGTGTGTTCATGTACCTATAGTATGCACTAATTGACAGTTTCTGAACAAACTTTCACCGAACCCTCTCTTTGCAGCTTATGCTTTCAACAGATCCTTCTGCCACCAGATCCATTTATTGGCCCCAACACCAAATTCCCTCTGACTGCAGAAGATAGGCCCACCTGTCATCTGAACTATTTCCAGGACCAAACACCAAACTCCCTCCCACTGCAGAAGACATGCCACCTAGGACTGCCCATGGAGTCATGTCACTTCAGCTCCCCCGCCTAGAAGTAGACATTCAGTAAGGCAGCCATCCTGCTCCTGTACTCTTAGTCCAGTAGGCACAAGTAAGTAATGTGACCATGCCTCTCCTGTGCTCCAGTCCCTTTGGGGACTTTCAGTAATATGGCTGTGCTGCTTGCCTTGGGGACTTCCTACAACATGGCTGTGGCAGTGGTGCTCTTGCACCCCTGTCCTCATTCTGACCAGCAGTGGCCATCACCCCTCAATCCTGAACAATTTGTTTTTGTTTGTTTGTTTTATTTATTTAAAATATGGCAAATCCATGGGCCAAAGACCTGTTTTCATGGGCGACCAGAACAATGAGCAGATAAACATTTACATATACAAACTGACAAGTAAAATACACAGCAACCAATATACAACCAAAGTAAAAAATACAGATACAAAACTAATAAGTAAAACCTTTACATTGACATCTGGAAAATAGATATTTTCTCGAAGCATGTCTATGACTATAAACAGAATCACTAGCATAGTTCATAATAATCGAAAGAGTTGAAAAGTAACAGTAAATTATAAAACATTGTTCTTTGACCAAATGATGTTTTCGTTCTGGGAATCGCAAAAATATTGGTGGACAGATAAATGGGTTGAGACAGAACTGGTGTGTTTTCTTTAAAGATGGAGTGAAAAGAAATGGGTACCTTGTTTAAAATTACTTTTTTTGCAAGGACTCCTAATTGAAATTGATACCTCAGGTCAAGTGGAAGCCATCCAACATGTTTCAGCAGGTCACAATGATGTGTGTGTCAGAAGACAACTGCGAAGCAAATTGCGTTATCTGGTACAGTAAAGTTTTACCCTAGTTAGCAATCCCTCCCCAGCAGAGTGATAACATAATAAACTGTAGTCAATCACTGGTAAAAGAAAACTTGTGACAAAAGGAACATTGCAGATGGTATCGATAAAGGATTTTTCTGTATAGTCCACCTAATCTTTGGTGAACTACTTTAACCATTTGAATTATGTATTGTTCACAAGTCATGCAGTCATTCAAGATAAGGCCAAGATATTTAAAGGCCCTGATCAGCTCACTCTCCACCCCTTAAGAGTAAAAGTGAAAGAACAGGTTAAACTAGCACTTTCTTTCTGTGATTACAAAGACCATGGATTCAGTCTTTTTTTCCTTTAAAACCAGTATATTTGTAAGGAGCCAGTTTTGAATTTCTATGAAATCAGAGGCCAAATTTTCATGTACATCATTGAAAATGGCACCACTCGTAAGGATCACTGCATAGTCTGACAATATATGGAGGACAAAGTGTTCAAAAGACTAAATAAAAGGGACCCAAACCAGAACCTTGTGGATCACCCAGTGAAACAGAGGACAGGAGGAACAGGGGCCATTAAATTTGTAGATTGAGTTCGTCCCAGCAGATAGTTCTGACACCAGCTAACAACATCCTGGGACATGCCAAGTCTGAAAATAGATGACAAGAGCAGCTTATGATTGACAAGGTAGAAGGCCTTGGTGAGGCCCACAAACACAGCCACTGTAAAGAGACCCTTATCTAAGGCCTCATGGACTGCATTTGCAAACCCCACCAAGGCAGTCAATATACTAAGTCCCAGCCGAAATCCATGTTGAGTGGGCATCAGCACATCATACTTGAGCAAATACTCAATTATTGGATCAAAAACCATCCACTCTAATATTTTTGACAAAGGAACCAACAAAGAAATAGGGCCATAATTCTGAACATTCTCTTTGTCTCCAGACTTAAAAATTGGAATGACAACAACACCTTTCCAAATATCAGGGAATAGTGAATAACAAAGTGACAAATTAAAAATTACAGTCAAATGTTGACAAAGAATATCCACAGTGATTCTCATGAGTCTAAAGTCCACACTGTCCATGCCAGATCCATGACGCCAGCATGACATCAAATACATGGACGTCCTTGACCGCACCGGGAACCTGTCGACACCCCTGACCCCAACACATCCTCAGAACGACTGGCAACAGAGCAGTGCTCAAACCCACACACACACCCACTATAGGTATCTAACTCCATGTTGCACAGACAGTGGAGTTAGATATTAACCCCCCCATTGCCAAACAGTCGATCGAAGTGAAACCCCTGTCACTGCCAATATAGGCATGGTGGGGATTTTGCTGTGGGGTTTTTGGTGTGCCAGTGTCACTGTAGCGACAGTATACCATCCATGCCTACGGTATGTCTGGGGTCAAGTTTCAGGATATAGGACAGGACCTCATCAGGGGTAAGTACCTAAAATAGAACTTTGGATAAGCCAGCCCTAAATCAGTTACAAAAATTTTAAAGGAACAATTGATTTCAGACGCCTTACATGGAGTATATTTTGAAAAATCTGAGAAAATGTTAAACTCCTGAGCTGTGGAAGGAGGGTCGTTCAGTGATCCTGATGGAGTGTTTAAGCTTTGAGGTGTAGGGTTGGATTTTTTTACCCAGAAGGAACTTATCATTCCTTTCAACAGAAACATAAAATACACAAGCCTGATCTCCATTGTAAACACTGACCTTTTTCTTCTAGTTCCAAGCTCCAACACTGTAGCTGATATCAGAGGTAAACAAATTAAATCAGCCTCATCCTTGTTCTTTTTGGGATGTTCTGGCTGGTGGGAAGGAAGTATACATAGTGTTCTGAGATGGACACAGAGGAATATCTAGCATCCACATGGGAGTGAAAAATTGTGATTTATTTTCTTGCTTCTTTGTGTCAGAGGCTGAAAGTAAACTGATGATCCAGAAACCAACACGTGCACCTTCCCATCACACCTGGGGAATTTGATGCAGAAAATTAAAGTTTCAGATGCCCCCTCCTTTCGCTTGAAGTAATAATTTTGTTATGTGAGAGAGATGTGGTGATACCGTACACCTTGCAGTCTATGTGATAACAGCGAGCGCCTAAAGGCGATCACCGTTATCACTCAGTCGAAATGTCGAACATTTTGGCACTCTGACAACCCTGGTGCACCAGCACAATGGCGCCATAACATATTTTTTTACTACTTTCTGTGGGGGCTGCTCCCTCCACACACCCCCGTGGGTGGCTTCACCCCCGCACCTACTTTGGGATTCTCAACCCAGGGGGTGCATGTCAGGGCAGTGAAAGTAGTAAATTAAAAGGTTCAGGCCGGTGCAATAAAATCACACCAGCGCCGGACCAACCCAATACCTCAGCCACCCCAGCCATTGCCCAATCCCCAATGCCACACCGCAGCTCAACCGACAACCGCAGTACCACCCCACAGTCTCTCCACCGCCTCCCAGCCCACACTCCGCCATGCTGCTCCCACCCACCCCGCCACGTGTAACATAAGCGACATCCTGTCGCCCTGGTTCGTCCACCCCCTCATCGGTCAACCTACCTGTCGGTCGCCGTGAGTGGATGGCGTGAGGAAGGTGTCGCGGTAATGGACGGTACCCTTCCTCATGCGCCCACTTCACGGGTTACCCACCTTACACTAGGTAGCAATCTGCATCTACAGTTATACTAACATACTAACATACTATTTGCCAGCAGATTAGGCCTTACGGTCTATCAAGTCTGCTCGAACTTTAGATCCTTAGTTGGGTGCCGAGACCCTCCCATCCCTTGTGCTCCAGAAACCCGTATCATCCATCCCCACCCCCTGGGACAGGACATCATCTGATACATCCACTTTCTGTGTCTGTCCCATCCTCTCTTGAAGCCTCCACTGTGGATCTCTGAACTAGCTCACCAGGCAGTGCATTCCAAGGGTCCACCACCCGCTCAGTGAAAACCTCCTCCTCTTCCCTCTTACCCTTCCACCTTCCAACTTCAAACCATGCCCTCTGGTGATGCCTCCCTGCTTTAGTCTAAAGATCCCCTCCATGTTTACCCTATGTATTCCCTTGAGGTACTTGAAGACCTCAATCATGTCCCCCTGTCTCTCCTCTCCTCCAGTGAAAACAGGCAGAGCTCCTTAAGTCTGTCCTCATACATCAAATCCCCTAGCCCTCGTATCATCTTTGTTGCCCTCCTCTGTGCCCTCTCTGGGAGCTGTATGTCCTCTTTAAGTGTGGTCTCCAGTACTGTACACAGTAGTCAAGGTGTGGTCTAACCGTCCATTGTACAGCAGCAGAATCACTTCCTTGCTCCTGGAGGTGAGTCCTTACGATGCATCCCAACATCCTGCTTGCCTTGCTAGCTGCCTCCTGCACTGCTCAGAGTTATTCATACATGCATCCACCATGACCCCAGGTCTTTTTCCCCTATTGAGGCCTCCAGCCTCCCTCCCAGGGTGTACCTGTGTTTAGGAGCTTCCCACCAAGATGCAACACCTTGCACTTGGTGATATTGAAATTTAATTTCCATGTGTGAGCCCAGCTTCCAGGGTGTCCAGGTCCTTGCAGGCCAACCTCCCTCTCCCTCAACTACTGCTCCCATCTTGGAGTCATCCACGAAGAGACTCATTTCACACCCTATACCCTCCCTGATGTCCGATATGTATGTATTAAACAGGATCGGACCCAGGATCGAGCCCTGCGGTACCCCACTACCAACCTCTCTAGGGTTCGAGAGCTCCCCAGACCACTACTCTCTGAGTGCGCCCAGCTAGCCAGTTTTCAATCCATCTGACCATCAAAGGCCTGATTTCGTAACCCCATCAGTTTCTCCACCAGACCATTGTGGGGACTAGAGTCAAACGCCTTGCTGAAGTCCAAGAATACATCCACAGGCTTACCCCTGTCCAGTTCTGATGTTACCCATTCATAGAACTCCACAAGGTTGGTTTGACATGATCTACCTGGCACAAACCCATATTGCTGACATCCAGACCTCCCACCTCCTCCAAGTACACCAATCGTTCCTTTAGTATACTCTCCATTAATTTTCCACTGAGGTCAAACTGATGGGCCTATAGTTACCTGGTACTTCCTCGACCCCGCTTTATGGATTGGTACCACATGTGCTCTCGCCAATCCCTAGGTACCCACCCTGTCTCAAGTGACCTGCTGAAAAGCTCCACCAGGGGTGCAGCCAGTATGTCCACCAATTCCCATAGTACTCTCGGATGAATACCATCCGGCCCAGGAGATTTGTCTTTCTTTAGGGCCTTGAGGGCTAACCACACCCTTTTGGCGGAGATATCATCCGTCCTCCACCTTACTGGCCTTTTTATCTTTACCCAGATGTGACACCCTGGGGTACCTCTCTCCCTCTTGCTCCATTTTTGTTGCTCCCTGATCCCACTTACTGATGTTTCTATCCCTTCGTGCCTTGCTTTGTAGATATCCCATCCCCCTCCCTAGTGAACACAGAGGCAAAGTATTTATTAAATACCTCTGCCTGGTCCCTTGCCTCTTCCACCCACCCTCCTTCTGATCTCAATCTGCTGAGATGGCCCTTAGTTTTTCTCTGCTCCCCAATGTACCGGAAGAACCCCTTTTCCCCTCCATGTATCCCCTGTGCCAGATGCTGCTCTTTACTGGACTTTGCTCCCCTCACCATTCGGGTGACTTTTCTAGATGCAAGCTGGTACATTTCCTTATCCCTATCCCCTCTTGTTGTTTTATATTTTTTGTAGGCCGCCTTCTTTTCTCTGACTGCTACCTGTACCTCACTGGACCACCAGCATGGTTTATGTGACCTTGCTCCTTACGTTTCAACTTAGTGCAGATCCTGACTGCCTCATGAAGTCCCTCTGCTATGACCTCCCATCTCCTTTCCACATTGTCATTGAAGTAATCCCCATCAAGTGATCCTGAGAATATTTCCCATGCCCATGAAGTCTGCCCCCTGAAGTCCACTGCCAGTGTCCTAGATCTCCCTCCCCATGCTTAGTTGAAACCAGATAGTATTGTGGTCACTCCCAGTCAGGGGTCTTGTACAACCATGTCCCTTACCAGATCCCCATCTGCTAGAACCACATCCAGGACATGCCCCTCCTGTGGGCTCCATCACATGCTGTGTTAAGAAAACATCCTGGAAGCCATCCAGCAGCCTCTGCTCCTTGGCCACCTTAGAGGACATGGTTCCCCAGTTTGTACCGCATATTAAGGTCCCCCATCAACACCACTCCTTCCCTTTTTGGTCCACACTGGGCAATGATGTTGTCCAGCAAACCATCCTCTAGAACCTCACTCATCCGGGGGCCTATATACACCCAGCTTGACCTTATTTCCTGCTTGAGGATCGTAAAGTGACCCATAAGGCCTCCACGTTTCCCTCTGCCTCTTCTACCCTAAGCAATTTCTATGTCATCTCTAATGAACATAGCCACTCCACCCCTCTGCCCTCCTTTCTATCCTTCCTGAGCATAGTGTCCCCCTCGTTTAGGTCCCAGTCATGGTTTTGTTGGCCCACGTTTCCGTGACCGCCACATCCACCCCCCGAACAGCATGGCCTGGAACTCTGGCAACTTGTTTCCCAAGGTCCTGGCATTTACTAACACCAACCCCCACCCCTTATCCCTGATTCTCTTTGTCGAACCCCACCCAGATTCCTTATACTTCCATCCTCCCTCTGCTCCTCCTGAAACCTCCATCCCCAATCTGTTTACCCCCTTCCCCCCTTGGGCGTGAAGGCTACTCCCCTCATCTGGAGGAGAGGGCTTCTGGTCAGCCCCTCCCTTATCCCTCCCCCCCTCACAAGTTTAAACCCCACCTTATCTGTCTGTTTATCTGTCTGTCTCTCTCCATCTATCTACAGTATCTAGCTAGTTAGAGTGTCAATTTATCTAAGTATCTGTCTGCCTGTCTGTCTAGCTATCTACTCTATCATCTACCTATCTATCTATCTATCTAGCTACTATAGCTACAGTATCTATCTACTACATTATCTATTCATCATATCTATCTATCTAGCTATCTATCTAGCTATCATGAACTAGAGGAACTATTATTATTCTTCCTAAAACTTTTGTCAGACTTTCTTATTAGTTCCTCAATAAAGTTTACTATAAAGGAATGGCATAAAATGTGCTGCATATAAATATATCATGCAGTGAAAGCTTCCTTACCTTTTCTGGGCTTAACTGGACATGAATTGAACATTTTCTAGTCACTGCCCTTTAGGAGAAAAGGGATCATAGTTCATCCCTGAGGAGAAAACCAGCTGATCTTTTCACTCCTAGTGTGTCGCTTGCCCTGTGCTCATACAGGTTGTGATATCTAACCAGGAGAGCACAGGGTGTACTAAGTTGAAGTGAATAAGGTTTTTACATTTACATTAATTTACATTTTTTTATGTTAGACTGTTGTTTGTCATAAATCAAAGTCACCACTCAACTAACATGAGCCAAGAGAAAAGGAAGGGATTAGATGGCCACATCCTGGGGGCCAAATTACAATCTCTTCCCTTCCAAATGGCAATGCCTAGAACATTTTAAATTTATGTCTGGAACATATTCAATTTATGCCTAGGTAAGTCCTGGAAAGGTAAAGGAGCTTTCACTATATTTTATATTCGCATACAGCATACAATATCTTATAGCATTCTTTTAACATTTCATCAGTGTCAGTGGCTCAGTAGGTAGCACACTCACCTCTGAGGAAGGGAGATCAGAGGTGTGGGTTCAGTTCCCACATCTGGCACTCTGGGTTAATATCCCAATACTGACACTGTAGTGCAGCACGAGGGGGTGCTGCACCTCTGAGGGGTCAGTTTTGGATGAGACATTAAATCGAGGTCCCATCTGCCTGGATTGGTGGTAGTTCAGGTTGATGCTAAAGATCCCATGGCACTTATCGAAAAGCGTGGGGAATTTCCATGGTGTCTGGCCACATTTTTCCCATTCACTAAAAATACCACCAACAGATTAATCTGGTTCAGTTTCAGTTGCTTACCATCTGTATCCCCCTTTCCCCAGTAGTCACCCCTGAAAAAGGGACTTCTAGGCCCAGTGGACTTACTGGGTCAACAGAATTCAACAAATAAATTTAACAACAGTTTCTGTAGAGGATAGTCACGTGACATGCATCACCATGGCAGGCTTCATATAGTGTTGCTTCTATACCGGCCCGACCTACTGTAATATCATGAAATTATTAGTATAAAGCCATCCTTGTTGGTCACAACAGTGGGCAAAGTATTGGAGAAATACCAGAAAATGATCAGAGCTCAACCCTAAAGCAAAAGCAGCAGATTAAGAAGCTAAGAATCTCACAGCTCACCCCGCTAAGCACTGTGGCAAAAGGAAGCATGGAGGCCACCGTAATGGAGCCGTCAATTGTAGATGTGATGGCCAGCACAGTGGGAATAAACATTAGCCTGGTAGAACTGTCTGCAGAGCTAGCACAAACCCGAACAAATGTGGAGTCAATAAACAAAAGGCTTGAGAAGACTCTTGAAAGAATGAGCAAGACGAAGGAAAGGGTTAGCCCTAATGAAGAGATTTCAGCATGAGATTCACTCCAGCTGGTTTATCTGGAAATATTGGTTGAAGTGCTGAAGTAGAAGAACATCGATCTAGAAGTGCAGTCCAGGAAAATAATCTCCGATTTCTGGGGAACCCTAAAGGACTGGAAGGCAACCAGCCCCGAAAGTTCATGATCCAGTTCCTGAAAACTGCATTTAAAGCAGCAGTGCATACATGTGGTGAAAATTTTGACCTATGCTTTTTATTCTATTTTAGATGACCCCTTATCTACTGACTTGTATGATACCCTTCTTTTCCACAATTTGAGTCCATTTTAGTACTTTTTCAATCAAACATAATAAAAGGAGCGCCTTTATCATGGCTCAGACCAGGTTTTCATCAGTATTCTTGGCTGTTTTTGTACATCAATTGTTTAAAATCACTTGTGTTGTAACTAAAATGACCTAGCATGCAGCAAGCAGTGCTCTCTGACTTTATGGAAGAGTAGGTGTTCAAAGGCAGATGGGAATAATAATGAAAATCTGGTCTGAGCCATATTAAAAGGAGTGCTACTTTTATTATTTCAAATGTGAAAAAAAGTACTAAAGTAGACTCAAAACAGAGAAAGAATGGTATCATATAAGTCAGGAGATAAGGGTCGATCTAAAATAGCACAAAAAAGTATAGATCAGAATTATCATCAGATTCATGTATTACTTGGTAAGAAAGAACTGAAGAACGCCAGAGCCCATCGAGACTGTTCCCCACACTATGTGGGACATTATTTGTCTATTATCCCTCAACCAAACATCTAATTTGTTTTTAAAGACAGTGGCACTAGTTGCCTCTACCAATTCTTGTGGCAAGGTGTTCCATACAATGGTTGCTCTTATTGGAAAAAAGTTTCCCTTTTTGCTGGTTTTATAAGTTTTTACTTCAAGCTGTTTATTATGCAGCCTCAGAACATGTCTCCTTTTGGAGAGTGTTAGACCACATTTTTCCATTAGATCTGGTGAATTTATTAAATTAAAAACCATAAGCATATCACCTCTTAATCTTCTAGTTTGAAGAGAGAAGAGACCAGTAGCTTTTAATCTTTTCTGATATCCAAGTTTGTTAATCTTGGAATCATTCTAGTTACTCTCCTTTGAACCTGTTCAAGAATTGCTATGTCTTTTTTTTGGTTTGGATTCCAGAAAGGGGAGCCATAGTCTAGATATGGTCTAATGTATGCCCTATACAATGGAATAAGGCATTGTTCAGTGCGATTAACAAAAGTGCGTTTTATTTGCCTCAAAAGTCTGTTGGTCATGCAAGCAGTTCTAACACAGTGATCATTTAATGTAAGTTTATTATTAACATATATCCCTAAATCTTTTTCACAGTTTGATGAGTGAAGTGGTAGTCCATTTATATAATATATCGTTTTTGGATTATTTATACCGAAATGCACTACTAAACATTTGTCTTGATTAAACTGCATATGATTTTCATTTGCCCAAAGTGTTAATTTTTCCAAATCCTTCTTTAATGCAGAAATATTTTCTTGATTATTAACCTTGCCCCAATTTAGTATTGTCTGCAAATTTAACCATTAAGTTATTTGGCCCTGTTTGTAAATCACTGATAAAGAGATTAAACAATGTTGGTCCCAAGACCGACCCCTGTGGTACACCACTTGTCACACTACCTGAATCAGACAAGATATCATTAATTCTGACTCTCTGGGAATGATTTGTCAACCAGTTTAAAGTCCAGTTGACAATATCAGTTGACAAACCTAGATTGTGCATTTTAGTAATGAGTGTTTCATGTGAGACTTTATTGAAAGCTCACTAAAGTCCAAAAGAATTACATCAGTAGGGATACCCACATCTAGTAGAGTACTTATATTATTGTAAAAAGATATCAGATTGGTGGTGCAGGAATACTTGGGAGTAAACCCATGCTGATTTGAATCATAAATTCCTAATTTTTTACAGTCTTAATCTATTAGAGACTTCATTACTCATTCCATTAATTTACCAGCCACTGAGGTCTGGCTAATTGGATGATAATTTTGCAGAGAACCTCTATTGCCTTTTTTAAATATGGGAGTAACTATTGCTGAACGCCAATCATTGGGTACAATGCTTTCTTGTAAAGATTTTTTGAAGATAATTGACAAAAGTATAGAACTATTTATAGAGGTTTCGATCAGAAACCATGGATGAATACTGTCTGGGCCCGGACTAGTATTTTTTTTAAGTTTTTTGATAGCCTGTATAATGTCAGTTGGATAGAACCTATGATAATCTATGTGGTGAACTTTAAATGTACTAATAGGTGATTTTGGAGAGAAGACAGAACAAAAGTACTTATTAAAGAGATTCGAGGTTTCTATATCGGATAGAGAAGAGCCATTGGTTATAATGGGACCAATGGTTCTTGATACACCTTTTTTACTATTTATATAGGAGAAAAGAGATTTGTGACAGTCTTTGTGTGAGCTAGTTTAAATTCTAGCTTATTTTTGCCAATTTAGTAGAATTTTTAAGTTTTCACAGATAGTCTATATTTATGTAACAGTTTTGAAAGGAACAGAACTATTCTTAAGTTTCCTAAAAGTTTAATTTAATTTTAATCTGATTTTAATTGTCTTGTTGAACCAAGGGGGAATTTTTCCTTTATTATTAAATTTCCTTTTAGATGGAATAAATGTATTTTCCAAATAATGTACAATGATTTTAAAAAAGTCCCAAGCTTGTTGTGTTGTACAGTTAAGAAGATTAGAGTCCCAGTTTATGTTTTGTAAGTATTCATTGATTTTAGAAAAATTTGCTTTATTATAGTTTTTTATACAATATAACTTCCTTTGTGTAGTTTTAAACTGTTGAATTTCAAAAAGAATAGATGAATGACCACTGGCCCCAAGTGGATCCCAAATTTGTAAATTGCTAATTTGTTGCTCTATGTTAGTAAATAATAGATCCAAAATATTAGGACCTCGAGTGGGTTCAGTAACAAGTTGTTGTAATCCAGTACTAACTACCACAACTATTAGTCCTTTCTCGGCATAGGACTGTCCTGAGAATGAGTCCCAGTTAATGTGAGGGAGGTTAAAGTCATCAAATATTACAGTATTTTGAGATTCTGAAAAATGTGTAATTTCTTTAAACATATCAGTTGTGTAATCTGAATTTGCAGATGGAGGTCGATAGATGTTACCAATAGTTATATAGGACTGCTCCTTCAATAAGATTTTAACCCATATACTTTCCAAAGGAAAGGGAGAACACACTTCAAAAGAAGGAATATCATTTCGTATGTACATACAAACTCCACCGCCTTGCTTATTTAATCTGTTTTTATGATAGAATTTATAACCTGGAAATTCTCTGGACCAAATTGAGGATGCATCCCACCAAGTTTCAGTTACTCCCACCACACCTATATTTAAAGTTTTACATTTGGCTTCGAGTTCTGCTAACTTGAGTTGCTTTAAAGATCTTGCATTCAAAGCTAGGAATTTACATTTAGTTGTAATAATATTTTGGTAAGTATTTAGAGACTTGGGAATAGACCCATTCTCCCCCCATTGTTTTTAGTTTAAACAATGATTTATGATTTTAGTGATACTTTTCCCCATAAGTGTACTACCCCTACGACTGAGATGTAAACTGTCCCAGCAAAACAAGGAAGAACAATCTGAAAATGATTCCCAGTGGGTAATACAGGGTATATCTTGCTTAAAACACCACTTTCTCAGCCATTCATTTAGGGCTTTGATTTTCTGCATCATGGTAGATGTTGCTCTTGGGACAGGTAGAATTTCAGATATACATACACAGCATCCCCTATCAAGTAACAGGTTACATAACGCCACATAGTCCTGTTGTAACTGCTTAAATGGGGTGTTGTTTATATCATTAACACCGGCATGTATGATAACCAGTGGATTTTCCCCCACATTTTGTAAAATTTTAGGCATCATGGAGGTAATGTCAGATACCCTGGCCCCACGGAAGCTAGAACAAGTGCGGTTGCTTTGTCACTATTGCATACCGCCCCTGTCAATGTGCTTAATGATTGAATTTCCCAGGACTAACACTTGTTTTGAGACAGTAGGGGTACAAGAATCAGAAACAGGTGGTTGTTTAACACACTCTGGAGTGATTAACTTAATAGGTATTGATTTGGTATCTTGAGCCTTATTAGGACAAATATTCATGGGCATTAACTCCTGATTGAAAAGTGTTTTTAAACCATTATTATCAACAGAGGGTGATGCACAGGATAAATCATGTAGCACTTCATTATTTGATACAGTCAATTGCTCAGACCTATTATGAGTTTCAATAGGGGCACTATTGTGTATTTCACCGCCCCTCCCTTTTTTAAGAGGCTTTGTGACAATGGTCCAGTCATCATTATCATGAGAAGAGGGCGGATAATTATCCATCTTATAAGAGGGGGCAGAGGCAACAGGTATACTAGTACTAGTCATTACAATTGTCTCCTCATCAGGAGGCATAGAAATGCTACCTAAATGTGAAGGAAATTGCTGCTTTAAGATCTTGGAGGGAGTGAACATAACGATGTCTCTGGTCCAAAGAACTGGAGACAAAGCTATAGCTGCAGCAGAGAGGCCCTGGCATATGATAGTCTGGTTTCTTAAATTTGGAGATTAGGAAGAAATTCTGAACCAGGAAAAGAAGAACAGAAACCTGGCATGGTAGGAACACTGAATCATCATATTCAATGACCACCCAAAGTCCATCTTTGATAAGCAATGAGCTTTTAGAACATGAGGCAGAAACTATTTAAGGTGGAAGAGAAGACATACATTACCCAGCCAGTAACATTGTGGTTCAAGATTAAAGGCACCCACAAGCAATTTGGCTGTCAGACTGACCTAGAAAAATGTATGAAAGCAAAACAATTTATATGAGAAGGTGGACGTGGTGAAGAACAGGATCGAAGGAATGTGGAGTGGTGTATGTGACTTAAGCAGGAATTTCAGGAGAGTATCCATTGTCTGACACTCCTATTTAATTTTATTATTGTTTGTTTTACTATGCTGTGTCCCATAAAGTAAAACAAAGAGCCAGAGCCTGGAACAGAGCATCCGCAGCCAGAGACATACAAGGTCAGGTATGGTGCGCAACATTCTGTGGGAGGGTTCCGGTCAGCAGAGAAGAAGAGCTGCAAAATCTGCCATGAAATAGTTTCATTATTTTAAATACAAATGGGCAATGCTTTTCAGGAGGGGAATTTTCCAGATACTGAGTAAGGGAAAAGAAAGGTGGCAGGAACCCAAGGACTTGTTCCTTTGGCCATGACAGTTAAGACTGGAGGAATAGGAGAAAGGGAGGTGAAGATGGGGCCTCTCAATGCTGTTTTGTGTGATCCACCCTACCCAGTAGAACAGGACATGAGCACAACAACTGAAGTAAGGCCCCCCCCTCTACAATACATCTTCCAATCCTTCCCACACAGAACCCCTTACTAGGGCCATGCTTTTGTGGGGGGGGGGGCTATGTCCTATACCCACTACCTATTTATTTACAAAACCAGGAGAACTGGAGGACCAGGAGAGAAAGGGAACCATACTGAGCAGAACAACATGGTGTCTACGGCATCCTTGAACCTTTCCTCTATCTCTCCCCCTCATATATAATCTGCTAAAGAAGGAGAGGCAGGAGGAACAGGCAGAGAGCAGTTCTCCCACAGCTGGGGGCTCCAAAGATTAGCATTGGGAGCTGTGGCTGGGG
Source organism: Neoceratodus forsteri (assembly GCA_016271365.2). Lineage (NCBI taxonomy): Eukaryota > Metazoa > Chordata > Ceratodontiformes > Ceratodontidae > Neoceratodus > Neoceratodus forsteri. The sequence goes on from CM057449.1 coordinate 1,564,425,269, forward strand.
CGAGAACAGCCCAGATCCACCCTGCAACAGATTTAAAACATTACCCCTTGAAAGGAACCTTCTTGCCTCCACTAACAGATGAGGAGCACCTATGAAACAGATCAGAGACTAAAATGGTACTAGGTGGCATGAAAGAGCATCTCCTCTCCTCTACAGCACACTGGAGAATCACAACTTTGACAACTTATCTCCTGGGTGGGGGTTGAAGGAAGAGGCACAAAAAGCATCCCTTGGATCAGATGATAAATCCCATACATCCCACTTTTCCAAATGGAGTGAAGGAAAGGTATCTCAGGAGGGAGGAGGGCAGATCCTGGCCCTCACCCCAAAAGACAAGGAAACCCACAGAAGTTGATAAAAACAAATGAAGCAAGAAGGGCGGGAGCTATTAAGGTAAAGGGTAGGAGGGGTTCCCAAGCAGGATTCCATGTCATAACGGCGACTGTGGAAAGGCGATCACTGTTAGGGCAAGTGTACATCACCAAACATCAATTTTGGTGATGTACACTCCAAGGGCATTTTCCCCCAGACACCCATACTAAAGGATTCTCAACTCCAGGGGGGTGCATGTCGGGGGGGGTGCAACAGCCGAAAAAAAAATTCCTAGACCAGTGGAAGAAACAAGCGAGCACCCAGACCCAACCCAGCACCCTCCCAACCTTAGCCTGCTACCAACCCACCATGCCATACAGCCAGCTTGGCAGCCCACCACCACACTACACCCCACAAACCCTCTCTCCCCCCCTCCATCCATCGCACACCGTGGTCCCCCTGTGTGCGTGTATATATAGTGACATCCAGTTGCTATATTCGCCGACCCCCCCATCCGGTCACCCTCCCTGTCTGGTAGCCCCGTGTACAGGCACCATGATTGAGTCACCTTTTTTGAAAGCACTCAATCATGGTCGATATCATCACAGGCTAGCCCCAAGCAGTAGGAAGAAGGTGGGTCCCAAGCCAAGATATGCTTCTTTATGCCAGATAAATTGATAGGCAAGGCAGGGAAATTTTATTTATAGGGCGCTCCTTCCCAGAGGCTCTGAGCACCTTAAAAAACCTCAATACAATAAAAGGACACATTTAAAATACAATGAAATTCCTAGAAATACACAATATAATAATAACTCAGCAACTTTATAAAGCTTCGGTTAGCCAAAAAGCAATCTGGACAAAACATGGATGGCCCTTTCCTGCAGGATGGCAACATGATTCAAAACACATAAAGCAGATGTGGGCTGGCAGTGCTTTTGAGGGGGGCTGAGGGGCAGTAACATACCGAACATGGTAAGTAGGGTTCGATTCTACTGCCAATACAAGACCTCAGATCAATTGGTTTGCTTAGGGCAGCTAGGGCAGTCCTCTGCAGCATGTGTCCATCAGATCTCCCTATAAAGGATGGTGGGAATGACAAACAGAGGATCTGGTCAGCTAATTTAGGAGCTGTAACCCATGGCAAAGGCTTGATAATAGCTAGATGAATTATTTACAGGACCATGGGTCATGTGGGTTAACCAAACTCTGAGAATATACATAGAGATAAGAGGTCCCAACTGCTGCTGTCACTTCCCTTTGAGGGGTCTCAGGTATGGCAGTATGCTAAGCAAAGGGGGGAGTTTGACACTCCCCTTAGGGGAGTCATGTAGCTGGCTTAACCACAGGACAGTAGGTTGTGGGCCGGAGAGGAACGTTTTCAGATTTGTATGGAGTCTACCAGGGAGCCTCACTTGAGGCGGGCAGTCATACAGGGATGCAAAACCTGTGTATGGGATGCACTTGGCAGAGTTTGGACATGGTGCCATTGTTTGTAAATACAGTATATTTCCATTTTTTGGTTATGGCCGTTAGGTATAATAGTGATAGCTCAGAACAGTACTGTAAGCTCATTCAGGGAACCAGAAGGAAACTAAACAGGGTTGGAGACTTCCGTGATCTGTAGGAACATCACTGATAATTCATTCTAAGAAATACAACATAACCAAAGATAGCGGGGGTAAGACAGGCATCGAAAATGGGAGGAGCAGAGTACATTTCTGTGCAAGACACCTGTGGGTCTTGAACCTCCCCCAGGAAACTCCCTCACATATCAGGCACTCCTAAAATTCCCACCCCCGCCAAGCAGTATATGCAGTATTGCACGTATACGCGTCTGGGGCATGGGGGACTGTCAACAACCAGAGGGTGGGGCCCTGGCTCCTTGTTATGGATGTCCAATGGACGTACCAAAAATCACCCTGTGCTAGGGTAGAGAACAACCTCTCCCAGTAAAGAACAGGAACACGGGAGCAGGTATGGGAAGAGAGCTGGTAAGCAGTAAACCACACAAATCCAATGCCTCCAGAATCACTGGGTGAGTCTTGAGCTGCAAGAAAGGGCAGTCGACTGTAGACATCTGACATATTCATGTGAGCACAAAGGTGCGATTTGTACATAGTTATACAGGGACTGCAATACTGATATATTTACTGCAGAAGCTTAGTGGGATAAAACAATGTGAATATAATGCTGGCAGAGGTTGGTAAAGGACCCCAAATCAGGGGTCAAATCCAGAATATAGCATGATAGACCTACTCCCCAAAGGGGCACTGCTGTGTGGAAGCCTGCAAGATAGCACCTTCCTCCTCGGTCACTGTTTGCTCACATATCCGATATACACTGACCTATCCAACTCACAATATGGCTACTTTAACCTGCATAACCTGGAATGTGAAGGGTTTGAACATGCCGGTGAAGAGAAAGAAGGTGCTGACAAATTTAAAAAAGAAAAGGTGCAAGTGGCCATATTGCAGGAAACCAAGTTATGCAGAAGAGACCATGAGCTCCTTAAGAGAGTTTGGGTGGGCCAGGTGACACATGCTTCATCCCCAATAAAGAAGAGCGGGGTAGTGGTACTGCTCCACAAACAGCTACAATGGTCCCTCGTCAAGACCCAGTCAGATCCCATGGGAGATGGGTACTTACCAAACATCAGACCCCTATAGGGCCTATCCTTGTAGGCAACCTATATTCCCCCAATGAGGATGACCTGGGTTTTTCCACCTGGTGGCACAGAACTTACTAAAAGTGGTGCAAGGGGTACCCCAACCCTATTGGGGAGATTTCAACTTAGTACTGGAGCCACTGTTGGACAAAAGCTCTGGGATGGGGACCCACATGGCAAAGGGTATATAGCCCTACATAGTCTGATGAGGGACCAGGGTCTATCGGATATCTGGAGAGTATCACCCCCCCCCGCACGAGAGACTATTCCTTCTACTCTCCTATCCATGGAATATACAGCCGCATTAACTTCTGGCTTATATCCTCTTTGATTACACAGGCGGCCACAGCCTCTGAAATACTCCCTACAATAATTTCAGACCATGCCTGGGTACTACTTAACCTATTATGGGGGTCACCCCTTCCCCTGTCCACATTTTGGAGGCTAGACCCCTTGCTAACAAGAGACCCCCAGTTTGTGACATGGGCAAAGGGGGAGGCCAGGATGTTCTTTCAGGAGAACTCCATACAAGACACCACAGCGGGGAGCATGTGAGAGGCCTTCAAAGCCACCTTGAGGGGCAGGATGATTGGGTTTGCAGTGGCCAGAAGAAGACAACGGGAGAATCAGCTGAGGGACCTGGAAGGGGAGCTGACAGTGGTTGAGGGGGGAACAAAAAAAGAAGATGAGGCCCAGTGCACAAGGTCCCCTGGCTAGGAAGGCCATGGGTCTCAGAATGGAGATCAATACACTCTTGACCAGGAAGGCAGAGGTAGCAATCATTAGGCTGAAGCAAAAATATTGGGATGGTGGGGAGAAAAGGGGGAAGGTGCTGGCTTTCAGGCTTAGAAAACAACAAATGGAGAGACACATAGCAGGACTTGGAGATAAGGGAACAGTGCATACCTCACCTCAGGTCATGGAGTCCTTCTACACCTCCCTGTATACCTCATCAAGGCCGTGGAATGCCCAGACCGCTAAGAGGTTCCTTGACTCCATAACACTCCCCACCATCACTGCACAACACGAAAAGGGGCTGGATGCACAGATCACTATAGAAGAAGTGAGGGATGCTTTGCTCCCTCTCAAAACTGGAAAGGCCCCAGGGGGCGACGGATATATGGTTGAGCTATGGCAAGTACTTGCTAACATAATCTTCCTGGTCTTACAAAAGGTGTACCTTGAGACTGAAACAAAGTGTATCTTTCCACCTACGATGAGGGAGACGGTCATCAGGTGTTCCCAAAAAAGGGAAAGATTTCACATCCCTGAAGTTATCACCCCATCTCCTAATTAATGTAGACAGTAACTATTTACCAAGGCCATAGCCCATAGACTAAGTCCTCCTGTTCCAGCTTATACACCCCACCCAGTAGGCATTATTACAGGGAGGTACAGCGCTGACCACATCAGGACTCTATGCAACTTTGCCCATAGGACCAGAGATCTGGGAACACCCACAGCTGCAGTGGCCATAGACTTCAAAAAGGCTTTTAATTCCCTAGAATGGGACTGTCTCCAAGGGGTGCTAGCACACGTGGGAATTGGACCCAGATTTAGGTCATGGATCAGTGCTTTATACGCTTCCCAGCTGCGAGACTGCTCACCACCCTGTCTGCCCCATTCCAACTGGGTAGAAGCATGAGGCAGGTAAGCCCCCTTTTCTCACTTTTGTTTGTGATGGTGGTGGAGCCACTGGCAACTAAAATAAGGCAGCACCAGGACATCAGAGGTATTCAGATTGGCCACACCAATTACTCCATCCTCATGTATGCTGATGACCTTCTAGTGACTGTGGCTGACCTGCATAGTGCCCTCCCTCCCCTTCTGGAAACCCTCAAGGCCTTCCACATACTATCAGGCTTATGCCTGAACCAAACTAAGACAGAGGTACTCCCCTCAACCCACATTGTACCCCCTTGGCTTTAGGGGACACAGGCCTGAGATGGACTGGGGAAGGTATTGTGTACCTGGGTATCACCTTCACACTGGACCTTTCTAAGATCTGGAACCACAACATCCAGCTCTTACTACAGGAGGTGATAGATGACATGAACAGATGGAACGAACTTCACTTCATGTTAGCAGGAAGGATTGCAGCAATGAAGATGATCATTGCACCCAAGGTTTTCTATGAACTGGCACATATATTGCTAGCACTATCCCCTAAATGGTACCAAAAAATAGATGAGGAGGTGGGTAGATTCCTGTGGGAAGATAAACCTCCGAGATACAGTACGAACAAACTGAGATTCCCCATGGAGAGTGGGAGGTGGAACACGCCATGGTTTGAGGGATGTAAATGAGCCTCTTGTATAGCAGACCCTTCATTGGTTTAGGACAACAGGAAAGGACAACCCCAGTGGGTGGCCATAAAAGAAACCAGTCATAGGGCAAGCCTGGCCTAGCTGATCTATAACCCCAGGCACACACACATGAAAAGTCACCCATTATAGGATCCACCCTAAGTTGTTGGGCCAAGGTGGAGAGGAAGTTGAGAACCAACCTATCACCAATGCAGCTACCCCTCTGTGGGGAATGAGCACATCCTTACTGATAGAAGACATAAAATGGCCAGATGGGAGAGCAGAGGTATAAGAAAAATGGGAGACATATTGGTTATAGGTGGGACAGAGGTAGACACCTTCACTAGTCTGCAAGCAAGGCAGGGCTCCCAAGGATTGACTTTGGAAGTTCTTGCTAATTCACAGCTCTGTCCAGCACACATAAAAACAGCACCAGAGAAAGCCTCCAATACACTCTTACCAGTACGGCTAGTCCCACATAAAGGAATAGGAGCAAGATATATGCAGGGTAAGAAACACACTTCAACTAATCTGAGGCATCCAAGGAAAGATGGGAGAAGGCTCTCCAGTCTGACATATCCAGGGAACAGTGGAAAGAGTTCTGGGTTAGTGCCTATAAGGACTTTGTGAATACAAAGAGCAGATTAATACAGAATAAAATTCTGCATTACTGGTACCACTCCCCATTGGTGCTAGTGAGGCAGGGGTCCTGAACTCAAATTGTTGCTGGAGATGCCAGGGGACTAAGGGAGACCTCTTGCATATCCTTTGAGAATGTCCCCAAATACAAGAGCTGTGGAAACAGGTGTGTGACCTAGGGTCCAAGGTCCTTCATAAAAACATCCCCAAAACAGCTAAGGTACTCCTCCTAGGTATGAAATTGGAGGCAACTCACCTCAGAGGACAAGAGCTCAGATGGCTGGCCTTGTTGGTAATACAGGTCAAGTGGTTACTCCTTTGTAGATGGAGGTCCCAGGAAGTCCCCACAATCCAGGAGGTCACAACCTCCCTACTCCAGATTGCATCCATGGACCGACTCTCTCACTTGGTGGGTAACACAATGGCACAGTATGAGATATGCTGGGCCCCCCTTAAAATGTATGCAACCCCCAAGGCTGGGATAGGATGAATGGTAATAGACATATCAAGTCTGACTGCCTCTGAGCTATATGTCACATAAAGCTGATTTAAAGTTAACAATTACTGTATAATCCCTGACTGTATAGATGTGTTTGTGTAGGGAGAAGGTTGTCATGGAACTCCGCTAGTCCCTTAAGGGCATGCTGACAAGGATATGGAACACTGACACATTGACCATCCTCCTTGCCCACAAAGAATTGGAAATAGCAGGTGAGTCATCATTATATATTTGCTGAAGCTTTTACATGGTTGTATATGTAACCACAACCTTCACCCTGAAGTTTTCACTATGTGTAAGTTTTTGATGTATGTAAGTTGAAAACTCAATAAAATACTTAACTGCGAAAAAAAAAATACAACGAGTCGCAAGAGAAAGGGGGGAGTTCCTAAGCAGTGTGGCTGTGACAGAACATCTTGAAGGGGAAACAGTGTCCACTAAGGGAGACTATCATAGTAAAATATTATGCAGTGCAAGTTCGGTTTGTCTCGGCTCACTTAAAAAATAGCGAGTCTACTTGTTAGGACATAATAAATACTTTATTTAGAAATGTACTACACGGAAGTCACAAGAACGTAGCACCCCTTCACGTGGTCACATGGTCAATGTTTTGCTTTGCCCTGATGCTTTTTTGGTCATAAAACACTCCAGGACTGAGTAACTTCTCATTTCTAATAGAAAAGTGGAAGGGGTAGCAGTGTGTAAGTCAAAACAAGTGCTATATCTGACCATGTGGCAGTATTCATGACTGCAGTTCAGAATAGAAGACGAAGCCAGAGATTAAGTAGGATCTGTGGCATTCTCGCTAGGTAGGGATACAGGGCAGACTAGATGGGTCTGTCGGTCCTTGTCTGCCATCAAATTCTGTTTCTATGTTTCACGCTCACAATGGTGAGGCCAGGTGAGGGGAAAATGGAGACTCAATATATTACTAATACAAGGGGAAGAGAACGCAGAAAGAATAAAAGAAAGAGTGGCACAATTCATTACAGAAAATGAAGGTATGGTAGAGTCAACAGGAATTATGTGGGATGCTCTGAAATGTATGCCTAAAGGGGAGCTTATAGCTCAGGTGAGTGGGAAAAAGAGTCCAGATTAAAGGAGGCAGAAACTCAATTCAGGCAGAATGTGGAAAAAACTTTACTTGAACAAATCAAAAAACTAGAGGGGGACATAAACACATTCTGCTAGATAGGATACAGTATACCCCGGTCCCTACAAAACAAGTTTGTTATGAGGGATCGGACAAAGTGAGAAGACTCCTGGCCAACAGACTGAAACAGATGGAAGAGTACAGGGTTGTGCCAGTGATTAGGATGCAGGGTGGGGAAATAGAGACCCAGCCAGCAGGTGTGACCATGACATTTAACACCTTCTATCAGGCACTGTATACATCTAACTCCCCCTCCCCTGGAGAAGCAATTAGAAGAGACACTGGGAGGGGTGGTCTGACCATTGTTGGAACTACTGATATTGAGACAGAAATAGGGAGGAGTAAGAAATGAGGGGGTGGTTAAAGCAATTTGTCAACTAGGCCTAGGGAAGGCCTTGGGTATGGCCAATAGATTTCTACAAAGCATATACTGTAGTTTGGAGGTGGCCTCGTTGTTGTTCAGGGCTTTCATTGAAGCCAGAGAGTGGGAGTTCTCCCACATTCAATGAGGGAAGCAGTCATAGTGGTCATACTAGAGAAGAGGAAGGACTGTCTGGAGCTTATCAACCAATCTCACTCATTACATCAGAGTATAAAACCCTTGCCAAAATACTGCCCAACAGGTTGGAGGAATACCTGTCTTGGCTGGTGAATGGAGAGCAGGTAGGTTTCAGTAGGAAGAGACTGACATCAGACAATGTCAGGAGACTAACAGACCTGATGATGTATGGGTCATGTGTCTCCACTACACCAGTGGTGGCAATCTCTATTGACACTGAACAGGTGTTTCACCTGGTGGAGTGGAAATTTACTACAACACAAGGTGTTATGAAAGGTTTGGGCTGGGAGGATTTGTTGTCTGCGATTATACGTTGTATAAAACGGAATCTGCTAGGATATTGGTGAATGGGATAGCACTGTGCCATTCCACCAGGGCAGAGGCATGAGACAAGGATTCCCAGCATCCCCATTGCTTTTTGTACCAGCATTGGAACTGCTGATCATGATGTTAACAGGAGACCCAAAGATACATAGTATACAAGTGGGTGGAAAAGATCACAAAGTGCTCTTACATATTGATGATATGCTGCCTGCTGCCACTGGTACCCCTCAAAAAAACACCAGCCCCAGGGTGGCTAAGTGCATTGTGACTTTCTCACAAATATCAGGATGTAAGGTTAACTGGGGGCAATCCCTTTACTGACTGCTGTCCTAGTACTGTGTTTGCTCCACTTCCACTGAAGGCCCAGAGAGAGGTGATCACCTATTTGAGTTTTAAAATGTACAAGGATATCCCTAACATGATCTGCATTAATTTCAACCCCCTGATGTCAAAGCTGAAAGGTCAATGTGAGAGATGGAAAAATTGCACCTATCCTTTTAGGAAAAATCTTGGCTATCAAAATGACTGTCCTCCCTCAGATAAATTACCCACTGTCCATGTTCCCCTACTGACTGGCCCACATCTGTCCATAAAGTGCTCGATAATCAAACTACATGATTTCTATGGGAACAGACTCCATGACAAACTAGAAAAGTTACAGTTACTAAATGATTGAGGGTTGGCGTAAATCTCCCAACCTTTGTGGATTGTTATCAGAGCCACCTACTAGAAATAATGACCATAATACAGTAGAATTTACTTTAAAATATGAGCATATGACATATTATGGTAAGACTACAATTCTCACTATAGAAAGACCAACATCAAAAATACATGAAGATCTAGCTAAAATTAACTGGGACACTGAATTAAAATATAAAACTACTGAGGATAGATGGCATTATATCAAAAATATAACATTGGATCGCACAAAAAAATATATGCCAAAACTCATAAATATAAAAAAAAAGTAAGTAGCTGAACTACAAAATCAAAAAACTATTAAACAAAAAGCAAACTAAACGAGGCACATCTTTAAAATAAGAATCAAGGTTTTATTTTATTTATTTATTTATGTCTTTGGTAACCGGTACTGTAAGTGGACTGATCCATCAGGACCGATTTCAGCCATGACCCGGGCTACAACAATGAGGCAGCAAGGTGCAAAACATTAGTAGTCATACAAAAAGTGCATATCCAAGCAGTAGAACAATTACATGTGAGAACAGTGGGCATGGTTCATGGTACATAGATATCTTTTATATCAATCCATAAAAAAATGTAAAAATAAATTAGAAAAGTCAGAAAACATTTGAGTATAACCTAGCATTAAATGCAAGGAAAGATAATAGCAAGCATGTTACGCCTACATAAATACATTTTTTTTAAAAGTCAGCAAAGTGGGTCCTATCAATAACAATGATATATTGGTTCATGGTAACATAAATATGGCAGAAGTATTCAATACACATTTCTGTAGGGCCTTTGGTCCTACAAATATGATATCCTAAACAACTCCACAACATGTGATGAAATAATATTTTCTTTTTTTCCATATAGGTGTTTACCTCCTAGCATCCCTGACTGTCCCCTTCTGACCGACCCCCCAGCCCCGTCACCCTGGTGTCATCGGGACTTACCCAGAGTTCTTGCCCAGTTGCCAGGCATGGAGCCTGCGGAGAGTTGGTTGTCATCTGCAGCCAGGGGTTTTTCCCTCTATTTTCTTCCTTTCCCGTTGCTGGGGCGCACATGTCAGACGTGCGTACATGGAGACATGTGCACGTACACAGAAGCCCCGCAGCACCCTCCCTTTCTTGGTGCCCTGCAGACCCGCACTGCCCTCAGGCCTCTGCCCAGGGCCAGTCATTCAGCGGGAGTGCCAATCCTCCCTCCCTGGGAGAGGAGGGCAGTCCTTTGGACACTCAATCCTCTCCCTCCCCAGCCTACCCGTGGCGGCCCCCTCGCACTGAAACATGGGTCACTAGCATGGCAGTAGGTAAGGCACGGACGCCTCAGCCCTCCACTCAACTGGGCCAGCTATGAAATAATATTTTCAACTGAAGATATTAAAAATGTATTACTTAAACAAAAGGGAAAACCCTCACCAGGTCCAGATCAAATTACAGGGCATATGCTGTAAAAAATAGCTGATTATCTATTGTACCCTTTAAAAATCTTATTTGATAAGTCTATTAGCAAAGGAGTGGTACCACCTGATTGGAGAACAGCATATGTAGTTCAATCTATAAAAAGGCCCTAAACAAGTTACAATAGACTACGGACCTGTTAGTCTGATGGAAATTATTTGCAAATCCTCAAAATTCTGATAAAAGCACATTTGCTGGAGCTGGAAGGATACTGCTTTCTTCAACTGCAGCTGTGTGAGAAATTCTATATTGCACTTGATATCTGCAACAAACGGCACTTTGCTTAATTCTGTGGAGGGGAAACTAACTACCCTTGGTAATTGCTTTTTATTCACATATTTATTTAGGGTTTAACCAAGAAGGGGCTTGTAAACTCTGTTTATCTTGTTAGTAACTTCAGAAGGATTTAAATACTGCATTTGGGTAGGTCCTTGGAGGTAGCTAGATTGTCTACTAGGATTTGCTGACAGTTAAACTATTTTTAAATTTCAGGTGGCTGAGGAGTTGAAAAAGAAACTTGCAAACTCTGCTTATCTTGGAAGTAACCTCATAAGTGTTTGAATACTTCATTCTGGTTGTCCCTTGGGGGTAGCTGGATTGACTACTAGGCTTTTGGGACTGAAACTATTTTTAAATAATTTACTGGTGCGTAGGAGTTTGTGATAGTTAAACTCTTTTTAAACAGAGTTACTGGGGTTAAGGAGTGGTCACAGAAAAACCTGCAGTGTGAAACAGGAAAAGACGGTCTTTCAAGCAACAGAGGGTGGTGGATTAAGGTTTACGTTTGTTTGTTACAATTCTTAAGATTTTCAGTGCAGGAAGAGTTTAAAGACAGCTGACTTATTTTGGGCGGACAGCTCTCAGAGCACAAACCACCAGGCCTGTTTTGGGGCTGGAAGGTTTACCTGTGTCTGACTTGGATGTGTGGATTTTCTCTGATTGATTAGCGGGGTATTTCTCTATCAAATTGTTGTGTAGGGCATCTTCCTGACAGGAAGGCACTCATTGCAGCAGTGGGTCAGAGCTTCTAGCTGATTGTTTTGAGAGGGCACAGTTTAGGCCCAACCCTTCCACCCTCACCCCACCCACCCTGGAAATAGTTCCTATACCTGGGGTTCTGACATCATTTCCTCAAGAGTGCAAGGTGCATGTCACTGTCATATCCTCTCTAGCACACTGCACTGACAATATAAGCATAAACATTGTATAATATAAATATATATTTCTACATTACAAACCAATCACACACAAAAAAAAAAAAAAAAATGTGGGGAGTAGTGCAATGTAATGGCTGTGGGGCAGCAGTCTTCCAGGAGTCTTTCTGGAGGCTGAGATGCTGCCCTATTTGCAGACAACTGTCTGCCCTGAGGGAGGAAGTTGCCAGCCTTCAGCGCTACACTGACAGTAGTATGGGACCTTCTCCCAGGCCACAATGGACAGTAGGAAGGAACCTCCCCATCCAGGGAGCACCAGAACCACCACCACTACCTCAGATGTTGCAAAAGAAAGCACAGCAGTTGGACCACAGTGGGCTCAGGGAGGATGAGGATGGTGAAACAGAGGCACCCAGTCAGATGTTACACACCACGATCCATATGCCATTCTGGGGAGCATAGCCCCTATAGATACACCCATGAGGAGACTATGAGGCGGAGGACAACTGTCACAAGGAGGCCCACAGGAAGGAGGCAGAGGACACCACAAGGAAAGGAAGCAGCCCTGGTGGGGACTCAATTATTAGGGGACAGAACTGGGAGGAGCTGGGAAATCTGAAGTAAGGTGCCTGCCTGGTGCCATGGCTTGAGGGACAGGAAGCGCATCCTCAGGATCACAACAACAGCTGCAAGGGATTCTGAGCTGGACGAATTGTCCACCTAGGGACAAATGACTTGGCTCATCATGAGGTTAGAGCAGTGCAGGAGGACATTGCAGAGTTGAGAGGGCCCAAGACAAGAAGCACACAGAGTATCCTTCTCAGAGGTGCTGCCTGTCAAAGGCATGGGGAGGCGAGGGTAATTGGCACCATGCAGTTTAATGAATGGTTGAAAAATGGTGCGGAGCACAGGGGTTTGGCTTCATTGGGGACTGGGGTTCCACCTGGAGGACACCAGCCTATACTGGCAGGATGGTCTGCATCTGTCCAGGAAGGAACAAGTCTTTGAGCAATCGTAGAATGCTTCATTGGCAAGCTTTTAAACTAGTCAATGGGGAGGCACTGACAAGCAGCAGAAAATCCCAGCCTCCCTACAAAACAGGGTACTAAATGAGAAAAGACCAGGTAGAACGGTCAGTGGGGATGCTGCAACAGAAGGTAAGGCCATCAAAAATGGAGAGCAATGAGTACCAATGCCCGTAGTCTGGGTAACAAGCTTCCTGAATTAGTGGCCTTGATGGAGGAGGAACATCTGGATATCATGGCAGTCACAGAAACATGGTACACAAAAACCATGACTGGGACGTAAACATACCAGGATACACTATCTATAGGAGGGACAGGAGGGTAAAAGAGGGGAGGAGTAGTTCTTACATAAGGAAGGAATAAAAGCAACAGAACAAAAGGGTAAACAGGGAGAGAAAGAAGCACTGTGGGTAAATTTGGAGACAGGCAATGGCACCACAATCCGCACAGGGGTTGTATACAGACTCCCTTCTCAGGGGGAGGAAATGGACAAGGAAATGATAGAAAGTATACTTAGAATGGCAGAAAAAGGGGAGATATTGCTGATGGGTGATCTGAATATGCCAGATGTTAACTGGAGCGCAGTTGCAGCTGCCACTTCGAAGAGTGCAGTTATTCTAGATGCCCTACAGGGGGCATGCCTTAGACAACTAGTACTGGAGCCCACCGAAAGGAGCAATATTAGACTTGATACTCTCAAATGGAGATGGAGAGAGGATCACAGATGTAGAAGTGGGTAGCCATCTGAAACTAGCGACCATCGAACAGTATGGTTCACAATAACACAGCAATAGAGTCGCTTGCTACAAAGACAAAAGTACTGGACTTTAGGAGGGCTGACTTTGCTAAAATGGTGAGTGCCTAAGGAATGCACTCAGCAAATGGGTGGGAAGGAGGAGGAAGAACAATGGGGAATAATAAAACTGTCATCACAGAGGAACGAGCCTTTGTGTGAAGCAAATAAACAAAACAAGACGATGTAAGAAACCACTATGGTTCTCAAAGGAAGTGGCAGTGAAGGTTCAAGAGAAAAGAAAGCATTCAGGAAGTACAAGGAATCGCAGCAGGAGCAGGACAGAGAACTGTATCAGTTAAAGCAAAAGAAGGCTGGGAAGGCAGTCAGAACAGCAAAGGTCCAAACTGAGGAAAGATAGCCAACTCAGTTAAGAAGGGAATAAAACCTTTATAGGTACATCAGGAGCAAAGGAAGACCAAGGAGGATAGTGAGGCTTAATAAAGGGGAGGGAGGGTGGGCAGAGGGAGAATGTGAAAAGTCAGAGATACTAAACAAATATTTTTGCTCAGTATTTACAAAGGAAGAGGGGAGGTACATAAAACAAACAGTAGTAACACTCTGGATACAGAAGTTGATACCAGCCCATTTACAGAAGAAAGGGTTCTGAAAGAACTCTTAAAACTGAAGGTGGACAAAGCAATGGGGCCTGATGGATTCATCCCAGAATTCTAAAAGAACTAAGGGTAGAACTAGTGACACCACTGACTACCCTCTTTAACAAATCATGGGAGGATGGGGTGGTACCTGAGGACTGGAGGAGGGCAGATGTGATTCCCTTCACAAAAAGTGAGCAAGGCAGAAGCAGGAAACTATAGACCTGTTAGTTTAACCTCAGTGATAGGGAAATGATGGAATCACTTCTAAAGGAAAGAATTGTCGCAGTATCTAGAGGCCAGAAGGGCACAGGACCCTAGGCAGCATGGATTCACAGCGGGAAGGTCATGCCAGACGAATCTGATAGATTTCTTTGACTGGGTGACCAAAGTAGTAGATCAGGGAGGGCTGTGGACATGGCCTACCTAGACTTTAGCAAGGCATTTGACACAGTCCCACACAAAGATTAATATATAAGTTAGCCAGCCTGGGAGTGGGTCCCAAGATGACAGCCTGGTTAAAGAATTGGCTGAGAATAGGACACAGAGAGTAATAGTAAATGGAGTTCACTCAGAAGAAAGGAGGGTTACTAGCGGGCACCGAGGGTTCAGAGATAGGACTAGTCCTCTTCAATGTCCTTTATAAGCGACATTGCAGAAGGACTGGAGGAAAAGTATGTCTCTTGCAGATGACACTAAGATCTGCAACAGAGTTGATGCACAGGGTGGGGTGGAAAGGATGAGAAGGGACTTGGCAAGGTTAGAGGAATGGTCAAATGTATGGCAGCTTAGATTTAATGCTAAGAAGTGCAAGGTAATGCACCTGGGAAACAAAACCCAGGGAAGAGTACACAATGGGGGTGAGATACTAACAACAACAAAATGGAAAGGGACCTGGGGTAGTCATATCAGATGACCTAAAGGTGGGCAAGCAATGTGAGAAGGCAGCAAGGAGGGTTGGGGGATACTGGGATGCATAGGAGAGGCATCACCAGTAGAAAACAGGAAGTTATTATCCCTCTGTACAGACAGCTGGTGAGACCCATCTGGAGTACGTGTGCAGTTCTGAGACCCAATTCCAAAAAGACATAGACAGGATAGAAGCTGTCCAGAGGAGGGCAACTAAAATGGTGTAGGGTCTGCACCAGAGGACATATGAAGAGAAACTTAAGGAGCTTAATATGTATAGCCTCGAGGAAAGGAGGGAGAGGGGGGACATGATAGAAACTTTCAAGTACCTCAAGGGAATCAACAAAGTCCAAGAGGGTAGCATCTTTCAAAAAAAGAGGTGTGCAAGAACAAGAGGGCACAATTTGAAGATAGAGGGGGCGGCTCAGAGGTAATTTAAGGAAGTATTTTTTCACAGAGAGGGTTGTGGATGCATGGAATGGCCTTCTGGAGGAGGTTGTGGAGTCAAAATCAGTGGTGGAATTCAAGCATGCATGGGATAGTCATAAGGCAATTCTGGGGGGTGGGGGTAGGAAGAAGTAGGCTGCTGGTTAACTAGGATCTGCAGCTTATCCAGTAGGTAGGGAAATGGGCAGACTGGGTGGGCCAAGTGGTCCTTATCTGCCGTCAAATTCTATGTTTCTATGTTTCTATGTTTCTATCCTATCAGAGTCTATACTAAATGTAAATCTAGAAGAGCATGGATTTCGGAAAGGTAGAAGCACCACAACAAACCTTATCTGCTTCTACAAAAAAATAAGTAACTTATTGGATAACTCTGTACCATGTTACATTGTTTTACTGGACTTTAGTAAGGTGTTTGATTTAATGTTGTACTGGTCCCTCATTGAGAAACTGGTCAAGTATAATTTCAATAGTTCATTAGTGACCTGGATAGAAAACTGGTTGATCAACAGAACACATAAAGTTGTTATAAAAGGGTATACATCTAGTACAGGTAGGGTGATGAGTGGAGTCCTGCAGGACTCTTTGTTGGGTCCATCCTTGTTCCAGATCTTCATTTCTGACATGACTAACAGTATAGTGAACTGGTCTGTGAAATTCGCAGACTATGCCAAACTGGGTGGCCCTTGTGACAGTGAGTTCAACATGATTAACACACAAAGAGATCTGGACAAGATTACTGCATTGGTTAACCACTGGGATATGAAATTAAATATGGACAAGTGCAGAGTAATTCATCTGAGTAGAAGAAATCCACAAAATGTTTACCAGTGAAGTGGAAAAGTACTAATGCCTCTAACAACGAGCAAGATCTGGGGGTAGGTATTTCAATGATTTTGAAAGCAAGCAACATATATTAATCAAACTATTAATAAATCAAAAAAATAATATGGTCCATCAAAATATAAGATGGTCCATCAAAAATATATCCCATCTTTCGGATGAGACATTAAACCGAGGTCCCATCTGCCTGTTCTGGTGGTAGTTCAGGTGGATGTTAAAGATCCCATGGTACTTCTCAGAAAAAGAGTAGGAGAAGTTTTTATTAAAACCAAAAACCAACATTTACATAGTGTACTTCTTATTTCAAATTTTTCTGTATGGATTAGTTACATATCATATTTAATCAACCAATACAGCTAATATTCCTCCATAGCCACTTACCTCTTTCTTCACCATATTTAATACATTCATTCTGAAACTGCTTATCTACTTCATTCTGAATTTTAAATATTAAATCTTGAATAGTAATCTCGTTACCCTGTATAAATCTCTGGCATCTCACTTGCCATATTGGCCATTTAATTATGGCAAATGTCACAAACATTGTATTTCTAGCTTGCCTTCTCCATGCTTCTCTTAATTGCCCATAAACTAATGTTTCTAAAGTAAAATTTGCAAAATCTGGCATTCCCACATTCTGGCCAATATCCCCAAAAATGCTTAATAAACTCACATTCAAATAATAAATGTTTAACTGTTTCTTCCTTCTTATAACATTGTTCATGTAAACAGACCCTTTCTTCCACTTTTTGTGTTTTAGGTTACCTTTTACAGTACATTTATTTTCCATGACTATACAACTCATAATTTCTTTCATCTTTTTGTATCCTGACTTCTAACATAGCAACCAGTAAAGTTTTATATTTACATTCTTATCTACTTTAAAACAGGGGCCCAGATATTCAAACCACGCCCGCTGTGGTGCAAGCTTGGCGCAGCTCAACTTGGTTGCGCAGGGTGTGGACTAAACGATATTCAAAGGAGCTGCACCATAGCACAGCAGCTTAATATCTCACCCTGGCTACCCCCAATGTGCATGGTGCAGTGGCACTGCACCAGCACAAGTGGCCAGAGTGGAGCATGGAGATGCACTAGCGCAAGTTCCATTGCACCATGCACAGCACCCGTGGATATTCAAAAGTTGACATGCAAATGGGGCCATAATTTATGCAAGGTGCACAAGGGGCCATTTGCATGTCACTATGGCCCCATTTGCATGCAGGTGCGCCGATCCCCGACGACTTGTGCCTGGCGCCCTGCCAGGCAGCAGCCGTCGGGGACTGATGCCCCCTGCAGCCCGATCGCGGGCATCTGTAAAAATAAAAAACCCTATCCAAGATCCCTGATGGTCCAGTGGACCGCACTCTGCCCGATCACGGGCATCTGTTTTAATAACCCCCCCGTCCAATATCCCTGGTGGTCCAGTGGAACCATACTTTGCCGATCACGGCCATCTGATCGTATCAAACCCCCTCAATATCCCTGGTGGTCCAGTGGACCGCACTCTGCTCGATCGTGGGCATCTGTTTTAATAACCCCCCCGTCCAATATCCCTGGTGGTCCAATGGACCACACTCTGCCCGATCGCGAGCATTTGTTTTAATTAAAAAAAAACCCGGCCAACATACCTGGTGGTCGACTGGACCACACTCTGCCTGATCACGGGCATCTGTACTAATAAAAAAAACCCAGTCCATCCTTGTTCCAGATCTTCATTTCTGACATGACTAACAGTATAGTGAACTGGTCTGTGAAATTCGCAGACTATGCCAAACTGGGTGGCCCTTGTGACAGTGAGTTCAACATGATTAACACACAAAGAGATCTGGACAAGATTACTGCATTGGTTAACCACTGGGATATGAAATTAAATATGGACAAGTGCAGAGTAATTCATCTGAGTAGAAGAAATCCACAAAATGTTTACCAGTGAAGTGGAAAAGTACTAATGCCTTCTAACAACGAGCAAGATCTGGGGGTAGGTATTTCCAATGATTTTGAAAGCAAGCAACATATTAATCAAACTATTAATAAATCAAAAAAAAATAATATGGTCCATCAAAAAATATAAGATGGTCCATCAAAAAATATATCCCATCTTTCGGATGAGACATTAAACCGAGGTCCCATCTGCCTGTTCTGGTGGTAGTTCAGGTGGATGTTAAAGATCCCATGGTACTTCTCAGAAAAAGAGTAGGAGAAGTTTTTATTAAAACCAAAACCAACATTTACATAGTGTACTTTATTTCAAATTTTTCTGTATGGATTAGTTACATATCATATTTAATCAACCAATACAGCTAATATTCCTCCATAGCCACTTTCTTCTTTCTTCACCATATTTAATACATTCATTCTGAAACTGCTTATCTACTTCATTCTGAATTTTAAATATTAAATCTTGAATAGTAATCTCGTTACCCTGTATAAATCTCTGGCATCTCACTTGCCATATTGGCCATTTAATTATGGCAAATGTCACAAACATTGTATTTCTAGCTTGCCTTCTCCATGCTTCTCTTAATTGCCCATAAACTAATGTTTCTAAAGTAAAATTTGCAAAATCTGGCATTCCCCACATTCTGGCCAATATCCCCCAAAAATGCTTAATAAACTCACATTCAAATAATAAATGTTTAACTGTTTCTTCCTTCTTATAACATTGTTCATGTAAACAGACCCTTTCTTCCACTTTTTTGTGTTTTAGGTTACCTTTTACAGTACATTTATTTTTCCATGACTATACAACTATATAATTTCTTTCATCTTTTTTGTATCCTGACTTCAACATAGCAACCAGTAAAGTTTTTATATTTACATTCTTATCTACTTTAAAACAGGGGCCCAGATATTCAAACACGCCCGCTGTGGTGCAAGCTTGGGCGCAGCTCAACTTGGTTGGCGCAGGGTGTGGACTAAACGATATTCAAAGGAGCTGCACCATAGCACAGCAGCTTTGAATATCTCACCCTGGCCACCCCCACTGTGCATGGTGCAGTGGCACTGCACCAGCACAAGTGGCCAGAGTGGAGCATGGAGATGCACTAGCGCAAGTTCCATTGCACCATGCACAGCACCCGTGGATATTCAAAAGTTGACATGCAAATGGGGCCATAATTTATGCAAGGTGCACAAGGGGCCATTTGCATGTCACTCATCTCATTGCATGCAGGTGCCGATCCCCGACGACTTGTGCCTGGCGCCCTGCCAGGCAGCAGCCGTCGGGGACTGATGCCCCCGCAGCCCGATCGCGGCATCTGTAAAAAAAAAACCCTATCCAAGATCCCTGATGGTCCAGTGGATCGCACTCTGCCCGATCACGGCATCTGTTTTAATAACCCCTCGTCCAATATCCCTGGTGGTCCAGTGACTATACTTTGCCCGATCACGCCATCTGTCTTAATAAACCCCTCCAATATCCCTGGTGGTCCAGTGGATCGCATTTCGCCCGATCGTGGGCATCTGTTTTAATAATTCCCTGTCAATATCCCTGGTGGTCCATCGGACACTCTGCCCGATCGCGAGCATTTGTTTTAATTAAAAACCCGCCAACATACCTGGTGGTCGATTGACCACACTCTGCCTGGATCACGGGCATTCAGAGCCAATAAAATTGTATTATCTTCAGGTCCAGTGATCACTTTGCCCGGTCGGTACTCTGTAAACAGGAACGCCCTATTGAGTCTCGGTGGTCTAGGGTGCCCTCCCACCACTCCACTGAGCTTCACCGCCCACTTCCAGTCAGCCGGTGGGTGCAGCACCTCCCACCTGCCGCCTTCGCCGCTTGACGATGACACTGGTAGGTGCACGCCATTGGCTCATGCTGTGAACCAATGGGCATGCAGCCCTACTGAGGTGCCACGGTGGGTGGTGGGGGGCCGCGGCAGGGGTGCTGCCGCCCGCTGGCTGACTGGGGAGCAGGCGGTGGGGCCCAGTGGGTGGGTAGGGGGGGTACCCTAGACCAGCAGGGTAATAGGATGTTTTCTGTTTTACAGAAGCCCGCGATCGGGCAGAGTGCAGTCCACTGGACCACCAGGGATATTGGACAGGGTTTTTTTTTTAATTAAAATGGATGCTCGTGATCGGGCAGAGTGCAGTCCACTGGACCACCAGGGATATTGGACAGGGTTTTTTTTTTTAATTAAAATGGATGCTCGTGATCGGGCAGAGTGCAGTCCACTGGACCACCAGGGATATTGGACAGGGTTTTTTTTTTTACAAATGTCCGCGATTGGGCATGGGGGGCACCGCCAGGTGCAGACGGAACTCGGGTGGCCACCCACAGCTGCCGTGTTGCACCCTGCAATGCGGCAGCTCACCTGTGGGTGGGCATCAGTTGTTTCTTTCCTTTTTGGCTTAACTTTGTGCTGGCGCAGGTAGGGGTTGCACATGCATGGCTCTGCACATCCCGGGCTGAATATCGGGCTGTGCAGGTTATGCATGGGCATGCCCCCCCTCCACCTGTGCCTGCGTTCATTACTGATACGCTCCAGCGCATCGGGATTTGTGCCACGTGACTTTCCCTTTGAATATCGCTACTGGCGCATCACTGGTTCATATGGATGCGCAACCCTTTGAATATCTGGGCCCCGGATGTTTATAGTAATTTCTTCCAAATGTACTTATAATTTATGTTCTTTTCTTTGTTAATATTTCATCTTTAGATACTTCCCATTGTGCTATGTACTTCCTACATACATTTATACAGTCCGGTAGTTTAGATTGCTTACTCACATTCCCTTTTTTCCCCCAACTGCATAATAATACCTCCTTCCATTCTTGCACTAAAGGCATCCATATATTATTCTCATTTTGTATTATGGGTTTAATGTTGGCATAAATAAAAATATTCATAAAGAAAACTATCAGATTTAACATGTTCAGTACTCCTTCAGAGACAGGCCTATACGTGTGTGCTCTTTTTACAGGGTTCAACCTACTCCCCCATAGTAAAATAAAATTAAGCTAAAAAATTTTGTCTGCATCTGCCACGGTATCGGAAAAATGTATGCTGTATATAAAAAGATTGGGACAATAAAAGTTTTAAGAGTAGGGAATTTCCTGGTGTCCAGGCCAGATTTCCCATTCACTAAAAATACCAACAACAGCTTAAAATCTGGTTCAATTTCAGTTGGCATCTGTCTGTATCCCCTTCGGACGAGGCTCAAAATAGGCAAAACATTGTCTACAGTAGTTCTCCTTCCTGTCAATAAAAACTAAATAAATAAAATAAATATAATTTCCTGAGAAGAAATTATTTTAATGCCACTATTCAGGGCCTATGACTGCTCACATTTAAAGTACGCACCACAACTGTGGTGTCCATTCAAAAAGGGAGAAAGGAAAGTCTTAGAGGATATACAAAGAAGATTCTCCAAGGGTATAGTTCATTTGAGAGACAAAGGGCCAGATATTCAAAATTTTGCTCCTGGCAAAAACCATTTGCGCAGGTTTAGCGCGGGATTAGCGCAGGTCTGCTATATTCAAAAGACCAAATAGCGTGGGCAAACTGCATTAGCGCCGGGCAAAATCATAATGTATGCAAGGTGCAAACTGACATGAATACAGGCACTATGCTATATTCAGCGACTAGCGCCGCGCAACATGGTTTTACGCGACTTAGCATGACACTTAGTGTGGTGCACATTACCGCCCAGGAAAAGCTTGTCTTAACCCTGGGCAATCAGTTTTGCATGACACTATGGCTTTGTGCGGTGTTTGCGCGGGTTTTGCGTGGGTTTTGGCGACCCTAACAAATAAATATGACACATAGACAAAGCCAAACATAGAGGAAGCATGTGCTAACTGATGGCATCACAATGATGCCATCATCTGCCACCAGTCCCAGCCATGCCAGGCAGTAAGTCGTGACCTGCCACCAGTGGACAGCATGGCAGTGTGGCCATACAGCACACCTGCAGACCACACTTCTGTGGACACCAACAGAGGTCAGCACACACATGCAGCACTGTGGGCATGGAGGATGTTGAGGGAAGAGTGTATGGGTGGCCAGGCTGTGCCACAGACCAGGTGTGGCCACAAGGCTGGGACACATCATGCAGTGCACATGGGCCAGTATTGGGAATACCCCAACACCAGTGTGCCTTTCAGATGATATATGCCCCCCCCAGCCACATACCACACAGCTGTACAACTGCCACAGCGCACAAAGCCGGACATGTATATGTCACTGTGAGCATCCCATGCCAGAGGTGCAGCTTCTGTGGGTCACACAACAGCGTAACAGTAATGTCCACTGTCAGCAAACACCTGCAGGTTGGGTCTCTCACTGTGTATAGTGCAGTCATCATCACTGCCCTACACACCATAGGCATTGCTGTGTCCACACACTACTGGCCCCCTTGCTACTGTAGTGTCTGCTCTGCACTGTAGCATGACCTACAGAGTGACAGTTGCATGCAGCACCACCACCATCTGTGCCTATGCTGTGTTGTCCCAGTACAGCTGCAGGCAGCAGCGCATGTGGAAGTAGTGTTTAAAACTGTATAATATTCCCCAAGCTGTCTGCCCAACGCTAACACGTTTGCGCGAGTTTAGCGCAGGGCTAAACAGTTAGCCCGGCACAAACTGCATGCAAATCAGAGCATAATGAGATGCTAATCTGGATGTTTGCCCACAGACTACCTAAGTAGGCTCATTTGCATGTCTCTTTTGAATATGGCAAAGTTTAGCGCCGGGCAAACATGTTTGCACCGGGCTAACAATTTAACCCTGCGCTAAACCCATGCAAAGCGTGTTAGCGCTGCACAAAACAGTTTGGGAATATTTTACAGTTTTGCACACTGTATTACATACGCTTGCTGCCTGCAGCTGTACTGGGTCCACGCATTTGCTGGGCACACACATTGGCCATATAGTTCACCTCTGCCTACCTTCACATCGCTGTGCACTGTGTTGCTGTTGTGTTTTGCACTTCCCGTTGCCATATTCAGAGCTGTCTTATTCCAGGGCTAAGTTTGCCCTGCACTCCCAGCCCAGTTTTCCTGGCCTCATTCCCAAGCTACATTCAGAGGCTGTTTCCCTGGGCTATTCCTTTTGAATATGGCTTGATTTGTGCTCCGGGCTAAGTTTGCCCCCTGCCGGGCAGTGCTAATTTAGCCCCGGGGCAAAGTTTTGAATATCTGGTCCAAAACATACAAAGATCATCTAGAACACTTAAATTTAATGACTCTGGAGACTAGAAGAATGCGGGGTGACCTACTGTTGATGTTCAACATCATTAATGACCCTTATGTAATGGTGGAAATGGGTATAGAATTTAAAAACAACACTTGGGAAACTAGAGGACAACCATTACAGATGAAGGGTTATGCTTTTAGAACAAACAAATGAAATACTTTTATACCCTTTGGATTGTAAATCTTTGGAACAAATTACCTACTTCCATTATAATTAGAAAAACAAAAAGGAGTTTAAAAGCAAATTGGGCAAAATATATTTTGTCTGGTGGAAAATTAGAGTACGATGCTGAGTGAGCTATTATAGGAGCATCAAAGGCAATCTGCCTTCTGGCCCCTCACCAATCCTTAGGTATGATCCTTATCTAAGTCAAGGAATGAACCCTGGTCCTTATGACATGAACTGACTGAAACAGCCAGGTTGGATCAGAACAGGAACAAGCAGGTATGGAAAGATTACAGTAAATATTGGCCCAAACACCATGGACCAGAGTGCACAAATTTTACAAATAGTGTGGACTATGCACAGAGGCAAGCTGGGTATGCATGTGAGGCTCGTACCCAGCCCATGCAGCTCCACACCCATGGACAAGCATATGGGGCCACGGCATGTACTAACACATGCCACCTGTCCATGGCCCTGCACTCTGCCGCAGCTGCATGGGGGACAGATTGAGGACAACAGCAGGCATCGATTCTAGTGCCTATTCACAGACAATACAAAGGCCTGCAATAGGGTGGATTCACCTAGTGGGTGCAAGCCATGAGGTGAGACTTGGAGGCTGGAGGGTGGTCTGACACCTGTAAATTGAAGTTTAATGCACAAAAGTGCTCACGATGCACCTGGGAGGAGGAATAGGAGGAAACATACCCCTTGGGGGTGGTGATTAAGGAGAAGGAAACGGAAGGGACCTGGGATTATGGTATCGCTGTGACCTCAAGGTGGGCAGTCAGTGTAGCAGGGTGGTGGAAAGGCAAATGGAATGCTGGCCTGCATTGTGAGGGGTTTTAATAGCAGGAAGAGGGAGGTGCTAATGCTGTCATACAGAACCATGGTCAGGCACATCTACAGTATGGGGTGCAGTTCTGGAGGCCTCACCTATGAAGAGATGTTGAGTTGATAGAAAGGGTACAGAGAAGGGCAACCAAAATGGTACAAGGGATGCAGGATGTACCCTATGAGAGAAGATTGAGAGGGCTGAATTTTTACCCTCTGGAGACTAGGAGGGAGAGGGGGGACATGGTTGAGACCTTTAAGTATCTGAAGGGAATAAATAAGGTGGAGGGTGATAGCTTGTTCAAATTGAAGAAGGGAGCGAACATGAGGGGACTTAGCATCAAACTGGAAGGTGGGCAATACAGAAGTAATGTCAGGAGGAAGTTTTCACGAAGAGGGTGGTGGAGACCTGGAACAAGCTGCTGGAGGAGGTAGTGGCAGCTGAAATGGTGGAGGGGTTCAGGAGGGCTTGGTATAGATTTAAGGGGTTGGGAAAAGAGGGCGGAAGCATAACAGAAGTGGGGAGGTATGGTGTTGGGTGGACTACATGGGCCGTGGGGCCTTTCTCTGCCATCACATTTCTGTGTATCTGTGTATCATGGGTCCCAAAGTGGATCACCTTTTCTATATGAGCAAGGATTCTGGGAAGGCGTGGGACCAGAAAAATGCCATAGTATGGATGAGTGCCCGAATGGCGACCCTCAGCCCTCCATTTCAGCCCGGTGGGCTGGGGTAGTACCATAAAGGGGCAGCTTAGGGGGTTTCACTGGGGTGTGTGCAATGGATATAGAAGGGTCCTTGCTGCTGTATCCTGTGCCCCCTCACCCAGCACTCCATGCCTTCATGAATGGCGTGGAGTACAGGCATGCCCAAGACATGCCCCAGGACCAACCACGTGCATAGCTGCATGACCAGCCGGGGGACCCATTGCAGAAGGGATGCACATCCTTCAATGCATACACAGGGGATCTGTGGGACTGCTGCTGCATGGCATTTGTCATATGGGATTGCCTACATTCTGCGGATCTGCAGCGCATAGGCAATTCACCCTTATGTGCATAACCCCCATAGTGTCCATGCATTGACACAATTACCACTGTAGAGAAACCCTATGATCAAGGTGCAGGTAAGAGTGTTAACTTGTATGATGTGGCAGAGGCAAGGATCTTGCTGATGAAGGACATAAGGGAGGATGAGAATGTGAATACTCTTTGGGAGGGAAACAGAGAAATTTGGGTTGGACAGCAAGGCCCAATGGCAATGGCTGCAGAAGTAACAATGGTTAAGGTCATTGCATAGGTTCAAGTGTATTAAAGGGAATACCTTACCAGCCTTCAGTTTATTGAAAAAGGTAGATGGCCCCAGGCATTAAATGGCACTCTTCTATGAGTTCATCAAGATTGCACTCGTAAAATCTATCACTCCTCTGGAACAGAGTTGGGAAAAATACCAAGGAGTGGTTCCAGGAAGGGTCAAAATGGTATGGGAAAATGTCTACAGTGAAATGAGGGAAGCAAGGAACTGTAACTACAATCTACGCTTATGCATACATGGTACCTAACACCCAGAAGGTTGCTGCTTATGAAGGTGATATCAGCTAGGGCATGTTGAAATTGTGGGAATGAGGTTTGCACCCTAATGCACACTGTATATTCTTTGAATGCAGCCATATTTGAGAGCATTAAGAAGAAATAATGAGCACAATATTAATATTAACACCTGAACAGGTGGTCTGCCAACCTCAGATATGCCTGCTGGAGGACATTCATGCCCATGTGACCCTCTCAGACCCAGTGATCAAATTGTGCAATATAGCAATGGTAATAGCTAAGCAACTTATAGCTCAGCTGTGTAAGTCTCACTCAGGACTTATTGCTCCGCTCTCCCACAGGATAGTCATCCACAGCGCCTTCTTCATAGCTAAAGTTTGGTTTGATTCCCTTCCCCTCACCTCGCTTCCCTCCTTGCTCCAGCCACCTCTGTAACCTTCACCACAGGGACCCTCGCACTTTTCACCTGCCCTGACCACACACTCTCAGTGGCCTAGCTACCTTTTCTTACCATCTCCCCCTTCTCTGGAACAACCTTCTGTCCGAACTCAGCCTGGCCCCCTTCTCATTCCGCCTTCTCTCAACTCCTCAGGCTCCTACCCTCCCCACACTGCCCTAAATGCACCAATGGTCCTAGCTCACATCTCAGGCCACCTACAGTCACTACTCACTTACCCTAGCCCCAGACTGTAACCCTGCCCCACCTCACTCATTTACTTTGTATGCTCACTAATTTGTTTACCATAGTAAATGTATTATATTTCCTTGTAAATATGTCTGTACAGACTGTTTGTATTCTTCACCATGTGTTACTCTTTCCTCTTTACTGTACACTCTGTACCCAGGTTGCACCTGGAAATGAGCCTCAGCTCAGTGTGCCTTTCCCTGTCATCAAAATTTAAAATAAATAAAAATAAAATGTGTGCTACGTGGCTGAATAAATTAAAAGAAGCTGCCAAATTGGAGAAACTAACCAGTGTACTGCTGAAGCAAGACTGATGGTGTGACAACCAAACTACTTTTTAACTGGATAGCCTGAATTATTTTAACTGTTAGTTTACTCTCTGTTTAAACTAAGTGTGAGGCTAGGATGCACTACTCATATATGTCAAGAAACTGGCCCATTTCTGGAGATTTTGATAACACAAGAGAATCTTAACAGGTGCTTACTTCTTCATTGTGGTGGGCCTCCTGAAGGAGATGGGTTCATTAGCGATGAATGAGTTACAGACATAGGGAGACGGATATTCAAACTGCGCCCAAAAGTGCACAACAGCTGGAGCAAGCACAAGTCAATTCATATACGCAACAGGCCTTGATATTCAAACATGGAGAAAAGACAAACTACATGGCTAGTCAACGTCTGAATATTGCACAAACTGCGCCATTGCGCAACCAGGAAGGGGAAGCTGAGCAGAAATGATGCGCCATAGCGCAACAAGGCTAGCCCAGCTGAGCAGTCCAGAGGTGCCATAGCGCAAGCAGAGCCCCCCCCCAGCAGAGCAATGGAACTGCACAACCAGGGAGGCAGGCTGGGGCCCACTACCAGCCATGCCACACATGGGCACAGGAACACACTGCAGAACTAACAATAAACCCGCACACCCCAAGCACAGCATCACTGGGGGAGGGATGGATGATCCACCAGCCCATGGGGACAAGCCAACAAAGCACAGCAGGGCCATGTCGCCCAAGCACACCCACTGGCAGGCTGAGACTGCCACACAGGGTCGACAACCACAGTGCCTCAGCCCCCCTTCT
The DNA here is from genome assembly GCA_016271365.2 of Neoceratodus forsteri. Lineage (NCBI taxonomy): Eukaryota > Metazoa > Chordata > Ceratodontiformes > Ceratodontidae > Neoceratodus > Neoceratodus forsteri. The sequence continues at coordinate 1,564,453,144 of CM057449.1, forward strand.
GCACAGCACACCCTGCACTGTGACCCCAAGACACCACCCATGTGCAGTGACTGTCACTGCAGTAAACACCATGCATCCCTCCGGCACTGCAACCTCGTGTAGCACAGAACCATACAAGCCAGACCCACCCTGGGCACCAGCAGTGGGCGGCAGCAGATAACAAGACCAACTGAAAGTCCTCCCACGCGAGACACCTCCCCATGCACACACACTCACTTACGCTGCACGTACGCACACACACACGACCATACCACCCCAGATGCCATGCACACCACTGCAACTGAGCAACCATAGCCAGCTGCAAATCAGAGACCACCACAGTATTCATAACAAAAATATATATATTGGAAAAGATATGTACAACACCAAGACCAATAACATAACTATATACATATATGTACAAGACAAAGGGGTAGGGGTACAAGGTAGGGGTGGGTAAGGGGTAGGGGTGAACAACTGGGAGAGGGAAGGCAGGGTGGGAGGGCTGGGTGAAGTGGGAAGGAAGCGCAGTCAGCACCCGGCAGGCTGGTCCCCTGCTTCCAGTTGATCTACCTGGTTCCTCCGGCATCGCCTGACCCCATGGCGCTGCATGTCCGTGAGGAGGTCATGTGTAGCCACTGACACCTGCGTCAGCCGCTGGAGGGCACGGTCCATCCGCCGTAGGATGCTGAGACCTAGGAAAAGGGAACACAGTCAATGGCTGTGACTGTCCACAACCCTGAACACCACCCATCCTGCAAGGCATATAGCCTAGTGCCCCACACCTGTGATGGTATGCTCCCACCCACAGTGACCATGCACATGACACGCCCAACCAGGCAGCACCAGCTATGTGCACCACTGCACACACACACTGCCTATGTCCATCACAGCACAAACAAGGCTGTCAAATGACATGGCAATGTGGTGGGATGCCAGTTCCACAGCCATGTGCCCAGTGCATGCATGGACCACCAGTGACGCACACACAGACGTGCAGTGACACTGGACAGTGATGACTGTCGCCTGTTGTGCATGGTTGTGTTGTCCATGGCTGGTGGTCATGCCCACCCCTCCAGCATGCAATAGCATCCATGATGTAATGATACTCACACTCATCAAGCAGCTGTGGCTGCTGCTGCTGCTGCTGCCGCTGTGCCACCCATCACGCCTCCTCCGGCTGCCACCTGGGCCCGCCACGGCCCTCCTCAGCCTGGGCCTGCATCCTCTCCGCCAGGCCTGTGGGTGACAAATGTTGAGAAAAACATCAGTGTGACCCCAAAGCAGACTTTCCCCTGCCCCAGTGAGTGTGCCTGCCCACACAGCCAGACCCATGCATCTCACTCCTGCACACACTGACACAGCCAACCATGGCAGAGCCATCCCCCATGCACCGCCACCAAAACACAGTCACACCCCTATGGAGAATACAGGTGCATAGATGGTACACCCACCTGGCCTAGGCACAACGCCCCTCCTGGCACGTGACCTGAGGCATTGCAGCACGTCCGGCACCCTCCTGCGGAGGTCACTATATCTGTGCCTGCACTGGTCAGCAGACCGGCACCACCCTGTGACCCTCTCCAGTTCAGTGGCCACCTGCAGCCACACATGGGTGCAGGCCATGGTGAGGGGCTGATCCCCAAACAGTGCCCCAAAGTGGGGCTCAACCACTGCCACCAGGTTGGCCACCTCCACCTGACTCCACTGGGGAGCTCTCCTGCGTGCCATTACTGTAGTAGAGCAGGCAATATGGCGCCCACAGCGGCAACCCCACGTGGAAATGCTGCTACCAGACCACCATAGGTTCCAATCGCGCTTGTTCAGATAGTGCTGTCGGGTTCACATAACGCTGTCACCAAACAGCACAACAGAGCCGTACACATGGCAGCCGAACAGCGCCAGGGGCAAGGTCAGACACCAGGTCAGGGTCTATGACACAGGCCACGCACAGCGCCATCTGACATCTACGCATCCCGCGTGACCGATCACCCTGTGCCAGTGCCACAGTGGACTATTGCGCAGTAGTGCCACAGCGCCATATGGTGCCCAGTGCTGTAGCACCACTGGCACAATGGTGGCCATGGCCTGAATTGCCGATCACGCGAGCACGTCATCAAGCACGGCAGGGCGCCTCGCGTAAGCTACCTGGGCATGTGCATACGGTGCCACACAGTCACAGATCTGCCATTGACTCAGCCGGCTAAACCGTATTGCGCATAGCGCAATGGCGCAATATTCAGCCGACACATGAAAATCATCTGATCAGCCATTCAAAGGTGCAGTGGCGCGATTTGCATCTCATTACAGTTGCTCCACTCCTAATTTGCATGCATTGCGCTATAAATGTGCAACATTGGGCTGCGCTGGCCAGATTCGGTTACTGCAGGTGAGAGGTGGGTTGCATGCTGTGTGATGTTCTGGACAATGGTCATGGGATAACGCTGTAGACTGCACAGTGACAGGTGTCCACTTCCACCCATACAGATCGCCATGACCAAGCAGAGCCAAGGTGAGGGTGAGGATGGTGGGCGGTGGAGGAGGCCCAACTTCACCACGGTGGAGACAGAGGCCCTCTTCCAGGCCTACCTGGAGGAGGAGCCACTACTGAGTGGACAGCGGGGCACTCCTCAGGCCCATGTGGCTGCATGGGAGGGGGTAGCTCGGGCAGTGAACCTGCATGGAAGCCACCAGCGCTCCGTGGAGAAATGCAAAAAGAAGATGGGTACAGACCACAGGAGGGTGAAGGAGAAGGTGGCAGCCCTCAGGGCGGCACGTGCTGGCACTGGCGGGGGCCAGCCAGCGGTAGTGGAGCTGACCCCGGCTGAGGACCGACTGGCTGCATCAATGCAGTGGAGTGCTATTGAGGGCGTACCAGGAGGTGGATTCCAGACAGGTGGAAGCCCTTCACTGCACGGTATGACATGGTGGTGGTGTTGGGGGAAGGTTGTTCACATGCACTCACATGTCCTCTCTTTCTGTTACAGATCCTGTTCATCTTCAGGGGACGGTGGTGGTGGGTCCAGGCAGTCAGGAAGACCTGCTGGACATGGAGGAGGGTCCATCCACCTCTGTCACCAGCCAGCATGCACTGCACCAGTATGCACGCCGGGCTGCCAACTCTGGTGTCGGTGAGTCCGGTGTGGGGGGTGCACAGCCTGTGTCTCAGCAGTCTGGCATGCAAGCATGCCAGCACGCTGTGACTGTGGCTGTAGCACGTACCTGCACCATTGATGATGCAAGGACTGCAATGGGCAGTGACATGTGTGTGTCCCATGACGGACACACAGCAGGCCAGCACATGCCCCTGGACCTAGCTGGTTCCAACTTGTGTGCCAGCATGTCGGCACAGTCACAGGCTGTGCCTGTCAGCACCGGTGGGGCAGCACTGGTGGCTGTGCAGGTGTCTGGCACTGTTGCGGCCACAGCAGTGGAACGAGTGGTCCCTGGGACACAGCGGTTGGAGGGGCAGCAGCAGCAGTCACCCACCAGGTCTGGGGGTACAGTGTCCAGCGGTGGCACATGCCCACCACCCTTGATATGCCCATTCCTGGTCCTGGTGAGACAGCGCCCACCCTCAAGGGGTGTTGAGCATCAGGACCTTCCACTCCTGGGGACAGGATGCCATTGCTGGCAGGTACCCATTTGAGAAACACACCCGCCTGCTGCGGGAATCAAGTACACAGCAAAGGCGGGTTGCAGCGTCCGTGGAGGCACTGTGTGTGGCTGTGGAGTGGCACAGCAGGGACTGTGCTCTGGACCGTGCAGAGATGGTCCATATGCGGATGGATGTGACCGCCCGCCATTGACAGGCAGACCAAGGCATTGAGTACCGCTGTCGTGGCTGCATTGGCACACAAGCAGGTGCTCCTGTACCGCGCACCCCACACAGTATGCTCTCCACTCCCATTCCCGGCGTCGGGCGTCACCAAGCCTGTCGCGCGGGTTCTGCTGTGGGCATTCCAAGCACCCCTGGTGCAGGTACATTGGCAACTACAGATCCCTGCCGGACAAGGTCACGATCGCGCAGTGGGACCCTGGTGGTCCATCGGTGCCACCCATGGCCCCTGCTCAGCCTGCCAGTGCTGTTGGGTCATGGCGGGCTCCACGCATCTCGCGGTGGCTGTGGAATGGTGCAACATGACTGACCTGTCTCCCAGTGTGGGCCCTGTCTGGTGCTGCCCCTGTGCACTGTGCGTCATGGTGGGCAGTGCACTGGTGGGTGCCCTGCACATCACGCGACATCTGGACCACCTGCACCATCCCGACTGCTGTCCACAGGTGCATATGCATGAAATGATGCCTGCATTGTACTGTACACCAAGGTGCAAGGGTGCCCAGCATCTGACACACGTACTTGGACAGTACAGGTGGTGGATGTGGTCTGTGGATCTGTGTGTTTGCCATGTCTGTTCCTGCTCTGCTGTGCACCTGCCCATGTATGCTTTGTGCCTGGTGTGTGTGTGTGTGTGTGTCCATATGACTGTTCGCCCCTCCCTGATGGTGTGTTTGTGTGCCTGGTCCCTTCCACGCCCCTTGCCGTCATGCACCCCTGGTGTGTTACTCTGTGTGCCTGTGGGTTGCGCCAGGACAGTGTTGGTTGCACATGGCCCCTTGACTTACCTGTGTCGTGCATAATGCTCCTCCATGATGGTGTCCCAGTGCAGCTGGGCCTGCCAGATCAGTCGGGGGTCCCACCGTCCAAGGGGAGGCTGCTCATCACCATCATCACTGGCGCGCTAGCGTCCCCCATCACTGTCCCCTCTGCCCGCTGCCTGAATGGCTATCCACAGTCTTTGGCCATTGTTGTGCAGGATACACAGGCCAGGAATATCCCACAGGCCTTTGAGGGGCTGTACTGAGGGCACCGCTGGAGGTGTCTGAGCATCGGGCGTGCCTTGAGCATCCCAAACACCCGCTCGATGATATTGAGTGTGGCGGCATGCGCCTCATTATAGCGTTACTGCGATGGGGTCATGGGGTGCGGTATGGTGTGAGCAGCCAGGGACAGGAGTGGGTATCGCTGTCACCTGTGTGGAGATGGTGGAGATGAGTATCATGTTCAGGTCCATATACCAATATCCCTGTAGTGCCACTACCATAGCACCTGTGGCATTCCCACCTTGCCCCACGTTTGCAATTCCTACATGCGTACTCACCACTAGATGGCCTGTGGGGATGTCCCCTCTCGATCCATGGCACAGTGTGGACTTGATACCATATAAAGGCATCCTTGTGCTCCGCCAGTATGTGGCACAGACATTGATGCATCGCCCAGTGGCACCACACCACCTGGCAGTTGACACTGGAATAGCCCTTTCTGTTCCACCATACACAGCCCCGCCGAGGGCCAGGTGAGTGTCGTATGGCCACATGGGTGCAGTCTATAGCTAGCATGCCATGCATCGTGCTACCTGTTGAACTCCTGCATGTTGCTGTACGCCTGCCGCGGTGCTGGGGAAATGGATGTGGCGCAGTCCGTTGAGGAATTGGGTGAGGATGCGTGACGTGGCCGACTGTGTGATGCCTGTGGTGTCCCCTGTCGGCCTCTGGAAGGTGCCCGTGGTGAGCAGGCACATGCAGGCTGTCACCTTGGTCTCCACCGACAGAGCGTGACTCCGTCGTGGGGTGCCTGCATCACATCACTGCACAGCTCACAGAGCCGTCTCAGTATTGCCCTGTTCAGGCGGTACCAGCCCACGATCTCTACATCTGTGTACAGCTCAAAGCTGATGCAGGCCGCAGTACTGCCTGTTGGGGTGTACTGCTGACAGGCCCTTCCACGGCCACGTCCACCTGCAGCATGCATTCTCACCCGCCTCATTACAGCTTCCATGTGGAAGCTGGCACTGTCCATCTCCCTGGCTTGTGACCCCCGGCTGATGTTGCTCTGTTACCCCGCTGTCCTGACTGCTACCTCCACTGCACCTGGTACACCTACTGGCCTCTGCACTCTGTGGCCCCATACACCTTTCCTTGCCCCTCTTCTGTCCTGTGCACTCCCTGGCCTGCACTGTTTGTTGCTCTGGCCTTCTCTGTCTCTCTGCCTCATGTGTCTTCCCTGTCACATTCTTGCGCCTCTTCCTTGAGCCTTTTTATTTTGGCTCATTTCCGCTGGGGCGCAACTTCCGGCTGTTCCACTCTTGTGCATTGCGCAAGTCTTTGAATATCGCATTGCGCTCTTTATGCATGGATCCACCCCTTCGGTTGTGCATGCCTTCATTTGCATTGCGCTGTTGCTCAGCCTGTTTTCAGTGGCGCAACTGCCTCCTGCTGAATATCGCAGAATGGCGCACTTTCGGACTTGCGCATGCGCAACCCTATTGCGCATGGCGCAACCCTTTTGAATATCCGGCCCATTCTGTCTAGCCAAGCTGAGCCAAAGTATTTTTGTATGCTAAATATTTTTTTTGAGATAAAGTTGTTTCCTAAGAACCAGAGTGATCGATAATAATGCATGCTAGGCATCTCCCAAATTTGAGGTCCAAATCAGCTTCAGTGAATCTGATGAATTTGGGTACAGGGTAGCGAAGTCACAATCTCATTCAGTCAAGCTACTGGGAGAAAGAGAGAGAGACGAACACAGGGTCCTGAATCAATCAATCAATCAATCAATCAATCAATCAATCAAATCTTTATTTATCCAGGCGATCACCATTGAGCAAGCTCATTTACAAGGTGGACCTGCTGTGGTCAAGGACAGATATACATACATACATACAATAGGTGCAGTATACAAAATGAGAAACAGGATACAAAACAATCTTACAGCAACATGTTAGGTGCAATATATACATTCCAGTTGTTCACAGAGAACCTACATGTGTTATATAACATTATTGCAGTATTTACAACCTTCATATACATAGAAGTTGAGGTATCATGTTTATTATTGCCTACATGGAAGGTACAATTATTTTTCATTTCAGCCCGCAGTAACTGTTTATGTGCTTGGGTGAGGGTCCCAGTTTACAGATGGACCCACAGTGAAGACTGTATCTCCTGCTTCAAAGGCAGCAGGAGAGTAGAAAAAGAGGTGCCAAGGTGCCGAGGGCCAGTATGGAAGCTGGTTAGTGACTATTTAAATGGGGAAAGATAGAACTAGGTTCATGGCTGAGTATGGTGGAACCACAGAGGGAACCATCTGCAGGACTGCTAGTGACTGTGGAAACAGTTTTTGGCGAATGCTTTGTCATAAATAGTCCTAAAAAGGGCAATACTGACAGGAGAACTAAGTCTCAATGATCTTTGTATCTAATTCCAGAGTGTGGACAGCGCATGACTTATGGCAGCCCTACCAAAATGGTTACTGATCCTGGGGATTTTCAAAGAAATTAGTGAATGGCTTCGTAGGTCATAGTTACTCATTGGATTTAAGGGGAGACAGGCAACAATGTAATCTGGAAGCTTGTTGGTGAGGGCTTGAAGTGTCCAGAGGGCTGCATTTCTACACCGTCTGTATTGCAGGGAAGGCCACCCTACTGCTGAATATAGAGAGCAATGATGTGTGGAGGACGGGAGATCAGTTATGAATCTTAAGGCTCTTTGGTACAGGACATCCAGTTTTGCAAGGTGAGAGATGGAACATTGGCTATAGATAATGTTAGCGTAATCGATTAATGAGAGGAATGTAGATTGAACATGCTGTCTTTTAGCGTCTGTAGTCAGGAGGTGTTTAATTCTGAAAAAGAGGCCAAGCCTCTACCTAAGTTTTTCATCAGGACTTCTGTGTGCTCCAAAAGGAGAGTTTGTTGTCAAGCTATATGCCCAGATATTTGAATTTAGGTACAAATTCAAGCTTTCACGAGTAAGGTGGTTATGGGAGGAAATGTACCAGCGGCAGCAGTGTAGGCCCCAGTGCTATGCGGTGAAAAGATCATGGCCTTGGTTTTTTTTGCATTTAGTAGTAGTTTTTTATGGAGAAGCTGGTTCTGCAGTGTATTGAATTCCTTTTGTAATTCTGAGCACGCGGCTCCAGGAGAATCACGGCTTAGACAGAGCACCGTATCATCAGCAAACAGGTGTATACTGGCTTCCTTGATTCCCAAATCCAAGTTGTTAATGTAGATGGCAAACAGTAGAGGGCCCACTATGGATCCCTGTGGGACTCCTCTTTATTGGTTTGAGTGGAGAGAGCTCACCTTCGGCCTTGATTTGTTGCTGCCTGTCGGAGAGGTAGTCCTGGAACCAATCCAATGAGATTGAGTCCATGCCTATGGATTTTAGGGTGGAGAGAAGTAGGCAGTGGTCGACGGTATCGAAGGCCTTGCTGAGATCTAGAAACACCGCACAAACAAATTTTTTATTGTCAAGGTCCCATTGCCAGTCATTAGTGACTTTGGCCAACACCGTAATAGTACTATGCTTTGCTCTAAAAGCCGGACTGCATAGGATTAAGCAATGAGGAGTCGTCTAGGAATGATCTCAACTGTATATCCACAATTTTTCCATCATTTCAAAAGTATTGGTAAAAGAGAGATTGGCCTATAATTGTTTAGGTCACTTGGGTCTCCTGCTTTAAATAGTGGGATGACATGAGCAGTTTTCCATTCTATGGGAGAGAGCCTTGGGCTAGGGACAAGTTGAATAGGTGTGATATAGGTGGGGCAAGTATATGGTATGCAATTTTCAGAAAGTATGGGTCAAAGGAGTCGGCTCCTGCGCTTTTTCTAATATCTAGCTGTAGCAGAAGGTCTTCAACTTCCTTAATGGTAGTTGGGGAAAAGGAGAAGATCATATCTTTATTTCTTGGTTCAGGTGGCTGAGCTTTGAGCTGTGGACGTAGACTGCTTACTTGTGCATTATTGAATGCCATGCCTGCAGTGGCAAAGTGGTTGTTGAAGGCTTGAAGAATTTCAGATTTGTTAGTGATAGTTGCATTGTCAATGGTAATTTTGGAAGGTAGTACGGTACCTGGTGAATGTCCAGACAGTTCCTTTATGGTAGACCAAAATTTGGCAGGGCTATTGGATGCAGATAGCAATTCATTTTGATAAAAGTTGGCCTTGGCCTCTCTGACGAGTTTCGTGCAGGCATTCCTAGCTGTCCTAAAGAGACACCAGTCTGCTTCGGCATGCGATTTCCAGGCCTTTTTCCATAGTTGGTCTCTTTTGAGTAAAGCTTTCTTCAGGTCCGGTGAGAACCACTGGCAGGTTCTGGTTTTTATTCGAGTTTTGGTCAATGGAGCATGTTTATTTAGGGCACTGGCTATGATTTTGTGGAGCAGATCATAGGCATCATTTACCGATTTAGCCAGGTAGAAACTCTGCCAGAGTAGAGAGTTTTTTAGATCGTTGAAGTAGGCCAGAGGGTCAAAGTTCCATCTAGATCTTCTGGTAGAGAACTTTGATGTAGTTAGTGGTTTAGTGATCGTTCTTATGCCAGCTATAAGGTAGTGGTCACTAACATCTGCTGGAAGGATACCGGCATGAGAAAAGTAGTGTGGTTTATTGACAAGGAGGACATCCAGGAGGGTGCTTCTCACTGGGTTTTTATTGTTAATGTGAGTTGATTCAGGCATAAGTTGGGAGAACCCATGGGAGTCACAAAATTGTTTTAGGGGTAGCGATGGGAAGTGGGGACTTTGCTCCAGCTTTAATGGATGATATAGGTGTATTTAGCTGGACATAGGATGAGAATCTCTCCCATGTGAAGACATCCTGACTAAACTATGGGATGCAGGACTGATTACCAAGCCAGAGAAGTGCCAAATAGGGATGGCAGAGGGGCTCTACTTGGAACATCATGTGGGGGTGGGGGCGATCAGGCCACCAGCTAAGGATAAGGCAATTCAGAACTGGCTCACTCTACAAACTAAGAAGAAATAAAGTTCATCTCTGGGAACTGTGGGATACTATCACAGTTTTGGTAAACATTATAGAACCATTGCAGCTCCTTTGACAGACAGCACAACTGAGAAGCTAACAGAGACAATTCAGTTTACGGAGTGCTATGAAACTGCCTTCCAGCAACTGAAACTAGTATTGTGCCAAGCACCACTGCTGGCAAGCTCAGACTATAATTTGGTATTTTACTCGTAATACAGATACAAGTTATAGGGACTTGAGGCAGTGCTATCGCCAAGTATTCAGGGATAGAATAGAAAGAATTGTTGTTTTACTTAGCCAGCAGTTGCTACTAAGGAAGATGAACTACTCTCCCACTGAGAAGAAGTATCTGCCAATAGTCTGAGCAATCAAGAAATTGCACCCATATCAATATGGAAGATCATCCATAGTGGTCACAGACCACAATCCTTTGCAGTGGTTAAAAGAATGAGTGCTCAAAATGTCAAACTGTTGCACTGGAGTATTAGCCTCCAGGACTACAATTTTACCATATAGCATCGCAGTGGAGTGCAAAATGCCAACACAGATTTACTGTCTCACCAGTATAATGGTTCACACTCAACATGGACAGGAAAGCAGGAGATATGGGTACCAGAGTGATGGACTTTAAGGGGCAGGCTTTAAAAGGATGGGGAAGCCCGCCGCCAGTGCATCAGTAGAGCTACCACACAACGCCACTGACCGGGTTCAGGAACAAACCCGGGAGATGGAGGCCAGCCTGGGGAGGAGGCTTTAGCATCTGATGGACTGCTCGCCTTCTCCGGAGAGAGGGGGACATGATTCAGCACCTATCTGGCCTCTGGCAGTGGCCAGAGGCACAGCAAGCACTAGAGCCTTCAGAAGGGGTTGGGAAGTGTCGGACATCAGCTATTGCACCTTGACATCTGGGAGCATGGCACATGCCACAGAGAACATCAGAAATAAGTTCCCTTGGCTGGGAAGATGTAGCACCCAGACAGAGACCCCACAACTCTCCTGCCTGTCCTGTGAGTGACCCAACAAAACCAGAAAGTTCAAGGTGTATGGGCCCCACCTCATCCCTGCCTGGGGGTATAACCAAGGCTCCATGGGGGATCACTCCAGGCCTAGGGTTGGTGGAGAATAGGGGCAGACATCGGAGGTGATTCCCGTGGTGCAGGGCCCAGGGAGCAGGTGAGAATAAACAGAAAGTTTAAAAAAAGGATGGGGACATCAGGCAGAAATTCAACCATGCATGGATGCTAGCCAAAATGGGATATTATTTAGAAAGGGCTGGTGGAGGTGACTGGGACATGGAGGGGCAAAACCCAGCTGGCTGGACGAGAAGGTCATGAAAGGAGTGAGGGCCAAAATAAAAGGCATTTCGGAGACTCCAGAAATGGGGATAACAGGGGGTGTATATGAAGAAGTCCACGGAGGTTACCAGGCTGGTCAGAGCAGCCAAGGCTTCCAGGGAACTGAGACTGGCATAGGGCATAAAAGATGGAGAAAAGGATACATCAGATACATCAGGGAAAGATGGAAAACAAAGGTCAGATTGTGAGGATTAGGAAATATGGGAGCTGGGTGGAAGGGGAGGACCAGGCAGAGGCACTGAATGAGTACTTCTGCTCTGTGTTCACAAGGGAGAAAGGAGGGCAGATATCACCTGGGAGAGGGGGAGTGGGCGGGGGGAAGAGGTGACTAATATAGGGATTACAGAGGATAGGGTGCTAAAAGGATTAAGGGCGCTGAGGAGGGGGGAGAAGACACTGGGTCCAGATGGCATTCACCATAGCAGAGGTCCTAGCAGGGCTACTGGCTGACCTGTTCAATACATCCTTGGACACTGGATACATACCACAGTACTGGAGGATGGCCCCATGTGGTACCCATTCATAAAAGTGGACCTAAGGACGAACTAGGGAACTACAGACCAGTAAGCCTCACACCAATTGTGAGGAAACTCATGGAGACCATCCTAAAAGAGAGGCTGGTGACCTTTTTGGAGATCAGTGGTCTCTGGGACAGTCAGCAGCATGGGTTTGTCTCGGGAAGATCCTGCCAGACAAACCTGATTGAGTATTATGACTGGGTGACAAAGGAACTGGACAAAGGCCATGCGGTGGATGTCCTGTATTTGGATTTCAGCAAGCCTTTGATTCCGTGCTGCATGGGAGGCTGGGGGGGAAGCTGGAATATATAGGGGTGAGACAGCAAAGGGTGCTAGTGGCAGGGGAACTCTCATCAATGAGGGATGCAATGAGCGGGGTGCCGCAGGTATCAGTATTGGGACTGGTGGTGTTCAGAATATTCATAGCTGATATCTCCCACGGGGTCCAGAGTAAGATCAGTCTCTTCACAGACAACACAAAGATGAGTGCCGTGGTAGATGACATTGAAGGGTGGAGGGGCTGCAGGAGGCCTGACCAAACTACATGAGTGGTTGGATGCATGGCAGATGGGGTTTAATGACAAAAAGTGCAAAGTCTTGCACTTCGGGGCTAACAACCAGGGAAGGTGCTATCAGCAGGGGGATGAACAGCTAGAATGCAGCAAGGAGGAAAAAGATCTGGGGTGCTTATAATGGGGAGTATGAACAACTCGGCTCAGTGCAGGAAGGCTGCAGCAAAAGCAACAGGATGCTGGGGTGTATAGCGAGGGGAATCTCCTCCAGAAATAGGGAGGTGATCCTGCCCTTCTACGGATCGCTGATCAGGCCGCACCTGGAATACTGCATGCAGTACTGGTGCAGATTCCTGAAGAAGGGCATCAGATTGTTGGAAGGTGTACAGTGGAGGGCAACAAAGATGATCCAGGGATTGAAGGGATACTCCTATGAGGAGAGGCTGGGCGAGCTGAACATGTATTTGCTGGAGGAGAGGAGGGATGAGTGGACATGATCGAAACCTTTAAATATTTAAAGGGGATTAACAAGGCTAGTAAAGAAGGGATTTTCCAGATTAGAAGGGGAGTGTCATGAGAGGGCACCAGATGAGATTGGAGGGGAAGGATTCAGGAGGAAGTCAGGAGGCATTATTTCACTGAGAGGGTGGTGTATAAGTGAAATACGCTGCTGGAGGAGGTGGTAGCCTGTAGCACAGTAGACGGTTTAAAGAGGGGATGGGACAGAGTGAGAGGGAGTGTAATTGTGAGGCGGGGAGGGTGGGTGGATGGGGCAGCTGCAAGCTGAAGGGCTAGATGCACAAGCGAGCAGACTCGATAGACTGTGAGGCCTGTTTCTGCTGATGTTTTCATATGTTCATATCAGTAAACAAGTAACCAGATGGCCTGCATGAAGTAGCTATTCATGAGTCTCATGAATATGCAACAATCATAAAACAAGGGGCAAGGTAGTGATGAGTAAACTACTTTTCTGCTAGATAGTCTGAATTATTTTAACTGCTAATTTATTCTCTGTGTAGGTGTGGTGGCCAGGATGCATTACTCAAGTGAGACAAGAAACTGGCCTATTTCTGGAGATTTTAGCAGCCCATTAGAATCTTAACAGGTGCTTAAGCCATCATTTTGGAAGGCCTCCTGAAGGTGAATGGGGTCATTAGTGATGAATGGATCAGAGATGTCCTATATAGCCTAGTCTAGCCAGTCTTTCTGTAAGCTAAATAATCTTCAAGAAAAAAGTTGCTTCCCGAGATCCAGGGTGACAGACAATTATGGCAAGCCGTTAGGGACATAATTCATAATCTCTGGCTGTATAGTAAAACACATACACTATATGGTGAAATACATACATCATATAATGAAATATATACATTATATAGTGAAATACATACACAATGTAGTGAACCACATACAGTATCTACTGAAATATATACATCATATAATGAAATACATATACTGTATACTGAAATACATATATGATATAGTGAAACACATATGCTATATACTGAAATGCTTACATTGTATAGTGAAATACATACACTATCTACTGAAATCCACATACTGAGTACTGAAAATCCACATACACTATATACTGAAACAAATGTACTATGTACTGAAACATATACACTACCTATTGAGATACATACACTACAGACTGAAACATCCACATAAACTATCTACTGAAACAAATACTCTATAGATTGTAACACATATACTATATATTGAAAAAAAATCTGCATACACTATATACTGAAACAAATACACTATATATTGAAATACATACACTATCTATTGAAATGCATACACTACATACTGAAAAAATCACATACACGATATACTGAAACAAATACACTATATATTGGAACATATACACTTTATATTGAAATACATACACTATCTATTGAAATAAATACACTATGCACTGAAAAATCTGCATACACTATATACTGAAACAAATATACTATATATTGAAATGCATACACTATCTATTGAAATAAATACACTATGCACTGAAAAATCTGCATACACTATATACTGAAACAAATACACTACATGGTGAAACACATACCTATCTATTGAAACACATACACTGTAGACTGAAAAATTCACATACTATATACTGAAACAAATAAACTATATACTGAAATGGACTATGTTCTGAAACTACTCATCCTCCTGCCCTCCCCTTGAATGGCCTGGAGCTGAACTGCTTGTCTGCTGCATTCAATTAGCTGCTGGCTTGAGAGGATGTTTAAAACTGCAGAGCAGGTAAACAAAACAGGGTTATCTCTTATTCTACTTCTTTTAGATTTTACATCTTGTTTTGCTTGCACACCTTTGTTCAAATTTCAGAACATTGTGATGTGACAAGAAACTTTTAGAACTAATTTAAAATGCTCTATTTTATTCTTTTAAATAAGTGCTGCCTTCATTTACTGTTAGACAACACACTTGTATAGGAAGCTAATACAGGATATTCCTAACATACCTGTATACATATGGGGCTGCAAACATTTTTCCAAGTTAAATTGTTGATTGGTTTTATGTGTAATTAATTACTGTGTAAGTCCAGCAACTTATCTGAGCTGAATGCTTGGGAAGTGTACTGCAGGAGCTGTGAAAGTGTAAGTCAAGTGCTTTTTGTAGTTTGTACTCTGCTGAGTTAGTTTTGATTTAGTTTTGTTTTATTTGTATGTTTTATTTAATAAAGGTTCTTGGTTAAGAAAAATATATATATTGCAGCAATCGCTCAGGGCCCAATTCTCATCATGAGCTCAGCTGGCATATGCATAATTTGCACTTTCTGTTCTGAATAACTTCACTGTGATGCCTCACTGGTGGCTCTCACAGCTCCTAACCTCCCCATTACATATCTGCAGAGCATTGCAAGGTGAACAGAGCTTTGCCAGGCACTTGGTCTCCACTAATAAACCTGCCCTGGTCTAGCCTCATAGTGCATAATTACACTGTTTATATGGTATGACTGTGTTATTGAGTCTGAGATTCCCAAACTGTGTTTTATTTCTTTTTCAAATGAGATGTTTGTCTTCTAGGTCACACTGACCCCTTGTGCACTGGCCTGTCCATCCACATCCTCAAAATCACCAGGACTTACCTGGTTTGAGGAAGCTCCATAGCCTCCCATTTTAGGGCCAGAAGAGAGAGGGCCATTCACAAGGAGCCACATATTCAGGAGCAGAACCTGGTTAGTAGGGCAAAGCATGTGGCAGGTTGGTGGATTATTTTGCCATTGGAGGTTTTCTACCTTTGGCTTATCCCCTGGGCCGTCAAGCATGCAATGATGACAATCCAATTAAAGGCAAGTACTGCTTTGTGCCTGCCTGCCTGAGCCCTGCCAGCATTCCTCACCTAGGTGGCTGTTAAAGAGTGGGGTGGTCAGACTCCCCCTCCCTGAGAGGAGAGTAGTCCCAGAGATGCTCAGTCATCTCTCCTGTCAGTTAATGTCTGTTTGACCCAGCTTCTCCCCTGAAACCGGGCCACTGGCATGGGAGGCAGTGCAGTTACCACTAAGCCTAAACTAAACCACTAAACCAGACTGTACTTTTATAAGTAAATAAAAAACAGCACTCGGATGAAAGAAGAAACTGTATTTTAGCTACAGTTGTTATAAATATTTAAGGCGCATCACAATGTTTTGAACCGATTAAAGGTTTTCCAAGGAAAATAACATAAATAATACATAAGATGTAGAATAAGATAATCCATTTTTGTTTACTTTCTGCATCTTAAGAGGCATTGGAAGGGGATTTTTAGTCAATTAGGGTCCCATTTTCAGAAGGCTAGTGTAACAATAAACATCTAAGCACTGTGCCATGTGGGAGAACAGCATGGTTGAACAGGTACTATATATTTAGCAGCCCCAGATACTAACCTGATCATGTGCATGTGCGTATGTACTACTAAAGCCTTGCAAATGAGGGATCCCCTCCTGCGTACAGAGCACAGTGCTATATAAAAGGTTTTGAAGTGCTTAACAACTGAAATTGCAATACTGTTTACTGCTTCCAAAAATCCTGCCCTCATTTGAGCACACAGTGTTGCATATTGTCACCCTACCTCTAGTCACCATTATGATGCTCCCAAGTAGTATACCAAAATGATCCTTGGCATGTAAGGTTCTACACCCTGATCGCAGTTTCAATGGCTCCAGTTATAGTAAAATTGCTGCATCAAGAAGCGCCAAGCGGGAATTTTACCCCACTTTGCGTAATGCAAGGTTCCTGATTTCACAGCTTCACCAGCAAAGCTATAATTCACAACACCCCTATACTCAGGACTGGTAGAATGAAGCTGCAGGTCACTTACAGCTACCAAGCTACACACTTACGTATGGGGAATTGCTTGAACACAGATATCTCATTAGGGAAAGATGGCTCACTGCCAGACGATAACAAAAAGATGCTACAAAAACTAGTTATCCTAATTTAAAAACAGCAGTATTCAGATATGTCCTATGAAGGTTCTTTGGTCTTAAAAAAACAAGCAGTTTTATTAAGTTTCTATAAAGAGCATTATGGAGTCCTATGTGCACTAAATTAATTACCTGGTCAGCATCATCACATAGACAAGTGTAAAATAAATAAAATAAAACATTACCCATTTTTTTTTTTTTTTTACCAGCAGCTGTAGTTTCCCAATGGAAGGGTGTACATAGAGGACAATGGCTGCCATCTGATCCCATGGTGGGATCTAAAGTAAAACCTTTGCTCCCTGCCATGATTCTGTAAAACCACACAAGATGGACAATGGAATTTAGCAAGTGAGTGTTACAGACTGCACCTCCTTTGTACTGGTGTAGTGGGAATCCACACATCATACACAGCTGCACTAGCCACTCATTAAGCACATCATCAGAAAGCCATTATCCAAGTTTGAGAATAATTCTGGAAGCATCCATTCCAATAAGCATCACAGTTTCAAACATTACTTTCATAGTCAAAAGTCCAACAGCAGTGAAGGTAATCCACATTCTTCAACTGTAATAGCAATTTTGTCACAAGAAAAAGGTTTTCTTCTTATTGTCAGCTGCAATTTTAAGTCAGTAACTGGATATTTCATGAATAGGACCCAGTTTAAAAAAAAAAAAAAAAAAACATGCCTAGTAAGGTATTACCATTTTCTAGGTATCTGAAAGTAACAGACATGTCATTTAGCAAGTTGCATTTTACTCAAATAATTTTCCTTGCAAGCACTTTTGATATACAATCTCAAATAACACAAAGGGCTCAAATGTAGCAGATCTGCATTGTAAACTTTTGCTTTTAGAAGTTTATTAACTGAAACATTTATGTGGAGACAACCCCCCATGTTGAGAAGCTAAAAAAAATGCATTAAAAAATTATTGTACCCGACTACCCCATGTCAACCATCTACGGGGCAAGTCAAATCCTGCACTGGGCACACAAGTTTGCAATGGCACTGCTGTTTCCATCTCCAGTCACACGTCCTTGGTCATCTAAGGTATTCCAAGTGCACACTATTGGACTTTTGCAAACACAATCTGCAGTGGCATCAAGTCGAAAATATTTTTTCACTCTCAGAGTTGTTGGCCCATGGAACAGATTACTGCTTAAAGTTGTTATTAGTGAAACTAAAAGCATTTTTAAAAATAGTTTAGATGGTTTGATAGGCAGTGGATATGATCTTTCCTATTATATAATGGATTAGCATAAGAGCATTACGGGCCTCCGCCGTCTCGCACTTGCAGTTACCCTAGTATGGCAAAAGAAACAATGTGCATTTTCTGCAAATTTACGTTACTAAAATGCAGGCTGTTCCATCTAATTAATCAGAACTAAGGCATAGGCTCCCTTAAAGAGAGTTTTTTCAATCTGAATCACAAACATATTGTCCGACTCCGAGATCAGTAAATACGTTTACTCCTGCTGTTCCAATACTTAAAACTCATTTTAGTCAGTTTACTATTCAATACATTCAGCTAAATCTTGGAACTGCTTAAACAGCAAAGTTACATCTATGGGCACTCATTATTTGTTGGGCACATTTAAATATAGACTGTAAATGTTTTCAGCAAAACAAGCTGTTGTTAACTTTGTAAATAGCATGGCTGCAACTTATTTCCATTCCTCTGACCAGGTACCAGTACAGGTCAGCACTGCAAATAGGCTTCTGCCTTGTTTACCTGGGTAAAAATAAACTTTTACTGCTACATTTTACTACTAGTTGTACCTAACCCACACTTTTATCCAATTAGATAATGCAACAAAGAAGGCTGCACTCAAGGGAGAAATCATACCAGAGTCACTATAAAGGCAAACAAGTGATCCAACTTTATTTAGGTGAGCAAACAGATATCAAGAGGGACAGCAGTGGCTCTTCAACCACTACAGGTCTTCATAAGGGGGCACTTCTAAACTGGATCACTGATCTAATCAGATATAGCCTCAGGAGTTTCCCAGGAAGGGCTCTGTGCACAAACCTGATAACTCAGAAGGAAGGCTATTTGTTCCAGTAACATCTGCCAGTCTAGCTGTTTTAACAGACAGCACAGATGCAGAAAATCTGGATTCTAAATAGTAGACCAATGCTTAGACAATTATTTTCAATCTATTTCACCTTCTTAAAAAGTACTATACAAAACACATTTCAAATCCAATGCCCTAAGAGAGACACTGCTATGATCAAGTACTGAATGGTTTCTTGTAATTCATCCTCTGCTGTAGTTTTATTTCTAGCATCCTTCAAACATACCAGACCAGAGTTTTATTTGATTTTTTTAATTTTAGATTGTTTGTGTTCCACAGTTAGCCATGTGCAATAACTTGTAACCAAAATCTTTTTTTTTTTTTTCCCATTATATGTTTATACCGCCTCCCATGCTTCGCTGGCCCCCACTCCTTCAGGCTCCACAAGTTCCCTCCAACCCCACTGACCTTACCCAGCCCTCCTCAGGTCCTCAGATCGCAGCCGATCCCCGGGATATCCCAGCGTATCCCTTCGCCGGGCGGGTCCCCCTCCTCCGAGGGGGAAGGGCACCGGGGGGGGGGGGGAGACAGGGAAAGACCCCAGCACACACTTCATTAGGGTCAGGGGATGCTGCTGAGAAACAGGAGGCCCTGGGCAGGTACTAGAGGTGCTCAGGGAACGGAGAGCCGTCATCTTGGCGGCCAGCAAGCAATTTTCCATTTTCTGTGGAGGCAGCGTGGTGACGTCATGGAATATGTCGACGTCCGCTCCTCCCCCAGTTAACTTTGGGCTGTACGTCCTGTGATACTCCCCGCCTCCGCTAGGAGCCAGCAGGCGCCAGACCTATCCCCTCCCCTTCCCCTGAAGAAGGAGAGCTGTCATAGGATGCTCGATCCTTCTCCCCCGCCGGCCTCCGTGACCCGGCTCGCTCCTCTAAACCCGTCGCAAGGAAATCCAACCGCTGTGCCGCGGGCCAGCTTATAACCAATTTCTGGCTGATACAGTCATATGTAGTTATTTGCTGATGGTGTGGCATCTAAATAAATGATTTATGCTACTCTTTGTATCAGAGTTCCATTCCCTTGATATTTCTATATAATGGAATTCTGAATATATATCTTACAAGCAATGCACCACTTTAAAAGTCATAATCTACCACAAAGTACCGTATCTTCGAGAGACTCTCCTCCCTAGTCTCACACCTTTGGAACTGTAAGCCATCAGCATCAAGATCACTCAAACTTCTGCCTAGCTGGGGCCGCCCATGTTGACATACGTCAGCACTGCCTATATAACATGGGAGGCACCATACTCCTCAGTTTCCCAAAGGAGATAAGCTCAGGGTTGTACCATACCAACAAGAAAAGGAGAGCAGAACCACAACCAGGCTGACAGGAAAGGTGGCAGTTACGGAGAGAAAAATGCCTATTTGAAAGGGTGCAGTAAAGGAGGAGCTCATGGGAGTTTTTTTGATGGAAACAGTACTTTTTATAGTTACGATAAATTACATTTAAGCAGGAAGGGTAGCGTTAGGTTAGCTACACTCTTTAAGGATAGTATTACACAGACTTTAAACTATATAAATGGGGAAATAGGTACGGCCCAAGGGGAAACTAAAATGCCAATCAGAGAAAATAGTAAACAGAATGAGAAAATGCTCTAAAAGACAACAAATAAAATACTAAAGTTACAAATGGTTAAAGTCCTACTGACAAACGCTAGAAGCCTAAGGAATAAAAAGGATGAATTGGAGCACTGTGTGAGAAATGCCAATATAACAATATGCACTGCAGCAGAAACATGGTTTGTACAAGGGGACTGGGATACAGCAATTAAGGGGTATAACAGTTTTAGGAAAGATCGAATAGGTAAATGTGGGGGTGGAATAGTAATATATAAAGGACGACCTACAGGCTACTGAATTTAATCCTGTAGGAAACATGGTACATAAAAACGAGTTTATATGGGTTAAAGTTCAAATACCCACTCAACTGCTTACACTATGTTTAGGCTATCAAGCACCCAATTCAAACATAACAGAAAACGCAGACTTCATTCATGCTCTTGAACAGGCAGACATTGAAGGCGACTACATATTGATAGGAGATTTTAATTTTCAGAATATTAACGAACAAGTTAGAAGGTACTACAGGCCTAGAAAATTGATTTGAGATGTCCATACAAAGGAATCTCGATCAATTAATTAATGAAGGTACTAGGGGAGTAAACATTTTGGATTTAGTACTGTGTAACTTTGAGGAAACAATTAAAAATATAACTATGGAAGGGCCCTTTGGAGACAGTGACCACAACAAAATCATGCTAGAAATGAACTTGTAACTCCCAAAAGTAAAAGGTAAAACTGCTACAAGATGCTATAAATAAAGCAAATTATGAACAAATTAGAAACTATTTAAAGAAATGGAAACAGCAAGAGGAACTAAAAGATCTAGGCTTGAACACAATATGGAAAAAAGCAAAACCTTGATCACTGTGTTAATTACCAAAATATAATAAAAAATGGAGAATTCCAGCATGGTGGGGTAAATCAGTAAAGGCATCAATTAGGGGGGGAAAAAAAAAAAGAGAAACTACATAGCAAATACAAACATGCTCCCACAGATACTAACTGGGACAAATACAAAAAGCGCTGCAAATAAAAGTAAGTATACTTAGAAAATACAAAGCACGGGCAGAAATAAAAATGGCAACAACTGTTAAGGATAACAAAAATAACTTCTTTAGTTATGTGGGGTCCTTAAGAGAAAACCAAAAAGAAATTGGGCCTTTAGTAGTGGATGATTAATTAATCTGCAAGGGACAGGATACGGCAAATTAACTAAACAAGTACTTTCTAATGATATTCCAACCTAAAGAATTGCCTAATACTTCACATCTGGATAAAATTAGATCAGATACAATAAGTTTCACAAAACAGCATTCTAAATAAACTTAAATCTGAAACATCAATGGGACCTGATAGTCTGAATCCGAGACTTCTGAAAGAACTGGCAGATGAGCTTGCCGGACCGATTACACAACTTTATGATGCATCGATTAAAGAGGGTAATGTACTAGATGAATGGAGAGAAGAGAATGCGACACCGATATATAAGAAAGGAGATAGGAGACAGGCTGTAATTACAGATCTATAGGCCTGACCTCTGTGTTGGGCAAGGTATTGGAGGGACTAATACATAAACAGATTATGGAACACATCAAACCAGAGGGACAAACTAATGTAGCACATCATGGAAGGTCATGTCTCACCAATCTACTACACTTCTTTGAACCGGTTAGTGCAGCCCTAGATGCTGGACTACCTGTGGACATAATATTCCTTGATTATACAAAGGCCTTTGATTCTGTCTCTCACAAAATTCTGAAAGAACATCTGGTAAAAATAAAATTACACCCCAACATAGTAAAATGGGTTAGCAGCTGGTTGCAGAACAGAAGGCAGAGAGTGGCAATTAGGGGTTACTTCTCTGAGTGGGGGCAGGTGACCAGCGGGGTCCCTCAGGGGTCAGTACTGGGCCTGGCACTCTTTAATACTCTTATCTCTAAAATGCAAACATCAGATAGAGCATGGATATGCAAATATGCTGATGACAGCAAAATTGGGGCAATAGTTAATAATGAGGGTGCAGCTCAAATGTTACAGGCAGAACCGACTAGACTAGAATATTGGGCGAAACAAAATAAGTTATCCTTTAACAAAGAGAAATGTGAAGTGATGCACCTTAGAAAGAGAAACATACACTTTACATATAAACTTAATACTATTTTACAGGTAACAGAAGCTGAGAGGGACTTAAAAAAATAGCAGTGACCAATACTTTATCCTTCAACACGCACGTTAGGGAGGCAGTTAAATAAATGTAATAAACTTAGGGCATATATATTCAGAGGCATCAAGAGTAGGGACTCCCTCGTAATTGTCCCACTGTACTCAACACTGGTTAGCTCATTGCCTCCAACAGGTCCATATGAAGTCCGCACTATCCACTGTTTACCTGACACAAAATGCCCGCCCAGGAGGTAATGAGTTAGGTCAAAATTGGAATATTGCTCTCCCTTTAGTGCCCCTCAGAGTGTGGGTTGCGCCACATTAGTGGAAAAGGTGCAAAGGAGGACAACAAAAAGGATAAAAAAACATGAAGGAAAAGAACTACAGTGAGAGACTGAGGCTTTTAGAATTATATTCATTACAATACAGGAGAATATGTGGGGATCTCGGTCTGATATTCAGTGCAACAAAAAGTGAAGAACTATGGGAGATCCTAGCACTGGTTAAACATCAAAACAAAACTACTAGATCACGTAGATTTGCACTGACTGGTATAGTCAATAAAACAAACAAAAGACAAAATTGGTTCAGTCAGAGTTATCAGTCTCTGGAACTCACTACCTGAAGCAGTAGTTAATAGAGAAAGCATGCATATGTTTAAGATAGCACTAGACACGTATATGGGCTCCAAGAAGTGTATATTTTTCCACTGAAAAGTGGGGAGCTATACATAGGTCTGATCGTCAATGCTCGTACGATACCCACGAACCTATAAATGTGCAGATATGTGGTCCAGAATATGCCACCTGAAATACCAAGGGGGAAGGGTAAGCTGTGGCTCTATAAAGGAGATTCTCACCAAGGTCCACTGTTACTGGTAAGTAACATTTTCTTCTAGGATATCTCCCGCCACAGAGCCACACCTTTAGAACAATTCTCAAGCAGTGGAAAACAGTAGAGTGGGAGGAAGGTCAAACAGCAGGGACATATAAAACCCATTAGACAGCAGTCCTTGATGGATGGCAAGGCCAAAGTCAGTCTGCCTAGGAGACACCATGTCCAGACTGCAGTGTTTATTACAGTGTGGCCAGAACTCCATGCGGCGGCACAGCACATCTCAGCTGCTGAGACCTGAATAAAAATAAGCCACAGAAGTGGTTATGCCATGGTTGGCACACCCATGGTCAGGACCAGGAAGCGCCTTACTGTGCTTCCGGTAACAAAGAGAGACTGCAGTGTGCCAACCATTTGCACTAATTCGAGACAGGGTCACCAACCATCCTGGGGGGTGAATGAAACAAAAAGATGTCTCAACTGTCTACAGTTCTGTGTGTGGTCCAAACAGAAACGTAAAACCTTATGGACACTGGGACAATAAGAAAAAATTACTCACTTTAGTAATGTTGTTTCTTCTAATGGAGTCTTGCTATATTATGACAATTGCGGCGAGTCCCCATCTTCGAACTGCCCCGGAGGTGAAATAGTTAACTTTCCATGCAAGCATGGAACTCTAAGTGCGAGCTCGGTTAGAAGGCTCCATCTGCTGATCTTCAAACATAAACTGTCAGATCTTTATGAGCAAAAACTCACTAAGGCTCTGTGTGGAAGCTGTAAACCTACACTAGCAGACTGGCTACTAACATAAACACACACTTGGTCTCCAACAAAGACTCAAGTCATGAGACCCAAAAGAAATGAAAAATACAACACCAATTCACCCCAAAGGAAGGGTGAAACAACAAAGTGGCATAAAGAAAGTGCCAACACTGTAATGCCCACCCACATCCCAAAACCGAGGTTCTGAGAGGGGCAGGCAGGGAGGGAAGTCATAATATAGCAAGACTCCATTAGAAGAAACAACATTACTAAGGTGAGTAATTTTTGATTCAAACAACATGAATTCTTGCTATATTATGACAATTGCAGACTACACAGCAGTACCCCCATGGAGGAGGACAGAACCTACTTTAGGAATAGGCTCTGAAGGACAGCTGTACAAACCGAGCATCACTCTGAGCCTGGATGTCCAGGGAGTAATGCTTGGTAAAAGTGTGAACTGTTTTCAAGTAGCTGCTTGACATATCTCTAGAATAGGGATGTCTCTGGCAGCAGCCAGAGAAGCAGCTGTACCTCTGGTAGAGTAAGCCCTCAGGCCTGAGGAGGAACCTTACCCAGTTTTTCAGTAAACAGAATTGGATACAAGAGACAATCCACCTGGCAATGGATCTTTTAGTGGCAGGCTTCCCTTTACCAACCTCACCATAAGTGAGGAACAGTTGGAGGGAGTCAAACCTGTGACCCTTGGTACGCTCTATATAGTAACTAAGGGCTCTCTTCACATCTAGGCTGTGCAGCCTCCTCTCACCAGATGAAGAATGGTCAGTGAAGTACACTGGAAGAGATATAGATTGATTAAGGTGGAAATCTGAAACCACCTTAGGCAGAAACTTTCTATTAGTCTGGAGGACTACCTTATCTCTGTGAAAAGGAGATAAAATCCGGCTCCACTGACAAAGCTTGTAATTCACTTATGCGTCTGGCAGAGGTGATGGCTACCAGAAACACAGTTTTCCAAGTCAAGGTCTTAAGCTCAGCTGAAGACAAAGGCTCAAAGGGGGGTTGCATAAGCTGAGCAATACAAACATTAAGATCCCAGGCAGGGGCAGGATCCCTGAATGGAGGGTTGGTGTGAAGCAATCCCTTAAAAAACTTGGAAAATACAGGGTGAGTTGAAAAAGAAGAGGATTTACCAGCCGAAATAAAAGCAGACACAGCTGCCAAATGCACCTATAGGGTAGCTGGTCTCAGCCCCAAAGTGTTCAGGTGGACCAAATAATCCAGGACTGTGGGTAAATCAGCAGAATCTAGGGAAATATGCTTTTCTGAGAACCATATGGAAAACCTTTTCCATTTGGAGTTGTAAGTAGCCCTGGTGGAAGGCTTCCTAGAAGCCTTCAATATATCCATTACGCCTTGTGAGAGGTGTAAGTCAGCAAACTCTAACTCTTCAAGAACCAGGCCTTGAGATTGAGAGATTTGAGATTCGGGTACCAAACCCTTCCCTGGGCACAGGTTAACAGATTGTGATTCCTGGGAAGGCACAGGGGAAGATGGACTGCTAAGGACAGCAGGAGTGGATACCAGGGTTGTCTGGCCCAATCCAGGGCAATCAGAATGACCGTGCAGGATTGGGATCTGATTTTGACTAGCACTTTGAACAGGAGAGGAAAGGGATAGAGAAACTTCCCTTCCCAACTGAGGACTAAGGCATCCAGAGGGACTGAGCCCAAGACTGGGGGCCTGCAGCAAAAGAGGGGAAGTTGGTGGTTGTCTGGGGCTGCAAAAAGATCTATCTGCGGGGTGCCCCATCTGGCAAATACCACTCCCAGAACTAGGGGATCCAGGGACCACCTGTGATGGCCCTGAGAAATTCTGCTGAGAGCATCTGCCAGGACATTGTCCTTGCCTGGGAGGTGAACTGCCGTAAGGGAGGTGTTCAGGGAGTAAGTCAGAGACCACAACTTCATGGCCCAGCATAGGCCGTAGAGCAGTGCCCCTTGCTTGCTGATGTACCACATTGTAGTGGTGTTGTCTGTTCTGACCTGTACAATTTTGTTCTGAACAGATTTGGAGAAAGCTTGAAGTGCTAGAAAAACTGCTCTGAGCTCCAACAGGTTGATGTGGAACAGAGTTTCTTGGGGGGACCACAGTCCCTGGGCAGTGAGGTCGCCCATGTGAGCCCCCCATCCCAAGAGGGATGCATCCGTAGTAAGGATTAAGGAGTGAGACTGAGTGACAAAAGGAACTCCTTGTCTCAGGTTGCTCTGATCCTGCCACCACTGTAGGGCTTGGATCAAGGTTCGAGTTACTGGGATCAACTTGGTAAGAAGATCCTTTCTTTGAGACCAAAAAGCTCTCAAATGGAACTGAATGTCCCTCATCTGAAATCTTGCTCCTTGCACTACTGCTGTGGAAGCAGCCATGTGTCCTAGGAGCTGCAGAAAATGCCTTGCTGGTCGAGAGACCTGCAGGGCGAATGAGGAGGCCAGGGAGACTAGGGTCTTTGCCCTGTCCAGAGGGAGGAAGGCCCTGGCTTCCTGTGTGTTCAGTTCTGCACCTATGAAGGTTAGGAGCTGGACAGGCTCTAGAACTGACTTTGACAGATTCAGAAGGAAACCTAGGGAGGTAAGCAGTTGCTGAGTTACCTGAAGGTGTAAGCTGACCTGTTCTGGGGACTGGCCTACTATGAGCCAATCGTCCAGGTAAGGAAAAATGGCAATTTTTTGCCTTTTAGGCATGCAACTGCTACTGCCAGGCATTTGGTGAATACCCTTGGAGCAGAGGTGAGGCCAAAGGGCATTGCTCTGAACTGGTAATGGCCTGAGGGCAGCTCGAACCTGAGGTACTTTCGATGGGAGCTTCTGATGAGAATATGGAAGTAGGCATCCTTGAGGTCCAGGGACGCTAGCCAGTCCCCTGGCCTTAGAGAGGGTAAAATAATTCCCAGGATCACCATTTTGAACTTTGGTTTTAAAAGGTGCTTGTTTAAGTATCTGAGATCCAGGATGGGCCGCCATTCTCCTGTCTTTTTGGGGTAAGGAAGTACCTGAGTACAAACCTTTGCCCTGGTGTAGGGTGGAACCCTTTCCACGGCTCTGAGAGCGAGGAGGGTAGAGACCTCTGCCTCTAGGGCAAGTGCCTCTGATGGAAATGCAGGTGGAAAAGATCTGGTTCTCATCTTTTGAAATTTTTTGAAGCTGAGAACCAGTCCCTGGCTTACTACTTCCAGGACCCACTTGTCTGACGTTAGAGACTTCCAGTCCTGGACAAAGTAAGCCAGCCTGCCCCCTACAGGTAGAGAAGAATCGGCCCTGGCTACCCCATCAGGGTGCCTGCTTGGCAGGGGCTTTAGGTTGAGGGGTAGAAGCAGGCCTGCTTTGAACCCCGTCTGCCTCTCCCTCTAAAGAACCCCCTCTGGGCATAAGCAGAAGAGAAGGCTTGGGACTGGTAAAAAGGCCTATAAAAAAGGCCTGCCCCTGCCCTTGGGAAGCTGCTTCTGAGGAGTGACCTGCCTTTCCTTGGCCTGTGCACTCCTATAGGTGGTCCTGTATTCATCCATTTTCTTCATGTAATTCTCTGTTTGCTCCCCAGAGAGTTGCCCACAACAGGAAAATCCATGGCCTTAGACTGGGTATCCTGTGACAGGGTAGTACATCTGAGCCAAGCCATTCTGCGAAGTGCCACAGATGTAGCCATGACTCTTGATGACACATCATTAGAGTCTACTGCAGCATGAAATTGCACCTTAGATGCCTCAATTCCATCCCTAGCCACCTGTTCCAGCTCTCTGGCTAGCTGGTCAGGGACTTGTTTTGCTAGAGCCAGCACAGTATCCCCATCTGGATTTCTGGTATCTAGCAGCATAAGCCATATAATTTGCCTGTCTGAGTCCCAAGGATGCTGCCATGTACTGTTTCTTTGCCATAGCATCAATCTTCCTGGAGTCCTTCTCAGGAGGGTGTGAAGCTAGGGGAATATTTGCCTTGTCACAGGCTACAGGCTGCAGCCTGCACTACTCCCACATGGCTGCATTGCTGTGTGAGGAACTCCGTATCAGAGCCTGATAAAGTATACCTCTTGTCCATCCTTTTATCTACAGGAGGTATAGTGTGAGGAGTTTTTAAAACCTTTACTGTCTACTTCCAAAAAGATTTATGCAGAGGAATAGACAGTCTTAGATTCTGGAATATCCATCATTTCTACATAATCAGGCTCCTCTTGGTCATCAACAGCTTCCTCAACAGGGAGCTGGAGAGTTTCAGCAACCTTCTTATAAAACATAAAATGAGAAGGGGACTCAGAGAGCCTTGGAGGAGAAACCCCTAAGGGTCTGTCTGGAGAGGTGTCCGGTTCAATGGGCACATCCAGGTCTTCAAAACCATATTCACTCTCCTCATACTCCTCTTCCCTCCCACGGTTCATAAAATTCCTCAAAATCATAATCTTGAACCGGTGGAACCGACCGAACCGAGCACTTCCCTGATGGTGCCGGTTCAGTCAGAACCGGGGAAAGAGACTGGACAATTTGGATTGCTTTAGCTATTTCTTCAGCGGTTGGAGAGAGAACTTTTGGCTCCACACCAGCTGACTTTCTAGTCCTTTTTGCAGGAACTGGCTCCTCAGAGCCAGCTCTTCGTTGCCCGAGGAAGTATCGCCTGGTCAGAGGCACTTCCTCTGGTTCGGTTGAACCGAACCAGGCCGCCATCCGGTCAGCGAACTTTTCACCCTTTCCTGAGCCTACCAACTCTCTTTCTATGGTGGCAGCAGGGAAATTCTTACAAATCTGGCAGTCTGCATTGAGGTGGTCAAACCCCAGACAATAGACACAGGTGGTGTGAGGGTCAGCCTTAGCAAAGGCTTCCCCACAGACACTACACTGCTGAAACCCAGTGGGCCCAGTTTTTCTTTTGGGTTTCTCAGACATAATGCCAGCCTAACCAAACTTGCCCGTTTATGGCAATCCGCCAAGCAAGACTCTCTTATCGGTTCCCAACCTTGTCACGGGTCGTGGAAAAAACCGTAATGAAATTTTTTTTTTTTTTTTTTTTTTTAGAACTGATAAGAACCGGGAAACACACTCTAAAAAAGGACTAGCAATTTAAAACACAATCTGAACGGTTCAACCGAACCGATAAATGTTTACAAGTTCCACACAGAGAAAACGAATGTAAAACCTATCTATTACTTACATTACCACAGACAGAGCTTGAACCAACCAGTTGCGGTATAATTTCGGTTGAAAACCGATAAAATAATACTTTTAAACCGACAAAATGAACCGAGCAGCAGGAGAAATCTCCGGAGCGACTGTTCAGTGAGGCGGAGTAAAGAATCTGACAGTTTATGTTTGAAGATCAGCAGACAGAGCCTTCTAACCGAGCTCGTGCTCAGAGTTCCATGCTTGCATGGAAAGTTAACTATTTCACCTCCGGGGCAGTTCGAAGATGGGGACTCACTGCAATTGTCATAATATAGCAAGACTTCATGTTGTTTGAAAGGATAACTTTTCAAGCTTTCGAACGGGAAAGAACAAAACACAGCAAGGTGGACAGACTGTTTTAGTATGAATCTAGAAACCACCTTAGGAAGAAACCTAGGACGAGTACATAATGAAACAGATTCTAGTGAAAAACAAGGCATGAGGAATCCACAATCAAAGACTTCAGCTTGGAAACTCATCAAACAGATGTACTCGCCATTAGAAAAAAAATTCTTCCTGGAAAGGAAAGGCACTTTGCAAGTGGCAGCAGCTTGAAAGAAGCCTGTGTAAGAAACTCCAGAACAATGATAAGGTCTCGCCCGTCTATGGCCACGGAGATGCAGATGCTGAAGTACTTTGTGGAACCTATAGAAACTGAATAAAAAAAAGTGACTGGACGAAAATCCAAGTTTGGCTTTTTGAGAAGCAGTAAGTTGTCCTAGTAACTTATTTTACTGCATTATGCACCTGGGCAGCTTCTTACTTTAAGGACATTTCCATTGGTGATTTCTTGATGGTTTAAATATTTTCTAGAGCCCAAAGTGGCACAGTTCTACTCCATAGGAGCCAGATGTGAAGCTGTAAGGACCAAAGGTATAGGAACAGCAGGCTCTTCAGGTCCTGTGACAGCAGACCCTCATATAAAGGGAGCAGGACAAGGGCCCCACTACAGTCTGCAAGAGCAGAGGTAACTAAACTTGTTTAGGCCACAAGGGACCACCAGTATCTGTGTGGCCCCCGTGCTCGAAGTTTGACCAATGCCCAGAGGGATTGGGGGAAAAGGCATACAGAAATATAGGTCACTAACCTGTAACTGGAGTTCTGTTAATGGTATACAGTTCACATTCACACTTCGGCAGTTAGCTGGAGACAGCAGAATCACCAGATGTCTTCAAGTTAAGCTCCTCATACTACCCACCTGGTGTTATCCTCTGGCTGCACCACTTGACTTCAGATTTTTGCGTACTGGAAGCAGAAATCTAGTCACCACTTGCCAGGGGAGGTCAGGCGGATGGGAACTGTATCCCACTGGTAGAACTATGGTTACAGGTGAGTAACCCAGATTTCTAACAATGTGGATAGCGTTCAATAGCCACACTTTAGCAGACTCCTAACAGTCCTACAGGAGGAGGGGGTACGCTGCGAACCCCTATTTGTTGAAAAGACTGGAGGGCTGAGGCACCACAGGTAGCATCGAGACGGCTCTGGACATTGATGTTGTAGTGGGAGAGTAAGGTATGTGCTTTAGCCTAGGTTGCATCCCTGCATATTTCCTTAATGAGGATATTCCTGGAAGCAGCCACCAAGGCAGCAATATCGCTGGTGAAATGAGCATTAAGCCACTTTGGCAACTCCTTACCAGCCAACCTGTAGCAGAGATCAATGCAGTATGTGATCATTTATCTACTGGTCTGCCAGGCGCGCCTTCAGCATAACTGACAAACATCTGTCAAGCCTTGCCACGAATCCCTGCCATGTGCTCCTTACAACAGCACAGTGTCCTCTGCAGGACCAGGGTATGGAGCCTGCAACTGCCTGAAAGATCAGATTACTGAAGTACACTGGAAGGTTAATCACCTGGCACACGTGTAACTCTCACACAACCGTTGGGAAGAACTGTGCCTGGGGGGGTGAAAGAAGACCTTGTCCTTGTGAAAGACCAGATAGGGAGACTCCACAGAGCATCGGAAGCTCACTCACAGTTCTAGCTGACATGATGGCCACCAAAAAGGCAGTCTTCCATGACAAGTATGTCAGCTCACACTTGTGCACAAGCTCTTGGCTTGCTCATGAACACAGCACCAGCAGTAGGCCACACAGAGGCCATGGTTCACACACTGGAGGATTCAAGTGGTCCAAGCCTTTGAAAAAGCACCAGATTTCTCCTGTGCTACCATCCGCACACCAGCCCAAGCCTGGTATGCAGAGATGGCTGCCAGGTGCTACTTTAGGGTCATGGCTTGCAGTCCTGACTGAGACAGAGACTAAAAACTAGTCAAGGATCATTGCCACTCAGCATGCGAGAGGATCAAGACTCTTACATCTTGGAACCACAACACAAACCTCTTCCAATTGAACGCATACATTCTGTGAGTCTACTCCTTTCGGGATGCCCAATGTATAGATGCCCACACAATATCTTCCTAAAGACTGAAGGCCTGGAACTCTAGCCACTTAGGAACCAGGCTCAGCGGTGCAGGGACTGAATGTTTAGGTGCAGAGCCATCTCCTGTTATCATCAGCAGGTTGGGGTGGAGGGGCAACCTCCATGGGAGCCTGTTGCTGAGGCCAAGGAGATCCAGGTACTGGAGCTGCCTTGTCCAGTCTGGAAATATCAGGATCCTTGTGAGCCAAGGGAAGGAAGGAATGGCATATAGAAGGCTTAGACCCAGGTCCAAGAAATGACATCTCTCTCTGTAGTGTCCGTGTGTGTGTGTGTGTGTCTCTCTCTCTCTCACTCACAGAACAGCCTCAGTTTTCTGTTCTCCCATGAGGTAAATACGTCTACCAGAGGGGAGCCCCCACTGGAAGGACAGCTGGTCTACCATGTCTTGGTGCAGGGATAACTCGTGCAATGTCTCTCCTGCCCTGAGAGCGTCTGACATCTGGTTGTTTTCTTTCGGGATGTGGCTCACCAGATCGACATGCAGGCTGTGCTCCAGTGACCAAGTGTGGAGTGCTGACAGAAAAGAAAGGAGTGTGTTCTGCCCTGCCTGTTCAGGTATAACATGGTGGTCTTGCTGTCCATTTGGACCTGAATGTGAATCAACGGAGCAAATTCCATCCGAGTCACACACACTGCATGGAGCTCCAGCAGGCTGACGCGGCATTGGGACTCCAAGGTGAGCTCTCCACCCCACCATAGACTTATCTGTCATCAGGGTGACAGCTCCAGGTGGACAAACAGGAATTCCTCCTCCAAGTTCTGGGGGCCCAGCCACCACTCCACAGCATCCCACATCAACTGGTCACCAGAACCAGCCAATCTAGGCAACCCAGGCGTTGAGTTCACTAACGGCCCAACTACCATAACGAGGCACATTCCGCCAGTAAGCCTAATGGACTACACTGGTCAACGCCACCATAAGCCCCAGCAGTTGCAGGAAAGCCAGGGCTGGGTATAAGCGCGCAACCAGAAATGATCAGGCAAAGGATGTAAGGTCCAAGGCTGTGTTTCAGGGAGGTAGGCCCTGACCTGAAGGGAGTCCAGGTTCTGCCTTGCTGGTTGGCCAAGAGGCCCAAGTTCTGGAAGGTCAGAGTCCTAGACCATTTGACTGCCTCCATGGAAGCACAAACCAGCAGACAGTCATCCAGGTATGGGCCTACCCTGATGCCCCTGCACTGAAAGAAGGCAGCCACCACAGCCAAGCATTTGGTGAAGACCCTCAGAACAGACGAGAAGCCAAAAGGCATGACCTTAAACTGGAAGAGCACCCCCTCTGCCTGAAACATGAGGTTTCAACAGTTGGATCGATTAACTGGGATGTGGAAGAATGTGTCCTGGAATCCCAGCAAACTTGAACCATGTCCATGCTCCAGGAGAAAGTATGATTTGTTTCAGTGTGACCATATGGAACTTGCACTTGTTGAGGTTGTGCAAATCCAGTATGGGACACCATCCCCCTCCTGTCTGTTTTGGTACAAGTATCTGGAAACAATCTTGTGCTGCCAGGGTGTCTAGGACCTGTTCTATCATCTTGCATTCCACTAGCTCTGCAAAGTCGGCCCTAGGCACATACAGCATTGCCCTTTGGCTCCCTGGGCTCCTGAGGAGCTCATGGTCAGTATGGTGGGAGAGTTTTGGACGTGCAGAGGCAACCCATTGCCCACCACATCTAGCAACCACTTATCAGAAGTAATAGCAGGCCACTGTGAAAAAAAAGTGACACAGCCAATGCAAGACCAGGGGCTGGATGGGAGGAGGAATGGCACTCACAACCAATCATTTAGCAGCCTTGGAGGGGAGTAAATGGGAAGGGAGGAGGGTGGACCACTACAAACCAGTTAGGGTCTGCAAAGACTGAATAGGCAGGAACAAACTGTACAGAATAGGCGGGCAAGCGGTCCTTTTCTGCTGACAAATTCTATGTTTCTATCTGTAACAGACAATGAATGGGCCCTCACTCTAATGATGGGAACGTGACCAGCGGGGTGCCACAGGGCTCAGTACTGGGACCCTGTCCTCTTTAATGTCTTCATAAGTGACACTGCAGAACTGGAAGGGAAGGTATGCCTTTTTGCAGATATCAAAATCTGTAACAGGGTGGACATTCAGGAGGGGTAGAGAGACTAGGAAGGGATCTCGGGGAAACTCAAGAAATGGTTACTATCATGGCGTTTGGAGTACAATGCTAAAAAGGGGCAAAATCATGCACCTAGGGCATTGGAAGCCTGGAGCTGAGTACTTGGGGGGGGGGGGGTTACTGACATCATTAAGCAGGCAAGATATCATAACTGATGATCTCAAAGTGGCAGGGCTGTATGACAAAGCAGTGGGTAGGACTAGTGGGATGCTGGGGTACATATGGAGGGGC
Organism: Neoceratodus forsteri; assembly: GCA_016271365.2. NCBI lineage: Eukaryota > Metazoa > Chordata > Ceratodontiformes > Ceratodontidae > Neoceratodus > Neoceratodus forsteri. The sequence continues at coordinate 1,564,487,143 of CM057449.1, forward strand.
ATCTCTGGCAGGAGAATGGAAGTGGTGTTGCCACTGTCGCTCACTGACCAGAGCCCACCTGGAGCACACTGTCCAGTATTTTTTTTGTTTGTTTATACTTTTTTCCCCCTCTGAGTCCTCTGCTGCCCATCTGATGTCCTCCCCGCAGGCACTGGGTATTAGACCCCCTTCCCTTAACCCCCACGACTTACCCTTCACGGCAAGGGGTGGGGAGACACCTTCACCCACCAGACTGGATCCAGTATTTGGGGAGGCGCCCTCCCGGCCGTTGCGGAGGGGGACCATCGTCATCCTGCAGAGGACTCCATCTTCCTGTTTTTTTTGCTCCCCTCGGAGGATGCAGCATGCAGTGACGCCAGAGGCGGCAGCGCCACTCCCATGCATGCTCCTCCAGGCATCTGCCGCAACTTCTGCCAACATCGGGCGCAGCTACCCCTCAGCTTCCGCTAGGGGCAAGCGACCAGAGCTACACCCTCCCTCCCCAGAGAAGGAGAGCAGTCCATGGGACGCTTGATCCTTCTCCTCCCTGCCGACCCCCAGTGGGCCATGCCTGCTCCCAAACATGGGTCACCGCGAGTGTGAGGTAAGGCGCCCAGCACCTCAGCACCACCGGTTCAGCTCTCTGTCCAGTCTGTGAGGCCACATATCAGAAAGAACATAGACAGGGCAAAGGCAGTCCACAGGAGGGCAACTAAAATGGTGCAGAGGTTGCATGAGAAGCCCTATGAGGGGAGATTAAGGAATCTCACCATGTACACCCTGAAAGACAGAAGAGCGAGGGGGACATGACATAGACCTACAAGTACCAAACAGAGCTGAACAGGGTGCAGGAGGGGAGCCTCTTTCAGATGAGAAGCTGGAGAGGTGGAAGTTTCACAGGGATGTGAGCAAGTACTGCTGCTTCACTGAAAGAGTGGTGGGTGCCTGGAATAGACTGTCAGCAGAAGTGGTGGCAAAACAGTGGGGAGTTTCAAGCTTGTGTGGGACAGACATAGGGGAATATTAGTAAATAGAAAGGGAAGGGAGAAGGTTGCTGAAGACCAGTTAGGGTCTGCGGAGACAGATTAGGCTGGGATCTGTTTTTTTTCTTCAAGATTAGATGTAAATCGACCTCAGAGTAGATCTGGTGGTTTGGTCGGATCACAGCACCATGGGGTTAATGTTTAGGGGGGCCCCCCAAGATGGTCCCGCCCTTGTGGAGATGGTCCGACACTGCCTGTTGAGAGCAGTGTCCTCTTTGAGTGCTGGGGCGGTTTGTATGGTTGGGACGGAGGAAGCAGTGGCAGCCTATAATAGGGCTGTTGCTGCAGTTTTCAACTTAATCACACCCATTCATGTCTGGCCCCTGTCTACTCACTGGAGATGACACTGATATGATGAGGATCTCCAGAGTTTAAAGATTAGGGGTCGGAGGTTAGAGAGATGCTGGAGATCTGGCCTGATGGAGGACGAACTGGCCTTGAAGTCACATTATGCCCACTATCTGGGGACAATCTCCTGAAAGAAAGAAAAATTACGTACCTACCATAATTCTTGATCTTCTTGGACGAGTCTCCACCACTCATTCACACTAGTGGGATTAGCGCCGGAGGCACTAAGACCCATCGGGAGCAAACTTTTTGCTGGAGGGTCGGCGTGAGAGACGGGGCCGCGAGCAGCGGCTCGAGCGGTAATGACCATCTCGCGAACACCTCCAACCGCCTCAGTACCTTTTTTACCAAGGAGGTGCAGCGCAACTAACGTGAAGAGTAAACCCAACATTAAAAACAGACATAAGATAGTCCATATGACCCGTGTAAGAAGGGTCAGCAAAGAAGTCCTCACGGCCTAAAGATCTGAGGGAGTGAAGACCAATACAGCGTGAGCTCGGGATGGAGGGAGGGGCGTAGAATGGAGTGGTGGAGACTCGCCCAAGAAGATCAAGAATTATGGTAGGTACGTAATTTTCCTATCTTCCTGGACATAAGTCTCCACCACTCATTCACACTAGTGGAGAGTACCAGCTTGATAATCCCCAAAAGGCTGCAAGCGGAGAGCCAGAGTTCACGCGGCTCAAGATAGAAGCCCATTAAGGATAGTTCTGCCGAATGCGAATGCGCCTAGCATGAACATCCAGTGCATAGTGCTTAGAAGAGGGTATGCACTGAGCTCCAGGGGCGTTGCATATATCTGCACTGGAACATTGCGACTTCCGCTAGGGATGTCAATCACTTCTAGTAGAGTGAGCGACTACTTACCTCTTCTAATTTAACTTGAGCCATGGAATAGCAATGACGAAGGCATGCCACTAACCATGAAGAGATGCATCTAATAGCGACAGGTTGACCCAGCCGGTGTCGCTGAAAGAAACGATAACAGTTGCTGAGTCTTGTAACATCCTTGGTTCTATCTAAATAGAACCAAGGCTCTCTTGACATCAAGGAATGAAGAGCCTGCTCCCTTCATTTTGGAAATTAGCTAAGTAAGCGGAAGTACCAGAGGTTGGTTTAGATGGAATTCTGACACAACCTTGGGAAGAAATTTAGGATGAGTAATGGAGAACTACCTTGTCTTTATGGAATACAGTATACGGAGGGTCCGTGAATCAGGGGCATGTATCTCAGAGACCCATGGGCTGAGGTAATGGCCACCAGGAAGGCAGTCTTCCAGGTAAGAAATTTTAGCTCACAGGTAGCTAAGGGTTCAAAGGCTTCCGAGTGAGCATGTCCAGCACCAGGTTAATGTCCCAGGCTGCAACTGGACGCTTAACAGGGGTCTGGTATGGAGAATCCCTAAGAAATCTCTTCACCATAGGTAACTGAGCCAGAGTTAAGGAAGAAACCGCTCATGGAACGCTGAGATGGCACTAAGGTGAACTTAACTGTGGAGTACTGAAGACCTAAGTTTGACAGGTCCAAAAGATACTCCAGAACCTTGCCAGGAGGACAGGAAAAGGGATTCCAAGAGATTTTGACACCAGAGAGAAAACGTTTCCATTTGGAAGCGTGCGATGCTGGGTGGCTGACTCGAGCAGCCAGAAGGATGTCTGAGACTCTCACGAGACGTTGAACCATTCTACTTCTATCTCTTCAGGAGCCAAGCATGAAGGTGAAGTGATTTCAGGTTGGGATGGACCAACTAACCCTGAGTCAAAAGACTGATTTGCAAAGGAAGTGGCCTCGGAAAGGCTGCCAACATACTGTTGAGTAGAGGAAACCATAGTTGCCGAGGCCAGGAAGGAGCAATGAGAATCATCTTGGTCCCTGAGACTCGAACTTGAGGTGTACTCTCTGGATTAGAGGAAGCGGTGGAAAGGCGTAAAGAAAGCGTTTTGTCCACCGCAGCCTGAACGCATCCTGACAGAAAATGCCAGGCCCTGAATTTCTGGAGCAGAAGAGAGGCAGTTTTGCGTTGAGTGGGGATGCAAAAAGGTCCAGGTCTGGAGTCCCCCACTCTTTGAACAGGGACCGAGCTACGGCTGGATCGAGAGACCACTGTGAGGGTCTGCCTCGCTCTGCTGGGGTGATCTGCTAGGTCGCTTTGTATACCTGGCAGATAAACCGCTTGAATCAGAGACTTGTGCTCCAAGCACCACTCCACACCCTCATTGCTTCCCTGCAAAGGGGATAAGAAATACAGGTTACTCACCTGTAACAGGAGTTCTAGGAATGGTATATGTTGTTCATCCACACTCATTGGCAGTATCCTTGCCGCTTTAAATCTTGCCGGAAGGTCTTCAAGCTTGCTCCTCCCACCCACCCGGTGGTATAACTCCTCCCGCCCATGACGCCAGAGATCTGGCCCGCTGGAAGCTCAGGTTCAGCGTCAAGCCGGGAGGTCAGAGAGATGTAGGGATGAACAACATATACCATTCCTAGAACTCCTGTTACAGGTGAGTAACCTGTATTTCTAGGGACATGGATATGTTGTTCATCCACACTCATTGGCAGACTCCTAGCAGTTCTCCGGGAGGAGGGAGGCAAGACGCACACCCCATATACTTACTTGGGAAAGAGAGACTGGAGAACAGAGGCCCCAAAACCAGCATCCCGGGCGTGACTCAAGGTCGATGTGGTAGTGGGTAATGAAGGTGTTTGCTGACTTCCAGGTAGCAGCCCCTGCAGATTTCCTGGATAGGGACGCCTGGAAGCAGCCACTCAGCAGCAGCAGTATGGCGGGTAGAATGAGCCTTATCCCTCTGGGAGGCTCCATGCCCGCTAACTTATAGCAGAGATCTATGCAGGAGGTTACCCACCTGCTTATCGTCCGCTTGGCTGCAGGTCTGCCAGATGCGGCTTCAGCGTGAGGTGACAAACAGCTGGCGAACCTCTCCCAATTTCAGCCGTCGCCCTTATAATAAGCGAGCGCCTTCTAGGATCCAGAGTATGGAGCCTATATTCGGCCTCCGAGGTGTGATTGGGGTAGAACACCGCAGAGTCAACACCTGGTTAAGGTGAAACTCGACACCACCTTCGAAGGAATTTCGGTGGGGCGAGGACAACCTTGTCCCTGTGGAAGACCAGGTAAGGAGACTCGATGGAAAGCGCCTGAGCTCTCCCATCCTTCTGGCTGACGTGATAGCCACCAAGAAGGCTGTCTTCCACGACAGGTGAGAGAGAGCACACCGTGCATAGGTTCGAATGGCTTGCCCATGAGCTTTGCCAGTACCAGCAGTAGATCCCACGGAGGTGGGGGTTCTCGACTGAGGGGAAATGTGATCAAGGCCTTGAAAAGCGCCAGACCATCTTCTCCTGCGCCACCGACTGCTTCGCCCGGCCCGGTAAGCAGAGATGGCTGCCAGGTGCACCCTAGGTCGCCGACCTAAGCCCTTGACTAGAAAGGGACCATAAATAGTCCAAGATGCTTGCCAAGGAACAGGAGGAAGGGTCCAAGCCCTTGTTTCGACACCAAATGGAAAACCTTTTCCATTTGAAGGCATAGCATTTTCTGGTCGACTCTTACGGGACGCCTCAACTACATTGAGGACCCTGCCGGAAAGACCCAAAGCCTGAACTCTAGCCAGAACCAGGGCCGTCAGGCAGGGATTGAAGGTCCGGATGGAACACCTTCCCCTGATTGACTGAGAGCAGGTCCGGCGAGCTGGAAGCTGCCGCGAGTCCTGAGCTGAGACTGAGGAGATCTTGGTACCAGAACTGGCGAGGCCAGTCTGGGGCTATCAGAATCACCCGCGCCTTTGTCCCTCCTCGCCTTGAGAAGCACCTTGTGGATCAAGGGAAATGGGGAAAGGCGAAAGAGGCCCGGGGTCCATTGCCTCGAGAAGGCATCCCCTGCAGCGAGCCCCTGCTGAGGGGGCGGCATGGAACAGACTCAGCTTGCTCTCCGTGGAGGCAAACAGGTCCACCTGAGGTGTGCCCCAAGGAGAACAGATGCTGTACTACCTCCGCAGGAGAGACCACTGTGGATGCAGCCCTATCCGCCCAGGCATCGGCCAGGGTGTTGGAGGCCCTGCCACGTGAATGGCTAGGAGATCCGCCTCCAGGCTGCGCACGAGTGACCAAATGCGGAGAGCTTCCTTGCATAGAAGCATGAGCGCGTCCCCGCCCTGGCGGTTTAGATAGTACATGGTCGTGGTATTGTCCGCCTGACTCGACCACTTGACCCCGGAGGAACGGAGCAAAGGCGGTGAGAGCTGACGGACCGCCGAGCTCCAGCAGGTTGATGTGGCATCGACTCCCTGGGACCAGAGGCCATGAGCCCCGTGTTCCCCCAGATGGGCACCCCAACCCATCAGAGAGGCATCGGTCGACAGAGAGACCGTCGGCTCGGGCGGACGAACGGGATGCCCTCCTGCAATTGATCTGGAACGTCCACCACTGGAGAGCATTCCACATCCCCTGTGTCACCGACAAGCTGGTCCAAGGGATCGGAGCTGGTAGACCACTGGCTGGCCAGTCCCCACTGAAGGGACGCATGTTCCAGCGGGCCCAACGGACCACGCTGGTACAGGCCGCCATGAGACCCAGGAGGCGCAGGAAGTCCCGGCAGGGCGCATTGCCAACCAGAAATGATCGGGCAAGGAGGAAAGAACCTCGCCCTGTCCGGCTGAGCCGCTGCTTGGCTCGAAGAGAGTCGAGCTGCGCCCGATGAATAAAATCACCTGCTTCGCTCGAATCGACTTGGCCTGCTGACAAGGAGGCCCAGTTGAGAGCAGACCTGAGGGCCAGATCTCTGGACCACCTGCCTCCTTCCTGAGGGAGCTGCTATCAGCCAGTCGTCCAGGTAAGGGTACACCCGCCCCTCGGGCGCCAAGGGAATGCTGTCACCACTGCCATGCATTTGGTGAAGACCTGGAGCTGGAGACAAGCCAGGGCATGGCTTGAACTCAAGAGAGATCCTTCCGCCGAAGCGAAGGAATCTCTGGTGAGACTGACTTGATAGGGACGTGAAAAACGCTGGTCCTGCAAGTCCAGAGAGCAGAACCACGCGCCGCTGCTCCAAGGATGGTATTATCTGAGCCAGAGTGACCATCCTGAAGGTTCGAGACCTTAGGAACTTGTTTAGGTCGGTAGGTTTGAGAATGGGGCGCCAGCCCCGGTCTGCTTTCGAACCAGGAAGTACCTGGACACAAACCCTGGGTCTGAAGGAGGGTCCACCACCTTCTTACCACCTCCTTCTGGAGGAGGAGAGAGTGATGTCGGCCTCGACGAGCCGCCAGTGAGGCTGGGGATCAAGCGTCTCGAGGGGCTTACGTGCCTGAAGGGTGGTGCCTGCTCAATTCCAGAGGCAGGCCTCTTCCCACCACCTCAAGACCCACCTGTCCGTGGTAACAGCGACCAGGCGGAACGGAGTGCCGGAGCCGCCTCCACGGGGGACCCAGGGGTAGGGTGACGGGATGGGGCGGAGACACCTCAGCCTGTCACTGGGCAGGCTTGAGGAGGACCGCCGAGGGCCCTCCTGGGCCCTTCCTCCTGCCTCCTGTTAGAGGAAGCCGGCGGCTTGGGTTTGGGATGCAAGGTCGAGCCTGCTGGCCCTGACGTTGCTGGGCCGGCGCGGGCAAGTCAGAAGGACTAAAGGGCTTAGGCTGTGGTTTGCGCCTTGTCCTTCTGAGCGGAAGAGACCGAGTCCAAGGTGGCATTGGACTTCTCGATCCTCTGCAGGTGACCTTCCACCCCAGGGTCGAAGAGGTCAGTCCTCAAAGGAACATCCGCCAACTTGTGCTGGGTATCCCAAGTAAAGGTGGATATCCTCAGCCAAGCTCGCCGACGCATAGCCACTGCGCCGCCACCGATCTGGCACATGAGTCCCCTACATCCAAAGCAGTCTGGAGCTGCTGTTTGGCCACTGCCTTGCCTCTGGTCCCGCACCTGCTTAACCGTAGTCTGCAGATCGGGGGAAGATGAGGGATGACCTCATCCAGGAGCCCAACAGGGCATGAGAAAATGTGCTGCCATGAGGACGGCCAACTGGCCTGACGGCGTCGAGAGAGGACGCATGGACTTTTCGCCCGACATAGTCCACTTTCTTGACCCTTGTCAGGAGGTTTGTCCACATCCTCGTTGCCGGGCGCCTGAAAACGCTGTCGGTAACCAACCCCTCAGCAGAGGGTGTTCCAAAACCGGACAAGGAACCGGTGGGACCGTGATACTTCCTGGCCATCCTGGCCGAAGCGCGAGGGCAGGAAGCAGGCGCTGCCAAAGTTCCAGTGCTTGGACCCACTATGGCCTCGGCCACCGGAAAGGCCTCCGCCGGAGAATCCCTCGGTCCAGAATCTCCGTGAGGATACCTGGCCCGCTTGGAACGTGGTTCGAGCTCCATCCCGCAGACTCCGAGATGAGCCGAAGCAGTCCTAGGAAGGACGACGGGCTATCGTCCATTGGCTGACCTCCTGAAGACCCAAGTCCAGTCGCTTGAGAAGAAGGAGGAATCATCTTCGGACTCGGAAGAGTCCTCGAAGAGCTGCCTCTGGCCTGAGCCACCTTCACCTGCCGAGGTCGGTCGGGAGTGAGGGTAACTGACAGCCGATGGGGTAAACCCTTAGCCGACCGAGAATCTTGGTCGGAGCCCCAATTGGTGGCTGTGGAGGCGGAGGTTCCACCGCAATCGGTGGAGCAGCTGGTTTGGCGAACAACCGCCTGTATAGGCCTCGGCAAGTCGAGGGTTGTGTCGGCCGCCCGTGACAGCGCCACTTAATGGCCGGGAAGGCGCCGGAGTCAGCTTATTCCCGGCCAGGAGGAGCTGTTGCAACATAAGGTCTCGCATCAGCGACGTAATTTACGCCGAAGCCTCCCCTCATCCGAGGAGGAGGACGAGGACGAGCGGCGACGCCGCTTACCGCGGTGCCGAGACCGAGACCGCCTATGACGGTGGGAACGGCTGGACCGCGAAGAGGTCCGAGACCGAGACCGAGAGTCCCGGAATTTCCGGGGTCGGTGCAGGGAGGTGTCGGCCGGAACCGACACTCCCTTCGGCTCGGAAGGTCCATCCGAGGGCTCCGGAACCGGAGGCACAGGCGAGCCCACGGGATCCTCAACTCCTCCCGGGGGAACCGGGGAGAGGGGAATCTCGGCTGCTAAAGGCGACAGCTCGTCCAATGGGTCGAGAAAAATCTCGACTTCATCAGTGGGAGTCTCGGTCAACTGACCTGACGGGACACCGTGAGGCCAGTGGTCGAGAGCGGTCGACCGGCCGACGGCTCGACGCCCGGAGAGGGACCTTTCCCGCCCCAAGAGCGCCGGGACGAGGGATTTACCTTGTCCCTCTTTTTGACCGAGAAAAAGGTCCAGCAGACGAGGCCCTTCTCCTTTAGTGGAGAGGGACAGACAAAGCTCCTTAAAGGAAGCCGTGAGGAAGAACCCAGAGAGAAGGGAGCAACGCTGCCGAGGGAAGATACGGCCGCCACCGCCCTTCTTCGAGGGCGACCATCCGCCGAGCTGATCCGCCGAAACCCGCCGCTGATACCGCCAACCGGCCTCCTTGGACTTTCACCGGAGGGAACGCCTTCGGACGGCCCAGTTGCAATCGGGCAGCACGGTCTTCGAGAGGACGAGGGCCGAGAAAGATGAGACAGGTCGCAAGCCCGCGGGTCGTGCTCAAGGCCTAAGCAGTAGACACACGGGAGTGTGGATCCGTCCGAGACATCTTCTGACCGCATGGGCATCTCCGAAAACCGGAGTCGATTTATCCATCGCAGCCGCGAGGGATCAAGACTCAAGTCTTTTGCAAAATATTATTTTTAAACCGCAAACGGAGAATAGGAACCAGTCACAAACGCAGAGCGTTAAGGAGGGAACCTGAGCTTCCAAGCGGTAAGGAAGATCTGGCGTCATGGGGCGGAGCCGAGAGTTATACCACCCGGGTGGGTGGGAGGAGCAAGCTTGAAGACCTTCCGGCAAGATTTAAAGCGGCAAGGATACTGCCAATGAGTGTGGATGAACAACATATCCATGTCCCTAGAATGAGCACCGCCTTGCTTGTTGATGTAATACATCACTGCTTTGTTGTCCGTTTGAAGGAGAATGTTCTTGTGACAAAGGACATCCTTCAGAGCTTGGATTGCATAGAGGACCGCTCTCATCTCCACGACATTTATGTGGAGATGAGTTTCGAACTGAGTCCATACACCTTGAGTGTGGAGGGAGAGACAGTGAGCTCCCCATCCCATTAGCGATGCGCCTGTGGTGATGGAGATCTGATGATCCGGGGAGCAAAGGGAATCCTTCCAAGAGATTGTCTCTTGAGACCACCAGGTGAGAGACCTTCAAGGGCTCCGCCACCTTCATGGGATAAGACTGGGGTGAGAGGTCAGGGACCACTGAGTGGAGAGCATCCATTGGGTGGTTCTCATGTGCAGTCGGGCGAGAGGGACAGTGAAGACCGAGGACGCCATGAGACCCAACATGCTGCATCGAGAGAGCTGTAACCGATTGGTTCTCCTGATGTAACGGGCCATTCAAGGATGTCGAGTCTCTGTCCTCTGGAAGGAAAGCCTTCGCTGAAGAGGTGTCTAGAAGCGCCCTATGAAAAGGAGCTCTGGGAGGGTTGCAGTTGAGATTTTTTCAAATTCAGCAGAACTCCCATGGACGTGAGAAGACGAGAAGTCGTTTGCACGGCTTCCAAAGTCCCTTGCTAGAAGCCAATCATCCAGGTAGGGAAACACTCGGAGTCCGACTTTCCTGAGATGCGCCGAGAGAACTGCACAACACTTTGTAAAAACTCGCGGCGCCGAGGACAGCCCAAAGGGCAGGACTCTTAACTGATAATGCTGACCCAAAGCTCCAAACCTGAGGAACTTGCGGTGGGTCGGGTGGACGGGGATATGCTGGTAAGCATCCTGCATATCCAGAGAGGCCAGCCAGTCGTGCTGATGCAGCAAGGGTAACAGGGTACCTAGGGAAATCATCTTGAATTTCTCCCTGGGAGGAATTTGTTTAACTTCTGAGGTCTAGAATGGGCGATCCCCCAGATTTCTTTGGAACCAGAAAGTAATGGAGAAACGTGCCAGAGATGCGGGGCACCAGTTCTACTGCCCTGTTGTTCAGAAGGCCCTGGATCTCCGCGTGAGGAGGTCTGACTGAGAGGCCGACAACCTGGGTTGTCGCCGGGGAGGACAATTCGGGGTTTCAAGAAATTGAGAGAATAACCTCGCGATTATCCGAAGGACCCATTTGTCCGGGTTATGGCTTCCACTGGTTGTAGAAGTACATCAGACCACCTCCCACTGGAGGAGAAAGTTCCACCTCGGCAGAGTGGATGGAACTTGGGCCAACGCACTCATAAGGTAGCGCTGGGAGCTTTAGGCCCCTGCACTTTCTGCTGCGTCTTCTTTTGAGGTTGGGCAGGTTGGCTTTTATGGAAGCTTCCGCTGTCTGAGTGGCCTCTAAGGCTTGCTCCACCTGAGGGCCAAAAAGAAAGGAGCCATCAAAAGGCAGCGCCATCACCTGCTGCTGAGCATCATTCGTGAAGCCAGAAGTACGCAGCCAGGAATGGCGCCGAGTACAAATCCTCGCGTTGCTGAGCGAGAAGCAGTGTCGAAGCGCCCATGGCGGCTTTGACCTGTTGGTTATTGGACCCAATACCTCTAATAATGGTCAGAAGAAGCTCTGACTTGAACTGAATCTGGAAGAGCTTCAACCATTCTTTTCATAGAGTGCCACAGGATATACTCATACTGAGAAAAATAGCCTTGATAACTGGCACACGTATACTTAGAGTGGAGGCAGCAAAGACTCTCTTACCTAATGTATCAATCTTACGAGACTCTTTGTTAATAGGTCGAGCTGTAGTAGTTTGAGGAAGAACGACCTTTCTTCTCTGCCTGACTACAATAGGATCCGCAAAGGCTTGGGATGCCAAATGGGACGATCCTTGGGAGCTGAATACTTCCTATCAATGGATTTTAGCCACTGAGGGAATAAGAGCAGGATTATTCCATACCATTTGAGACAGCTGCCTCAAGGAAGGCTGGATCGAGGAGTCAAACCAGGATCTCAGCATGAAGATACTGGAGTCTTAATATCTTCCCAGGATCGATGTCTGTAGTCTGGAGAGAAAGAGTGGATCCCAGGTTCTTCAACAGAGACTTAAAGGACAGGTCCTGACCACAGGCTCTGTAGCAAAGAAAGATCCTGTTTCCTCCACTTCATCACCCAACCAAGGTCTGGGTCAGGGCTCAACATCATCTCCTGATGGTCCAGAAAGGACTGTTTGGACAGGAAAGGAGGAAAATTAGGAGAGGAGGAAATAGCAGAAAACAAGGAGAGTCCCTTGGGTGCCGGGCGCCGAGACGGCAAAACGGGCTGAAGACGGGTACCGGAGAGGCGACGGCGCCAAGAGGCACGCTGCCCCGCAAGCGCCTCGCTGCCCGTGACGATAACGCGAGACGGGCGCTGCCGACGGCGCGCTGACCGGCGCAGCGGACGACACCGCGAACGGCACCGCCTTATCCAACGGCACCACCGGGCGGCGCCACAGAAGACCCAGCGGCACCGCTGGACGGCGCCAAGAAGACCCAGCGGCACCGAAAACGGCGCCGATAAGCCAACAGACTCCTGCGAAGGCGCTGGAAGAGCCCCAGGAACCTGGAAAGCTAGAGAAGGAAAAAACAGGAGATAAGGGCATCGGGTGAGGGGCCCCGCGCCCGCAGCCATGTGAGGGGAACACTTAGCACGGAGTCGCTGGCACCGGAAGAAGGCGCCACGCGACAGGAAGGTCCAACCGCCCCTACCTGATCGCCGGAGGGCCCGAGGGCTCGAGGCAACCGAGCCAGGCAGAAGAACCAACCTCCGAGCCTATTGCTCCATAAGAGCGCCCACTGATGAAACTGCTCATCTGGAGTCCTACCTATAGGCGGGAGGGCTCGATGTCGAGGACGACGATACTGAAGTTGGCGATCAAGAAGGCACTGCACCAGTAACGATAACCGAGCCGACGCAGACATACCACAGAGGGCTAATTTTGAGTGATGCCTTCTTTTGACCTGTGGGGTCAAGAAGAGTTTCGAGGCCGAACGGTGCCGAGAATGCGACCGCTTATTTTATGCCGGGCGGGGGACCGCCTAATCCCCCGGCATCGGACTGACCATTGTCGGAACCCCGCTGAGGAGAAGGAGGCTGACCGGACCCAGCCCGGCTGACTGAACAGCTTTCATACGAAGTCTCCCTACCGTCACCTGACCTGCTCATGGTCGACTCCGTCCAGTAGGCCGAGACTTCTTCAAGTAAAATTTAAATATTAGAAAAATTTAACGAAAATAGAATAAAATTAAAGCGATACTACTTATCGTGATAAAGTTACAAAAAAACAAACTGAAAACTATGCGCTAGTTTGAAGTTTGACTCCCGACAGGCGAGCGACGTCGTCACTGAAGCGCACTCGACGGCGGGAAAAAAGGAACTGAGGCGGTTGGAGGGTCGTCGCCGAGATGGTCATTACCGCTCGAGCCGCTGCTCGCGGCGCCGTCTCTCGCGCCGACCCTCCAGCAAAAAGTTTGCTCCCGATGGGTCTTAGTGCCTCCGGCGCTAATCCCACTAGTGTGAATGAGTGGTGGAGATTTATGTCCAGGAAGATGGCTGAATTTTTGCCTAGGGAGATTGCTACTTCGAGGAACAGACCAGCTCAGCTCTTCCGCTAGGTTGACGGGCTTTTACATCCAGCCTGTCTCCATGTCAGGTGGGCAGGTTCTAGCACTAGGTGCGAGGAGCTGGCTTTATTCTTTGCTGACATGATGTCCTCTATCAGAACTGAGGTCTCTTCGAGTATCTCTCGAAAGGGATGCAGGGTTCGGCCAGAGTTGTGTCAGAACACTTCTGTTTGAGATGAGTTTGAGCTGGCTGGGATGGAGGAGGTGGTGAGGATAATTTCGAAGCTGTGACCAACACAATGTGATCTGGACCCAGGTCTAACTTGCCTTTTGGCTGGATGTTTGAACCTGACTGGACCTGTGTTTGCTGAGGTTGTCCAGAGTTCCTTGAGGAGTGGGGTCTTCCCACTGGCCTTGAAAAAGGCCTTGGTTAGACCCCTTTTGAAGAAACCTTCTTTGGACCTGGACTGCCTCAGCAACTACAGGCCAGTCTTGAACCTCCCATTCTTAGGGAAGGTCACAGAAAAGGTGGTGGCCGTTCAGTTTGAGAGACATGTTGCCTCTTCCTCCACTTATGAGCCATTCCAGTCTGAATTCTGTGCTGGGCATAGTATGGAGACTGCCCTGGTAAGGGTGCTCAATGATCTCCTGATGGCGAGGGACAGGAGAGACTACCACCTTGGTCCTCCTGGACCTCTCTGCGGCGTCTGACACAGTGGACCATGAGGTGTTACTTGACCGCCTGTGGTTCTGGTGTGGCCTGTCCAGTAATGTCATCAACTGGTTCAGGTCATATTTGGCAGACAGAGTGCAAAGGGCGACAATGGGATTAGTCTCTTCTAACCTGAAGCCTCTGTTTTGTGGGGTTCCACAGGGTTCGGTCCTGTCGCCCTTGCTGTTCACGGTGTATATGCTGCCATTGGGGGACACTATCAGGAGGTACGGGCTGTGTTTTCACTGCTATGCAGATGATACCCAGCTGTACTTGTCATGTACACCAGATATCCAGGTGATGGACTCTGTATTTAATAGCTGCATCGGGGAAATCCAATTGTGGATGACTCAAAACTGGCTTAAGCTTAACCCAGACAAGATTACGGTACTGGTGGGGGATCCAAGTCGCTGGGGCGGGGTTACCTCCTAGCCTAGTGTTGGGAGGGGGGGTGTTCCCCTTGCCCCGTCTAGACAGGTGAAGGATTTGGGTGTGATCCTAGATGATGACCAGACGCTTTATGCTCAGGTGATGCCGTGGTCAAAAGTGGGTTCTACCATTTTAGGAATATTGCCTGAATCCGAGCCCTGTTCCCGCCTGATGACCTGACCACGCTGGTACATGCTTTCGTCACTTCCAGGCTGGACTACTGTAATGCTCTGTATCTAGGGATATCTGGAGGCAACCTCTGCAAGTTGCAGTTGGTAAAGAACACGGCGGCAAGACTGCTGATGGGGATAAAAAGGTGTGGGCATACCACCCCAGTCCTCCGCGGACTGCAATGGCTGCCGGTCAGGTGGAGGTTTGTCTTCAAGATAGGGTTCTTGACCTACAAGACCCTGAATGAAAGGGGACCCGTCTACCTGCAAGATCTCCTTGTCCCCTACCATCCGCCCCAGGCACTCAGTTCTGCCGGGGGAGACCTCCTCAGGGTTCCCAGGGTTTGGTTGCAGCATTCTGGGGACAGGACATTCTTGGTGGCCGCGCCTACCCTATGGAACGCCTTGCCTGGTTATTTAAAGGGGGCTCCCTCGGTAGAAGCCTTTAAGAAGGACCTAAAGACGCATTTGTTCCAGCAAGCTTTTATTGACTAATTGACTTATGTTGTGATTTTAAATGTGGGATAAATTAATTTTGTACTCCCAGTCAAATCTTATATACAGTATGTATTTTTTGGTATGATTTTAAATAATTGTACTGTTCTTATTGTATAGCACCCAGAGTCCCTGGAATTGGGCGCTACAGAAATAAAGTTATCTAACAAATAAACAAACATACATCTGGGCTGACTGGGTGGGCCAAGTGATCCTTTTCTGCCGACAAATAGCTTAAGTCAGCCATTGTAATGGCGTACCTGGCCTGCCTCAGACCAAGTGAGGAGGCTGCACAGACCTTCTTGGCCACATAATCAAGTTCTTGGATCCCTTATCGGTGGGGTATCCACATCCCCTTGGCCTTTCCACTTTTTAAAGGCCAAAACGGTAGCAAGTCCCTCCTCAGAGGAGAACCCTTAAAAGGTGCCCATGGGGACCATGTACTTGGACCATTGGGGGGCGCTAGGCAGGATGCTGGGTGCTGCCAAAGCTCCAAAGCCAGTCCCAAGATGTCCTCAGCCAGCAAGGAATCGACCCGGTCTAGAATGTCAGTAAATGGTTATCTAGCCCACTTCTGAAGTGGCTCCAAGGGGACTTATGTGGAATCAGTCATCAACTGAAGCAGTGTTCCAAAGGAAGTCAAGCCTGATGAGGCAGTTTGACCGACAGCAGAGTTTTATTTATTTACGTTTGTTAACCGGGAAGACCTACTGAGTCCAATGCAGGACTCTCTTTCAGGGGTGACCTGGGATTAGTTACAGATAAACAGAAATTTACAGCATAAAACACATGGTGGGTTTGCAGAGTATAATATATATGCCTTTTGGCACCATGCAATTCTGCTTAAAGTTGAACCAGCATAACATTCTGTGATGATTTACATATGCAGCCCATGATGCTTTGCATTGTGAGGGCATGTGTGATTTTGTATTTTCTTGAAACTTGGCGTCCCAGCCAAATGCCCCTTGGGGTAACCCTTGCCTCAGTGTTTGCACACAGAGGTTCTTTGTCTTTTAAATAGTTTTTTGTTTTAATGGGTTCACCACAACATATCCAAGACACACTGTCTTAGGGTAGCTGGTCCATTCCACTGGGGTGTCAAACAGATGAGGCATACTGATGAGTCCTGGTAGGACGAAACACATGTCTATGTCATCTGTTAGCACCCTTTGCAAACTGTGTGAGAGGCCTTTTGGCTCCATGCAATTCTGCTTAAAGTTGAACCAGCATAACATTCTGTGGTGATTTACATATGCAGCCCATGATACTTTGCATTGTATGGGCATGTGTGATTTTGTATTTTCTTGAAACTTGGCTTCCCAGCCAAATGCCCCTTGGGGTAACCCTTGCCTCAGTGTTTGCGCACAGAGGTTCTTTGTCTTTTGCAGATTATAAGAGACAAATGTTACAATCAAATGTTAGAATACCAGAATAGACAGATGGAGAAATAGGTACTTTCCTTATATAATATTCTATACATAATTCATCACAGCTAGGGGAACATAATAAGAGCACTTTCAGGTGGTAGGTGCAGACATGGAAAATATGACAGAGACATCTACCCTTATAACATAGTAGAGGGGCACTGCTCAAGGTTATTGACAACTTACCCTCGGAGTATGAGGTTCTCCTCGAACACTGCCCTGGTCTATTTCTCGAAGTGCATATCACCCTAGAGCCCTGTGTGACCTTGACAAATAGCCTGGCAGTCTGGTAGCTGGGTGAGACTCCTTGTTGGGGGCCCTGAGCCGCAACTGCAGTGGAGGGGGCTCCACCTCTGGTGGAAGAGAGGCAGCTCAGTTGTCTGCTGGGTCACCAGCTGGGGAACGGACACCCAAGTGGTCTAAGAGACTGCCTGCCTGGGAGCAGAGCCCCACCCGCCCCTCCCAGTGAGAGACCATTCCTGTCAATCCAGGTCCTCATACTTCTGAAGAAGAGGGTGTCTATGTTGCTCCTCCCCAGAGGAGGATAAGTCCGACCAATGTCTATTAGTTGAGTAACAGAGGGAATGTGGTGGCCCCCTCAACCTTGACCCGAAGGCCAACAGCACGTGTCTACTGGGGGATCCATGTAGATCATGTGCTTAGTCAGATAGACCAACAAAGGCCTCGTGCTGCCTTGAGGCATGACTACCATGGTAAGCACCTCCAGAGGTGGCTCACTCAGGGCTGCCAACTGAGCCAGGTCATCTCATCCTGTGCGAGCAAGAAGCAGGAGAACCGGGGTCTGTGAGATGGACTACTCCTCACTGCATCTCCTCAGACAACTGGTAGACTGGCTTGAGAAAAATCTCAACTAGCAGATCGACCACAGACTAGGTTGAAAGATCTGGTGGGGTCACCATGGCAATCTTAACCTGTCCCTCAAACAGTGGAAGTGCAACCATAACAGAGTGATTGGAGGAAAATTGAGTGTGTGATCATTCCTAGTTCCATGATCAACTATGCTTCTTGTGCCATTTGTGACATGGTGGACTCTCCTTGTAGGTCTGGAGGGCCATACACATCGATGGAAACAGTCTGTAAAAGACCCTCCAATGTTGGACCCAGCAGAGACTAATGCCAAGATTGAGATGAGCCCACCATGGCTGCTGCCTCCTTTTCAAAGGCTGCGAGCTGGGCCACCGACAGTCACCAAGGGCAGTTTGTGATCCTTAGGCCTAATGAGGGGTAGACAAGCCTTCTGTTCCTGACATCAAGGACACTGTTGAATGTCGTGCTGCTTTCACAGGCAGCAGACACATGTGTCTGAGAGTGACATTTTTTGCTTCAATGCATACAGCACTTGAACCCGGGATAATACTGTTCTGTATCAAGGATCAACTACAGAGCAAAAACAGAAAACAATTCTTGCTAATATTAGTCGAAAACTTTTTAAAAGTTGAAGTTTGCCTAGAACAGAACTTGAAAACTGCAGATTCCTACTATGCATGCAGAATTGCGAAGGAGGATATCTGCCCCTTCCAATGGAAAGAAAGATCTGACATCAAGGAGTGAAGCTGGAGGATATCACCATGCATATGGTAGGAGAAACTTAGCTTGAACATGTCCGGTGACTCAGCTGTCTCCAGTTAACTGATAAAGTGTGGCTAGTGACTTGTAGCCACGCTGTTAGAAACCTCTTTCTCTAAAAAATTCTGTATGCAATGCATCTTTTTAGGCCACTGAAGTCCAGGATGGGGTGTAGATTCCCTTCTTTAGGTAAAAAACACAAAGTGTGTGAGCATCCTTTCTATCTTTACACCACACTGGCAGAGGGGGTTAAAAAAAAAAAAAAAGAGTCTTCTTCAGGGGAAGTGATGGCAGCATGCAATAATGTGCTGAAAATGAGTAAAATAAACAAACAGAAATAAAACTGACCAAAATCGACATAGGCGCTTTCCAAAATTGACACTGGCGCTTTCCACGATTTCATGAGCAGTTGACAGTGGGAGAAAACACTGATGAGGTATGTGGCCACCCACATCATATAGGTGGCACCAATGTATATCAATGTGGATGGCCCCAGCTGGGCAAGTTTCCTTTGTGGGCAAAAGTTAATGAGTGGTCCTGACACTGATGACTTATATTTCCAACGGTGTGGTCCACGGAGGGAGAGGTCCTCAAAGATCTGACTGTTCCAATATGAATTCAGTGTGGTCCCTCATTTTGCTTCTGCACTCAGTTGACCCATTCGCATAAAAATTTACCTAAACTGTGTACAGTAAGTATGCTGCAATTTACATACATTTCTAGGATGGGGGAGGAAACGACTGTGAGCACAGGGTACTTCTAAATGTCCTGTCTACATGACTCAAGCCTCCTCTTGGAGTGGCACTGCATCACTGAACAGCAGTTAGGAACAGTATATGGTCCTCTAGTATCAGCTACGCTAAGAAAATCGAGCACAATGTTCACTGAAAAAAAAGTTGAAATCAGAAGTGTCGACTTGAAACCCACAAAATGTTTGCCAGATGATACTGCAATGGAATAGTTGCAAAAGGAGCAAACTTAAGATCAGCAAATGGAAAGACTAAAATGTACCTTTACCATTATGTACCATGGGCAGCAGCATTAGTTTTTTTTCTTGCAAATCAGGTAAGGAGATAGACTGCAACATTCTGAAAAAATGCTTCAATTGCCCCCCGCTCACCCAATACAATCTTTTGTGTGTGGCAGGTGCACCCCCATAATTCAGTTCATACTCCCCCCCCCTCCCAAGCCAAACTTTCAAGAGAGGGTACTACTGGAAGCCCCCAAGAGCGGAGGCCATACAGGAACATCTACACTGCAATTTTGCATCTCAGAATTTTCGACCACTGCCGCAAGGGTCCCAGAGGTTTTTCACTTTATCCTTGCTAGCAGTGCAGATGTTGATGACACAGTAAAACCAGTGCTCCAGGTAACTTTGGAATTCAAAAGTAATGTACTCACTGTTTTTGACATTCAATGAGGAAAATATAATTCTGATGAGTAAAAGTGCTTCAAACTTGCATAAATCAGCTTAATTTTAAGCACCTATAAAGAATGCAGATTGAGTATCATTGCTCATCAAAATATTTTTTAACAAGTATCTTAAAACTTGGTGAGTAAATCAAGTCAGTACTCACCTTATCTGAAGCAC
The DNA here is from genome assembly GCA_016271365.2 of Neoceratodus forsteri. NCBI lineage: Eukaryota > Metazoa > Chordata > Ceratodontiformes > Ceratodontidae > Neoceratodus > Neoceratodus forsteri. The sequence goes on from CM057449.1 coordinate 1,564,506,569, forward strand.
TGAGTAAACACAATCCACCTCATAAAATGGGCCGGAAAATCCTGTAACCGCACTGGCTGAAGCATGTCACATGGCCATTTATAATTTTCTGATGACCGCACACCTGACCTGAACTACATAATTTTGTTAACAGATAAAAGCCCATTGTATAAGTAGGCTAACACACTCCAGGGTGTGTAGTCATAATGGAATAATGCTTTTCTTGGATGTTTGCGGCACTCGGGTATGATTTGTGCCCAACAACCGAGGCATGCATTATTTCCTTACAACCCCGTTATGTATTATTCCGTATATAAGAAACTCCTTCTTTGTAGGGTTGCAAGGAAATTGCAGTGCTGTACTCTCTAGTGGAAGGATACGCATAATAAACTGTTGAACAAATGATGGCCCTGGGAATCAGTATTTGATTACTTTAAGAGGTTACTTTTCATTAACAAACTGATCCAGTTTCTACAATGTTTATAATGAGATTCTGGATCAATTTTCTAAACTCTACCGGCCTGTTAAAAAAACAAAACAAAACAAAAAAAAAAAAAACACACATTTTAAAAGTACAAAATGCTAACCCTTCTAAAAAGGCTGCTTAATTAAAACAGTACACTTTTTTAAATACTGTGAAAATTGTTTTTATCCATTTCATGTATGTTCTGTTTTAAAGAGCAACTGCCACGAACCAGGCAGGCAACCCATACCATGGAGTTGCCTGCCCTGGGAACTACTTTATCCATAAATTGTAGGTTTTCTGTACTTACAAAAAGAGTTATATCCTCCATATCCTTCATCCTCCTGGTACAAGCCGAATGGGCGCCAAGCACTGCAGCCGTGCTCCTAAAAATTGCACTTTAATGACAAGAGGTAGGGAATGGGGCTACCTGCACTCTATGCATATTGCAATAGGATTGGGGAGGGGGGCCGGCTAAATGTACTTAAATTATATTTGCGACAGGTATACATGTATGAGGCCATAATACAGGTTATATATTAGCCTCATACATGTATACCTGCCAACAAAGATAATCCAAGTTCATTTAGGCTGCCCCCCCTCCCCGACCCCATTACAATATCCGTGAAGCGCATGCAGCCTCGTTCCTAGGGGCAGGGATACAGCGCTTGGCAGCCGCTCGGCTCGTACCAGGAAGTTATAAGCCAGGCTTTATGGAGGAGGAGGATACAGCAGTTTTTGTCATACAGAAAAAACTTGATTTATGAATAAAATAGTCCACAGAGCAGGCAACTTCATGGTATGGGTTGCCTGCCTCAGGCCAAGAATCGTGACAGTTGCTCTTTAATAGCTATGTTCAAAAAATCCCATAAAAGGCAGAAGAAATCACATAAGCTACACCAAACAAAAATGTCATTTCTGTAACTAAATTTTTTTTTTTTTTTAATTGCCTGACGTTTTAGGAGAGGGACCACAGATGTGCGTCCTTTTTAGGTTTGTCTGATTGGACATTTGGGTTGTGACAACAGAACACACTGAAGTCTGTGAAATAAGGTCATTCTTCAGATCCCTAAACCAAAGTACAAAACACATATTTGTCAGCCATAGAGTTATAGAATATTTGAAATAGTTTCAACTGCATGCTCCTTACAAACCCCCAGTACTGTAACTGACAGTATCCAGAACACAGTATACACAGTAGCAAAAGACTTGTTCAGAAGGGGCTGCACAGAAATCACTGGCCCTCCTGAAATCAATACAAATCCATCGTTATAGGACGAAGAAAATTCTACAGGGTGAAGGATTTCCCCAGAGCCCAGCAGGTTAGTTTGCCTTTAGACCACTCCCTCCTACTTCCTGCTGGACATGAGTCTGACTCTGCAAGTAGCATGGGTCCCTTAAGTGTTCTGATGGCAGACTGAACATGTGTGGTATTTTTAGTTACAGGTTGATACACTGAGCCAAAATGCTGTCGGACTCAATAATGAATCCTCCAACAACATGCATCTGCACAGTATGTAGACTCACTTTTGTCAGGTACAAACAGTTCACAGAATCACAGTCTCACTGTTCTGTTCCTGCCGCTATCCACTTTGCGTTCTGTTCTTTTGGAGGGATGATCTTCACATTAAAAGGTGCAAAGTAATGTAGCAGTGAGTTCACGTGCTTCAGGTCTAGACTGTACTCTTTGGCTATTCTGTTTGCAGTCCAATCTCGTGGAGAATTTTTGTGGTTGTTCAGCACAGTTAGTGCCTCCACTACGGACAGCTTGCCCTTTGGAATGCTCTTCACTTCCAGAGTCCCAAATGGATCATTTCGGAATACATACTTTGGAAGTCTGCGTTCCTGCTGTTCAGTTTCTTTTTCTTCTAGTACCTGAGCTGGGAGACGGTTGAGAGAATTAAAAAAAAAAAAAAAGGTTCCATTATTAACATGTCCCAACGTATTCCTGCCCATATGTGCCCTCCCCTCCCCAACCGCAAGGAAGCAGCAATGTAATGGAGCCCCTTACCCTCCATGACGCAGAAGGCCTCCAAGATTGATGCTCAGCACTCCCTCTACCTCCCGATATGCAAAATAGTCCAGGCTTTGGATAAGATCCAGAGGGTTGTCAACATAGAAAGCAACACCACTATACCTTCCAGGGGCCCTACATTTTTTTCCTTTGATTTTATTCTCTCCCCTGGTTTAAAGGATTGTAGTAACACAGACCCTTCAAGGGAGATGGGAGATTACTCGCTACCTTCACAAACAGAAACATAGAACGTGATGGCAGAAAAAGACCTGCTGGCTCATCCAGTCTGTTAACCCTACCCAGTACTTGTGCGATGGTTCTAATGAGCATCTTCCTCCCCTTTCCCCTCATTACATCCCTCCTGCCTTTATTAGGCTTGTGCCACGTCCACCCGTCTCTGAATCCACAAACTGTTTTGGCATAGCCCACCTCCTCCAGCAGTTCATGCCACTTGCCCAACACTCTTTCTGTGAAAAAATACTTGCAAGCATCATGATCCTACCTCCCCCACCCCAATCAGCTTTAATGGACTGTCACCTTGTGCTTAGGGTGCTTAGGGTGAACAATTCATTCTATTCATTGGTGATATATTTGTACAGTTCCATCATCTCCCTCTCTCTTAAGGTCTCCAAGGTGTATATGTTAATGTCCGTATGAAAAAATTACTCACCTTAGTAACTGTGTTTCTTCTAATGGAGTCTTGCTGTATTCTGACATATTGCAGTGATCCCCAACCTTTAAACTGCCCCGGAGAACAAAGAGTTAACTTTCTATGCAGAGCTCGATTGGAGTCTCTGTCTGGAGTGTTTCAAACTCAAACCGTCAGATTCTTACGAGCCCAAACAACTAAAAACTATGTGGAAATTGTAAAATTCCTACTAGCCAACTGGCAGTAAAATGTTTTGGATTCCCAAGGAAGACGCAAGCCAGGAAACCCCAAAACCAATCTAATACAAATAACAGTAATAAATCAACACCCAAACAAAAAAGAGGAGGGTGTAAACAAAGAGCACCCCTTGGGTGCAAAACTGCACCTGCCCACCCACTTCCCAAAAACAGGTTCTGAGAGGGGAGGCAGGGAGGGAGGTCAGAATACAGCAAGACTCCATTAGAAGAAACACAATTACTAAGGTGAGTGATTTTTTCTTCAAACAACATGAAATCTTGCTGTATTCTGACATATTGCAGACTACCAAGCAGTACCTCCATGGAGGAGGGGCAGAACCTACTTTGGGAATAGGCTCTGAAGTACTGCAGTGCCAAACAGAGCATCACTCCTAGCCTGGCTATCCAGAGAGTTATGCATGGTAAAGGTATGGACTATTTTCCAGGTGGCTGGCTGACACATTTCTAAGAGAGGGATATCCCTGGCAGCAGCCAGGGAAGCAGCTATACCTCTTGTGGAATGAGCCCTCAGGCCTGAGGGTGGAGTTTTTCCCCGTTTTTCATAGCAGAATTGTATACAAGACACAATCCACCTGGCAGTAGATCTCTTGGTGGCAGGTTTGCCCTTTCCCACTTCTCCATAAGTGAGGAACAACTGGAGGGAGTCAAACCTGTGATCCTTGGTACACTCTATGTAGTAACTAAGGGCTCTTTTAACATCTAAACTGTGTAGCCTCCTCTCTCCTGAGGAAGAATGATCAGTGAAGAAAACAGGAAGAGGCAGACTGGTTTAAATGGAAGTCTGAAACCACTTTGGGCAAGAACCTTCTATTGGTTCTAAGGACCACTTTATCCCTGTGAAATGAGATAAAATCAGGTTCCACTGACAGGGCTTGCAATTCACTGATACGCCTGGCAGAGTTAATGGCTACCAAGAACACAGTTTTCCAAGTCAAGTACTTAAGCACTGCTGAAGATATAGGCTCAAAAGGGGGTTGCATAAGTTGAGCAATGCAAACATTCAAATCCCAAGCAGGGGCAGGGTCTCTAAAAGGAGGATTGGTGTGAAGCAATCCTTTAAAAAATTTACAGAACACAGGATGAGAAGATAGTGAGGAAGACTTCCCCACAGACAAAAACGCAGAAACAGCTGACAAGTGTACCTTGAGAGTAGCTGGTCTGAGGCCTAGGCCATTAAGATAGATCATATAATCCAGAACCGTAGGCAATCCAGCAGTATCTGGAGAAATATGCTTCTTGGAACACCAAATGCTGAATCTCTTCCATTTGGAGTTATAAGTCTTTCTGGTGGAGGGCTTTCTAGAAGTTTTGAGAATATCCAGAACCCCTTGGGAAAGATGCAGATCTGCAAACTCTAACTCTTCAAGAGCCATGCCTTGAGATTGAGAGACTGAAGATTGGGGTACCCCAAATCCTCCCCTGAGAGGATGTTAACAGGTTGTAATTCCTGGGAAGAGACAGGGGAAGATGGACTGTTAGGGACAGCAATAGGGGGTACCAGGGCTGTCTGGCCCAATCTGGAGCAATCAGAATCAATTTGCAAGGTTGAGACCTTATTTTGACTAAAACTTTGAACAGGAGTGGGGAGTTGGGGAAGGCATACAGAAACTTCCCTTCCCAATTCAGAATCAGAGCGTCCAGGGGGACTGAGCCCAAGCCTGGAGGTCTGCAACAAAAGAGGGAGTTGGTGATTGTCTGGGGCTGCAAAGAGATCTATCTCTGGAGTGCCCCACCTTGAAAAAATCACTTTCAACACCTGAGGGTCCAGGGACTATTCATGATGGTCCTGAGAGAGCCTGCTCAGTGCATCTGCTAGCACATTGTCCTTCCCTGGAAGGTGAACTGCTACCAGAGAGGTTTGCAGGGAATAAGCCGGGGACCACAACTTCATGGCTTCTGTGCACAAGGCCGTGGACCGAGTGCCTCCCTGCTTGTTGATGTACCACATGGAGGTGGGTGTTGTCAGTTCTGACCTGAACCACCTTATTCTGTACTGACTGAGAGAAAGCTTTTAGGGCCAGAAAAACTGCCCTGAGCTCTAGGAGACTGATATGGAGAAGGGATTTTTAGAGGGACCACAGCCCCTGGGCAGTGAGGGACCCCAGATGGGCTCCCCAGCCCAGAAGAGAAGCATCCATGGTAAGGACCACCAAACAAGGCTGAGCAGCAAAAGGAACACCTTGTCTTAAATTGTCCTGATCCTGTCACCATCGGAGGGCTTGGATCAAGGTCAGAGTCACTGGGATCAGTTTGGTAAGGGAATCCTTCCTTTGAGACCAAAAAGCTCTCAGGTGGAACTGAATATCCCTCATCTGGGATCTTGCCCCTTGGACCGCTGCTGCTGAAGCTGCCATGTGGCCCAAGAGCTGGAGGAAATGCCTTGCTGGTCGAGATACCCGAAGGCTGAAGGAAGAGGCTAGTTCCATAAGAACCCTTGCCCTTTCTAGAGGAAGAAAGGCTCTTGCTCTGAGTGTGCCCAGTTCTGCCCCTATAAAGGTAAGAAGGTGGACTGGTTAGAGAACTGACTTGGGAAGGTTGAGAAGAAACCCTAGAGAAGTGAGCACTTGCTGGGTCACTTGCAGGTGAGACTTGACTTGGTCTGGAGACTGACCCACTATTAGCCAATTGTCCAGATATGGAAAAAATGGAAGTCTTTTGCCTTCTTAGAAAGGCAACTACTACTGCCAGGCACTTTGTGAAAACCCTTGAAGCTGAGGTTAGGCCAAAGGGCATTGCTCTGAACTGATAGTGGCCTAAGGGCAACTCGAGCCTAAGGTACTTTCTGTGGGAGCACCTGATGGGAATGTGAAAGTAGGCATCTTTGAGGTCCAGGGAGGCTAACCAGTCCCCTGGCCTTAGAGAGGGAAGGATTATTCCCAGAGTTACCATCTTGAACTTTGGTTTTAAAAGATGTTTGCTTAGATATCTTAGGTCTAGGATAGGTTGCCACTCCCTGTCTTTTTGGGGTCAGGAAGTACTGTACCTGGAATACAGTCCTTGCCCCAGTGTACGGGTAGGTACTCTCTATGGCTCTTAAGGTTAGAAGAGAAGAAACCTCTGCCCTAGGGCAAGGGTTTCAGAGATTTGCAGGTGGAAAAGATCTGGCTCTCATCTTTGGAAATTTTCTGAAGCTGAGAACTCAGTCCCTGGCTTACTACTTCCAGGACCCACTTGTCTGATGTAATAGACATCCAGTCCTGGACAAAGTAAGCCAGCCTGCCCCTACTGGAATAGGAGTTCTCGACCGGCAGGCCCATCAGGGTGTCTGCTTGGCAGAGGCTTTAGGCTGAGGAGTGGATGCAGCCCTGCTCATCCCCCTTCTGCCTCTCCCTCTGAAGAACCGTATCTGTGAAAAGGAAGAAGAGGCCTGTGCTTGGTAAAAAGGCATTTGAAAAGGCCTGCCCCTGCCCCTAGACTGCTGTCTTTGAGGAGTTGCCTGCCTCTCCTTGGCCTGTGCACTCCTGTAAGTGGTCCTGTTCTCATCCATTTTCTTCATGTAAGTCTCTGTCTGCTCCCCAAACAGAGAATTACCCACTACAGGAAAATCCATGGCCTCAGCCTGAGTGTCCTGCGAGAGGCTAGTACATCTGAGCCAAGCCATTCTCCGAAGAGCCACAGATGTAGTCATGACTCTTGATGACACATCATTAGAGTCCACAGCAGCATGAAACTGAACTTTAGATGCCTCAATCCCATCTGCAGTCACTGCCTCCAGCTCCTTGGCTAGCTGGGAGGAGGCCTGTTTAGCCAGTGCCAGTACAGTGTCCCACCTGGACTTCTGGTACCTGGCTGTACAGGCCATATAATTCGCCTGTCTGAGTCCCAAGGAAGATGCCATGTACTGTTTCTTTGCCATGGCATCAATCTTCCTGGAGTCCTTGTCTGGGGGTGTGAAGCCAGGGAATATTTGCCTTGTCACAGGCAGCAGTCTGCACTACCCCAACATGGCTGCATTGCTGGTATAAGAACTCCATGTCTGAGCCTGAAAGTGTATACCTCTTGTCCATTCTTCTATCCACAGGAGGTATAGTGTTAGGAGACTTTAGGATTTTTGTGTCGGTTTCCCAAAGGATTTGTGGAGGGAATAGACAGTCTCCTGGACTCTGGGATGTCCATCATTTCTACATAATCAGGCTCCTCTTGATCCTCCACAGCCTCCTCCATAGGAAGCTGGAGTGTTTCTCAGCCACGCTTCTGTAGAACATAAAATGAGAAGGGGACTCAGAAAGCCTAGGAGGGCAAACACTTGAAGGTTCTATCTGGGAGATGTCCGTTCCACAGGCACATCCAGACCCTCACTTTCATCATCCTCCTCCTCAAATTCCTTCCACTTCAAACTCCGGTTCATAAAAATCTTCAAGGGTATAATTTGAACTGGGGAACCAACCGAACCGACCCCTGCCAGAAGGTGCCGGATCGGTAGGAACTGGGTGGAGCGATTCCACAATCCGAGCGCTCTGGCTATCTCTTTGGTCGGAGCGTGAACCTCTGGATCCGACCGGACGATTTGTCTTTGCGTTTTTGTCAGAACTGATCCTCAGAATCGCTCAGTCGGAACCAAACCTGGCTGGCCATCTGGGTCAGTGGACTTTCGGCCTCCTTTTCCTCAGTCTACCTAATCTCTTCTCAAGGGTAGATTTGGGAAAGTTTTTACATATTTGGCAGTCTGAATCGAGGTGGTCAAACCCCAGACAATCAACACAGGTGGTGTGGGATCGCCTTAGCAAAGACCTCCCACACTCACTGCAGTGTTGAAACCCAGTGGGCCCATTTTTTTTCTTGGGTTTCTCAGATATGGCCAACCTAACCAACTTACCCTTTTTATGGCAACCGCCAGGCAAGACTCCCTTATCCGTTCCTAACCGTGTCACGGGTATTGGGGAAAAAAAACATACTAAAACACGTGTTTTTTTAGAACTGATAAGGACTGGTGACCACACACTAAGTAAAAACACAAAACACAAGATTTCACTACCAAATGGCCGGTTCAGCCGAACCGACCCACACTTTTACAAGTTCCACACAGGAAAACAGAACAATTCCTATCTAGTACTCACGGCACTACAGACAGAGGCTGGACCGACTATGCGGATAACTTTTTCGGTTTAAAAACAGACGAAAACAAACTTTAACAGACTTTCGAACTGAGCTGAAGGAGAACAATCTCCAGAGTGACCGTTCAGTGAAGCGGAGTAAAGAATCTGACAGTTTGAGTTTGAAACACTCCAGACAGAGACTCCAACCGAGCTCGAACTCAGCATTCTATGCTCTGCATAGAAAGTTAACTCTTTGTTCTCCGGGGCAGTTTAAAGGTTGGGGATCACTGCAATAAGTCAGAATACAGCAAGACTTCATGTTGTTTGAATTAGGCAAACAGTTCATTTTATTCATTGATGATATTTGCCTTTGCTGTATTTAGTAAATTCTATTGTATTCATTAAATTCTATCTTGTCCCTTATGTTGCTGGGGAGCCTGCACAATGCTTAGAAAGCTCCGCTGGTCCTGAATAGCGCTCCTTGCACTGCAGCGCCATCGAGCGAGTATACTGAATGTTGACGGAGCTGTAACAGCACTGAGACCCACTGCTCGACGTAGCGTACTGAGGAATCTAGAATGCCAGTTGTTGACGGAGAAACACGGAGCTGCTGTCGGCGAGGAGATGGATCCTCTATTAAGCACTCAGGTGCTGTTTCTATTCTCCCAATTGCTGAAAAATGGCACTGGAAAGAAAATCCAGAGTAGGAGCTGGGTTGAGCCCAAAATTACGGAAAAAAAACACTGAGGTGAAATGAGGCCAGTCTGTGCAGCTTGTAAGGCTGAGACTGGAACCCACAAAGAAGTGCTGTATTAAGCAACATTTCCTCAGAAATCCAACTGAAAATTAAATTTTTTTTAATTTTTTATTACTTACAGTCTACTGTCTTCAGCCCTGCCACGTGGTGATAGAGTTTTGCTTGCAGAATACCCGCCGGTTGGAAGGCAGGAAGTAAACTAATGAAAACAGGAAGTGGAGGGCTGGATATCCCCTGCTGCACAGTTTGGTTCCTGCCTTCCTATCTGCATCAGGAGACACAGCCCACGTGTATGGAAGCCCAGAGACCAGCTTAGGAGAGAGAGAATTGTACGGTTTAATTATCTCCCAGTCTCTCATGGTCTCCAGGGTGTATATTTTAAGGCCCATACTTGGGGTGAACAATTCATTTTATTCATTGGTGATATTTGTACAGTTCCATTACATTCCCCTCTCTCATGGTCTCCAGGGTGTATATGTTACGGCCAGTTAATCTTTCCTTGTATGATTTCTTGTCCAGAGCAAGCAGTACCACTGCTGCTCCATGGAGAGCCAGCAGGAGGCCCTTGTGCCCTTTCACTCCACCCCACACTAGAGACTGAGCTTTCCCCTCTGCAGCAAACTCTGCCTTAGCCAACTCAGAGCTGAGAAGTCTATATCCCCTGACTTCCACTCCCGGGGCCCCAGGTGACTGCATATCAAACCATGGGAACAGCACACATCTGGATATATACTTAGTACAGATGTTCAACATCTGTGCGCAACACATGTCTGCTTCCAGTATATGGGATAGTCAAGGAGACGTGATTTCACCTCTAAGTTGCCAAAAATGTTGTACAGCCCATTATCCATTGTTTTACTTCAGCAATTGCAATTTTTTTTTCTTTCTGAAACTCAACAATTTGTTTTAGTGGACTATTCTCCAGGACAAATGGTGTGTTAGGGAGGAAGTTCTCCATCAGAAATTTTAATGCAGGGGGAGTGGAGAGCTAGAGAATGATGTGGACTGTCAGTTTATAGATTCCTACCGGTTTTCCTAGTGGACTCCAGCAGAAATCCAGTAACTAACAGAATACAAGGTAGATAGACTGCAAACAAGGTAACATTCAAACAAACATTATATTACTCATAGAGACCACTCTGACTGCACTGAAAGTTGTCAGATGCACACCTGTATGCATACTGATTTGTGGTGGAGAGGAAAGATGGCATGCACGGCCACTAACCCTCAAAAATCAGATCTCCAGCAGGCCGGTGGTGATAAGGGTTGAGCACTGGATGCCACACCTTGCCACACAGAGACGGTGTTCGGGAACAAGCACAGACTTGCAGGGTTGGCGGGAGAGAGGACTGAGCATCTGAGCAACTGTTCTCCCCTGGTGTAAGGACTGCCAGCTCCCCAAATGACTGTCACCAGGTGAAGGCCTGGTGGCAGTGTGGGTCAAGGAGTGAAGAACATGGGTGGTGCTGCGAGACTCTGCAGTGTTACGTGCCTCCTAGCGCAAATTGATGAGTGTGCTCCAGTGTGGGAAGGAAGAAAACTGGTGGAGAAATGGTGGCGGGCAGGCTTACATAATGCCCTGCTCACTAATCCCTCACCCACCCCACCAACAGGATTCCGTAGGTTCTGGGAGGAAACAGTGGTGGTCATGGGTGGGCAAGGTAGGGCTGGGCAGCCAGCCTGTCCTGGCCGTATGGAGGATAAAATGTACATAGCAACAAAAAAGAAAAATCTCCAAAATTAGATACAAAGATGCCACTGGGCGGATATTGGTGCACTGGAACCCTCTGTTACTCCACCCCAAGTGGCATACATAGCTCTGTTTGTTGCTCCTTGGCTTTATACCCCTAATAGCGAGTTACGCTTGGGAAAAAAAAATTATACCACCTCTCAGATTTGATGCGCCTGCATAGGAATTTACTGAAATAAATCCCAAAAATCATAACTTTTGAAGGTGGCGGGAAGGGGGGGGCACTAAAAAAACCAAACGTGTACCTGTTCCTATACCCATGATACCACTGCCCCAAGAAAAAAAAAATATAATTAAAGTAGTTGAGACTATTCCTGTCAAGTTTAGGTTACAAGAAGAAAATATATATATATATGTTATTTTCATGGCAAAAACTCGGTTTAGTGCATCAATTAAGGTTGTTTCACAGCGACAAAGTGAGAATTAGGTTATGGGGGCTCCCTTGCACCCCATCCCTCCCGCCCCACCAACAGGCATCGGAATGTCGTTAAGGTCGCTGCCCTCTCACCCCATTCCATGTGTAAATAAGCTGAGGTGGTGCAGTATAGGGAATGGGGAGAGTTTGGGACCGATGACCCCAACGCATACCCCGATGCCTATTGGTGGGACGGTGGGCATGGGTGCAAGGGTGGCAACCCTAACACTGAATTTCCTCACTTTTGTCGCCAGAACAACCCTAATTGATGCATTATGGTGTCTTTGCCATGAATTTCCTTCTTTGAGAATGTGCACTATAAATAGTGAATGGAATGTGGTGGGGGCCCCAACTGAAATGAAAATTGGCAATGAAGACATGTACCATGGCACACTGTGTGTCCAGAATTGTGTGTACATCCGCTCAATGATTGCACGGCGCAACGAGCAAACAATGTAACATGCACATTCAGCAACTGCAAGTGCCAGTGACCCAAAACTGTCACAGTCAAAGATTATAAATCTTTGTACATTCCAAATGCCAGGCAAATTGGACACACGGTTCAGAAGTTATTGAAGCGTGATGAACCAAATTTGCATTTGTTGGAGTGGCATAATTCTGCACCTGTTAATGTTTTACACACAAAACCACTGCAAGGCACCTCCATACCACTAGGGCTACCTATGCTATAAATTTCAAGCCAGCAGCACCATGCGGAACGCTATGCGCAAAACGTTAACTACGTCACGCAATATCTCTGCAGCGACTAATTTTTCCAACACGTAAACAGCATTATTCACATCCCCAGGACATCCACTCAACACCCTCCAAATTTCATGTGAAAAGATCAAACCGTTCCAGAGATATTAAATTTTTATGTTTCTGCACCTTTAAGAAGTCTTCACCCACAAAAATTATGGCAATCGCGTCTGAAAATGCACTAAAATGGCAGACCTGAAGGCTGAAAAGTCTGTAACTGCGAGGGTGCCAACTTCAAATAGCAAGAACTCTGGAATGGGGCAACATTTTTTTTTTTTTACCAAACAAAACTGGCATGTTCCTTGAGCACAGGTCTTTCTATGTGGCAAGTTTCAGATCAATCAACCACACACTGGCTGTGCTATGATACTGCGCGAGGAGTGCTACAAATAACATTTCTGCCAGTTTACACAAGAACCATATATCCAACAGAACCAAAATTGTTAAAACAAAAAAAAACAAAGACGCGTACCATAACACACGTGTGTACATCCATTTAACAGTCGCACAGCTCATAAGCAAACAACCTAACATGCACAATTCAGCAACCTAAGTGCCAGCGACCTATAATTCACAGTGAAAAATGTATTATAAATCTTTGTACATTCCAAATGCCAGACAAATCAGACACACAATTCAGAAGTTATTGAAGTGTAATGAACCAAAATTTTCATTCGTTAGAGTTGCATAATTCCGCACCTGTTAATGTTTTACACACCAACCACTGCAAGGCACCTCCACACTACTAGGGCTACCTATGCTATAAATTTCAAGCCAGTAGCACCATGTAGAACGCTATGCGCAAAACGTTAACTGTGTCATGCAGCATCTCCACAGCGAATTATTTTTCCAACATGTAAACAGCATTATTCACATCCCCAGGATATCCACTCAACACCCTCCAAATTTCATGTGAAAAGATCACACCATTCCAGAGATATTCAGTGTTTACGATTCTGCACCATTAAGAAGTCTTCCATCACAAAATGGCGGAAATCGCGGCCAAAAATGCGATAAAATGGCCGAACTGGCGGCCAAAAAATCTGTAACTGCGAGGGGGGCCAACTTCAAATGGCAGTAACTCTGGAACAGAACAGTTTTTCACCAAACAAAAACTGGCATGTTCCTTGAGCACAGGTCTTTCTACGTGTCAAGTTTCAGATCAATCAACCACACACTGGCTGCACTATGCGTCGCGGAACACAGTGCAGAAAAATAGCAAAAACAATGTTTTGCACTGCAGAAATGAAAAAAAAAAAAAACCCACAAATGGTAAAGTTAAGCAAGCGGTGCGCCCGGGCGCAGCGAGTTGGATTTCACGCTTCGATGCGGCGACCGGGTTCGGAGCGGATCCAGGTCGCCGGAGGGCCGGCCGGGGAGAGAAGGACTGAGCGCCCGCAGGGCAGCTCTCCTTCTCCGGGGGGAAGGTCCCGTCAGCATCCGGAGCGGTGAGGACTCCTAGAGGAGGCTGGGAGACCTCACGCTACCGGCCTGAGCGAGGGAGGGGCGAGGTAGGCGGGGCAGATGCTGGCGTCATTGCACGTCCCCGCCTCCTCGAGGGAGGGGAAATACAGGGGGATAAAAATCCCTTGCCTAGCGTCTAAATGATGCTCTGCCCAGGATTGCCCTGATTGGCCACTGGAGCCATTCCCCCTAACCAGTCACAGTTCCGCGGCCGATAAGGGAGGTCGGTACCGCGGCCCCGCTCTCTGGGGGGTTAGCCAGAGATGACCAGGGGATTCGGCGATGTCCGGTGGTCGGGGCTCCAGGGTCTGTGACCGGAGCAGAATGTGGACGAAAGGTAGGGGCATAAAGAAGCAAAATTAAAAAAAAAAAAGTTACAAACGGTGATGGCAACAGCGTAGTAAAAGAAAACAGCAACGCTTAATGGTAATGCAAACGGTAACGCACGTGGGAAGCTTATGGTGCAAAACGGGTAAGAGAAGCACAAACAAATGAAACAGAAATGGTGAAGAACCAGTTACGCAAACTGTAATGACAGTGGCGATGCAGAAGGAAACAGTTACACTCGACAACAAAAATGCTACTGATAATGCAAATGCTAAGGCCAATGGAAATGCAAATGGTAACGAACACGCAAACAGTAACGGTAATGGAATTGGAAACACAAACGGTTATGGTAACACCAATGATACCACCAAAGGAATCATTAACGCAAATGCAAGCGCGTACGCAAACGCACATGGTGACGCAAAAGTAAACGCAAACAAAAATGGTAGCGCAAACGCAAAAGGTAAAGCACACGGTAATGTAAACGGAAATGCTAATGCAAACGGTTACGTAAACGCAAGCGGAAATGCTAATGGTAACAGTAACGCAAACCCTTTTTTTCCCCAAAAAGGTGCATTCAGAAGCACAGTGAATACAAAGAATGTATGCATAATAAGGCAATGCAATACTGTATGCATGTATGATGTGTAATTGATTGGTTACCCTGTTATCTTCCTCACCTATTCTATCTTTCCTATCTCGGTTTGATATACAGGCACTCTCCCCAAGATTATCCTCTTCCTCCTTTTCTTTCTCCTCTATCCTCCATTCATATTTCTTTCTTCTCTTTACTTTCTTCTTTGCTATTGAATCTATTTTGGTGTAAATGAGCAGGAATGGACTTTATATTTGTTAATGTATGTATCTATCTGGAAAACAAAAAAATTCTCCAATAAATTTCTATTTCAAAAAAAAAAAAAAAGGAATGTATGCATAATAATGGCCCTCGGAGAATGAGCACTTGGAATACTAAATTCCTTATATCTCAGGAACCGTACGACGTAGAAATAAATTTAAAATCTCACATTATTTATGACTTTCCAGGCTAGTTTTGCACTTAGCCATGGGGGCATAAGCATTCCTCCGACGAAAAGTCCGCATCTCGAACCGTTTTGAGATATGGGCCCTGAAAGGCATGGCGGACGCTGTAATGTTATCCTATAGGAAAAAGTGTCAACTTCAGAGTGCCGTAACTTTGCATCCCTCTATTATTTTGTTACCAAACCACCAAAAGGCACAACTGTCGGATCTTGGCTTTCTTCCCTTCAAATTTCAGCCCAAAAGACCAAACTGTTCTTTTGCAGCAGGGTGGCAAAGATTCCCTGTTGTTTTGGCCATAATGTCGTAAAGTACTTTCGCAAATCACGACACTTTCAAAATGAAATCACGAAGTGTCGGACATGCCAAAGCATTTTGCAACCATACTTTTTACAAAACCCCTAAAAATATTAAACATATTTGTGGGGTGTTTTATCTCTAAAAAGACATGGCTAGCATCCTCAGGGCTCGACTAGGTGAACACAACAAGAATTGTGTCCCAAGAAAGTCCCAAATTTAAATGCCAAGCATTTCTGTGACCAGCAACTGAAAACAAGATGGCCGATTTTAGAAAGTAAAAGTGCATTTTGCGACACTTTCGCATATTTTGTTAACTTTTCCCATTGACTATAATGGGAAACTTGTTTTCTGAATGACTTTTGAACAGTTTAATATTTTTTCACTAAATCTTCGGAAGGCATATCAGGAACCACAGCTGCATGTTCCCTAAAGGTTTTGGACTGGTCGCGCAACCCGTGCGGGCTGTAGGCACGAGCAAAGAATGCGTAAAAATGCATAATTTGTGTGTTTTTCTGCGCTCTGTAGTTCCGCAGCCATACATCCGACCATAACGAGACTTGGTAGGTCCAGAGAGCTATGGTACCAGACCGTGCGTGCCAAATTTCAGGATATATATAAATATATAAATAAAATAGTGGCACAGTAGTGCCACTATAGTTAAGACTGAGTACCCCATTTAAGGTTAAATCCGAAATTTGGCAGCTTAATAACTTTACCACCGTATGATGGACTTGCCTGAAATTTGGAATGCGCAGTCTGGTACCATAGATCTCTGGACCTGCCAAGTTTTGTTACGGTCGGATGTAAGGTTGCGGAGCTACAGAACACTGAAAACGCATAAATTACACATTTTGCACATTTCTTTGCTCGTGCCTACAGCCTGCACGGTTTGCGCGACTGGTCTGAAACCTTAAGGGAACATGCAGCCAGGGTCCCCATGTGCCTTTCAAAGATTTCATGAAAAATATTAAACAGTTCAAAAGTTATTAAAAAATAAAATAAAATAACTGTTCCCCATTATAGTCTATGAGAAAAATTAAAATATGCAAAGCGTCACAAATGCAGCTTTTACTTTCACAAATTGGTCATTTTGTTTTCAGTTGGTGATCAAAGAAATGCTTGGCATTTAAATTTGGGACCCTCTAGGGACACAATTCTTGTTGTGTTCACCTAGTCGAGCCCTGAGGATGCTAGCCATGTCTTTTTTGGGGAGTAAAACACCCCAGAAATATGTTTAAATATTTGTAAAAAGAAGTGTCGCAAAGTACTTTTACAAATGCAACACTTTTGTGATTTTTTTTTTTTTTGCGAAAGTACTTTGACACTATGCCCAAAACAATAGGGAATCTTTGCCACACTGCCACAAAAGAATGGTTTGGTCTTTTGGGCTAACATTTGCAGGGAAGAAAGCCAAGATCCTCAGATGTGCCGTTGGTTTGGTGACAAAATATTAGATGGCTGCAAAGTTCCAGCACTGAGTTGATGCTTTTTCCATAGGATAACATTACGTATCCGGTGTTTTTCGGGGCCCATATCTCGAAAACAATTTGAGATATGGAATTTGTCTAAAAAATGCATGGTCCCCCCCTAGTGGGTTAAGTGCAAAACTAGCATGGAAAGTCATAAATAAGAGATTTTTTATATTTTTTCTACATCGTACGGTTACTGTGATATAAGCAATTTAGTATTCCAAGTGCTCATTTTCTGCTCAGAGGGCCGTTATTATGGCCACATTTTTTGTAATCACTGTGCTTCTGAATGCACCTTTTTGGGAAAAAAAGTTTGTACGTTTGCGGTACTGTGACCGTTAGCGTTTCCGCTTGTGTTTATGTTACCATTTGCATTTCCGTTCGTCACCATGTGTGTTAGCTTTAGCATTTGCATTACTGTTACCGTTTGCGTTTCCACTGCCGTGTTCATTAGCATTTACTTTTGTGTCACCATGTGCGTTATCATTTGTGTTTGTGCTTGCGTTTCCATTACTGTTTCCTTTGGCATCATTGTTTACGTTACTGTTTGCATTTCCTGTTGCGTTTCCATTGTCGATTATGTTACTGTTTCCTTCTCGTCACCGCTGCCATTACCATTTGCATTTCTGTTTGCGTTAGTGTTACAGTTTGTGTTTTCGTTACCATTCTGCTTCCATTGCCATTACCATTTGTGTTTGCATTTCGCTTGCACTTCAGCGCTTGTCTTACCATTTGCTATTGTTGCCATTTGTGTCACCATCTGCGTTACTACTTGTGTTACCATTATTTTACCTCAATGTTGCCATTACCGCTTATGCGGTATGTTACCATTTTGTTTTGCATTTTTGTAACTGTTTGCATCACCATTTGTGTTTGTGTTAACGTTTGCGCTTGTGTTTACGTTACTGGTTGCATGACCGTTTTGTTTGCGTTAACACTTGCTTTCCGTGGATTTCTCTTATGTTACTTCTGCACATTTACCAATTTTCATTTGACATCTGCATATGCTTTTTGCAGAATGAAGCGCCAAAATGTATGTTTTGCCACTTGTGTGCAGTTATTTGCTCGTCTGCTCTGCAACAGTTGAGATTTGGATAAGATTTGGTATACATGGAGTGGAATGGTCCATCTATATATTTACCAATTTATATTTCACTGCTGCATATGATTTTTGCATACTGCACTGCAAAACATTCAGTTTTTGCTATTTGTCTCCATTGTCAGCCACTATGTGGTTGACTGGTCTAACACTTTGCATGTAAAAGCCGTTCAAGGAACATGCCAGTTGTTTGGTGAAAACATGTTGTTCCGTTCCAGAGTTATAAGCTTGAAGTTGCCCCTTCACATTCAGATTTTTCGTAGTGAGTTCCGTCATTTTGTGGTGGAAGACTTCTTAAAGGTGTAGAAACTTAAAATTGAATATCTCTGGGATGGTTTGGTCTTTTCACATGAAATTTGGAGGGTGCTGAGTGGATGTCCTGGAGCCTGAATGATGCTGTTTACATGTTGGGAAAATAATTTGCTGTGGAGATACTGCATAACGCACTTATAGTTTTGCACATAGCATTTATCGTGGTGCTAGTGGCTTGAAATTTATAACATAAGTAGCCCTTGTGATAGAAGGTGCCTTTCAGTGGTTTGGTTCACATTAGCTTTTGTGCAGCTATCTCGGGAAATAAAGCAAGATAGACTTTTAGCTACTGTTGCCTCAGATCAACTTTGCGCCGTTATCTCGAAACAAAGCGAGATTCAGACTTTTCGCTACTGTTGCCTTTCATCAGCTTACTGTTACTGTTTCCATGTGTGTTGCTGTTTGCATTTGCATTTCCCTCACAGTTTGCATTACAGTTAGCGTTTGCACATTCCATAACAATTTCTGTTTCTATTTACATTTGCATCACTTTTACTATGACTGTTAGTGTTTGCATCACCATTACCGTTACCGTTTAGATACCATTTACATTACCATAACACTTAGAACTTGCGCTTGCATTCATGTTTCTGTAGTTGTTACACTTACCATTAGCATTTGCGTTTCACTCCACCATTACCGTTAGTGTTACTGTTACGGTTATTACGCAGACATGGGCGGCATGCTGGGGCGCGGGGCCCTTCCCACCACCACATACCGCTCACTATTTATAGTGCACATTCTCAAAAGAGGGAATTCACGGCAAAAACTCTGTTTAATGCATCAGTTAGGGTTGTTCCACAGAGACAAAAGCGAGGAATTTCAGTGTTAAGGTTGCCACCTTACCCAAGCCACCCCATCCCCACCAACAGTCAGTCGGTGTGCATTGGGGTCATCGGTCCAAACTCTCACCCCATTCTCCTATACTGCACCACCTCCACTTATTTACACATGGAATGGGTGAGAGTTAGGCAGACGACCCCAACGCACACCCAATGCCTGTTGGTGGGGTGCAAGGGTGGCAACCCTAACACTGAATTTCTTTGCTTTTGTTGCTGTGGAACAACCCTAACTGATGCATTAAACAGGAGTTTTTTGCCATGAATGAAAACTATATATATATTACATACACACAGGGCATGAAACCGTAGAAAACAAAAAAGGCACATGCCCACTGGGGCACGTAAGCAGCACAAGTACATGCCCAGGAAACTTTTTACATTCCACCTATTTTTTTTTTTTTTTTTAACCAATGAGACCAAGTTGTCTATTCAGTGCTTTGGTTGTACGTCAAGTAACTACCTGACTGTATTAACAAAATGCTCGCTGCTTAACAACAGGCAGGCTAGTAGAAAGTTGAATAGTTTGTCGGCTTGTAAATAATAAACAGAAATATTAAGAAATTAAACGTCTCTGTGTGATTTTATTTCAGTGCCACTACCCGTGCATGACCCAACAAGCACCGACTGCAACTGACAAGGGTTTTTAATTTTTTTTTTTTTTTTTTTAAAAGAGGACAATTCAGTATGCAGTGTAGTGTAGACTGGTACAGCAGTCCCAAAGAAAGGGTTTTTATTTCTTTTTCCTTCTATCTAGCCACTCCCTGGCTAGTGCTCTCAGACCTCAATAGTCTTTAAGACGAGATGACAGACCGTCCACAGCACACAAAGGTGACAAAGTGTAATTTATTTTTAAGAGGAGATGACAACATTCAGTCGCCCCACAAATTCCACAGACAAAGTGGCAGGGCTTTAAAATTTTTTTTTTTCCCTCATGTCCTGCCTAGCCATTACCCTCTGTGGTGTCCTCCTTCAGTCCTCAAGAGGACAAATCAGTAGGCCCTTCACTAGTCCTTAAGAGGGCAGGAGGGCAATCAGTCAACCCAAAAGCTCCACAATATACAAAGGTGACAAATCCTTTTTAATTTTGATTTTAGGTAGTCCAAATTAAATGCTAAAGATCTTGACTCAGAGTTTACTTAGATTTAAGGTAGTACAGAAGAAAAAATTACTCACCTTAGTAATGTTGTTTCTTCTAATGGAGTCTTGATGTATTCTGACTATTGCAGTGATCTCCAACCTTTGAACTGCCCCGGAGAACAAAGAGTTAACTTTCCATGCAAGGCATGGAACGCTGAGCTTGAGCTTGGTTGAAGCCTCTGTCTGCTGTTTGAACCCCAACCGTCAGATCTTTACGAGCTATACTCACTGGGAGTTCTGTGTGGAAACTGTAAACTCACACTAGCCAACTGGCAACTAAATTTGATAAAGTTTTTTTGGTTTCAAAGCAAAAGACAAGTCAGGAAACCCAAAAACAAAACACAACACACGCCAAAATAAAGGAGGGTGAGAAAAAGGGGCACCTCTAGGTGCCAACACTGCTCCTGCCCACCCACATCCCAAAACCAGGTTCTGAGAGGGAGGCGGGAGGTCAGAATACATCAAGACTCCATTAGAAGAAACAACATTACTAAGGCGAGTAATTTTTCTTCAAACAACAACATGAAGTCTTGATGTATTCTGACTATTGCAGACTACCAAGCAGTACCTCCATGGAGGAGGGACAGAACCTACTTTGGGAATAGGCTCTAAGTACTGCTGTGCAACGAGCATCACTCCTAGTCTGGATATCCAGAGAGTAATGCTTGGTGAAAGTATGGACTGTTTTCCAGGTGGCTGCTTGACAAATCTCTAAGATAGGAATATCCCTGGCAGCAGCCAGGGAAGCAGCTGTACCTCTAGTAGAGTGAGCCCTCAGGCCTGAGGGTGGGATTCTACCCAATTTTTTGTAGCAGAATTGTATACAAGAGACAATCCACCTGGCAATAGATCTTTTAGTGGCAGGTTTTCCCTTACCAACCTCTCCATCAGTGAGGAACAACTGGAGGGAGTCAAACCTGTGACCCTTGGTGCGCTCTATTTAGTAGCTGAGGGCCTTTTAACATCCAAGCTGTGCAGCCTCCTCTCTCCAGAGGAGGAATGGTCAGTGAAGAAAACAGGAAGAGACAGACTGATTAAGGTGGAAATCTGAAACCACCTTAGGCAAAAACTTCCTGTTGGTTCTTAGGACTTTATTTCTATGGAAAGAGATGAAATCAGGCTCCACTGACAGGGCCTGCAATTCACTGATGCACCTGGCAGAGGTAATGGCTACCAAAAACACAGTTTTCCAAGTCAAGTACTTAAGCTCTGCAGAGGACAAAGGCTCAAACGGGGGTTGAATAAGCTGAGCAATGCAAACATTAAGGTCCCAAACAGGAGCAGGGTCCCTGAAGGGAGGATTGGTGTGCAACAGTCCCTTGAAGAATTTGCAAAATACAGGATGGGCTGAAAGAGAAGAGGGCTTGCCTACTGACAAAAAAGCAGAAACAGCTGCCAAATGTACTTTGAGTGTAGCTGGTCTGAGTCCCAAGCCATTGAGATGAACCATATAGTCCAGGACTGTAGGCAACCCAGCAGGTTCTGGAGAAATATGCTTACCAGAGCACCAAACAGAGAACCTTTTCCATTTGGAGTTGTAAATCTTTCTGGTGGAAGGCTTTCGAGAAGCCTTTAGAATATCCAGGACACCTTGAGAGAGGTTCAGATCAGCAAACTCTAACTCTTCAAGAGCCAAGCCTTGAGATTGAGAGATTTGGATACCAAACCCTCCCCTGAGAGGATGTCAACAGGTTGTAATTCCTGGGAAGAGACAGGGGAAGGTGGATTGCTAAGGACGGCAACAGTGGGTACCAGGGCTGTCTGGCCCAGTCTGGAGCGATCAGAATCACTTTGCAGGGTTAAGACCAGATCTTGACTAGTACCTTGAACAGGAGAGGGAAGGGGGGGGGAAGCATACAGGAACTTCCCTTACCAATTGAGTACCAGAGCATCCAGGGGAACTGAGCCGGATACTGGGGGTCTGCAGCCAAAAAGAGGAAGTTGGTGATTATCTGGGGCTGCAAAAAGATCTATCTGAGGAGTGCCCCATCTGAAGAAAAACACTTTCAAAACTAGGGGATCTAGGGACCATTCGTGGTGGCCCTGAGATATTCTGCTGAGAGCATCTGCCAGGACATTGTCCTTCCCTGGGAGATGAACTGCTGTGAGAGAAGTTTGCAGGGAATAGGCCAGAGACCCCAACTTCACTGCTTCTGTGCACAAGGCCATAGACAGAGTGCCCCCTTGCTTGTTGATGTACCACATTGTGGTGGTATTGTCTGTTCTGATCTGGACTACTTTGTTCTGAACAGACTTGGAAAAAGCTTGTAGTGCCAGAAACACTGCTCTGAGTTCCAAGAGACTGATGTGAAGCAGAGATTCTTGAGGTGACCACAGCCCTTGGGTGGTAAGATCCCCCAAGTGGGCTCCCCAGCCCAAGAGGGAGGCGTCTGTGGTGAGGATTAGAGAATGAGACTGAGTGACAAAAGGAACTACTTGCCTTAAATTGTAATGATCCTGCCACCATTGCGAAACCTGGATCAGGGTTCGAGTCACTGGGACTAGTTTGGTCAGGGAATCCTTTCTCTGGGACCAGAAGGTTCTCAAGTGGAACTGAATGTCCCTCATCTGAAATCTTGCCCCCTGGCCCACTGCTGTAGAGGCTGCCACGTGGCCCAGGAGCTGCAAGAAGTGCCTTGCTGGTCGAGACACCTGAAGGGTGAAAGAAGAGGCCACTTCTTTTAGTGTCCTTGCCCTGTCCAGGGGAAGGAAGGCCTTTGTTCTTACTGTATCCAGCTCTGCCCCTATAAAGGTGAGGAGCTGCACTGGCTCTAGAAGTGACTTTGGAAGGTTTAGGAGGAACCCTAAGGAAGTGAGCAGTTGCTGAGTTATCTGAAGATGTGACTTGACTTGGTCTGGAGACTGACCTACTATGAGCCAGTCGTCCAGGTATGGAAAGATGGAGATCTTTTTTCTCCTTAGGAAAGCAACCACTACTGCCAGACACTTTGTGAACACCCTTGGGGCTGATGTTAGACCAAAGGGCATTGCTCTGAATTGATAGTGGCCTGAGGGCAACTCGAACCTGAGGTACTTTCTGTGGGAGCACCTGATGGGAATGTGAAAATAAGCATCCTTGCGGTCCAGGGAGGCTAGCCAGTCCCCTGGCCTTAGAGAGGGCAGAGTTATTCCCAGAGTCACCATTTTGAATTTTGGCTTTAAAAGGTGCTTGTTTAGGCATCTCAGATCCAGGATGGACCGCCATTCTCCTGTCTTTTTGGGGGTTAGGAAGTACCTTGAGTACAATCCTTTGCCCCTGTGTAGGGCAGGAACCCGTTCTATGGCTCTGAGAGCCAATAGGAAAGAAACCTCTGCCTCTAGGGCAAAGGCCTCTGAAGGATTTGCAGGTAGAAAGGATCTGGTTCTCATCTTGGGAAATTTTCTGAAGCGGAGAACCAGTCCCTGGCTTACTACTTCCAGGACCCACTCGTCTGATGTTAAAGACTTCCAGTCCTGGACAAAGTAAGCCAGCCTGCCCCCTACAGGTAGTGGAGAATCGGCCCGGGCAGACCCATCAGGGTGTCTGCTTGGCAGGGGCTTTAGGCTGAGGGGTGGAAGCAGGCTTGCTCATACCCCATCTGCCTCTCCCTCTAAAGAGCCCCCTCTGAGCAAAGCAGAAGAGGAGGCCTGGGCTTGGTAAAAGGCCTGAAAAGGCCTGCCTCACACCTGGAATGCTGCCTCTGAGGAGTGGCTTGCCTTTCTTTGGCCTGAGCACTCCTGTAGGTGGTCCTGTACTCGTCCATTTCTTCATGTAATTCTCTATCTGCTCCCCAAACAGAGAATTACCAATGAGAGGAAAATCCATGGCCTTAGCCCGGGTATCCTGTGACAGGCTAGTACATCTGGGCCAAGCCATCCTCCGAAGGGCCACAGATGTAGCCATGACTCTAGATGAAACATCATTGGAGTCCACAGCAGCATGAAATTGCACCTTGGATGCCTTAATCCCATCCGCAGCCACCATCTCCAGCTCCTTGGCAAACTGGTCAGGGGCCTGTTTAGCTACAGCCATCACACTGTCCCACCTGGACTTCTGGTATCTAGCTGTGTAGGCCATATAGTTAGCCTGCCTGAGTCCCAAAGATGCTGCCATGTACTGTTTCTTTGCCATGGCATCAATCCTCCTGGAGTCCTTGTCTGGGGGGTGTGAAGCCAAGGGAATATTTCTTATCACAGGCAGCAGCCTGCACTACCCCAACATGGCTGCATTGCTGGGAAAGGAACTCCGTGTCTGAGCCTGAAAGAGTATACCTCTTGTCCATTCTTCTGTCCACAGGAGGTATGGAATTAGGAGTTTTTAGAATTTTAAACGTCTGTTTCCCAAAAGATTTATGGAGGGGAATAGACAATCTCCTGGACTCTGGGATGTCCATCATCTCAACAAAATCAGGCTCCTCCTGATCCTCTACTGCTTCTTCCATAGGAAGCTGGAGGGTTTCAGCCACTTTCTTGTAAAACATAAAGTGGGAAGGGGACTCAGAAAGCCTAGGAGGAAAAACGCCTGAAGGTTTGTCTGGGGAGATGTCTGGGTCAATAGGCACATCCAAACTTTCATGATCATCATCATCATCATCATCATCATCATCATCATCATCATCATCACCACCACCACCACCACCACCACCACCACCACCACCACCACCACCACCATCTTCATATTCTCCCTCCTCCGGTTCATAAACTTCTTCTAAAGTATAATCCGGAACCGGGGGAACCGACCGAACCCCTGACCGATGGTGCCGGTTCAGCCGGAACCGAAGTCAGCGATTGAACTATCCTTATTGCTTTGGCTATCTCATCAGCGGTCGGAGAAAGAATTTGTGGATCCGAACTGGATGATTTATCCCTTCTTTTTCTTTTAACCGGAACAGACTCCTCAGAATCGGTTCTACTTTTGCCCGAAGAAGTTTCGCCCTGGTCAGAGGGCACTCCTTCTGGTTCGGTCGGAACCGAACCGGGCTGGCCATCCGGGTCAGCACACTTCTCGGCCTCCCTTTCCCTCAGTTTACCTACTCTCTTATCCAGGGTAGCTTTGGGAAAACTTTTACAAATTTGGCAGTCTGAATTGAGGTGGTCAAACCCCAGACAATAAACACAGGAGGTGGTGTGGGGGTCAGCCTTAGCAAAGGCTTCCCCACACACACTACAGTGTTTAAACCCAGTGGGCCTGGTTTTCTTCTTGGGTTTCTCAGACATGGCCAATCCTAATCCAAAACGTACCCTTTTTTCGGCAATCCGACAAGCAAGACACCCCTATTGGTTCCTGACCGTGTTACGGGTCTTGGGGAAAAAAACATAATGAAATCTATTTTTTTTTTTTTGAACCGATACGGACCAGTTACCACACTCTAATAAAGGCAGAATTTTATTTTTTTTTTTTTTATTTTATATACAAAACCTGATTGGTTCAAACCGAACCGATCCAATGTTTACAAGTTCCACACAGAAAACTAATATAGAAAACCTATCTAGTACTCACGGTACCACAGACAGAGACTTAAACCGACAGGTTAGAAGCAGAAATTTGGTCGAAACTGAGCGAAAAAACGACACTTTAACCGACTTTTTTGAACCAAGCGAAGGAGAAATCTCCGGAGCGACTATTCAGCGAGGCAGAGTAAAGAATCTGATGGTTGGGGTTCAAACAACAGCAGACAGAGGCTTCAACCGAGCTCGAGCTCAGCGTTCCATGCCTTGCATGGAAAGTTAACTCTTCATTCTCCGGGGCAGTTCAAAGGTTGGAGATCACTGCAATAGTCAGAATACATCAAGACTTCATGTTGTTTGAACACAGGCAAATACAGTACCTCTTTATGGCTTCAAAGAAAGAGCCTTTTTATATTTATAGTTTAGGTAGTGCAAAAGTTCCACAACAGAGTTGCTTTTTCAAAAGCAATAGGGTTACACACTCACAGGATCAGATTTTAGGTAGGCTACACAAATTTGCTTTTACATAAAACTTCTTAATGAGTTTTGTTTAGGTATCTAAACCCCTACTCTTAACAGTCAAGCTGACTCCCTCAGCTCCATGCAGTTCTTAATTTAGATATTCAAGGCAGGGCTTAGTTTAGTTAGCTACTTCACACTTAAAACACAGCTTTTTTATTACACTGAATGTAAGGAAGGAGGATTTCTTTTTTTACTTCCGATTTTCTGTACCCTGCTGCATCTGTAATTAGTACTACAGAAAAAAAGACTGCTGCCTGCAGCACAGCCTATAGCCTCTCATTGAAAATGGCCCCCTTGTAGTCTGCTGTTATTTTAGTTTGTTCTGTATGGCAAGGTTTTTATATTTATTAGATAAACACAAGCAGCTTCAGCAGCAGTTTTGTCACAGGCTTCTAATTTCTCACCGAGTTGTGAAGAGATCTTCCCAGGTGGTCTTACTCTCCTCTCCCTATCACTTGCAGCAGGGCAGGCACTTGTACATTGTTTGATTTGAGCCCTTCTTGGATGATTAAAATTAAGAATAGTAACTTAAAAGAGCTTTTATTGTTTTTTAATTTACTTCAGTCCTTTGTAACTCAGAGTCCACCTCTTCCTGCTCCTCAAACCCCCCATCACTTGAACTTTTCAGTCTCTCACTGGATTTAAAATAGCTCTTAAAGAGCTTAAAAAAAAAAAAATGAATAGGTACCTGGGTTGATGATCGTAAATCGCGATTGCAAACAAATGGGGACATCCATCCAAGCTATAAACGTGCACTTACGACTTGCTTCACCAACAGAAAATTATAGAGTGGCGTGTTTACAGGAATCGCATGACACACTGTGCAGGGGGGGGCTGTGAACTGTGCAAAGACGTCCCGGAATGGTGTCAGTTTCCTGCAGCCCGCCTCCACCAGCGATGGTCCGACCCCGCATGGGCAGCTGGCTGATAGGTGTGCCTGTCAAAGGAGAGGAGGACCGTCAGCCCATTCTTTCCCTCAAGTCAGCTGATATGTGCAAGGGCTTTTATTAGACCAGCTCGCCGGCGCTCCTCCACCCGCTCAAAGGAAAATGACGTTTCCACCTTGCATCTCTCCAGTGACCCTCCCCTCCGTGACAGCTGCTGGTGAGTAAAAAAAACACAACAAACAAACAAAAACGTCCGCATGCCGACGCACTGCTCAGCATGCAACAGGAAAAATACGGGACTCTGTCAGATACCTTAGGTGCCCCACAGGGCAGACATTAAACTGCAGTAGGTGTCCTGTGACAAAAGTGCCTGCCCTGGGGCACCTAAGGTATAGGAATTTCACACTATCTATCTATCTATCTATCTACACACACACACACACACACACACACACACGTGTGTCACAATTAAGTTAGCTTTCATTAACCAGGTTAAATACACTAGGCAATTAAATACCTATTTTCAAGCATGACCTAGGAGGTAAAAGCAACTCATATACACACACACACAATAAAACACAGTGTCAAACTGCATTCATTTCAACTGGCAAGCACTGTTAGGTGGAACACCAATAAGTAAATGGAAACATTCAAAGTGAGTACTACTGCTAATAGAACTCTTTAATTATATTATATTATAGCTCAAGGAATCATCCTGTGACGTTCCCAACCAATCAAGAGCACTTGTTTGAGAAGCATGAGACATTCCTATTGCTGTTAGAGTGTTTAAAGCACTATGTCTGATCAATAAACTTCTAGCTGGCACCCAGTAATGCGAAAATAAAGAAACTTTCTGTGGAGAAAAAGGTGGGTATCGCGTATAAAATTACTCTTATTTAGAGCTACCTTTCCCATAAAATGGGGGCCAAGGATTAAAACTGTATTTGCTATTTTAAACACCACTTAAGAGTTATTTTGTGCTAAAATAAACCTGTTTACACCATATTTACAACTACACTGGTGCCAAATACGTGTGCCACATTTGTACAAAAGATGCTTATTCGCATTTAATTTTGTGAAAAGGGGGGAAAACGGATTTTAAGATTCTGTAAAACAGAATGCCCTTTTTCTGAAAATTGTGCAAAATCAGTGTCCTTGCTTATAGTGGTAAGAGCACCTCAGGCACAGATATTAACACATACAAGAGATTTTTAGAAGCATAGAATTTGTTGGCAAGAACCACTTGACCCACCTAATCTGCCCACATAGTCCCT
Organism: Neoceratodus forsteri; assembly: GCA_016271365.2. Taxonomy (NCBI): domain Eukaryota; kingdom Metazoa; phylum Chordata; order Ceratodontiformes; family Ceratodontidae; genus Neoceratodus; species Neoceratodus forsteri. The sequence continues at coordinate 1,564,534,746 of CM057449.1, forward strand.
CGACAGTCCCTCACCGACTAACTGACTACAGCAACACTCCTCTCCCTGCCTATTTGTGCTTTCTTACCTGAGCTGGGGGTTCCACGGAGTTTACATAAACCATCTTCAAACGTGACAAAAGCTGTTCGTCTTTCTTTAGAACTTCTTGACTGATTTCAGGATGGGCTGAAGAGATACAAATTAAAATTAGATTTAATTTGGCAGTCTACATACTGCATTTAAGTCAGTAACAAACTCTGCAAAGTGGCAAAAATAACAGTCCATCACCGGAACGGTCTAAATGAGTCCACGGTAGGAGGAGTCATTAGCAACCAACGTATTCCAGAAATGTTTGAAAGGGTACACATAGAAAACAAAGCTTACGATGCAACATTTTTGGTTTCAGGGAGTGCGCCTTGTGCGCATCCCCTCCCACCTAGTGGTAAAGGTTGCACTGGCTTCAAATTCATAACCAACCGAAAAAGTCGGCACTACCCAACTACCTTTGTAGTTGATGCCAATGCCGCGCCATGTCAGAAGGAGCATGCACTTGCCAGGTGGCCTGCATCCTCCTCCTTGAGTTCAGTGCCGCATCTCTATAACCCCAGTCAGGGTAGGTCCTATGTTAAGCGCTTGAGGATTAAACATGCGCATGCTGGACGACAGGAGAAAGAGGGGTGACATGATGCACTCAAGTACCTCCATGGAATAAACAAGGTGAACAGCAGCGAGATGTGTACAATGCGTCACAACACAGGTCTCAGGGTTAACGCACTACAAATGGTGCTGGTGGGGGGGAATTCAAGAAGTTTGACAGGAAGCATTTTTCACAGAAAAAGTGGTGAATCTGGGCAAGCACCAAGTTCTAAAAATTCCTCACTGTGGCTGAAATGCACCAATTGCATTTTGTTTGCTTTTCTGTTAGCCATATATGTGAACTGGATTGTTTGTTGTTTAGCTTTTGTTTACTAGATAAGTGTACTAGACAAACAAATGTCTATTTTCAGGCACCGGAGAGTTACAAATGTAAAGCAGCAACACAATGTAACAAGGTATGTGCCACAGCGGATAATGAACAGCAAGTGCAATGTTAACAGCAACCAATGAGAAGGCAGTAGCATAGTTCAAATAATTAAAATCAGACAATTAAAACAAGTGACCAAATATAGACAATAGCAAAGGTAAACCATGAAACTGTAGTCATAGAAATAGGCAATAGGATTATCCACTATATCAGGTTAACTGAAAATGAATCAATTAATTAATCAGTCTATTTATTGGTTTGAAATTAGGGACTGAAAGGTACACTGAGCCAAAGCTCATTTCCAGGTGCGACCTGGGAAGGAAGGAGAGAACAGTGACAAAATACAAACCAGTCTGATAATGAAATTACAAGATCAATAACTATGCATAAGTGAAATACAAGCACAGACAGTAAGGCCAAATCCAAATTAGGTGCCAAATAAATAGCATACAAAATAAAAGGCAAAGGTGCAAAAAAAAAAAAAACACAACACAAACTCAAAAGTGCAGGAACCTGGATAATGCCCAAATAAGTTAGCCTAAGAGGTGACTGGAAACATAAAAAGTCAAATTCCATTTACTGTAGCCACTGGCAATGGTGATCCTTTAGCGCATACCTAATGAATGACTTGGAACAAGCTTCACAGGAGGTCTTTGGGGAGGGTCCAAAAGGACATGGGACAGGCACAAGGGAATAGTGCATTAGGGGAAAGACTGATGGGAAAGGGGGGGAGAGAGGGTGGACCGCCATGGCCATGGGCACAGTCCCAAAAACCAGACAACTTCAGGCAAACTGGATGCGCCACTAGGCCTTTCTTTGTTGTCATTTTCTATGTGTCTATGCAAGATGGACAACCCATCCCTTCCATCACTACACTATAATGTTAGTACAGTACGCATTCCTTGCAGCACAGCACTGCAAACAGCATCAGAGAAAAGGATAAGGGTAGGGATGGTGCACAAGTCTCCAGATCAGAGTGAAGCCATATTGGTGGTAAACTTCAACCTACAGGATGTGGATTGATGCATCACTCGAGCCAGCAGAAGAAGCCAACTGCTCCTGGATGCAGTCCAAGATAGCTTCTTAACTGAAGAAGCTAAGAATCAGGATATACTGGACCCAGTACTGGCAAACAGCAGCCATCTCAGAAGCATCAGTGTGGCAGAGTCCCTAAGAAGCAGTGATCACCAGTCAGTATAGTTTCAGCTCAATATGCGGATAGAAATCCTGAACTTCCAAAGGGCCAATTTCCCCGACCCGGTACTGTGGAGGGCAAGTACTCATGCCTCACCTGCCGTCCGTGTTAGTGAACTGGGGTCTGAACCCACCCTGGCCACAGGTGGGGCAAGCCAAAATTTTTCACCTAGAGCCAAGCCAGGGGTCTGGCTGGACTCTCACGAGCCAAAACATGAGCCGAGCCTGGCTACTGCAAGTTGTTCTTACATAGGAGTTGAATGTTTCAACACTACACTAACTGCTCAAGGTGACACAAATGCTTACTTTGACCATAACTGGCTCAGCTTGACCTTGGATCTCAGTTGGTTATAGAGGCCGAGCCAAGCCAGGCACTAAGGTCGATCCAGGCTCAAGTCTGTTCTGGCTTGCCTACCTCTACCCTGTGCCACCCAGGGGTTGGCGGGGACTGAGCGTCCCAGCAGATGCTCTCCTCCTCTAGGGAGGAGGGCAACTGTACTGCCACAACACTGCCTCCAGGAGACTATTCGTTTGCAAGTACCCATCGGTCAGCAGTTCCGCAGGTGGGGACACATAATATATCCTCCGATGTGCACACATCAAATAGCTGCCTCCATGGACTGCCTGTGGGTTTGGGGAGAACAATGGAAAACACTACTGGTTGCAGGATGCTGCCCATGGAGCCCCGACAGACCTCACACAGCCTAATGGGAACAGGGACCACAGATCCGCTGCACTGGAAGGGGCTTGAGGATCCTCCCCATTGGCCCGCCCACATGGAGCAGTTGTAGGGCACCCAGTGGCCTTAAGGTAAGTCCCAGTTATGGTGGGAGAGCAGGTTGAGGAGCCGTGAAGGCTGAATGGGACAGTCAGTTGGCGGGGGCGGGGGCAATTTCACTAAAGTAAAGGAGAATCTGAGAGTGTACCTTATCAAGCTTGAGGGGGATATGGTGGTGGAAGGAAAATAGTCCATAATTCATGATGGGATCCAGGTAGTCACAAACACCTGGCTGAAGCAGACAGGAAAGATGCACAGGCACAAGAAGTCACCCTGATCCACAGTGGAGGTTGTATGTGCTATGATATGGAAAAGGGATTCCTTCAAGAAATACAGAAGAACCCTGCAGGAGGAAGACAGGGTAGACTATCTGGATACACTAAAACAGCTAGTAGGGAGGTTAGACAGGCCAAGGAAGGGACGGAGTTGAAAATAGCATAGGGAGTTAAGGGTGGTGACAAGACATTTTTGGTACATCAGAGAAAAAAAATTATGATGTTGGAAGGTACTACAAGTTGAGAAAAGAGAGTGGGTGCAGAACAATGGAGGAAAGCCAGAAGTAGTAGGGATCAGTACCACAGGGAAGGACTGAAATAGGGAGTGCAGAGGAGGTGCTCATGTGTGAGGAGGCGATCACAGAGGACACAGTCCTCAAGGGGCATACGGCCCTCAAAGCAGGCACATCTCCTGGGCAAGATGGTATGCACTCAAGGGTTCCAAGAGAGCTGGCAGCAGTACTGGCAGCTCCACTGGCAGACCTGTTCAACAGCTCCCTAGACACACGAGTAGTGCCATGAGAGTTGAGGACTGTGGATAAGGTGCACTTGCAGAACAGTGGGATAAGAGATGAGCTGGGGCACTACACACCTTACTGCAGACTGCTTTGCTCTCAGTCCAGGTCACTGCATTCCCATGGCAGAGCCCCGGATTCTGTGGGGCATACTAAAGTTGCTGCTTGGGGCCTGGCTAAGGGGAAGCAACTGCCTCAGCGGGGGTCTAATTTGTCTCAGATCAATGTTGGAGGAGTCACAGGACTTCAACAGTCCCACCCCATGTAGGGCCCATGATTTTCCAGGAAACAAAAAAATACAGGTTACTCACCTGTAACTGGAGTTCTAGGAATGGTATATGTTGTTCATCCACACTGTCTGGTAGGTTCCTTGCTGCTTTAAATCTTGCTGGAAGGTCTTCAAACTGGCTCCTCCCACCCACCCAGGTGGTAAAACTCTGCTCCGCCCCATGATGCCAGATGTAGCCCGCTGAAAGCCAGGTTGTGCATCGGGCCAGGAGGCCGGAGATAGATGAACAATACATACCATTCCTAGAACTCCTGTTACAGGTGAGTAACCTGTATTTAGGACATGGATATGTTGTTCATCCACACTGTCTGGCAGACTCTAGCAGTTCTCCGGGAGGAAGGAGGCAAGGCACTACCCCTGCTTAGGAATAATGACTGGAGAACTGAGGCCCCAAAACCAGCATCACAGCGTGACCCAAGGTCGATGTGGCAGTGGGTGATGAAAGTGTGCAGACTTTCAGGTAGCAGCCCTGCAGGTTTCCTGGATACGGCGTCCTGGAAGCAGACACCAATGCAGCAGTATGGTGGGTAGAATGAGCTCTTATCCTCTGGGAGGCTCCATGCCCACCAACCTATAGTGAGATCTATGCAGGAGGTGACCCACCTGCCTATCGATCGACTTGGCTGCAGGTCTGCCAGGTGCGGCTTCAGCGTGAGTGACAAACAGCTGGCAACCTCTCTCCGAACTTCAGCCGTCCGCCTCCTTGTAATAGCCTTCTAGGGTCCAAAGTATGGAGCCTATATTCGGCCTCCGAGGTGTGATTGGGTAGAACACCGCAGAGTCAACACCTGGTTAAGGTGAAACTCCGACACCACCTTCGGAAGGAATTTCGGGTGGGGGTGCAGGACAACCTTGTCCCTGTGGAAGACCAGGGAAGGAGACTCGATGGAAAACGCCTGGAGCTCTCCCATCCTTCTGGCTGACGTGACAGCCACCAAGAAGGCTGTCTTCCACGACAGGTGAGAGATGTCACACCTGTGCATCAGTTCGAATGGCTTGCCCATGAGCTTAGCCAATACCAGCAGTAGATCCCAAGGAGGTGGAGGTTCTCGCACCAGAGGGGATATGTGATCAAGGCCTTTGAAAAAGCGCCCGACCTTCTCCTGCGCCACCGACTGCTTCCTGGCCCACGCCCGGTAAGCAGAGATGGCTGCCAGATGCACCTTGAGGGTCGTCGACCGAAGCCCTTGCTGAGAAATGGACCACAGGTAGTCCAGAATGCTAGCCAAGGAACAGGAGGAAGGGTCCAGGCCCTTGCCCCGACACCAAATGGAGAATCTCTTCCATTTAAAGGCATAGCATTTCCTGGTCGACTCCTTACGGGATGCCTCAACTACATTGAGGACCTCGTTGGAATGACCCAAGACCTGGAACTGTGGCCGCCAGGAACCAGGCCATCAGGTGCAGGGATTGAAGGTCGGATGGAATACCTTCCCTGATTGACTGAGATCAGGTCCAGGCGGGCTGGAAGCCGCCTCGAGCCTGGAGCTGAGACTGAGGAGATCTGGATACCAGAACTGGCGGGCCAGTCTCGGCTACCAGAATCACCTGTGCCTTGTCCCTCTTCACCTTGAGAAGCACCTTGTGGATCAAGGAAATGGGGAAAAGCGTGAGAAGAGGGCCGGGGTCCACGGCCTCGGAAGGCATCCTCCTGCAGGAGCCCTGCTGAGGGGCAGGCATGAAACAGTCTCAACTCGCATTCTCCCTGGAGGCAAACAGGTCCACCTGAGGCATGCCCCAGTGGGAGAACAGATCTTGTACTACCTCCGGCAGGAGAGACCACTCATGGGACGCAGCCCCTATCCGGCTTAGGGCATCGACCAGAATGTTGGAGGCTCCTGCCACATGGATGGCAAGAAGATCCTCCTCCAGGCTGTGCACAAGGGACCAAATGCGGAGAGCTTCCCTGCACAGAGGCATGGAGTGCATCCCGCCCTGGCGGTTTAGGTAGTACATGGTCGTGGTATTGTCCGTCTGGACCCGGACCACTTGACCCCGTATAAACGGAGCGAAGGCGGTGAGGGCTAGATGAACCGCTTGAAGCTCCAGCAGGTTGATGTGGCATCGGGACTCCCGTGGGGACCAGAGGCCATGCGCGCCCAGGCTCCCCAGATGGGCACCCCAACCCATCAGAGAGGCATCGGTCGATAGAGAGACCGCTGGCTCGGGCGACGAACGGGATGCCCTCCTGCAGATGTGCTGGAACGGTCCACCACTGGAGAGCGTTCCACATCCCCTGGGTCACTGTCACTAGCTGATCCAAGGGATCGGAGTGCTGTGACCATTGGCCAGCCAGTCCCCATTGAAGGGGACGCATGTACTAACCGGCCCAATGGACCACGCTGGTGCAGGCCGCCATGAGGCCCAGGAAGTCCTGGGCAGGGCGCAATTGCCCAACCTGAAATGACTGGGCAAAGGAGGAAAGAACCTCGGCCCTGTCCGCCGGGAGCCGTGCTCTGGCTCATAGACAGTCGAGCTCTGCCCCGATGAATTGCATCACCTGCTTTGGCATGAGTTCCAACTTGGCCTCGTTGATGAGGAGGCCAACCTGACAGCAAACCTGGAGGGCCAGATCCTGGACCGCTCCACCTCCATTCTGGAGGAGGCTGCAATCAGCCAGTTGTCCAGGTAGGGGTACACCCGGACCCTTGGCCGCAGAATGCTGTCACCACTGCCATGCATTTGGTGAAGATCCTGGGAGCTAGGAGAAGGCCGAGGGCATGGCCTGGACCTCAGAGGGATCCCTCTGCCCTGAGAGCGGAGGAATCTCTGGTGGGCAGACGGAGTTGGGACATGAAAGAACGCGTCCTGGAGGTCCAGGGAACAGAACCACATGCCTCGTTCCAAGGATGGAATGATCTGTGCCAGAGTGACCATCCTGAAGGTTCGAGACCATAGGAACCTGTTCAGGTTGTGCAGGTCTAGAATGGGGCACCAGACCCCCGTCCGTTTCGGGACCAGGAAGTACCTGGACACAAACCCCGGGTCTGGTGAAGGATCCGCCACCTTCCTGATCACCTCTTTTTCGAGGAGCAGGACAATGTTGGCTCGGCGAGCCGACAAAGAGGCGGCGGACCCCGTAGCCCCCTGAGGAGCGACGGCTCGGAAGGGCGGGGCCTGCTCGAACTCCAGAGGCAGGCCCTTTCCTACCATCTCCAACACCCAGCGGTCCGTGGTGATAGTGGACCAGGCAGAAAGGAAGTTGCGGAACTGTCCCCCCGTGTGGGGAACCCAGGGGGACGTGACGAGGCTGGGGGACGACACCCCTCAACCCGTCACTGGGCAGGTTTGGAGGAAGGACCGGCCGTGGGAAGTCCTGGGCCTTTTCCTCCCTGCTTCCTATTAGAGGAAGCCGCAGGCTTGGCTTTGGGATGCCAAGCGTGAGCCTGCTGGCCCTGATGCTGGTGTTGCTGGGCCGGACATGCCACAGGCACAGAAGGGCGAAAGGACTTATGTTGCTGATGACGGCCCTTGTCCTTCTGGGCAGAGGTGACAGAGTCCAGGGTAGCATTGGACTTTTCGATCTGCTGGAGGTGGCCTTCCACTTCAGGGCTGAACAGGACAGTCCCCAAGAAGGGGACGTCCGCCAATTTATGCTGGGTATCTGCCGTGAAGGTGGATATCCTCAGCCATGCTCTGCGGCGCATGGCAACTGCGGCCGCTACTGATCTGGCACAGGAGTCTCCAATGTCCAGAGCCGTTTGGAGCTGCTGTTTCGTCACCGCCCTTCCCTGATCCCACACCTGCTTGACCGTGGTCTGCAGGTCAGCCGGGAGATGAGGGATCACCTCATCCAGGGAGCCCATGAGGGCGTGGGAGAAGTGTGCCATCAGCACGGCCGAGCTGGCCTGGTGAAGGCCTAGGGAGGACGCAGCGTACACCTTGCGCCCGGCACGTCCAGCTTTTTGGACTCCTTGTCGGGGGGCTTATCCACATTCCTAGCGTTCCCGGAACGCCGGAAACACTATTGGTGACTAACCCCTCCGCAAACGGGTGCTCCGAAAAACTGGACAAAGAGCCGGTAGGGACCGCATACTTCCTGGCCAAAGGCACAGGGCAGGAAGCCGGCCGCTGCCAGAGCTCCAAGGCTGGGCCATCAATGGCTTCAGCCACTGGAACGGCCTCCGTGGGCAAATCCTCGGTCCAGTATCTCCGTCAGGGGATACTTGCCCGCTTGGATATGGCCTTGAGCCATTTGGGTGACTCCGAGAGCTGAAGCAGAACCATGAGCGACGATGGGCTCGCCCACTGACTCGCCCGTCGACTGGCGAGTCCGCCAAGAGATGCCTGGGGCTTGAGACACCCTCCACCTGCAGAGGATGGTCGGGATTGAGGGTGACCGACAACCTGTGGGGCAGACCCTGACCCGACCGAGAGTCCTTGGTCGGCGCCCCCGATTTCGGTTGTGGAGGCGGAGGTTCCACCACAAATCGGTGGGGCAGCTGGTTTCGGCCGAACAACCAGCCCAGGCTTGGGCACCTAGACTACAATGAGGAGCTGTTTCAGCCTTTCGGGTGACAGCCACTTGATGGCCGGGGAAGGCGACGGTGTCGGCTTGTTCCCGGACAAAAGTAGCTGCTGCCACATTAAGTCCTTGTAGTGTTGACGCAATTTGCGCCGAAGCCTCTCCTCTTCCGAGGAGGAAGACGAGGACGAGCGGCACCATCGCTTACCTCGGTGCCGAGACTGAGACCGCCGATGTCGGCGGGATTGGCTGGACTGAGACGAGGTCCGAGACCAAGACCCTCGGTGTTTCCGAAGGTGGGTCTGGGAGGGAGCAGGGGGACACACGCTCTTCCCTTGGCTCGGGAGCCTTGACCAGGGACTCCGGCACAGGAGGCACAGGCAAGTCCTCGGTCTCCACCAGGGGAACCGGTGAAGAAGGGTTGTCGGCTTCACCAGTCGACAGCCCGTCCGACGGGTCGAGAAAAATCTCGACCGCGTCGACGGGTGTCTCAGACGGCTGACCTGACGGGGACATCGTGAAGCCAGCGGCCTTAGCCGCAACCTCGACCTAAGTAGAGTGCCGACTGTCCAGGGAAGGGGATATCTCCCGCTCCCACGAACGTCGACGGTGGGACTCACCTTTCGAGTCCTTCTTTTTGGAACGAGAAGTGTGTCCCGATGGTCCCTCTCCCTTCGTGGAAGGTGACTGGCAAAGCTCCTTAAAAGAAGCTGTGTAGGAGGATCCCAGAGAGAGAAGGATAAATGCTGCGACCGAGGAAGATGAGGATGTGGCCTGGGCCGCCTCCTCCTCGAGGGCGATCATCTGCTCGAGTTGATCAGCCGAGCCATCCGCCGCTGACACTGCCAACGGGCCTCCTTGGACTCCACCGGTGGTTAGCGCTTCTCGGGGCGTCCAAGCTGTAACCGGGCAGCGTGGTCTTCTAGGACGTTGGCCAAAAACGATCAACATAACTCGCAGGCCTGCGGGTCGTGATCTAGGCCATGGCAGTAGGCATGCGTGGGGTGGGTCCGTCCTAGACATCTTCTGACCCGCATGGGCACCACCGAAATCTGGGAGTCGATTTGTCCATTGCAGCCAGAGGGAGTAATTAGACTGAAGTCTTGAGAACTTTAGGAATTATTTTAGGGTGAACCAAAGAATTAGGATCCAGTCTACACGCAGAGCGTTAAGGAGGGAACCTGAGCTTCCAAGTGGTAAGGAAGATCTGGGCCATGGGCGCGGAGCGAGAGTTTTACCACCCGGTGGGGTGGGGACCAGCTTGAAGTCCTTCCGGCAAGATTTAAAGCGGCAAGGAGCCTGCCAGACAGTGTGGATGAACAACATATCCATGTCCCTAGAAACAATGAAAACTAGCACTGGCCAACACGAAACATGTCTGCTTGCTAGTATCTGGTGGCATAGATAGCGCAGCAGTTAAAAGTAAGAAATTAAACGTTTTAACAGTAAAATAGTCATGATTGTAAAATGAACAGGTTCACATTGAACACTACTGTTTCTTAGACTGTGAACCTGAATTTTCAAGATATCTGTTCTCTAACACAACAGGTGTCACTGATCAAATCCCACCCAAAGTGTGATTTTGCAGGACTGTGAAAACAGGTTTGGAAAAGAGGTTTAAAAATGAAACCTGCTATGCACATGATGTTGGGTAACAAAACAAAAGAGGCTATGGAGTCCTCCCTTTTGTGGCCCCCACCTGTGGAATTCTCTACCTCGTCGGATCAGAGTGTGCCTGACCATTGAGAGTTTCCAAACCCTCAATGGTGGGCTGAAAACAAAACCACTGAGAGTTGCAAAACTGACTTGAAAACCTATTTGTTTCAGCTAGCTTTTCCTGATTTTGATGATTAACTTGTATTATCTTAGACTCATGATTATTTTATAACTGATTTTATTTTATTTTTACTGTATGAATGATTCATTGTTTATTGTACAGTGCTGTGATCTTTTGGAAAGCGCTCATAAATAAAGTTGATGTAATAAAGATACAATAAAGATGATATGATAAAAACATGGGACTAAAATGTAAAAAAAAAAGGCAAAATTACGAGCAAAAGTTCTAAATGCATTAAAAAGTCATTAACAGGACTCGTCTTGTTTTCAGTCAGTTTGTGGGAAAGCATCTCCTGCATCGTTCAGAGGATTACTCTGTGAGACCCTAGTGAGGTAAGTGAGGGACTGGGGGGGGATGGGACTAGAAACAGCGGTGGACAGTTACCTTTCTTTAATAAGCCAACACTGGGAACTGGCGCACCCAGTGTTGCTATATTCTTTGGTGGCACTGAGTGTTTGGCACCCCGGTGTAACAGTGTGGCAGGGGGATGTTTGCCGACAACAGGGGTTGAGCACCCTTGTGTCAAAGTGAGTGGCAGGGGAAGGTTTTTGGTCATACCAGGGGTTGGGAACCCTGGTGTTGCACAGTGTGGCGGGCCCATTTTGTGAGGGAAGACACTGGAGTTGCACATCCCAGTGTCACTGTACATAATAGAGATAGAGATATATATAATATATATATATATAGATATAGAGAGATATATATATATAGATACAGTAGATAGATATAGATACAGTAGATAGATATAGATACAGTAGATATATATATATATTATATAGATACAGTAGATATATATATATATATATATACACACACACACACACATATATACACACGTGTGTGTGTGTGTGATGTTTACCAGCACCAGGGGCTGGGCACCCCAGCGTCAGAGTGTAGTGGGGGGCTGCAATTCAGCACTTAAGCCCTTCTGCCGATACTGTCAGCATTTGGTTCTGGTGTTGGGCAGTGGCTCGGGGATTGTCTGAGCTGCTGTGCTCCTCGGAGCACAGCAAACTCAGAAAAGAATGAAAAAACACAAGGTACTGCATCAGCATATGGGCTGAAAACAAAACAAAAAGGAAGAATTAAAGCAGCAGTGCAATTAAAAATGTTTTTCTAAAAAGTTTGTTTCAGATACAATTAATGAAAATATTAGCATACCTGTCAAATCTACTTTACTAGTTGCTGCATACCGGAGTTTTGTAATCAATCATAAATCCTTGGCAGGTCTACTGAACTATTTTTAAACCAAATGCGGAGGCATCTCTTTTTCATGAGAAAAAACAACAACAAAAAACACCTCATTAAAGATATAAAATACTCAATTTTGGTAGATTTAGAAAATTTTTACCACCAAGTAAACTGGAAGATGCCTGGAATCTTTCAGAGTGAAAAATATTGTAGGGTCAAATTATTCACCCAGTTTCAATGCACTGCTGCTTTAAATACATGCTGAAAATAGAGTTAGAATCAACCCTTCAACCATAGTTCTTCTTCAGGAATGATCTAAAACAGATAAAAACAAAATCAGTTAAGAGCTAAGGGCAGGGCTAGAAATAAATTTTTGAGATGCCTGTCCGAGGGACAGGTGGAATGTAAATGTTGCCTGTCTGGACAAAGTTTTACCTGTCCACATTTTTGTGAGGTGAATTTTAAACTTAAAACATAAAATGGACTGTAAAGTGGAAAGAGAGAAAACTGTTGCTTTTTGGGGGGTTATTTTTCAAGGTAAAACACTGATTGAGTCTAGTCTATTTCTGAATCAGAACTTGAATCTAGTCTGCAGCCATATGGTCTCACATGAGGTCTTCTCTTTTGTTTTCCAGATTTGAACCATAGTGTTATGGCATCCTGCAGGACAAATGTAGAAACGCTAGCATCTGACAGCTTGACACGCATTAGTTCAGATGCAGTCAAAGGAGACAGACAGGACCGCCAGTCAGACTTCACTCTGCCCATCAAGCTGAATCCTCTCTCAACTACTGCAGTTTGGTTTGGGATCAGTAGAGCTATTGTGACTAAGACCAGAATATCAGGGAATCGTTCATGTGCATCATTATGGAGAATTTTTTGCCAGAAATCCAAATAGTGAAATTTCAGAGACAGCTCATTCAGCGATTTTTTCATAAGTGGTTTAAGCTCTAACCATTGCGCTTCAATCAAGTTTATATTATTATTGTGTTTCTTCAGTAGGTCACTGTAGTGCTCTGTGAGGGTTCTGACTTCCTCACTGCCATAAAGGCTAGTTGGTCACTATCTAGTGGTAACTGTAATGGGTTAAATATATTGAATGACCGTAGGACTTTGTCTGTTTTAAAATCGTGAGTTAATATATTCAATTGTTGATGAAAGAAGGTTGTAACATCACTAACACTGCCCGCTTGGTTCTATCTATAGAATATCCCTTTCTAAGTTAAGGAAGATATCAGATCCACGGAACTGAACCTGAGTAGTGGCTGAGCCTGTCAGTCGACTTGTGCTAGTGTCACTGTCAGCTGTGTCAGAGTCAGGAGCAACAGCAATTCGTTACAGACTTTGTCAAGTTTATCCTCATGCAGGGTAGTTCTCTAGCCAGAGCACCGTGCTTTAACCTTGCTGACTATTGTTTCTACTGTTGAGCTGTCTTGTAGAGTTAGACTGAAGGCCATCATGACATAAAGGTATTCAGCCAGAAACTGAGAAAAGAGGACAAATCTCACAGTACTTATTGTTTTGAACAACCCACTGGCCTGATCTTTTGTTTGCCCTGGTGTGGAAGCAATGTGCTGTAAATGTACAACTAAGGCCTTGTAGCTGAACAGAATAACAGACAGAGCCCTTTCTTGTGTGCAACCCACGGGTCCCTGACACGTTAACTGGTTTGTGAATGGTGTACTTCATATTACTGGCTAACTCTTTGAGACCGGCCCAGTTTTTGGGAGACTTATGGTATATTTTATAGATAACAACAGATGGAAGTCTTAATGGGTTTCATGTATGGAATAGATGTTGCTGATTGCTTTATAGCTAGCTCCAACTTGTGGGCACTGCACTGAATCCCTAACAAATGAGGTACGTCTTTCAAAATCCTGCCAAACACCCCAGTCACTTCACCCAACATGACGGGTGCCCCATCAGATCCAAAAGCAACAATTTTTTCTTTCCAGTCTTTACAGTCCAAGGTGAATTCTAAGGCATCACCTATTGAGTTATAAATGCTTTCACCATTTGGAATAGAGACTGGCTGAAGGAAACAAATTTGTTAACTGGACGGAAATTTTCCATTGTCCTAATATAGACTGCCTTCTCTTCTGTTACTGAGGCATCAGTGCTCGAGTCACATAGGACAGAGATGAAAGTGTTACTGTTAACCAGTTTTGCATCTTTTATCCTTATTGATTCTGAAATAAAATGTGTGACGTTGCTGCCTGTTTGACACTTCTATAACTGACTCAGACATTTGCACCATTTACATGTTGTAATTCTAAGATGCCAGGAAATCTGTGAATGGGCCTTCTGAATTAATCAAATAAAGAGTTGTTCTAAAACAAATGTTCCACTTGTGTCGCCTCATTTTTTTCCATTTGTATTATTCTCGTTCTATTGCTAAGTTGGAAGGGTCTGTGTTAGGCGCAGTATTTTTTCATTGGCTAATTTATGAGGTTTGGAGAGTTCATGAGCTCGTATATTTCAAGTCTCATGCTCTTACAGCCACTCATGAAAGTGTTCGTCTCCTTAAGTATTTTTGCAGTATGAGCAGGTCATGCCCACATCAGGCTCATATAGTAGCCACTCCTATTTTTTCTTCAGGTCTCCTGGAACCCCTTTCTTTTGCCCGGGACTCCCACCACTTTCAACAGTAGTCAGAGTTGCTGGCATATCAGCGCTAGCACTACAAGTTGTCACATCTGTGGCCACAATGGTGGGGTGAGTAGTTGGTGCTACTGAGTCTATCAGTAATGGAGAAGCAATACATAGAAGAACCCGAGCTTTCTCCTCCCTCTTGGCTTGAAACTGAAGGCTTTCCTGTAATTTTTTTAAAGCCAAACTTTAACAAAGACATTTTTTTCCCCTTTTGGTTTACTTAGTTAGTACGAATTTAAAGTACATTAACCACTCTGAAGACAGTGGACACTACAGTGAAGTGATGATCAGAGATATTAGAAGACGTGAACAGTCTGTTTAGTTTTCTTTCCCTCCCTGTAAGACCCCGGACAAAAGAGTTTAATATTTACATTTTCCCCCCGCTCAGATTTCACAACTAAAACCTGAGGGGTATCCTTTCTGTCAACCTGTTTTGTAATTTAATCCCCTCCTCTCCCTTTGACAGTGCCTTCTTTTCACAGTTTCACTCAATTTTACTTTTATTCAGTTAGTCCAGTGGCAGAGCACAACAGCAGGCTGACAGGGGCTAGTTTAAATTAGCAGTAGTAGTACAGTAAGTCCGTCAGTATCTATCTTCAAGGTTCAAGCTCTGGAGGGCTTTACACAGGCTGAGTGAACAATAAGCTTTAATAGAGCCTTGCCTTCACCTCTCTGCACACTCAAGATATATTTTATTCAGAGTCAGAGATGATGAGACTTGCAGATCACAAGGTCTCTTTTGGCTTTGACAGAGTTTTAGGTGTGTACAGGTACAGCGTCTGACTGCTTTGAGACTTGACTTGCACTAAATAAATCCCTTGTTCACCTCCCTCTCCTCCAAGTACCAGCAGGACTGATTCACACAAACTGAGCCCCAATGCTAGAGCCCTGAGAAGGGCTGTTGAGAATTTGCAGAAGTCTTTTTTTCCACTTTGAGACTAACTAAATAAATCCCTTGTTCACCTCCCTCTCCTCCTCCAAGTACCAGCAGGACTGATTCACACAAACTGAGCCCCAAATGCTAGAGCCCTGAGAAGGGCTGTTGAGAATTTGCAGAAGTCTTTTTTCACTTTTTAAGACTAATAAACTCTCTCTTGTTCACTTCTCCTCTCTCCTCCAAGTACCAGCAGCCCCAAATGCTAGAGCCCTGAGAAGGCCTGTTGAGAAATTGCAGAATTTTGTTTTTCCACTGCTCTCTCTCCTTCAGCTCCTCACCCTATGGCCAGACTAGTGAGGTGAGGAGCGCAGTCGGCGCTCAGTCAGTTTTCCGCTCGCTGAGAGGTCAGGGTGGACGCTAGTAGCTGCAGTCACTTGACCTCGTCAGTGGAATGGGCGAGCTGGAGCTGCACTTTTCGGTGGGCGGAGCTATGCGCTATGACGCCGGACAGCTGGTCTCGAAATCCTCCTGCCTGCCGCTGGGTCCTAGTGCCCAGCTCAATACTTGGCTGCAAATTTACTGGCTGTGAAAACTGCCTGTCCCCGGACAGGCGGACTTCATAAACGGGGTTGTCCTGGTGGAAAACGGTTGTCCAGGGGACGGGTGGACAGTCAGTTATTTCGAGCCCTGGCTAAGGGAAAAAAGGGATATATACATGTGTATATGTACGGGGGTGGACCTAGGAGAAGAAAGCGATAATAGGAAAGGTAAGAATAGAGGCAGGAAAACAAAAATGTAATGATGGGGATGGAGAGGCAGATTACGGAGTGAATGAGCTGAGGAGTCCTCAAGTTGGACTGGGGGCTGGCAGTATAACCTAGAGGTTAGAGTAACAAGCTGTGAATGAGCTTGGTACATCCAGCAGACCTGGGTTCGATTCCCACAACCTCCTCTGGGATACTGTGCGACTCAGAGCAAGTCACAGCCTCCCCAGTGCTCCTGGGTCACCCCTGAAAATTGAAACACAGAAACATGGAAGCTGTCGGCAGAAAAGGACCTCTCAGCCTGCCGTGAAAGTCCCTACATACGTGCCACCATAAACCCCACTGATCTCTGCCCCCAGCCTTGAAACAAAGGTCCCCCTATGTCCATCACATGTATGTTTAACCTATTACTGTCTCAATACCCACCACCTCTGCTTGGAGGCTGTTCCAGGTGTCCACCACCATGTCCGTAAATAAATATTTCCTCATGACCCCTCCAGTCTCCCTTCCAGCTTCATATCATGCCCCTTGTCCTTGAGCATCTCTTTCTGTGCAATATGCCACCCTCCTGTACCTTACTAATACCTTACGGTATCTGAATGTTTCTATCATGTCTCCTTTCTGTCCTTTCCTCCAGTGAGTAGATATTTAATTTCCAGAGTCTTTCCTAGTAGTGCTTCTGATGCAGGCCATCCACCATTTTGGTTTCTCTTTTCTGTACGCCTCCACCCGATTATGTCCTTCCTGACATGGGGCCTCCAGAACTGGACACAGTATTCTAGGTGTGGTCTCACCGCTCATCTATAATGGTAACACTACCTCCTTTTTTATGGCTGTGGGCAAAGCCTACAGCCATATCAGTCTAGCTTGAAAAAGGGTTTCCATGGAACACATTTTTTCATAGTTTACAGTGTATCCTTCCATAACACTGCAAATCCCTATGGCAGTTAACAAATATTCCTTTCTTTCTTTTTAGAATGATGGACACAGAACTCCGAGCTGCTTTTCTCTGAGAGCAAATGTGCACACCTTTCAAACAAATCTAAATATGTTTACAACTGTTCAAGGTGCAGAAAAATAACCAGGATGAAAGTTGTTCAGGACAAAAAGACCTCTCACTTGAGGGTAGTCACTAATCTGAATAATAATCTAATATTTTGTAAAATGTGGCCTTCCAAACAACCTCATTTTTTTCTCTCTGAGTGAGCATGGTAGGAGTCATGCCAAACAAATGTAAATACCTCAGAATGTATACAGGTTACCAATATACAACCAACATGAACGTTGTTTTGGACAAAATGATCTTTAAAATGAGGGTGGTCACTAATCTGAATACTAGTTTTTTTTTTTTTGTTTGTTTTGTTTTTAAATATAGCCATCCGAAAGGTGAAAATTGTGAAGAAAAATGAAAATTCATGTAATCAGATGGCCATAGTTTAAAAAAAATATAATTAGTGCAGCTTATTGAATAGGCTCACATGAAAGGTCTTTTTGTCCTGAACAGTTTTCATACTTATTTGTAAACCTTTACAGATATTTACATTTGTTTAGCATAACTCCTGTTGTACTTCTAAATAGTCTGTTTTGCAAATTACGCCAGTTAAGTGAAATTCTAAACCAGATCACCTTGTTCATCTCTTGTCATGCCTAATTTAAAGTTGACAGTAATTGATTACTTATGTGCAGCTGTTTGAAATGTCTCTATTTCATACATTATATTTATACCTCTAAAGGATCCATGTGCCTGAATAAAAGCGGAAGCTGTTAGTTGCGTTTTGTATTGTTTTCTTTGTATGGACAACATTCTGTGCAGTTCCTTTCATGGAACCAAAATTTGGAGGTTTGACTATGTCACTTCATGGTTTCAGAACCATGGGCACTGTACTGATAAGTTCCTGCTAACATTTCTGAAACCGTGAAGACACAGAAAAACTTGTCGCTGTATTGGTCCTTGTAATACAAGATCCACCAAACAGATGAGTTGATACCTTTTATTGGACCAACAGAGTCGTTAGAAAGAACACAGGTGCTTTCAGTTTTTGGATTACACAGAATCCTCCATCAGAAAACACTGGCAGTTGTTTTAGAAGAACATACTTTCTCAAAACTCAGATCATACAAGAAAAAAACACAACAGATGAAAAGTTGCCATGGACCTCACTGGTTAAAACTGCATTCAAAAGACAACATACCCATCTAAAGACAGCAAAAGATCCATCAAAAGAAAGCTATCACAAGGTCAAATGACACTGATTTCAAAGTTCACCCTGAGAAAAGATATAAATCAACTGTAGCTTCATTTTAAAACCCTGTGTGTGTGTGCTAGCATTAGTAAATGACAATGATTAATAACCACAAGGAAAATTGCTGACAACTTCAGGAGAACTTTAACAAAACATAATATTTGGATAAAGTTCAGCTTGTATTTCATATTAGTTCTTTATTCCTCCCTATTATTTGTTGTCGAGGTCAACTGCATGAAAAACAGGATTTTGCTCTAAAGAGTTCATATTTCTGTTGCTGTCTCCCTACGGAGATCATAATGCACTGCTTGTGATGCCACAGTTAGTCTCATTGCAACAGCTTGTGATGTCACAACAGAGCATTATGACCCGGACGTGGGAGTAAGCTATAGAGCAGATTAAAGTAACTGTAAGGGATAACAATCATGTATTCATGCACATTTCTTCAGTAATAAATAATAGGGAGGAGAAATCTAGAATATATATGGAATACAAGCAGAATTTTAACTACTTATGTTTTCAAAGTTTTCTTTCAGGTGTCAGTAGCTCTTTCAGCAATACATGGCAAATAATGTTAAAAGTCTCATATATCGAAAATATCTATGTGTTAAATAAAAACAGGTGAGAATACAACCTACCCTAGTGTAAATTAAGCATTCACCAGCTGTTTCACACAGTGGTGTCAGATTTTACGCAGTGTACTGTTCAGATACATTTTTCTTAAACTGTGTACAATAAATACAGGTTATTCACCTGTAACAGGAGTTCTAGGAATGGTATATGTTGTTCATCCACACTGTCTGGCAGGTATCTTTGCCGCTTTAATTCTTGCTGGAAGGTCTTCAAGCTGGCTCCTCCCACCCACCCGGGTGGTAAAACTCTCGGCTCCGCCCCATGACGCCAGATCTGGCCCGCTGGAAGCTCAGGTTGTGCGTCGAAGCTGGGGAGGTTGGGTGGGTCGTGTGGATGAACAACATATACCATTCCTAGAACTCCTGTTACAGGTGAGTAACCTGTATTTCTAGGGACATGGATATGTTGTTCATCCACACTGTCTGGCAGACTCCTAGCAGTTCTCCGGGAGGAGGGAGGCAAGGCGCACACCCGATACTTACTTGGGAAAGAGAGACTGGAGAACTGAGGCCCCAAAACCAGCATCCCGGCGTGACTCGAGGTCGATGTGGTAGTGGGTAATAAAGGTATGTGCCGACTTCAGGTAGCAGCCCTGCAGCTATCCTGGAAAGGGCGTCCCTGGAAGCAGCTACCGATGCAGTGGTATGGCGAGTAGAATGAGCTCTTATCCTCTGGGAGGCTCCATGCCAGCCAACCTGTAGCAGAGCTCTATGCAGGAGGTGATCCACCTGCCTATCATCCGCTTTGCTGCAGGTCTGCCAGGCTCTTGACTCAGCGTGGGTGACAAACAGCTGGCGAACCTCTCCTGAACTTGGCCGTCCGCTCCTTATAATAGCGGCGTTCATCTAGGGTCCAAAGTATGGAGCCTATACTCTGCCTCCGAGGTGTGATTGGGTAGAACACCGCAGAGTCAACACCTGGTTAAGGTGAAACTCTGACACCACCTTGGAAGGAATTTGCAGGTGGGCGCAGACAACCTTGTCCCTGTGGAAGACCAGGTAGGAAGGCTCGATGGAAAGCGCCTGAAGCTCTCCCATCCTTCTGGCTGACGTAATAATCACCAAGAAGGCGGTCTTCCACGACAGGTGTGAAAGATCACACCTGTGCATTGGTTCGAATGGCTTGCCCATGAGCTTGGCCAATACCAGCAGTAGATCCCACGGAGGTGGAGGTTCTCGCACCAGAGGGGAAATGTGGCCAAGGCCTTTGAAAAAGCGCCAGACCACCTTCTCCTATGTCACCAACTGTTTACCAGCCCACACCCGGTAAGCAGAGATGGCTGCCAGGTGAACCTTAAGGGTCGTCGACCGAAGCCCTTGCTGAGAAAGGGACCACAGGTAGTCCGAAATGCTTGCAGGCAGTCGGAAGGGTCAAGCCTTCCCTGGCACCAAATGAAAACCTCTTCCATTTGAAGGCATAGCATTTCCTGGTCGACTTACGGGACGCCTCAACGACGTTGAGGACCTCGTCGGAAAGACCCAAGGCCTGGAACTCTAGCTGCTCAGGAACCAGGCCGTCAGGTGCATGGATTGAAGGTCCGGATGGAATACCTTCCCCTGGTTGACTGAGATCAGGTCCGGGCGGGCTGGAAGCCGCCTCGGGAGCCTGGAGCTGAGGCGGAGGAGATCTGGATACCAGAACTGGCGGGGCCAGTCTGGGACTACCAGAATCACCTGCGCCTTGTCCCTCCTCGCCTTGAGAAGCACCTTGTGGATCAAGGGAAATGGGGGAAATGCGTAGAAGAGGCTCTGGGTCCACGGCATCCCCCTGCAGCGAGCCCTGCTGAGGGGGGCAGGCATGGAACAGACTCAGCTTCGCATTCTCCCCGGAGGCAAACAGGTCCACCTGAGGGGTGCCCCAGAGGGAGAAGAGATCTTGTACTACCTCCGGCAGGAGAGACCACTCTTGAGACGCAGCCCCTATCCGACTTAGGGCATCGGCCAGGGTGTTGGAGGCTCCTGCCACGTGAATGGCTAGGAGATCCGCCTCCAGGTTGCGCACTAGGGACCAAATGCGGAGAGCTTCCTTGCATAACAGCAAGGAGCACGTCCCACCCTGGCGGTTCAGATAGTACATGGTTGTGGTGCTGTCCGTCTGGACCTGAACCACTTGACCCCGTAGAAACGGAGCGAAGGCAGTGAGAGCTAGACGGACCGCTTGGAGCTCCAGCAGGTTGATGTGGCATCGGGAATCCCGAGGGGACCAGAGGCCGTGCGCTCGGTGTTCCCCCAGATGGGCACCACAACCCATCAGAGATGCGTTGGTCGAGAGAGAGACCGTCGGCTCGGGGTGGACGAACGGGATACCCTCCTGCAGATGTGCTGGAACGATCCACCATTGGAGAGCATTCCACATCTCCTGGGTCACTGTCACGGGCCGGTCCAATGGATCGCGGCATTGTGACCATTGGCTGGCCAGTCCCCACTGAAGGGGATGCATGTACCAGCAGGCCCAAGGACCACGCTGGTGCAGGCCGCCATGAGGCCCAGGAAGTCCCGGGCAGGGCGCAATTGCCCAACCAGAAATGACTGGGCAAAGGAGGAAAGAACCTCGGCCCTGTCCGCCGGGAGCCGTGCTCTGGATCGCAGAGAGTCGAGCTCTGCCCCAATGAACAGAATCACCTGCCTTGGCACGAGTTCCGACTTGGCCTTGTTGATGGAGGCGGCCAGCCTAAGAGCAAACCTGGAGGGCCAGACCTCTGGACTGCTCCGCCTCCGGTCTGGAGGGGGCTGCTATCAGCCAATCGTCCAGGTAAGGGTACACCCGGACCCCTTGGTGCCGCAGGAATGCTGTCACCACTGCCATGCATTTGGTGAAGATCCTGGAAGCTAGGGAGAGGCCGAAAGGCATGGCCCGGAACTCGTATAGGGATCCCTCTGCTCTGAAGCGGAGGAACCTCTGATGGGACGGATGGATTGGGACGTGAAAGAATGCGTCCTGGAGGTCCATGGAGCAGAACCACACGCCTCGTTCCAAGGATGGGATTATCTGAGCCAGAGTGACCATCCTGAAGGTCCGAGACCTTAGGAACTTGTTCAGGTCGAGAATGGGGCGCCAACCCCCCCGTCCGTTTTGGGACCAGGAAGTACCTGGACACAAACCCCGGATCTGGAGGAGGATCCGCCACCTTCCTGATTACCTCTTTTTCGAGGAGCAGGGCAATATCGGCCCGGCGGGCTGACAGCGAGGCTGCAGAACCCGTGGCCCCCGAGGGGCGACGGCTCGAAAAGGCGGAACCTGCTCGAACTCCAGAGGCAGGCCTTTTCCTACCACCTCCAACACTCAGCGGTCCATGGTGATAGCGGACCAGGCGGAAAGGAAGTGGTGGAGCCGTCCCCCCACGAGGGGAACCCAGGGGGGAGTGACTAGGTTGGGGGTGGCACCCCTCAACCCGTCACTGGGCAGGCTTGGAGGAAGAACCGGCCGAGGGACCTCCCGGGCCTTTACCTCCTTGCTTCCTGTTGGAGGAAGCCGTCGGCTTGGGCCTGGGGCCGCCAAGCGCGAGCCTGCTGGCCCTGTTGCTGATGCTGCTGGGCCGGTCGAGGAGCAGGGACCGAAGGACGAAAGGACTTCTGCTGCTGACGGCCGCCTTTGTCCCTCTGGGTGGAGGTGAGAGTCCAGAGTGGCATTGGACTTCTCGATCCGCTGGAGGTGTCCCTCCACTCCAGGGCCGAAGAGGTCAGTCCCCAAGAAGGTGACGTCTGCCAACTTGTGCTGGGTATCCGCCGTGAAGGTGGAAATCCTCAGCCACGCCCTGCATCGCATGGCCACTGCGGCTGCTACTGACCTGGCACAGGAATTGCCTATGTCCAGAGCAGTCTGGAGCTGCTGCTTCACCACCGCCCTACCCTGGTCCCGCACCTGGCGGACCGTGGTCTGCAGGTCAGGCGGGAGATGAGGAACAACCTCATCCAGGGAGCCCATGAGGGCGTGGGAGAAGTGTGCCATCAGCACGGCCGAGCTGGCCTGTCGGAGGCCGAGGGAGGATGAAGCGTACACCTTGCGCCCGGCAAAGTCCAGCTTTTTGGACTCCTTGTCGGGGGGCTTGTCCACATCCCGAACGTTACTGGAACACCGGAAAATGCTGTCAGTAACTAGCCCCTCAGCAGAGGGGTGTTCCGAGAAACCGGGCAAAGAGCCGGTAGGGACCGCATACTTCCTGGCCATCCTGGCCGAGGGCGCAGGACAGGAAGCAGGCCGCTGCCAAAGCTCAAGGCTGAACCGACAATGGCCTCAGCCACGGAAGGCCTCCAGTGGGAGAATCCTCGGTCCAGAATCTCCGTCAGGGATACTTGGACCGTTTGGACTGGGCTCGAGCTGCATCCCGGTGGACTCGAGATAGTCGAAGCAGACCCAAGAGGACGATGGGCTATCGTCCACTGACTGGCCCCCGGAGGACTCCAGATCGCACTGCCAGGAGAACAGGGAGGAATAGTCGTTGGATTCCGAAGAGTCTGCGAAAAGCTGCCTCGGCCCTGAGCCAACCTCCACCTGCCGAGGACGGTCGGGAGTGAGGGTGACCGACAACCTGTGGGGCAGGCCATGACCCGACCGAGAATTCTTGGTCGGTGCCCCTGACTTCGGTTGTGGAGGTGGAGGTTCCACCACAATCGGTGGACCAGCTGGTTTCGGCTTAGCAACCGGCCCTGGGGCGGGCAACTCGACTGGAACGAGTGGTTGCTTCGGCCGTTCCAGCGACACAGCCACTTGATGGCCGGGGTCGGCCAGGCCGGGATAACAGCAACTGCTGCCACATAAGATCCTCCGTGGCGCCGGCACAACTTGCGCCGTAGCCTCTCCTCACCGAAGGGAGGATGAGGAAGAGCAGCGTCGCCGCTATTTCGATAACGAACCGAGATCCGATGTCGGGCGGAACGGCTGACCGAAGAGGTCAGAGACAGAGACCCTCGGGGGACCGAGGGTGGGTCTGGGAAGGGCGGAAACCCGCCTTCCCTCGCGCTCGAACTTTAACCGGGACTGCGGTCCCGAAGAGCAGGCAGATCTCTCGTATCCACCGGGGAACCGGTGAAGGAGGGTTGTTGGCTTCTCCAGTCGACAGTCCGTCTAACAGATCGAGAAAATCTCGACTTAAATCGGAAGTCTCGGCAGGCTGGCCTGTGGGGGGGCACCGTGAAGCCAGCAGTCTCAGCTGCAACCTTGACTGAAGTCAACGGTCGGCAGCCCGGGGAGGGGGACCTCTCCCGCTCCCACGAACGCCGACGATGGGACTTACCTTTCGATTCCCTTTTCTTGGACCAAGAACAATGTCCCGAGGGCCCCTCTCCTTTCGTGGAAAGGGACTGAAAGCTCCTTGAACGAAGCTGTATACGAGGAACTCAGAGAGAGCGGGATAAATGCAGCGGCCGAGGAGGAAGAAGATGCAGCCTGAGCCGCCTCCTCCTCAAAGGCGATCATCTGCTCGAGCTGCTCAGCCGAGCCAGCCGACGAGGAAACCGCCCAATGAGCCTCTTTGGATTTAACTGGCGGAAAAGCGATTCTCAGGGGAAGCCCGAGCTAAGCAGACAGCGCGATCGTCCAAGAACATTGACTGAGATAGAGCAGCACAACTACGCAAGCCTGGGTACGTGGTCTGAGCCTAAGCAATAGATGCACGTGGCATGCGGATCTGTCCTGGACATTTTCTGCCCTACAAGGGTACCTCGAGAAAGCCGGAACAGATTGTCCATCGCAGCCGCGTGGGAAGAAGAAGACCGAAGTTTAGAAAACTTCAAAATCAATTTTGGACAAACCGAAGAATTAGGATCCAGTCTAAAATGCAGAGCGCTAAGGAGGGAACCTGAGCTTCCAAGCAGTAAGGAATATCTGGCGTCATGGAGCGGAGCCGAGAGTTTTACCACCCGGGTGGGTGGGAGGAGCCAGCTTGAAGACCTTCCGGCAAGAATTAAAGTGGCAAGGATACCTGCCAGACCATGCGGATGAACAACATATCCATGTCCCTAGAAGTTCATATTACCCATAACCAGTCAAAATTATACTGTCTTAAACATGACATATCTGGAATTCTGTAACAAGTGACTAGCGTATGGGTATATTCAAATTCAAAACCCAAACCTAACACAGACCCCCTTGTAAATTAGCTACTTTTTTTTTATATTAAGATCTAGGATTAAAAATACCTGTAAACCAAAGGTTTATTTACAAAGGTTCCACATCAGAATACAGAAACACTGTAAATAACCACACATGGCTCATAAAATAAAATACAAGGAGATAAGGATTACAAATTGGCTTGAACAACATACAAGGACATACTGAAATACAGACACTGAGTTGTCACATCAAGTTGCAATGGGGAAGGAATTAAGAGGCAGTCAAATAAAACCTTGTCAGTAAGTGCATGTAGGGAAGAGCAAGGTGCTGATAAAAGAGCAAGACTGATAGCAGGTAAGAGGGAAGATGAGAGAGGGAAGTGGGGTGTAATCTGGGGAAAAGTAGTGGGAAGAGTTGGAGGGTGGAGTGGTGTAAGAGAGTAAGAAGGGAACACAGAGCTGGTGAGGGGCGGGAGCCAGGAAGCAGAGGAGCTTAAATAGGCAGAGGGTAGAGTGTGGAAATTAATGTGAGGGCGGGAGGGTGGGTGAGCATGAAAAGGATTACGGTAAGGGACGGGAGGAGTAAGCAAGGAAGGGAGGGTAGGGGTAAGCTCAGGGTGCAGGAAAAAGAAAGGGAGGGGAGGAGGTGAACAGGAATTGAATAGGGTAGAAAAAAGGGGGGGAGGAGGGGATGAGAGGGAGAGGATTAGAAGTTGGGAGGAGAGGTAACCTAGGTGGAACAGTCACAACTGCAGAGAGTAGAGAGGTGCTGTCGCAGTTTGTGTTTGAAGGGGCCTAGTTTGTTCTTGGCTGAGACATCAGGAGGGAGCCTATTACGTAGGGAAGGGGCCCTAATTAAAAAGAAGCACTGAGCTTTGAGAGGTATGGCAGAAGGGAATCTGGAACAGGGATTTGTAAGCACTACGAGTGCAACAGTAGGAGGGACGGGTGCCATAAGGGTATGTGTAGTTGGAGGGGTAAGGCCAAATTAGATTTTCTTAGTCATAAGGCAGGTCTGGTAAGTTATCCTTCCTTGAAGGTGGAGTCAGGAGGATTGCTTATAGAGCTTGCAAGTATGTGTCCTGTAACCAGCCCCTGTCACAAGTCGGCAGCACTTGTTGAGTGCTGTCTTGATTCTTTTAAAGGTGGCGTCTGTGGCAGATCCATAAAAGATTAGCCCATAATCAATAATAGAAAAGAACTGAGCTGGATTCTGCTATCTGCATTGCTTCAGCGGTTAGACAGTTATGTGGTGGTAGAAGGTGTACTCTAACCTAGAGCTTATGGCTTTGAGATGTGTTAAACACGAGTATCATAAGAAAGTGGACCATCAAGTGTAATGCTGAGATAGCTGAACTCACAGACTTGATCCAGTGGGAGGTGCTGCTTATTCAGGATAGTTAAACTAGCCGATTTGTGTTTGTTGTGCATTGGTGAAAAGCATGGCCTTGGTTTTTTTGTAGTTCAATCAGCATCTTATGCTGCTCAAACCACTTTTCAACATGGTTAAAGTTTGACTGTAGGTCAGAGGATAGAGGGATAGGGTCAGTGTGAGTGGAAAAGAGGACAGCATCATCTGCGTAAAGGATCATATTGCTGTTATAGGCAGCAGGAAGATTATTGATACAGAGGCTAAAGAGTAACGGTCCAAGGATGACCCTTGGGGTACCCCAGAGTGCACTGGGAGGCAGTCTGAGAAAGAATCCCCGATCTTAACACGCTGGTGTCTTGCCAGCAGGTAGCTTTCAAACCAGCCGATGACTTCATTGGAAAGGCTAATGTCAGGGAAGGAGTTCAAAAGGAGTTGGTGATTGACTGTGTCAAACGCCTTGGTTAGATCTATACACGCTGCACCTAGTATATGCTCAGTATCCAAGGCCTTGTGGATGGGTAAATTCAAGTAGGGCAGTGGTCGTACTACGTGCTTTTCTAAAGCCATGTTGCTGTTGGCACTGTAGATTCTATTTGTCAAGGTACTGTCAGTTGGTCGGCGACTATCCGCTCAAGGGCTTTAGAAAGTGGGGGGAGGACTGAGATGGGGCAGTAATTGATGTGTTGGGACTGGTCGCCATTTTTGTGAACAGGCGTCATGATTGCAGAATTCCATAGCTGGGGGAACTGCATGAGAGAGAGAGGGGTTGAGGAGGGGGAGTAAGACGGCCTCTAATGCAAGTGACAGAAGTTTTGGATCAAGTGTGTCACTGCTAAATGTGGGGTTTCCTAGCACCTTTAGAAGGTATTTTCTGGCTTTGGCAAGGGATACTTTCCTTAAATAAAACAGGAGTGCATCAGGGGGAGTAGTACATTATTGCCAGGCAAGGCAGAGTCATTGAAAAAGTGAGGAGGGAGTACCCCGCTGAGATCCGTGGCAGGTGTTGGCAATTCATTGATGGTCCTGAATAATGGTGCAGTTACAAGGCATGTAACCCCCTACAAATAGGGGTTCCTATAATGTCTTCCTGGACTTGCCTAATGCCCATTGTCAGGATGGTGTTCTGTGTCAGGCGTTTAAAATTGCCTGAATGAAAAGTGCTATAGTAAGCCTCCGTGCGGTCTCTTTAAAGAGAACCATTATGCTGTGTGTGAAAATTAGTCTGGGCTGGCTCTGAGTAATTAAGGCTCGTAATCAGCCAGACAAGCTGTATTTCTGCCCATTCTGCAGTCGCTATAAGAAACCACTATGGTTCTCAAAGGAAGTGGCAGTGAAGGTTCAAGAGAAAAGAAAGCATTCAGGAAGTACAAGGAATCACAGAAGGAACAGGACAGAGAACTGTATCAGTTAAAGCAAAGGAAGCTGGAAGGCAGTCAGAACAGCAAAGGCCCAAACCGAGGAAAAGATAGCCAACTCAGTTAAGAAGGGGATAAAACCTTTTATAGGTACATCAGGGGAGCGAAGAAAGACCAAGGGAGGGATAGTGAGGCTTAGTAAAGGGAGGGAGGGTGGGCAGAGGGTGACACTGAAAAGGCAGAGATACTAAACAAATATGTTTGCTCAGTATTTACAAAGGAAGAGGGAAGTACCTAAAACAAACAGTAGAAACACTCTGGATACAGAAGTTGATACCAGCCCATTTACAGAAGAAAGGGTTCTGAAAGAACTCTTAAACTGAAGTTGGACAAAGCAATGGGGCCTGATGGGATTCATCCCAGAATTCTAAAAGAACTAAGGGTGGAACTAGTGACACCACTGACTACCCTCTTTAACAAATCATGGGAGGATGGGGTGGTACCCGAGGACTGGAGGAGGGCAGATGTAATTCCCTTCACAAAAGTGGGAGCAAGGCAGAAGCAGGAAACTACAGACCTGTTAATTTAACCTCAGTGGTAGGAAAATGATGGACTCACTTCTGAAGGAAAGAACTGTTGAGTATCTAGAGGCCAGAGGGGCACAGGACCCAAGGCAGCATGGATTCACAGCGGGAAGGTCATGCCAGACAAATCTGATAGATTTCTTTGACTGGGTGACCAAAGTAGTTGATCAGGGATTAATATACAAGTTAGCCAGCCTGGGAGTGGGTCCCAAGATGACAGCCTGGGTAAAGAATTGGCTGGAGAATAGGACACAGAGAGTAATAGTAAATGGAGTCCACTCTGAAAAAAGGGGGGTTAGTAGTGGGGTACCGCAGAGTTCAGTATTAGGAACAGTCCTCTTCAATGTCTTTATAAGGGACATTGCAGAGGGACTGGAAGGAAAAGTATGTCTCTTTGCAGATGACACAAAGATCTGCAACAGAGTTGATGCACAAGGTGGAGTGGAAAGGATGAGAAGGGACTTGGCAAGGTTAGAGGAATGGTCAAATGTATGGCAGCTTAGATTCAATGCTAAGAAGTGCAAGGTAATGCACCTGGGAAACAAAAACCCAGGGGAAGAGTACACAATGGGGGGTGAGATACTAACAACAACAAAAATGGAAAGGGACCTGGGGGTAGTCATATCAGATGACCTAAAGGTGGGAAAGCAATGTGAGAGGGCAGCAAGGAGGGCTGGGGGGATACTTGGATGCAGAGGAAGAGGCATCACCAGTAGAAAACAGGAAGTTATTATTCCTCTGTACAGACAGCTAGTGAGACCCAATCTGAGTACTATGGCAGTTCTGGAGACCCAATCTCTGCAAAGACATAGACAGGATGGAAGCTGTCCAGAGGAGGGCAACTAAAATGGTGCAGGGTCTGCACGGAAGACATATGAAGAGAGACTTAAGGGCTTAATATGTATAGCCCTCGAGGAAAGGAGGGAGAGGGGAGACATGAAACTTCTGAGTACCTCAAGGGAATCAACAACGCCCAAGAGGGTAGCATCTTTCAAAAAAAGAGGTGTGCAAGAACAAGGGGGCACAATTTGAAGATAGAAGGGGGGCGGCTCAGAGGTAATTTAAGGAAGTATTTTTTCACAGAGAGGGTTGTGGATGTATGGAATGGCCTTCCAGAGGAGGTTGTGGAGTCAAAAACAGTGGTGGAATTCAAGCATGCATGGGACAGTCATAAGGCAATTCTAGGGGGTGGGGGTAGGAAGAAGTAGGCTGCTGGTTAACTAGGACCTGCAGATTATCCATCAGGTAGGGAAATGGGCAGACTGGGTGGGCCAAGCGGTCCTTATCTGCCGTCAAATTCTATGTTTCTATGTATTAATGCAGAAGGAGCTCTGCTAGGAAAAGTAATTATTTACTCTTTAGCTGTAGTAGTAATAATAATAAAATAGGAGTTTGTTCAACCTGCTTCCATTTGCAGCATTAACATTTGGATAGGAGCCACCATCTTTGTTCTGGACTGCCAGTTTGGACCAATCGGAACCTCATGGGACCTAAAATGGAAACTTTCCCTAGAGGTCTCGTGGGATTGAATTTCTGTAGGAATTGTAGTTTTTAAGGTTTGGCACCTAAATGGACCTGGAGGGGGAGCTCTTTCTGTGATAGACAGTTCCATCAGCCAGCCGAACCTTTTGGATCACTGGGAAAGCCCAGAGCTACCTGCAGCACTGTGTCAGTCGAGAGTTGGAGTTTGGAGAGTGAACAGCTTCAGACATTCGAACAGCTGCTTCTGCGTAGTAGTGCGGGAGAAATCGGTGGGAAGGCTGTGCTTGGCCTACCTGTCACCATCCTCCGGGTGAGGAACCCTGTGCAAAAAAGTCGGACTTAATTCCAATAATCTTTATCGAGACCTGAAGAGAAAAGTGTGCAATCATTGCCTGCAGGTAGACCGAGACTTGCTCTAGAAGCGATCAGCCGTCAGGTACTGAAGTGAGCCTCAGAGTGAAAGGTTTACGCAGAAACCCTGCTGAATTGCAAATGGACTTTATCCAAACTGTGGCTAATAGTTGTGTTGCTTATAAGTGTGCTGAATGTGTAGTGTGGGTTGCGATCTGTTTCCCCACCATCGTGTATGTTATGCTAGCTAGAGCTGCTCCAGCACTCGTTATGGACTATATCGAACTGCCTGCTCTGTCTGGGCCCTGCCATCTCGCCTAGACTGCCGCCTCCCACCACAGAAACTTTTCCGTGAAAGATCTGTTTCGGGATTCAGTTCCCTGCTCAACACCATCAAACAGGTACCGACCACCATGGTGAGTCGTGTAGGTGCTGCTTCCCCTGGCAATCCAGTACAACATCCATGGGTCTTCATCTCATCAGTCCTGCCTCCTGGTCTGGGTAGCATGAGAACAAAACAGGGTAGCTCCTGCAACAAAGCTACAATCATTGTGTCATCTGATTTGTTTGGGTTTATTACAAGAACTGAGCCATCCGGCTTCAGATTTCAAATTCTGGGTTGATGTGCACCCAATTATTTTCTTTCCTAGGGCCTCAACAAAGGCTGCAACACCAGCTTACCCCGGGCAATGCTTCAGGCTAGCCTGTTTAACAACTGGGTACCCAGGGTTGTGTAACTGTAACACAGGGACTCTGTGCATGCTTGGTCAGCCTGAGTTAATCAGATCTGTTAATTATCTGCTAGATTTCCGCCCCACCCTTGTTCAAATCCCCCTGAATAAATCAGATTGTTTTTTCTACAGTTAAATCTGGCTAGCGTGTACCTTTTGGTGGGATATTGTACTGCTACTGAATTGTTGCATCACCTGTCTTGTTTTACAGGGGGTCTCTAGGGCAACTGCAGCTGGTCCAGCCCTGGTGGTAAGTGCAAGGAGTGTGGGTTCAATATTACTGTTATATGGCATATGTTAATGTTATTCTGTTGATCTGTGTGGGCCACTAGAGGGGTTGTGGGTGGGTGTAGCATCCCGAAGGGCTATATCAAGAGCAATTACACTACCCCAAAAATTATTCCTCCGGGTGGAGGCACCCATTTACCAAGCTCAGGACCTTCAGCCTGTGCACAGTCATGCAGGCAGGGGTAGTAGTCCATAGAATAGCGCCACCTAGGGGCTACACATAAAATAAGTGTGTTCGCATCACAGTTTGAGACTCAAAAACCAGCAAATGCAAATCAATTTTGACTCTGATTAGCAGTAGGTGCTAAATGATTACTCTAGGATCGCAGGGCTTAGAATGCGCGAATGGCACTATTTTTCACTATTTTTAGCCCTCTCCCTCACATTCTGGCCCCGTCACTGCTAATCAACTTCGACTAGTTGCTAATAATTTTCATTTTGATTAGCAAAGGCGCTAATCAAGTCTCAGACACTAATTTATGCCTTGCGTTAACCTCAATCATAACTTTCCGAGTTATTGGAGTCTCCCAGTGAGGCTTTTATATTATTCCAGAATTGTTTGCTAGTGCCCCAATTGTTATTAAGCTCACTTTTACAACAGTCTTGTTTGGTCTTTACATCGCTTCTGGGTACACTGGTTTCTGGCAGTTTTGTAATTTGCAGGTCTGATTGCTGTCCCTATGCTTCATCACAGTGATTAGGGCAGGGTTGATCCAAGGGTGTGAGATTCCCCTCATTTTTATTTTCTTGTAGGGGGCAAACTGGTCATATACTTCACTGAATCTCTGTGTGAAGTTAAGAGCAAGATCTACACAGCTCAAGGAGTTGCTTGGGGGGGGCAGTCAGTTAGTGAGAGAGAGTGTTCAGAAATTGTGGGGGTTTACCTTTCTTTAGAAAATGTCTGTAGATTAGTTTTGGCTTCGATTTTGGTGACTTATTGGGCCACTGACAGATGACAGGCGAGTGATTACTATGAGTCTGGTAGGACCCTGATGTTCGTGATTCTACTAGGGCGAGTGGTGAGAATCCAGTCCAGGAGGGAGCTGGAGCCGGTTTTGTAGTTGATGCGGGTTGGCATGGGTACCATCTGTGTGATGTCTACTGATGCAAGAGTATCTTTAATTGGTTCGGCGTCACAGGCAAGCCAGTTTACATTAGTCCCCCATGACCACTGTCTTGGTGCAGTGTTGGGGACTGTCGAGGTACTCAGTTATTATTTGGATGCCGGAGGCCTGGTCATGAGGGGGAGATGTAAATGGATATTAAGGTGAGGGATTTTCATTGTTGACCGATCGTTATTTTGATTGCAGCAATTTGGAGTCATTGGCAGGAGGAGTTTGTGGGAGGACCTGGCCCTTTAGGTAAATGGTGGAGCCACCACCACGTTTGCCAGCACGGTCAAGTCTAAAGATGACATAGCCAGGGATTGAGATAGCACTGTCAGGCACCTTAGGGGAGACCCAGGTATAATTGATGGCTAAAATATCAGGTTTATGCTGTAGTATCCATACTTGGAAATTGTCAGGTTTTGGTGGAAGGCTTTAAATACTAATGGAGGCTAAAGTGAGGGCCCTCGGAGAGATATGCAGGAAAGAGGATGTTATGTGGGGACCAGGGTTCGGGTGAATATTACTGCAGAGAAGTAGAAGGAGTAACATAATTCTTCGAAGATAACGAGCAAGGAGTTTTGTCTCCTTAGGCCATCTACATCTGGATGATTTATTTTGAAGGGTGTTGCAAACCTGTCAGAGAAGCAGGAGTAGATGCTAATAACCAGGGTGGTGGCAGTAAGTATTATGCCCAGAGACAGGGAAGGAGTCAGTGACAGACCAGGCAGCATAATTGTTTGTAGGAACGGTGCTGGAGGGTATGTCTCTATGCGGGGCACCGAACGCACGCTGCAAAGTGGGAGAGGTGGTAGTAACAGAGAGTGGAACAAGGATGAGACAGAATAGGGATGAGGCAAAAGTAAAGTAACACATCATGTACAACTGAAGGAAGGAGTGGGGAGGAGGTCTGAATCTGAAGAGCAGGATTTGAGACAGGTGGCAGAGGCACAAGGAGTGGAAGGTAAGAAATGAAGAATCAGCAGAGAAGAGAGTGGCAAGTAATCAGTAAGCAAGAGAAGTATAAATAGAATGGGGTAGGGAGCAAGAGCAGTTCAGAGCAGGGAAGGTATATCAGAAGTTGTTAAGTGAGGCAGGAGAGTGTCAAAAATAGGTTTGCTGGTAACTGGTAAGGCAATGAGGGTGTATGAGCACGGGGGAGGAACAGAAGATTTGCATTTAATAACAAAGGGATATGTTACTTTAAGAGGAGTGGGAAAATTGAGAGAGCAAAGAAAGGAGAAGCTTGAGGCGGATCTTGTGGGGAGGAAGGGTATTTAATGTGTCAGGGCGGAGTGGGCAGGAAGGACAAAATTAGAGCAGAAAAGATAATGCAAAATGCAATCCTAATTGCAGTTCTCAGTTTAAACTGAGCGCTGAGAACCAGCAGAACAGTGCAGGACCAATCACAATGAAGTAAGAAAAGTAGGCGGACCAGGAGGAGAGCTTGTCAGGAGCAGCCGTCGGCTTGAGCTGAAAAAGCCTGGGTCTCTAGCGGCGTACCTGGGATGGGAAGGACAGGCAGCAGTGAGAGTGCGGCCGGCTCGGTTTCATGGCCAAATGCGCAGTTCACCTGGGCAAAGGTGGTGACCTGAAGGGAGTGGAACAGAGAGACAGAGTTAGATGAAGGGTCCAGACAGAGTCCAGGGAGGTACTAGGATGAAAACAATAGTTGGAGGAGTAGTGAGAAAAGGGGTAAGAGGGAATGGGAAGAACAGAATGCAGTTGGGGGTGCCACAGGCTATGGCGTAGCTTAAGCGATTGAGCAAAAGAGCGGAGGTAATTAGAGAGGGGAGATACTTGTTATCTTAATATGTCCCTGTATCAACATGTGTCCATATGTACCTAATCTGCTGTTGTATTCAATAACAGTTCAATAAATCTAAAACCAAAATAAAACATAACACAACTGACAGCTTCAGCTTTTATTCAGGCATAGTTAAAGGAAATTTTTCGATATAAGGTACTGGAGCTCAAGCCCAATACCTTATATCATCTAATTAACGAAGTGCAAATGTTTAATTTAAGTTCTTACTTTTTGTTGTGGAAGATACGTAACTGCCAAAAGCCTCAGCCAGAATGATCCTTCCAGCTTCTGGTGCCCTCGCTCACCCCAACTCTGCCCCTGGTCTCTGAAATTGTGACGTGGCCATGTGACAGCTGCTGGGTGAGCCTCCCATACAAGCTCATGGGGCCATTTTTAAAGTCTTTTTTTAGCCATTTAAACGGTCTTAGAAGAAAATTAAAGCAGTCGCTACATTTTTTGGACCTGTCCGCTTACGTAGCTATAAGGTACTGGGCTGGCCGGGCCCAATACTTTATAGAACTATGTCGGAACATCACTTTAAATAGGAATTTTTTAGAGGTATGAATATAATTTATGAAAATAGAGACATTTCAAACACCTGCACATAAGAAACCAATTCCTGTCCCCTTTAACTCATTCAAACCCATTGTGTGTTTAGAACTTTGGACAGAACTCCAGACTGCTCTTCACTGAGAATCTTCCTAAGGCACTGTGCAGAATTCTTAGCAAATGTGCACACATTCCAAACAAATCTAAATATCTTTAAAACTATTCCAGGTGCATAAAACAACAGTCTGAAAGTTGTTCAGGACAAAAAGACCTTTCACATGAGGGTAGTCGCTAATCTGAATTTCTTATATTTTATAAAATATTGTCATCTTGTTACCTGTATTTCTATTTTGTTTTAAAAAATTTACATTCCTAATGGCAATTTAAAAACAAAACTATAAAGAATTTAGATTAGTGACTACCTGCATTTGAAAAGCCTTTTTGTCCTTAACACAAAAATGTAAAATAATGCACTTGGGGCACAGAAATCCAGGGGCAGAGTACAAAATGGAGGAGTGGTATTGACAACATCAAGAAATCACACATTAAAAAAAAAAAAAAAAATAAAATAAAAAAAAAAAAAAAAAAACTTTTACACACATCGATTACTGTTTAACAATATTATGCATCTATGGCTGCCACTGTATATCTGACGCAAACCTATAATCATGTTCCTCACTTGAAGCGAAAAGGGGTGATGGTGGAGACCATAACTGACTGCTTGTTTTTGTGTTAAAGGGGTCAGTTTTTTTTTTTTTTTAAATAGCAAAAACAAGGAAATGGGTCATTTCTAAAATGTGCAGACAAGCACGGGGATCACTTTTTTTCAGAGCATGCCACCACTAGACTGCTACTGCCCCCACCTAACACAATCAGGGGAAAACCAAAAGTAGCCTACCATCACTGAGATCAATACGGTTAAGGCATATTTACCAGAAATTACTGCTTAGTGCCGGCCTGGTGGCGCTGAGAGTTGAGGTGCTGGGCGCCACACCTCGCGCCACGCTGGTGACCCAGGTTCGGAGGCTAAGCCTGGGCAGCATCAAAGGGTTGGCGGGGGGATATGATTGAGGGTCCGAAGGACTGCTCTCCTATTCCTGGGGAGGGATCCAGGGTGCCACCGCTCTGCAGCAGCCCCTGGTGATGACCAGGGGCACTGCTAGAGTTGGCACAGCAGTATGGAGTGCGGCAGACGTCGGCACTTATGTGCCCTGACGTCACTGTACGCTCACATTCCTGGGGGTCAGAAAACGGAAAAATAGCAGCACAGATCGCGGCAGCTTGATGGCTGCACTCCATCGGACGACAATGCCTGGATGGTGCGTGCGGTATTGGTTCCTTGCCTGGTGCAGGGGCAATAGGGGGTGCCCTTTCGAGGGTATAGGTTGCATATGCCAGCTGGGCATGCAACTTCGGGGCCGAGGTGGAGCTGCAGCGGTGGCTGGAAAAAATGCAGGTCAGTGGCTGCAGGGTGAAAAAAAGAAAAAAGAAAGAGAAACTGCTGCTTAGAAAAGAATGAAACAGTGACTGTGATGACGAGCAAATCCCAGACCAGACCTCTAGTTTGTTAATAGTCTCCTCCTGGAGTCTGATTTTTACTGCTATGTGGGTCCAAAATCACAGATGTTATGCCAACATCAAATCTGTATAAGAGCATTGTGGAAGCATGTAACTGAACCGGTCTGATGTTTTGTCACAGACTCACAGTGCTCCAGCACTCAACAGCATCATGACAGAACCAGTGCTGCCAGTGTGCTGGGGTGGGGGCAGTAGACAGAACAAGTGCCCTCAAGCAGCATAGCAGACATGGCAGCCATAGACAGGAAGAAGCTCTTGGCCATCCCCAGGATGGAGAGTAACCAAGCACCCTACAGCATCAGTTAAGCAGAACAAACTGCACAAGAAATGGTTGCAGATGGTGCAGAAGAAACCAGACTTCTAGGCTGCATTTTCTAGCAGATGGAGGGGGCAGAGATTATGTATTCTGAAGCTGTTATAGGTGGAGGACAGCCAAGCCCCCAAAATCCCTCTCAGAGCTCATATTGCACTATATTTGCTAGTCTTTGGCAAGCAAACAGAAAAAGGACTTGGACATTTTTTTAATTTTGTGCTCCAATTAGAACTGAGCCAATTATTTGCACAGAACCCTTCTTAGTATTAAATTTTTGCACAAAACACCACTAATAATCCCTCTTTGCATTATATTACACACACACAAAAAAAAAAATACAAATTAAAAAAAAGATTTTATAAAAAATGTTTTGCTCCCCAGAAGAAAAACAAAAATTGTTTGCACCTACTTTGTGTAAATCATGCTGGTTCGTATTCAATTTGAGGAAAACAGATTTTAAGCTTTGGTCAACTGGAACTGCCCATTTTTGGAAAAAGAAAAATCAATGGCTCTACAATACACCCATACCCCACCCCCCCCATACCATCCCTGTAAGTGCTGGGGCATGGACAATGCAGCTATCCCCCACCCACTTAGCCCATATATGCAACTGGCAACCCAAAAATGCACAACTTTGCACCTGGCAGGCCTAAGAGTGGTCCACTAAAATAAAGTGGTGATGGCCTAAAGAGCCACCGACCCTCAATATTAAACAGCTGCAGTTCTGGTTTGTGGTTTTAGTGCTTTTTAAATTTATTTTAACAAAGCAATAATGTCTGCCCACAGAAAAGGAAAGCCCAGCCGCAAAAGTCAAGGCCAAGCTGCGGGACAGTGATATGCCACTCCACTGCCAAATGAGCAGCTATCTGCTAATCTCGCATCCTGGTATTAGCTACTCCACTGCCAAATGTGCCGACTGCTGCTAGTCTCATATCCTCTGGTATTAGCTACTCCAGTGCCAAATGTGCTGACTGCTGCTAATCTCTGATCCCGGTATTAACTATTCCACTGCCAAATGTGCCGACTGCTGCTAGTCTCACATCCTCTGGTATTAGCTACTCCACTGCCAAATGTGCTGACTGCTACTAATCTCCGATCCCCGGGTATTAGCCACCAGACCAACTCAGTAGTCAGGATCTTAAAGCGAGGATACTCTGTCAGCATTTACACATGCAACTTGACTGCCTCAGGAGATTACTTCTTCTGGCAGAAAACTGCCTATTCAGAATTTCTAGGGACTTCAGTGGACTAAAGAGAGAATACAACACATGGGATTCTGGTGTGTAAGCTTATTTTCCTCTGGAATGTTGGCAACAATACCATCTTGGCACGAGAAGCCCAGCCACGAGTGCAAGGGGGCACTGTTGTCTACATGGTAGAGGAACAGCTTTATATACTGGAGTCCCATGAGATGTCCTATTTTACCATGGAGTCCAATCTCAGATACCTGCAGGGATGATAAATTGTTTATATCCCTACCAAGGTTATCATCCCTGCAAGTACCCAATACCACATCTTACTGAGTTCATTTACACTACCCACAATAGTACAAAGGACTTTTATAATTCTGTTAAGAAAAAACACTGTAACCGATTACTATTTAAACTGAAGTCTGCACAGGGTTACAAATCAGAGGATTTTGACAATCCCCCACTCCTTTTTTCCCCATTATTTGTTTTTCCTCCTTCCCCCTGCCAGCAGCTCTCCTCCTCCTCCTCCAACCCCCACCTGCTACTATTTACTGCCCTGGTGCCTCCCAGGAACTGTATCCCACAGATTAACCCCTGTGGTGGGGTGGAAGGGCTGCCCCCAACATATATCCGGCGGGCCCTGGGCTCCATGGGGCCACAGCACTGGAGCAGTGGAGGCGGCTTCCATGGAGGCGGCAGGCAGCGTTTTCCTAATTTTTGCCCGTCCTCCCCACGACCATGAGCATGCGTGCGTGGGCGGCGTGTGCGTCATGATGCCTCATTACTAGTCTTCCCTAGCTCTGGTGCTACTCCCCCAGCCTCCACTGGGGGGCAGCCAAGGAGCGAGATGGCATGCCCACCCTTCCCCAGGAGAAGAGAGCCGGATGCTCAATCCTCTCCCTTTTCTGCTGACCCCCGGAGGCCTTTGCTCGTTCCCGAATATGGGTCGCCAGCATGACGTCCAGCATCTCAACCCTCAGCGTCACCGGTCTGGCGAGTCTTAAGCATCTTAAGAACAAACAATTTAAAGCCAGAAGCTCAACTGTGAGATCAGTAACAAAAATAGGTATCAGATATTGGGGTGCATTAAAAGAAATCATGAGTGAAAAACCATGAAAGATGTTTAGGTAGCAGGATGGTACTGTCCATGACAGAACCCTAATTTTTAGCATTTCTCATGAAAATACAACTGAAAGACTTCAGTTTCATCTGCTTGTTATTCGTAGCTAAACAGAGTCAGTATTATGCAATATTGCTTGTTCTCAACATGCGCATCTTTGAGTTGTTTTGTTTTCTTCTTTAAAAATATATTTTTTTTATTTGATTTACACTGCACTTATTTTAGATTACTTAGCTTTTTGAGGTTTGAGAGGGGGCCCATTAAATTCTCATTTAAGAATGTATTGATTACTTAACAGGATCATTCGCGAAAGTTTCAGGTTACTATTTTTTAAAACTTCTTTGAACATGCCAGCCCGCCGGTACAGTGGTTGGATTTCCGCTCACGACACCAGCGACCCAGGTTTGGGAACAAGCCCAGGGCTGGAGACGTCAGAGGAGAAGGCCTGGGCATCCCATGAGCAGCTTACCTTCTTGGAGGTCAGACTCTGTGCTTGTGTGACTTGGGTGAGACCCGAGGTACAAGTCCGTGAGTCCAAATGGGGGTCACTGCCACAGCCTCAGGCGCCAGGGACATCAGGGCACACAGCACATCCTAGAACACCAGGAAAACACACCCTCAGTGCTCCCGGTAGATGCAGCACCAGGCCCCGATCCTCAATGCCCCTATTGGCACCGGAGACAGCATCCCAGCGAAAGACAGACACGTCAGGGTGAAAGGGCCTTCAACCCGTACCTGCCAGGGGGTATAACCATGGCTTCCTGGGGGATGGACTGCACCAGATGCCAGGTAGGCGAGCGAGGACGCAACAGGCCGTAGGTGTCTCCCAAAGAGTGGGAGTGATTGGGGGAGAAGAAGGGATAAAAAAAAAAAAAAAAAAAAAAAAAAAAAACTTCTTTGAACAATGTTCTTTTCTCTAGACAGTTTTTGAAAGAGTAGAATGCATTACCAACATTTTTTCGTAACACATTTTGCTTTTAAACCTACGCTAAAACATCCCTGCATTATCAATTCATTCTGAAAAGTGTTATACAATACTGGATATTGTTTTATGGTCTATTGTAGTTTTGTTCGCTGTTGTATGAATCTCAAGTCCCCCTTGAAAATGGTCATTTAATGCCCTTGGGTTTTACCCGATTAACAAATTTGAAATGAAATTACAAAAATAAACGTGCTTCTTCCACTCTGCGATGTGCTACACCCCTAGTCAGCCCTAATGTGGAATTGTGGGAATTGCACATGAGCACTGGGTTTCCCTGGTGGCACCCCAATGCACTGCCTCCATCATTAAGCCACCCTAAAAGTGTCATTTTAAAACTCTTACATCTTTGCTGATGTGCTCATGAAATTATGCTACAAAAGAGGCAGTTTGTTTACTACACAAAGGTTTCATGACTTTTCCTAAGATTTGGTTTCTGTATGTTTGATAATGAAAGAACAAAAAATAAATCACCATTTTCTCCAACATGTGCCATAATAAATACAGCCCTAGTCATGGGATATTGTCAAATTTCAGTGGCCTTCAGCCTGGTACCTTACAATGCACCAGAGCGTGATGGTATCCCATGATAACACATCCTGTTGAGTACTTCAAGCGCACACCAGGCGTGTGTCATGCTGGGATAGCATATACTTAGGGTGGTTGAGCACGGTGTGTCCAGCAATTGAGAAGTGACGTTTATCCCCTAATGCACACATCCTAGAGTAGTCCAGATAACCCTGGCATTCAAGAGTAATGTACTCACCATTTTTGATATTTGAACAAAATATGATTTTGATGAGTAATAGGGCTTTACACTTAGAAAAAAAAATAAAAAACTCTTTTTGAAGCGTTTATGGAGCATTTCCAAGGGTTTAAGAGCATTTCTTAAAAATTGGTGAGGAACACTGGCCAGTACTCACCTTATATGGAACGCAATACTACTTTTATAACTGGCTTGTTTTTCCGCAGAATAAATATAAATTAAAAAATTGCCAAAAATGGTTTTTAGTTGATTTTTAAGTGATTAATCAAGATCTACCTCTATAGTGAAGGTAGAGACTGATACAATGCAAATCTTTACAGTGATACTGTTCTGGGATTTTATTTATTTATTTGTGTAACAGACTTTAGGATTACAAACTTTGAGTCAGGGACTCATTTACAAAGCTCCGCATCAGAAAAATAAATGCAAACACTTAATACATATAGACATAGAATGACAGCCAAGGTTACAGTTTTCAGTTATACAATACTGCAGAATCAAGATCAGCTATACACTGCATTGAATGCGTTACGAGACTGTATTTTACAGTTTTCAAGATAATAGGTTTGCTGATAGAGGGAGGGAGTAACAGGTTTGATATTTACAGCAAAGTAGAGAATTAGACAGATATCTTGTGAGTGCAGCAAGGAGGCATTGTTAATAGGTAATGTTTGGTAGCCCTATTGGTAGGAGCTCAGTGGCGAGGTGGTCCGTGAGATGATAGATGACCGGCACTAGCTGGTACACTGGCAGCACCGTGAGCGAGAATGTGCTCTTTGAGGGCCGACTTGAAAGGTCCTTGTTTGGAGATGGAGGAGACATCGGAGGGAGTCTGCCGTGCCAGACTGGGGCCCTGTGTGGGAAATGACCTTGGGCTAAGGAGGTTCTAACCTCGGGATGGACTACACCTGTCAGTTGGCAGTGCAGGTGTTCACCGAGGTGTAGGAGGATAGAAGAGAGGCAGAAACCCCCAAGGGGGTAAGCCCCAGGTATATTTTCTTTGTGAGGAAACATGTTTGATAAAATAGCCTTTCATCCAGGGTGAGGAGATTAGTCAGGGCATATAGGGTACAGGTATGGGTACGCTTGTCTGCCCCGGAGAGGAGTCTGCACACTCTGTTTATTGCCAGGTGGATTTTGTTAAGGGCTGTGTGGTCAGTGGCTGAGTAGACAGTGAGCCCACAATCGACTAGGGAGAGGACTGAGGAGGTGACAACCAGATTAAGGGCTTACGGAGGTAGGCAATCCTTGGGCCGATACAATAGGCCTATACGGACATTTATGGCTGATGACAGAGTGTCAATGTGTAAATGGAAGGAAAGGCTGGAATTAAATGTAAGGCCCAGGTATTTATATGTATGGACCTGTTCTAGAGGAAGAAGAGAGTGAGGATTGTTAGTCGCATTCTTGGCCTTATTCCGTCGGTGGGCAAAGAGCATGGTCGTGTCTTTTTACATTGACCCAAATCTTTGGTCTATGAACCAGTTTTCAATCAGGTTAAATGCGTGCTGGAGGGAGGACTGCAATACTGTGGGATATGGGTGCGAGACAAAAAGAACCTCGTCGTCCACACAGAGTAGTAGGTTGCCAGAGCAGGAATTGGGCAAGGTATTTAGGTGGATGCTGAATAATAGAGGGCCGAGGATGGAGCCCTGGGGAACCCCAGAGCAGACTGGCAGGGTGGTTGAGAGGGTGTTTATTTTGACACATTGTGATCTAGCTGTGAGGTAACTGGTAAACCAGGAGACAGGTCCTTGGGACAGACCTATGTGGCGGAGTGTGCTTAAGAGTAAGGGGTGGGAGACTATCAAAGGCCTTTGACAGGTCGATGAAGACAGCTCCAGCTAGGTGTTTTCTATCCAAGGCAGAGTGAATAAAATTAGAGAACTCCGTGAGAGACGTAGTTGTACTGTGCCCAGATCTGAAGCCATGCTGCTCCCTGCAAAGTAGGTTATGAGCAAGTAGGTACTCAGTGAGTTGGGTGGCTATCATTTTTTCAAGGGCTTTTGAGAGTGGTGGGAGAACAGATATGGGATGGTAGTTATTGGGAAAGGTACTCTCACCACTCTTTAGTATTGGGGTGACTGTGGCAGTCTTCCAGGCTGCCGGGATCTACCCCAGATTTAGGGTGTGGTTAATGAGGTCAGTCAGTGGGGAGAGGACTGTATCTAGTACTAGATGTAGGATTCTCATATTAAAAGAATCTTTGCAATAGCAAGAGCCACTGAGTGCTTTAATGAGATAAGGCCTTGTCTCATTCATAGGGATCACCCTGAGATGGAAGTGCGGATGCTGGGTGTTAGGGGGCAGGGCTGCAGGAGTGGGGTCGAAGAAGTTATTTGGGAGTACTGCACTAAGGTCAGAGAATGATGAGTTGAGGCAGTTGGCGATGGCCAGTGGGTCGGTGGTAGGGACATTGTTGACAGTTAGTAGTGGAAGGGGAGCCGGGATTTGCCGTTGAGTTTCTTGATATTGTCCCAGAACAACCGAGCATTCCCCCAGAAGGAGGTGGCAAGGGTTGTTTTGTAGTAGCCTGATTTGGCCTGTTTTATGGCCCGAGTGCATCTGTTACGAGTCGCTTTATAGGCTTGCCTGTCTGGCTGCATGCCGGATGAGACTGCTTTATGCCAGAGATCATATCTGTGCTTTAGCTGTTGGAGCAGTACAGGTGTGACCCAGGGGGCATTACATTTCTTGGATTGCACTTTTGCTAGTGGGCATAGATGTAACATGCTTTATTAAGAGAACAGGTGAAATAATCAAGGGCTTCATCTGTAGTAGGGGCCCGGGAAATGGGGGGCCAATCCCAATGAGTTAAGTATTTTCTTAGTTTTGTGAGGCCTCCAGGTCGGAGACGACGCCAGGCAACGTAGTTTGGTTTGGATTTCTGCTGAAGACATGACCAGGAAAAGAGGATGAGTGAGTGATCGCTTAGGGATAACATCACTGTTGATGTTTGCCACTGACCAATCAGAATGCAGGATTCTTTCATCCCTTGTATATTTA
Organism: Neoceratodus forsteri; assembly: GCA_016271365.2. Lineage (NCBI taxonomy): Eukaryota > Metazoa > Chordata > Ceratodontiformes > Ceratodontidae > Neoceratodus > Neoceratodus forsteri. The sequence goes on from CM057449.1 coordinate 1,564,578,089, forward strand.
AAACAATAATATACGGACTTCTGGTGACGTCATCCCCCTGAATGGCCGCCTGAGAGATGAGCTCCAGAATAGCCAGACGAATAAAAACCCCTAAAACAGAACGGAGCGCATCAAAATTGCCATATAAAGCCAGAATATGTTTGGGGGTAAAGAGTTAGCCAAATCACTCTCAGGGAGGCACAGAGGGCGGACAGATGGAAATGGATCACAGAGAAGGCCTAACCCCAGTCGCAGTGTCTCACCAGCGAGCAGTGTATCGGGAGATCTGGATACTGATAGGGAAGGTGAAAAGCTATCCCGCTCCCGCTTTGAGACGCTCCTGTCAGAAATCAGTGTGTTTCGGGCGGAAAACAAAAAAGAATTTACCTTGCTTCAGACCCGTCTATCAGAAGTTGAGGAGAGACTGGACCGATCGGAGGCGGTAGCTGGTGAGATGGCTGAAGAGACCCAGACCCTGCACCAAGCTGTGGATTTCCTCGTAGATCAGCATGAGATGTTTCAAGAGAAATTACTGGATCTGGAAGCTCGATCACGGAGAGATAACATCCGCATATATGGTCTCCCTGAAGACTCGGAAACCGGCCAAATGGAAGACTTTTTGACGGATATGCTCAGAGATGTGTTAGACCTTCCACCCACTTTCCAATTTCGAATCGAAAGAGCTTATAGAGCTCTGGTACAAAAACCAACAAACAAATCTGCCAGACCAAGATCCACTGTCTTAAAGTTTTCGAGCTATAGAGATAAAGAAACTGTTCTGAAAACTGCCTGGACCAAGAAGATTGTTACCTATAATACTGCCAGACTCCTGTTTGATAACGATTACCCCATGGAGATGATGAAAAGGAGAGCAGCCTACGCACCCATAATGAGGACCTTGAAAGAGCATGGAGTCCGCTTCCAGACACCTTATCCTGCTAACTTACGGGTATTCTGGGACACTGGCAGCAAAACTTACACAGCCCCTGAAGAATTACATCCGGAACTAAAGAGCCGGGGATGGAGTTTCCAGATGACGGGTCCGGTGCCACAGGAAAAGCATCCCCCAAGCTCGCACTGGCAGAGGAACCTACGAAAACGGAGAGGACCCAACAGGCAACTGGATGTCCCCAGATCGTTACTGGAGATCAGGGAGAGCCTGCGGAGAGTGCATAGTCCCACCAAGAGAGTAACAGCCGAGGATCAGAACACCTGAATTGGACTGTTGGGTTAGCTTGGGAATTGCACTGTTTTATGCCTCTGCTATTTGGGAGCCATGGAGATCTATAGCGTTGATGGGTCCTTTTCCTAGATGTTCTTCATGGCGCCTCATTTCAGAGAAGTTGCTTACTTTAACCTCCCTCTAATGTTTAAAACTACAGAGATCTCTAGGGCATAATGAGCTGTTTAATTGGGATATGGTTCTGGTGTTTTTATCTTTACCAAAGCTAATTAGATCCATTCAGATCCATTCATATCCTGTTTCACTGTAGCTTTCTCCTCTCCCTCCCTCCCTGATTATGTAATAAGAATGACTCTGGCTGTGCTGGAGGTGGACTAGGATTCATGCCATTCCCTGGACTATTCTTTTCTGGGGAGATGCACTCTGTATTCGGACTTCGATGTGTGGAGGGTCAGAGACCTGGCTAATTTTTGATGCTTTTCCTCCCATAGGGACTTTGGTTCTTTGTTTTGAGGGTTGATTTTATTACCTCTATTTTTGGAAGTACAATTGTAAATAAGTTATTCAAGTTGTTAGTTGTTAAAAGTTTGCATGTTTCTCACTTGAAAATGTATGTTGCACTTACTCTAAATGCCAATTCTCTCTTCAATAGAATACAATCCAGTGCCAACCTATGGGAACTGTGGGGTTGCTGTGAAGTGGTAGGTTTAAGGTGAAGAAGGAGGGGTTCATTCCTCTGTACCCCTAGTAGTGGTAGAAGTTATGATCTCTACAGGTATTGCCCAACCAATCTCTTTGCAGACAGCCTTAAGTAATAATCCTCTGGTCAATGGATAATTCCTCCACGATTTCGATCTGCTCCCATAATGTTAATGGGCTTAATAATCCCATAAAAAGATAGAGTAATTAGCTCCCTTAAAAAGATGAAACCGGCATTTTTATTATTGCAGGAAACTCACTTGAATAAAAAAAGAACACCAAAAGCTCTCTAGATTTGGGGTTTCCACTATTGTGGCGTCTGTCTATGGGAAGGGGAGGAGAAGGGAAGCTGCTGTTCTTGTTCCTAAAAATGTTCCATTTCGTTTGACAAACTCATATGCGGATCCTGAGGGGAGGCTCGCTATTGCTGTGGGACAACTGGAAGGCCAAGATATCACTCTTGCCTCCCTATATGTTCCCCCTGGCTCAGGAGCCGAAGTAAGAAAATCATTATTTCGGAAGGTCATGGAGGTACATAGGGGGGTATTGGTGTTGGGAGGAGATCATAACCAGATTATGTCCCCGTTGGATACCTCGAACATGCGAAACGCCAAAAAAAAATTCGGCCCAAAAGGCAACTCAGGTTCATCTATCAGCGGCCCAATGGGTGGACGTATGGAGACACCTACACCCTAATAAAAGGGAGTACACACATTTTTCCACCTCCCATAAGGTCTACACGCGAATAGATTACATACATGTCTCCAAGGAACATTTGTATAAAATACAAGATTGCGTACAATCCTCTACGGTGTTATCCGACCATTCCAGCATAACTCTGCTCCCAATTCATTTTCAGAAGAAAATCAATACTTTATGGAAATTTAATAATTTCCTTTTAAACATGAATGATTTCAGGGATATGACTCAGAAGAGAATCAAACAGATTCTATCAGAAAACATTACCCAAGAGGTATTGGCGAGTACCCTATGGGATACCCTGAAAACAGTTCTGAGGGGGGACATAATAAAGTATGCGTGTCATCACAAAAAACAGCAGCAATTGCACTTAGACAAACTCCAACGTCAGTTTCACGAATTACAAGCCCAACACGCTGCGGGAGACGAGGGGGTTCTTCCCCTGCTGCATGCTACGAAAGAGTAAATTCAGGGGATCTTAGACATACGCACGGAACAAGCTTTGCAGTTTATAAGGCAAAAGTATTATGAAGAGGGCCCCAGAGCCACTCGTCTACTCGCACACAGACAGACAACATAAGACCCGTTCCAATATAACCCAAATTAGAGATCCAATCTCGAATAAGTTAGTCTCCCTCCCCAAACAGATAGAGCGTGCCTTCCAAACTTTTTATAGTTCCCTCTACCAGGCTGAAAAGACACTACACTCCCAGGGGACTGAGGCCTTCCTGCAGGATCTTGACCTCCCAGTGTTAACGGAAGAGCAAAAACAGGCCCTAATAAAACCAATTACTGCTGTAGAAATGAGCCATGCATTTATGGCCTTAAAGACAGGTAAAAGTCCGGGCCCTGATGGTTACTCAAGTGACTTTTATAAAACATTCAGACAAGACCTAATTCCGATTCTCTTGGAGGCATGTAGAGGGGTCCAGCAAGGGCAGGCAGCCCCAGATTAATGACGCTATGCCTATATAGCCAGTATTCCAAAGCCTGGTAAGGACACCGCTTCCTGCTCCTCATACAGACCAATTTCTGTGCTTAATATAAATTACAAGATATTTGCTTCCATTCTCACAGAAAGATTTAAGAAATTTATACCCCAATTAATACATCTGGACCAAATGGGCTTCGTTCCTGGCTGCCAAATGCAAGACAACATCAAAAGAACTCTGCATTTGGTACATCGAATGGAGCAGCTGCGAACGCCTTTTCTGCTCCTTTCGATGGATGCGGAGAAGGCGTTCGACAGGGTCGAATGGTCCTTCCTGTGGGCGGCGATGGGGAGGATGGGCATACCCCAACCGGTTATATCGACGATAAAGCTAATGTACTCTGACCCCAGAGCTTATATTAGAATAAATGGTTCCTTTTCCCCTCCTATCTCATTGTCACGCGGCACCAGACAGGGGTGTCCCCTGTCGCCTCTATTATTTGCTATATAGTTGGAGCCTTTAGCCCAAACATTGAGAAAAGAAGAAGGCCTAAAAGGAGTAGAGGTTGGTACAGAGACTCATAAACTAGCATTCTATACCGATGATTCATTAATATATATGACGGACCCCGAGTACTCCCTTCCTTATCTTTGGGAGTTACTGAACAGATTTGGAGACCTAGCTGGCTATAGAGTCAACCCCTCTAAGACAAGAGGTAATGGCCTTGAATTATGCCCCTTCAGTACAGATTAAAGCCAAATTCCCTTTTTGTTGGGACTTGAGGTGCATTAAATATCTAGGTGTACAGATTGGAAGGTCATGTACAGACCTCTTCACCTTAAACTATGCCCCTTTTCTGGATAAGTTGTCAACCGACCTAGAGAAATGGCGAGTGCTTCCCTTATCTCTGTATCAGAGAATCGAAGCTATCAGAATGGTAGTTCTTCCTCGCTTCCTTTATCTGGCCCAAACCCTTCCAATCCCGTTAACAGAAGCATTTTATAGAACTTTGCAAAGGAAATTATCTCCATTTGTTTGGTCATATCGGAGACCAAGGATAAGGCCGTCCATATTGCAGCTAACTAAGAGACAGGGAGGATTGTCTCTACCGAATTTTAGACTGCACTACTTAGCTGCTCAGATTAGAATACCTCTATACTGGCTTGATGAAAGTTATGTGGCTGGGTGGAAATCAGTAGAGGGGTCCAGGAGAAGGAGCTTAAAAATATATACCAAACCTTATTATCTTCTCCCGATACAAGGTCGGACAGAGTGGGTAACCCATACACCTGCTCAACTCTGAAATGCTGGCAGGGGTGCTGGCCTCTAAAAGCTTGCAGACTGGAGATCCGATTATTTTCTCTGCCCTATAAGCTCCTTCATCCCTGCCAGATTAGATCGGGGTTCGAGACTGGCAGAAGAGGGCCTACATTTGGTATATCATTTTATGCCGCAGGGGGTGATTTTGTCTCTAACAGAACTAACCCAGAAGTATGGTATTCCTTATGTGGACAGGTTTAGATATTTTCAGGCTAGGGATTATCTTCGGAAGCTTGGAGAAGTGAAGTGGGGGGATTCCCCACTCCCTGGACCTCTAGAAATTTTCATTAAGGTTATAGATAAAAACTCAATTCCTACCCACATGATATCTGCCCTTTATAGGGCCTTGAGCTCTTTAGAGGATGATTCAATAATGAAGATCAGATTAACCTGGCAAAGGGACCTGGGGATTGAGGTCTCTTCTACACAATGGGAAAGACATTTAGAGGCAATGGGGAAAGGCATCAGTTCAGGGCACTGGAAGGAGTTTGCGTGGAAATTGTCTGTAAGATATTTTCGAGCCCCAGCAATAAGTCACAAGTACCACCCCTCTAAACGGACATGTTGGAGGCAGTGTGGATACACCCCGGCTACACTGGGCCATATATTCTGGTCCTGTAAGACGCTCCAAACTTTTAGCTAAATTCAGGAGGCCTTACAACAAATAATTTCCCCAGATATAATCACTGACCCCTACTTCTTTTTCTTAGGAGAGTATCCACAGACTTGTAGAGACATTATGACGAGGAACTTTTTGAACGTGGCTACTCTTGCAGCCAAAAAAGCTATAACTAAAAGCTGGCTCTCCCCACGGCCTCCTACGTTGGACCAGTGGTCTCTGATAATGATACAGATTTATAAAATGGAGATAATAACGGCAGTTCTTAATAAATCACAAGCTAAATTTGAGAATCTGTGGAGAAGATGGGTGTTGCATATTACACCCCTGCATTCAGGTTTCGTTCCTTGAATCTTAAGCCCTACAACTCACTTAGAATATCACTCAGAGTAACTGAATGAAATCTGAAAATCTGTACCACTGTAAGTGCTCTTTTTATGTTAACTGTTCTTATGTAATTTTTATTTTCATTTTTTTTGGTATCTTGTCTGTTGTATGGCAAAAATAAAGATTGAGAGTTGAAAAACAAAACAAAAACAATAATATACAAGACATGTTTTATGTCGTAGGCCACTGTCATGCCTCAGGAGCATTATGAGGGGCGAGGTGAAACCAAGTGTCTTATAACAAGAAGAGTTGAAATCCAATGATAAAACATAACCTGGAGTGTATGGCCCGTTCACACTGGGCGGTCTGAAAAGCGTTCTGGGGCATTGAACCATTTCAGATCCATGCCAGCACCTTTCCCGTCCGCTTCTATTTCACTTTGGGACATGTTTTAATGAACCATGCTAAAATCCTGATGGGACCTAGGGTATAGAAGCGGTTTGTTAAAACATTTGAGTAAGGAAATCTGTTTAACTCACAGTGTGAACAGTATCTCGGTTAGTCAGTGTTAGGTGGATCCGTGTTGCCTAAGCAGTTCGGTGAAACCCGCTACTCCACCATGCCACCGGACCAGGAATACTTCTGACAGTCTGAACTGCACAGCGATTGATGTGACACGATTTAAAAAGCGGAACAGAGTGCAAGCCCTATAGCATAGTAAGAGCTTAATTCGTTTTAAAAGCGTTTCACCTACCATGCTATAGTGTGAACGGGCCCATGATCATGATTATGAACTGATCCCACAGTCAAGTAAACAACTAAAAGAAAGGCAATATACCAGTGAAAGAACATTAAATGATAAAACAATTCATTGTGAGGGGGACAGAGAGAGCTAAGTGAAGCCGCATTCAGTGGGGCTGAAGTCAGGTGACTGTTTGCAGACAGGAAGAGTATTACGAAGTGAAAAAACACACAAAACAAAAAAAACTATTGGCAGAGTTAGTTTCTACCGTGATTTTATGGTTCAGTATCACGAGCAGAGAATGCCCTGAACCTGTCAGTTTTCAGCATTTTTCCCATCCAGTTCAGAATACTGCTTAACCATACAGTATTGTAAGGTCATCATGTGATTATCCGAATTTATTATAATTATAGTTAGGTGGGGTAGGCACTTCAATGTTACTTCAATTTCAGCTGCTTTAATTTCAGCCATTACTTGATGAGTCATGAAACCTACAAAATGCTCATTCTGGCCCAGGATCTTGGAACTGCCAATTGTGGGGAAATTCATGTCAATTGCTTTAATAAAGTTTTTGGTTTATTTTTTTTGTGTGCCAGGAAGTGGCAAAAAAAAAAAAAAAAAAAAAAATTGAATATGAATGCTGGTTCTGATAAGGCCAACTCAAGCACCACAATATTCCCCTATTTTTGCAGGCTTGCAAAGATCAAAACTGTACTTTGCTGTAGCCTGCCACAACGGGAAAAATAAACAAATAATGCAGACAACAGAAGCCCAACCCCAGTGCCGTCAAGGTAGCCCCCTCTCAGATTTAAATGGCAGGTGCCCAGCCATGGTGTCAGAAACAAAAAACACTATATCTGCAGATATGAGAAGCCCGCCCCTAGTGTCAAAGCCACCCCATTCCGACACTAGGCACCCACCAGTGTAAGATAAACATAGTATGTAAAATGAACTGTCCGTCCCACCTCACAAGACAACCCACATTCCTAGTAGCCCACAAACACCCCATTTCAGCCCTCCTCCCCATGCTATCCATAATTTAAACAAGAGAGATGCCAACTGGCACAGTCCTCCTCTCACCTGACACCATCTGAATCAAACCACGATCAGCTACACACAGAGTACCAGAGGAAGGCTGCACTGGACATCACGTTTTTCTTTTTAAAGAGAATCACCAACATGCCTTGAATCCCCGTCACTGCATAAATAATGACTTACCCCCCACAGGAGTCTGTGCATGTAAAGATGCCCCAATGAATGCAGCCGTTAAAAGTTTTGCTACTCGTGAAATTGTATAAACTGGTCCCGTGGACTTCCCGGTTTAGTCTGCTGCCAGCTCTGCCCCATGTTCACTGGTGTGATGACGAGATGCCAGGTAGGGGCGCCCCATTATACTGAATGGGCGGCAGCTTTTGAATAGATTTTTATTAGCATAATGGCCACTTGCTAATGAAATGTGGGCACCGGTTGACTACCAAGGTAGCGGTAGTCAGGCGATGCCATTCATTAGCAAGTAACAATAGGCTAATAAAATCTGTTCAACTGCCGCCCATTCAATATAGGGGCACTCTCAACGCCCTCACTGGCATCTCATCATGCCAGTGAGCCTGGGCAGAGCTGGCAGCAACTCAAACCCGGGAAGTCCATTGGACCTGGTTTATACAATTTTACGAGTAGCAAAACTTTAACAGCTGCATTCTTTGGGGGCATCTTTACATGCACAGACTCCTATGGGGGTTAAGTCATTGTTTATGCAGTGGCAACGACTAATATTGGTGAATCGCTTTAATTATGGGTGGCATGGGGAGGAGAGTTGAAATGGGGTGCTAGTAAGGGAGGGATGAATGGAATGGAGGTTTGATCTGGGGTGTGAAGGCAGAAGAGGGAGAGATCAGTGCAGGGATAAATCGCTTTTGTTTTTATCTTATTTTACTTTCCAAAATATTTCCCACACCAGGGTTGGGCACGGCGCTGGTCAGGGTGGTGGGGGTGTCACTGGATGCCAGGGTTACTTGGATATGGGGTAGGGTGTTGGGGGAGGGCACTGGACACCAGGGATACCCTGAACATAGGGCAGAGTGTGGAAGGGTGTGCCACTGGACACCAGAGACTGCTTGGTATTGGAGTTGGGTGAGGAAGAGGGTACAGTAGAGTTACACAAGAACTTACCGTAACAGCAAATCTTCGAGAGAAGCTCTGCAGCAGAGCTCCCACAATGGGACTGGCGCCACCCTGGCGCAGTTCTGGCAACTTTTTCTCTAGCAGTACTGGACGGAGAATGCCCCCCGGCTCTACCCCCGACGTCCGCCCTATATAAGGGAGAAGTTCTCCACGCATCCAGTTCTTGTGTGCCCCTCCAGTCAGGCAAGATAACGAAGGCTATGGTCAGAATTATGATGGTCAATGGACAACCCCTCAAAGAGAGGGGAAAAATGGCCTGAACAGGGCCTGATCCCTCTTGGGAAGGAGGGCGGAATACCTGCTGCAAGAGCTTCTCTCAAAGATCTACTGTTACGGTAAGTCTTACATAACTGTACTATCTTACCAAGGAGACGCCTTGCAGCAGGTTTCCACAATGAGGACTGAGTCCCAAACAGTATAAACATAACAACCCCTGGGCATGGGAAAACAGTACGGAAAGGAAAAACAGGATAAGGAGATCCTTCGAAAACCAGGCCTCGCAGAACTGCGAGACCAAACCCTGCTCTGTGTCTGGCAATAATGTCGAGGCTGTAATGCCCGGCTTTAAGGTATGAATTGAACTCCAGGTAGCAGCAGCACAAATATCCGCTGTCAGTACCCTCTTTAGTGCTGCAAAGGAAGCAGCAATAGCTCTAGTCGAATGAGCTTTAACTGGACCCAGTGTTGACCTGTTGTGCTTCTCATAACAGAAAGAAGTGCAATAAACCAACCAGCATAAAAGTGTTTGGTTGGTGACGGGCAACTCTGACCACTGGGCAAAGGAACACGAAAAGCTGACCAGACTTCCTGTCCCCTTGGTTTTAGTTAGGTAGCATCGGAGGGGCCTGTGTATGACCAAGGAATGAAGCAGGGCCTCCCGTTTGAATGCTCCGGGTAATAAACTGGGAGCTGAACCGACTGATTCAGAGTGCGCCTCAAAATGACTTTCGGTAGGAACTTCGGATTAGTGCGGAGATCAAGCCCTGTCCTTGTGGAAAACAAGGTAAGGCTCTTTACACATGAGGGCCTGAAGTTCTGAAATCGCCGCTGAAATAATAGCTACAAAAATAAAGTTTTCCAAGAATGGAAATGGAGCTTGGACTCCATAGCCAGTTCAAAGGAGGAAGAGTAAGCTTTTCCAGGACGAACAGGAGATCCCAAGGAGGAACTGATCCCTGACGGAGGTCTGATGTGGAGAATACCGCACAAAAATGCCTTGGAAACCTCCATCTCAGCCACTGTCTTACCCAACACAGAGAAATGGTAAGCAGAGATGGTGGCCAGGTGTACCTTGATGGAGGAATAGCTGAGACCTTTCTCGGAAAGAGAAAGCAGACATTCTAATATGGTATTAACCAGACAGACCAATGGATCCACTCTTTGGCTGTGGCCCAAATACAAAGGTGTTTCCACTGCATAGCGCAAGTGGCCCTGGTGGCAGGTTTCCCAGCCTCAACCAACACTTGAGCAACCTGATCAGACACACCAAACCTGACCTTAGCTAGGTCCTGAGGAGCCAGGCATGCAGGTGAAGGGAATGCAGGTTCGGGTGTAACAGGGACCCCCTGTCCTGCGACAGGAGGTGAGAAGAGACAGAGAGAGGCATCGGTGACTCTACTGCTAGATGCTGTAGTAAGAGAACCAAGTTTGACGAGACCATAGCGGAACGATCAGGATAGGAGTGGAAAGTTCCGACTGAGCCTTGAGAAGGACCTTCTGTAAGAGCGGAAATGGAGGGAAGGCATATGGATACCTCCCGTTCCAGTAGAGGGACAACGCGTCTTGCCAAAAAACGCCAGACTATGGACCTAGTGAGCAAAAATTTGGCAGTTTTACGTTGCACCGTGACGCGTAAAGGTCCACTTCTGGCGTCCCCCACAGACCGAAGATGTGATCTGCAACCTTTTGGAGCAACTCCCAATCATGGGCTTGCGATTCTGTCCTGCTGAGTGAGTCGGCTAACACATTTTGGAGCCCGGGAACATGCACTGCCGTCAGAAACAGATGTTTGATGGCCCAATCCCACACTCGCATGGCTTCCTTGCAAAGGGGGCAAGAATGTGTGCCGTCCTGTTTGTTGATGTAGAACATCACCGGGGTGTTGTCTGTCTGCACCAAGAGATGGCCTGGCACTTGAACGGCGTAAAACACCACTCTCATCTCCAGGACGTTGATATGCAGAGCTACTTCCATGGAGGACCAGGAACCCTGGGTACGGTTGAGTCCCCAAGTGAGCACCCCACCCCTGGGACGAGGCGTCCGTGGTTAGAGTCTGGGATAGCACTCCTGATTGGAAGGGGATGCCCGCCAGCAAATTTTTGGACGACATCCACCAGCGAAGCTGTTGGCGGACTGGCTCCGATATCATAATCGAGGCACCCAGACTGTCTGATCCCACTGGACTCTCAAGGACCACTGTATGGTCCTCATGTGCAGGTGTGCCAGAGGAACAGAGACTGTGGCTACGGCCATATGCCCCAACAGCCTGAGAAGGAGCTGTGATGGCACCCTTGAGGCTGAAGAGATCTGGGACGCAAGGACCTGAATGCGACCTGCTCTGTCGGAGGGAAGAAAAACCTTCGAGAGTGACATCCAGAACAGCTCCGATGAACAGGAGAATCTGGGTTGGGATCAGTGAGATTTGTCCCTGTTGATGGTGATTCCAGATTCTGAAAGAGCAGATAGAATTCTTGATAGTTTCCAACAGGCAAGACCTGGAAGGAGCCAAGAGAAGCCAGTCATCCAGGTAAGGAACACGAAGTGGCCCTGCCTTCAGTGCCACGCCATAACAGCCAGGCACTTGGTGAAGACCCTGGAGGCTGAAGGAGACCAAGGGAAGAACTCAAAACTGATAGTCCTCGTCTCAATCTAAACCTTAGAAATCTTCAATGATGCCTGGCGATGGGAATATGCAGGTAGGCATTCTGCATGTCCAGTGAAGCCAGCCAATCTCCCTCCGATGAGTGGGAGGAGAGTGGGGAAGCCATCCTGAATCTCTAGGAGACCCACTGGTTTAGATCGTTGAGGTCCAGAATGGGTCTGAGATCTCCTGACTTTTTGGAACTAGGCAGATGGGAGAAAACCCTCTCCTGACTGACTGATGGCACCGGCTCGATGGCTTTTTTGTCCAGAAGGGAAGAAATCTCCCATCGGATCAGCGCTCTGTGTTCCCTTGGGAAAACAGGATGGAGGCAGTGGTCTGTCCAGAGGGATGGAGTAGAACTCTATGGAGTGCCTGAATGCCACGAGATAGAGTACCTACTTGTCGGAGGTCACCTGGCCCCACACGTCCGCGTACAGGGAAAAGCGACCTCCGAACGGCTCCTCTGGCTGTGCGACCCGAGGAGGAGGGTAGCCTGGATAGTCAGGTGTTGAGCGGGGCGGCAGTGGCTGCTTTGGGTTGTCTAGGGGCGGAGGACAAAGAACCTCTAGCTCCGCCTCTACGACCGAAGCCACCTTGCTGCGCATGCTACTGAAAGCAAGACTGCTGTGGTTGATGTTCCCATGGCCACGAAAATGAGACTTACGAGCTTGCCCCTGATTCGGGCGGTACATGGACTGCACCGATCGGACAGCCCTACCGGAGTTCTCCAGACTGGTGATGATGTGCCCCGTGTCCTTGCCAAAGAGCACAGAGCCTTTAAAGAGAGCATCCAGAAAGGTTGGTCTGCACGTCTGGATCGAACCCCGAGACCCGAAGCCACGCATGGCATCGGACACAAATGCCAGTGGCGGCTGCCCTCGAGGAGGTGTCTGCAGAGTCATAGGCCATGCGCAGCACATGGGTACCCATGTCCGAGCCGGTCTGTAAAAGCTTGGCCAGCTCTGCCCGCTGAGGGCAACTGGGCATGATGTCCAATCCTTGTTCCCAAAGGGCATTCTGGAATTGGACCATGTGTGTTGGGAAGTTCAAACTCCTGATACTGCTGGTGGCAGCAGAGTACACCTTGCGGCCCATCGAATCCAGCTGCTTCGGTTCTTGGTCAGGCGGCTGGGTGCTCAGGTGTTTGGGCCTCTGCGAATGATCGTGAGCTGCCAGAATCACCAGAGTCCACAGCAGGTGGTTCAGCCAGGAAAAGATGGTCCGAAGGTGCCCAGCAGAGGAGATGAGCCTTTTTGGGCACGGCAGAGGAGGAGGAATGAGGGCACTTCCAGATCGCTCTGGTGACATCCTGAAAGGTGTCAACCAATGGAGGATGATCACTAGCTTTGGGTCCTTTTGGCGGAGATATTTAGCCAACCGCAAATGCTCTGTGTTCAGGGCCTCAGTGTCCCAGCCCATGTTGGCCTGGATGTGCCTCATTACCTCCATGAAGCTGGGGTCATCTGGAGGGGATTTGGGAAGACCCTCTGTGTCCCCTAGGTCTGACTCCGTGTAGGCATCGGAAGACAAAGTGTCAGAGTCTACATAGGAGTCTGAGAGAGAGAGAGAGAGAGAGAGAGTGAGTGTGTGAGTTAGGGGCTGTGCCTCTACCTCTTGCGCCTCCTGTCCGGTGATGGAGAGGGTGAGTGGGAGAAACTCCGAAAGCTATGCCTCCTAGATTTTTTAGCATGCTTCTTAGAAGGGAGCTCCTCATCTTCCCCACCGTCCACCGGTTCAACGTTAATAGGGTCAGGAACCGTTACCGGCGTGGGAGGAGGCGCATCCATAGAAACATAGAAACATAGAAGTTGACGGCAGATAAGGACCGCAAGGCCCATCCAGTCTGCCCATTTCTTTTTCTACCTTATAAATGTGCCATCGGCCTTTGCTATGTCAGTGACCTATCTATTCATAGTCGTTTGTATTGCTCCCTTATGCCTATCCCATGCCTGTTTGAAGCCCTGCACTGTATTCATAGCCACTACTTCTTGTGGTAAGCCATTCCATGCATCTACCACCCTTTCTGTGAAAAAGAATTTCCTCATTCCCCTTAATCGGCCTCCCTCTAATCTCATGCTGTGTCCTCTTGTCCTGCTATTTTTCTTATATTTAAACATGTTAGACTCTTTCACCTTGTTTATGCCCTTAAGGTGTTTAAATGTCTCGATCATATCACCTCTCTCCCTCCTTTGCTCAAGGGTATACATATTGAGCTCCGTTAATCTGTCCTCATATGTCTTCTGATGCAGTCCCTGCACCATTTGGTTGCCTTCTCTGGACTGCCTCAATTTGGTTAAGTCCTTGTGAAGGTGTGGCCTCCAATACTGCCACGCAGTACTCCAGATGGGCCTAACCAATGTCTTGTACAGAGGATTATTACCTCCCTCTTACACTTGTGATACTCCTACTAATACACCCTAACACCCCCTAGCCTTACCTACTGCTTTAGAGGTCTGCTTGGATGATTTCAGGTCATCAGTGATGATGATGCCCAAGTCTCTTTCTTCCTTTGTGACTGCTAGCAACTCCCTCCCAGCCTATAAGTGGCATCAGGGTTTCTCCCTATGTGCATGATTTTGCACTTCTTTGCATTAAATCCCAGTTGCCACTCTTCTGACCATTCTGCTAGTTTATCCAGATCTCTTCTCATTCTGCCCACCCCATCTGGATCATCTACTCTGTTGCAGATCTTGGTGTCATCTGCAAACAGACAAGCCTTACCCTCTAGTCCATCTGCTAGGTCACTAATGAAGATGTTGAATAGGACTGGCCCCAGGACTGATCCCTGAGGTACCCCACTTGTGACTTGCATCTCTTCTGACTGTATACCATTTACCACCACTCTCTGTTTTCTGCCAGTCAACCAGTTTGCCACCCAGTTGACCAACTTCTGACCCACCCAGCCTACCTAGCTTATTTATCAATCTTCTATGTGGAACAGTGTCAAAAGCTTTGCTGAAGTCAAGGTAGGCATCAACTGCTCCCCTGGTCCACCACTCTGTTACCCAGTCAAAGAAATCTATGAGATTAGTTTGACAGGACCTTCCTTTGTAAACCCATGCTGTCTTGGATCCTGTGCCCTATGGATTCCAGGTGTTGCACTATCCTTTCCTTAAGGGTGCTTCCATAATCTTGCCCACTACTGAGGTAAGACTGACCGGTCTGTAGTTCCCCGCCTCCTCCTGCTACCACTCTTGTGGGAGGATCACATGAGCCTTCTCCAGTCTTCTGGGACTCTCCTGTGCTCAGAGACTCACTAAACAATTCTGCTAATGGCTCTGCTAGTTCCTCCTTTAGCTCCTTAAGTACCCTGGGATGTATGCCATCAGGTCCCATTGCCTTATCCACCCTGAGCTTAGCAAGCTCTTGTAGGACCCTTTCTTTTGTGAAGGGAGTAGTGCTCACCTCCCTCCCCCTGTGTCCATGATGCTGAGCTGTGGGCCCTGCCCTACCTTCTCTTCAGTGAATACTGAGCAAAAGTATCTATTTAGGATAGATGCCTTTACAGGGTCCTCCCTCACATGCTCCCTTTTCTCCATTAAGCTAGCAATACCCTCTGGACTTTCTCCTTTCACTAATGTATCTATAGAAAGTCTTGTCACCTTCTTTTACTGTTTGTGCTAGTGTTTCCTCAGTTTGGGACTTTGCCTGCCTTACTGCCTTACCTGCTTCCCTTAGGGCAGTTTGGTATGCCCCTATCTTCATCCCGTGTGTCCCTTTATATTTTCTGAAGGCCAGCCTTTGGCTCTGACCTTTCTGCTACTGTATTTGAGAACCAAAGTGGTTTCCTTCTTTTTGCACTTCCTTTTCTGTCTAACGCAATGGGATGTTGCTTCAAGTATTGTATCCTTAATGCTTGCCCACTTTGCCTGTACCTCCTCACTTGTGTTTCTTTTGCCAGGCTAGCTTAACTCTGTTGGCCATCTTATCAAAGTCAGCTCCTCTGAAGTCCCATATTTTGCCTTGGAATGGGATGATTTAGATGTAGTAGCCAAATTGAACCATACCATGTGATGGTCACTGGCCCCAGGTGACCTTCTACCTGGAGATCTGTGATCCTTCTTTGTTAGTCAGTACTAGATCTAGGATAGCCCTGTCTCTTGTGGGTTGCTGTACCAGTTGTTTGAGGCCCTCCCCTGCAGGGAATCCACTATGAGTCTAGTTCTGGCAGATGTTCCTGCGTATTGACCAATCTGTATCTGGCATGTTGAAGTCTCCCATTATCAGAACCTCCCTTTAGCTGTCATGTTTTGTATATCTTCTAACAGTAATGTGTCTATGTCCTCCTCTGGTCTGGGGCCTGTAGACAACCCCAGTTCTTATGGCTGTCCCATTTCCTGTTTCCAGGGTGACCCACAGTTCTTCTGGCTCCTTATGTGTATTCTGAATTTCTGTAGCTTTGATATTTTCATTAACATACAGGGCCACTCCTCCCCCTTTTGCACCTCGGTCTCTTCTGAACAATACAAGCCAGGTACTGAAGTCTCCAAGTGTGGTTACTGGTAAACCACGCCTCACTAATTGCTACTATGTCCAGTTTAGCCTCTGACATTATTGCCTGCAGGTCTGGGATCTTATTTCCCAGGCTGTGAGCATTTGTGTACATGATTTTCCATTGGCCAGATTTTGGTGTGTTAGTTGTTGGGTGAGGTTTGCATACCCCTGTGCATCGATGGGAGACAAACCTTTTTCTTACCTGGTGATGCAAATGAACGGCAAACACATTGAATTCAGTTTGACCACTAGCTGAGGGGGAGGGGTGTTCTTCCCATTCAACGATGGGGTGCTGCACCCTCTCCCCATTTGCTAGTTTAATATTCTGCAAAGACGCCAAACTCCTGCCTCAATGCACTGACTCCCTCTTTAGTCAGATGCAGTCCATCAAATTTAAAGAACTTCGCCCCAGAACTGTTGCCAGTTCCCTACAAATCTGTGTCCTTTTCCTGGCACCAGTCCTGAGCCATGTGTTTAGCTCCCTATCTCCCTTCTTCTGACCTTCCGCCCATCTGCTCCCTTCTCCCAGACTGGCAGGATCTCAGAGAAGGAGATGCCGGACGAAATAGATGATAGTTTGTCACCCAGCCTAGTCAGGTGTTCTTGGTCTCCACAACTGACCGGCTGGCGAGATCATTAGTCCCTATGTGTACTAGGACATCAATGTTTTCTCCTGCTTTGTGAACAATTTAGTAATTGTCAGTGTCTCTCCATGCTGATGTACCTGGAGACATCTGACCATCACCCTGGCTGGAGATGGGTATCACCCCGAATCATGGAGTCTCCTATGATCAGAAGTTTTTTGGATTTCTTTTGTGCTTGTTTAGTTTTGGTTCCTGATTTGGGTGAGTATTGTTGTGCCTGTGCCGCAGTGTCCTGTCTGCAGTGTCTTCTGCCTCTTTATTTGATTTCAGAGATAGAGGCAGATACCTGTTTGTAGTGTTTATATGGTTTTGGAGGTAATGTGTTGGAGAGCAGAGAGTGATGGGGCACCTGATTTGCTCCTCCTAACCACCTGCCAACCTCCTGGACCAACTACCCTCTGCGTTGAGGTTTTCTGTTGGATGCTGGGGAAATGGCGGGTGGTTCTTATAATGTATTTCCTCTTCAATGAAATTTGAGGCATGCAATCTCTGCCCATGCTGCCGGAGCTGAGACCTAAGATCTCCAAAGGCCCAGCATGTGGGACAGTGTCCTAAATCCTGTAAGAATGTCCACTGAAAATTGTTCCACAGTACCTGCAGTTAATGAAATCCATTCCAAATAAGTTGCTGGGTTTGTAACCTAGTCAGAGTAATTAGAAGGAAAAAATGCAAGTAATGGTTTAATTAGGCTTTGTTTAACTTGTTATAACAAGTTAAATTACTAGTGCCTGTAAATGAGATCACCTTGTGGAGGCCCCACTGATCCGCCCCTTCCTGCTCTGCCACAGGAAATGTCACAACTGTGGTACCCTTATAAATGGAGTGTAGCGGGGTGGTTGGGGATGGGGTGGGTGGCTGGCCCTTCCCCTGCCTAAAAAGAAGAACCACGGACGAAAGAACAAGGAGGTAAGAGCAGAAACAATCAGTCAACAACAAATGCAGTAACCCTGAAAGCTTAACCTAATGTTAGATAAAACTGTAAAACCTGTAAAGCACCACCTGTAATAATTTCAGAAGATATACCCTGTAAGACAACTTTGCTCAGAGAAAAATAAACAGTAACAGAAGATATACCTTGCAAAGACAATTTGAATCAGAAGATTACAGCAGTAATCTGTTAGCACACACCTGTAGGCACACCTTGTAATAATGCAGAAGAAGGTATACCAGCAACAACAATTTGAATCTAGAGAAAAATAAAGCAATGAAATGTTAGCAACAAACAGTAGCAATCCCTGTGAGTAAAAAATAAAAACACCACCACACAGTAAATCTGCTTAGCCAAACTAAGTCTTAATCCTTCTCCCTTGCTCTGGTAAGTTTCTCTACTCTGCCTTTCAAGCAGTCTTAGAAGGAAAGAGCTCAGGTGAAGCTAGGTGCCTTGGCCAGCAAACCAAGTCCTCTACCTCCAAGATATCAACTGGAAGGTCCTTTTTAATGGTATCTCACCAGTGGGGAAACAGCTCCTTCACTTGAGAAAGGTTTCGCTTAGGTGAACCTGGAGAAGAAAGAGAAGGAGGAGCACCCGAGCCCAAACCGGCGTCACCATCGCCCAGGGGTACTGGCATTGGATCCGCACCCTTATCGACTGGCGTCGGCTGAAGGGGGACAACGGGCGGCGCCAGCACCATGTCATCGGTCTCGCGAC
The DNA here is from genome assembly GCA_016271365.2 of Neoceratodus forsteri. Taxonomy (NCBI): domain Eukaryota; kingdom Metazoa; phylum Chordata; order Ceratodontiformes; family Ceratodontidae; genus Neoceratodus; species Neoceratodus forsteri. Next base: position 1,564,596,419 of record CM057449.1, read on the forward strand.
AGCCAAACTGGCGAAACGGGGAGGGGTACTGGAGCTGGCATCATGTGGAGTCAGGGTGACCAGCGATGAACAACAACTGGCGGCAGAATAACCACCGTTGAACGGAAGCCGGTCGGCCACTGTCGGGATGAGGATTCGGCGTCCGCTTTTCCTTAGGCGCCGACGGACGTCCATGGGAGGCGTGAGCCTTGGGACGGTCGGCTTTGTGGCCAACGTGCTTTTCCGCCAGCACCAGTCAGTCATCGGAGGCTGGCGTTGGTCGGCATCCCTATGTTTTGGTGGCAAGGAGGAGGCCCTGCTGCCCGAAGACCCAGAGGCCTTGCTCGACTCCCGGGAGTCGGCCTTCAAAGAAGAGGCTGAGCGGGAGGAGCCCTTACCTGCCCGTCGATTTTTAAGCAGACTGCAAGACCCTCAGAGGCTGGACAATAGAACCAGAAGATTTGGAGACAGACAAGGGCTTAAGAGTCGTGAGGTGAGATTCATGCCCAGACGACCCGGACTTCGAGCCCGAAGACCTGTGCTTTGACAGCAACCATCCCCTGTCCTGTTCCAGTGCTTGTGGGTCTTGTGGGCAGGAGATGGCTCAGATTCCCCCAAGGTGGAGGCCCTTTCCATGGCGGCAAGTTTTGTCTCTGCGAGGTAGGCTGCGAGCGATTTCTGACGCAGGATCCACGTCCGCGAATTAAAGGCCTGACAGTGGGAGCAGGCGCTGTGTTGTAGTTGAGCCACAGGCAGTAGAGACACGACAAATGACCATCCTTAGTGGAATCTGTCGCCCACAAGCGCACTTGTTTAAGTGAGAAGTGGACACAGAAGCTCTTAAGAGCGGTAGACTACGAATTTGAGGTGGAGAAGAAGCGATCGGTACTGAGCCGTAACTGAGCGAACTAACCCAGACCATGTGGCAGGAAAGAATTGGAGCATGTGGGGAACTCCTCCCTTGTATAGGGCGACATCAGGGGTGGAGCCGACGCCGGAGGGGAGGGGGGGGTTCCCACACCAGTACTGCTAGAGAAAAAGTTGCCGGAACTATTACCAGGTGGAGTCAGTCCACATTGTGGAACCTGCTGCAAGAGCTTCTCCTAGAAGCAAGATCAGTAGATATAAAGGACTGCTTGGTACAGAGGTTGATAAAGTTACATGCCAATGTACTTCTAGGACAGTCTGGCAGTGTGGTATATGGACGAGGAATGCCACTGTAACAGAGTGCCACCGCCATTAAAGGTATTGTCAATGTGTATATCTGTTATTCAATTTCCTTTAAAAAGTAAAGAAATTCATTACAAAAACAATCCATGCTCAGACATGAATAAGAATCTGACCCATAATGCCACAAAAGTAAGGAAATGCGACATTGTGACATTAGGGTTAAAAAGATTCCTATGAGCCTTGGGTATTAAAATGTGTTTTTTGGGTATTAAAATGATCACACAGTACAGCTTTGGTGTTGCTTCAACTTCAGCACCCAATGCCAAGCAATAGTGTGCGAGTATTCTTCTGTGCCTGGAAAGACCGTGCCAAAGTCAGGGCAACACAAACCCTGTGTCGTACCACTGTTCAAAGCCTAAAACACAATGGCACTGATTCAGCAAGGCTCCGGTGATGCCCCCTTCCCATGTCGCATTTCTTTACATTTGTGGCATTAAGGGTCAACCCTAACTGATGCTTTATTTTTTTTATTTTTTTTGCAAGTACCTTCTATAAGCAAACAGTCGTAACAAAAATCCATACTCTGCAAGGTTTGAAACAAGTACTGGCCCACTGACAAATACTGCTATTCTCAATTTCCCTTTAACCAATCCTGATGACATCTACTGGAGAAGGGACATTTCAATAAACACACTAGTGGGAGCAGTAAAATATTTCAGCAGAGGCCAGTAGAGGACTTTCCTATTCACAGCAATAAAATGCCAAGAAAATGATTTTGGAGTATCTATCACTCCTTCAAAGCAAGTCAGCTTTTATTTATAGGCGCACTACCCCTAGGGCTCAGAGCACCATACAGCAGAATAGATTTAAGCATGTAAATAAATCCAACGCAGAGCTAAAATAGGCACCGGATAATAAGCATTAAGGCAGTAAGATCAGCTAACTGAGAATTATTAAAACTTAAAATTCAGCAGTGAAGGCCTGATTAAAAAGATAGGTTAAAGCATAGCAGTGCAACAAAACTGGGCACAATATTGGCCTCTGCTCCCCCCCAGAAAAGATTCCAGGCATCTCCGAGTTTTATTTGGTGGTACAATTTTCTAGTTCCAAAGTTTGCATATTTTATAAATGTATTTCTTTATTTCACAAGAAAAAAAAAAAAAAAGATGGCCACTACATTTGGCTTAGAAACAGCACTGAATATACAGCAAAGGTTAGGATCGAGAAAATCAAATCATGGTGTTCAACATAGGAGGGACCTAGAAAAGTAGATCTGGCACTGATGCTTATATATTTTTTAAATTAACTGTAGCTGAAACTAACTTTTTTTGTTGTACTGCTGCTTTAAGCAAAGCAGCAGCCACTGTGCAGGCAGATTGGTTGTTCAAGGATAGAGAGTTCCAGAGAATCAGAGCAGCAACTCCAGAGGCTCTGTCCCCCGACTACTTATCATGAAGGTGATGTGCCAAGCAGACTGTGTAGGACCGGTGCAACACCACCACTTCGAGAAGTTACGGCCCCAGTCATTCTGTGGCATTTTGGTCCACCTGCAGAAAATGCATCAATCCTCCTGATAACCCTAAGTCCACAGCACCGCAACAGTTCAGTCTACACGTGACATTGACTATCTTCACCAGATCAGCAGGAGCCTCAGGGCAATGCTACAAAGATGGTAAAAGCCAACTGGGATGACCGCCAACACCTAATGTTCTACTGTTAACCTGCTGTCCAAAATGATCCCCAGATTTCTTGCCGCATCCACAGTTCTGGTGGTTGGTTACACACAACAACGTTAGGCAAAACTGTGCATTTATCACCAAGTTAGCTGGTGATAGCAATTGTTGATATCACCAAGGCACTATGCTAACATCAAGGCATCATTACTCCCATCAGGAGTGCATAAACGCAGAGCCGAGTATCATCTGAATACCAGTGGAACTAAACACTATACTGATGATTTTCCCAAAGGTAACATACATATGGCAAACAGTACATGGGCAAGGACTGAGCCTTTAGAAACATCACAGGCGAGCACAGCCACTCCAGTGATAGAATACTTAGAGCAACCTGCTGCGTTCTCCCAATAATGTTGGACTCAAATCAGTGCCAGAGGGTCCCACTTAGTTACTCAGATGGTCCAGCAGCACTCTATGGTCAACCATGTCAAATGCAAACAGAAGATCCAAGAAAACCAAGACAGAACATACCCCTTGATCCCTCACCATGAGGTAATTGCGACACCTTAATGAGAGCTGTCTTGGTGCTCTGATGGAGCCTGAAACCTGACTGGATGAGTTTTGTAGATGTCAAATAATTCCAGGCAAGACTTGAGCTGTGCCCCCACCTTCTCGATCACATTCCTCAAAAAGGAAAGGTTCAAAACCGGTTTGTAATTTGCCAGATGTCAGGGTCCAGAGATGGCTTCTTCAGGACAGACTGACACCCTCCACCAGGGAGCACGTAATAGTCTCAACAAAACCTGACCCCAAGGATTCACCATCTTATTCCATGTTCAGACTACTAAAGTAGAACACCTAATATTATCTATATTACCCTATTCATTGTGATGCTCACCCATTCCATCAGTAAAGAAGTGGAGATGTGTGCAGTAATCAGAATAGAGGCGAAGTGTTCTGGTGGACAATCCAGGTCATACCCACCTTGTTGCGAAGATGCAAGAGGGTGAAACAGTAATGGCTTTTCTGTTGCTACCTGCAGGGTGGAGGTGGGGTGTTACGTTGGACACCCTAATGCCACATTTCTTTTGTCGTTTTAACCCTAACTAGTGCATTAATGAAGTTTTTTGCAATTAATTTCCTTAATAAGCATATACAGTACAGTGAAGCAGTTAAAATTAACAAATTAATAACATGAGTTAGTATTGAACTTGTCATGACTGGGGAATGAAGAGGTCCACAAATAACATTGCTGTGTTCTTAGATTGCGACCCCGATTTATTATGATAGTATTTTTATTACCCCAGCATACGAACATGACAGGTGTCGGTAAACAAATGCCACCTAAAATGTGATTTTTGGGGGGACAACTGCTAAAATAGGTTTTGGGGGGAGGATCTGAAAATGACACCTGCCACATTTATGTGAATGGGGTTTAAAAATAAAACAGACTATGCTGAAAATGAGACTTCAAAAACTAAAACAAGGAGTGACGTTCACTGCGGCTGTGCGAGTGCGATCAAATGTTCTTAACAGAATGTTTGTGCAGACCAGTCTTCTTCCCAGCAAAATTTAGTGCCCCGATTGCTGTGATGCTCTGTGAAGGAGTTCATATAAAATTGGATCCGGTGCTGTATTTATTTAGTAAAGCTAGATTAAAACACTTTTTACCAGTTTCTTTGGTCCTCATGAGACACTGAGCTCTTGAGACCAAGGGCCCGATATTCAAAAGTTTGCCCAGGCACAAATCCTGGTTTGCACGCACAAACTGATCACTGTGCAGATTTCCTATATTCAAAGCCCAGTTTGTGCCTGGGCAAACTGTGGAGGAGGGCGTGCAGGGTGGCGACCTGCATGTCGGGCGCAATCCAATATTCAGAATATTTTAGCACACAATGTCATTTTGTGCGATCCTTACGTGATACAATTACAGCTGAAGACCATGACTTACTCCTGCACAATCCTAGTGGTTGGCAAAGAAATGCAGTGCCCCGTGCCAGTCCGAGCCACAAAACAGTGTCCCTGGTATCCAGTGTTCCCTCCCCCACCACGCCCATGCCTGATGTGTATACACACACACACACACACACACACACACACACACACACACACACACACACATTTCTCTGGCGTCTGGTGGTCCTCCTCCCAACAGCACCCAAGCCCAAACAATGTCCCTGGCGTTTAGCGGTCCCCCCCACAACCATGTCCAATGTCCACACACAATGTCTCTGGTATCCAGTTGTCCCTCCGCCTACCCACACACATGCCTGATATCCACACACAATGTCCCTGGCATGTATCAGTCCCTCCCCCCACCAGCACCCATGCCCAATATAACAGAACATTTACCCTGGTGTCTAGTGGCTCCCCCAACCCAATGCCGTGCCTGATTAATAAAAGAAGATTCTCCCTAGTGTCCTGCTGTCCCTCACCCCTGTCTGATCCCCGTCATCGTACCAGTGAAAGCCCACCCTGGTTTGACATCCTCACCAGCAATCGCCAGCCTGCCACTAACGTGTGGGATGCCTGTGGAAAGTGATGCCCCCCCTCCAAACAACACAGCTCTGGCCCTGTTTCTAATTAGTGATATTCCTAATCCCAACACCCCATGTCTCGGTGGTTGTCTAGTGGCCTTCCTCCTTCCGGCAGCACAAAGAACCCTCCAGTCACTCTTACCCGAATCTAGCTGCTGTGCTGAAGTGACTCAGTGATTACAGCCCTCCACACACCACACTGGCCGCCCGCCATCTGACAGAACAGGGAACGCTGCTCATTTACAGGACAAAATAAGTGCCCGCTGCTTCTGTCCACACGGGCGTGGTGGCCGAGGTGGTGTGGAGGGCTGTGTGCTGCCTCACTGTGGCACTGAATTTCAGGTAAAGGTGATGGGGGTCCCAGTGCTGCAGGAGGAGAGGGACCACTAGACACCAACAAGACAGGGCTGGGGGGTTCGGAACATCACTGTTCGGGAATGAGGTTGGAGCTATATTGTTGGGGGCATTACTGCCACAGGCATGCACAGGATACTAATTGGGGGAGGGGAGACTGTCAAACCAGGGGTGGGCTTCTGATACAAGGATGGGGATCAGGACCACTGACACCAGGGAGAATCATCTTCTATTTACTGGGCAGGGCAGTGTGTGTGTGTGTGTGTGTGTATAGCACACACATCAACATAAATGTTTTGTTACATCCATCATGGGTACAGGTGGGGAAGGGACCACCAGATGCCAGGTATATTGTGTTTGGACATCAGGCACAGGTGCAAGTGGGAGGAGGGAACACTCGACACCAGGAAACTATGTGCATGTACCGGTGAGAGGCAGTTGGTGGTACCACTAGCACCAGGGATAGCTCGCGCGTCTGGGACGAGGGCAATATGGGGGGGGAGGGTCTTGCGGTGTTGTGCTACATTGCCCAGCTACCTATATCAATGCAAATGAGCCCATAATGGGTGCTTTGCATGCCCAATAAACTCTTTTGCATGGTCCTTTCAATACTGCAAATTGCACTTGTTACACACTCTACTGTGGTGGTGTATTTGGCCCATGGGCCAGCACCAATGGATTAGCTTGACAACATGGCCCTATATTCAGTCAAATAACATTGTTGTGCTATTCCAATGAATACACTGTAGCATCTCTGGGCACCTGGGCTATCACAAAGCAGAGGGCAAAGTTTTGTGCTCCGTTTTGCGCAGTAATGAACATCTAGCCACAGGGGTCTTAACAGTTGCAGTAATGCTGCGAACAGAAGGCAGCAATAACCATCTAAGACAACAGTGTATTTTTTGTTAATTGATCATTATACTGTATACAAACTCCTTCATAAAGCATCACAGTGATCAGAACACATTTTGCCAGGAAAAGGTCTGTCAGCATGAAAAGTCTTAAAAACAACTCTGCATTTCAGCATATACTTTCATAAATAAGATGTTTCAGCTGTTCCTTTCGAAGATTTACAGCACATCTTGGCAGTCCATCTAAAAAGTCTGCATTGAAAACATCTGCCTCTCCCGTTAACCTCAACGTGCCTTTGTTTATGACATCGAAGTGCTCACTGTAACAGACTGTGATGTCACAAACAGCAGTCGTATGATTAGTAGAGGACAGTCAGATACACTTTGAAAGACTCCGTGAAATAAGTGCTGCATTATCTGCAATATTTAGTACACCAACAGCAGGGGGCACAAAAAGAAACAAGAAAACAAAGTTAAAACATAATTGGTGTATATCTAGTGTTTATAGGTTTTTGATTATAATAGAGAGTTGCTTGTTAAACATAGCTGATCTCACTTTGGCTGGAACATTGAACATCACTCCTTGTTTAATGTCAAACAGCAGATTCAAACGAAAATTTCAATTAAAAGTATTACCCTGGTATTCACATAGGTGATATAGAGCACAAGCAGGCCCTATTCGTGGATGATGTACTAATCTATATGACCAACCCAAATACCTCTCTACCAACCCTGTTCAAACTATTGTCCCTATTTTCAGAATTATCTGGATATGTCCTAAATACTACAAAGACTGAGGCAATGTCGATTAACTACTCCTCCCAATCAGGTATGAAACACTTGTACCACTTTAAATGGAATCTCTCCTCAATAAAATACCAGGGGGGTTAGAATTCCAGTAAACCTATCCTTGTTATTCAATTAAGCAATAAGGCACGACAGGGTGTGGTATATCATGGGATATCGTCACGCCGCTGGTGGTTGGGCACGAGGCTGCAGGAAGTGCGCGTCCAACCGCCGAAGTGATGATATCCCATGATATACCACATCCTGGAGTGACATTGCTATTATGAACTGCTTATACCTATACTGGTGCGATGGTCTGCATCTGTCCGGGGAACCAGGATCCTAGGTAGAGGTTTAAATGCTTCATTGGCAAGCATTTAAACCAGCCAAGGGGGGTACTGAAAAGGAGCAGGAAATCCCAGCCTCCCTCCACAAAACCTGGTGATTAGTGAGGTAAACACCAAGGTACAGAAGTTACTAGGGAGCAGAACAGATTTAAATATAAAAAAAAAAAAAAAAAGGCAAAGGCAGTAAGGACAGAAATGGGGCTAAAAGGGGTAAGGCTATCAAAAAGTGGAGGGTGATGAGTCCCTTAGTCTGTGTAACAAGCTCCCTGAACTAGTGGCCTTGATGGAAGAGGGTTGCCTGGATATTGTGGCAGTCACAGAAACATGGTACACAGAGAACCATGACTGGGATGTCAACATACCAGGATACACAATCTACAGGAGGGACGGGGCGGGGGGAAGAGGAGGAGGAGTAGCAGCCTCATGTAAAGGAAGGATCACAGCAACAGAACTAAAAAGAGTAAACAAGAAGCAGATGAGGCACTTTGGGTCACCCTGGAGACAGGAAATGGCACCACAATCCGCATGGGGGTTGTATACAGACCCCCATCTCAGGGAGAGGGAATGGACAAGGAAATGATAAAAGGCTTTCTTAGAATGGCAGAAAAAGGGGAGATATTGTTGATGGGGGACCTGAATATGCCAGATGTTAACTGGAGCACCTTTGCTGCAGGCTTATCCAAGAGCAAGGTCATTCTTGATGCCCTACAGGGGGCATGCCTCAGACAGCTTGTATTGAAACCCATTCGGGAGGGAGCAGTCTTAGACCTGGTATTCTCAAATGGGAACGGAGAAAGAATCTCAGATTTAGAAGTGGGTAGCCATCTGGGAACAAGCGACCACCAAACAGTGTGGTTCACGATAAACACAGCCATACAATCAAGCCATACAAAAGCAAGAGTACTGGACTTTAGGAGGACTGACTTTGGGAAAATGAGCGAGTGCCTCAGAAAAGCACTAGCAAACAGGCAAGAAGGAGGGTAGAGGAACAATGGGGAGTGATCAAAACAGCCTTCACAGAGGCAACAAGCCTTTGTGTAAAGCAAATCAATAAAACACAACGGAAAAAACGCTATGGTTCTCAAAAAGAGGTGGCAGGGAAGGTTAAGAGAAAAGGACAGCATTCAGGAAATATAAGGAAACACAGAAGGAGCAGGACAGAGAACTTTATCAGTTAAAGCAGAAAGAGGCTGGGAAGGCAGTCAGAATAGCAAAGGCCCAAACCGAGGAAAGGATAGCCAATTCTGTTAAGAAGGGGGATAAGACCTTTTATAGGTACATTAGGGAGCGAAGAAAGACCAAAGGAGGAATAATGAAGCTTAATAAAGGGGAAGGAATGTGGGTAGAGGGTGACAGTGAAAAAGCAGGGATACTGAACGAATATTTCTGCTCAGTATTCACAAAGGAAGAGGAGGGGGAGTTACCTAAACCAAACAAGAGAAACACTCTGAAGATGGGGGTCGATACCAGTCCATTTACAGAAGAAAGGGTTCTGAAAGAACTAATAAAATTGAAGGGGACAAAGCAATGGGGCCCGATGGGATTCACCCAAGAATTCTAAAAGAACTAAGGGTAGAACTAGTGACACCGCTGACTACTCTCTTTAACAAATCATGGGAGGATGGGGTGGTACCCGAGGACTGGAGGAGGGTAGATGTGATTCCTCTTCACAAAAGTGGGAGCAGGACAGAGCAGGAAACTACAGACCAGTTAGTTTGACCTCAGTGGTAGGGAAAATGATGGAATCACTTCTGAAGGAAAGAACTGTTGAGTACCTACAGCCCAGTGAGGCACAGGACCCAAGGCAGCATGGATTCACGATGGGAAGGTGTGTCAGATGAATCTAATACATTTCTTTGACTGGGTGACCAAAGTAGTAGACCAGGGAGGGGCTGTGGACATGGCCTACCTAGATTTTAGCAAGGCATTTGATACAGTCCCACACAAAAGATTAATACACAAGATAGCCAGCCTTGCAGTGGGTCCCAAGGTGGTAGCCTGGATAAAAAATTGGCTAGACAACAGGACGCAAATGGTAGTAGTAAATGGAGTACACAGTGAAGAAAGGAGGGTTACTAGCGGGGTACCGCAGGGTTCAGTATTGGGATCGGTCCTTTTTAATGTCTTTATAAGTGACACTGCAGAGGAACTGGAAGGAAAAGTATGTCTCTCTGCAGATGACACAAAGATCTGCAACAGGGTTGATACACAAGATGGAGTGGAAAGGATGAGAAGGGACTTGGCAAGGTTGGAGGAATGGTCAAATGTATGGCAGCTCAGATTCAATGCAAAGAAGTGCAAGGTAATGCACATGGGAAACAAAAACCCAGGGGCAGTGTACACAGTGGGGGGTGAGATACTGACAACAGTGAAAATAGAAAGGGACCTGGGGGTAATTATATCAGATGACCTAAAGGTGGGCAGGCTATGTGAGAAGGCAGTAAGGAAGGCTGGAGGGATACTGGGTTGCATAGGAAGAGGCATCAATAGTAGAAAACAGGAAGTTGTTATCCCTCTGTACAGACAGTTGGTGAGACCCCATCTGGAGTACTGTGTGCAGTTCTGGAGACCCCATCTCCGAAAAGACAGACAGAGTGGAGGCTGTCCAGAGGAGGACAACTAAAATGGTGCAGGGTCTGCACCAGAAGACATACGAAGAAAGCCTAAAGGAGCTTAATTGTATACCCTTGAGGAAAGAAGGGAGAGAGGGGACATGATAGAAACTTTCAAGTACCTCAAGGGAATCAACAAAGTCCAAGGGGGTAGCATTTTTCAGAAAAAGAGATGTGCAAGAACAAGGGCGCACAATTTGAAGATAGAGGGGGGGACGGCTCAGAGGTAATGTGAGGAAGTATTTTTTCACAGAGAGGGTTGTGGATGCATGGAACAGCCTCCCTGAGGAGGTCGTGGAGTCAAGAACAGTGGGGGAATTCAAGAATGCATGGGACGGGCATAAGGCAGTCCTAATGGGGGGTAGGAGGAAGTAAGCTGTTGGTTAACTAGGATCTGCCGCTTATCTGTTAGGTAGGAAAATGGGCAGACTAGGTAGGCCAAGCGGTCCTTATCTACCGTCAAATTCTATGTTTCTATGCTTATACGTTTTAGCAGTACAAAATGCAAAACAAATGTTTAAAATGTTTTTAAAATTGCTATTTTAGAGTGCTGGAGGAGTATCTTTTCAGAAAAAAGTTTCTATAATTCCCTAGGTAGCAGGTGGCGCTGTTCTAAGTGGAGTTGGTTGAAGAGGTGCTGCTCTGAACTCTCACATCCCAGCACTGTGTGCTCCTTCCATTTGACCTGGTCATGCTGGGTGAAGATGGATTGTATTTATTTCTTTTTGTGAAACAGATCTGGTGGCAGTGGGAGCGAGCAATTAAACAGGTGTATACACACACACACACACACACACACACCCCGTGTGGACAGTTTTGGGGTTGCTTTTTAGTTTTGAGGGGAGTTGCTCGAGTGCCTGATGCCACGCTGCATGTTTTCTGCCTTGCGGTATGTCTTCCGACGGGCTATGTGAGGAGGAATGAGTGACTTTAATTTTTTATTTTATTTTATTTTTTTTTAAACAGATGCCCGTGTTGGGGAACTTGGTCTGTCTTTCCAGAGGCAGTGGGCACAGTTGCACGAGGTAAGGCGATGTAATGAGGGGGAAATGCAGCTGTCAGAGGAATTCTGTTCATGAGGTTATGGTTGGAGGCTTTCTGAAGCCGTGATGATGTAGCCCAATATCGTCACGGCTTCAAAAACGTCTCAGCCAATCAGCTTCCCATATTTACGATCTCCAGTTCATAATCTAAATTATACCCCCCTGATAACAACCCTGAAGACTGACATGACGAGATGAAGCTCACTCACACTTTGTGTTTACGCCAGGACACAGGCCCTAAAAATAAATGCATTACCCAGACTTCCTTACTTTTTTCAATCCATTCCTCACATGATAACAAAACAGGAACTTCTACAGTGGCAAAAACTATTTCCATCTTTTATTTGGCAGAATACAAAATTCCAGCTCAGAAGCCGGGTTATGACCCTCTGCAAGGCAGTAGGAGGAGTTGCACTCCCAAATCTAGCTCATTACTGGCAAGCATCCCAGATGCGGTTAGCATTACTATGGGGTAACATCTCCTATAAGGCTCATTGGAAAAACATTGACCGAACTAGATCTACATCGCACTTCTCCCCCAATTGGCTCTATTTAATCCCTCTTATTTAAAACTTGTTTCTCCTAATCTTCCAGAGGTGGTTACAGCCATCTTGAGGGGTTGGAGCCGGGAAACTGTAGAAAGAGAGCCAGTCTACACTTTTGAAACATGCGGGTTCATTTCTAACCCAGACTTTGCACTGGTCAAGGTTGACCCGTGGTACACTCTGCGGCCCCATGTCAGCTTTTGAGACAGGAGTCAGTTATACCCTTTGAGGAGACGAAAGTTAAATTCCATGGTGTGATAGTGACCTACTTCACAACCATCAACTTAAGGACTATATTCTTCTCAGAGGAGACATCTTGCTCCCAGCTAGGGTTACCACCTGTCTCGATTTTCACAGGACAGTCCCGATTTGGGTGGCTGTGTCATGCAAAAAAACATGAAAAATACTAAATGTCCTTAACATTATAGCAGAAAAATGTATTTTCTGACTTTCCTCTAAATGTTGCAAAAAACTAACACCTTAACTAAAACACCATAAAATGACAGTAAAACACTAGAACCAACTAAAAACACCACCACCACCACCACCACCACCACGTCTTAATTCTGATTATTTAGAGAAAACAAGTCTGTTGCACTGGTCAAGATTACATATTGTCCTGTGAAAAATCATGTTTCAGTAAGAAATGTCCCACTTTGGGCTTCCTAAAAAGGTGGTAACTCTACTCCCAGCTACCTGCGTAAGACCGCCCCTTTCTATCCATCTGGACATCCCGAGCAGGAGAGCATGCCATATCCCTTCTATATAAATCCCTTATTAGTCAAACATACGAGTCTGACAGACTTAAGACAAACTGGGAAACAGACCTACAGTTGGCATTAAGCCAGAGGACCTGGCCCAGAATATGGCAAGTAACATGGTCCACTACTTCCTCTCCCACTTGGAGAGAATTTACCTGGAAGGTCAGAGTTAGTTTTTTTCTAGTCCCACAGGTCCTTGCTAAGAGAGAGAAACTCCTCTCTCTCCTTGACATGCTGGAGGAAAAGCGGGACCACAACAGCATCCCAAGCCCACGTTGTCAATCAATGTCCTGCCCTAGAATTATTTTGGAAAGAGGTTACCCAACATATAAAAGAGACATATTTGGCTTAACAGAGACTTTGACTCTAATTTGCTCCTGGGTCTCCCCCCTACTTCACTGAAGGGGAAAGAAGCCAAATACCTGTGGTCTATCTGTCTGACAGCTATCTATAAATAAAAAAACAAGAAATGGCTATAGGAGGCCTCCCGTACAGTATTAGAATGGAAAAACATGGTCTCCCATATCCAGGGATTTGAACAAATGACCTTCAATTTACAAAACAGACAAGAAGCCTTCCTTAACAGAAGAACTAGGTGGGATATGTACCAGGCCTCTCTTCCATCATGATTTAGGCGACCTGCTCTTTTTTCTGGAAGTTTTATATAAAAGTAATCTTATTAAGACTCCCCACTTGCTGCTCCCATTTGTAACCACAGAAATAACCAAATCAAGTTATTAACTGTTATTAAGAACTATTATTTACCTTTATAATGATGTATGTATTTCACCAAATAGTGTATGTGTTTTACTATACAGCCAGAGATTATGAATTATGTCCCTAACGGCTTGCCATAGACAATATCGCAAGGTAGGCATCACCTAAATTGCAGGTCCAAATTGGTTTTAGCCAATCAGATGAATGTGGGTATAGGGAAGTGATTTCATAGTCTCATTCTACCAAAGTGCTGGGGGGAGAGAAAGAGTCCCTAAATTCTGCAGCACACTCTTCTGTCTGCCTCTCTCTCTTTTTGCCTGGAATTCTGTGTGAGCTTGTCCAAGCACGATGCCAGACTGTGTGTCTGCAGAGCGAGAGAGAGAGAGAGCGGAGGTAACAAAATTAATGTGGATAGTAAGGAAAGAAGACTCTATAACATGTAAGGAAGATATAAGAGTTTACCTGCACAAGAGTGTAAGATGTGTTTTGTAATCCCACATGCATAGTGTTGTTTGACTATGTCTAAATAGTGTATATACCTAAACATCACTGCTGTATGTGGACAACCAGTGGTCAGTAATAAATTTGTGATTGCATCTCTGAGGGAAAGGTTCCTGGATAAAGGGGTGCATAATTAAAGGTCTGCAAGAGAGTAGCGTGTGTCCTGCCCAAAACAGAGACCTTCACTGTTGGGAGTCTTAAGGCTAGAAGGTGGCAGAAAAGGGTTATCAGAGCATTGGGGTTTACAGTGTGATCTTGCTAAAGAGGGGACCTTGACAGCAGTGACGCTGGTCCAGACAGCCTCTATGGCAAAGACCTGAGATAGAAAGAGGCCCACTGGGGACTGAGGGGTGCTTTCACAGTCACACAGGTTTACAACAAACATGGGGTAAATGCTGGGAATATCTTAACCTATGAAAGGGATTGGAAAGGCAAACAGAGCCATGAGAGTACAGCCATACAGCTGGACCCCAAGGGTGAACCAGCAATCACATACTGGAAAAGCTGATAGAGTAGGACAAATAAAATGTACCTTTGATGTTTTTTTTATATTAATTTCATGTCTCATAAGCTATAGAATGTACAGTCAGCCTACAGTATAAGTTTAACTGGTATTTTGTTTTCAAGAATTCTTTTTATTTCCTTTTGGGCAATAGGTTCCAATAAGATAAGATTAAGAGATAGACACTGCATGTATTAGTTCCTAGTATTACTGTTTTCAAGTGTATGATAAAAGTTACTTCAGCATTTATGATCTAATGTTTAAATGGAGAATGTTTGAAGGGGGATGTTAAAAGGGAGGGGAGTTTAAATGAACAAAGAAGCAGGAGGTAACATCAGGACCTCTTGAAGTTATAGAGGCCTAAGTACAACATATACATGGCCAAGGGGTACCAGGAGATCAATAATGAATAGGTAGAACAACTAATCAACCTCTAATCTGTACAATACCATATTACAGGGTATGTTTAAGCCTTTACTGTGTATGTTTTATTGTAAAATAAAAAAACCCTCTAAATTAAGGATAAATTGCAAAACAAAAAACAACAGTTCCTGTACCAAGTAATACTTCTATATATGTGTAAAACTTGTTCCTTGAGTAAAAACCACCTCCTTATAATAGGGGGAGATGGTTGGTTGCTAGTAGGTACCATGCTAGGAATGGCTTGTGTGCTTCAGTCAGGCAGGGGTTAATGAACATGGAAGAACTTTAGATATAGTTTAGTCTGGGACAGACAGACATGTTATTTTAAAAACAGTTTAGATCTGGGAGTGAGTGAGATAGACAGAACATATCTCCAGAGGAGCTGCCCCTTGGAGTTGGGGTCCATGGGCCCACAGTTGGGAATTGTTTATGGCCAATACATAGTCGGGCCACCAGAAGGGTGTGAGGACTGGGAGAGGTATTTCCCCTTTAAAGGGACCACACTGGTGACTGGCTGGACTGAGAGAGGTTCCCTGAAGCTTGAAGGGAGATACTTGCAGGGGGCATTGTTGGTGAGTGCCTATGCCAAGGAAGATGGCAGATGAAGAGTGCATGGATGATCCAGAGAAAGACTAGTGACAAGGTAAGAGATGTTCAGTCTCCAGACCTGAGAAGTCCTACGGTGATACGACTGCTGGCTGTGCTGAAGATAGCTGCTTAATTCTGCTTCTCCCTGGGACTACCATCTATCATCGTCCATCCTCCTGATCCCAGATTGTCGTCATTTACCAACAAGTGAAATATAATTTTACTAACATCATAGCTCAACTCTGGTAAATTATTCTCTCTATATCATAACTCTATAGCTATAATTTTTCTGCATTTATACTGCTTCTCTGTGAAGGCCTACTACAATGGCTGAGCAACTCCTGCAAAACATCTCCCTCAGCAGAGTGGAAACTATGTTTCAACAGCTCATCCGTGAAATTAATGATTTAAAAATAACATCTCAACAAAACATCACTAACATGCAAGTGCTAGACCCAAAAATCAATGATGCTGGAG
Source organism: Neoceratodus forsteri (assembly GCA_016271365.2). Classification (NCBI taxonomy): domain Eukaryota; kingdom Metazoa; phylum Chordata; order Ceratodontiformes; family Ceratodontidae; genus Neoceratodus; species Neoceratodus forsteri. The sequence continues at coordinate 1,564,612,288 of CM057449.1, forward strand.
TTAAAGTTGCTCAAAATGAAAGTTCCATTAACATCCTGCAAGCCACCGTCAGAGAGCAAGACAGAGTTATCAGAAGTCCACAAGATAAAACTGATGACATTGAAAACAGAAACAGATGCAATAACCTGAGATGTTTGGGTTTTCCTGAAGGTACAGAACTCGGAGACACTAGTGCATTTCTATTACATGTGCTGCCAGCCCTGCTCAAACTCCCACCTGGTCAAGTCCTTACTATTGAGAGACCGCACCGTACTTTAAGCTGGAGGCCTGGTCCAGATCAGAAACCTAGGCCTATCATTGCAAGATTCTTAAACTATGCCCACACTGAACTGATTATCAATAGAGCAAAACAAGTGGGAACGCTTACTTGGCAAGATCATAGAATTTCTATTTTTAGAGATTTCTCTAAGGAACTCTCTAGTAAACGCAGAGCTTTCAATCCTATTAAAACTACCCTACACCAACAAGGGATCAGATTTGATCTGTGCTATCCTGCTGTCATGCACCTGTTTCTGGGTGGCTCAACCAAATATTTCAACACTCCCAGAGCCTTGGCTGCATTTCTTGGTGAGCCCCAGCCTCCAACTGCCCTGCTTGGAAATACTGATGTGACCCCTTCTCCCACTGTCTCTGCAACTTCCCAAACAGACCGGCACACCCACATTATGGCTTCAAATCATGAACACACTGAGAAACCCGTATCTCTCCAGGCTGATGCAGCACCTCCTGTCCGAATCTCAGCCCGCTTGCTAGACAAAAGGAACTTGAATCCACCTTCTTCTAAACATGCCTGTTGTGCAGATGCTACTCCTTCTAGGCCTACCTCTCAGCACGAGTGACATGTTGGCTTCACTACACCCCTAACCCTCTCCAATAAGTTTTCTTTACTACAAGAGGACTTAAACTCATCTCAGGAAGACCTCCCAGAATCAGCTGTGGATCCTGTCAGCAATGACCTTGGAAATGCTTTATAGGGCAGCAGGTCTCCCGATTCCTCTTGGGCTGAATTGGTGACCAGTTCCCCTTTGAAATTGGCAGAGCCTCCTAAAAAGAAATGGAAGGGGAAGCGCAAAAACAAATTGAACCTATAAATGATGCCTGGGCATGTGTATATATTAGTACCTCTCGAGGTTAGTGCCTAATTAACCTCAGCTCTTTGATCACGATCAGAATTTGTCTGCCCTGCAACTGTGCATTGCATTCCTTGTGTGTGCATACTATCTCACCCAGCTGGTTTGGAAAGCGATAAGCTGTACATCACGGTTACAGGCTTTTGGTTAATAGCATGTCATATTATTTAGGCATCTCATTGTGACAGTCTTGGAGTTTTCTATCTCAGTGTAATGTCTGCTACATTACACATCCAGTTATTTCTGCATATATTACTCATAATGTCAGTTTTTGAGTATCCCTCATGTTGGGTATGTTCTTCTTTAAAGGGACAGTTCTTATATAATGTTAGACTAATTTATATGTGCGCAATGATTTTCTATATTCAGTTAGAGGTGTCTACCATCTTTTTTATCAGTATGTCTTCTCACATAACCATTAAGGGAGGTTGCCTGCTTAACTAATTTGTAATCCAACATCACCCCACACATTTGTTACCATATATAAACATTATAAATTTACAGTATCTTAGGGTTATATTAATGAGGTCCTCAATTAGTTATTCCCTTCATCCACTAATACATCCCAGACTAATATTTAACACTTTAATATGTTTCTCTTGTCTCCTTCAAACTCCAACCCACCTTTATCTAACTTTTAAATCCCCTTTTCTTTTAACCATGGTATACCAACTTCTTGTACTGTTTTATTTATCTATCACTTAGTCTTCAGTTTTACCCTACAATTAGGTGCTGCAGGCTATTTTCGAGGTGTCTCATCTTTATTGTTTTACTCAATGTGCTGCAATCAATAATAGATAGCACAGTCTGACTTGAAACCCTTATGATATGGCTTTTTGAGCCTGTGTTGTAATCTTATAGCTGAGCTCACTAAACCCTCTCCAGGTCTTGAAATCTCACTATGTTAAAGCAACTCCTTCCCTAGGGGCAATTTTTGGGTCTGTGCTACTATTAAATACCTAGCACTTAATAATATATGCAGTACCTCAAAGCCTGAACAAACTCAACTCTTATAAATGTCATATTGCCAGAATGACTACGTATTCATGTTCAGTACAAGACTTTCACCAGATTCCCCCCCCCACATACAAATTGGATCTTGTAATGCCTTGACACCCCATAAATCCTTATACTATTTGGACCCTACTTGCTCCATTTTACCTGAACACTCCTCCTACATAAACACTTCTATGTCTAAGCCATTATGATTAAGTGAGTAAGTACATAGTAGATGGCACAAGTACAGCTGCTCTTATAATTTTAGGACTTAGCCAACCATGATGGCATACTGTTTGTATTGCCGTAATAGTGTTTCAGCTCAGTTCTTTTTTCCAGTCTAACTTGGGTTCAAGATGTATTATTATGTCTGGGATTGCATATACTTTCTGTAATCCCTTTTTCATATATGGTAAGATGTTCATGATTCCCCCCAGGGAATTATTATATTCAGTTTAGTTCTAGTCACAGTTATAACTTGATAGAAATAATTGTTTACAGTTTTGTATCTTGGGTTTAAGATAATTTTCTCCCAAGATTTAATTACTATTTACATGCTCTATAGTATAGCGAGAAAGTCTTGGCAATTTCACTGACTCATATCTTACTTTATTACCTAGAGACTTCGTAGTGTGTTAGTATAACATGCATAGGTTTTGTTTAGTAACTATATATATGTATTCTATATTCTTTTTACTACTTCTCTTCCTTGTGAGACCCAATGGAAACATTCACCCAGGATTTAAGTATTTCCACAAACTAAATATCCTGCACGCATTTGACTGTGCTAGCCCTCTCCCTTCTGAGTCTGTAACATCCTCTAGCCCTTTCAATATGAGTCCCTTACTTCCTATTTGTGTTTTCATACCCATCTCCCCATTACCATGAGTGATCCAATCCTACAGTCATGGAATGTTAAGGGACTCAACTCACCTTGTAAATGAAAGCAAATACTTTCTTACCTCAAAAAGCATAAAACTCATATTGCTTTCTTACAAGACACAAAACTTTTAATAGAGTATATTGACAGACTCAGAATGGATTGGGTCGGTCAAGTATATGCGTCCTCCTCTACTTCTGAAAATTGGGGGGTTGCTATTCTATTACATAAATCTCTTAACTGGACCCTTATCAAATCCATCTCTGATTCAGATGGCAGATGGATTATAGCTCACTTAAATACCCCTTCAGGCCCCCTTATGTTAGTCAACATTTATGCCCCTAACTCTGATTCACCTGAATTCTTTCATAATATGGCCCAATAAATTATGAACAGTAACTTTAACAATTCTCCTATACTTGTAGGTGGGGATTTCAATTTAGCTTTGGAAGCACAGTTAGACAGTAGTAACTCTGTGTGGTTCCCACCCCAGAAGTATTTCTGCACTCTCAATGCTAATGAAAGACTTTGATCTCACCGACATTTGGAGACTACACCATTCTAGACAGCACGACTATACTTTTTACTCACCGCTTCATAAATCTTATAGCAGAATTGATTACTGGTTTTCTTCCCCATTCATCACTGAAAAAATTATCGACACAACTATCCTCCCGATTACTATATCAGACCATTCTCCTATAAAATTACATCTTATTTGGGGCCCCCCCATCTAAATCCTCCTCCTCCTGGCATTTAGACCCACTCTTATTGAAAGATCCCAATTTCTTACCTTGTATTAGATCCCAAATCCAAGAATTTCTTTCCTTTAACAACACTCCTGATGTATCCCAAGGTACCACCTGGGAAGCACTTAAAGAAACAGTTAGAGGGAAAATTATAAGCTATGCAGCACACAAGAAAAAAATTAAGGGAACAGCAATTGGCCGATTTAGAGAAATCTCTTAAAGAAAAAGAAACCCAATATTATAAAACAAAAAATCAAGATAATAACTCACAACTTCACCTTGAAATTCTTCATCTTAGAATTAAAATCAATGAATTAATATCCAGGAAAGCTGAACTCACCCTCCTTAGACTTAAACACCATTATTGGGAACAAGGGGATAAATGCGGGAAGCTGCTTGCTTATCAACTCAAGAATCAACAGATGGAGAGACATATTGCCAGTTGTAAAGATTCTTCAGGCAAAATCCATACAGATAATCCCTCAATTAACCATATTATGCAATCCTTCTACCAACAATTATACTCTCACCCCACTCCCCCACAGCCTGAATATATACAACAATTTCTGGACAATTTACAGTTACCACACCTCTCCCAATAAGATATGGCTTTGCTAGATGAACCCTTTTCCTTAAGAGAGATACAAGCAGCGCTATAGTCCCTTAAATCTGGTAAAGCTCCTGGGAGTGATGGTTTTTCTGTAGACTTTTATAAACCCCTAGGTGACATCTTATGCCCCTTACTGTTTAAGGTCTTCAAAGAGGCATCTTCACAACGTAAACTTCCTATTCTATGACAGAAGCCATTATAACCGTCATACCAAAGAAACATAAAGACCCTTCTCTCCCATCCAGTTACAGACCAATATCATTACTTACTATGGACAGGATCATTTTTGCCAAAATATTAAATACTCGTTTAGAATCAATAATTTCAAAACTTGTCCACACCTCCCAAGCTGGATTTATCAAAAATAGAACTGGTTCTGATAATCTCCGCTCATTATTTAATGTAATCTACAAAGCTAAATCTCTTAAATCACCTGCTGCAGCTATAGCCATCGACTTTGAAAAGGCATTTGATTCTCTCAACTGGACTTATTTGTATTGTGTTCTATCCTACTTTGGTGTCACTAATAAATTTTGTACATGGACTCAATTACTATACACCCACCCCTCTGCCTGGGTTCTTACTAACTCTACTCTGTCCTCATCCTTTCATCTGGCAAGAGGTACCAGGCAAGGGTGCCCCTTATCCCCCACTCTTTTTATTCTAGCTATGGAACCCCTATCAGCTGCTCTTCATCAATCCTCCATGATCCAAGGTATCCCCATCAGTAATTCCCGTTATACTTTACTATCCTACACTGATGACCTCCTCATTCTACTCAAATATCTTGAAATTACGGGTTCACCCCTAAAATGTCACTCTTCCTTCATTTATAACCCTCTCCCCCCAATTTAAAATCTCACCCTACTATAGCATCATTCATATACTACTTGAAAATAATTCATAAATGCCTTAAATCCAACCCAACCCCTCTCATATATGCCCCCGTTTGGGGGAACTGCAACATCACTCTTGATAATCACCCAATTTTTTATTGTAATTGGAAAAACTGGGGCATTTTTTTCTTGGAGGATATACTTATACCTCAGACTCTCAAATTAAAATAATTTTCTGACCTGCACAAACAATGGAATCTTCCCCAGCACGATTTCTGGAAATATTTACAGTTACGCACGGCATGGAACTTTTATCTTTCTATTATTCCTCATCAATCTATATATGATACTTTTATTTCTAAATGGATCAAAACAAACTCTAAATTAAATAGTATCATTTACAAACATATCAGAAATACAATTCCAGATCAATCTATCTTTGCAAAAAATAAATGGAGTAGCCTTTTAAATTATAACAGAACCAATTCACAATGGCATAACTGCTGGCTATCCTGCCATAAATCTTTCAAGGATAATCGCAGTTCACTCATATAAACCAAAATTCTGCATCTATGGTACAGAACTCCTGAGATTTTGTAAAAAAATGGCTTAATGAACAACAATAAATGTTGGTGCTGTAACTCCCCCAATGGCAATTTGCTACATATTTTATGCCATTGTTCTCCCATACACAATCTTTGGCATCATATTCATTTCTTTGCAATGAAAGTGATTGGTCTATCCTTTGCATTAGATCCAAAACATTGCATACTTGGTATTTTCAATGCTCATGCATGCAAAATATCCCATTCTCAGAATAGGTGGTTATCCCTAATATTCCTTCAAGTTAAACGCCTTATACTTATGCAATGGAGATCCAACATCATTCCCATCCTCCCGGATATTCTCAAACAAGCATCTCAATACGCCATCCTTGATCGTATGTCACACTTAGCCTCTGACTGACTTAATTTATCTAATAAATGCTGGCAGGACTATTTTAAATATTTAAACATGTCTACACATATCGTCACTTAATCCATGGGTTGTTATATGTTCACATTGGAATCTCGCTTCTAGATCTTTCGTTCCTTTTTAATCTCCTCTCTTTCTATCTTTTTATCTCCTTTTCTTCTCCCCTTTCCCTCTTCATTCTTGTTCACTTTCTTAGTTATTTTTCTCTTTTTATGTTCTTCCTTTATACAATCTTACACATACTTGTATTAAATTACAGCATAATAAAAGTACAATCACGACTGCTCATATTTCTTGTTTGTATCTACTCCTTTTACCCTTTGAAGCATAAATTGCCATATTTTATCTCTATCATACAGATTGTACTGCTATGTATTGTTTTCTCAACATTTGTTTTCCCCTTTAATATCATTGTATAATACTTCAGACATCATGTTTTTTCCTTCTCCTATTAAGAATTTATGTAAGTGTATATTGGAGAAGGTAGTGTATTTGTATGTATAATCACAATAATTACAACAAAAAGATTAACTGTAAAGGTGATTCGACCCAGGTTATAGACACTGCCACAAGGTTTGGAGTAAGGCAGGATATGTAGGCAAATGGTCTGACCTGTCTGTGAACAGGAGAAAGGCATGTGTTCTGGGAAAATTGCATGACTGTTTTTTAGCCTGGTGCTAAAATTGCAGGGTTTAATGAAGAACTTATCTAGAGTCTGATCTTTATTGTCACCCTATGCATTAATCTTAAAGACTACCCAAGGAAAGCTGTGAATGGAAGGTCATTACTGGTGAGAGATGTGGTCCCCAAATGCTTCACACATTTGTGTCAGAGCATTACGCAGGCACTGACTTTCACAGCCTTAAGCCCTGAGGTATATCTCAGAGACACACATGTCTCTATACATTGATCTACAAGTTGAGAGAACAGACAGACAGCCTAACAGTCACTGTGGCAATAATATTGTTGACTGCCTGCTAGGATATAGCAGAATAAATGATGTGTAAGGGTTTAAGGGTGAGACACGGTTATAATGTGTTCTCATCTCTGAGTCTCACAGGTCTCAGCAAGGTGCCCAGAAGATAAATGTTTTCAAGGCTGGAGAAGCCTAAAGTGAGGTTGGTAGAGTCTTAGAACTAATGTTATGAGGTGCAGTGCTGATGGAGGTATCCTCAATAAAGCAGGTATGATGTGATGCTTTTTATGAATTGCCATACCAAATGAATTGGGTTTTTGGGCCTAGCTGTAAATATGGATGAACTTTCACAGTTCAAGTAAAGTCTAATGTGTGCTGTATAACATTTTTTGAAAATGCTTTATTATAATATGAAACTAAAAACATACATATCTTCAATATATGTAGTCCATGCAGACTGAGGGAGGAAGAGGGTAGTGTCACAAACTCACTCCTGAGGGTCCATTGAACTCACAGTGCCCACCCCTAAGTGCAGTCCATGACAGGGAAGGGGGAAAACAGGGATAACCTCCCTGTGTCCTTCCAGAATGCTCGCTGAGGTGACGACTGAACACCCACCATGAGGCCCCAGGGCTCCCTCTTTACTCTGGATAAGGGTATAATACCAGTCTCGAGTCTTGTAGCCAAAATAAGAACCCTTTCTTGGTTGCTACAGAAAGGGGAAACATCCAGGCATTACAGTCTCTTCAGGGTAGCCTTGTAACCCTGATTTTGTCTTCAACCACAGGCATGCACTAACCTGGTTCAAATCCCCGCAGACTCTTTCTTGAGACTTTCATATTCTCCCTAGCTGTACCCAGATTTCCCTGTACAGACCCTTGTTTGATTGGTAGCTTATGGTGCCACCCCTTAGCAATAACAGTTTGGTCACAGATTATTATTAAATGTCCCACAACCACACACAATATAAAAAGTCTCACTCAGGCAGGTTTCTTAAAAACAAATGTTTTTACTAAAATAATTAATAATCATACAGTTGCAACTAAAAGATTTAGAACATTTTAGTCACAGAATAACACAAATAAAAGTGGAAAATATACATGAAAAATGCATTATAACTGTTATCGAAAGTTCTACCTTAAGTTTGTAGTAAATTGTAGTCTGGAAGAGTAAGTGAAATCTGAAAAATCCTTTCGTCCTTTTCAGCCACTGGCAGGTTGTTCTGTGTCTTGTCAGGAGAGTGTCCAAAGTGCATTGCCATGAGCTGCTGTTACAGGGGATATTTGTAGTCCCTCTGGCATTCTGAGAAAAAAAATCTCTGGCTTATAACTGGTGGCCTCCTCTTTCAGCCAGCAGATGTCTGTCTTGCTCTTTCCACATTTTAAGGAATTATTATTTATTTCCTTATTTGGGTCCTCATATCACCACTTCCTGGCACTACTAAAAAGATGTAATCAGACTAGACCCCGGAGTCAGTTGAAAAACCAATTATGACTGACTCACCACACATTCCAACTGATTTTTTCAACTAGTTTGAAATTTCTTACTTCAACTAACTAAAGAAAATCCAACTGATTTTTCCAACTTTCGCCATCATTGAATTTTATTATGTTGTAGTTTGTCATACTTTAATTTCATTATTTGGCATATGTTACATAATACATAGATATTAACATAAGAAGCAGGTTTTAGGACCTGCAATACATTCAGCAATCACCAGCAATTCAGCAAAATGTATACAAACATACTAGTGAGAGGTTCCATCCAAACCCAGTGTCCCATTAAGAATACAGTGAAGTCCCACATATGAGCAACAGCACGTATATACGATTATATAAACCTGCAAGAAATAGGTTCACATTATGTATTAAAGGGGGACTGTCGGCAATAATAATCTGACAGCCTGAGTGACACCAAAGTATGAGGCTAATCCTAATTAAGCCTTTGTGTGCAGCACTTTTATTTACTCACAGATTACTGCAATGTAATAAATAAATCAGGCTAAGTAATTTAATTGACTTGTAAGATGCCATTTCATGTAACCAGACATCCCAGAATCCCATGATGCTGACTTCAGAGAGAACTGCAGAGCTGGGAGATTCAACTGCCTTTAATAGCCAGCCTGCAGTGAATGTTAATGTTTTGTAAGCTGAAATCTTCAATTTGCTGGACGGCTGTTCTTGTGGGGCTTGGGCTGGGTACAGTGAAGTCAGAGAGGATTGTACTAAGCACCATGAGCACAGCAGTACCAGCAAAATTTGATTTTAGCTTACAAAATTATTCACATGTATACTGCAGGGTGCAGGCTACTGAAGAATGCATCTCCCATCTCAGCCATTCTTCTCTGATGTGAGTATCAGGGATTTTGGTATGTGTGGTTACATGAAACTGCATCATACAAGTCAACATCAGTCAAATTAGCCCAGTACATGCTACTATCGTGCAGTAAGCAGTAATTAAAAAATGTTTTTGTACACCAAGTGCAAATTGTGAGCAGTGTCACACTTGGGTGTGAGGCTTTAATGACTGTTCCCCTTTAAGCTATCCTACTTCCATTAAGGCAGAGTAGTTCCACGTGTCCACCAGGCCAATAAGGAAAAGTGCATTCCTCTCTTGTTGACTTGTATAAATGGCTGAATAAAATAAACTCATTAACTATTTGCTGTGGCTGCCAAAGTTCAGTACTGTTTCTTTTAGCAGAAAGCAGAGCAATAGCAAGTCAGTATGCTATATATATGCCAAGTTGATGTGCTGCTGTTTAAAGCTCAGAATTTGGTCATAAACATCTCTCAAATGCAACAGGAAAGTCATAAAAAAAAAAATATATATATATATATATATATAATTATGTAAGTAACACCTAGTGATACTTACTGTGCTAATGAATACACACACACACACACACACACAAAGAAAAGATATAAGACAGGATAAAATAGCTACTCTTGAGCTGACACTCAAAAAGCATGTCATCACAGACACACGCCCTAACCACTGACATTTATTTTTTTTATTCTTTGGTAACCAGGTAAGGCCCATGTGCCTGTTTTCAGGGGTTACCCAGGAGCACTGGTGAGATTAAGTTATTTGTTCCTAGTCAAACAGTATGCAATTGGAGATTGTGGGAATCACACCCAGGTCTGTCTGCTAGATGTACCAAGCTCATTCACAACTCATTACTCTAACCACTAGGCCATACTGCCAGCTCCATGAAACAATGCAATGCCAGTTAAACAATGTTTTATGTAGTCTTTGAAAATCTTGCCCTATTTTTTTTTTATTCTACTGGATCCATTCTATAATCACAACAAGGCACTCAATGGTGTGCGTAAAGCTGGATAATGTCACTTCTCAGGTGGGTAAAGGTACTCACATACACTTCATGGGGAAGGGGGGAAGCAATACACTGCTAGTTGGGCTGAACCAGAATCCTGCATCTGAGGGAGGGGACCAATAGGAACATATGTGGGGAGGTGGGGTGGGACAGTACCCTTAACATGGGGGTTGGGGAAGGGCCAAGTACCAAGCACCTGGGGGACCAGAACCGTGCACATGGGAAGAGTGAGAGGGTAACCAGTACACTGCAAGTGGGGGTGGAGGGGGTGACACTAACCTGACACTGGGGTGGGGACCAGTACACACTACTTGGGGGATAATGGGAAACTGGGGGGAGATGGGAGTCCAAGCACTTTCACTAATGGGGTGCCAGTACCCTGCATCACGAGGGACCATTTCCCAGTGCACCTGGGGGTTGAGTCACCAGACACCTACACACCCAGGAAGGGGGTACCTGTCACCTTGGAGGGACCATTACAAGTACATTGGGAAGGGGAGAGCAATATCCTGCTCGTTGGGCTGATCCAGCACCCTACACCTGGGTGGGGTGGAAGATACCAGCACCTGTGGGGAGGTGGGGTGGAACAGTACCCTGAACATGACGGGGTGGGGGAAGGGCCCAGTATCATGCACTGTGGGGGGGACCAGAACTGTGCACATGGGGAGAGATAGGGGGGAACCAGTGTGCTGCACAAGAGGGTGAGGGGACCAGTTCACTGACACTGAGCTGGGAACCAGTACACAGTACATGTTGGTGGGGGGGGCCAGTAGCCTGACAATGGGGTTGGAACCAGTACACACTACTTGAAGGATAATTGGCTGGTCTCTGAACCTTGGGGAGGTGCAATTACTGCCCCTGATGGGGGGCCAGTACTCTGCATCTTAGGGGACCATTTCCCAATGCACCTGGTGGGGGTGACCAGACCTGTACACCTGAGGGGGCCAAGTACCCATCACATCGGGGGACTAGTACCAGTACTGGTGGGGCAGAGAGTAATACGCTGCTTGTGTGGGAACTGGGAATAAAGTGCACAGGGGTCAATTGCATTAATTTTCACTTCAGGAAACATTCTTGATGAGAATTCTACAGCTGCTGCTATCCCCAAATGTTTAAAACCTGACAACCAATCTATCTGCAGTACATATTCTGGCCTGGTTTACATGCAAAAATATACACCACACTGCAGTACTGGTCCCAGACAAACTGTATAAGCAAACACATTTAGAAGTGCATATGGCAGTATTGTGAACTGGTAAGTGTAATTAAAACCTCTTGGAACCATATTACTGCCTTAAGTGCCAACACATTTATCGTACTCATCAAGCAGGACTTGTGTTTACTGTATTCACTAACCATGGTCCATCCACTTCCTGCCTTGCTCCCCAACTTCCTTATTCCCCTTTTTAATGTCCAGCATTTTTTCACCACTGTTGCACTTTGCAGCAGCATATTAATTGGTTTGTTTGTAATGACAGTTGACATTACATGATTGTTGACTTTATAACTCAGCCACACAGAGAATATTTTAAGTTATCAGTCTACATCAGAATAATGAACGTTACCAACTTGTGCACCATAAACAGCAGAGCATCATACTCACAAGGAAAACAGTGACAGAAGCTTTTCTATTTTTGCTCCTTGTACACAGTGGCTTAAGGAAACAGCTTTCTATTTGCAGCTCTGCATGCCTTTTGTTTATGGCAGAATAAGCACCCAGAAACATAAAAAGAAAAAAAACACAAAACAGCAATATCCCCACCCCTTTTAAAAATCAATTAGCACAGCACATAGCTGATACTTGACTTAAGTGAAATGGTATTCTCGCTGCCTCTCTCTCCTCTCCTCTCCTCTCCTCTCCCCCAATCTATCTTCTCTCTCCTTTTCCTCTCTCCCCAATCTCGGCAGTATTAAGCAGCATTTCTGGGTAGCCAATTAAAGCTCTCTCTCTCTCTCTCTCTCTGCATGAAAACTCCAGCAGCAATCCTTGCCATTTTATTTCATTTTTTTTTTCTGTACCAAACCATCAGTAGGCTTTAGTAATTTCACCCCCACATTTGCAAATTTGGTCTGTCTCTTCTTCACAACCTCACCCACCCCACATGGGAGGCTGTAGCCCAAAAGAGGAGAGCAGGGGGGCTTAAGATTGTTTAGAAGTCATTACCGATCAAGAACAATGACATAACTCAATGAAAAATAGAATTGGGGCAGACCCCTCCTTTATAATACAGCCCAAACAGCAAGGTTTCTTGTGCAGTGCATTCCTTTTTCTCGCTTGTGTTTTTCTCAATGTTATTTCATTCTGTCATGCACTTAGCAACCTCACCTCCCTACACACAGGCAACTGTGCCACCCCTCCCCATTTCTTTACACAGAAACACACAACTTTAAGTTTGGCAGATGGACTGTACCAGGAGTCTCTCACCCCCAGCAGCACAAATAAAGAGTGGAAGGCCAAAGAGGAGGGGGCAGTGGGTCTTTCATGACAGTTTGGTTTCTAGAGCGTTGAAACCTAGATTATTACTGGCAAATATTTATATGGGTAGTGGTAAAGGCAATTTGGTGGTTCATATGTTTATTTGAAACCCTGCCCAATTCCTCATCAGTTCGCATTCACCCCGGTGGAGGTGGGAGGGGCAGAGTTAGCTGTTAATCTCTTTTCACTTCACCTTGACGCTCCCTTTCCTCATTTTGTTGACCACCAGCCACCAGAGGTGCACTCTGGTGACCCTTTTCATCATGGCCTCTCCCCTCTGCCCTCCCCATCACAACCCCAGCCCCAGCACCTCCTCTTAATGCCAGCAGCCCTGATTGACTCAAAACACCTAGCTAATTCTTCAGTGGTTCAGTGATTGCTCCCAGGGTGGCAGAGTTAGCTACTAGTCTTTTTCTCCTTCCTCCCGCCAGCACCCCTGACAGACTGGTCAATATCTGACTCACCATCTGAATTCTGACACTTGAAAAACACATGGCCATCCATGTCTCACTCAGCCCTCACTCCTCCTTGACACCAGAAATATCGTCTTCTCCTACTGCCCACACGAATGAATGGAGTGCATTGGATGAATTCCTCATGGTGCAACCTCAGGGCCCACAATCCTGGCTCCTCCTCCCTCTCTTACTCATTGCATGAGTTTTCAAGATGAGGAGCCAGGGACACATTTGGTTAGTGGTTGAGTTTCTCCACCAAAGTTTGAAACAGCAAGATGCAAGAATGTAAAAAATTTATATAAAAAAAAAAAGCAAATTGTGCTGCTGTGGAGTCTCCGAGATGACTTGGGGGGGTGCAAGACAATGTCAGGAAAGCAAGCCAGCTGGAGTTTAAGTCATCGACTTTTGATAAATATGACTCCCCAGATTTATGGCTGCAATTCAAGGCAATTGCAACTAATTCCAACTGTCTTCAATTGCGGTCCATGATTCTGACTGCCGATGGTGGCTCCAGGGTCTAAATCAGACTGTGGTAACCTTGCTGACGCCTCCTGCCTAAAACCATTTCTCCTTTTGATCTTAAAGATTTACAACAGGGGAGATAACTTCTCTCATCCTGAGATTTTATTACACCAATTAGCTAACCAGGGACTTCCATACCATTTGAAAATGTAATTTTCAGCCTCCTAGGTAGTAGCTGGTGTCCTGGGTCTCATAGGAATGTCACATATTTTGCAAGACATTTTCTCTCTTCCTGTGACCTTTCAGTAAAACTATGTACTCCTTTTAAAAAAAAAAAAACACATGGGCATCTTTTGTGGCATTTAACATACACAAAATCACATAAAAAATATAACATAAATAGATCTGCAAATTTTGACTGGAAGTTGGCTAGCTTGCGACATCCCTCCCTCCCTCCTTAGACTGAATTTGTGGAAACACCCCCCCCCCACTATATGGTAAGGTGTTCACAAATTCTGTTACTGTTCTAGCAAGTGAGATAGGCCATCTGCATTGGCATAGGCCGATCCTGCCCAATTGTCATGTTGTAGGCCTGTAGGGTAATATTCCACCTTAAGAGATGACCATTTGTTTTACCCATCTGATTTAACCACACCAGGAGGTTATGAATGATCTGTACCTAAAAGTGCCTCCCATATAGATACGGCTCTAATTTCTTCAGAGCCCATACCAGCATAATGCACTCCTTTGTGACTGTGGAGAAGTAACTTTTTGCTCAGGTAACTTTTTGTAACTTTTGCTCTGGTATATGATTGGGTGATATTTTCCCTGATTAGATGTGTGACTGAGGACTGCTTCAATCCCCACATCTGAGGCATCTGTCTGGACTATAAATTGCTTAGAGTAATCTGGACTGGCCAACACAGGGGTACTGAGTGCCCCCTTTAGCCATGTGATGGCTCATTCACAGTCTGGCTCCCAATCTCCCTTTTTGGGCTTTCTTTTCTTTAGCAGGCCAGATAAAGGAGCTGCCAGGGTACTGTAATTTGGTGCAAACTTTTGATAGTACCCTGCAGTCCCTAGGAACCTCCTAACCTGCTTCTGGATTTCAGGCATAGGCTATGCCAATATTGCCTCAAACTTTGCTTGATTAGGGCAAAGCTGCCCCCACCTCACTACATGACCAAGGTATACCAGCTCCGCCATAGCCACCTGGCACTTTTCAGCCTTTACAGTGAGCCCTGCCCTCTGTATATTGCCCAACACTTTCTTCAGGTTGGACAGGCGTTCCTTCCAGCTGGTACTGAAGATGGCAATATCATCCAGAGAAGCCACTGCGTACTCTTCAGTACCATGTAATACCTGGTTGACCAACCTTTGGAAGGTGGCAGGGGCATACTTCATTCCAAAAGGGCATTACTTGGTATTTTAATAATCCTATTGGAGTGATGAAGGCCAACCACTCTCTAGCTCTGGCAGTTAACTTCACCTGCCAGTACCCTTTTGTCAAGTCAATGATGGTAAGGTAGGTTGCCCTTCCCAACTTGTCCAGTAGTTTGTCTGTCCATGGCACTGGGTGGGCATAAGATTTCATGACTGCATTGAGGCCATGATAGTCCACACAAAATTTAGTAAAGCCACCCAGCTTAGGAACGAGGACTACTGGTGAAGCCCAGGGACTGTGGGATTTCTGGATTGTCCCTAAATCCAGCATTTCCTCCACCTCCCTCCTAATGTCCTTTCAGATGGTCTCAGACATCTGGTAGGCTGTCCACCGTATAGGTGCTTGCTTCCCCATGTTGACATCATGTGTCGCTAAGGGGGTTCATCCAGGCTTGGTCGTAAACAAAGGGGCAAAGTCCTCTAAAACCTCTTTCACTTCCTGGGACTGTTCCGGGGTTATCTGGGGTAGCAGTTTGATTGCCTCCATAGATGATTCCCACTTGCTTTCCTTCAGCAAGTCCAGTAGGGGTCTTCCTTGTCTGTCCCTTCCCCAGGACTACACACTGCAAATACCATGTCAACCCTATTTGCATATGGCTTCATCATGTTGACATGGTACATCCTATGGGTATGTCTTCTGTCAGGCAGTTCCACAATATAATTTATGTCATTGACCTGTCAGACTACCCTATATGGTCCCGCCCATTTGGCCTGCAGCTTGTCCTTCCAAACTGGATTTAGGACTATTACTTCCTGACCTGTGCTGTACGAGTGAGCTCTGGCTCCGTGATTGCACCAGACTTTTTGCTTCTGCTGTGCAGCTGACATGTTGCTTTGGGCCACCCCCATAAGCTCCTTCAGCTTTTCCCTAAACTTAAGGACATACTCCACTATGAGAGTTCCCTGGGTGGTGTGTTTTCCCTCCCAGTCTTCCCAGATCAAGTCTAGGGGCCCATGCACCCTACGTTCATATAAGAGTTCAAAGGGGGAGAACCTTGTCGACTCTTTGGGCACTTCCCTGTATTCTAACAACAGGTGGGGAAGGTATTTCTCCCAGTCCCTTGCATGCTGTTCAGCAAACGCTTGGAGCATCAATTTTAGGGTACCATTAAACCTTTCCAAAAGCCCATGGCTTGTGGGTGATAAGATGTCATGCATCTCTCCACCACCCCACACTTCTCCCACAAACACTTCATCAGGTCCGATATGAAGGTACCCCCTTGATCAGTGATGACCTCCTGTGGAAACCCAACACGGGAGAAAATCCCTAGCAAGGCGTCTTCCACTTTGTCTGTCCTAAGTGAGAAGAGGGTGACCATCTCTGGGTATCTGGTGGTGTAATTGACCACCATCAGGATAAACTTTTTCCCGGAGGAGCTTGGGGTACTTAAAGGTTCCACAATATCCACTCCTATCCTCTGGAATAGCTCCTCCACAATAGCAAGGGAATTAAGGCAGCTTTGGGTTTACTACCTGCTTTCCCTATTTGTTGGCATCGGTAACAAGACCTGCAGTATTCCTTCACCTACTGGGTGAAGTTGGGCCAATAAAAATTCTGGGCCAGTTGCTGCATGATGCACATGATACCCAGATGTTCGGACATGGGGATATCATGAGCAATCTTGAGCAACCACTCACGGTACCCATGGGGAATGACAAGCTGCCTGCCCATCACCCCTCCCTCTGTCCTCATGTCCTGTGTATACAACAGCCCATTGTCCCAAAATATTCTGTCTTATGTCACCTCCTGGTGCCCCGTCAAATTCAGCACAAGCCCTCAGCCTCTCCAAACTAGGGTCAGTTCTCTGAGCAGCTGCAAAATCTTCACATTTTCCCAAGCCATGGGACTTGTCCCCTTCAGTTATTAAACTGGGGTTCATAGCTCTAGCGTCAGCATATTCAGGGTCACTGCCATCCCTAACCTCCTGACCATTTGTTACCCTTCCCTCCTTGGAGTCACCTTCTGTACCTATTTTGTGAACTGCTATTTGGGGAAGTCCTACCTCCCTTTCACTATTCTCCATTTCAGAAGACACAGACTGGGGAACCAGCCTCACATTTTTTCCACAGGGGCTCCTATGGGGTTCATGGAACTACAATCAGCCTTTGTCTTCTGACTGTGGGTAACCACACACATCACCCCTTTCTGGTAATTGTTCCCTATAATCACATCCAGGGGGAAGTTGTCTGCCACTGCCACCTTTTGCACCATCTCTCCTGTCTCACCCCAGTCCAAGAGAACACTAGCAAGTGGCAGAGTTTTCTCCTCCCCCTTGAATCCCCTCACCCTTACAGACTGATTAGGTATAAGCTGTTCAGGCCCAACCAAATCCCTTTTTACTAAGGTAAGAGGCGCCCCCATGTCCCTTAACCCATGGGTCTGCACCCTATTTACAGCAACTGGGTGTATGTGCTCCCTCATGTTTACAGGCATGTTTTCAGGGATACACAGTGCACCCAACTCTGTTCAAGCACCACTTTGTCCACTCTGTGCCTTTCCAGGACATTGTCTAGTAAGATGCCCTGGCTGTTTACAAAACCAACAGTCATCATTTCTTTTATTCCAAGACATCCTTTTTTGGTAACCTGGGGCTTCCCCCTCTCCGCAGAGGCTGTGAGGGTTTTAGCTGCCTTGAAGGTGTGCTTATCCCTTTTGGTCCTGCCACACCCACCCACTTCCTTTCGGAGCAGGCCTGCTCCTGGCAAAGCAGTCCGAGAGCTCAGCCAATTGCTGAGCTATTTTTGGATCTCAGTCCTCTAGCCAGGTTTTCAACTCTGCTGGGCAAGCCCAAATGAACTGCTGTAACATACTAACATACTAAAATGCCAGCAGAATAGACCTAAAGGTCTTTTATGTCTGCTTGTTTAGTCAGCACCCACCCTGGGAGCTGACCTTACTGCTCCCCTCGCCCTCTCTGGCTTCTCCCTTCCCAGTCCTGGATATTCCTACTGCACTGGACTTTGCTTCCAGAACCCTTCCCCTGTACCTGTCCCACCTCCTCTTGAACTCCTCCACTGTCTCTGCCTCCACCAGCCCCCTGGGCAGCGCATTCCATGGCTCCACCACCCTCTTAGTGAAGTAGCACCTACTCCTTTCTCCCCTGAATCTCCTCCCCTCCAGCTTCCACCCATGCCCTCTAGTTGCCCCCCTTCCTTCAGAGCACCCTGACTGCTCCTCCCCTATTTAACTCCTTCATGTACCTGAAGACCTCTATCATGTCCCCCTGGTCCTCTCTTCCAATGTGTACATATTTAGCTCTTCAAGCCTCTCCCCATAGGGCCTGTCCCGAAGGCCCCAGATCATTTTGGTTGCCCTCCTCTGGGCCCTTTCAAGGAGTTCAATGTCCCTTTTTAAGTGTGGCCTCCAAAACTGCACGCAGTACTCATGGTGCGGCCTCACCAAGCAGTTATACAGAGAGAGTATCACTTCCCTCCTTCTGGAGGTGATCCCCCTAGTGATGCATCCCAGCATCCTGTTGGCTTTGGCTGCTGCCTCCTACAAGTCTCAGAGTTGTTCATCTTGACATCCACCACCACCCCCAGGTCCCTCTCAGCCACTGAGACTTGTAGCATTTCCCCCCCAGAGTGTACACTTGGCCCAGGTTTCTGACTCCCAGATGCAGTACCTTGCATTTTTCTGCATTGAACCTCAGCTTCCACTTTCTAGACCGCCTTTCCAGTGCCTCCAGGTCCCCCTGTAGGGCCTCCCTCCCCTCCTTCCCATCCACCACCGCCCCCAGTTTTGAGTCATCTGCAAAGAGACTCATCTCACTCCTGATACCCTTCCTTATGTTGGAGACATAGGTGTTGAACAGGAGGGGCCCAAGGACCAATCCCTGAGGGACCCCACTAATGACCCTCCTTGGGGATGAGACTATCCCACCAACCACGACCCTCTGAGTCTGGTCCTGGAGCCAATTGCCTATCCATCTGATCATCTGGTTCCCCACCCCCATTTCTCCCAGCTTATTCAACAGGCCCTCATGAGGAACAGAGTCAAACACCTTTCTGAAGTCAAGATAGAGATGTCCACCAGTCTACCCAGGTCCAAGGCACACGTCACCCAGTCATAGAACTCCACAAGGTTTGTCTGACACGATTTCACCGGGATGAATCCATGCTGTCTATCATCCAGGCACCCCGACTTTTCCAGGTCCCCCCCAGCCTCTCCTTGACAATGCCCTCCATCACCTTGCTCACCACGGATGTCAGGCTGATGGGCCTGTAGTTCTCTGCCATCTCCCTTGATCCCTCCTTGTGGATAGGCACTATATTCACCACCTTCCAGTCCTGGGGCACCCACCCTGTCCTCAGAGAGATGCTGAAAAGCTCCACCAGGGGTTTTACCAGGACATCCGCCAGTTCCTTCAGCACTCTGGGATGTAATTTATCCGGCCCCGGTGCTTTCTCCATCTTAAGGGACCTGAGGGCTTCCCTCACTCTCTCAGCCATGATTTCCACCTCTACTACCTCATCTCCCTGCTTTGCCTTCCCCATCTCCTGCCAGTGATGGCCCCCCCTCTCCCCAGACCTGTCGATCGGCAAGGGTCCCCCCTCAGTTTCACCATCTCCTCCCATGTATGATGCAGCCCCATTTTCCTTGGTAAAACTGAGGCAAAGTACCTATTTTACCTCAGCCTGCTCCTCCGGGTCTTGTGCCCATCTCTCCCCTGTTTTAATTCTGCTAATCTGCCTCTTCAACCTTTGTTTTTCCCCAATGTATCTAAAGAACCCCTTGTTCCCTTTCCTAATTTCCCTGGCCAGGTTCTGCTCCTTCCTTGCCTTAGCTGCCCTCACCACCCTAGTGGCCCTTCTGGCCATCAGCTCGTACTTCCCTAGATCCCTTTCACTCCTTGAGCACTTGAAATGCCTATAAGCCACCTTCTTTCCCCTCACCACCTCCTGAACCTCCCTGATCCACCAGCAGGGTTTACAGGCCCTACCACATTTTTGTCCTACTCTTGCACAGGTGCTGGTAGCATCCTGCACCCCCTCCTGATGATTTCCCACCTACTGTCAGTGTCCATGTCTGGCCCAATCCCATCCAAATGCTTCTTAAGGATCCTTTCCATTTCCTTGAAATCTGCCCCTCTGAAGTCAGTTACCTCCATCTTTGTGCAGCCTTCTACCCCTCCTAGGTCCAGGCAGAACCAGACCGTGGCATGGTCTCTCCCCGCCAATGGGTCCCTTACCTCCAGGCCCCCAATCTGGTCACTGTCTGCCAGGACCACATCCAGTATCCATGCCTCCCTGGTCGGTTCCCCCACCTGCTGAGTTAGGAACGTGTCCTGAAAGACATCCAACAACCTGTGTTTCCCTGGCCACCGAGGATGTCATAGTCTCTCAGTCTGTTCCAAGCATTTTTAAGTCCCCCAACACCACCACCCTTCCTCTGCCCAATCTGCATTGTCTCCCAACATCTGCCACCAGCCTCTCCTCCAGCTCCTTCACCAGTGCAGGGGGTCTATACACCACTCCTATTTTCACTCTCTTGTCCCCCCTTGTTATCAGGGTGACCCAAATCGCCTCCACAGTTCCCTCTGCCTCTTCCACTCCTCCTATGCCAATGCAGTTTTTGACTATTATTGCTACCCCTCCTCCTCTTCCCTCCCCCCCATCCTTCCTGAACATGGTGTAACCCTCCAGGTTCAGGTCCCAGTCATGCCCTGCGGTGGCCCAGGTCTCAGTGACTGCTGCCACATCCACCTGTCCCTCAGTTAGCATCGCCTGGAGCTCAGGCATTTATTGCCCAAGCTCCTGGCATTTAGCAGGACTCACCTTCCACCCTTTCCTTATACTTCCATTTCCCCTGCTCGAGGTCCCATGGGGATTCCGTCTTCCCCCCGGTCAGCACCTTACCAGTCAGCCTTTTCCCACATTCCTCCAGCTCCGCAGGGGGGGTAGAGACAGAGTCCCTCCTTTATCGGACCCCCCTCATCAGCCTTTTCTCCCATCCCTCCCCCTTCACAAATTTAAACTCCACCTTTCACCAACGAACCCCTCTATTTTCAACTTAAGGATTTCCTTCCCCTCCAAATTGAGATGGAACCTATCTCTAGCATACAGCCCCTTATCCTCCCAGGTCTCCCCCTAATCCCCCATCAACCCATACCCTCTGGCCCCACACCACTCCCTGAGCCACTGGTTTATCTCCCTAATCTTCCTCTTGTGTTCCCCACTAGCCCTTTGCACCGGCAGGATTTCCAAGAAGGAAATCACGCATCCTATGTCATGACAGACCCTGGCAAGTTCCCTGAACCTTGCCTGTATTTCTAGCTCACTATTTTCCTCAGTGTCATTTGTATCCAGGTGGACCAGTATGTCCGGGGAACCTCCACAATCCCTTGCCAGCTGATATACCTCATGCTTGGCCCTGTGCACCGTTAGTCCAGGGAAGCATTTTGTTCTAACTGGGCAGGCTTCCCCCTCCCTATCCCATTTGATACCCCTGATCATGGAATCACCCAACAGGAGCACTCTCACTACCCCTTTTCCTCCATTCCCCCTTCCATGTCCCTCATCCTTTCTACTGGCCCTTCCCCCAGCCGGCTCCTTGCTCCTCCCCCTATCTGGGTGCCCCCTGCCATCCCCTCCTTATTTACCCTGGCCACCCCTCCCTCCGATCCTATGCCTCTCCTCATCCCTAGTATCCTTTTGTACCCCACTATCCCCCCGTCATTGCTTGCAACTGGTCCTTCCCCCACATGTCCTAAACTTGCCTGGCTCATCCTCCCTTCCTTCCCATCTCCATTCAGCCCCTCCTTGCCTGTCGTGCTCCCCTGGCATAAACCTTCAGCTGCCTTTACTGTATCTTCCTTTTACTTCTGGTCCCTCTCCTTGCCCTTTCCTCCCAACTGGTCCTTTTCCTTGCATTTTCCTCCCTCTACCCCCTTATCCTCCTGCTCTGATCCACCACTCCCCCCATTTTCCCACATTCCAAGTTCCCCTGTGTTCTTCCTGCTATCCAGCCCCTGCCTCCTACCCTCCACTCCCTTTCCATCTCTAACTGCCCCAGTTGTGGCTACATCCCCACCCTCATCCTCAAGCAGAAGAAGAGAATTGAAGCGGTTACTGAGCTTAAGGTCTGATCCACCTCTCCCCCTTGCTTCCTTCTGTCCAGCCCCAGCCATCTGCCTACTTCCCTGAGCATGTCCTCCCTTTGGCCCCCCTCTGTGAGGGTCCCCAGCTACCTGCCTGCTTCCTTGGTAGTGTCCTCCTTTTGGGCCCCCCTCTGTCAGGGTCCCTATGTGACCCCAGAGTACTCTCCTGCACTCCTTTCCCTATGCTTTTGCCTCTGGTGTGTTGGTGCAACCCACAGAGTGCCCTGCCATATTCCCCAATCATACTCCCTCCTCCAGCTGTCTCCTAATCCCCTCAACCTCCTCCCAGCTTGTGCGCTGGTAGCACACTGGGCAACCACCGAACTTCCAAGCCCAGTCCAGTATCATGGCCACGCCACACCCCGTGCACCGCACCACCCTCCAAAAGATGCCGTCCCTAATGACATGTGGTCCCATCCCCTCCAAGTAGGATTCCTTGGGTGAACCACCAGGTTCCCCCTAGTCCAAGATACACCCTTACCCACTAATCAGGTCACCCACTAATCCTAGATATAGTCCCACAATAAACAGGTACCCCTGTTACTAGGTGCATTACTACACAGTAAACTTACAGGGGAAGTGTACAACTCCCTAAGCTCCTCTCTCCCATCCCTTAAACCCAACCCCAAATAGCTAAAACTATATGAGCTGGACCTGAAGTCTTTTCCTCCAATTGCAGGACAGGTGTTCCCTTAAAAAGGAGCCGAGCTCTGGGGAGGGAGAGGTGTGGGAGGGTGGGAATAGGGCCTACACCCAACTCTCACAAGAGTGTATCAGCCCTGCGTCTGCCCCTCACTGCACCTCCAAACACTACCAACTAAGAAAATCTTTCAAGTCTCCTTACTCTCCCAGTATCCAGCTAGAAGCTTCTTCCCCCTTCCCCTCAAATTGAAGACTGACTGAGTTGGGGGCCCCACCTTACTTTCATACAGCACTAATCCCCTGTAATATGATGCCTGCACTTACAGGCCGGATAACAGCTTTTAAACTCCTACAAACACCAAATAGTCTGCTAGAAACACACAGAAAACCAGCTCAGAAAATCTTTCAAGTCTACTTACCTTCCCAGCCTCCAGCTTTTAAACACACACAAACACCAAATTGTCTGCTGGAAACACACAGAAAACCAGCTTAGAAAATCTTTCAAATCTCCTTACTCTCCCAGCATCCAGCTAGAAGCTTCTTCCCCTTTCCTTCTAAAAGTGGAACCTCCTCAATTTTCCCCACAGAGCTTGCTTCTGCCCCCTCACCAATGTTATATATATATATATATGTATATATTTTTTTCCCCCTCTTTTTGACCCCCTCACCTTCTGTCAAGTGTCCGCCCTGATCACAGTGCCCCCGAGGCTTCCACCGCCCGATCTCATTCTCCCTGATTATTCCTGGCTTGCCCCCCAGGAGGCAGAGCATGGTGCTGCGGCAGGAATCTGCACCGTGTAGTAGTAACTGATTGTGGAGTATGTGGCCAGGTGGCTAATTGAAGCCAGGGGCAGGGCGTCATGGAGACGTCTAGTGAGGAGGGATTTTTGTCCCCCTTTTGGCTGGGGCAGAAATGTGCAATGATGCCAGCATCTGTCCTGCTCCAGTGCCTCCCCTCTTTGACTATGTGTTTAGGGTTATACACCCAGCTTCCGCTATGTGTCACCCTCGCACCGAGCACTAAGACCCCCCAACCCCGGAGAAGGAGAGCAGTCCTTGGGATGCTCCATCCTTCTACCCCCGGCCAGCCCTCTGACAACCTGGGCTTGTTCCCGAACCCAGTTCGCTGGTGTCTGCGGAACCCCCAACCGCTGCGCCGATGTGCTGGCTCCCACCAATGTTTTAAAAACCGATGTTGCTTTGTGGCAAGTTCCTCAAAGCTCATGTCATGATTTTTTTGGAGTTCATAGAACTTAACCCTGTAGGCCTCAGGAATCTTTTCATACTTTTTAAGCAAAGCAGTTTTAAGTTTCTTATAATTGCTACTGTCCTGACTGTCCATTTGACCTAGCGCCTCATGCCCTTTACCAGTAAGTAGCAGGGATATCTGGAAGCTCCAGGACTCCCTGGATACCTTGGACTGGATACAGACTGTTACATGAGGTCTCTGCATCCTAATTGATACCCCAGAGGTACACCGCAGACAGCCAGCATTTATGTATAAGTTATACTAATATTTAGGGCTAAGGACATCTATCATATAACAGCAGATGTCAGGATATGTGTGCACATGATTGCTATATGCTTTACTTTCTCACATACACATGTATTTCTTGTTTACAAGATGTTAGGACACCTGTGTCCTTGTAGTATTATGATATATGAGTCAGCATTGCCATCTTCTGATGATTTGTATTATTACACAGCTATGTACAAAAACTGTACTTTCTTTGTTTTCACAAAGTGATGACTATAACAAAATTGTATAGTGTTATCTTGGACTGTGGAGCCACCTCTAATGTAGCCAATAGGGCTCATTTCTGTAACTAGAAATGTTTCTATCTTACAGTAACTATGGTAACTATCTTAGGTATATAATGTAAGACATTACATCTTCTATCTCAGAGACCCCTGAGACTTCTACACTCCTCGAGGTATAGGGAGCGCATAGCATTGGCTCCCAGTTCCTAATGGTAAGAACTGCTTAGGGCAACTGTGATTTTCCTTTTGGTAGTAATAAACATGATTTATTACTCTCATGCAACTTGTTTGTGATTTCTTGCATTCCCATTATTGCCAAGAACCTGAGAGTGAGGGTTTAGACCTCCTGACAATTGGCGACCGCAGGCAGGCAATATTTGGAGTTTGTAAAGTTTTCACTCATTGCTACTCCTCTCCCTTCCCAATGGGGGCAGAAAGTGTGCACACCTGTATCACCTCTCGCGTTTTTCACCCACTTCATAACTCCTTGCAAAGTCTGGCTGCTTACTGGGTGTGGTTGATGCCAACTCACCACACCCCATGGCAGTTTTGAATTGCAAGCTTAGGAATGCACAGTAGCCCACCTGTGAATTAATGCACCTGTTGTGGATCTATACAAAGCACAGCACCTTTTCACAGTTTGATTTTACGTTCCTGCCCATTAAATGGCCACTGTATCAAATAGCTGCACAGACTTGAGACTCAATGTCTCGAACTTTCTTGCTTCCCATGGAGGCTAGGCAGACTTTGCGCTGGATGCAGGTCAATCCGACAACCCCGTGCTGGGGATTTCAACCCAGTACTCCGAGACAAGACAAACAGCAAGAAAACGTGAAGCTAAAGGGATGTTAGTCACGGCTCTCTATGCTGCTCTGGAAGCCTCCAAAGCAAGATTTTGAA
The DNA here is from genome assembly GCA_016271365.2 of Neoceratodus forsteri. Classification (NCBI taxonomy): domain Eukaryota; kingdom Metazoa; phylum Chordata; order Ceratodontiformes; family Ceratodontidae; genus Neoceratodus; species Neoceratodus forsteri. Next base: position 1,564,637,953 of record CM057449.1, read on the forward strand.
CCCTTGACCTGCAAGTCTCATCTCTCCAGCAGGAGATGGGACTGCAGGAAACTGCATGTTTGAAATGAGAGCAGGATTTGGAGTCTGGGCTCCAAACTCTGTGAAATGAAAAGGATTCACTTTTGCATCATTCTGTTCAGGACAATGAGCAGGAACTTTGCATGTTGAAGCAGAACTGTGAAAGTCTGAGACAGGATAAGAGGCAGGCATTGCAAATAAATGATATATTAAGTAGAACTAATGATCAGATCTGTGATGAGTTGAGAGAGCTCTAGGATGAGATCAACTAGGTACATAACGATTTAGGTATAGCTACTAGGAACAATCGTGAATTGAGCACTGCGTATAGAGTGATACAGAAGCAGTTACAGGATGGTGTGGATCAGAGTGTTGCAAAAGTTAGTCGTGAGGAATGTGAATGCAAGATGGCAAAACTGCACCATCAGCGAGAGGTACTGGCTGGTCACATCAAAGCAATGGGCAGGGTAACCTCATCCTGACAATGTTATCTAAGGAGGAGGAGTCAGATGATGACATTTCTCAGTACAACACCCAGTCATGCCCCTACTATGGCCCAGCGACTCCCCCCCCGACATCCACAACATGGCAGACCCCTGTCACACAAAACCATGTCCCTACATCATCAATGGCATGATGACCATCATGGGCGATGCCAACATGGTGACCCCCATGATAGGTGGAAGCAGGCCCAGACCTAGTCCCAATGGCACCACCGATCACCGTTATTTCTGTGGACGATAGGTAAGCGATAGAACAAATGATTGATAATGCCGTAGGCATTGTGACCCTTCCCAAGAGAAGCAAGTGGACCCTCCAAATGCAGATTAGACAGATGCTGCAGGAGAGTGCTACTTGGGAACAGATGGTCCATACTGTGGCTGACGCCACAGCTCAGGCAGCCCTGCAGGGCACCTGAGACAATCTACCTCCGAACAATCATCCTAGTAATCCCCTACAAATGGCCCACTCTGTTCAGCAGATAGCTGACAGCTTTGGTTGGATGAGCCCATCCGACAACCTCAGTTGCCACTTGGAAAAGGTGCATTCCAAATGTGAAATGCTTAGTCTCGCTGCGGACTACCAAGTCCAGATCCTACACCAGACCATCGATCCTGGCCTATGGGCAAAACTTCCTGATACTATCTAGCAGGATAGCCACGCCACCTTTGATAAAGTTGCAGCTGAGCTCATTACTGCACATAACCCAGGTGTTTTAGGAGTGATGCTCGCATACCCTGTGAAACAGAATGTGAAGGAAAGCCCAGCGACCTTCCACCAGAGGCTTTGCATGGCCTACCAGGCAGGAAAGAATCTTGCAGGAGAGGCTGCGGATGTGGACCTTATTGAGTACAAAACCCTGTTCCTTCAGAACATGATCCCTGCAGTACAAGAGAAGGTAAGGCCAACCACCTATCCCACCATGGATAAGTTTTCTGACATTCTTCAGAAAACGGAGAGAGTTTATCAACTCTACATTCGTGATTCAAGCTGTGGCTCCAAGAAGGTAGCTGCCGCGGAACCCATCCCAAAGGCCATGACACACTACATGGTGGAAGGGCAAGCCCAAGAGAGACAGATCCTCCCTACAGACAACCAACAACCCTAGCAGGCCCAACAACAACAATCCTGGGGCAAACCGGAACCACCACAAAAACAAGAAACACCATAAAAATAATAAGGGTAAACAACAGAGACCAGGCCCTTCATATAGGGAAATAGCCAATGAAAACTGAAGCCTCCGAGGCCTTCTTGGGCAAGTGTGCTCCGTAGCGGACGCTGTCTCAGTTCGCACCCTTGTTACAGTACAATGGGGAGGGCAGGCTTCAACGGGCTGTGGGTATACCAGAAACCCAGGGTCTCAGGCCCTTACAGGCCTGAACCCAGAAACAGCTCCCTATATAGCATCAGTACAGCATGGTGAAACGATCCACAGGAACCAGGCCCAAATGCTCTTTTAAGAGCATCCCCATGCCTCTACTAGTATGAATTGACAATTACAGGCCCCAGTCCATAATGTAAACAAGCTAGTCTTGGATACAAATGGAAGGCCCTGTACAGGGGCCAAGGTCGGGGGCCGCCTGCTAACAGTATTGCTGGATACAGGTGCACCATGTATTGCATGATTACAACCCAACCACATCACCTTGGTTCACCGGATTGAAGACCAATATGTCTGGCATAGACAGAACTAGGCTACCTGCATACTGCTCCCTGCCACTACCTGTGACACTGGGACACCTGGAGGCATATCATACCTTTCATCTTATGGTACTGCATGATCACCCTAGTATTATTGGAAATGACTTCTTGGCACCACACGGCTGTGTGGTAGACCTGGCCAATATGTTGAGATACAGATTTAGGGACAGTACCACACTGTCATGATTCCTGACTCACATGTGGTTGCAACAATTGCCACAAATGACAAAAAATATGATGTCATAGATCTGTTCAAGGACCACAAGCTTTTCCCAAAGCACCTTCCCATCTTGCAAAGGCAGCTGGAGGCATTTGCTACCAACAAACATGATAGTGGCAAGATGCATACCATCATTGAGGTGACAGGCACATCCCATGAGAGGCAAAGGCAATACCCCTTTCCATCTGAGGCCTTGTCCTTTCTTAGGAAAACAATTAAATCACTTCTCAGACAAGGTGTAATCAGGACATGTGTTTCCACTGCAAATTCCCCCATGTGGCCTGTGAAAAAAAACCCAGGTGCATGGAGACTTACAATTGACTACAGGAGACTAAACCAGGTCACCCCTAGTTGTGCCCACAATGGTGGCATCAGCACCAGATGTGCTATGACTACTGACCTCTGACCAACAATGATTTAGTGCCCTGGATATTTCCAGTGGTTTCTGGTCATTGCCATTGGCCCCCAAGAGTCAATATAAGTTTGCCTTCACCTTTGAGGGTAGGCAGTACACTTGGACCTGCTTACCACAGGGGTTCCACATCAGCCCTTCCCTATTCCATCTGCACATGATGGATGCTTTTGAGGGTTTCTCTACACCCCAGTGCCTCTTGCAGTAAGTGGATGACCTGTTGCTGGCAACAGCTACACAGAAGCAACAGCTGGACCTCTTGGATGAATTGCTAACCCTCATTCAGAGGGCAGGCCTCAAATGTAACCCAGCAAAAGCACAGCTGTGCCAGAAGGAGGTACTCTTTCTTGGCTTAAGGATAACAGACAAAGGCAGAAGCCCTACCTGGAAGAAGATACAGGGGTTACAGGACTTGCCACTCCCCACCAGTGTTGCTACTGTTAGAAGATTTTTAGGTATGGTAAATTATTCCAGAGATTTTATTTGTGATTTTGCCCAGAGGACCACCCCTCTGTATGAATTACTGAAAAAGGATGTTCCCTGGACTTGGGGCCCCATATATACCCAGGCTGTGATGTCACTGAAGCAGGCCGTGGCCTCAGCTCCAGCCTTGGTCAACCCCAATCCAGCTCTGCCATTCCATCTGGAATCAGCCACCTCTGACATTGCAATGCCTGCAGTGTTGGCCCAGAGGGTTCATGGCACCCTGCAACCCATTGCATATACATCACAGCTCTTGATGCTGGTGGAACAGAAGTAAAGTCTTTGTGAAAGGAACCTTCTGGCTACCTACTGGGCTGTCAAACACTTTTTGTATATCATTGGGTATTCCCTTCCTCTAACCCCAGTAATACTCAGATATTCATAACTATATGCAGTCTTCCTCCTAAGTAGAACTGCCCAGAGAGAATTTGGAACATATGCAAATGATGGAATCTTTTGCATGAGCCACTTTTCAAATGCTGCCTTATACTAACTGCCTTAGTGCTAAACCCTTCAGATTTCTCTCTCTGCCTGATAAGTCTAGATGCTCAGAGATTTTCTCCTTTTCATCATCTTGTTCTGGCATGAGAAACCTTCAAGAATATGATAAGTATTCTTTAATATTTAATTTGCTGTCTTTTACATCTTATAATTTTAGTAAATATGTAGTTTTAGTGTTTAAATTGTAAGTTTCTCGGTTTCTCTCGGTTCGGGATAACCAGGGGTAAACCAAGGTTTATTTTACAGTTATCAGAGTTTTCTGACTAAAAAAACTCCACTAGTTATGTTTAATTTTTATTAAATTAGTTTGTTTTAAGAACCGCTACCTTTTTAACCAATTGTCTCGGCTCAATTTTCCTCGGTTCCTGGGACCCGATCGGTACATCATCAGTTCTGGAACCAACCACAACTGCTAAATAATCTTTAAATTAAATTTCTTTTTAGCGGTTGTAAGTTGTATTGCTTTTACATTCAAAAAAAAAAAAAACTAGTGATCCCGGTTTCAAACTCTGTTTCTGTTACATTCCTTTTGTATACCCATCTGGACATGAACATTAAAAGCAGAGTGAAATCTGCATTCACATCCTGTAATAACTATTGAGAAATGCCTGGAATATGGCTAAAAAAGGAAAACTTTCACTAAGGGTCCTTCCAGCTCTGACTATCTGACACCTTAAATTACTGTGGGTGAAACCACAACAATTAATGTAAACTGCTACCCCTAAGACAGGTATAGAAGCAGTTCTTGAGAGGCTTGCTGAACTGGCTGACTACCTGGTTCCCTCTAAGAAATCAAATAAACCTAAGCACACAGAACCCCCAACTAGACAGTGTATGGGGACTTCTGTGCCTGCTAGAAAGCCTGCCAATTCCTGCAGATTGTTACCTACAGGTGAAGCCCACCAGGATGAGGTATAGTGTCTCAGGTTTACTGTATCACTAAAGGAATTAATTCCCACTGAAATGATATCCTTTACTGCAGTAACTTTACTGAAGAATTTGTAGCACTGTGCTTCATTCTGGTGTTTTTTTCACTGTGAATGAAGGTGTAAAAATGGTAAACTTTCTTAAAAAAAAAAAAAAAAAAAAGTGTAAAGATATGCCTGGAATGGCTAAAGAAAACACTTTTAGGCTTACAAGTGCTGTCTACTTCTCAGCAGCAGACCTCTGCACAGCAGCTTGTCTCCTCTGATGAGTCTTCCCATTATTGGGAGGAAGACAATGTGATTTCATGGAATGTTTGGGTTTTCACCAAAAATAAAGATTATCTCTCACTCTTTACATTTGTGAGAAATGATTGGGCTGACACCCTAAAAGCTTCCCCTTCCTGTGAATAAATTCACTGGGGAAGACGCCTTAAAGATTTTGCAAACTCTAAGCTCCGTTTCCCCTCTTGGTAAGAGGATGTGTAAGAAACATCAGCTAGACAGGGAGGGAACTCAAAGTTTGTTCCCTCATCCTATATATCAAGGAGTAGTTAAAGTTAACAGCCTGAGACAAGGCAAAAAAATCCCTGGCATCTTACTCACCTAACACAGATAACAGGAAAACTGACATACTTTCAAGTCCATGTTACTCCCCTGCAAGATGATCTAGCTGAAACAACTAAATTTGGTTTGGAAGCAGCCAAATAACAGTTTAAATGGCTGCTGATAGATGGATAGTAAATACAGTGATTCAAACGGGGTTTGCCTGGTTGTGAGTCACCAACCTAACTCAGTCTTCCCAAACCAAGGCAATGGATTCCAAGTCGAAGGTAACTCCTTTTTAGAGAAAAGATAAAAGTTTAAAAATGGATGAATACACCACAGTAAGCTCCGTTTGTTGTATCAGTCTAAGGCTGTTCTTCAGTTCTAGCAATACCTACAGCAGGGGTATTTCAGACTCCACAGACAAGTGGTCATCGATGTAGTAATCAGGGATTGTCTCTGGGTTCAAATCCCTTCCAAAAAAAAAAAAGTTGTTTTCAACCCATCTACAGATGTAAAGAAAGAAAATTTTGGGGAAAAAGAGGTTCAAAACCTGTTACTGTCAAAGACAGAGCAGCCTGTCTTGGTATAGCAAAGGGTACAACAAAAAGGATGGGGAGTGGTAACCTGTCTTAGAGGGTACTAAGCAGGCATCTGACAAAGCCAAAGTTCAAAATGGTGCTCTTGGCACTGATTCTGCCAACACTCCAAAGAAAGGGGAAGGTTTGGCATCACTGGACTTAAAAGTATTTCCACATCCCCATAAGCACAGGAAGTACCTCAGATCTAGACCCCCATTATATCATTCTATAACAGTGTGCACAGTGATTGTAGCACCTTCAAAGACAAGGTGTCACAAGTTCTTTCTATATCTAGAGGATTGTCTGTGGTTGCAGAGTTCAACCTCAGCAAGCGGATGTGCAACTCACCTAGGGGCTCATGAAGTCCCTAGGTTTTTCTGATAAATCTAGAGGCAGTTTGTCTCTCAGCCTCTACAGTTCTTGGGAGCAGAGCTTAATACCCTGTGAGACAGGGCCAACTTGCCTACAAGCAGGGCAAGAAGTATTCCACTGATAGTGGTTTCATTCATCCTGGATGAAATGAATAACTAAACAAATAAATAAATAAACTCAGAACAGTTTCTTCAGTTACTGCACATGGCACCTGCCAATGGCGCAGTTTTGGAATACAGGTTAAAAATTACTATTCAGTTTCACCTCAGGATTCACTGGTGTCAGAGAAAAGACTCTCTGTCATAACCAATTTTAGTAACAGAAATACTGTTACAGGTCTCCAATGGAGAAAAAATGAAACCAATCTAATAGGAGTTTATTTTTCAGCAAAAAGCTCCATCAGTTGTCTGATAATACATCCCATGGCAAATAAACCTGCTGGGGCTAAGAGTAGTGTTACTGACACTAAAGGTTTTACATAACTAGTACAAGGAGGGGGGTACAGGTCAGAACAGACAGTACCACCACAATGTACTGCATAAACATTTCAGGAGGGACAGAGTTAAGCTCTCCCTGCATAGGATTCATGAAAATATGGGATCTATCATGGTAAATGGGCCCTTTCAGGATATTCATCTGCCACTGCCAGGTAAGGACAGTACCTTGGCAGATAGTCAGTGTCAGTGGCTCAGTAGGTAGCACACTCACCTCTGAGGAAGGGAGATCAGAGGGATGTGGGTTCAGTTCCCACATCTGGCACTTGGGTTAATATTCCAGTACTGACACTGTAGTGCATCATGAGAGGGGTGCTGTACTTCTGAGGTGCCGTCTTTCGGATGAGACATTAAACCGAGGTCCCATCTGCCTGGATTGGTGGTAGTTCAGGTGGATGTTAAAGATCCCATGGCACTTATCGAAAAGAGTAAGGGAATTTCCCCGGTGTCCTGGCCTAAAAATACCACCAGCAGCTTAATCTGGTTCAAGGTCAGTTGGCATTCATCTGTATCTCCCTCCCCCGGGTCGTGCCTGAAAATAGGCTGGATTCGTCTAGTGCACTTACCCGGTCAACAAAAACTAAATAAATAAAGATATTTCAACTCAAATCAGCCAGCCCCATAACGAATGGGCCTTAAACAGTCAGGTGGTGCAAGCTATCTTCAGGAGGTGGGCCACCACAGAGGTTGACTTGTTCACATCCCACCACTACCACCACCTGTCACAGTACTATGACAGAGAGCCAGATCTGGGAACAATTCCCCTGGATGCTCTGGCCTTGGGTGAGTAAGGGAAGCAAGTGCATTTTTCTTCTATCTTCCTTCTGGTATACAGAGCAATTTTCTTAAGTTCAGGTCCCAGTCAGCATCAATAAACTTGATAGCACTAGAATGAGCCAGACAGACATGTCTCTTTTTGCTACCCTCCATGCCTGGGCCCAAACCAATTCACCTTCCTTCGGAGGCACAATCTACTGCACTCCAATCAGGGGGCTTCTGTATCCAAACCTCGGATCACTCACGTTCAAGGCATGGCTCTTGAGTACCTTTGGTATAATGTGCAGGTTTGCATCTTTCTCAAAGTATCATAAGCATGTGCTGTGGTTACAGGAAGCTTTCCACTAAGAAAATCTATGCTTCAGAATGGGAAAAAAGTTTTATGATTGGTGTTCAACCAGGAAATTGGTCCCAGAACATGCTGGATCCCAGCTGTCTGACTGTTTTATCTATTTACAGTCATTGGATGGGCTATCCTGTACCCTCAAGGTCCACCTGGTTGCAGCATCTGCTGGCATATTAGTTGGACAAAATGTTTTTATTGCTTCAGATCCTAGCTACAAAAGGCTCTTTATGGACCTAGCACAGGTCAACACAGACTGGTGTTCCTGTTGTGCTGCACTATCTTACCTATTTACTCTTACTGGGCTTGTTGTCCAGTACCTTAAATGTCCACCTGGCCACAGCATCTACTTACATTTTAGTTGGACAGAATGTTTTCAGGCCTCTGACCCTATCTTCAAAGGGTTCTTTAAAGGCCTGCCCCATTTGCACCCCTCACAAAGGGACCCGATTTGATATGTAGCCTAGATATTGTGTATGGATTTGGCTCATAGGCCCCTTTTGGCTTTATGCTTTCAATTTATTTGAAATATGTAAAAAAAAAAAAAAAGTGTTTTTCCTGTGGTAATCACTTCTGACAAGAATCAGTGAGCTCAAGTCTCTCTGAATTGAGCAGGTCTATATTTCCTTCCACAGACACAAAGTTGTCCTGGGAACAAACAGGAAGTTTCCTTTTTAACATGACCTCTAATTATCATTTGAACCAAACCATTAACTTACCTGTCTTTTTCACTGGACACTTTAGTCCTGGTGGCAAAAAAAAAAATCTTCATAGTCTGGATGTCAAAGGAGTTTAGCTACTATTTGACAGCCACTAAAGCACTTAAGCAGGACAGCTGTTCCCGACTTATAGGAATGTGAGAAAGGACAACCCAGCATCAAAGAAGGTCCACTTAATACAGGATAATACAGTATAACCAGTGGGGTACTCTAAGGTTGGAAAGGAGCCCCTTGTGGGTGGAGGGCCATTCCACAAGGGGAGCAGCTGCTAACATAGCAGCAGTCAGATGTTTCACTGGTGAATCTCTAAAGCAGCTACCTGGAAAACAGTACAAAGCTTTACAAAGCATTGCACCCTGGATAATCTGTCCAGGGGTGATGCCAGATTTGGCACAGCAGTCCTGCAAAGTCTGTTCCTAAGACAGGGTTCTGTGCCCACCTCCAAAGATACTGCTTGGTAGTCTGCATATAGTTATGAATACCTGAGTATTACTGGGGTTAGAAGAAAAAATTACTTACCTAGTAATCTTGTTTCTTCCAAGTGATACTCAGGTATTCATAACTCTCCCTCCCTCCTCCCTTTCTGGAACCTTCAGCCTCTGCACTCCTGAAAACTGTGCTCTCAGGGGCATAAATGCCATTTCTGGCACACATGTGATTGGGTTCCCTATTGTTGTCCCCCTCCCCTTTTTCAGGTAATTTGGACATTCTAGGGTGTTCTTTCATAGGTTATGCCCTCCAGCTGGAGGCCCTATTTGAGAGTTAAGGCAGTTCTCTCTAATTATTATTATTATTAATATGATTATTATTACACTTAGTGTTGAGGGAGTACCCTCTGTTATTATTATTATTATTATTAATATTGTTGTTGTTATTACTATTATTATTATTATACTTAGTACCTATAGGCCTGTCTTTTCAGGCATCCAGGAAATCTGAAGGGTTTAGAACTAAGGCAATTAGTATAAGGCAGCATTTGAAAAGTGGCTCATGGCAAAGATTTCATCATTTGCATATGTTCCAAATTCTCTCTGGGCAGTTCTACTTAGGAGGAAGACTGCATATAGTTATGAATACCTGAGTATCACTTGGAAGAAACAAGATTACTAGGCAAGTAATTTTTTCCTATCATCGATGTAACCCCTAGGTGGTGCTATCCCAAGGGCTACTACCCCTGCCTGCTTGGCTAGTAGCAGGTTAAGGGGCCTGAGTTCTAAAACAGGTGTCTCCACCTGGAGATCAGGGTTGGTAGTGGTCATGCTAACCAGGGCACAGCCCTCTGAGACACTGTAACCCCCCTCTTTCCCCTCTAGTGGCCTGAACACTGTACAATAATCACTTTCACAATACCCCTGGTACACCACACAAGTACCCACACTGTTTGCACTTACCACCAGGGCTGGTTCCTCTGGCTCGACCCTGGGGACCCCTGTAAAACAAGGTTATGCACAGCAAATAGCAACAGTACAGTACTTTGAGCACAAACTGGAACCACAGTCAGATTACATGCAGAAAAAGTTAGATCTGATTTATTCAGGGGACTTGAACAAGGGAGGGGCAAATCAGGTTAATTAGCTTAAAGGTTATATCAATCAAGCAGTTATGCATGCTTTGAGTCCCCACACAGTCCACCTCTGGGTACCCAGGTGGAGAAGAGATGGGCTAGCCAGGACCGTTGCCTGGGGTTGCAGCTGGTTGGGGCCCTGTGATGGAAAACACAACATGCACAGTACACAATATTTGTAATCCGGAGCCAGAGGGCTCAGTTCGTAAAGGAAACAAAACAACAAGACAATCAGATGACACACTCAGATTAAGCTGTTGTTGCAGGGAGCTACCCTGGTATTTACTCACGATACCCAAGACTGGACACAGGCTGGACGAAAATCGAGACTGCAGGTGGTTGATCTGGAATGCCAGGAGAAGCAGGGCCCACATGAGTCGCAGAGGCATCATTCCTGTTCAAGCGTGGAGCAGGGGGCTGATCCCCAGGCAGGTCTCTCGTCGATGGCTTCTCTGTGCAGTGGGTAGTCTGGCTGGGCCAGTCTGGCAAGGCCCAGACCGCATGGAGACAAATTCGGATGCAGTCTGTTTTGGGCTGGATACAGCTTTCAGCAAGCAGAACACAGTTCACACAGTGGGGAACTAACTCACAACCCACTAGCAGCTCATAGCACATTTACATGTAAGGGAATTCTACTGTACCAGGCAAAGCGCTCCCCGGTCACAATCGCAAAGTCTCTGCACACACCGGGAGCTTAGGGGTAGCTGGAACTCCTGACAGGCCGATTGCATTCAGCAAAATCTTCAGTCTTCTTCAGGTTGAGCCTGGCCCACTTCAGTAGCTTACTTTAGTCACACAAACTTGGATTTAGTCCAAAATAATTCTCTTCTCTCCCTCTCAGGAGCAGCACACCAACATGCAGGCCAAAAACTTAGCCTTTTCAGAGTTCTCCATGCAGATCCACTCAGGATTGCTGCTCAGAATCACTTCAGCTCCTCTCATTTCACTTCCCAGCTCAGAACTAACTGAAAACTGCAAGCAGCCCAGGACTTCCCCAAGATCCAAAAGGATTGGTTGGTTGATTTGGCTGTCAGTCAAAGCAAGAGCTCCCTTCAGTTGCAAAAAGGTGCCAAAAGCTCAAAACTACAGTTCCTACAGATTTTGAATTCAGACAGCTCCTGTAGTCCAGCTACATTTTAGGTCCCACCAGAACTGATTGGTCCAATTTGCAGTCCAGGACCAAGATAGTGGAGACAAACAAAACAGTCCTTGCTACAAAGAAAGCAGGTTAGACAAACTACATTATCATTATCACTCTAAATGATTTTCAGCAAATAGTTACATCTTTCAACAGAGCTCCCTCTCAGATTACTTAAGCTGCAATCAGGCAGCTCTTAAAGAGACAGTACACAGAGGCTATACAGGCTCTGGTAATCACATTTAAACTGCTAAAACGCAGGACACCAGCCTGGCAGTGAGCATTTAGGCAAGCTCAAGGAAGACTTTTTGGGAACCCCATTTGTGGGGGGTTACACCCTTCCCTGCCTGGGAAAACTTGGCATCCGCGTCAAGTCTGTACCATCATAACATTGAAAATGCAACATATACAAGACATTTATACCATTAGCATGCTATACAAGTACTATCTGATTCATCAGTTGGCATAACTTGTCACTTTACTATACATTTCAATGTACTCCACTATATCATTTCCATTCTGACAATACATTATGCATATTTCACACAGGTAAATTGAACATTACTATACAGAATCATGTAATAACTTCTTGTACTCTAAACAATGCAAGAGGGGGCCCTTCCCTATCAGCTAACTTGGGGCTGGATGGGGCAGGGGCACCATGGTGAGAGGGCAGAACAAGTAACCTGGAATGGGCCGTCAAGCTCAATTTGGGCAGTGAGCTCTGAGAGACATAAACACCTTTGTGGACTACATTGAGAGGCAAATCTGCTGGCCTCTTGGGGGAATCATAACTGAAGCACACCACTGGCTTGACAGCTTGGCCAGTCCTTCTGGGGTGAACAACCACAGTCTCTGTACTTTCAGCAACGGTCTTGGAGCTTTCATCACTTGTGAGGGTGCCTCTACAACACTTGGCTCATTTTGAAGACAGTCTGGCACTGAAGGAGGGTTGTCAGCACTCTCATAGTATTCCTCAAGTTCTGGCATGTCACCAGAAAGACTCATACCATCAGCCTCTCCTTCAGGCATATCATACAGTTCCACGATACACAAAGACTCAGCATCCTCAGACGTGATATTTTGCACTTCACCTTCAGGTAGCATTGGCTCCAAGGATGATGCCAGGGCATTAGGCAGTCCAGAAGGCCCAGCTTCATCCCCATAATTCAACATAGGATTTCCACGAAACAACTGACTCAGTTCATATGAGGGTAATCAGGCATTATCACACTCACTGTCATCCGAGTTAGACTGGCAGTCACTATCATTCTGGGCCTGCTGTGGGGAAGTCTTAAATTGGCAACCACGGGGCAGGCTGACTCTGTTTCTTTCTTGCAGCAGCATGAGTCACTGGTCCAGGGGAATCAATCTCGTGGGTTCAGCCTCAATTATAACTTGACCAATAGGTAGCAAGTGGTTACGGTGCATGGTCTTGACAGCTTTGGAGTTATTCTCTGGGCGCACTTTGTACACTGGCAAATCATCCAACTTTCCAACTATGACATGGGGAAGATGGTGCCATCGATCAACAATTTTGTGTTTACCATGCAATCCTAAATTTCACAACAACACACGGTCTCCAGGCCTAAGCTCTTGAGCCTTTACTTTTCTATCATGTCTCTCTTTGTTGGCTAGATTTCTTTTGGCGGCCATTGTCTGGGCCAGTTGATAGGCATGGTTCAATTGAGCTTTCAGTTTTTGTACATATTGCAGGTAATCTTCGGCTCGGACCCCATCGGGAGAAACCCCAAAACAGACATCAACAGGCAGCCGGGCCTCTCTCCTGAACATGAGGCGGTAGGGAGAGAACCCAGTAGCATCATTCTTCATGCAATTGTATGCATGTACCAAGGTGCTAATCTGCTGGCTCCATTTATGCTTATCTTTTGGGTGGAGGGTGCCTAGCATGTCTAGCAGGGTGCGGTTAAAGCGTTCTGGTTGAGGATCCCCCTGCGGGTGATAAGGGGTGGTTCTTGACTTTTGCACCCCCATAGAGAGAGCATTTCTTTGATTAGCCGACTCTCAAAGTCCTGGCCCTGATCAGAGTGAATTCGCTGGGGGCACCATAGTGGATGAAGAAATTTTCCACTAGCACCTTGGCCACAGTAGATGCTTTTTGATCTTTGGTGGGAAAAGCTTGTGCATACCATGTGAAATGGTCCGTAACCACTAACACATTGCCAATGTTTCGCTGATCAGGCTCTAAACTCAAGAAGTCTATGCAGACTAGTTCCATTGGGGTGCTGGTAGTAATGTTGACAAGGGGGGCAGCCCTCTGAGGCAGGGCTTTTCTCTGCAGGCAGCGACTACAAGTCCTTACATGGTGCTCAACATCGGCCCCCATCTTGGGCCAGTAGAATCGAGATCGTACTAGGTCAAGGGTCTGGTCGATACCGAGGTGGCCCATATGATTGTGGAGGGACCTCAGTACCAAATCTTTGAAGGCTGTGGGCAGGACCAATTGTTGCTTGTCTATTTGGCCACCCCAATCTACAGTCTCTCTATACAACAACTGATTAAGCAGCTTCAACCTGGGGCCTTCTTTAAACAATAAAGCGGTTCGCAGATCAGAGGAACGCAACTTGGACACATCTTTTCCTGCACGAAGGGCGTCAAGTGCTGGCTGAATCATAGGATCTCAGGATTGAGCCCACTGAATGCTGTCATTGTCAAACTGAGGTAGTGCACTAATATCTAGAGCAGAGAAGTGGCAATACGCAGCTGGTATGCAGGTGTCAGAGGGCCCAAGCAATCTACTAAACAGTCCACTGTGTCCGTGAGACATCTGTTCATTTCTATCAAACTTTTGGCACAATGCTCGAGATGTCAGGTTCAGACAGCCTGACCCAGTCACTCTTGAAATGGGCCTCCAGGATAGGCATCAGCATCAATATGATTCAGGCCCGGTCTGTATTCGACAGCATAATCATATGTTGACAATGCAGAAAGCCACCGGTGCCCAGGGGTTCTAACTTAGCTGAAGTCTGTACATAGGTCAATGGGTTATTGTCAGTCCTCACCAATATTTTTGCCCCATAGAGGTAATCATGAAACTGGTCGACAAGGCCCATTTTAGCGCAAGGAACTCCAACTTGTGCACAGGGTAGTTTCGCTCTGACAGGTCAAGCTCCTACTGGCGAATGCCACTGGTCTCAAACCATCCTCATGGTCTTGATACAGTACAGCTCCTAGACCCTGCAGACTGGCGTCAGTATGCAGCACATAGGGTTTGGTGGGATCAGCATAAGCGAGGATGGGGCATGGGTGAGCTGGTATTGACTTGTGGAAAGCTGCTTCACAGTCAGGCATCCAACAGGACCTGCAAAAGTTCACCTGGGTGGAAATATGCTTTGTCTGGTTCTTTGACGGACCCTTTTTTGTATTTCTGATTGGTAGGAGGGTAACCCTGGGTAAGATTCAAGAGTGGCCGAATCACTTTGGAATAGTCCTTTATGAACCGGCGGTAGTAGCCACAGAATCCCAGGAAACATTGTAGTTCTTTCAAATTGTGGGGCTGGGGCCAAGTAGTCAAGGCTTCAACTTTACTAGGATCAGTCTCTATCCCTCTGTAGACACTATGTGCCCCACATACTTCAGAGGTTTGGAAAAACTGGCACTTGTCAATGGACAGCTTGAGGCTGAAATCTTCCAGTCGGTCTAGTACTTTGAACAGTCGACTCTCATGTTCCTCTAGGGAGCTCCCAAACACAATGACATTGTCCAAGTACACCAGGCATTCCAGCAAATTCATGTCTCCACCACTCATTCCATCAGTCGCTGGAAGGTGGCTGGGTGCCCTGATATCCCTGTGGCATTCTCAGGAATTCAGTAGAACCCCAAAGGACAGATGAAGGCTGTCTTCTCATGGTCCTCTGAGAGCCATCAGAATCTGGTAATATCCACTGCGAAGATCCAACACCGAGAACCATTTGCTCCCATTCAAACAATCCAGAGCATCTTGTATACTGGGGATATAGATAGTGTATTGATCAGGGATGGTCCGCCTGTTGAGGTCCAATAATCCACACATTCTACTGATCCATTCTTTTTATGCACAACCACAATGGGAGAAGCATATGGTCTCCTGGATTCTTGTATCACACCAGCCACGAGCATTTCCTGCAAGTGTCTTCTCACATCGTCTATGTCTGCAGGGGCTAGGCATCGAGACCTCTCTCGAAATGGCATTCATCGTGCAGGCGTATGTGATGCTCCGCACCCTGGACACATCCCACGTCCCATTCCTTCAACGAAAACACTTGATCTCTCTGGGCAAGTTTCTGGCTAATTCTAGTCTTCCATTCAGCTGGCAATGGGGAGTCACCAAAATCAAACAAGTTGGGAGTCACTCTATCTGTCTTGCCAGGGTGCTTGTTGCTGGGCAACACTGCAGTGTCTGCACAGTGTACCATAGCTAGGGTGCATCCTCTGTTCACCCGGATCTCCCGATCTGACACATTATGAATCTGGACCATCACTCGTCATGCATAGGCATGAGCACGAGCTGGCAAGATGCTGGGCTTAACCAATAATCCTTCTGGCAATTTTCCATCGCCTGGCACATCCAACATCAGTATTTTGTTCTTGACATCTTTGCAGAGGTGGACCTCCCCTTGAATGGTACACTGGGTGTTAGGGGCCAGTACCATTGAATCGGGATCCTTCTTCCACACAACCCCTACCAGTTCATCCTGGTCCACTCCCTTGGGGTTCTGTTGCAAATCATAGGCCCTCTTGATCAGAGCGGGAATTCTTAGGGCCTCCCAGTCCGTCGCCCTTGTTTCTCATGACAGAGTTGTGCCAGTCTCCCAAACATATGGGCGTTGGTCCCAATTAACAGGGGAACCCCATCATACAGTCCAGTAGGGAGACACACTAAGGCCAGTGTCTCGACTTGCTCCTCTACACCAGTTACAGCTGCTGGAAATGACAACCAGAGGTGGACATATCCTAGGTAGGGATAAGACTTGTCGCTCAGCCCCCACACATGTAGACCTTTCAGGGATTGTAAGGGTGTGAAATGGTGTGGGATAAATAAAGTGCTCGGACAAAAATTAGCAGAATAAACTTAAAAATTTATTACCTAGAGCGGACTGGAAACGACAAAATAATAAACCAAGCCAAAAAAATCCATAGTTTACATATCAGAGGTAGTACTGACTATCTCAGGACTGGAATGATGACAGACTCACACCCCCTCACACTGCGCTAGCTTCCTAGGTAGTTCTGTTATATAGCAGTTTCTACAGACATGTGACCTCGTTACTCCAGTTTTAAAATTTTATCCATTCAATCTCTCTCAAAATAAAATATCTTATTTTATTTAAACATAAAAATAATATTAAAAAACATTTTGACATTCAAACAAATTTTATGAGCTGTCTCGATATTTTAACTTTCACAGAAGGAAGTTCCTCTTTGTAAGGGATAAAACAGAAACTAAACGGCGGTCCAAGAACAATGAGCAAGGGAGCTTCTGGAAACAGCAACATTTGGATGACACAGAAACCTTAAAAGAAACTACCTTGGTAGTAATTTAAGTTGCCTTATACAGGTAAGTCAAGTGTTACTTAATTCTTTTTAGTACAACCCAAACATATTTCTTCCTAAGTGTTAGCTAATGTTAGTGTTTTCAGCAAGTAGCAGAGGCACAAAACAAAGTTTACTCACATTGCAATACTCTCTTTCAGTAGATGCTTGCAAGGGGAACTCCCTTCAGTGCCTTGGAGAATTTACTTTAATTAAATGGCAGCATTAGCAATACTAGAATATTGTGCCCAAACCAGTACTTTTCAGGCGGTTTAACCAGTTTTCTACAGACTGCTAACTAAACAACAAAGGCAGAGCTCAGAAGAATTTAAACAGCAGCAGTCTGGACTTCTCTGTATCTCCCATAAAAGGAAAACTTTACTTCACTTGTATTTTGTTTCCTTTCATCCGTTCTGTCTATAATGCAGGCGGACACCCTTAATTGAATTAAAGACTGCTTCCAGAGCCTTTTCCATCCTTGCGATAGTCTGCGCGTTTGAAGACTTTTAAAAACTCCCTCAGCTGTCACAATGCCTGCTTTCAAAGAGGCTTTAAACTAATTAATTGAAGACTTGAAGTTACAAGCCAGCATTTTCTTTAATTTTAAATACATTTCTGCTTCACACTTAGTTTCCATAACTTAAGGCTACTAGAGTTATGAAGGAGATCCATGATGTACAGGGGAATCACACACAACAGAAGACATAAAAATAAATACAGATTGTGGGTGGCCAGCCCAACAAACACAATATACAACATAAAACAGGACACAGTGTACATCTTGGAGTCCCTCTGAATGTCCTGCAGCATTTGAATTAAGGAAACCCAAAAGGGGAGGGCAGATGGATCTTCGGCTTGCTCTCTCTTACATTCCTCCCCACCAAAACCAAACAAATTATGTTTGGTTTACAAGAGCTACTACTATACCTATCTTCAGATCTCTACTCAAGAGATGGAGCCATAGCCCACCATCACCAAGGCTCCACCTCGGGGTCCCAAAAAAAAAAAAAAAAAAAACTATCTATTATAGATACTTTCAAAATACTTTTCTTTTAATAATCACTACCTTTCTTTTACCTCGAGGCCTGAAGATAGGTAGGTACAGTTTCTACTCCATATCTAGATAGAAAGTCAGCATTCTTATGCTCTGAACCTTTTCTATATTTTATCGTAAACCTGTAGGGTTGCATTGCTAAGTACCATCGCATTATATGAGGGTTTTTATCTTTCATCACATGAAATCAACATAGAGGGTTGTGGTCTACCCATAACTCAAATTCCTACCCCCCATAAATAAAAGCGTAAAAGCTTCTATTGACACTTGATTGCCAGACACTCCTTTTCAATAACTGAATAATGTTTTCTCTCTCATGTAACTTCCGGCTTATAAATATGACTGGATGCTCTTCTCCCTGTATTAATTGAGTAAGTACAGCCCATACCACAATTGGGCGTCTGTTTGTACTATAAATGGCGGTTAAAGTCAGGAGAGTGTGGACTGGTGAGAAGAACATACCCGAGCCTTTAGTTTGTTGAATGCTTCTTCACATTCAGGTGTCCAGTTTACCTTATCTGGCTACATTTCTTTAAGAGGTCGGTTAGAGGTCCTGCTATTGTGGAACAATCAGGAATGAATCTTCTGTAGTAGCCAACTAGTCCTAAAAAGGACCTTACATCTGTTTTTGTCATGGCTGAGGGTAGCTGCATGCTTCTTCTTTAGTATTCTGGCTTTACCAGCCCATTTTCCAATTGGAAACCTAAATACCTGGTTTCCTGCATTGCCAATGAACATTTAAGGGATTTAGTGTCAACCCGGCTTCTGACAGGGTACATAATATAGCCTGAGATGCTGTAGATGTTCTTCCCATAAGGACTAAAACCACAACATCATCTAGGTAGCCCGCACTATACTCTGTATGAGGTTGCAGAATATTATCCATTACCCGTTGAATGTAGCCGTAGCTACCCATGCAGGCCAAATGGCATCACTGTGAAGTGTATAGGCCAATCGGTGTACTGAAGGCTGTTTTTTCTTTATCCTTTGGATCTAGAGGAATCTGCCAGTATCCCTCTGTTAAGTCTAAGGTGCTGATATAACGGGCTGCCCCCAGGCGATCTATGATGTCATCAATCCGGGTAATTGGGTAACAATCAAATTTGGATATGGCATTTAGACGTCAAAAATCTAAACAAAGCCTAATTCCACCTTCTTTTTTCTCCACTATCACCATAGGAAAAGTCCATTCACTATGTGATGGTTCTATAATCCCCAGGTCCTGCATCTTTTTGATCTCTTGTACTACTTCTTCCCTTAGTTTCTCAGGGATTCTGTATGCTTTGCCTAATGGGGTGTCTTCAGATACCACAATATGATGTACTGCATATGTAATTTTTCCGGTAAACTTGTAAATAGTGTTCTATAGGGCTCTAACATACTTTATAATGTATATTTGTTGGGTAGTTAAATGTGGGTTAATTTGTACTCTGTGAGGTTACTCGAACCCTCTAACCTTTTATAAGCTATGTCTAATTCAGATTCAAACTCAGATGTTTCAGGGCAGACATAGTTACAGGAGAGAGAAGTTCGGTCCACCCAGGGTTTTAGACAAATTGACATGATATACTTTATTTTTATTCTTCCTTTCAGGACAAGCCACCACAATAAGTTACTGGGCCCTTCGTTCCACTATCTGATATGGCCCTTGCCATTTTATAAGTAACTTATTCTCAGAGGAGGGTAATAAAAGTAGAACCTTATCACCTGCAGTGAATTCTTTAAGCTTTGTTCCTTTGTCATAGTATTCTTTTTGTTTAGTTTGTTGTTGTAAATTATTTTGATGTGCTTTCTTCACATAGGTTATTAACCTTCGTCTCAGTTGTTGCCAATATTCTAAAGGTTCTATCTTATGTTTCCCCTTCTTGTCTTCCCATTCTTCTTTAATAATGTCCAATGGGCCTTTTGGGTTATGTCCATACAGTAACTCGAATGGAGAGAACCCCGTCGAGGCTTGTGGCACCTCCCTATATGCAAACATCAAATAGGGTAGATAAACATCCCATTTATTACCTTCCTCTGTCACGTATTTCCTGAGCATTCTTTTTAGAGTTTGGTTAAACCTCTCAACTAACCCATCTGTTTGTGGATGGTAGGGGGTGGTGAAAACCGCTTTAATGCCTAAAGCTTGGTACAATTTTTGTAATAACTCTGAACAAAAATTAGTGCCTCCATCAGTTAGAATGTTTTTTGGAATCCCCATACGGCTGAAAATTCACTAATTCCTCTGCTATCCGGGTGGCGGTGGCAGTACGAAGGGGTATAGCTTCAGGATATTTTGTAGCATAATCTACCACCACTAATATAAAGCGATTCCTTTTTGTACTTCTCGGCAATGGCCACAATATCCATTGCAACCCTTTCAAATACATTGCTAACCAAGGGCATTGGTAACAGGGGCACTTTGTCTTTTCGGCCTATTGCTGCAACCTGTTGACACTCAGGACAACTTCTACAGTATTGAGCCACCTGTTCATGTATTCCCGGCCAATAAAACTGGTATAGCAAATGTTGTAATGTTCGGGCCTTGCCCAGATGACCTGCCATAGGAGGGTCATGAGCAAGGGATAGTAATCTTTCTCGGAAAGGGACAGGGACCATCAGTTGTTCTACCACCTCCCCTGTATGGGAATTTATACCTACCCTGTACAATAATTCATCCTTAATAATAAAATATGGTTGCTGAGACTCAGTAGGTATTGTTGACACTACCTGTGAAAAAAAGGGATTAGTGTTTTATCAGCTTTCTGTACACTTATAAACTCTCTATTAGGTAACATGAAGTTTTCTGTTAATGTCTCTAGTCCAGTGTCTTTTTGGTTCCAAGCCTTTTTATCCTTCTGTTTTTGTGATTTGCTTTTTCTACTTTTGCCAATGGTCCCACATACCTCCCCCTCAAGAGGAAATATTTGTCCCAGTTCCATCTCTTGCATTTTTTTCTCCTGTATAGCAGCTGCCCCAATATTCATAGCTAACAAAGAGTCAAAGAAAGGGTAATCATGTCCAATTATAACTGGTACAGGTAAAAGAGGTACTAAGCCCACTTTCATTTTATGCATAGTCCCATTTATTTGTATGTCCATTTCTGTCAAGGGTACCAGTGAACATCTCCATGGACACATTTCACCCGTGGTTGCTTCCCCTAATTTGGCTTATCCACCAATGAAGCATGAATCAGTGTCTGTTTACTGCCAGAGTCTACTAGGCCAGAAACTGTCCTTCCTCCAATCTTTACTGTGGTAACATAATGGCCCCAATTAGCAAGGGCTAGATGAATTGTTTCAACCTTTTTATTTGGACAGAACCGAGCAATATGGCCCTTGGTTTTACATTCATGACATATTATTTCATGATTGAAACCTTTACTTGGTCTATTGTAGTTCTTATTCCCAATGTTACCACTAGGGTGCAGCATAGGAGGACTAAATGATCTCACATTGCTACTAGGTTTTATAGTCGCAGTCTGGCTTCTAGAGTTCATAAAAGTTTTAGGGCGTTGTGGTCTGGCAGTCAGGTAATCTTCTGCTAGCCTTATGGTGGTCTCTGAGGTTTCAGGGCGATGTTCCTTAACCCATAACTGCACATCTTGGGGTAAGACCCGGATGAATTGTTCCAAAATAATGTTCTCTACAATCTGCACCACTGTTCTTGTGTTAGGTTGCAACCATTTATGACATAAATCTTTCAGATGTGTATACAAATCTTGGGGTGTATCTGTCGTTTGGAATTTATATGCTCTAAAACGCTGTTTATAGGTTTCAGGACTTATGTCATATCTTTTTAAAATAGCATGTTTAACATAATCATAGTCATTTATGTGTGCAAGGTCTGTATGACTGTAGGCTAATTGCGCCTTCCCAGTTAAATATGGTGCCAGCATGACCACCCACTGATCTCTAGGCCAGGCTCAAGCAGCGGCCATCTCTCAAATGTTAAAGATAGGCTTCTATATCATCTGACTCAGTCATTTTGACTAACCTTATGTCTTTTTGGCCCACCAGGGGTGTTGAAGGAGATCTTGTGGAACCGAGTACCTGAATAGCCCGTAGGGTGTCAGTCCATCTAGCAGCATTCTCTGCCCGATCTCTCTCTCTTTCAACTCGGTCTCTCTCCCTTTCTCGCTCCAGTTCAACTCGGTCTCTCTCCCTTTCTCGCTCCAGTTCAACTCGGTCTCTCTCCCTTTCTCGCTCCAGTTCTGTCTGTCTCAAGCACAACCATCGTAACAACTCATGGGGACCCTCTGGTGGTTCTTCTTCCTTTGGTTCAGCTGCTTGTGCACCCTTCTCAATAGCCTTTGTATCCTTGTCCGTTTCCATTTCCAAAGTGTCTCCCTCCATTGTCACCTTAGCCACTTTTCTTCGAACCGTCAGCTCCAGCCCAGACAATAAAGGCAACCGTGTGGCTAATATAAATGACCTTGTAGCTGGGGTAGTCCGCTCTCCTGCCTTGCCCGACTGCATACACTCAGAATCTGCCCTCAGATCCACCAACAGGTCCTCCTTGAACCCGCATCCCACTTCTGACACCAAATGTGAAATGGTGTGGGATAAATAAAGTGCTCGGACAAAAATTAGCAGAATAAACTTAAAAATTTATTACCTAGAGCGGACTGGAAACGACAAAATAATAAACCAAGCCAAAAAAATCCATAGTTTACATATCAGAGGTAGTACTGACTATCTCAGGACTGGGTGTTGACAGATTCACACCCTCCCTTACACTGCTAGCTTCCTAGGTAGTTCTGCTTATATAGAGTTTCTACAGACATGTGACCTCGTTACTCAGTTTTAAAATTTTATCCATTCAATCTCTCTCAAAATAAAATATCTTATTTTATTTAAACATAAAGTAACATTCCAAAACATTTTGACATTCAAAACAAATTTTATGAGCTGTCTCAATATTTTAACTTTCACAGAAGGGAAGTTCCTCTTTGTAAGGGATAAAAACAGGAAACTGGAGCGGCGATCCATAGGGAACAATGAAGCAGGAGCTTCTGAAACAGCAGCATTTTGGCTACACAGAAACTTTAAAAAGAAAACTACCTTGGTATAATTTAAGTTGCCTTATACAGGTAAGTCAAGTGTTACTTAATTCTTTTAGTACAGCCA
Organism: Neoceratodus forsteri; assembly: GCA_016271365.2. Lineage (NCBI taxonomy): Eukaryota > Metazoa > Chordata > Ceratodontiformes > Ceratodontidae > Neoceratodus > Neoceratodus forsteri. The sequence goes on from CM057449.1 coordinate 1,564,660,943, forward strand.
AACATATTTCTTCTAGAGGTGTTGGTAATGTGAGTGTTTTCAGCAAGTAGCAGAGGCACACAAACAAAGTTTACTCACATTACCAATACTCTTTCAGTAGTGCTTTTAAGGGGAACTCCTTCTGTGCCTTGTGGAGAATTTACTTTAATTAAATGGCAGCACTAGCGATAGGAATATGGTGCCCAAACCAGTACTTTTCAAGCGATTTAAACAGTTTTCTACAGACTGCTAACTAAACAACAAAGGCAGAGCTCAGAAAGAATTTAAACAGCAGCAGTCTGGACTTCTCTGTATCTCCATAAAAGGAAGGCTGTTACTTCACTTGTATTTTGTTTCCTTTAATCCGTTCTGTCTATAATGCAGACGGACACCCTTATTAAATTAAAGACTGCTTCCAGAGCCTTTTCCATCCTTGCGATAGTGCGAGTGTTTGAGCAGACTTCTTAAAAACTCCCCGCACTGTCGCAATGCCTGCTTTCCAAAGAGGCTTTAAACTAATTAATTGAAGACTCGAAGTTACAAGCCAGCATTTTCTTTAATTTTAAATACATTTCTGCTTCACACTTAATTTCCATAACTTAAGGCTGCTAGAGTTATGAAGGAGATCCATGATGTACACGGGGTGGAGGGGGAATCACACACAACAGAAGACATAAAAATAAATACAGATTGTGGGTGGCCAGCCCAACAAACACAACATACAACATAAAACAGGACACTGTGTACATCTTGGAGTCCCTCTGAATGTCCTGCAGCATTTGAATTAAGGAAACCCAAAAGGGGGGGGCAGATGGATCTTCGGCTTGCTCTCTCTTACAAAGGGCACAGCAGATAAGTGTTTGTCATACCAGTCCTTAAATACAATGGTCACTTGCGACCCACTGTCCAGCACAGCCCGAGTAGGAATACCATTCACAGCCATGGTAGTCTCCATTGAAGGGCCCACTATTTTGGACCAGTCTGAAGGGACAGCAGCAGGGACCTAGACAGATGATTTAGCCACATAGGGATTTGAGTTACTACTTTATGAACCCTCACTGCGGTCCTTTTGGGCACTTCTTGACGGCTGATTCATTCTCCAAAGCTGTCCTTGAAGCCTGTATACAAGTTTATCTAGGTCTTTTGTGGACCGGCATTCTCTCTTCATGTGCCCATCCTTCCCACAACTATGGCAAAACATGTTTTCTGGGATTTGGGGTGGCCGAGGCATCTCACTGGGAGCTGGGGCGGTGGTACTACCAACTGAAAACCTTGGTGCCATCTTTTTCTGCTGTGTGGTGAGCATTTGGAGACATCTCATCAGTTCTCTTACTTTCATAGTCAAGACATTGAGTTTCGAGCTGCTGTCAGCAGGAGATGCCTGGGTGGACACCCCCACCCCCATAGCAGATGCAGTTGGATAAGGGTCAGTGCCTGTACTTGCAGGAGTGGCCTTCATAAAGAGATTGTGTTTTGTTTCCCTGTTCTCCCTCAGCAGTTCATCTCATGGTGGCACACCCTCATTGGTCCCCACTTCAGAAGGGCCTTCCGATGCCGTGATCACTTGGGTAGCGCTCACCCTAGAATTACAATCCTCCTCTTCATTTCAACCTCCCGGAGTTCTTTTATCAAGTCACAATAGTCTGGTGGGTTACCCCTTCTATCTGGGAGCCTTAATTGAAGGCTCTACAATTCAGAATGCTTCGCATGTTGCAGTATGTGCCCCAACCTCACATGGTTTAAGTCACTGGTGGCTACCCCACCTTTTCAGTAAGCCTTCTGCAGCGCTCTTTCCAGATGAGTAACATATACAGGCAAACGTTCCCCTGGCCATTGTTTTGTACCTTGAGATTTCCACATCAAGTTCTCCCCGACTCAATGCTCCCAATATTGCCTTTGAGTGCCGATAGGTACTTCTGGGCAGATGCATCAGGGTTTGTGGACCTCAGAACCTTAATGGCCTCTAGGGCAGGACCCCTCAAACATTATATGATCCTTTTCCATTTCTCAGCCTCCACACACTGCCATTCAGGTACCAAAGGGGCAACACAATCTATCCAGGCCTCCCAATCATCCTCCCCTTGGGGGGTGAGTAGGGTGCCGGAGAAGATTCTCAACCTTCAGTAAGAGTCATGACTAATTGCAGGTACAGACATCGGAGCCAGCATTGACACGAGCACAGAAGGAGGGGCATGAATGGGTGCTGGAGTGGGAAGGGGTGTTGGGGGAGGAACACCCCCAGATGGCAGGAATAGTTTCTTTAAGTTCTCCACAGTTTTCCCTTCCACCAGCAACAGCTTAGCAAATTTCTCCTCAAAAGTCTCAGATAGTGGGGGGGCTCATTCTCCCCAGGGTCTTTACTGTCTTTAGTTATCACTCTCCAGGCAGTGAGGGCTCCTTCTGGGGTGATAGACCGTGGCACTTTGGAACTGTCTACTGGGTCCTTACACTCTCCTAACACCAAGAAACTTTGGGCGAGCAGATTAGCCTGTTGACCCACCACCACAAGATTTTGTAAACATTCAACCTTGGAAAGTACTCCCTCTACAGTGTCCTTATTGGTACCCAGGGGAATATCCAGGATAATTATAGCATTTTGGGTGTTGATCTCCTGCCCAGTACACCACCCCACCAACTAGTGTACAGCCACTTCTGTTGGGGTAGCCATTTATTTTTAACAGCAATTCTCAAATTTGGCAACTAGAAGACACAAAATCCCACCGGTGAGCCTCCAAGATGTAACCCCCAGGTGGCGCTATCCCAAGGGCTACTACTCCTGCCTGCTTGGCTAGTAGCAGGTTAAGGGGCCTGAGTTCTGAAATGGGTGCCTCCACCTGGAGATCAGGGTTGGTAGTGGTCAAGCTAACCTGGGAACAGCCCTCCGGGACACTGTAACCCCCCCTTCACCTCTAGTGGCCTGAACACTGTACAATAATTGCTTTCACAATACCCTTGGTACACCACACAAGTACCCACACTGTTTGCACTTACCACCAGGGTTGGTTCGACCCTGGGTACCCCCTGTAAAACATGGTTATGCACAGCAAATAGCAACAGTACGGTACTTTGAGCACAAACTGGAACCACAGTCAGATTACATGCAGAAAAAGTTAGATCTGATTTATTCAGGGGACTTGAACAAGGGAGGGGCAAATCAGGTTAATTAGCTTAAAGGTTATATCAATCAAGTAGTTATGCATGCGCTTTGAGTCTCCCCACACAGTCCACCTCTGGGTACCCAGGTGGAGAAGAGATGGGCTAGCCAGGAACGTTGCCCGGGGTTGCAGCTGGTTGGGGCCCTGTGATGGAAAACACAACATGCACAGTACACAATATTTGTAATCTGGAGCCAGAGGGCTCAGCTTGTAAAGGAAATGAAACAAGACAATCAGATGACATACTCAAATTAAGCTGTTGTTGCAGGGAGCTATCCTGGTATTTACTCACGATACCCAAGAATGGACACAGGCTGGACGAAAATTGAGACTGGAGGTGGTTGATCTGGAATGCCAGGAGAAGCCGGGTCCACATGAGTCACAGAGGCATCATTCCTGTTCAAGCGTGGAGCAGGTGGCTGATCCCCAGGCAGGTCTCTCGTCGATGGCATCTCTGTGCAGTGGGTAGTCTGGCTGGGCCAATCTGGCAAGACCCAGACCACATGGAGACAAATTTGGATGCAGTCCGTTTTGGGCTGGATACAGCTTCCAGCAAGCATAACACAGTCCACACAGTGCGGGACTAACTCATGACCCACTAGCAGCTCATAGCACATTTACATGTAAGGGAATTCTACTGTACCAGGCAAAGCACTCCCCAGTCACAGTCGTAAAGTTTCTGCATACACCAGGAGCTTAGGGGTAAGCTGGAACTCCTGACAGGCCGATCGCATTCAGCAAAATCTTCGGTCTTCTTCAGCTTGAGCCTGGCCCAATTCAGTAGCTTACTTTAGTCACACAAACTTGGATTTAGTCCAGAATAATTCTTTTCTCTCCCTCTCAGGAGCAGCACACCGACATACAAGCCAAAAACTTAGCCTTTTCAGAGTTCTCCCATGCGAATCCACTTAGGATTGCTGCTCAGAATCAATCACTTCAGCTCCTCTCATTTGACTTCCCAGCTCAGAACTAACTGAAAAACTGCAAACAGCCCAGGACTTCCCTCAGATCCGAAAGGCTTGGTTGGTTGATTTGGCTGTCAGTCAAAGCAAGAGCTCCCCCTTCAGTTGCAGAAAAGGCACCAAAAAACCAAAACTACAGTTCCTACAGATTTTGACTTAAGACAGCTCCTGTAGTCTGGCTACATTTTAGGTCCCACCAGAACTGATTGGTCCAATTTGCATTCCAGGACCAAGATAGTGGAGACAAACAAAACAGTCCTTGCTGCAAAGAAAGCATGTTAGACAAACTACATTATCATTACCACTCTAAATGATTTTCAGCAAATAGTTACATCTTTCAACAGAGCTCCCTCTCAGATTACTTGTGCTGCACTCAGGAAGCTCTTAAAGTGACAGTACACAGAGGCTATACAGGCTCTGGTAATCACATTTAAACTGCTAAAATGCAGAACACCAGCCTGACAGTGAGCATTTAGGCAAGCTCAAGGAAGACCTTTTGGTAACTCCCATTTGTAGGGGGGTTACACCAGTGCAAACCACACCCCTACAACACTCCTACTCTCAGACAGAGTAAAGGATGGATCAGTCTCTAACACCAGACTGACACACTGGTCCCTCCTTCTCCAGGACAGGGACATCAAGGTTCACCCAACCAAAATTCCTTCCATGCTGGCGCATGGCCTCCTTTTCCAAGGAGAACCACATGACTGTACACTGCAGCCACCTGATATACCAGATCCAGGCCCTTTCCTTCCTGCTACACCACAGCTACTTGAGAACACCTCATTGTGTCTCATTTTTGCAGATGGATCAGTCTCCTATTATCAAGGAGAACAGATAGCAGGAATGGGCTTATTTGTGGTTTACCCCTTTGGTAACACTGTTAAAATCTCCAAACAATAGAGTGTAGCATCATCACAGTATGCAGAAATGGCAGCGGTGGTCTGTGCCCTCGAGTTCATCCAGCATGGAACTGGGGATACCCTCATTTTTACAGACTTTAACTGGATTTGTTGTTCTCTTACAGAGTTTCTCCATTTCTAGCAGAAGAACTCCTTTACTTCTTCAGATGGCACCCCAGTGAAACACAAAGAAATAGTAATATACATTCATTCATTGGCACAGAAATTTGCACACAAGCTCTATGTACATAAGGTTGAGGCCCACTCCATACATGACCCCTATCATGCCTTCAATGAAACAGCTGACACCCTTGATAAGCAAGGTGCCCGAAGGGGGGACATCTGGATGATTAACCATCCAGAAGCCAGAGCGGCCATGCACATTGCAGCTGTCAGAAAGAAACCTGAACCCTTATCCCCCTTGGATTTGTCAGATGCTCAGCATTCTGACTCTGAACTCAAGGACATGTTCAGATTTTTGGACAAAGGCACCGAGAAGAATCTACCTGCCCATAACCCATACAGAAGGCATGAAGGTAAGCTACACTTGTCCCTGGATGACAAGCTCATTTGGTACACACCAGATGACACCACCACAAAATTATGGGTGGTTTCCGATCATCTTAGGCCTGAATTTTTGCACCAGGTGCATGACACCCCCACTGGTGGACACCAGGGAGTGGAAAATACACTCCAGAGGCTAAAGACCACAGCCTGGTGGCCAGGTATCACCAAGGATGTCAAACAGTACATGGATAACTGTCTTGTTTGTGCACAAAACAACCCCATCCCTACCAAAATAAACACCAAAGTATTACCACAAAGGCATTCTGGCCCTTGCCGTGCTTTACAGATCAATTTTATTGGTCCCCTCACCAATACCAGCAGAAATAACAAATATGCCCTTGTAGTCACTGATCTTTTCTCTAAGTGGGTTGAGGCTTTTCCCACCAAGACATGCACTGCAAAAGCCACTGCCAAAATCCTGGTGAACAGATTTTCTCCAGACGGGGCCTACCTCTTAAGATAGACTCCGACAAAGGAACCAGTTTTACAGGTGAGATAATGAAAGAAGCCCTTGAACTATTTGGAGTTCACCAGAAGTTCCACATACCATACCACCCACAATCATCAGGTCAAGTGGAGAGGACCAACAGACGTATTAAGTAAATGCTTTACAAATTTATTGAGGACAATCCCAAGGATTAGGATTCCCTACTGACGGTACTCCTTATGGCAATTAGGGGCACAACCTCAGCCACCACTCAGTTGACACCCTTTGAGGTGATGACCGGCAGAAGTATGAGATTACCTGAACACCTGTTGTTTGACCCGCACACTCCTACAGCAGATCATGTCTCTGTGGATAAATATGTGGAAAAGTTGAGAAAAGACCTAATACACACTTATTTGTATGCTGCAAACTGCATGGGCAAAGCCCAGCAACAGTCCAAAATTCAGTTTGACAAACACGCACAAGAAGTGGATTGGCAAGTTGGAGGTCAGATAATGGTTCTCAGATTTTTGCATCCAACACACCCCTTCTTCAACAAGTGGGAAGGACACTACCCTATTGTTAACAAGCTCAGTCCAGCAGTCTATCAAATTAGACTTATGCAAAACAACAAATTGACTGACAAATGGTTACATGCCAACCAGCTGAAACTGTATAAAGGAGTATAATTTCTTTTCCTAACCCCATTGGGTGGAATAGTACCAATCTTGCTAATGTTTGATTTTCCTTTTCAGATACACTGACAAGATGCTATCTTGTTCTATTTTCTCCTCATCTCAGGAATAATTCCCTGCATCCAAGGCACGGTAAAGCACATCCTTCCTCATCTTGATCTGCTTGCAACTATCCCAGAGGGAGTCTTCATCAATGTCCCTGACATTTTGGTTACAATTCAGGAAGGTTCAGATGCCTACCTCACTGCCTCAGTTATTGCTCCTGATAAACCTACCCTACAAATTGAGTGGCAAACCAAGTCTCAAGAACAAATACACCCCATGGCCAAACTCTCCAAGGGAACTTTCCATGGATGGCCCAACGCAAAATTATCCCCAAATGGTACCTTGTCTTTGCACCAAACCTCTCTTAGACATTCAGGTTTATATAACATTACAGCCTTAATCGATCCTTCTTATTGTAATACACTTTCTAAGGATTCTGCCAGGAAATTTTGTGCTATACACAACATGGCCTCAGCTGCCATGTATTTATCTGTGTTACCCCCCACTGAAAAATAACTTTTGTAATGTCCCAAACTACACCCTGACCCTCGTAGTGGACTCACAGCCACTGCTTTGCCTAGCACACTTATTAACAACTTACAATATATGCATATACCTCTTCTGTTTAACTTAACTTACTGGAATATGAAAGAATTTGGTATGTGTCATACTACTAACACATCGTTATTTTATAGTACTTTGTTACTCAATAACTTAGCAGCTTTTCAGATTCGCAATCAAGACCCTACTGCCGGGGTACACACCACCAAGTATAGAGGCAATTTTAGGAGAAAACCTAGTTCTCAAACAGATGATTCACAAAGTCATAGAAGAAACACACATGACACATCAGATGTCACTAGGGCCACAGGCACCCTTACTGGTCTCTTTGGTACTACAGTGTCTATCTGGAATAAAGCAGACATTGCTGCTATCAAAGTATGTTCACAGAAGTTTGAAACTGGTATGATCTATGACATCATACCCCCGTTATTGCATGGTGTGGATGGCCTTGGTCAGGAAGAAAGATACACTGTATATAATATGCATGGTATTGCAAAGGCATTTTCAGATTCTAAAGAAAAGATTAACACCCTTATTGCACAGAACAATAAGGAGGCAGATAAGCAATACATTGCTCGTGAAATCTTATGCTCTGCTTATGGGTCATACATCATCACTACCATCAACAATCTCTTTCGCGATCAGGAATCTGGAAGAATCCCTGATATCATACACGATAGACGTATCTCTAAATGGTACTGCCCTCACTGCAAATCCCCTGTGTTGCCATGTGTATGTTACAATCCATTTCTATTCCTTTCTCTACTGCTAGAAAAATGAGATTTGTGACCAGACATCCTAATACTGTTCCTTGCTTTACTTCTAAGAAATGTTCCATTATGCATACTATGTTTGTGTCTTTTACTGTTTCTTTACCACAATTTGATCCAAATACAGCTATATTTGATAAACTAGCATCCATACACTCCATTGGGCACCTTGATGAAGACATCTACAGAGAACGCCTTGACTTGCCACCTCTTCTGGTTTTCCATTCTCTTCTGGATGCATGGGTCTCACTGCAAACGGACTGTTGTGCAAAGAAAGGGTATATTTATTTGTGTCAATGTGATGTATCTAATGTTATTAAACCTGTATGTGGATATTCCCCAGACAGTATCGATTGGCCCTTTTACCATGAACGATGACATCACCGCCAATGGCACAGAATACCAGGACTCAACATCTGCTTCAGATGCTCCTCGATTGTACCAGTCTTACCGGAAGGAGGTTCATCGGCTGTCAACACGGATTTCCAACCAGACTTACACTTGCCCAGTACAACTACAGAAATGAAGACTACCAACTGTAAAAATGTAATATAATTCGGATAGTGAATTTTGTGTGGTAACTAATTTTAAACAGTTTACTTATGGTAATAAAATAGAGAATAATGTATGGGGTGGTGTGTGTAATGAGAAGTTTACACACACCCAAGGGGTAAGATGCTACATAAACCCCGAGAGCGAAGCTCGAGGGGTTTGTGCAAGCATCTTACCCAAAGGGTGTGTGTAAACTTTGAGTTTACACACATCACCCCTTATTTTATTTTTTATAATTAATGGTGATTTGCACTGTTTGCACAGTTTTGTGCAACTTAGAGTGGCTTTGCGTGATTGTGCGGCATTGCACGGCTTTGTGTGGCTTTGTGCAGTTTGCCGTTATACACACTCGTGTATAATGGGAAATTACGCCATGGTTTCCCTATGAGAAAAAGGGGAAGCCATTAATTATATATGTGTTATTACCAAATCCAATTTCTGCTTCATTCTATTATTGGGCACACAGTTATTACGCCTGTTCCCCTTGTGGAACCAGATATCATTGATGGTGACCCTGATTATCTTCTTATCCTTTCAGAGTATTTACCTTACTTTAATGTACATATTGATCCTCTGACTTTAACATTGAAATATATTTTAGACAGGAAAGACACACACCTCATCCACATCAGCAATAATATTACCAAAGCAAATGAAGCAATATATAATCTTATTAATGATGGTGATTTTAATAGTGCACTTACTAATACTTGGTTAGAGATTACCTTCAAAGGTTTTGTTATTATACAAGCATTTTTGATCTTCTTCCTCATTATCATGATTTGCTGCCTCCGGCGCCCACACCGCCAACACCATGAGCAGCGTGAGTTCCTTTACAAGACCCCTGCGTCAGGTCTGTAAATATATATCTGCTCCCTATCCATTTCCCTACTATTGTTGTTGCCCCTTCTGAGGAAACAAGGGGGGATGTTACACGAGGTCCCTGCACCTTAATTGATACCCCAGAGGAACACCGCAGACAATCAGCATTTATATATAAGTTATACAAACATTTAGGGCAAAGGACATCTACCGCATAAGAGTAGATGTCAGGATATGTGTGCACGTGATTGCAATATGCTTTACTTTCTAATATACACATGTATTTCTTGTTTACAAGATGTTAGGACACCTGTGTCCTTGTAGTATTATGATATATGAGTCAGCATTGCCATCTTCTGATGATTTGTATTATTACGTGGCTATGTACACAAACTGTATTTTCTTTGTTTTCATGTGATGACTATAACAAAATTGTATAATGTTATCTAGAACTGTGTAGCCTCGTCTAATTTAGTCAATAGGGCTAATCTTTGTAACTAAGGTAACTATCTTAGGTATATAATGTAAGACATTACGTCTTCTACTTTGGAGACCCCTGAGATTTCTACACTCCTCAAGGTATAGGGAAAGCATAGCATTGGCTCCCAGTTCCTAATGGCAAGAACTGCTTAGGGCAACTGTGATTTTCCTTTTGGTAGTAATAAACAAGATTTATTACTCTTATGCAGCTTGTTTGTGATTTCTTGCATTCCCATTATTGTCAAGAACCTGAGAGTGAGGGTTTAGACCTCCTGACAAGACCTTTTCAAATGAATTCAAAAATGCATCCATATCCTCCCCCTCTTTAAAGTTAGCTATTCATTTTGAATTTAACTTATACCCCAGTCCTGGAGTTTCAGGTTCACCCCTGCCACTTACCTCCTCTGGTGCTGGTCATTGGAGTCTTAGCTTCTTCAGCTCAAACTCCCTCTGTCACTGTTTTTCTTCCCTCTCAGCCTCTCTCTCTGAAGCTGCCTTTCTTTTTCTTTCATCTCCAGTTCAAACCTCTTCTGCTCTCTTTCTTGCTGGGCTTCAAACTTTCTTTGCTCCAGCTCCAGTTTCCTCAGCTCAACTGGTAGCCTGATCCCTTCCAGCTCCAGCTCTGTGGTGGCCTTCCCCTGCTGCTGTGGCTCTGGGTTCCCTCTGGTCTCACTGTCCTCCTCCCTGGGACTGGACTCTGCAATGGGCCCTGGCATCCCCACACCCCAGGTCTGGTCCCTTTCAGTCACTTGCTGTTACTAGAGGTACATATAACCACTTGCTTATTGGCTGCCACAAGGGTCTCCTCAAGGTCCTTTTTGTTTCGACCCTCGTACTGGACCCCTCTTTCCTAACACAACTGCCTTAGGTAATCTGCAGTGTATTTGGTGTAGCTGGAAGCCATCTTCTTCCCTAACTACTACTACTCTAGCTTACAACTGAAAAAAAAAGAAATCAGGTATGGAACTTTATACTGTAACTAAATTATTTTTTTCAAAATCTCTGCCTTGATTGTGTGTAAATTGTTTTCAGTTTATCAGTCTGATACTCTGACCTCGAATCCAACTGTTATGCCTGTGCCACCAATATCTCTCGAATCACAACACTATGCTACAAGATCTCTTGGATCCCACCACTGTGCACCAGATCTGTCACAAACCAACTCCAGATGGTCAGCTTCACTGAGCTCACAGTGCCCACCCCTAAGTGCAATCTGGGACAGCGAGGGGGAAAATAGGGATACCCTCCCAGTGTCCTTCTAGAATTCTCACCAAGGTCACAACTAAACAGCCATCATGAGGCCCCAGGGCTCCCTCTTTGCTCTGGATAAGGGTAAAATACTAGTCTCGAATCTTATAGCCAAAATGAGAACCCTGTCTTGGTTGTTACATGAAGTCAGAAGATCCAGGCATTACAACCTCTTTGGTGTAGCCTTGTAACCCTAATTTTGTCTTCTCCCATGGGCATGTAATAACCTGGTTCAAATCCACACAGACTCTTCCTTGAGACTTTTGTATTCTCCCTATCTGTACCCAGATTTCCCTGTACAGACCCTTGTTCAATTGGCAGCTTATGGTGACACCCCTTGGCAAAAACAGTTGAGTCACAGATTATTATTAGACATCCCACAACCACACACAATATAAAAAATCTTGCTCAATCAAGTTTCTTAAAAATAAATGTTTTTACTAAAATAATTAATAATCATACAGTTACAAATAAAAGATTTAGAAAATTTTGGTCAGAGAATAACACAAATAAAAGTGGAACATACACATGAAAAATGCACTATAACTGTTATCTAAAGTTCTACCTTAAATTCACAGTGAATTGTAGTCTGGAAGAATAAGTGAAGTCTGAAAAATCCTTTCTTCCTTTTCTGCCACTGACAGGTTGTTATGTGTTTTGTCAGGAGAGTGTCCAAAGTGCATTGCCATGAGCTGCTGTTGACAGGGGGTATTTATAGTCCCTCTGGCAGTCTGAAAAAAAGATCTCTAATTTATAGCTGGTGGCCTCCTCTTTTGGCCAGTAGGTGTCTCTCTTGCTCTTTCCACATTTTAAGGAATTATTATTTATTTCCTTATTTGGGTCCTCATATCACCACTTCCTGGCACTACTAAAAAAATGTAATCAGACTGGTAACCTTGCTGACACCTCCTGCCTAAAACCATTTCTCCTTTTGATCTTAAAGGTTTATGACTGGGAAGATAGCTTCTCTCATCCTGAGATTTTATTACACCAATTAGCTAACCAGGGACTTGCATCCCCTTTGAAAATGTAATTTTCAACTTCCTGCCTAGTAACTGGTTTCCTGGATCACATAGGAATGTTACATATTTTGCAAGACCTTTTCTGTCTTCCTGTGACCTTTCAATAAAACTATGAACTCCTTTAAAAAACACACATGGGCATCTTTTGTTGCATTTAACATACACAAAATCACATAAAAAAATAACAGACATAGACCTGCAAATTATGACTGTAAGTTGGCTAGCTCGCCATAGGTAGTATATCAGAAATTGTGTAATCATGTTGCTTATCTATATTCTCATTAAAGAAGAAAAAAGTCTTATTACTTCATTCCATGATATTAAAAATGTGTCATCTGGGCATTATATTTGATCCCATACTTGTTCAAACATTAATGTTCTATCATATAGTGCCACAAAGAACATTTTATACTTTGTGAGTGTTTGGCAGTTCCAGTAATCCATTCTGATTCTTTTAGTCACTATTGTCCCATGAAGAACAACCTTTCCTTGTTCTTTACCAAAATTTAAATTACCTAATTTGGTAAAGATTGGTACTTCTTGAAGGCATGAAATTGTAACTTCTAATAACTGAGAAAACAGTTCTGCATTGTCCTGCTACCATCTATTTTTAAAAGGGCACCTCCACATGTTATGGGATAAATCTCATTTGCTATTACATCAATGCCAACATTTATTTGAATAGTTAGGATTAATTCAATTTAATAATTTAGAGGTAATACATGCTCTATTAATTAATGTATTCTTTTTTTTGAAATTCAAGTTTATTAATTTTCCAAAAAGAGAAACAACATTTACATGGGATACAATGATCCAATTATCCATACATGGTACAAAATTAAAACAAAAAAACAAGACCCCCTCAAACACCTCCTCCCACCCACCCACTCCCCCTCCACCCCCCACCTCCCTGAACCCAAGTGCTTGAGTAACCAATTACTATATCAAGTGATACACGGGAAAACAGCACCAAAAGGTGAAAAGGGTATGTATACAAAAGGAATAAGGAGAAAACTACCCTGGGCAGCAAGCCAAGAGGTCATTTGTGTACATACAGAGCATATAATTTACCCACCTTTTCTGAAATAGATCCATACGGTACCGCATACTGGTGGAAAGCCTTTCAACATTTTGACATGCAGAAAGCTCAGTCAACCATTCCGAATAAGTCAGAGATAGTTGGTCAGTCCAATGTCTAAGGACTAGCTTCTTAACAGCACCAGACACAAGGGCAATATGATATCAACGCTCAACACAATCGATATTACTATAGTCCCCAAGAATACAAATTTCAGGAGTGAAAAAGGGAGTAAGGCCCAATAGGGGGTCCAAATTGTCATGAATAGCTGACCAGAGCGGAACAACCTTGGTACAATGCCAGAAAATGTGAAGGGGATTACCTTCCTCCTGCAAACACCTGGTACACTGGGAGAGAGCTAGCCTATTAAGTCGGAAAAGTTTCTTAGGCGTATAATACATATTATTTAAGATATAATATTGGGTAAGTTTGAGTCCGTCCTGAGTATGGTATCTGTGCAGATCCTTCCAAACCTGGGACCAATTCAAAGTAGCTTCGGGAAGTAAAGAAGGCCAGATACCAGATCCCGCAACAGGCTTGGGAAACTTATAGTCCAGTAAAAAAGAGTATATTGTCGAGATAGAATGTGGTTTAGAAGCAAGGGTAGAAATATGAGATAGGAAGGGCTGAACCATGGTTTCTCTGAATTGAGTACCAAATTTTCTAGCAATGAGGTGCCTTAATTGATATACCTTGAAAATTCTGCCCATGGGGATACCAAATTTGATAAGAATCTCAGAAGACGAGAGAAGGGAACCCTGATCATAATATTGGTCCAGACTGGTATTGTTGACCTGAGGAAGCCAATCAGGGATAATTACAGAGTTGCCCAACTTAATGTTAGGATTAAGAATGATGGACTGCCCAAGATCCAATTTAGGTGGGATCCTTAAAAAATGCAAACACTGAGAAAGGGATTTAAGAGACGTGAGAATTGTTTGGTCCGTTATCTCCTGTGAAAGGAGAGAGATGGGAATATAGTAAATGGCCATGGGGTCCACCTTGGTCTCCGAAAGGATCAGTTTCTCAATTTGGAGCCAAATTGGGGAGAGGGATCAGGATTAGACGAGATCCATCTCCCAATCTTGGATAAGTGAGAGGACCAGTAGTATAGTAGAAGATTGGGAAGCCGAAGCCCCCCCTTATCCTTAGGGAGAGAAAGCTTGAGGAAGGAACGTCTGGCCCCTTTCCCACGCCAGAGGAATTCCGAGAAGACCGCATGAAACTGCTGCAAGTACGAGAGCGGTAGCCACAGACCCAGTAAATTGAGCAGATAGAAGATACGGGGAAGGACATTCATCTTAACGATATTGATCCTACCCCAAAGAGAGATGGGAAGATTGGACCACCTTAGTAGATCCTGCTGAACTTGAGATTTAATAACATCTAAATTAAGCTTTTTGAGTAAGGTTAAGTCAGAGGACAAGTGGGTACCTAAATATTTAATTGACTTGGAGGACCAGTGCATTCCAAACTTGGTAAAGTCCCGCTTATATGTGTAAACATTTAAGGGAAAGATCACAGATTTAGATATATTCAATCTATACTGGGAAAAATGCCCAAACTGATTAATGAGCAAGATTGCTTGCTCAAGAGAAGTGACCGGATGAGAAACATGTAGGAGTATATCATCCGCGTATGCTGAGAGGACTAAGTCCCGTTGGGCTACGGCAGCCTTTAACCAGCGGGAAAGACTTGAGTTTAATAAGAAGAGCTCCAGATATAAATTAAAAAGGAAAGGTGATAGAGGACAGCCCTGTCTGGTTCCAGTAAACAACTGAAACTTTGAAGAGAAAACCCCGTTGCAGTATATCTTAGCCGAAGGGGAATCATACAAAACTTGGATCCATTTAAGAAACAAAACTGGAAATCCCATCTTGGATAGTGTGGCCCAAAGAAAGGACCAACCCACACGGTCAAAAGCCTTCTCTGCATCAAGCGAGATCAGGGCCATAGGGAGGTGAGATGATTGAGCTAGATGGGAGATATGAGAGAGGGTTCTGAGGTGATCCGAAGACGAACGAGAATGGACAAACCCAACTTGCTCAGGGCTGAGAAGATGGAGCCATACTTTCTTAATCCACTCTGCCAAAACCTTAGCAAGAATTTTCATATCGCAATTCTGAAGGGATATAGGCCGATAGCTCGCCGGGTCTGTGGGACTTTTGTCCAGTTTAAGAATTAAGACAATAGTAGCCTCAAGTAGCGCAGGGTCAGTCACATTAGCAGAAAAAAGATATTGATACAGCTTGAGGAGTACTGGGGCAAGCTCCTTGGAGAACGTCCTATAAAAATTGGCAGGGAAACCATCAGGGCCGGGAGCTTTATCCGGAGCCATAGAGGCAATAACAGTCTCAATTTCAGAAAGTGAAATGGGGTGGTCAAAGTAGTTATGTGCGAGGGCAGAAGTTTCGGAATATCAATACCATCTAGATAGGCTAGTATGTCAGGTAGAGGAGTAGGAGAGGAAGGCGCGCTATAAAGGTTTTTATAAAATGCCTCAAAAACCTTTGCGATCTCCGTGGGAGAAGTCACCATAGAGCTGGAAGGGGATTGCATAGCTGGGATCAGCCTGGAACATTCTAGTGAACAAAGTCTCAGGGCTAAAAGCTTACCCGCTTTCTCACCATGCTCAATATACTTGGCTTGAGTCTTAATGAGACAGTACTCAGCTTTTTCCCTCAGAAGATCAGCATATTCATTTGTGGCCGCCGTGAGGGCTTCGATGGATAGTAAGGGAGAAGGGGGGGAACAGGAGTTCTCCAATTCCCTAATTTTAGCCATAAGGGAGGATGCCCGAGCTAGTCGGGCCCTTTTCCTTGCTGAAGCAATTTTAATCAGCTCGCCCCTAAGATAACATTTTAGAGAGCCCCAAATACAATCGAATCTGGGGGTGGATCCAAGATTATTCTCCAGGAAAGACAAAATTAGGGTCTTAATCTGAGTTATGATACGGGTGTCTTTTAGAAGCTGGGTGTTAAATTTCCAGGCCGTGTCCCTTTGGAAATTAAGCCCTGGGGATATTTTTACCCACACGATTGCATGGTCGGAAAGAATAATCGGCTCAATGCCAGATAGGAGATGGTTCGGAAAAAGAGTTTTACTAACCAGAATATAATCTATCCTGGACCACGAGCCATGAGGCTGAGAAAAGAACGAGAAGGAGTGAAGAGATGGGTTCAAAAGACGCCAGGAGTCGCAGAGGCCAAGCATATAGGTAAAATCCAGCAGTGCTCTTTGAGCCGGAGTGGGTGAAAGACTTGATTTGGGATCCTTATCTAACAGATGAGAGGGAGGAAGGTTCCAATCTCCGCCCAACACAGTTTGAGAAGGGAGCATGGCACTAATTTTATCCGCTAGGGACATAAAGAACACAGGACTACCCCCTAGTGGGCCATACACAGATCCCAGAACCGTATTGTCTCCATTCAGAGAACCTTTGATCAATTAATTAATTTATTCTGCATTGACTTATTTTTTTGACAAGATATATCCTTTATTTGTTAAAATGTGCATTGTTTGCCACTGTTGCTGTGAAAAAATAATATTTAACTTTTCTTGCCATTTCTTATAAACTTATTGTCTAAATTCCAATGTTCCACTAACCAATTTTTTATAAAATCTTGAAAGAGTCTTCAGTCTTTACTGAGTAACAGGTTTTACTTCTTGCTATATTCTAAGCTGTACCTTCCCTATAGAAAGTTTAGTGTTTTTTTTAAATGACTTAAAAAATGTTTAGCAGGGTGTTGTAGGCTAGAATGTCACAGTGTCAGTGGCTCAGTAGGTAGCACACTTGCCTCCGAGGCCGGGAGATCAGAGGGCTGTGGGTTCAGTTCCCACATCTGGCACTTGGATTAATATCCCAGTACTGACACTGTAGTGCAGCATGAGAGGGGTGCTGCACTTCTGAGGTGCCATCTTTCGGATGAGATGTTAAACCGAGGTCCCATCTGCCTGGATTGGTGGTAGTTCAGGTGGATGCTAAAGATCCCATGGCACTTATTGAAAAGAGTAGGGGAATTTTTTATTAACAGAAATACTATAAGCATAAACAAAAGAAAACAGAAAAAATGAAAAATACATTCAAGAAACCACAATTCATGTTACAGGGAAATCCGAGTCAGTGATCCAAGGCATGCATTTCCACAATTCCAACAGAGTTCTAGCAGATTTAGACTATAAGTCTGAAACATAAATGGATTTCAAATCAGTGACAACTTTTTGTAGCAGGACATGATGAGATAAATCCAGTTGTTGTAAAGTAAAGAGACAGCGAGCAGTCCAAATATGCCATTTCAGAACAGTAAAGACAATATTTTAAGTATCAATGTTCCACTTCCTCCATGCCTGTGAAAACACACCATACATTAAAACCTCATAAGACACCAATGTAAATATAGGTTCTCGTCACTGAGTGGCCAAATAAGACCAAAAATCCTTAATATAAAAGCAATAGAAAAACAAATGGTGGATAGTTTCCTCTTGTTGTATATAGGACAGTCTTGAACAATATCTTTCAGTTAACTGTTCATGTTTTTGGTTGGCTTTCACGTTAATACATTCATGACAGCTCAACCAATGTAAATACCACATTCTCCGAGGGATCCAGGCATTACGCAGAAGTGTCAGAAGGTCATTCAGAGAAGTATCTGAACATTTAGGGAAAGTTACTGGGAAAGTACAAATGTGAGCAAGCAAATGCTTATACAAACCCTTTCTATTCAAGGTCATAATTGTGGAGCTCAATACATGCCATTGTTTCAAGTGCAGAAAAGTTTCTCTGACATAACATGGTATAGAAGGGACCTGTTTTAGTACCTTTAGAGAAGTCAATTCCCAAAGGCCAAACCATGGGTTACAGGATTCATAAAACCAAGATCCCCACCCTTTTCACAATTTATCAGAAGAGGTTTAATATCAGTTATAAAAAAAATGCTACTGTAAAAAATAAAGGATGGACCATATCGAGACCACCCTCCGAAAGTGACAGGTATGTTAAATTGCATTGAATAGGGTTGAGACTACTGCCCCATAGTGCTTGAAAAAAATACTGAATAACCTGGTTTCAAAGCTCCACAGCAGGAGAAAGACAAATGCTAAAAAAAGAAAAACAGGAAACAAATATGTTTTAATCATATACACCCTCTTCTTTTTCCCCATTTTCCATCTATTCCATAAAGTAACTTTAGATGGTGCAATATCTAGTTTAGTACCCCAATTTATAATATCCAAAGAACCATCCCCAAACAAAATACCCAAAATTTTAATAGGGTCAGAGGTTACTCTAATCTCTGAAACTAAAGTGTGTCTCAAACCAAGAGAGCCCAATTATCGACCCACACATTTATCCAGGTTCAGGGCTGCTCCAGAAAGGGACCCAAAAGCCAAACAATGGTTGACTGTTTCAGTAATCGAAAAAGTGTCTGCCACAACTAGACTCATATCATCCGCATAGGCCATGACATTATGTGGAATAGAATGTAATGGAGTAGAAAGTGGAACAATAGTTTGGGATGTATTAATAGAGCACAGTGAAGGATCTAAAAAAAATATGTATAGGATAGGGCTAAGTGGACAGCCTTGTCTAACCCCTCTTTTCAGTGGTATTATAGGACCTTTCCAACCATTCACCATAGGGACTGTCGTGGCTGATTGATATAATAATTGAATCCAAGAAATAGTTCTATCAGGAATTTTATAATGATGTAAGGTAAGCCATAAAAAGTCATGATTGACCGAATCGAAAGCTAGTTTTTGGTCCAAGAAAATCAGGTATCCGTCCAGCAGGTCATGATTACCACATTCAGCTATTTTGCGTAATAAAATTACATGATCAGAAATACTCCTCCCCTGAATATTACTAAACTGAGCTTCAGAATTTACAAGAGGGGCTATTTTTAACAAGCGGAGTGAAATAATTTTAGCTAAAATTTTAAAGTCAGTATTTAAAAGACTAAGGGGCCTCCAATTGTGTAACAATCGCCTGTCCCCCTTTTTGTATATATAAAAAAGACTACCCAAATTAAAATCCAATGGTAGAGCATCTTGCCGTAAAACATAATTAAACATCACTGTTAATTCACCACCTAGGTCAGCATCCAATAACTTGTAAAGTTCATTGGAAAGACCATCTAAGCCAGGAGTTACCCCTAGTCTCAAAGCATGAATTGCGTCTCCCACTTCCTGACTCTGAACATCACTAGTAACTAAATCTATAATTGATTGCGGACCGTCTGGGATGTCCAAGTGAGATAGGTAGGTTAATGTTCCCACTACCTGTGAGGTAATGGGACCAAACAATTACCTGGTATAATCAGCTACATACCTCTGAATATCTAAAGAATCAGTAAGTTCCATCATATTACCATCAAAGAGGGACTCAAAAACTTTACTATCCACTCGTTTAGAACAGCTGTCAAATGGGCAGACAGCATGATAGGAACCAGAAAGTCCAAACTGTTGCTGTTGTTTTAACAAGGAAAATTGTTTGGAATGATATATATTAAGTTCCTGTTTAAGCTGAGCAATTTGAGCAGTAAAGTTATGCCCAGTAGTATAAGACAAGGTAAGAAGTTTTTGTAACTGACAGCGCGTCCTTTGGTAGTCAGCATATTGAATACTGTGAGATTGTTTACTAAAATGTCTCAACAAATGCCTCAAGTCTGATTTGGTATCAGACCACCAGCCCCATAGGTCATCACAGAGCATGAAAACTGATTTTCTGGCTTGAAAAAGTATCTTAAGTTGTGCCAACAACTGTAAATCACTCAACAATGCAGAATTCAATTTCCAGGAACCCGGACCAAAACACCTTGTATGGGCATCACCAAGGGTAACAGTTAAAAGATTATGGTCTGAAAAGGCCACAACCTAGACAGCAGCAGCAGAAAGTGGCAAGTGGCGGGATACAAATAAAATCAATATGGGTAGCCAGAGGACCTTTATGAAAGGTGGGGGTATGTGTATGATTTAGCCAAAGGTATGCATCCTTCAGTTTTGCAGACTGCAACATTTGCTTTAAAAAATTGGTATCACAAAACAATTTATTAGTCTTAGAGGAGTGTGATTTATCTTCGAGAGATAATCCGCAATTGAAGTCTCCTCCAAAAACAACATACTGGGAGGTGTACAGGTAAGGGTGAACAAGCTTCAATAAATCAGTTCTAAGTGATTTGGATTGTGACGCATAAATATTAATAATCCTGTATAAAACATTAGAAATACTTACATCCAAAAGCAATAGTCTACCTGGGCATAAATCAAGTACTTTAATAACAGAAACATCAGGTAAATTGAACAAAATACCCACACCTGAACACATCTCCTGGCCAAAGGACCAATAGGATAGACCAGGAAACCATGCTCTTTGTGCTTTTGATATTTCAGAAAGGGAATGAAACCTCACATCCTGTAGTAAGATCACCCCAAAAGTAAGACAAGATAAAAAAGGAAAAAACAAATCCCTCTTGGGCTGTCTTTTAATACTGTTAACATTCACAGTATGTATGTAAAATGAGGGAGCCATAAGGTTTGAGTAAAGAAAAAATTCAGCTACAAGGCAAAAAAGGAAAAAAAAACTTCACCTAGGTTTACTCCCTCCTGGAAACACTGTCTTTATGCTTAACCTTAGCCTTAGCTTTCCTTTTTTGCGACCCCGGATTATCAAGGGGGACCTCTGTATCTGTAGTCAATTCTGGATGAGAAGAAAGTACAGAGGAAGAGTCAGAATCCATGTTTTCCGAGGGGTCACGCCGTAAGTCAAATTTATTGGCCAAAGGGATATCATCCACCTTCAACACTTTAGGAAAAGGTGATCCCAATTTTCTAGAGCCCCTCATAACTCTAGTATGTGGGACAAAAGATTCTGGGGGGTCCATAGTACCTGCAGGAATAGCCGGGGTATCAACAGTGGACAGGGGAACCATGTCAGAACAACTAAGCAGAACAGGAGGGGAGGAAGGGAGGGAGGGGGTCAGGTGCAGAAACAACTATATCAGTGTGCAGGACAATAGGGGGCACTGTCACAACAGCAGGGGTAGCAGCAGAACAAGGAAAATGCATGGGTAGATCCTCTGAAGAGAGATGCAAAGGCTGTTCACTCTGGGGAGCAGATGAAAAACTACAAATCTTGGAACGTTGTGCCACAGTGATAAGTAGTCTCTGTTCTTCCGATCAGCTAGCGTTGGAGAGTTATGTGCTGCCCAAGCACATAGTTGAAAAGTGTGACCAGCTTCTTCGCAAAGAACACACTTAGGTTCTTCCATGCATTGAGAACCAGCATGGCCAAGTTCACCACAAACTGAGCATTTTACTACATCACAAATGCTGCTAAGGTGGCTAACAGATCCATATCTGTAACATACCTTAGGCTGACCAGGATAGAAGAGAACTCCCCCATCCCTGCCTAACATAAAACTGTTGGGTAAATGTTGCACCCCCACATCAGTTGTCTTAAGCATCACTTTCACTTTCCAGCCCCCCGTCCACAAATTCTCAGAATCAGAAATAGCCTCTGGATCTTTAAGTATTGTATAATGCTGTTTCAACCATACAGTAATGTCATTCAAACTGACTCCCTCATTATGAAACAGAGCAGTGACATTTTTATGAGCAGGTTTAGTTAAAGGAACCGCACTAAATGGGGCCAATAAGGGTGAAGTTTTCAGTTCATGAAATTTAGTCCCAAACTTCTCCAAACCTGACAAAGTTTTAAAGCTGACATCAAAACGAGTTTTATTGGAGACATGAAGTAAAGCATGAATTTCATAAGCAGTAGATCTCATTGATTCCTTAAGGAGAGTTCTTCCCACAAAGACCCGATCAGGTAGTTCAGTCATACCACCTAAGTACTGCAGTCGGACTACATTATGTCACTTTGCCTGATGTGTAGCCACTGTAAAACAAGAGGCATAGGTTTTAGGAGCAGTAGGGCGTGAAAAAGAATCTTGTCTAGCGGGTGGCAGATGCGACCCAGGGTCCTATGGTCACAGACCGGTAGAAGATGGAGTATGCAATGAGGAGAGCTCTACAGGAGGTGCAACAACCAGGAAATTCAAAACCAGATGCTGAGTAAGTTTCAATTCAGGAGGTAGAGAGGGTTCTAGGGGTCACGGTGAGACAGACGACCACGGATCAGGAGGAAAAACAATTGTAGCAGGTTCCATGGAAGTCCAAATAGGCGAGGGACCAGAGCGCCAAGTTCCAACAACAGGATGTCTTTCCCAGCCCGCTGCACTGAGGGCTGAGTCTACTGACCAATCCGGATTCTGATCTCTAGTTGCAGATGAAAGGGCTCATCATAGGCCTGGCTGGGAGACAACCGGTAACGCCATTCCAGGAGATCCCACACCATCAGCAGTGACAGACTGTGCTATTGCAGGTCGGGCAGGTAAGGAACGAGGAAGTGTCAAATCTCTTTCTGAAGCATCAGTGGGTGAGGAATCTGTATTCTTACACTGTGAGTCAGCAGAAAGGACTCCCAAAGTCACAGTAGCAGTTTGTTTTAGAGCAATAAGTTCAGCTTTCTTTGCCAAATAACGTTGTTCTTCCAGCGCTAGCAAAGCATCAACAGCAGCCACATCAACAGGTAAAGAAACAGGAAGGTTAGCAGAAGTAGTCTCAGGAGAAAGGACTGCAGTATCAGCAGTTCTGTTAGAAGGCATGGAGTTACCTTGTACTTCTTGATTCACAGGAGTAAAAAGAGATTTTCCCAAATCCAATGGTAAATTGAGAGAGTTACAGTAGCAGCAGGACATTCCTTAGGCAGTGCGGTCTCTTGCAATACAGAGACGGGGGGAAGGAGACTGGTTCCCCTGCCTCCAACACATCCATGTTCTCCACAGCTCCTCCTTGGACGGCCATCTTGGCAGAATGCCAGGATGTAAGGGGACCCTACCACAGAGTAGGGGAATTTCTCCGGTGTCCTGGCCAAATTTCCCTCATTCACTTACAAAAATACCAACAACAGCTTAATCTGGTTCCAGGTCAGTTGGCATTCATCTGTATCCACCTACATTGGGTCGTGCCTGAAAATAGGCAGGATTTGTCTAGTCTAGTGCACTTATCCGGTCAATAAAAACTAAATAAATAAATAAAATGAATACATTTTTCCTACCTGGCAATTTCCTACTAATTCCCTAAATTTGTTATAAGAAATTTTAATTTCTTGTCACAGAAAATATCTACCCACCTTTCAATGGGGCCTATGCATGAAAGCGCAGAGTGCCTACATGCTGCAGATCCACGGTGTGTAGCCACTCTGCACCCCTTGTGCCTCCTGCACAGGACGCCCAAAATGGGACACGCAGCCTCTATGCACCTGATCCCCCCAGCAGCATGGAAAGCAACACACCAGAGGTGGGCAGGGGGCATGCCGGGGTGTGCCAGCACTACCTGCTATGCACTAAGATGAGTAGTGCTGTGCACTGGGTGGCATAGGAGAGTGCCCATTATGCCAGGGAGAACCCTGCTGTAAGTGCCCTATGCACCTGGACCCATGCGCACAGGACACCGGCACATCCCCTGTGGCTGTCGGGCATCCCCCTCACACACAGCATGTGGCTAGCACCAACCTCGTACGCCCAATGCAGAAGCCCCCTCCTGCACAGTGCAACTCTGCCATGCTCATGCAGCCCACTACCATATGCATGACTGCCAATGGCCCCAAAGTAGCAGAGCATACACCCCCCACCCATGTTGGTGCCTGGCCCTGGTCTGCACAGGCCCCCCATACAGGCGAGCACTGGAACAGGGTAGCACTGGACATCCCCCCACACACACACACACCCTCAGTGGTGCCCATCATACCCCAACCCCCACTCCACTCCCGGTCACAGCTGCTGTGACCAGTGGTACCCCTCCCACCTCCAGCCCCGATCCTGACTGCCACACCTCATCATAGGTGGTCATTGGAGCCCCCCACGGCACCGACAACACTGTCCTCCATCTCCCGTACCCTCCCATCAGTCCAAAAACTCAGAATAGTCAGCAGCACAGCCCTACACATAACTCCTTGACCACCGGCCATCTACATGATGCTGGGAGCAAACCCTATAAATAGACAGTGCACTCCCAGCATCAGTCGGACAGACAGAAGCCAAGGTGGTGTGTGGAGGGCTTTGCCACTGGCTGTTCTGAGCCTTAGTACCTACAGGCAGGGAGGGCGGATGGGGGATGCTGTTATCATTGCCGGTGGGGGTTTACACTGACCACCAATGAGGAGCGGGTGTACCAGCATTGGGGGAAGGGTGTACGGTGTATCAGGTGATGGACTGGGTGTTGCTCTGCATGATGGGGCACATGTGAGGGGGCAGCTGCATCAGAACAGGGCACAGTTGTGTTTGGGGAGGTTATGCCACTGCTGGTCAGGGTTCTGCTGTGTGGGGAGGGTACACCTATGTCAGGGACAGAGCATTGATGTGTGTGGGGGTGGCATCTGGGATGGGGGCAGGGGGTCCTGCTGTTAGGGGTCCAGCCGTGTGCTGGGAGGGAGCTCAGTGGCATGGACTTGGCAGGTGGGGGCAACCGGAGGCCAGGGATTGGCCATGTGAGTCTGCGTGCCTGCGTTTGATATTCAAGCACCCAGATCCATGCCTAGCCAAGCATGTGATCCACTATGGGAGCCAGCATGGGCAGCAGATTGGATGCCCGACTGGGTCCGCTACCCTGCCTCTGGTCACCCTGCATATTCCTCCGTGCCAGGGGGATGGATCCATGGACAGATGGTAGCCGTTTGTAAATACCGGCCTGTGTGCACCTATATGCGGTGCAGAGCTTGTTGAGTGGGTATGTGCCTCTGGCCCATATTTCCCACCCGATCATGTATAGGCCCCAATATTATTATCTTGAAATAGTCAAAATAGAAACATAGAATCTGACGGTAGATAAGGACCCCTTGGCCCACCTAGTCTGCCCATTTTCTCTACCTGTTTCATATACCACAGATCTTAAATGATTTGCAGCTTACCCTTTCTTTCCTATTGCTAGTTTCTTACATATGAACATACATATGAACATCCGAACTTACCAGTAGAAAAAGGCCTTTCGGTCTATCAAGTCTGCTCGATTGTGCAGCTAGCAGCTCTTATACTGCTGCTGCCCTCCCTCCCTCCCCCTTACAATGACCCTCCCCTACTCTGTCCCATCACCTCTTGAAGTAGCCCACTGTATTACAGGCTACCGCTTCCTCTGGTAACATGTTCCACCCTGACACCACCCTCTCCATAAAAAAGTGTCTCTTCATTTCCCTATTGAACCTTCCCCCCTCCAATCTCATCTTGTGGCCTTGGGTGTCTCTCCTTCTCCTTAACTGGAAAAGCCCCTCTGTGTCTGTCTTATTTATTCCTTTCATGTACTTGAAGGTTTCAAGCATGCCCCCCCTTCCCTCCTCTCCCCAGGGAGTACATGTTCAACTCCCTCAGCCTTTTCTCATAAGGCAAGTCCCTTAGCCCCTGGATTATTTTTGTTGCCCTGTGCTGCACCACCTCCAGTAACCTGATGTCCTTCTTTAGGTACAGCCGCCAGAACTGTACGCAGTACTCCAGGTGTGGTCTAACCAGTGACCTATACAGCAGCAGGATCTCCTCCCCCCTCCTGGAGGATATGCCTCCGACAATACAACCCAGCATCCTGTTAGCCTTTGCAGCTGCCTTTCTACACTGTGTGGAGTTGTTCATTGCTCCCATCATGATCACCCCCCAGATCCTTTTCCTCCTCTGTCTTGGCTAGCTGAACCCCCCCCCCCAGCTGGTAGCTGCTCCTTGGGTTTTTTGCTCCGAAATGTAACACCTTGCATTTCTTGGCACTGAACCTCAGCTGCCAAGTGTCCGACTAGGCCTCCAATTTTGCCAGATCATCCTATAACCCCTGCCACTCATCTAAGTCATTTACTACCACTCCCATCTTGGTATCATCTGGAAACAGACTGATCTTGCTCTTTATGCCTAGTGAGATGTCTGCTATGAAGATCCCAAACAATACCAGCCCCAGTACAGAGCCCTGTGGCACCCCACTTGTTACTGCCTTACTTCTTTATGTCTGTCACATGTGTTTTTGAATTCCCCTACTGTTTTTGCCCCTACAGTCTATGCAGGAAGGCTGTGCCATGGATCCACCACCTTAAAAATAATTTTTTTAAAGAAGTTATTTCCAAAAAATTATTATATAACGTACCATGGAATATAATTCTTCCCCATAATCTGTATAGCAGACATCAAATGGTAATAATATGAGTTTAATAGTGGGATACTTTTACAACTGCTCAATTTCCTCAGAAACTATATTGCATATTGCATGATGCATCTGTTTTAATGTTCCCATCCACTATATGCACCAAACACTGTAGAATAGCATTATCTTTTCTTGGCAAAAAGGCCCATTCCCATTCCATAGATATCAATTGGGCATGGAAATATTTATAAGGATCTGAACATCCAAGCCCTCCCATAGCTGTGTGGCTTAATATATACAGTAGCTCCATGCACTTCTGGGCTTACCGCCTCACCACAGAAATCCAACAAAGAGTAGTGTTAGATCAGAAAAACACTTACTTTCAGTGCTCCAAATAATGCTGGTATTACAAATATAGGATACGGAAGGGCCATCATTTTGATAACTACTACCCTCTCCCAAAGGGAAAGGGAAGGGTTCTGCCAATTGAGTAACTTATTTCTTATTTTTCCTTCACTTTACCAAAATGTCATGTAATATTTGTGCATAGATTATTAGTAAGAGTAATCCCCAGATATTTTATTTTCTTATCTTTTTTAAAAGTCACCAAATTATCATACACTAACTACTTTTCCTTCTGAGAGATTTGCATAATTATCGATTTACTAGACTTGAACTTATAACCAACAAATTTTGAAAATGTTCCTATCTGATCTATTAATGCTGGTACTGAGCAAGCAATATTTTAATCAAAATAAGAGTATCATCTGCATACACACTTAACTTACTTTCCTCTTCTTTTATCTTAATACCCTCAATCTTATTATTAGCTCTTATTGCCTGTAATAAAAAATCAAGGCAAAGGATAACAAGCATTTGTCAATGCCGGATGTTGCCTTGCTGGCATTGGCATTGGTAGTGCAGGAGTTAGAGAGATGCATAATAGGAATGGCAGTGAAGTACTGAACTGACGCCAACCCCACCCTGCAGAGACTGACAGGCATTGGGGGTGTGCCTTTGGGGTGTCGGCCATAACACTCATGCCATTTCACCCTACCCTACTCCGCAGATACTGACAGGTGTTGCAGTGTGCCTTGGGGTCTTCGGGCCTTATACTCACTCCATTCCATAATAAAATATGCTGAGATGGGTGCAGTGTAGGAGAATGGGGTGAACACTGGGGCCAAAGAATCCAAGGCACACCTCAATGCCTGTCACTGGCTGCAGGGTGGGGGTGGAATGGCATGAGCATTATGGCCAACGATCCCAAGTCATACATCCAACACCTGTCAGTCTATACAGAGGAGAACCTTATGGTTGGAAACTCTAATGCCCCGGTCATTTGTTGGTATTCTCACTCCAAACTTTCAAAATGGGCTTTTTGTGACCTCACCTCATGAACAGTGGCACTATCATTTCATTACTCTATCTCAAAAGGTGGTTTTGCACAGTGACTGCACCATTTGGTGCCACAGGTGTAAAAACACATTTCTGTCAGGATGTGAAAAATGACAGCTGTACAGTTCATGAGGTGGTGTGAAAAAATGGCAATGTTGAAAATCTGGAGTGAAAATTTGAAAAATTGGTGACGTTACGCACGTGCGTAGAAACTGTGAAACACATGCCTGTAACACAATCATTTTTTGGAATTCTTTCACCAGATTTTCAACATGGGCATTTTTGAACCTCTCCTCATGAATGGTGGCACTGTGATTTTGTTAATCTGTCCCAAAAGTTGATTTCTCACAACAACCGCACCTTCTTGGGCCCTTTGTTGTTTACGGTATTTGTAGATGTTGTTCCATCTTTATTGAAGGATTCACATTGCCTGATTTATGCAGATGATATTATTTTGTATAAAAGTTCAATTTCTGTTGAACTTATAAATAATTCCTTAAATAAGGACTTTGCTATCCTATGTGGCTGGTTAAAAGGGAATTGTTTGGCATTAAATTATTCTAAATCAAAATGTATGTTGTTTGGATCTAGGATTAGATTAAATAAATCTCAGAATTTGTCCATTTCTGATTTGTTGGGTAATGGGTTGGAGCAGGTAAAACAATTTAAATATCTTGGAGTTTTTTTTGGATCAACACCTAAAATTTTCTGATCATGTAAAATTTATTTCTCGTCAGATCAATCAGAGACTTGGTGTATTATTCAAGTTTCAATCCTGTTGACTTTATCAGCAAGGCGTTATTAGCAGAGAGTGTCTTATTACAGTTGAATTATAATGCATTTCTTTTACTAATCTGTCTAATAGAGACTTATCTCTCCTTACTAATGTGTTTCATGGTATTTGTAGATTTACTTTTAAGTTGTCCTATTCTACTCATCATTGTGAACTGTATAGACTATCTTCCTGGCTTCCTCCGGGATGGGTTGTCTGTACAGTTTATATTTAATATGGATACAGTTCTTCGTCAAAGTACAGATTCTCCGTTATATTCACTTTTACACATTAAAATAAACTCACGTGAACTTCGCTCTGATCAACAAATTAAGCTAAAGGTTCCAAAACTAAGACAAAAATGGGGATGGTTCGTTTACTTACTCTGCTGCTAAAAAGTGGAATGAGCTTCCTATTGTTTTATATGAAAATGTTTGTCATCAGACTTTTAAAATTAGGTTAAAAATTATTTTCTTGCTAAATTGCATTGTTGTTGTTTTCGTAATTATTTTATATATATTTATTTTATTTGGAATGTATGTTTGATGTTTGTATTGTATTGTGATGTGAGTTTGTTAATTGTAAACATCTTGACTGTATATGTATGGTCTCTGGGTCGTACATGAAAACGGGCCTTTGGCTCATTGTACTTACCCGGTAAACAAATGTTATAAAATAAAAAATAAAAAAAATAAAGAAATAAAAATAAATTCTGTGCCACAGGTGTGAAAACACATTTCAGGAAGGATGTGAAAAATGACAGCTATACTGTTCATAAGGAGATGTGAAAAAAATGGCAATGTTGAAAATCTGGAGAGAAAATATAAAAAATTGGTGAAGTTACGAGCGTGTGTAGAAATTGCACAATGCATGCTCGTAACACAGTCATTTTTTGGAATTTTTTCACCAAATTTGCAACATGGGCTTTTTGGGACCTCCCCTCTTGAACAGTGTCACAGTCATTTTGTTACACAGTCCCGAAAGGTGATTCCACACAGCAACCACGAAATCATCTTTCAGGACTGAGAAACTAAATGACAGTGACATGCTCATCAGGTGGAGTCCCAAGAACCCCATGTTGAAAATTTAGGGCCAAAATTCCAAAAAAGTGCTGAGATATCAACCTAAGTTGAAACTCCCCATTGCCTCCCATTATAAAGCTTACTGTCATTTCTTTAGTTCGCAGTTCGATTTTGAAGAGTGCAGAAGTGTCCCGGATGGTTCAAAGAAGATCACAGCTCCTGACCTCTGGAGGGTAAGTATGGGTGAGGGGGGTGCGGGGAGGTGGGTGCACAGAGGAAGGGTAGGAATGGGGAGGGGAGATGAGGGAGGCAACGGTGGACCGTTTTCTTGTTTGCAAGAGGAAAAAAAAAGACAGTGAGGGAAGGTTTTCTTAATTTACAGGTTACACAGAAAAAAAAATAAGCACACTGGGGTGGGCTCCCAGTGTGCCACAATTCTGGGGGGGGATGCCGACATGAGGATTGCGCACCCCGATGTCGGCAAGGCATAGAGACGGGTAGGGGGGCGTGCATCTGACACCGGGAGTGGGCTTCCCAGTGTTGGAAAGGAAAGGAGAAACTGTTTAATCAGGAAAGACACACTAAGAGGGGGGATGCCAACATAGGGATTGGGCACCCTGATGTCTACTTTCTGGGGATTGTGTGGCGGTCAGCAGGAGCCACCATATTTGTTGAAATGTTTCACCAGGAAAGGCACGTAATGGAGGCATGTCATCTGCCTCTGCAATGGCGAGCCTGTCTCTGATTGTAGCGGCAGATTCAATCAATCAATCAATCAAAATCTTTATTTATCCAGGCGAAAACATCGTTGAGAAAGCTCATTTGCAAGATGGACCTGGTTAAGTCCAGATTGTGTTATAAAACAAACATCAATATTTACAGTGGAAATAAAAAACATAGTGGAAGTGCAAAACAAGAAGCACACGTACAATACAGCGCAAATCAAAAACAACATACATAGCAATACCGGTGGTACAATAGCCATTAACCAGTAAGCAGTTGGAATAGGCAGACCTGAGATATACAGAAATGGATTGTGTTACAGTGATTTTTCATAGAAAAAGGATAGGCTAGCCCCAGGTAATGCTATTAGGACAGGCAGATGTAAGTGATACAGCTTTTTCTTGACCAGTTCACAAACGAGTAGGGCATGTGAGTCTATGCTTGGAGGGAGCAAGGTGCCAGTAGCCTGCTAGGTACTAATACCATAATCCCATGGGGTGCTTACATTTCAGCTCTTTGGCTCCCTCTGAAACTTCTGTCATCGGCAGCTTGCTCACTGATTGGCAGCTGAGAGACGCACACACTAAAGCATCCCCTGCATTGGCCAACACTGACACACCACTGAAATGTGCTACTTCCACAAGATGTTGCTTGCGCATATGTGCAAGCCAATATAAAAATGGTAGGAGATAGGGGACAATGTCCAAAAGTGCATAGAAACCAAAAGTGACCACTCACCCACTTAAATTTTAGAGTGAAAAATGTTTTATTTTATGCCAAAAAAACACCCCAAGGTCCACCAAAGTTTCAGGGAGTCAACAGTACCCATTCTGGAGGGTAAATATGGGTGAGGGGGTGCAGGGAGGTGGGTGAACAGAGGGAGGGTGGGGATAGGGGAAGGGATGAGGGAGACAATGGTGGACCATTTTCTTGCTTACAGGGGAAAAAAAAGACAGCGAGGGAAGTTTTTCTTCATTTGCAGATTACATAAAAAATAAAAATAGGCACACTGGGGTGGGTTCCCAGTGTGCCACATCCAGGGTGATGCCACATGGGGATTGGGCACCCCACGTCGGGTGTACACAGATGGTCTTTTGGGTATGATCCAACACCGGGAGGGCATCCCAGTGTCAGAAAGGAAAGGAAAAACTGCTTAACCAGGAAAGACACAGTAAGAGTGGGATGCCAACACGGGGATTGGGCACCCCGATGTTGGCTTTCCAAGAGTAAGTGGCGGGAGGCAGGAGCCACCATGTTACAGTGTGCCACATAATGTGGGGAGGACATGCCAACACAGGGGATTGGGCAACCCGATGTCGACTTTCTGGGAATTGTCTGGCGAACGGCAGGAGCCATCATATTTATTGAAATGTTTCACCAGGAAAGGCACGTAATGGTGGTGTGTCATCTGCCTCTGCAGTGGCGAGCCTGTCTCTGATTACAGCGGCAGATTCGTTTCAACTCTTCAGGAGCTCCTAGAGAGGTGAGGAGCCAGGAACAGAAAGATTGTCTGAAGATTGCTCCTAGCGTTTTTATCCTGTATTTGATATTGATTTTGGCCACACACAGGTGCACCCCTGTGAACATTTGAAAACATTTAAGAAAATGTGCAAGAAATGTGATATAATCTCTGTATTAACCAGGGTTGAGCTTGCTAAACTTTTAACACTGCATTGCAAACAGGAGAGGTGTGGCCTTCTCCTAACTGGCGAGCTCCCCGATAGTCACATGTGAGCCCTATATGGCAGGGTCTAGTATGATTGCCTGTCATTATTTTTCCCCACACATATTTCCCCGCACAGAGTTTGCAAAATGTAATTTCCCAACTAGACTTTTTTCCCCGCTTACACTTTGCTCGACTTTTGCGTATTACGCTAAACGTTACTATAACTGTACAAAATAAAAACATTGCGCAATAAAACATATATATACATACAGACAACCATAAAAAGTAAGAAGCGGCATGTAATACAGACTTCAGTGACTCAAGCCACAGGGATCTCTTCCATGTTTTACACTAGTCACAGTATGTAATTACAGGTATATTGGAAATCTGATGTAATTTCAGTTAATCCTGTAATTACCTATAATTACTTTTGATTTTAATTTGCTGGGTCTGCTGCAATGTTCGATTACATAAAGGGCAGGCATGTTGTGGTACAGCTGGTTTGCAGAAAAGTTACATTACTTATCTCTGTTCTTTGCGATGACTGCTGCACAACCTACACAACCGGAGGTATGTCAAGTTGTCTCGTCAAAGTGTGGTCACGATAAGCTCTGCATAGAGGTTACCTTTATGTAAAAGAACGAAACCATGGTGATCTATGGTACTGGTGTTGTCAGCAACGAAAATCCCTGTGTCATCATGGCAGGGTCTCTATGGTGCTGTTGGAGGCAGCATCATTTAAGAAATACTGCACCCCATAATCACTCGCCTGAGGCTAATGATTTTCATGTTGCTAACGCTGTTTCCTCCTTGAAGGCCACAGCTGCCTCAATGCATGACACCCCAGCACAGACAGGCAACAGGTGACGGGATAAATTTTGTCGGGCGATTATATGACAGACAACCGTATGGATCCCTATGGGCCAGTGCATATTATATAAAAGATGAAGCTAGAGTGATTTCCACACAAGCAAGTGAGAAACAGGGACTTTGGCTCAGGTTCAATGTTATGAGGGTGACATGATTTTGCTACTGACATCACAGTGACAGCATATTGGCGAATGGAAGAGCCACAACCTGGGCTGTGCAGCACATGTTGTTCAAGGCAATGGGCTGGAGGTTGTATGCAGTGGCGCCTGTTGA
This sequence comes from Neoceratodus forsteri, assembly GCA_016271365.2. Classification (NCBI taxonomy): domain Eukaryota; kingdom Metazoa; phylum Chordata; order Ceratodontiformes; family Ceratodontidae; genus Neoceratodus; species Neoceratodus forsteri. The sequence continues at coordinate 1,564,694,102 of CM057449.1, forward strand.
TTAGAGCACAGGACTCAATACAAGTGGACAGGATTAGGGTACAGTGTGCAGAATGCAGGTTGTCATGGTGCCCAAGTGGATTGGATCCTGGAGCGGGACCGGCCAGCTGGTGTGGTTTGGCGTGGTATTTCAGAGAGGCAGTCCCAGTTGCAGTGTCTGTGCATATCCCTTTGGTATTACTGCCATGCCCCTAGAGTTTGTAGAGAGTCCCCAGAGCAATAAGCTCCTCATACTTGACGGGTATCTCTACAGAAAGAAGCACACTCACAGAGCAAAAATGTACTGGAAGTGCCTCGGGTACCAGGGCGGGAGGTGTCTGGCATAGGCACATACGGCTGGAGCCATGTCATAACTGTGGTGGGGACACATATCCATGTCTTGGATCATGCTGGCATCACTGTTAGGAAGGTGCAGATGGACATCAGGAAAAGGGCCTTGGCAAACGACAGAGTCATCGCAGCAAGTGGGGGTCACCTGTTGTAGTTCCCTGCCTGAGTCCATTGGTGGGAGGATGCCCCACCTGGACTACCCGAAGTGGTCAGTACAGCATGCCAGGAGAGATGCAAGCAAAGCTGTCAGTCTGCCATCTACACTTGCTGATCTGGTGGTGCCCAACAAGTACAATGTCACCAAGAAGGGCAAGCCCTTTCTGCTATGTGATTCCAGGAGTGGGCAGGACCAATTCCTGATATTTGCTACCAAAACGAACCCACAGTACATGTCAGTGGCTCAGCTGGTTGCACACTCATCTCTGAGGCCAGAAGATCAGAAGGCTGTGGGTTCTATCCTGACACCAGACACTTGGTTAAATCCCAGTACTGATACTGTAGTGCAGCATGAGGGGGGTGCTGCACTCCTGAGGTGCCGTCTTTCAGATGAGACATTAAACCGAGGTCAAATCTGCCTGTTCTGGTGGTTGTTCAGGTGGATGTTAAAGATCCCATGGCACATCTTGAAATGAGTAGGGGAGTTTTTTTTTCAAAAAAATGCGACAAAACATATTCACACAAACACAGCAGAAAGGATAAATTTCTTTACATTTCACATTACTTACAATTACTAAATCCCTGAATCCCTTCTCCAAGACAAACAAATTCAAAACATAGAAACATAGAATTTCACGGCAGATAAGGACTGCATGGCCCATTTAGTCTGCCCATTTCCCTACCTAACTGATAAGCTGCAGATCCTAGTTAACCAACAGCCTACTTCCTCTTACCCCCCACTAGAACTGCCTTATGTCTGTCCCATGCATTCTTGAATTCCACCACTGTTTTTGACTCTACGACCTCCTCAGGAAGGCTGTTCCATGCATCTACAACCCTCTCTGTGAAGAAATACTTCCTCACATTACCTCTGAGCCGTCCCCCCTCTATCTTCAAATTGTGCCCCTTTGTTCTTGCACATCTCTTTTTCTGAAAGATGCTACCCTCTTAGACTTTGTTGATTCCCTTGAGGTATTTGAAAGTTTCTATCATGTCCCCCCTCTCCCTCCTTTGCTCGAGTCTATACATTTTAAGCCCCTTTAGTCTTTCTTCATATGTCTTCTGGTGCAGACCCTGCACCATTTTGGTTGCCCTCCTCTGAACAGCCTCCACCCTGTCTATGTCTTTGCGGAGATGGGATCTCCAGAACTGCACACAGTACTCCAGATGTGGTCTTACCAACTGTCTGTACAGAGGGCCAACAACTTCCTGTTTCTACTGGTGATGCTTCTCCCTATGCAACCCAGTATCCCCCCAGCCCTCCTTACTGCCTTCTCACATTGTTGGCAAAAAACAAAGAAAACCTGGTGGGTGCACTTTCACAAACCCCGCTCCACCTACTTTTTATATACAATTAAATATATGTACACCCTTCTGGAACACAATATGTTATTCAGACCAACCTATGCCACCCTTCATCTTCTTTCATTCTTTACCTAACCTTTACTTCTTCCTTTTTAGATTTACTCTTTAACAACCTCTTCCCTCTAAAATGTATATTCCTATGCATATTTCTTAAAGTAGGCAAAACCTCTCCACCACATCATTACTTTATTTCTAGGGTGGGTGCTATTATCCTTTTTATAAACTTCCATCATTGTTTGTACACACAGAATACTTAACCTTTCATACATCATCTCTTGTTGCTGCAGTAGCAACTGGCAACGACTCTGCCACAGATAGTATTTTAAGCATGCAAATAACACATGTAATGTGCTGTTATGGAACTGGCTTAAAAGTGTGGGAAAAATTCCTAACATTTAATTTTTATAGCTTAAATTTGCTAGCCAAGGCATCTGCCAGTTATCAGCCAGAAACACCCAGAATTGGCTAGCATAATCACATTTTAATAGAAAATGTTCCTGTGTCTCTACTTCTTCTCCATATCCTAGATACAAACAGTTTCTCTCTTCTAGAGCCTTATGCTTGTGGTTACCTCGCATCCCTATCCTTCCATGTGCCATCAGCCAGTGAGTATTCCACATTTTTCTTGGAACTCTTGGGTTATTAAGCATTTGAAGTTGAAGATAGTCCCACACCGCTTTGCTGGGCTGTTGTTTGACTCAATTGACGTGGTGGCTGGGTTTGTGCACTCTGTCATTCAAAAGAGTCACTTGATCATGATGCATGTCTATTATTTTATTTAGTTAGTTTTTGGTGACAGGATAGGGTACACTAGGCAGACACTTGCTTATTTCAGGCATGACCTGGGAGGTTACAACCACAATGATAACACAAGATTGACAAAATACAAGGCAGGCCTACACATGGAGTCATACAGAGTAGCAGTAATCGCTGAGTTATAAGGAAGGGCACAAAAATACATACAAGTAACAACGAATAAGAGGTATGTTTTTTTTTGTTTTTTTTTGCAGAAATTTCACTAAGGAGCAAGCAAAGTAGTTGTTGTAGGTTTTAATAAGTGGTAGCACAGTGCTAAGGAATAGGACAGGTACACTGGGAGCATTGCAACAGATAATCGCAGAAATGTCGGCCAGCTGTTTGATTCTGCCACACAGTTGGAGGTATGCTATTCCACAGCTTAGGGGCAGTAGAGAGAAGGATATCTCTTCATACCTGGTACGTGACCTGGGGATAGTCAGTTGGTCAGTGTCCGAAGATCTAAGGGAGTAGTGACTAGCTGAGAGTGAGAGGTATGAGGTGGGGAATAGAGGCTTTTTGTTATTTAATGTACTATGGACAATTTTCCCTAGAGTAAGATCCATTAGGGCTGAAGGGGAGGGCCAGACAAGTTTGCTGTACAGGAGACAGGGGTGAGTAAGGCGATGACATCCAAGGGCAAAGCAACATATATTGTTGTAACCCACTATCCACTTACACATGAGGGTGTTAGATGCATTGGCAAAGACTAAAAGACCATAAGTTTAGGGAGCAATAGAGTGTGCACAATAGTGTCACTAGCAGTAGGGGAGAGATTTTTGTAGGCAATACCATGACTAGAGTTTGCAGCCTAACATGTGGAGGAGATGTGTAGGGCAAAATCAAGGGAGGGGTCTAGGGTGATACCTAAGTATTTGAAGGATATGGCTGTGTTGAGAAGAGAACCAGTCACACAGGACACCAAGAGGGGAGTGTTTATATTTCTCAGCTGAGGAGATGTCACAAAGAGCATTGCCTGGGATTTGGAGAGGTTCATTAGTAGCTTATTATCATTGAACGAGGACTGAACTACCTGGAGATCAGAGGATAGAGCACTGTTGATGCTGATAGTATCCAGGACGTGACTGATAAACACTAACTCATCAACATAAAGGCGAAGGGTACTGTGCTGGAAGCAATGATAGAGGTTATGTGCAGAGACAAAAGCAGTGGTCCAAGAATTGAGCCTTGGGGGGACACCTAGGGCAGTTAGTCAGAGTAGGTGGAGCTTATCTTAACCCTTTGTGTCCTATTTGCAAGGTAACTGGCAAACCAGGGTAGGGCAAGTTCTAAGATCCCTAGAGAGCTTAGTTTACTAAGTAGTATCTGGTGGTTAACCATACCGTATCAAAGGCCTTAGCAGGTCTATGAATAGTGCACCAGCATATTCACCATTGTTAAGGGAGGTGTAAATTGTGTTTGTTAAAGTGAGTAGCGCAGTAGATGTGTGGTGATGTTTTCAGAAGCTGTGCTGAGAAGGGCAGAGTAGGTTGTATCTTTCCAGGTATGCAGTGAGTTGGGTGGCAACAATTGCTTCTAGTATTTTGCTTAGGGCCAGTAGAATGGTGATGGATCTGTAACTGGATATGATTTTGTTATTTCCTTTTTTGAAAACAGGGACTATGTTTGCTTGTTTCCAGGCAGTGAGAATGGAAGAGGTAGAGAGGGAGCCATTGAGAATTCTGGTTAGTGAGATGGCCAGTTCATGGGCTGCAAGTTTGATTAACTTAGGCTCCAGGCCATCTGGACCTGCCAATTTGGATTCTGGGATCAGCCTAAGTAGTTTGAGGACCTCCTTAGTGGAGACCTGTTTAAATAGGAAGGGGAGGTGTTGCTCTGCCTGAGGTGATGGTGGTGGGGAAAGACCACCTGTGTGCCCATTTAGCTTCTCAATGGTTGGGGAAAGATCAGTGAGTAGTTTATTGAAGGCGTTAAAGATGGTCAGAGGATTGTTGCAATTTACCTCATAAATGTCAAAGTCTGGCATGATGGAGGGGTTGGTGTATCCAAGGGCTTGTTTAAGATGATTCCAAAACTGGCGAGGGTTATTGTGTGAGGAGGTCAGTCTGTTTAACAGTAGCTGCTTTTGCTCTGCTGAATGGCTTCCTTACATTTATTCCTTAGGGCTCTGTAAGCAACTCAGTCAGTTGGGATGTTGGATGTTTTGAAGAAGACCCAGCATTTGTCTCTTTCCTTCATAAGTGACAGGAGGGTCATGTGAGCCACTTGGTATTCTGACCTCTAACTCTCCTGGTGGTGAGGGGCGGTTTGTTTATTCTGGTGCATGAGAAATATGGTGTTAAAGTGAGATACAGCTGTGTTGCCATCAGAGATGGCCCAGAGGGCTGACTAGTCTTGATTGGCCAATTCAGTTTTAAATTGTGTTGGGTCTAGGAGAGAGAAGTTTCAAAAGTGGATGATACGGGGTAGTGCTTTGGGCACTTTGGTGTGCCATACACAGAAAACTGGCAAGTGGTCACTTAAGTAGTCTGAAATGACACCAGAGCTGATTATTTTGTCAGTATCAGGGACAAGAATCCAGTTAATGAGGGCAGCAGTAGTGACATTGTTGGATAGTCTAGTCAGTTGTGAGATAATTTGGGTGAGCAGTAACTTGTGTAATTGGGACTCAGCTTCAGTTTTAGCTCTACCAGACCAATTGATACTGCAGTCACCAAGGATCATGAGGTCATTGCCATGTACAACAGGGTCAACTGCATCTATGAGGGAGGGGAGCCCATGGTGACTCATGGCTGGGGGTAAGTTTACACAGAGAACATGCAGATTCTTGGAGCTGCCTAAGGTTAGATGCAGTGGCACACTTCAAAGGTGGTGGCAGTGGGAATTAGGGGAAGTGTAGGAGCAGAGACATGGAGGTGGGACTTGAAGTAGATCATGTACCACAGCCCCTTTTGGAAGGGGGCCTGTCACTCCTGATGAAGCTGTAGCCAGCTATGTTGCACAGGTTATCAGGGACCAAGGGCTTGAGCCAGATGTCAGAAAAGCACAAGATGTCTGGCTGGTAGTGAGAAGTCCATGCTGTAAGTTTGGTCAGATTGCGGAGTAGGCTTCTAATATTTAAGTGAACTATTTTAAGCCCCTTCACTACTTGCCATGGTGGGGAAGATAGATGAGTAGTGGGCAGAGCTGGTCCAGGGTTGAGTTCAGTGTCACCAGCAGGTAGCAGTAGCAGGTACAACCATAAGATTAGAATGATAATTTGTAACCACTTAAGAATCTTGTATTTGGGTAGAGAGTTCCCACAAACTCTCTTTGTCAGGGCCTGTAGTCTTCAACAAATTAGTCAGTCGTCCATGCGACAGGGTTCAATAAGACCCTGTCCTATCTGTTATGCAGAAAGAGTTAAAAGCAAGGATCTGTTCTATCCTCTCCTTTTCTGTCTCTTGTCTGTCTGCTTGCACAATCAAATTTTCTTGTGAGACATGGGAAGTGATCACCCTGACAGTCTCATGATTCTTCCCCTCCCGCTATCTCCCTGACTTCACTTGTTGTTTCTTGCTGTTTCTATCTTTTCTTCCCCCTTGTTTCTCTGTGGTTATAATAATATATGTGCATCTTTATGTGAAACTGGGTTCTCTAGTTTGTAAATGTATATGGTTATATTGTTGAAATGATTGCAGAAACCTATTTGGAACACAGCAGCTTAAAACTAAGATGTATTTTGACTTCCACAAGTATGTTTGCAAAATAGTCACTAGGAAATCAGTCCTGGAACAGAATGTCTTAATTGGTGGCAGCTGTTAAGAGGACTAATGTACTCTTTTGGCTCGTCAAAGAAAGGTCAATTAAAAACCTTGTTGCATTTTATGAAAAACAGGAGGTGTAACTTACAAGCACAGGATGCAGAAATTCATTGCCAGAGAAATACTTCTTAAAAAATGACAGCAGTGTTTTGTTTAGAGAGAGGGAGAGAGACTAAGATGTAGATTTAGGGATACCCTCAGATGAAGGACATTGTTTTGTTTAAACTGCCTGTATAAGAGCTATCCTGCAAAAATGTTTTATTGTTAGTGATAATAATAAAATGCTACTTGTAAATGTTATGACTTTTCCTGGTTTGCCTTTGCTTCCTGACTTATACCTCGATGACAGATGGTGTCAGACTAAGTGGAATTTACACTGTGTAAACTCTAAGCCACGAGTTTCATGGGTGGGTACTAGACCTGGTACCAGAGAAGTATAAAAGAAAGGTATCTATCCTGCAACAGCAAGCCCAGAAGTGATTACCAGAATAATGTCAGCCAAACTATCAGAGACGAAAGTCCAAATTGAAACTGTACAACCGGCACCAGTGATGGAAGAAGAAGAAGAAGAAGAAGAGGCAGGGACAGAACCTATGAAAACATGTCTGCCTTCTTCAAATGATGGGCTATACAACAAAGAGAAAGATGGAGAAGCAGAGAAAAGAAGAGATGCAGTGACAGGAGCAGCGATGATTGGATGTCTTGCACACTATCAAAGCTGGAGGATCTGGTACAGGTCCAGCAGAACAACAAAACACAAACAACTTAAAACACGTTAAACTTACAAAATTGTGTCTCTCAGATGATTTCAAACCATACCTGACAATTTTTGAGAGAGTTGCCGCAGCCTGCCAGAGACCAAAGCAGCAATGGACAATCAAACTGGTACTTACCTGACAGGTAAAGCCCAACTTGCCTATAGCAATTTGGACACTGCACAGTCAGAAAACTATGACCTTGTGAAAAGAGAAATCCTGAAAATATATGACATCTCAGAAAAGACCTACAGGCAAAGATTCTAGTCCCTGAAGTACTATTCATTCAACAATCCTTGAGAAGCCTTCATCCGACTCAGAAAACTCCTCACTAAATGTGTCCAAGAGGGCAAAACAGTCCCACAGATCATCGACAAATTTGCAATGGAGCAATTCATCAGCATCTGGCCTACAGGTGTGCAGCTTTGGGGAAATGAACACCATGGAAAAACTGGGGAAAAGGCCATTTCTATGGCTGAGAACTATCAGATGGCCAGACAGACACCACAGCAGTGAAGTAACAGCCAAAGACCGGTAAGACCATCTTTTTTTCCGATTTAACTCCAGGTCAGATAAGAACTCTGGTGTTGGTAACAAAATCGCACTCAAAGACTTTATTTACTATAACTGTAATATGCCAGGCCATATTTGAAAAAACTGCCATAAAAATAAGGAGGGTAACACTGGAGCAGATTTGTCCTTAGTAAATTGGGACAAGTATTTAACAGATGTCAAGGTGGGTTATAAGACTGTGAAGGGATTTATAGAGTCAGGAAGCAGATATACCCTGGTGCATGTTGAAGGTCTGGGAAAGAACTGTGCAAAAGGACCAGATACTGGGGTCATCTGCATCCACCGGGATATGCAATACTATCCCATCACCCAAGTGACTCTAAACATTAATGGGGTGTCACACCAAATGAAAGTGGGAGTAGTACAAAAGTTACCTGTATCTGTGATTATTGGCAATGACTTTCCAGGATTTACTGAGTTAATTACATATGGAGTAAACCCTGCTGTTTCAGCAGAGCACAGGTAAAGAAAATCTTAGATGTTAGAGACTTTTTCCCTTTTGGTAACTTTGATGCAGACTTGTTAGAGACCAGCTCCAAGATCCAGAAATCCAGAAAAAAAGGAAGATGCCTGAAAAAACAGTGGCAACAAAAGACTGATGAACATAAGTGGCTGATGTATGAAAATGCTGAAACTAAACTGATAATTGACAGTGATGCTGTTTCTGAGCAAGACAGCAATGTTTCTCTCCAAGGTCACTTTAAGCAGCTGGGGTTAAACAAAAAGACAGTGAACCTATGTTTAAAAATGCATTGAGCTACTGTACAGAGTTTGGGTTAAACCTCAGACACAGGAACAGATAGAACAATTGATTATATAGAGAATAATATATGGGGTGGCCTGTGTAACGAGATTTTACACACACACCCGAGTTGTGGGATGCTACATAAACCCCGAGGGCGAAGCCCGAGGGGTTTGTGAAGAGCATCCCACAACGCAGGGTGTGTACATTTAGCTTTACACAAGCCACTGTATTTATTTTTTATAATTGCTGGTGTGCGCTTTTTTGCCTCAGCAATTATAGAAAATAAAACAAAGAAAGTGCGGAAAGCAAATTCAGCAGCCATGGAGCCGTCCGGTGTCTGTGCAGTCCCCAAGTTACAGTACATTTATTCCAGGGATAAAGAAATGGACTTTTCATTTAAAATTTTGATTAGATGCATTTTTTATGTTAAAATCGAAACTGACTGCCCAGCAGCAGTTGTGGTGAGCTGGAGTATGACTGCTGAGATGGCTCTCCAGCGCGTGCCAAGTTTCCGTTTTTTTTGTTCTGTTTTATTGCAGGGTCAGAGGGAGAGTTTTTTTTTTCTTTTTTTTTTTCACGAAAAGCAACTTACCACCAAGATCAAGGTGCGAAGTCTGTGGGGACACCCGCCGGAGCTGCGAGAGCGTGAGTCACTCAGTTGTTTTCTTCACTCTGCGGTTGTTTGTGTCTCGCGCTGTGCTCTAGAGCACAGTGGCACGTGTTTGCCGTTATAACTGGCTGAGGTAGTTATAACGGCAAATTATAACTCGATTTTTGTATGGAAAAAAATTGTGGCCAGTAATTATATACCAATAAAGTATAGAACTGAGTTGTTAGAGATAGCACATGATAGCCCTACGGCTGGTGACTCGGGAAGGGATCATACCCTTGCCAGACTTTTGTACAGATTTTACTGGCCTGGGATTCATGAAGATGTTGCTACCTACTATAGTTCTTGTGCAGAATATCAGTTAGTAGCCCCAGTGACTGAAAAAGGCAAAGGGCTCGGTGCCCCTAGCTTTGATTGATGTGCCTTTTCGAGACAATCGCAAGCGATGTGGTTGGTCCATTAGACAAAAGCAAACAGGGTAACCAGTTCATTTTGGTAGTATGTGACTATGCCACTAGATGCCCAAAGGCAGTTCCAATGCATACTGTCACAGCCCCAAAGGTGGCAGCAGAGCTGGCCAAAACGTTCAGCAGGGTGGGCATACCTAAACAGATCATTACTGATCAGAGTAGTAATTTTGGTGCTGCATTGCTGAAGCAGCTGTACCAATTACTAGGTATCACTGCCATAAGAGCCTCCCCTTATCACTCTCAGACAGACGGTCTTGTTGAGCATTTTAACCAAATTTTAAAATGTACATTAAAAAGGTTTGTTAAAGGTGAAGGGAAAGATTTGGACCAGTACAGTACATGCTCATTGACAGCTCAGTCAGCTGCAGGCCGTGGTGGAGAGCTGAGGGCTGTGCCAGTTGCCAGCTCGGGGTTGGGATGGGGGGAGCAGGGTGGTGGGGCACTGCCTGCTGGGGGGGGGTGAAAGGTCCGCTAGACACCCCGGAATGGATTTACATTGGTATACTGGGGATCGGGGATAGGGAGGGGGGGATCTGCTAGACAATGGGAAATGGGCTTACATTGTTATACAAGGGATCAGGATACCGACCACTGTACACCAGGGACTACTATAACAACATTGGGCATGGGTGTAGGAGAGGGAGTGACCATTGTACATGAGGGAAAGATGTATGTTTTACATGGGCCCAGTGACTGGTGGGGGGGGCAACTAGCACCAGGGAAAAAGTTTATCTAAACAGGAGGCCAGCAATTGGAGGAGGGGGACCACTAGCACCAGGAAATAATTTTTCTAAACAGTGGGCTGGCAATTGGTGGTGGGGGATCACTAGCAACAGGGAATGATTTTCTTTCAGTATCGGGCCATCAATTGGCCAGGGGGGTGTCCACTAGCACCAGGGAAAGAGTTTTTTCTAAACAGCTGGCAGGCAATCGGCAAGGGGGAACACTAGCACCAGGCAATGATCTTGATTCAATATCGGGATGGCTATCTGCAGGAGGGGGACCACTAGCACCAGGGAGAGAGTTTTTCTAAACAGTGGGCCAGCAATCAGCAAGGTGGGGAGACATTAGAACCAGGGAATGATTTTGTGTAAACAGCGGACCAGCGATTGGTGAAGGGGGAACCACTAGCCCCAGGGAGAAATTTTTCTAAACAGAGGGCCAGCGATCAGCCGGGAAGGGGACCACTAGCACCAGGGACTACTTGCACCAAGGATAGCTCTCTGGGACTGGGCAACAAAGGGGGGCAGCACTGCGCTTCAGTGCCGGACTACCTGTGCAAATGAGTCCATAATGGGTGTGCAAAATGGTCCCTTATCACCTTGCATATCCAATAGCTCAATTGAATGGGTCTGTTTGAATATTGTAAATTTAGTATGGGTGCAAGCCATTGTGATGCCTTATTTCAGGAGCCATGTCTGCCCAGTGCTAAGTGGCCTAGCACTGGGCCACAATGGCCCTGTATTCATTTGAATAATGCTTGTGTTCTATTCCACTGAATATAGCATTTTTGGACACTTGGGCAACTGCAAGGCACAGTGCAAATATTTGCACTTGGCTTTGCCAAGTTTTGAATTTCAGGCTCCAGTTGCTTTGTTGGAAGAGCTTGATCAGAGTTGTTGGGTAAATCACTGCTAAGTGGATTGCCTCTGCTCTAGCTCCTGGATGAAAGTTTTGAGGACTTCTCCCAGGAGCAGCAGTCCCTCTCCTTCACCCATTCCCTGCCTTTCTGCATCCACTTGATCTTGGTTTTGCACAGGGGAACTATATTCTATCATCCTTCCTAGCCACAAAAGACTCTGGTGAATGTACCTCCCCACCAGAGGACAGTCTGATCTGTTTATCACATCTGAAAATATTACAGTATTGTCGTGAATGACCATTTCTTGATCTGTCTGGGTTTCTTCCTTATTGCAGGGCTTCCAGATTAACTTCAAAGATTCATCTCCAGATAAAATGCCAAGCCTCTTCTGGTGTGAACATTTTGTGGATACCTCCATTCAAAAATATTAGCACAGTGGAAGGAAAATTGAAATGACACTTGATATTTATTTTCCACAAAGTGAGGCGGGCTGCACTTAGTATACCCTTTTCGGTGAACTGCTACATCTGTTGAGAAATTCTGGTAGAATTAAAATGTTTTAACCTTCCACATGTTTCTTGACACATGCAGACAGCCTTTTTAATAGAGTAGCTCTGAAAATATGAACATACAAAATTGCCAGCAGAAAAAGGCGCACAGGTCTATCAAGTCTGCCCGATTGTGCAGCTCTCAGTTCAATACTACTGCAGTTGCCCCACCCACTCCCCTTCCTCTATCCCCTCTCCCGGTCCCTCCCCCCTTTGTGTTCTTATCCGTATTAACCCTGCCCCTGACTCTATCCCACCCCTGCTTAAAGACCATGTGCAGCAATTTTTACATATTTTTTATAGAAGCTTAAAAAAGCTGAAATTCAAGTCCTTGTGTCATGATTAGTGTTTCCTGAAAATTTAATTCTGTTTGGTTTTGTGGCTTTCTTTAAATCAGCATTTGTTAACTTGCTGTATAGTAGCTGAAAACAGTGGAGTCATTTCTATCCTCTCAGTCAAGCTTAGAGTGCGATGACATCATTTTGGAGAAGCTTGCTGTTTCAGCTTCCCAATCAGAGCAGCACTCTGTAGAGTTTATGGTTTGCTGAGCTCTCCAGATTTCTTATTAACCCAGTCTCTGGTTTGTGTTTAGATCTGCTTAAAATACATAATTATCTTCCTTTAAAAAGCTGATCTTTTCATTTTCAATGCTGAAGTAGTGGAAATCTTTTTCTGTGAGAAATCAGGTTGTCTGCATCACAGCTCTTGTTATTTGTAAAGAAACCTCAATTTTTTTTCTAACTATATAATGCAGGGCTGTTTAATGAATATAAAAAAATCTAAATTTTGTTCATTCACAGAAACAGTTGTCCTTTGATGTAGCCTTCATAAATACAATTGTGTAAGAACATTTTTTTCACGTCAGATTGACAAACAGGTGCTTGTCACACTCTGCTACAGTATTTCAAGCACATGTACTGTCAGAACTCACAAATGTCAGTTCTTTGGTAGTTTCTGTGTGAAAATACATCATATATGTGTATAACTAGAAACACTAGATGGCATTCTGATGCAACATGGCTCTGCCCCACAGTTGAGGCAGCTGCAGTCTACTGCTACCGTTCCCTTGCCCTACAAGCCCCCTGCCTTCTGCTCCTCATTCAAGGTTGCTGCACTCTACTGCCCACTGTGTTCTCCCACACAATCAGGGATTGTGCGCCTTGCTGCCTCCATCCCCTGCCTAAAGAATCAGGACTACTGCACCCTGACTCTCCCTGCCCAAACAATTGGGGCTGCTGCATCCTACTGTCCTTTCTCCCCCACGCTCGCAGTTAGTAATGCTGCACCTGTTGCCCCCTGTTCCTGTCTCCAAAGTCAGGGCTGCTGTGCTGTGCTAATTCCTAGAGTGCTAGATTAACTGCCCCCCCAGCTGCAGCTGCTGCACCATGCTGCTCTAGCCACCAGAGGTGGGGCGTTTGCTGCATTCACTACCCAGTTCCATTGCATTAAATGGTCAGGGCTGCTGCACCACGTGCACCCCACTGCACATTCTCAGCTGATGTACACTGATGCCCGATGTGTCCTGCTCCACAGTTGAGGCTTCTGCACTATGCTGTCTTCCATACCCTGTCACCACAGACAGGGCTGCTGCACCCTCCTCCTTTCTACATAGTTGGGGTTGCTGTGGCCTGCTGTGCCCTAGAGCACCATGCCTCTGCAGTTAGGGCTGCTGCACCATGCTGCTACTTGCCACAAGATTCAGGGCATTTGCTGTACCCTGTTGCATGCCTCCACAGTTGAGGCAGTTGCACCCTGCTGCCTCCTTGCCACCAGAGTCAGATCCTTCGCTACATCCTGCTGAGACAGGAACAGTGGGCAATATGTGCAGTGTCCCTGACAGTGAGGGTGAGAGAGAGGGTAACAAGGTGCAGCAACCCCAACTGTTCGGGAAGGGTGCAACACAAGAGTAAGGGCATTTGCTGCACCCTGTCCCCTGCCTGTGGAGGCAAGAGGCTCTGTGATGCAGCAGGGCACAATGGTGGCAGGGGACAAAGGATACCATGGTTCAGAAGCCTTGACTGTGGGGCTGGACACAGGTGGGCATCATGGTACAGCAGCCCTGAAAATAGCACAGGGTGCACATTGTGCAGCAACTCAGCCCATTTGGGGCAATGGAAGTGCATAGCAGGGTTCAGCAGCCCCAACTGTGGATGCAGGTGGCGTGAGACTCTAGGGTGTAGCACAGCACAGCAGCCCTGACTGTGGAGATAGGAATAGGGGGCAACAGGGGACCGTGGCCTTGGCTGTGGGGGTGGGGACAGAGGGCAGCAGGGTGCAGCAGCTCTGAACGTTTGGGCAGGAGATAGGGGGTGGCATCAGGATACAGCAGCCCAAAGTGTGGGACAGGTGCAGCAGCCATGCCTGTTTGGGACAAGGGATGTGGGCAGCATGGTGTAGCAAAGGATATGACTCTGGTGGCAGGGGGACAGCAGGGTGCACCTGCCTCAACTGTGGAGGCATGCAACAGGGTGCAGCAAATGCCCTGAATCTTGTGACCAGTGGCAGCATGGTGCAGCAGCCCAAACTGCAGAGACAAGGGGGTCTAGAGCACAGCAGGCCATAGCAACCCCAACTGTGTAGAAAGGAGCAGGTTGCAGCAGCCCTGTCTCTGGTGACAGGGGATAGAGGACATCATGATGCAAAAGTCTTGACTGTGGTACAGAACACGGGGCATCAGGGTACAGCAGCCCTGAATGTGAGATGGGATACAGCTGGTGCAGCAGCCCTGCCTATTTGGGGCAATGGAAGTGGGTAGCATGGTGTAGTAAAAGCCCCACCTCTGGAGGCTAGGGCAACATGGTACAGCAGCCCCAGATGTGGAGACAGGGAACCTGGCAACCTAGGGCTTAGCACAGCACAGCAGCTCTGTCTGTGGAGACAGGAACAGGGGGCAACAGGTACATCCTCCCTACCTGTGAGGGCGGTGGAGAGAGGGTAGCAGGGTGCAGTAACCTCAACTGTTTAGGCAGGGGGTGGCAGGGTGCAGCAGCCCTGATTCTTTAGGCAGGGGATGGAGACAGCAGGGTGCACAATCCCTGACTGAGTGGGAGAAGACAGTGGGCAGCAGGGTGCAGCAGCCTCGAATGTGGAGCAGAAGGCAGGGAGCTTGTGGGGAAGGGACAGGTGGCAGTAGACTGCAGCTGCCTCAACAATGAGGCAGAGACACTGTGCATCAGGATGCCACATAAGTGTTTCTAGTTATACACATACATGATATAATTCGTAAGTTCGTATGTTCATATTTTCACACAGAAACCACCAAAGAACTGAAATTTGTGAGTTCAGACAGGTGCCTGTTACACTCTGCTACAGTATTTCAAGTATATGTACTGTTTGCCAATCTGACATGAAAAAAATTTTTCTAACATTAATGTATTTATGAAGGTTACATCAAAGACAGACGGTTTCTGTGAATAAACAACATTTAGATTTATTTTATAGTCATTTAATAGTCCAGTGTCATATAGTTAGAAAAAAGAAATTAGAGTTTTGATTAGAAAGAACTAACAGCTGTGACAGACAAGCTGATTTCTCACAGAGAAAGGTTTCCCATTCTTCAATTCAGCATTATAACTGAAATGATCAGCTTTTATGACAAAATAATGATATATTTTATCTGATCTATCTAAACACAAATCAGACAGTGGGTTTGTAAGAAATTTGGAGAGCTCATCAAACCATTAACTCTACAAACTACCACTCTGATAGCGGATCTGAAACAGCAAGCTACTCCAAAATGATGTCATTGCACTCTAAGTTTGACTGAGAGGACAGACATAACTCCACTGTTTTCAGCCACTGTAGAGCAAGTTAACAGATGCTGATTAAAAGAAAACCACAAAACCAAACAGCATGAAATTTTCAGGAAGCACTAATCATGACACGGGGACTTGAATTTCAGTTTTTCAAGCTTTTATAAAAAATATGTAAAAACCGTTGCACATGATCTTTAAAGCTATCTACTGTCTTCAGTTTAACTCCTCCGGCAATGTGTTTCAGAGGTGTGTGGGGGGGCTCAAGGGAGAGCCATGCCTTTGCTTTATTTTGAGAGGAGGCATCTATTCCTCACTTCCCATAGCCATATACACTTAGTTACTGCTGTTCGTACCAGCCAGTACTGCTCAGGACAAAAAAAGAGCCCGCAGTCCATCACCTCCTGACTATTTTCCGGCAGTTAACCCCAAAACACTTAATAGCTCCCTTTGAAGTCCGAACCAGCCATTACTTAACCTGATAAAAAGGGCTACAGCATGCAATTAGTTAACTAGCATGTGCTAATTAACTGTATCCCTTGCCCTCATCCTTTCTTTGCTGTCTGGCATTCAGGCAAGGTTGCCCCCCACCCCCACCCAGTCTGATCCTGAGCTGTCAAATTAAGGCACACATGGGGCTCCTTTTCTACATATTAAATCCTACAGTGTTGAGTTAGGTTATATAATTTTGCTGATCCAAGGAAGACTGCATATCTTTACCTCGGCCTGTCTTGTTGTCTAATTTTGTCGTGGATTGATTTTGAAGATAGTAGATTCATGAGAAAACTGGTATGCTTAGTTGTTTGTTTCCTGTGGAATTCATTGTTGCCTTATGTACCTTAAAAAAACACAGAGCACTGTTATTACAGAAACTGTATTTTGGAATATGACAATATGCAGTAACATGGAACTGAAAAAATATAAGCCCTAAGCTACCTGACATGTTTGGATGAGGGTGGGCTGTACTTTGGGAAGTAGTTTTGAATGACTATCCTAGTTTGAAAAGGGCAACATATTAAAGCCTTACATCACTACTGAGTCAGAAAAAAAATATATACTTCACTACTGAGTCTTGATTTAAGAAAGAAAGTACAATGTTAGTGGTTCTCTTCGTATGCTTGTCTCTAGGTCTTGAACATAGGAAGGTCATGGGTTCTAGTCCCACACCAGGAACGTAGGCTACTACCTACTACTGACACTGTGGTGCACTATTACGGGGCATTACACTGTTGAGAAACAAACTTTGGCTTGGTGTACCTTTCTTGCAAACCATATGTAAATGAATAATGTGCAATATTCTGTTCCTAGTAATGTGCAATATTTTATATAAACAACATTTTATAAGATACCTTTCCTTGCTCTGACTTCATCAGGTGTTACCGAGTCAATACTGATAACTGTGTGTATATTGGGGCATATCATGGTTCTCCATAAATTTAGTCCCCCAGAGTCATCAATTCACTGGAGGGCCCCAAAACTGTAAAGCCAGCCCTGCTTGGAGGGTGGGTGGGATTGATGGACATCCTGGTTGGTTGGTGGGAAGTTGGTGGAGTGAATGGTCTATGGGGGGGTGCTTGAAGCTAAAGGAGCTGGTCTGGCTTGGGAATCTGGCCTGTTGGTGTGGCTTGTGGCAGAAGTGGAGTGATGGGCCTCCTGGTCTGTCTGGTGGGGAGGGTTTGAAATGAAGGGCACACTGGTGTAGCTGGAGGTTTGTGTTGTGGGGGGGCACTGTGGCAGTAACAGTGCCTGTTAGCATTGTGTGCTGGGGGGAGCTTGGAGCTGAAGCCAGGCTTGCTGGTCTAGCTTTGGGATCCAACCTGATTGTGTCTTGGGGGGGGGGCTTGGATCAATGGACCTCCTAGCTGGTTGGGGGAAGGTGGAGTGAAGGGCCTACAAGGGGGGCTTGAAGAAAATAGAACTGATCCAGCTTGGGAAGCTTTCCTGTTGGTGTGACTTGATGGAGATGTGGAGCAATGTGCCTCCTGGTCTGTCTTGGAGGGGGAATGTTTGGCGTGAAGGGCTTACTGGTGTTGCTGGGGGGTTGTTTTGGGTGTTGTGGAAGTAATGGTACCCACTGGTGTTGTGTGTAAGGCTTGCTGGTCTGGTTTTGGAATCTGGCCTGTTAATGTGGCTGGGGGGGGGGATTGGATTGATGGACCTCCTGCTTATTTGAGGGGTGGAGTGAAGGGCCTACTGGTGTGGCTGAGGGGGCACTCAGAGTGAATGGCCAGTTGGTCTGTCTTGAGAAGCAACCAAGCCAGGGCAACTGGTCCTTCACTCCAAGCCTCCCATCTACCATGGCCCTTCACTTCAAAAGCCAGGGGGGGGGTAGCATTTGTGTGTGGGAGTGGGGACTGAGATTTAAAACTTATATTTTGGGATGTTAAAATGCATGTGGACCTTGTGAGGTAGTAGGTGTGGAGATTAGCAGTTCAGTTTAAAATTTAGTTTTTTTGGGGTAGGGGTCCATAGCCTTGGAAGTGTTTTGATTGTAGAGTATGCTGCAGTGTGTGTTCCAAACAGGGTGGGACAAATCAGGTAACCAATGACCACTAAAAAAATTGGTTTGGCTACCAGATTTCAAAAGTCACCAGCCAACTGGCTACCTACCCACGGAAGTGATTTTTAAATCTTTTAAAAATGGTGGACATTAAAAATATTGATTTGGGTATCAGTTTTTAAAGGCTAAGGGCCAAGCTGACCAGCAGCTCATAGACTGCTTTGTCCCACTCTGGTGGCAGACTAAGGGTACTGTTTCCTGTGGTGATGTATGGGAGGGGGGATTGGAGCAAAGGATCTGCTGGTCTGTCTTTGGGAATGCCTAGTCTCTTTAAGATTGTTTAAAAAGTGATACATTGGCCAAATATTGTTTGAAACATGTGCTTTTAATAATTTGTAGTGCAACATTTTGTTTTCAGATTTTTTTGTTTGCATCCTATTTATCATCCTTGTCTCAGTTTGCATGTGGAAAATGGTTTGCTCTCACCTTACTCCATCCCTCCAGTCCTTCAGTTCAGCAGCCAGAAGAGCTGACTGGGGACTGCGCAGCCTGCTAGTGTTGTTTGGTTGGGAGGGGGGTGGAGAGATGGGCTTCTTGCTGGCTTGAGGGGGGATGTGTTTGGAGCATAGGGTCTGCTTGTGTAGCTTTGGGGGGGGGGATTTGAAGTGAAGGGCCTGTGGTCTAGCTCAGGGAGTACATGCTCTACTGGGGAGTTTGCATGTAGTGTATTGTCTGGCCAGAGTTTTATACATTTGTGTAAACCTTCTTTTTTGTTGCAAGTAAAAAGGTAGTGGATGTCCTTGGTGCAAGTTTAGCATTGGAGGGGAGGTGTTTAATTGATAGGGCACCAGGTGACTCTCTCAAGATATAAAATATGGAAGGTTCCAGTCTTTGGGACAGGCTCAGAAAGGGTGCTACACTTAAAAATCAATCTGTCTGTCAGCCTCTCCCTCTGGCTACTGGTGGTTTGCTGTATTGTGGGAGACACTCGAGAGTGGTGGAGATGGCATTGCACCAGAGAGAGAGGGTAGGACACACAACTGAAGCTAAGTTGGAAAACAAAACTGCAGGTAACTATTATTATATCTCTTTGTTGGATCCTCACCCTTTCATGATCTCACTCCACAACACTTATGGCATGAGCCCAACCCCAGTGTGGGACTTGAACCCACAACTCTCTGGCTCAAGGGGGTGCTACCAACTGAGCCACACTGCTAGCCAATAGTCACAGTTTTATGCAAGACAAAATACACAGTGACAGACAAAAAAATTCATAAATGGCGACAGCTCATCTTATCTTCAAAATGATCTGGTCAGTTGTTTTTTTTTTTGTTTGTTTGTTTTTGTTCTTAGCAGCATGTGTAAATCCTATATGCAATAAAGTTGCCAATGTGAACATTTCATGGCTGAATTTTCTGGATTAGAGATGTATGCGGTTTCTGCTCCTTGATATTGATCAAGAAGTTGTTTTAGTTTTGACTATTTTTTTAAAGAAAATAAAAAACTAGTTATTTTGATAATGATATTGGTTGTATGTAACAAGACAAGGAAGGCTTTAAAAGCAGCCAAATAGTGTCAAAATGACCCTTAAAATACACCAGCATGCATCTAAAACCTGATAGCTTCTGGGGACCCCCAGCTACTGGTTGGGGGGAGACCCGTGGTTCATGGCCAGAGATCCCTCACTTCTAAATTTAGCACTACACCACTGGTGTGTTCCATTCCATCATCACCCTCTCTGTGAAGTAATGCCTTCTCATCTCCTTCCTGAACCTCCCCCCTCCAACTTCAGACTGTGCCCTTAGTGACCCTACCCCCCTTTAAGAGAAACAATCCCCCCTCTTTGACTTTGTTTATGCCTTTCAAGTACTTAAAGGTCTCTATCATGTCCCCCATCTCCCTTCTCTCCTCCAGCAAGTACATGTTGAGCTCCCTCAATCTTTCCTCATAAGGCATCTCCCCTAGCACCTTGATCATTTTTGTGGCAATATGCTGCACCCCTCCAGTAATCTCACATCCTTCTTGAGGTATGAGCACCAGTACTATACACAGTACTCCAACTGCTGCCTCACCAGTGATCTATACAAGGGCAGGATGACCTCCATCTTTCTAGAGGTGAACCCTTTGGCAATGCACCCCAGTATCTGATTTGCCCTTGCTGCCACCCTCCTACACTGTGCTGGTACCTTCATGACACCTGTGACTAGTACCCCCAGGTCCCTCTCCTCCACTGAACTACCTGCACCCCACCAGCCAGTATCTGGTCCTGGGATTTCTGGCTCTGAGGTGCATAACCTTGCACTTCTTAACATTAAACCCCAACTGCCACTCCTTTGACCAGTGTTCGAGTTTAGCTAGATCCTCCCTGAGTGCCTGCCTCCCTTCCTCACCGTCCACTTCTGCACAGATCTTAGTGTCATTGGTGAACAGGCTGATTTTATTCAACCCCCTCTGCAATGTCTCCAATGAAGACATTGAATAAAAAGGGGCCTAGCACTTAACCTTGTGGTACACCACTAGTTACAGGCCTTGGTCTGGATGCCTCCCCACTTACAATTACCTTCTGTTGTCTGCCCTGAAGCCAGCTCTCAACCCACCCCACCAGTTTCTCCCCCACCCCATGTCTCTCAGCTTGCTCAGTAATCTCGAAAACCTTGCTAAAGTCCAGATACAGAGCATCACAGCATGGCCTTCGTCAACCACCCTACTGACCCAGTCAAAGAAGTCTATTAGGTTAGTCTGGCAAGAGCTTCCTAAGACAAACCCATGCTGTCTCTCATTCTGTAGACATTACTTTCGAGAAAGGTTATCAGCCTCTCCTTCAGAATGGTCTCCATCAACTTCCTCACAACAGAGATCAAGCTCACCAGTCTGTAATTGCCCAGTTCGTCCTTGGGTTCACTCTTATGGAGAGGCTCCACGTGAGCCATCCTCCAGTCTCTAGGTACATTCCCCATTTCCAAGTAGGTGTTGAAGGGATCTGTCAGAGGGCCTGCCAACACCTCTGCTAGTTCCTTCAGTACCCTTGGGTGTACTCTGTCTGGTCCTGGTGCCTTGTCCTCCCACAAGGCTTTAAGGCCCTTCAGAACTCCATCATCTTGGATGCCCCATCTGTTATCTGTGCCCCTCCACCCTTCCCCCCTTTCCCTTGTAGAATTGGGCCATCCCTTTCTTTCATGAACACCGAGCAGAAGTACTCATTGAGTGCCTCCGACTGGTCTTCTCCATTTTCTGCCCATCCCCCCTCTCGATTCTAACAATGTCATCCCTACAACTCCTTTTCTCCCTTATGTATTTAAAGAACCCCTTTTACCCCTCTCTAATCCCATGAGCCAATTTCAGCTCCTT
This sequence comes from Neoceratodus forsteri, assembly GCA_016271365.2. Classification (NCBI taxonomy): domain Eukaryota; kingdom Metazoa; phylum Chordata; order Ceratodontiformes; family Ceratodontidae; genus Neoceratodus; species Neoceratodus forsteri. The sequence continues at coordinate 1,564,715,394 of CM057449.1, forward strand.
TGCTGCCTTGGCTGCCCTGACTTCCCTACTCACCTCCCTAGATGCCTTTGTGAACACCTCCCTGTCTTCCTCAGATTTTTTGAACCTACTGAAGGCCAGTTCTCTTTTCCCTCACTTTCCCTTCCACTTCCTTGCTGAGCCAGCTAGGTTTTTCATATGCTATGATAGTCCTGGGTCACTGTCTTGGCTTTGGGAGGAGGACAGCTGTTCAGTGAACAGTCTCAGTCTGAAGTGATTGAGGAATACTGAGGTCAAGTAGCTGTGGCAGAATGTCCTCTAGAAAATGGACTATGTTCAGTCCTTCCGCACCGCTTGTATTCCTACATTTCTGATGTAATTCCTATGCCTACTACACACCAGTTACTCAGTCCTTTGCCATAAAATGTCAATCTGCCTGTAGTGGGTACAGAGAATATCTGAGATGGTGGGTGGAATTATCATTATCATCAATTTGCCTCTCAGCCTGGTTCAAGTGACCCCAAAGATCTCATGGGTGGAATTATCATTATAATCAATTTGTCTCTCAGCCTGGTCCAAGTGACCCCAAAGATCTCATGTCCTCCACTTATGCGCAAGTTTTAGATCTGCCATATCCTTTACCGAGGTCTCTGTAATATTTGTCGTAATATTGCCAGATCTGGCCTTATGTGTCTGGGGTCCCCAGCAGGGTTAGTTATCGGGGATGCTTGAGCGCACCTTGGTGTGTATTCTTATATGCAGATTTAGTTTTTGCCATATTGGTCCTTGTAAGAACAGATCCAGAATCCTCCCTCTGCCCCTTCTCATGACTTGCCTCAGCAATCAGTTCACATCATGCTCCTTCAGTGCCCCCACCCCACCTTCCCCCCACAACTCCCAGTCCTGTGAGTTTTTTCCCTAACAGTCACTATTAATGCAAGCTGCCTGACCATGCCCCTCGCACCCCACCATTTACTCTAGCATGTCTTCTCTGCCCTGCCTCCCCTCACCCCCCATTTCTCCATCTACCTCATTGCCCTTCTTCCCCCACTCCTCACCTCCACCACAGTACCTACCTCTCTGTTGTACTTCCTTTCTTCACCCCACTGCCAGCTATCCCCATCCCTCTTAACTACTGACAAGGCACTTTGTGGCTGCTTATTTCCCACCATCCTCATAAAGTGTTATTCTTGTCATTTTAACTTGTACCTATGTTTTTGAGTTATTCTTTTAGTTCTGAATCCAGGTTGTATCATTCATTGTGTTGCACCTTTGCTTTCTCCTATTGCACTTTGTTTTGCAATCTATGATGTGGAACCTTTGTAAAAGAGCTTGTGCTCAAAGGTCTTTTCTGGATTATTAATAAAAAAAAATTAAATAGAAGCAAATGATCTGAAATCTTTTATTGGACCAACATACTGTAGATGTCACAAAAAGAACAAAGTACTGTAGCTTTTGGACCGACCCAGTCCTTCCTCGGAAGCTTAATGACAGTTATTTAGAAAATCCTATACTTTTAACATCCAGATCATGCAGAAAAAAAACCTGAAAAAATTCCCATTGGTTTAAAATACTCATTTGAAAAATAACACAATTTTATCGTAATGAACTGGACCCATGTATAGTATAATCTTGTTCTTTTTTTTTTCAATGTTGACCGTTGTATCTTTATTTGTTTGTTGTTTTTTTATTGACAGTATTAATTGCTAAGTGAAAGTTGGTTCTATATGAGAAAATTTCAATAAAAATATTATGAAAAAAAAAATAACACAAGAGACATCAGAGAAGCTGAAAAGTACCAGTTCAGCTTCAGCTGAAAGGGCCTAAAGGTCAGATGTGCTTAGAGCATAAAAATGTGTATGGAGTACACTGCACATAAATTAAAATGACTTTAGAGATACCTTCAGAGTAAGATAACAACATCTCCAGCATAGAGCTGTATAGCCCAATTAAGAGTCATAACCCACTTGGATTAAATACATGCTAAAATGTGACATAATTGTAAACTGAAACCAAGCTCCACAAAAAAGAACTACAAAAAGTAAGTATTGTTCTTTTTGTTACATCTATGTTGGTCCAATAAAAGGTATCAAATCATTTGCTTCTGGATGTGTATTCTTATGGCATTATGATGCAAAGTTGCAATGCTCTGCTCAGCCCAGTGATGTCCTTTATGCACTCTTTCAACAGTACACAGGAAATGAAATATATAAATTAAAACAAACATGACATTTGAAAGACTGATTATCTGTACAGTATCTGTCTGGGGGCCCCAAAGAAATGTATTATTTTAAAGTTTTGCATCCATTTAAATATCCTGGGAAAAGCACTTGCAAAGGGGTCAACATTTGTGTAAGAATAACTACAGTACAACAGCTATTGCAAAGAAAACAAATTGTGGTCGGGGCCAATATGGCTGTGGAGAGCTTTTAGGAGTGGCAAGAGCAGTGAACAGAATATGCCATGCTCTCGCTGCACAGGAGTGAACCGTAGTGCTGCAGCGATTACAGTACTGCGCATGTGTGATACTTGCACATGTGCAGTTTGCCCCGGAGTCAGCCATGCACAACGTGGCAGTGCTGACATAACTATGTGTAACAACCCAGTCCCCTCAGGTTACTAGAATCCCATTAGTACTAGTTTTAGGCAGGTAGGAAAAGGCAGCTGGTGGGGAGATCATTAGGGCTTTCTACATATTGACATCATTGTTTACTCAGTTAGCCTGAGAGAAGGATGATTATGTCATTTAGAACTCTCACAGCAGCATAACCATTTTAGAGTCAGCTGCTCTTGGGGAGCTTAGAATGTTCAGCAGTAAGTTCAAGTGTGGCAGTTAGACTGGCAGGAGGTCTGCCATTGGGGCTCTGTCAAAGGGAGCCCTGGTATTTCTCACCCTAGTTTGGTAAAATCTTCAGTTTTCCTGCAGGACTTTTTAGTTTCACTCCAGAGGGAGTGAGAGGGTACGCAGTTCTTGTGGATCCAAGTGCCAATCCCCTGAAGTCCCTGAAGTTCACAGCTGCCTTAAGGAAGAACAATGAGTAGAATATGACAGCTACCAGAGAAAGAAAGGTGCCTTTTGTTCTTTCCATGACCGGGAGGAAGGAACAACTAATCTGTGAGTACAGAATTTGAGACTGTTCTCTGAGGGAGTTGTCTGAGGTGTGTGTGTGTGCCCTAGATAAGGCTAGATCACACTGGTCAGGACCCCTTTCAACACAGCTGTGCTGAATTTAAAGTTAAAGTTGGGAGACTTTAGCAATTCATTGGGGATTGGAGACTCCTTTGGTGTTATCCTGAAGGAATGGCAGAGGCTATTTGGGGCAAAGAGTGAGGAATACCATCTGGAGTTTCAGGCAGGGCTAAGTATTTTGTGGATGGGCACCATTATTCCCTGGGCAACAACCATGCACCAGAAGGATTTTAAAGTGTGTGGCACATCCCACAGATATACACTTTGGAAGAGAGATTGAGATGTTTTTTGTGAAAAACAGTACTGCATAGCAAAGTGTCCTGCAAAAGAGAGTGTGTCTGTATTGCAATGATAAACATTTGGGGACAACCCTTGCTTTAAGTAACATCTATAAACAAAGCTATACTGCAAAATCCCAGTTACTGCTCTGGACATTCCACTTATTGCTTCTAGTGTGAACATTATTGGGGCTCCTCAGCAGTAAAGTCTAGCATATACCTAACATCCTCTCCCCTGGACCTAGTTGAAAATAAAAAGGTCCATTTTAGTATGTACCCCAACCCCCATCCTCTAGATAGTGAGCCTGATATACACTCCAACGCTAGTTGTGATACCATGAGTGTATCTCTGCCAAAAGAAAATTGTATGCCATGTAGTTGTCAGTAGTTCTTTAAGGGGGCGCCAGCTAGCCAAAGGTGGTGTGGGGGTTTTATATAGATAGATAGATAGATAGATAGATAGATAGAGATATATATATATATATATATATATATATGCACGATACTCGTGCATGCACACTTTAAGTTTGCGCTACCATGTTGCACACAGTGGCAGTCACGTCCGTACTTGTGGAAAGGAAAAGTAGTGCTCCCAGAAGTGGGTATGTTTATGCGGCCTGCAGAAGGGAAGGGCTGCATAAACAGAATCACTGGAAACTATGCTGGACCACTGGGGCAGAACTTCAGACAGCGGTCTGATTACGTAATTCCACAGTGCTCTTTTACAAATCTGATAATGGCATAACATCTGTGGAGCTTGCCCAAACAACCGTAAAAATCAGATTCAGGAGGAGACTATTACCAAACTAGAGATCTGGTCTGGGACTTGCTCATCATCACAGTCCCTTTCTCACTCTTTTCTAAACAGTAATTTCTGGTAAATGTGCCTTAACCATATTGATCTCGGTGTTGGTAGTCTACTTCTGGTTTTCCCCTGATTGTATTAGGAGAATGTAGTAGCAGTCTTAAAGCGGTTGCTGCCAGTGGTGGCATGCTCTGAAAAAAGTGGTCCCTATGCTCATCTGCACATTTTGGAAATGACCCCTTGAGTTAAAGGGGACAGGAATTGATTACTTATGTGCAGCTGTTTGAAATGTCTCTTATCTTTATAAATTATATTCATACCTCTAAATAATCTCTATTTTAACTGTGCCTGAATAAAAGCTGTCAGTTGTTTTTTGTTTTAGATTTACAGAAATATTATTTAATGCAACAGCAGATTAGGTACATATGGACACATGTTGACACATGGACATATTAGGATAACAGTATCTAAAAACTTGTAAGGGGAGGGATAAGGGAGGGGCTGACCAGAAGCCCTCCCCTCCAGATGAGGGGAGTAGCCTTCAAGCCCAAGGGGGGGAGGGGGGAAACAGACTGGAGGTGGAGGTTTCAGGAGGAGCAGGGGGAGGATGGAAGTATAAGGAATCTGGGTGGGGTTCGACAAAAAGGATCAGGGATAAGGGGTGGGGGTTAGTGTTAGTAAATGCCAGGAGTTTGGGAAACAAGTTGCCAGAGTTCCAGGCCATGCTGTTCGAGGGAGGGGTGGATGTGGCGGCAGTCACGGAAACGTGGGCCAACAAAAATCATGACTGGGACCTAAATGTACGGGGGTACACTATGCTTAGGAAGGATAGAAAGGAGGGCAGAGGGGGTGGAGTGGCTATGTTCATTAGAGATGACATAGAAATTGCTATGGTAGAAGAGGCAGAGGGAAACGTGGAGGCCTTATGGGTCACCTTACGATCCCCAGCAGGAGATAAGGTCAAGCTGGGTGTAGCATATAGGCCTCCCGGGATGAGTGATGTTCTAGAGGATGGTTTGCTGGACAACATCATTGCCCAGTGTGGACCAAAAGGGGAAGGAGTGGTGTTGATGGGGGACCTTAATATGCCAGGTACTAACTGGGAACCATGTCCTCTAAGGTGGCCAAGGAGCAGAGGCTGCTGGATGGCTTCCAGGATGTGTTCTAACACAGCATGTGATGGAGCCCACAAGGGAGGGGCATGTCCTGGATGTGGTTCCTGGCAGATGGGGATCTGGTAAGGGACATGGTTGTACAGGACCCCTGACTGGGAGTGACCACAATACTGTCTGGTTTCAAATAAGCATTGGGGGAGTGGGGTGAGATCTAGGACACTGGCAGTGGACTTCAGGGGGCAGACTTTATGGGCATGGGAAATATTCTCAAGGATCACTTGAAGGATTACCTCAACAACAAGTGTGGAAAGGAGATGGAGGTCATAAACGGGACTTCATGAGGCAGTCAGGATCTGCGCTAAGTTGAACGTAAGGGAGCAAGGTCACATAAACCATGCTGGTGGTCCAGGGAGGTCCAGGTAGCAGTCAGAGAAAAGAAGGCGGCTTACAAAAATATAAAACAACAAGAGGGATAGGGATAAGGAAATGTACCAGCTTGCATCTAGAAAAGTCACCTGTATGGTGAGGGAGCAAAGTCCAGTAAAGAGCATCGGCTGGCACAGGGATACATGGAGGGAAAAAGGGTTCTTCCGCACATTGGGGAGCGGAGAAAAACTAAGGGCCATCTCAGCAGATTGAGATCAGAAGGAGGGTGGGTGGAAGAGGCGAGGGACCAGGCAGAGGTATTTAACGAGTACTTTGCCTCTGTGTTCACTAGGGAGGGGGATGGGATAGCTACAAAGCAAGGCACAAAGGGGATAGAAGCGGCAGGGAGTGGGATCAGGGGAGCAGCAGAAATGGAGCAAAAGGGAGGGAAAGGTACCCCAGGGGTGTCGTATCTGGATAAGGATAAAAAGACCAGTAAGGTGGAGGGGACGGATGATGCCATCCCCACCAAAAGGGTGTGGTTTGCCCTCAAGGCCCTAAAGAAAGACAAATCTCCTGGGCCGGATGGCATTCATCCGAGAGTACTATGGGAATTGGCGGACATACTGGCTGCACCCCTGGTGGAGCTTTTCAACAGGTCACTTGAGACAGGGAGGTACCTAGGGATTGCGAGAGGCACATGTGGTACCAATCCACAAGGGGGGTCAAAGGAAGTACCAGGAAACTATAGACCCATCAGTTTAACCTCGGTGGTGGGAAAATTAATGGAGAGTATACTAAAGGAACGATTGGGGTTTACTTGGAGGAGGTGGAGGTCTGGATAGTCGCAGCATGGGTTTGTGCCAGGTAGATCATGTCAAACCAACCTTGTAGAGTTCTATGAATGGGTAACATCAGAACTGGATAGGGGTAAGCCTGTGGATGTATTATTCTTGGACTTCAGCAAGGCTTTGACTCTGTCCCCACAATGGTCTGGTGGAGAAACTGATGGGGTTAGGAGTAGGCCCTTTGATGGTCAGATGGATTGAAAACTGGATAGCTGGACGACTCAGAGAGAGTAGTGGTCTGTGGGGAGCTCTCGAACCCTACAGAGGTTGGTAGGGTACCACAGGGCTCGGTCCTGGGTCCAATCCTGTTTAATGCATACATATCGGACATCACAGGGATGGTATAGGGTGTGAAATGAGTCTCTACGCGGATGACTCCAAGATGGGAGCAGTAGTTGAGGGAGAAGAGGGGAGGTTGGCCCTGCAAGGGGACCTGGACACCCTGGAAAGCTGGGCTCACACATGGAAATTAAATTTCAATATCACCAAGTGCAAGGTGTTGCATCTTGGTCGGGGAAACCCTAAACACAGGTACACCCTGGGAGGGGTGCTGAAGCCTCAACAGGGAAAAGACCTAGGGGTCATGGTGGATACATGTATGAATAACACTGGAGCAGTGCAGGAGAGCAGCTAGCAAGGCAAACAGGATGTTGGGATGCATCAAGGGGGATCACCTCTAGGAGCAAGGAAGTGATTCTGCCACTGTACAATGGACTGGTTAGACCACACCTTGAGTACTGTATGTACAGTACTGGAGACCACACTTGAAGAGGGACATACAGCTCCTGAGAGGGTACAGAGGAGGGCAACAAAGATGATACGAGGGCTAGGGATTTGACTTACGAGGACAGACTTGAGGAGCTCTGCCTGTTTTCATTGGAGGAGAGGAGAGACAGGGGGACATGATTGAGGTCTCAAGTACCTCAAGGGAATAAATAGGGTAAACATGGAGGATCTTTAGACTAAAGCAGGGAGGCATCACCAGAGGCATGGTTTGAAGTTGGAAGGTGGAAGGGTGAGGGGAGAAAGAGGAGGAGGTTTTTCACAGAGAGTGGTGGACCCTTGGAATGCTCTGCCTGGTGAGCTGGTTCAGAGATCCACAGTGGAGAGCTTTAAGAAAGGGTGGGACAGACACAGAAAGTGGATGTATCAGATGATGGCCTGTCCCGGGGGGGTGGGGATGGATGATAGGGGTTTCTGGAGCACAAGGGATGGGAGGGTCTCGGCACCCAACTAAGGATCTAGGTTCGAGCAGACTTGATAGACCATAAGGCCTAATCTGCTGGCAAATAGTATGTTAGTATGTTAGTATGTTAAATTACAAGAGGGTCTGTGTTAGGTTTGGGTTTTGAATGTATACATACACTAGTCACTTGTTACAGAATTGCAGATATATCATGTTTAAGACAGTATAGGTTTGACTATTCATGAGTAATGTGGACTTATTGTACACAGAGTTTAAGAAAAATGTATCTGAACAGTACACTGTGTAACATTTGATTGACACCACTATGTGAAACAGCTGGTGAATGCTTAACTTACAGTGGGGCAGGTTTTCTTCTAACCTATGTTTCACTTAACGCATATATGTTTTCATATTTATAAGATTTTTCACATTATTTACTATGTATTGCTTAAAGAGCTACTGACGCCTCAAAGAAAACTTTGAAAAACATACTAATCACATAAAATTCTGCTTGTATTCCATATATAGTATGTTGTTTTGGCTTATAGTGTATGGTGGAATGCTGTTATGCATGGAATTCTATGCTTGGAATATGCTTGTTCTGCTTTAGTAGTGACATCATTATGTTGTTCTGCTGCAGCAGTGATGTCACTACTGCAACAGAACAACTTGGAATGCTGCCACATAGTTGATTTCCCCTATCCAGTTAAGCTGGAAGTTGTTGTTTTTTAAACTTGATCTTACAGAAACATCTGCAGCACACTGTGTCAGTAATTTGAGCCTACCACCAACCCTCACTTGCCCCCCCCAACCACCAGTTCACTGAAACAAAATGCAATGTCCGAAATAGGCATAGATGCACATACACTATATAGAATAGCGAATGTGCAGCTCTATGCACAATCAGTTTGTTGTGTCACCTTGGGGATCTGAGTCTCATAGACCTCTTGAGCTTTGCTCTCAAGGTCACAGTGAATCAGAACCCCTCGGTGACAAAACACACTGGTTGTGCATAGTTGCCCATCCACTATCCTATATATTATGTATGGAATTCAGTGGCTGCTCAAATGTTGTTGTGCACATCCTAAAAGTTGTTGTGCACATTCTAAAAGTTATTGTGCATATTCTATAATCAATATTGATGAGCCGTTAATTAATATTCATGACGCTATGCACTATCTTTTTTTTTTTTTTTTTAAGTCTTTGGTAACCAGGTAAGGCCCACTAGGCACAAGTGCCTGTTTTCAGGGGCGACCTGGGAGCACTGGGCGGTTAAGTGACTTGCTCAGAGTCACACAGTATGCAAGTGGAGCTTGTGAGAATCAAACTCAGGTCTGGTCTGCTGGATGTATTAAGCTTGTTCACACCTTGTTCCTCTAACCTCCAGGCTATACTGCCTCCTGATTGGTCCAAACAGCCCTTTTCCAAACCAAAATCAAAACAAACATGGAGGCACCACTTTGCAAGTGGCTCATGGAGATAGCTTGAACATGGACTGCCATAGTCAGCTCTGTGTTGTCAAACCATACAGATCTGGCATGTTTTTTTTGGTTTTTTTTTACTTTTTTTCTGTTCAGTTGCTACCATGATTTGTACAAGGTTCAGGATAGGAACAAGACCACATCAACGGACACTGTGGTAGAGTGAGCTGCTGACAACAACCAGGAGCATGAACACAAGGTATGACACCTTGTAAAACAAAAATGTGGCTAGATTTTACTTTTTATTTGCATCTGGGGAACCATATACTGTACTATAAAAAATAAAATATGGGCTAGCATACACAACTCGCCTTGTGTTTCCATCTTGGGGTTGAGATACCAGCATGGACCTCTCGAACTTCGCTCTCGAGGTCTATATGCTGGTATCTCAAACCCTCGATGGAAACACAGGCTCGTTGTGTATGCTCACCCATACTTTATTCCTTATATATTCTAGATTTCTCCTCTCCATTATTTGTGACTGAGAAAATGTGCATGAATACATGATTTTTATCCCTTGCAGTTACTTTAAAGTTAACCTGCCTCTATAGCTTACTCCCTACTTCAAGTCATAATGCTGTGTTGTGACATCACAATCTGTTGTCATGAGAGCAACTGTGATGTCACAAGCAATGCATTATGACCTCACATAGGGAGACAGCAACAGAAATAGATGAACTCTTCAGAAGCAAAAAGCCTGTTTTCATGCAAATGACCTCAGCAATAAGTAATGGGGAGGAGGAACAAAGAACTAATGTGAAATACAGGCTGAACTACTGTATATCTAAATGCTATGTTTTGTTAAAGTTCTCTTGAATGTGCCGACTGCTCTTTAAGCTTCTTTTTCCTTGTGTTTTTAATCATTGTCATTTACTAATGCGAGCACAGACACACACAGAGGGTTTTAAAATTAAACTTAAGTTAGTTTATAGCTTGTGTCAGGGAGTGAATTTTCAAGTCTGTGAAATTTGGTATTGGGATAGCTTTCTTTTGATGGAACTAATCCTGTCTTGGTGAAGTAATTTGCAGAGCTGAGGCTGTTTAGAAGTACTATATGAGTTATGCTAAACAAATGTAAATATCTCTAAAAGTATGCAATGTACAGATAATAAATCTATATGAAAGTTGTTCAGGACAACAAGGTATTTCAAATGAGCCTATTCATTAAGCTGCACTAATTATATGTTTTAAACTATGGCCATCTGAGTACCTACATTTTAATTTTTCATCACAATTTTCAGCTCTTGGATGGCTATATTTAAAACAATCTAATGAATTCAGATTAGTGACTACCCTCATTTAAAAGGTATTTTTTTTCCTGAACAACTTTCATGTTACTTGTATATTGGTAACTTGTATACTTTTTGAGATATTTACATTTGTTTGGCATGACTCCTACTGCGTTCACTCAAAGAGAAAAAAAATGAGGTTGTTTGGAAGACCATATTTTACAAAATATAAAGAATTCAGATTAGCGACTACCCTCATGAGAAAGGTCTTTTTGCCCTGAACAACTTTTACCTGGTTGTTTTTGTGCACCTTGAATAGTTTTAAAGATATTTAGATTTGTTTGGAAGGTGTGCACATTTGCTCTCAGAGAAAAGCAGCTTAGAGTTCTGTGTCCATCAATCTAATTAAACAGAAAGAAGAGAGTATTTCTTTAATTGCCATGGAAATTTACAGAATGGAAGGATACACACTGACAACTCCTAAGAGATGTGTTCCATGGAAACACCTTTTTTCAATTGAAAGCACGATGGCAGTAGGCTCCGCTCACAGCCATAAAAAGGGGAGCTAGGTAGTTAAACCTTCAGTCTAAAGTGATTTGTCATTTACTGTAAAAGAGAGCACTCCCAATCTTCAATTTTATAGCACTACAGATGATTCCAATAGAACTGTCTGTATACCTTCCATTATAGCCACCCACGTACCAATGATAGAAACTGCAACTGATGTAGCTGTCCACACAAAAATAAATGTTATTCCTGTGTCTTATGACTTAAAATAATAGCAGCACTCCCAACTGTTTTGTGTCATTCTAGATATTACTGTATGGCACAGAAAGGTTTGAAGCAAGTCACAGAATAGTGCTTTACAAAGAAGATTCCTAGAAAATGTCTTTAGCCTGCAGAGAGCCTTTAGCATTAATATACTGCAGAGTAAGTGAAATCTTCACTTCTTACCAGACAGAAGAAGCTGCGCTGCTGTCAAGGGTGTCTTTCTTAAGTTTTTGACTGGCTTTCATAAATCCCAGCTGCCAGTAAAATCAAAAGGACTTCCAATTTCCAGATAAATACAGTCCACCTGCAGAGCACAGAGCAATTGACCCAGTCTTCAACTGATCAGTGTGATATCTTTTTTTTTTTTAGAATAACTGCCTGTTTCAGTTTTAGGTTTCAGCTCTTCAAAGGGCTGTAATCATTATTGCAATTGTAGGGCTATGCGCATGAGTTTGACACTACTTGGATGATGATTCCAGGTGCAAATCATAATAAAAAAACTAACTGCTGAATATACACTACCATCATAATCCTTCACTATGTATGTAGGTATTACTCAAATGCACCTCAGATTATAAATGAATACCAGCAGATTTTGACTACGCCCTCAGAGCTGTCACATCAAGCAGTCATCTTGATTGGTGCTGTACATGTTCCCCCACAAACCACTTTTAGAGTGGTGTACATCTCATAATAACCATAATCAGTTTTTAAGCAGACAGCATAGCTTGCAGTGTCTCTTGGAGTCAAGGATACTCATTTGTGCAAATTAAAGATTATTGTTAAATTTTGTGTGGTAAATCAGCTGTGATGAGGTCTAAGAAGTGGCAAGGCCTGCAGAATGTAGTGCCAGTTGAGATTTTCTGTACAGCTTACCCTTTCCCCTGCCTTACAAATGCAGAAGGATTTGCATACTGATGATGCTTTGCATAGAGTTTTATGCTTAAGAATGTATGCATATGCCTTTGAGTTTCAGAAAGCAAACTGTAAATTTATCTGTCTTATTGTTAATGCCTCATACCTACTACTTTTCTTTCATACTTCTATATTCTGCTGCTTCTAGGATATGTTACTTCTGACTATAATAGGTGTCTCATCCTGTAGTCTGTACTGGATAACTGTTTCACTGAAGGAGTAAATTAATTTTCTCCCCAATTCCCTTGGTCCGCTAAGGTCTTGCAGTACTCAAAAAAGCTTATTGCTCACGTTGATATAACCTGTGGTCCTCCAATCCCAGGAGTTGTAATGGAGAAAATGTAGAAGCTGAGGTCATTGAGGAAAATAGGAAGGCAAACTGAGACATACTTATTGGCTGGCTGCGCTGGCTGCAGTTCAGTGGTGTATCAACTTCAAGATATACGAACAAACAAAATTACCAGCAGAAAAAAGCTCACAGGTCTAACAAGTCCATCCGACTGTGCAGCTCTTAGTTTCATATCACTACAGCTGCCCCACCCCCCACCCAAATATGCTATATATGCTTGTTAACTTACAAAGTCCTATTCAATTTGGTCCCTGGCTACTTAAAAGACCTCCTGTCCAAATACATTTTTGTCCATCCCCTTCATTCTTGTTATGAGGGTCTCTTTGGAGTTCCTTGCTCCCAGTTGAAATCTCCAGGAGATTGTTCCTTTGGGGCTGATGCCCTATTGTTGTGGAACTCCCTTCCACCAGACATCTGGAAAGCCCTATCACAGAGATTTATTAATGATAGGAATCACAGGAGTAGTACTGAGTCTACAAGCGTTAGCCATATACGACTCGCCAATTATTATTGGACATCATTTCCACAGAAGTACGTGTCAACTAACGATTTAAAATTGTCCATTGTTGGACTGTTTACTATGGTCTCAGGGAATGAGTTCCATATCTTAACTGCCCGCTGGCTAAACCAGTGTCCCCTTACTTATTTAATTTAGCATTTTGGGTCTGACTAAAACTATTGTAATTTATAATTTATGTTTTATTAATATTTATCCAGACTTTTCTGTAAATCTCCTGTGATGTTCTGATTGGCTGTATGTAGCCCAGAGCCTCATGGAATGAACACCTTGCAAATGAATTGCCTTGCCTAACCTATTTGAAACCTCTCACTACCATTGCTTTTTATTAAATACTGGAAGTACATGGATTATGGAATAGTATAGAATTTTCACTTATGTAGTGCTTTTCATACACTGTATCTCAAAGTGCTTTACAAGACATCTACCCTCTCCCCACCCCCCACATACACACTAAAGGATTTGCATATTCATAATGGTTGGCATGTTTTTATGCTTTAGAATGCATGCGTATGCATTGGAGAGATTTACAAATAAACAAACATGTTAGAAATTAACTCTCTATCCACAGCCACCAGAATCATGCCATGCAAAGAAAGCCATACAATGGCATTTTATCCAGCTGCTGACCTATGGAAACCTGGCTCCACCAGCAATAACTCCATCTTGGTTGGATTTAAGCTCACCTAGCTAGAGGCCATGTAGTCCTCATTCTCCTGGAGGCTTTGCTCCAGCACCAAGACCACTGTTTGCCTGTCTGGTGTAAAGGACAGGTGCAGCTAAGTCTCATGAGTACAACAGTGAAAACTCACACCATACCATGTAGTGATGCATCCCAGTGGTAGTATATATGCTGCGAATATCATGGGTGAGAGATAAAACCCTTGTAGCTGGCCCGCCAGTGCAGAGACAGGGTGTCCGTCTGTGATGTCGATGACCGAGGTTCAGGAACGGACTCGGGATGTTGGAGGGCCAGCCGGAGGAGAAGGATTGAGCATCCTAGGTACTGCTCTCTTTCTCCAGAGGGAGGGGGTAGAGTGTCCGGCACACCACAGACTTCTGGTGGAAGCTGGGGGTTCCATTGTGCTGGTGCCATCACCTGAAGGAGGCAGAGCAGACGCGGGATGTCACTGTACATCTCTGCCCCTGGGGTTTTTCCACAAGCCAACAGAATAATTCTGAACCCCTGCACATGATGCCCTGCTCCACTGCTGTCCCTGCTGCCACCAGTGTCCACCAGGGGAGGGTCTTGCTCCCGTGGCCCAACCCTGGTAGGTAAGCCAGGGCAAGATACGAAGGACCATGGGAAGGGGCACCCACCCAGGGGCCCCGCCCACGGAGGTAAGCTTGGGCATGGGGGACGATGTACAGGCAGGGCTGAGCTCCCTTCAGGAAGGGGGGTGCTGGACCATAAAAATTATAATAATAAAAAAAAAGATACAACCCCCCCAAAAAAAAAAACAGGAAGGTTCAAGACAGGTCTGTAGTTCACTAGCAGCTCTGGGTCCAGTGATGGCTTCTTCAAGAGGGGTGTCACCGAGGCTTTTTATAGCGCCTCAGGGCTACAGCCTGCTGACAAGGAGCAGTGTGTGATGCCAGCAAGCATGAGACCCAGGGGCGCACAGCAGTCCACCAACAGCTGCATTGGTCCCGAGTCCAACTCACAGCATGTGGGATGCAGACTTGAGATCACCTCAAGTACATCAGTCTCAGAAACTGGCTTAAATTCTCTCCAAACCCATGGAGTTTCCTCATGCCTCTCATCTCTACAACCACTGGCCCCAGACAGGCCACCTGTAAGCTGCCCACTCTAACAGAGGCCACTCTGTCCAAAAACTCGTCACATTTTTCTCAAGACAAAGCTCCCCAGGATCATCAGACCAGCTGGATTTATCAGCCTTTCTACACTGCAGAAGAGCTGATCTGGCCTATTATTCCCTCAGGCAATAACTGCGGCAGTAGTTCTGCCTTTCGTCAGATTGTAGCTCTCTTATAGTCTCTATAATGAGACCTCAGTGCCATCATGTTGTCCACAGAGCTTGAGCACTTCCAGGAATGCTCCAAGCTCCACCCTGTTGCCTTCTTTTATTGCAGCTCATCATTATACCACAGCTAACTATGGCAAGAGACCATTGGATGTACAAGGACTGATATAATGAAATGTAGGAGTTGCAGTGCAGGAAAAGTAATTGGCAAAGTCATTCATTGAAAAAAACAGGAAGGCAAAATGAGAAATGTTTATTTGGAACCTCTCTCTGCCATTCATATGCCATGAAGCTGGCCTGGGGGGGAGTGTCATCAGATCCACTTTCATTGTTGTGGGTCAGCCAAACCACACACACACACACACATTTCAAACACTGAAACAGCATTCATTCGAAAGAAATGAGGCTGGTGGAGGTCCTGTGGGGACGGCAGGCACGTTGCTTTTAAATACTTTTCTGTGCTCAATATGCATTGAATAACCAGGCAACAAAACAGAAAGCACATTTTTGATAAACGCAAAAAGAAGTACCTTGCTATCATTTATCAGGCAGCACCATATAGTTATTTGGCCTTCCCTTCCCCCCTCTCAAAGCATTCTTTTTTTTAAATGTAAGCAACTTTATTAAAGATTTTTAACAAATACATTGCCAAAAAAGATCACAATTAAATTGTCAACATGAAAATGAAAATATTTCAGCCCCCCTCCCTGTTTACTTGGCTTTCTAGAATACCCTTCAGAAAAATCATTTTTACCCCCCAATCCACTCCCTTACCCACAAAACCTCTCCCCCCCCATACATAACAGGCATTACATTGTAGATACAAATATAGCTTCAGTCAGGGCATTTGGTGATAAATTCACAAACTCTTGTGTCAAAAAAGTCATACTGATATCTTGTGAGGAGGAGTAAAGAGAAATGCATTGTGTTCCACTGCATAAAGTTAAAAGATCCTTTCACCTCCCAGACCAAAACTGTGAGAATGGCTCCCATCTGTCTTTGAATGTTGACAGAGTGTGGTATTGCTTTGTGATGGCTCTTTCCACAGTTAGTGCAGTATGTATTCCTTGGTGCCATTCTTTCATCTTTGGAGGAGAGTCTGCAAGTCAATTTCTTATAATGAGACTTAAAGAGACGGCTCCTCTCAAAGCATTCTACATTCTGCATCCTATTCCTGTTCTGCTTTGACAATCATGATTAATCTATGCATGTCTGTCAAAAATGATGAATTATTCATAACGAAATGTGGATTATTCAGGATTATGAAAGTCAGGTAAATTGACTGAAATGTATTCAAGAAGATAGTTATTGTCCCAGTGCCCAGGGCTGAGGTGTTGCATAGCTTTGGCCTATTAATTCTGACCCCCCACTCACACTTTTTGGGAACCTCTGCCACTGCCACTACCACTACCACTGGTGTTGTGAATACATAAGAAATAAGCCACATCGAGGTGTGGGTTGTTGTCTGATAAATACATGACCCAAGGTGCTTTAGTTAGTGTATTTCTCAGACATTAAACTAACAACTCAGTATGGCTTATTGCACATATAAAGTAAGTTCTATGAACTCTAAGAACTGAAAATATGTTTCCATGTTGCTGTATCTGTAGGCAATTATGCTTGAATAAATATTGATTTATTTAATAAGAAACTTTTAACTGCTGGTGATAAAATAGTTCCCAAATAATGGGGTAAAGGAATGAAACACAAGCAGCAAGTTGGTTTTTAACTAGATGCCTAAACTAGAAAAACAATTAATGCCAGTTTTTGTGCCAGTAGTAGAAACTGGTGCCACATATCTGGTAGAGTTGAAGGAGGTGAACTCGACATGACCCAGGAAGACACACTGATAGAGGATAATTGGCTGATTCGATGCCTGCTGCTGGATCAAATGCTGCAGTGTTTCTTGAAGTGATTGTAGTACTTCCCTTGCTTCACCTGCCCCCTGAAGTGGGGCTGTGTAGTTTGGTGACTTTTGTGTCCACTCAGCTTTCTCTCTGTTCCAGTTACATCAGAACTAGCCCTGCTTCCTCCCACTTCTACTGTGTGGTTTGGATTCTGGGAGAAGGTGTGACATTCACACTACACTACTGTGGAGGAGCAGTGGAAGCAGGACTGTGTAAAGGCATTGTATTGTTTTATGGAAGGTATGCCACTGTTGCCTCATTTTTAGCCCAACATTTTGCTTGGAGGCATTTTTGTCATCACTTACAATATTACACAGACTTTCCAGTCTGACTTGGGTCACTAGAAATTGTCTCCTGGTTGTGTCCCTTTCAGCTATTCACCTGCAGACAGGAGTCTGGAGGTGGCAAGGCCCCCCGGGAAAGAATACTATGGTAAACCCTGTGGCAGGTATAAGCAACAGAAGTCAGAGGAAAAGTAAAACAAACAAGAATATTCCTCTCCCAGAACCTGTGGAAAACCTATGACTTAACTGTGAAGTTATGCTATACCTTGATTAACTGAGAAGGACTTGCTTTGAGTTTTTATTAAGCTGTGATGCTTAAAACCAAAGTTTAACTTCCTAATTTACCAAAAGCAAGTTATAAATCCCAAAGAGCTATGGAAAAAATAAATATGTATGTTAGAGCTGATAAATAAGGGGTTTAAAGTGCTGTAATACTGAAGTGCTGAAAATAGATGTTTTCTTTTTTTCTTAGATTTTAAAGTGCCGAAGTGCCAAAGTGCCAAAGTGTTAACGCATTAGAACATCCAAGTGCATAAGTGCTTAAATGCTAAAAGTGCTAAAAAGTACTAAAGTGCTGTATGCTAAAGTGCAAAGATACAAAAAGAGCCAGAACGTTGAAGGTGCTAGAGTGCTAAAGTGCTGAAGTGCTAAAGCACCTTGTGATAGTGCTATAGAGCTGCACTGCTGCATTATATTATGTTAGGGTATCTGGAGCTAAAAAGGTGTTGAACCTTAAAGTTAAAACTGTGTGCCAATGAGGGTTTATAAATACACAGGGGTCCAAGTGTCTGGCTCTGTATGTTGGGTATTGTGATTTTGGAAAGACACCTTGGGACTTGTTTTTGACTTTGTTGATGTCCCAGGGAGTTTTGTTGGTTGGACCCTGACTATAAAGAATTTTTAAGACAAGACAAGTAAGACAAAATTAGACACATAACTAAAGCAGTCAAGGCACTGATCATTTGAAACTCCTTCACTGCTAAAGTATTGCAGTGTTAAGGTGTTGATCAGTCAGAGCGCCAGAGTGCTGAAGTACAAAGTAAGGCAATAAAGTCTGAAATTGGGATAGAATATTAGAGTTGGTGGAATTAATTAAAACACCTGGTGAAGTTTTTTTGATAAGTTGTGTTTCACTGCTTTTTCTGGACTTCGCCAGTTTTGCTAGTCAAGCTCTAAGTAATATTGACTACACCTGTTAATTAATCTAAGATAGCTGCCCATTAATCTTTGATTTAAAAACAAACACCTGAAGTTATACTTAGATAGAAACAACCAGCAATCTTTGACTGATCAAACTAGTTAGGATCCAAGACATGGAAAACACACAGAACAGGCAGAGGCACTGAACAAATATTTCTACTCTGTATTCACGCAGGAGGACGGGGGGGGGGGTGATACCCCAGGCAAGGAGAGGAGGAGACAACAGATGTAGGGATTACAGAGAGCAGGGTACTAGATGGATTGAGGGCATTAAGGGTGGACAAAGCACCTGGATCTGACTGCATTCAGCCGAGGGTACTAAAGGAGTTGGTAGAGGTCCTGGCGGGGCCACTGGCCAACCTGTTCAATACCTCCCTGGACACGGGATGTGTACCACAGGACTGGAGAATGGTCCATGTGGTGACAATCCACAAAGGTGGCCCAAAAGATGAACCAGGAAACTATAGGCCAGTGAGCCTCATGTCAATCATGGGAAAACTCATGGACACCATCCTAAAAGAGAGGCTAGTGAGCTTCTTGGAGGAAAACGGTCTCCAGGATGGTCAACAGCATGGGTTTGTAGGAGGCAAATCCTGCCAGACAAACCTTGAAGAGTTCTACAACAGGGTGATGTGGGAACTTGACAAGGGCCATACAGTGGATGTCCTATATTTAGACTTCAGCAAGGCCTTTGATTCAGTTCCGCATAGGAGGTTGGGAGGGAAACTGGACTATGTGGGGGCAGGACCAAAAATGGTGAAATGGATCACAAACTGGCTAAAGGGAAGGCAGAAAAGAGTGGTGGGGGGACCTCTCATCACAATGATCGGTGACGAACGGGGTACCACAGGGATCAGTATTCGAACTGGAGCTGTTTGAGATATTTATTGCAGATATCTCAAACAGGATCTGAAGCAGGATCAGTCTGTTCACAGACGATACCAAGATGAGAGCTGTGGTTGATGATGCAGAGGGGTGGAAGGGGTTGCAGGAGGACCTGACTAAGCTGCAGGAGTGGGCAGAAACATAGCAGTTGGGGTTCAATGCCAAGAAGTGCAAGGTTCTGCACTTCAGAGCCAGGAACCAGGGGAGGGATTATAACTTGAATGGGGTACAGTTGAGGAGCTCCACAGAGGAAAAGTATCTAGGGGTGATCATTACTGGGAGGATGAACAACTCTGCTCAGTGCAGGAAGGCAGCAGCAAAAGCCAACAAAATGCTGTGGTGTATTACAAGAGGGATCTCCTCCAGAAGGAAGGAGGTCATTCTGCCCGTGTATAGGTCATATGTCAGGCCCCATCTGGAGTACTGAATGCAGTACTGGCACCCACTCCTGAAAAAGGACATCAGACTGTTGGAGGGGGTGCAGGGAAGACCCAAAAAGATGATCCAGGAATTAGAGAGCAAGCCCTACGAGGACAGGCTGGGAGAGTTGAATATGTATTCGCTGGAAGAGAGGAGGGATGGGGGGATATGACTGAGACCTTCAGGTATCTGAAGGGGATAAACAAGACCAACACAGAAGGGATTTTCCAGATGAGAGGTCTCATTTTCCAGATGAGAGGGCATGGACTGACATTGAAGGGTGGAAGATTCAGGAGAGAGATGAAGAAACATTTTTTCACTGAAAGAGTGATGGACAAATGGAACACCTTACCAGATGACATAGTGTCCTGTAAGATAGTGGTCAGTTTCAAGAAGGGTTGGAACAGGGGAAGAGAAAGGGATACTGGGATGAGGGGGGTGGGGCAGCTGTGAGATGAGGTTCTAGCTGCACACTCGAGCAGACTCGATAGACCAGAAGGCCTGTTTCTGCTGGCAATTTTGTATGTTTGCATGTGAAAATACACAAAGTGCATTGCACAGGTCCTGGTGTCTTACATGCAGCAGCACCATTTTTAAAGTGTCTCAAAAGCCAAAAGTCAGAGGCAAAGATAAGATGCAGGAGACAAGGTACCTTCAGTCTTTAGCATGGAAAATTTTTAAAAACGGAAACTAAAGCTGAGACAGTAATAAAACCAGCAACCACCCCAACAGAGTACATTCAGAAAAAAAAATGAATGCACTGTTCCTTTTTGTATAGTCCATAGCCAACTGCTCTCTCCACAACCTCTGAAAAAAAAGTAAAACAAAACTGTGACAAAACAAAAAAAAAGTAACACCATGAATGGTACACTAAAGAAGGTACAACAGAACACAGAAAACAGAAAATTGTCTTTTAGCACCCTCAAAAACTACATTTACAAACATTTTGAAACAAGTTTCTGTTAATTTTTATGTTTGCTTGCAGAAATGAAGTCAAACATTATGGGACCGTCTGCAGAAAAGCAGATTCTGGAAATCTGTCAGACTGAGAGCCAGTGATATAGCTGGAAATCAGACTGCAGCCAGTGGTGGTTGATCTGGCCAGTGATACAAGTTACCTTGAGAAAGCATGCTTTTCAAAGGGGTTTCATTGCTCTAATGAGCAGGCTGGCTTTTGCTGTTCTGATAACTCATACTGTGTAATGACACCTCATGCTAATGAAATTGCCTTCCAGTCCAACCCACCCCCAGCCTATATCAAACATTGGCCTTGTCTCAATCATATTATGGTTTACATTGTCAGTACAGCTGCACCTGTGTCTCTCTTCACACACCCAACCCGGACATATGCTGCCCACCAAGCGGCCTTAGCAGAATGCTGCCTGCAGTGGAAAAAACACTGGTCACTTAATGTCTCTGTGCCACTTGGTGTGGCTTGCAAGAGTGGCATTCTGCACACTGTGACTTGTAGCCTGAAGCCCGAAAGGGGCCTTTTTCTTACTGTGACTTAACCACCTTGAACAGCTTGCAGCCTGAGGCCCCCAAGGGGTGTTTTGAATACTGTAACTTTGTCGCCCAGTTATTGTAATTGTACATAGGCCAAAGGGCGAAGTCCTCGGCAAGACTGTGTAAAAATAGACGGGCCCAGGCAGAAGGCCTGTGGAGACCACCCAGCCATCGATTTGGATTATCAATAGGGGGTCACTTTTTCTGCAACTTAAAAGTTTATTTATAGCAACACAGTTTGGATTTTGTAACAGTTTGTCGGCAACAGTTTTAAGCATGCCAGCACTTCACTCTCCATGTTATCAACAACTGCATCTTCAGTGAAATGCCCACTGCAACAAAAAGAGAGCTCTCATCCCATGGGCTTTGGGGGAAATTAATTTGGGTGCACCTGCTTTGGGACTTGTGGGACTACTGGGGTGGGCAGATTATGTGGGTCAAATTTGTGCATGATACTCATAGAGTACAAGATTTCACTGCCACCCCATTGCTCCAATGTTCCCATTCATCTCTTTGTTCTTCCCTTACCCTCCCCTTTTAAATAAATTATTTATTCCAGTTGTATGTCTTGGTTGGGGGTTGCTCTTGTTATTGCAGTGTTATTGCTTTGAGAGGGACTGTGTGGGCCACAGTAATCTTATTTTTCTGAGGGGTAATAGCCCTGTGTGTCAGCATACCCTTCTATTGCTACCCTAGGTGGAGACACCATGGTACTTTATGACCTGAGTAGCCCGTGTAGCAGTTTCCAGAAACCAAGCCTGCACTTCGCCCCCACCCTGGAGAGTAGGGAGGTGAACCTTGAGGATCCCAGGTGTATATATATATATATATATATATATATATATATATACGATAGATAGATATGTCAAATGATGTGCCAGCAGAATGCTGGGTTGCATCAAAATGGAAGTGACCAGCGAAGCAGGGGAAGTAATCCTGTCACTTACAAAGCCCTGGTCAGACTCCACCTGTAGCAGTATGGAGTTTTAGTCTCCATGATACCAAAAAGTTGACCACCAAAATGATCAACATTATGGGGCACAGAAGCTATGAGGAGAGGCTGGAGAACATGAAGACCCTTAACAAGTTCACATTTGGGAAAAGGAGGCCAAGAAGGGTCAAGATGTCAGCCTTTCACATATTCGAGGGTATCAATAAGACTGAAAAGTCAGAGGTGTTTGATTTGGTGTCCTGCAGCAGGACACAAGGGTGTGCCATGAAGCTCAAGGATGGTAAAACATGAGCACTTTTACTCCCAGAGGCAGGTGAACCTGCAGAACAGCCTGCTAGAGGGGGCAATGGACATGAAGACAGTACAAACTGAGGGTAGGCCTGGACACTGTTCTGCTTACCAAGTTACCAGGTACTTATGGTAGTAGAGTGGATAGGGACTTCCTATAAACTGGTTGTGTTTGCATACTTATGTCATCTCTACTTGTGAAGCAGGAGGAGTGGCAGACATGGCATACCTAGAATCAATTCTGACCTTAAATGACTATGTAACTAGATAAAATTACTGTTATTATCTTAGAGGCTTCAATGAATTTGCTGCTGTCCTGTTTTGCTGTACAGGTAACTGACAGAATGTTGACAGTGAATTCAGTCCCACCAAGTCTACCGTTCATTATGGCAGACTAATGGGACAGTAGCTCAGCAATCTGATTGGCTGAGAAGAAACTTTGTCAGTAGGATAACTGCATGCTTTGGGAAGTAAGGCACGAGGTAAGAACTGAGTGCCTTATCCCCGAGAAGTGCCATTATCCCACAGCTATACACATCCTAAAGTGTCCTACTGTGATTATAAACTGGATCCTCTGGTTTTTAATTTTAAAACTGAGTGATGAGTTTCAGGAAGTTAAGTATTTCTGACTGGTTCGGTTGCAGTGGAATAATGATTAGATTCCACCAATCAATGCTTAGGATTCTCCAAACCTATTTTTTTAATACATGTGATCATATCTTTTACTGATTTATGTAACTTTTTAAAAATAAAAGAATGCAGTTTCTGGCAGCTTACACTTAATGGCGAGGCCTAAATTGCTTTGAACAAAACCCTTCCAGATAGGCTTTCACTTTGAAGTTTCTGCTTTGCAAAATGTTACAGTCTGCAGAAAACATATTGTTTCCCAACCTGCCCTGATGAGTGAATTCATGTTTATTCTGAGAGTTCTGTTTAATTTCTTTGAGCCCAGGAAAATAGGCCAGGGGAAGTCTGTGGACATGGCCTATCTGGGCTATAGCAACGCCTTTCACACTGTGCTGCACAAGAGGCTGATAAAGAAATTGAGCAGCCTAGGGATGGGATCCAAAATGATGAATTGGATAAACTGGATTAGAAACTGGTTAACAGATAGGAAACAGAGGGTGGTACTTAATGGCACTCACCCTAATTATGGGATAGTGACCAGTGGGGTGCCATAGGGCTCACTGCTGGGACCAGTCTTCTTTAATGTCTTCATAAGACATAAGGCAGCATGGGTTCATGGGGAGGGAGGGGATCGTATCAAACAAATCTGATTGACTTCTTTGACTGTGTCACTAAGACAGTAGATAAGGGCCAAGCGATAGACATCCTCCATCTTGATTTCAGCAAGGCCTTTGACTCTGTGCCTCACAAAAGGTTGACGAGGAAGTTGGTGGATCTTGGAGTTGGGGAAAAGATGTCCAGATGGGTGGAAAACTGGCTGAGGGACAGAACTCAGAGGGTGGTTGTGGGGGGAGAGTTATCTGGCACTAGAGAGGTAACCAGTGGGGTTCTGCAGGGCTGGGTGCTGGGGTCGATGTTGTTCAATGTCTTCATCAATGACATTAAAGATGGCATTAAGGGCTAAATGTATCTATTCGTGGATGACACCAAGCTCTGTGGAAGAGTGGACACTGCTGAAGGGATACAGGACATACAGAAAGATCTGGAAAAGCTGGGGAAGTGGTCCAGAATCTGGCAGCTTGGCTTCAATGCCAAGAAATGCAAAGTCATGCATATTGGAGCCAAGAATCCCAGGACAGAGTACTACCTGGGTGAAGTCCGAGTATCTGCATCAGAGGAGGAGAAGGACCTGGGAGTGATGATCACTAGTGACCTGAAGCACTCCATGCAGTGCAAGAAAGCAGCAACAAAGGCAAACAAGATGCTGGGATGCATAGCTAGGGGGATCAGTAGTAGGAGAGACGAGGTTATACTGTCCTTGTATAGGTCACTGGTAAGGCTGCATCTAGAGTATGGAGTTCAGTCCTGGTGCCTACACCTGAAAAAGAACATTAACCTGCTGGAGAAGGTCCAGAGAAGGGCAACAAAGATGATAGCAGGTCAGCAGGGTAAGGCATATGAGAAGAGATTGAGGGCACTGAACATGTACTCCCTGGAAGACAGGAGAGAGAGAGGGGGGGGGGGGGAATTATTGGGACCTTCAAGTACTTGAAAGGAATAAATAAGTTTGATAAGGAGAATCTCTTTAATCTGAGTGGCAACCATAACATGAGGGGGCACAGTCTTAAGCTGGAGGGTGGGAGGTTTAGGAGGGAGGTCAGGAAGTACTTCTTCACAGAGAGAGCGGTGGACACTTTGAATGCACTGCTGCAAAAGGTCATCTCGTTGAAGACAGTGGGCAACTTTAAGAGAGGCTGGGATAGGCATGGGGGACGGTAAGGATCATTGGTAGAGAGGATGTGAGGAGTGGGAAGGGAGGGCAAACATTAGCTCAAACTGTGGGCCTTGCAATACTAGCAGACTTGATAGACCAAATGGCCTTCCTCTGCTGGCTTCTTCATATGTTCATATAAGTGCAATAGAAGAAGAACTGGAAGGGAAAGTAATATGCTGTTTTGCAGATTATACCAAAATCTGCAATAGGGCAGACACACAGGAGGGAGTGGAAAAAATGAACAGGGATCTGTGGAAACTCAAGAGTGCTCAAGAGCACGGTAGTTGGAGTTCAATGCCAAAAGGTGCAAAATCATGCACCTAGGGCATATGAGATGAGTATAGGATTGGGGAGGCACTGACAGTCATCAATCAGGAAAGGAACCTTGGGGTTATCATAGCTGATGACCTTAAAGTGGCTGGACATTATGACAAAAGAGTGGGTATGGCTACTGGGATGCTGGGGTGCATAGGGAGTAATATCTCCAGCAGGACGAGGGAGGTGTTGTTGACACTGTATTGCTCACTGGTGAGACCCCACCTAGAGCACTACGTCTCATTTTAGAGGCTGCATCTCAGAAAGGACATAGGGTCGAGGCAGTCCCGAGGAGGGCAACAAAAACAGTGCAGGGGCTGTACAAGAAGTCCTTTGAAAAGAGACTGAGGGATCTCAACATGTACACCCTGGAAGAGAGCAGAGGTAGAGATGACATGATAGAAACCCACAAGTACCTCACAGGGATTAGCAGGGTGCAGGAGGGGAGTCTCTTTCAAATGAGAAAGAGCACCAGGACTGGGGGCATGCAATAAAGCTGGGGGGTGGGGGGTTTAAGAGACATAAAGGAAATATTTCTTCAATGAAAAGGCGGTAGATGTCTGGAACAGACTGCCAGCAGAAGTGCTGGACGTGAAAACAGTGAGGAGCTTCAAGCAAGCATGGGATAGACATAGGCATGTATTAGAAAACAGGCCTAACTTGTTCTTATGTAAACAGTATTACAGTCCAAGCCACATAAATGGGATGCGGATATGCAGGACGCTTAAGTGGGAGATCCCACCAGGACAGATCTATCTCCATTAAAAACATAGAACTTAAAGTCATTTAGTAGACACAGCCCTTATTGCTAAAGCCACTTAAGTGGGACGAATCTGGGAGCATTGCAGATGATTTTGCAGGTGATCTGCCAAGTCCATTACTGTAATCACCTGCAAATCGGTTAAAACTGCACTGACTGCAAAGCTCTTTAGATGGTTCCACACCTTCTGTATGTTGTGTGCTGCATCATGTCTCTTCCTCAGAATGAACTCACTCTCTCTGATCGTGTTAAGGTGCTGGAGACACTCAACAACCCCACTGCCTCCCTGTCTTCTGTTGTGGCTCTGTTTAAAATCTCAAAGATCCAGGCTGGTCACATCAGCAAAAACCAAGAGGCTGTCTTGGCAGAATGGAGAGCAAACTCCAACCCACAGAGAAAGCGGAAAAGGGAGGGCAAAGACAGTGAGGTCGAAGATGCCCTCCTTTATGGTTTTCGCAGGCTGTGGATAAGGGAGGGAGAGCATCAGGACCCATGCTAAAAACAAATGCTGCTGAATTTGCTGAGCAAGTGTCTCACAACAGGTTTGAGGCAACAGATGGGTGGCTCTCAAGGTGTAAATTGAGACACCAGATTGTGTTTAAAAGAGAGCATAGGGAGAAACAAGATGCAGATTCAACAGCCGTTCAGACCTGGTTAACAAGTGTGCTGCCAGGGATCCTTCAAGGGTTTCGTCCGAGTGATGTTTTTAATGCAGACAAAACTAGGCTTTTTTATACGGATTATCCTGACCGTGGCCATGCCCTAAAATAGACAGAACAGACAAGGGGGGGGGGAGACAAAGGACAGGATCTCTGTCCTTTGCTGTTCCAATCAATCTGGGACTGAAAAAAGAAAGATGCTCGTCATAGGCAAAAGCAAGCATCCTAGGTGTTTCCCAAAGGACCCAAAGCTTTTGCCTGTGAATTACACTGCATCTATGTAACCCCTAGGTGGCGCTATCCCAAGGGCAACTACCCCTGCCTGCTTGGCTAGTAGCAGGTTAAGGGGCCTGGGTAATGAAACGGGTGCCTCCGCCCAGAGGTCAGGGTGGTTAGTGGTCAAGCTAACCTGGGCACAGCCCTACGAGACACTGTAACCCCCCTTCTTTCCCTTCTAGTGGCCTGAACAATATACAATAATTACTTTGACAATGATCCTTATTCACCAGGCAATTACCCACACTGTTTGCACTCACCACCAGGGCTGGTTCCTCTAGCTTGACCCTGGGGACCCCCTGTAAAACAAGGTTAAGCACAGCAAATAACAACAGTACAATACTCTTGGCACAAACTGGAACCACAGTCAGGTTAAATGCAAACAAAGTTAAATCTGATTTATTCAGGGGACTTGAACAAGGAAGGGGCATAATCAGGTTGATTTATCAGACAGTTATGCATGCAGTTGAGAGTCCCTGCACAGTCACACACTCTGGGTACCCAGGTAGGAAAACGGTGTGCTAGCCAGGAATGTTGCAGCTGTTTAGGGCCCTGTGATGGAAGAAAGCAACATGAACAACACACACTATTTGTAATCCGGAGCCGGAGGGCTCAGTTCATGAAAGAAAAGACAACAAAACAATCAGATGACAACACTTTTAGATTTAGCTGTTGTTGCAGGGAGCTACCCTTATGTTTACTCATGATACCCAATACTGGACACAGGCAGGACAAAATCAAGACTGCAGGCTGTTGAGCTGGAGTGTCCGGAGAAGCAGAGCCCACACGAATCACCTAGGCATTGTTCCTGTTCAAGGCATTGAGCAGGGGGCTGATCCCCAGGCAGGTCTCTCGTCGATGATTTTCTCTGAGTAGCAGGTATTCTGGCTGTGCCAGTGTAGCAGGGCCCAGGCAAATGGAAATGGATAAGGATTCAATCCATGGAGCTGGATACAGCCTCCAGCAAGCAAAACACAGTTCAGACACACAGTGGGGAACCAAATCATGACCCACTATAAACACACAGCACATTCACATGTAAGGAAATTCCACTGTACCAGGCAAATGGCTCTCCGGTCGCAATTACAGAGACTCTGAACAATCCGGGAGTTCAGAGGTGGCTGGAAGTCCTGACAGGCCGATCACATTCAGCAAATCTTCTGTCTTCTTCAAGTTAAAGCCTGGTCATAATTCAGTGGCTTAATTCACTCTCCAAGTTCGGCTTCAGTCCGAAAAAAGCACAAGTTCCCTCTCAGGAACAGCAAGCAGGCATGCAGGCCAAACTCACGCCTTTCCACAGTTCTACCGCGCAAATCCACTATGGATTGCTGCTCAAACTATCTCGATCTGTTACTTCTTCACTTCCCAACCCAGATCTAACTGAAACTGCAAGCAGTGCGGGACTTTCCCCAAGATCCAAAAGGTTCGGTTGGCTGATATGTCTGTCAGTCACAACAAGGGCTCCCCTCCAGGTTATTTTAGGCGCCAAAAGCCCAAAACTACAATTCCTACAAGTTTTGGCCCCACCAAGCCCCTGTAGGCAGGCTCCATTTTAAAGTCCCAAATGTACTGGTTGGCCCATTCTGACAGTCCAGGACCAAGATGATGGAAACAAACAGAACTGTCCATGCTGCAAAGAAGGTAGGTTAGAACAAACTGCAATATTATTACTACTCTAACAAATGATTAGCAAACAAGTACATCTTCTAACAGAGCTCCTTCTCAGATTAATTATGACTGCAATCCAGGCAGCTCTTAAAGAGACAGTACACAGAGGCTATACAAGCACTCTCTGGCAATACATTTAAACGGCTAAAACACAGGACACCAGCCTGGCAGTGAGCATTTAAGCAAGCTCAAGGAAGACTTTTCGGGAACTCCATTTGTAGGGGCATTACACCCTTCCCTGCCTGGAGAAAACTTGGCATCCGCATCAAGTCTGTACCATCACAATATCAAAAATGCAATATAAACGAGACATATATATCATTAGCTTGTTACATCAATATACCTTTCAATATACTTCGCATTACTACATCCATATTGACAATACTTCTGCATGTTTCATACAGGTAATGCTGATTCTACTATGATTGACACATTAGTAACATCACAAGACTGCTTCAGATAATAACTTCTTGCACAATAAACAATGTAAGAGGTGGCCCTTCCCTATCAGCTAACTTGGTGCCAGATGGGGCAGGGACACCATGGTGAGAGGGAAAAACAAGTAACCTGGAATTGGCCATCAAGCTCAATTTGGGCAGTGAGTTTGGTAAGACGTAAACCCCTTTGTGAACCACACTGAGAGGCAAATCCACTGGCCTCCCAGGGGAATAATAACTAAAGTGTAGTACTGGCTTGACAGCTCGGCCAGTCTTTCTGGGGGGAGCAGCCACAGTCTCTGTACTTTCAGCACTAAGTTTGGAGCTTTTGTCACTTGTGAGGGGTACCTCTGCATGGATGGGAATGTCCACATTTGGAGCACTGTCAGCTCCTTGCTCTGTAGGCTCTGGTTCCACAACACTTTGCTCATTACTATCTTCTGATGAGGACCCAGCTGGCTCATTTTAAAAAGGTTTAGGCACAATTAGGCTTTGTGGCACTGAAATGGGGCTGTCAGCACTCTCATACTGTTCTTCAAGTTCTGGTATGTCACCAGGGAGACTCAGACCATCAGCCCCTTCTTCGGGCAATTCACACAGTTCCACAAAACAGAGAGTCTGCAACCTCAGATGTGATGCTTTGCACCTCACTTTCAGGGATCATTGGCTCTAAGGATGAAGCTGGGGGGTTAGGCAGTCCAGAAGGCCCAGCTTCATCCCCATTAGTCATAGGGTTACCTCAAAACAGCTGACTCAGTTCATAGGAGGGGTAATAGGCATTGTCACACTTACTATTGTCAGAGGTGGACTGACAATCACTATCATTCTGGGCCTGCTACGGGGGAAACCTTAACTCTGTAACTACTGGGGTAGATTGACTCTGTCTCTTTTTTGCAGCAGCATGAGTCACCGGCCCAGGGGAGGCAATGTCTGCTGGCTCAGCTTAGAAACATAGAAACATAGAATTTGACGGCAGATAAGGACCGCTTGGCCCACCCAGTCTTCCCATTTCCCTGCCTACTGGATAAGCTGCAGATCCTAGTTAACCAGCAGCCTACTTTTTCCTACCCCCATCCCCTAGAATTGCCTTATGACTGTCCCATGCATGCTTGAATTCCACCACTGTTTTTGACTCCACGACCTCCTCCGAAGGCTGCTCCATGCATTCACACAACCCTCTGTGAAAAATACTCCTTAAATTACCTCTGAGCCGCTTCCCCATCTTCAAATTGTGCCCCTTTGTTCTTGCACACTCTCTTTTTTGAAAGATGCTACCCTCTTGGACTTTGTTGATTCCCTTGAGGTATTAAAGTTTCTATCATGTCCCCCTCTCCCTCCTTTCCTCGAGGCTATACATATTAAGCTTCTTTAGTCTCTCTTCATATGTCTTCTGGTGCAGACCCTGCACCATTTTAGTTGCCCTCCTCTGGACAGCTTCCATCCTGTCTATGTCTTTGCGAAGACTGGGTCTCCAGAACTGCACGCAGTACTCCAGATGGGGTCTGACCAGCTGTCTGTACAGAGGGATAATAACTTCCTGTTTTCTACTGGTGATGCCTCTCCCTATGCATCCCAATATCCCCCCAGCCCTCATTGCTGCCCTCTCACATTGCTTGCCCACCTTTAGGTCATCTGATATGACTACCCCCAGGTCCCTTTCCATTTTTGTTGTTGCTAGTATCTCACCCCTCATTGTGTACTCTTCCCTGGGTTTTTGTTTCCCAGGTGCATTACCTTGCACTTCTTAGCATTGAATCTAAGCTGCCATACATTTGACCATTCTTCTAACCTTGCCAAGTCCCTTTCATCCTTTCCACCCACCTTTGTATCAACTCTGTTGCAGATCTTTGTGTCATCTGCAAAGAGACATATTTTTCCTTCCAGTCCTCTGCAATGTCGCTTATAAAGACATTGAAGAGGACTGGTCCCACACTGAACCCCTGCGGTACCCCACTAGTAACCCCCTTTCATCAGAGTGGACTCCATTTACTATTACTCCTGTGTCCTATTTTCCAGCCAATTTTTACCCAGGCTGTCATCTTGGGACCCACTCCCAGGCTAGCTAACTTGTATATTAATCTTTTGTGTGGGACTGTGTCAAATGCCTTGTTAAAGTCTAGGTAGGCCATGTCCACAGCCCCTCCCTGATCTACTACTTTGGTCACCCAGTCAAAGAAATCTATCAGATTTGTCTGGCATGACCTTACTGCTGTGAATCCATGCTGCCTTGGGTCCTGTGCCCCTCTGGCCTCTAGATACTTGACAATTCTTTCCTTCAGAAGTGATTCCATCATTTTCCCTACCACTGAGGTTAAACTAACAGGTCCGTAGTTTTCTGCTTCTGCCTTGCTCCCACTTTTCTGAAGGGAATCACATCTGCCTCCTCCAGTCCTCGGTACCACCCCATCCTCCCATGATTTGTTAAACAGGGTAGTCAGTGGTGTCACTAATTCTACCCTTAGTTCTTTTAGAATTCTGGGATGAATCCCATCAGGCCCCATTGCTTTGTCCACCTTCAGTTTTAAGAGTTCTTTCAGAACCCTTTCTTCTGTAAATGGGCTGGTATCAACTTCTGTATCCAGTGTGTTTCTACTGTTTGTTCTAGGTACACCCCTCTTCCTTTGTAAATACTGAGCAAACATTTTGTTTAGTATCTCTGCCTTTTCACAGTCTCCCTGCCCACCCTCCCCCCATTAAGCCTCACTATCCTCCTTGGTCTTCCTTCGCTCCCTGATGTACCTATAAAAGGTTTTATCCCCTTCTTAACTGAGTTGGCTATCTTTCCTCGGTTTGGGCCTTTGTTGTTCTGACTGCCTTCCCAGCTCCTTTGCTTTAACTGATACAGTTCTCTGTCCTGCTCCTTCTGCGATTCCTTGTACTTCCTGAAAGCTTTCTTTTTCTCTTGAACCTTCACTGCCACTTCCTTTGAGAACCATAGTGGTTTCTTACATCGTTTAGTTTTGTTTATTTGCTTCACACAAAGGCTTGTTGCCTCTGTGATGGCAGTTTTTATTATTCCCCATTGTTCTTCCACCCCTCCTTCCTGCCCATGTGCTAGTGCATTCCTTAGACACTTACCCATTTTGGCAAAGTCAGCCCTCCTAAAGTCCAGTACCTTTGCCTTTGTATGGCTTGACTCTATTGCTGTGTTTATTGTGAACCATACTGTTCGATGGTCGCTAGTTCCCAGATGGCTACCCACTTCTACATCTGTGATCCTCTCTTCATCTCCATTTGAGAGAACCAGGTCTAAGATTGCTCCCTCTCGAGTGGGCTCCAATACTAGTTGTCTAAGGCATGCCCCTGAGGGCATCTAGAATAACCCCACTCTTTGAAGTGGCTGGTCAACTGCACTCCAGTTAACATCTGGCATATTCAGATCACCCATCAGCAATATCTCCCCTTTTTTGCCATACTAAGTATACTTTCTATCATTTCCTGTGCATTTCCTCCCCTGAGAAGGGTCTCGTATACAACCCCTGTGCGGATTGTGGTGCCATTGCCGGTCTCCAAATTTACCCACAGTGCTTCTTCCTCCCTGTTTTCTTTTGTTCTGTTACTTTGATTCCTTCCCTTATGTAAAGAGCTACTCCTCCTCCTCCTTACCTCCCTGTCCCTCCTGTAGATAGTGTATCCTGGTATGTTTATGTCTCAGTCATGGTTTTGTGCTAACCATGTTTCTGTGACTACCACGATATCCAGATGTTCCTCCTCCATCAAGGCCACTAATTCAGGAAGCTTGTTACTCAGACTACGTGCATTGGTACTCATTGCTCTCCATTTTTTGATGGCTTTACTTTCTGTTGCAGCATCCCCACTGACCTTTCTACCTCAGTCTTTTCTCATTTAGTACCCTGTTTTGTAGGGACAGGCTGGGATTTTCTGCTGCTCATCAGTGCTCTCCCTTGACTAGTTTGAAAGCTTGCCAATGAAGCATTTAAACCAATTGCTCAAAAGACTTGTTCCTTCCTGGACAGATGCAGACCATCCTGCCAGTATAGGCTGGTGTCCCTCCAGGTGGAACCCCAGTCCCCAATGAAGCTAAACCCTGTGCTCCACACCATTTTTTCAACCACTCATTAAACTGCATGGTGCAAAGTACCCTTGCCTCACTCATGCCATTTACAGGCAGCACCTCTGAGAAGGTTACTGTGTGTGCTGTTCAGGCCCTCCCAGTTCTAAAAAGTCCTTCTGCACTGCTCTAATCTCATGTTGAGCCAAGTCATTTGTCCCTAGGTGGACAATGACATCCAGCTCAGACTCCCGTGCAGCTGTTCTCGTGATCCTGAGGATGCGCTTCCTGTCCCTACAAGCCATGGCACCAGGCAGGCACTTTACTTCAGTTTTCCCTGCTCCCCCCAGTTCTATCCCCCTAATAATTGAGTCCCCCACCAGGAGCTGCTTCCTTTCCTTGTGGCATCCTTTGCCTCCCTCCTGTGGGCCTCCCTTGTGACAGATGTCCTCAGCCTCCTTAATCTCCTCCGTGGGTGCATACATAGGGGAGCTGTGCTCCCCCAGAATGGTGTATGGATTGTGGAGTGGAACAACTGACTGGGTGTGCCTCTGTTCCACCCTCCTCACCCTCCCTGAGCCCACTGTGGTCCAACTGCTGTGCTTTCTTTGCAACCTCTGAGGTAGTGGTGGTGGCTCTGGTGCTCCCTGGATGGGGGGGGGTTCCCTTCCTACCATCAAGTCTGGCCTGGGGGAAGGTTCTCTTACTGCTGTCCAGTGTGGCCTGAAGATGGGCAACTTCCTCCCTCAGGGCAGAGAGTTGTCTGCAAATAGGGCAGCATCTCAGCCTCCAGAAAGACTCCCGGAAGACTGCTGCCCCACAGCCATTACATTGCACTACTCCCCACATGACTATGTACTTTTTTTTTGTGTGTGTGTGTGTGTGTGTGTGTGTGATTGGTTTGTTATATAGAAATATATATATATATTATATAATGTGTATGCGTATATTTTCAGTGCTGTGTGCTAGAGAGGATATGACATTGGTATGCACCTTGCACTCTTGAGGAAATGATGTCAGAACCCTAGGTATAAAGGAACTATTTCCGGGTGGAAGAGGTTGGGCCTAAACTGTGCCCTCACAAAACAATCAGCTAAGAGCCTGACCCACCGCTGGATATGAGTGCCTTCCTGTCTGCAAGATACTATACACCAACAATTTGACAGAGAAAATCCCTTCTAATCAAACAGGAGAAAATCCAGACATCCAAGTCAGACACAGGTAAACCTCCCCAGCCCCAAAACAGCCTGGTGGTTTGTGCTCTGAAAAGCAGTCAGCCCCAAAATAAGTCAGCTGTGCTTTGAACTCTTCCTGCACTGAAAATCTTAAGAATTGTAACAAGACTGTCTTTTTCCTGATAATTGTAAATTCCTTCTTTCACCTTTCAGTTAGAAGCAGCCTCCACCTGCAGTATATCTGCTACAAACCTTAGACAATTAAAAGGTTCCCCTCCTTCTGTTGTGAGCACAACTCGCTTTCTTACAAATCCTATGTTCAATATTGCAGCTCCCAACAAGAGATAGTTTGGCTAGGAAAAATATTAGCTGTTCTGATGAGTTTGCTATAAACACTTGCTTATAATACTATTCTTCTCAGGTCTGTTACCAAAGCTATTGGCTGAATTAAGTCTCTGTGATGATATAAGAACTTGGCCGATAGGCAGCAAGTGGTTACGGTGCATGGTCTTGACAGCTTTGGAGTTATTCTATGGGTGTACCTTGTATACTGGTAGATCATCCAACTTTCCAACTACTACATGAGGAAGATGGTGCAACCTATTAGCAATTTTGTGCTTGCCATGTAGTCCCAAATTGCATAACAACACACAGTCTCCGGGCCGTAGCTCTTGAGCCTTTACCGTCTTGTCGTGCCTCTCTTTGTTGGTGAGATTTCTTTTAGCAGCCATTGTCTGGGCCAGTTGATATGCATGGTTCAATTGAGCTTTCAGTTTCTGTACATACTGCAGGTAGTTTTCAGCTCAGACCCCATCTGGAGAGACCCAGAAACAGACATCAACTGGCAGGCAGGCCTCCCTCCCAAACATGAGGCGGTAGGGGGAGAACACGGTAGCATCATTTTTGGTGAAATTGTACATGTGTACCAAGGTGCTAAACTGCTGGCTCCACTTATACTTGTCTTTTGGGTGAAGGGTGCCCAGCATGTCTAAAAGGGTGTGGTTAAAACGTTCTGGTTGAGGGTCCCCCTGCGGGTGATATGGGGTGGTTCTTGACTTCCGCACCCCCTACTGAGAGAGCATTTCTTTGATTAGCCTACTTTCAAAGTCTCTGCCTTGGTCAGAGTGGATCTGCTGGGGGGCACCATAGCAGACAAAGAATTTTTCCACTAGCACCTTGGCCACGATAAAGGCTTTTTGATCTTTAGTTGGAAAAGCTTGTGCATACCATGTGAAATGATCCATAACCACTAACACACTGCCAATATTCCATTGATCAGGTTCTAAACACAAAAAATCTATGCAGATCAGTTCCATGGGGGCTCTGGTAGTGATATTGACAAGGGGGGCAGCCCTCTGAGGCAGGGCTTTTCTTTGGAGGCAACAACTACAGGTCTTTACATGGTGCTCAACATCAGCCCCCATCTTAGGCCAGTAGAATCGAGATCATACCAGGTCAGGAGTCCTGTCAATACCGAGGTGCCCCATGTGATTGTGGAGGGACCTCAGTACCAAGTGTTGAAAGGCCGTGGGCAGGACCAATTGTTGCTTGTCTTCTTGACCACTACAATCCACTGTCTCTCTGTATAACAACTGATTGAGTAACTTCAACCTGGGGCCTTCTTTAAACAATAGGGCAGTTCACAAGTCAGGGGAATGCAACTTAGACACATCTTTCCCCACACACAGGGCATCAAGTGTGGGTTGAATCATAGGATCTTGCGATTGAGCCCACTGAATACTGTCATTGTCAAGTTGAGGTAGTTCACTAATATCTAGAGCAGAGAAATGGCAATAGGCAGCCAGTATGCAGGTATCAGGGGGGGACCAAACAATCTACTAGACAGTCCACTGTGTCCGCAGACATCTGTTCATCTCTGTCAAACTTTTGGCACAATGCTCGGATGTCAGGTTCAGACAATCTGACCCAATCACTCTTGGAGACTGGCCTTCGTGACAGGGCATCAGCATCAATGTGGTTCAGTCCTGGTCTGTATTCGACAGCATAATCATAGGTTGATAAAGCAGAGAGCCACCGGTGCCCAGTGGCATCCAACTTAGCTGAAGTGTGTACATAGGTTAACAAGTTATTGTTGGTCTTCACCAATATCTTTGCCCCATAGAGGTACTCATGAAATTGGTCAACAATGGCCCATTTTAGGCAAGGAACTCCAGCTTGTGCACAGGATAGTTTCATTCTGACAGGGTCAAGCTCCTGTTGGCAAAAGCCACTGGTCTCAAACCATCCTCATGGTCTTGATACAGCACAGCTCCTAGGCCCTGCAGACTAGCGTCCATATGCAGCACATAGGGCTTGGTAGGGTCAGCAAAGGCGAGGATGGGGGTGTGGGTGAGCTGGTATATGACTTCGTGGAAGGCTGCTTCACATTCGGGTGTCTAGCGGGGCCCAAACGCTTCACCTGTTCAGAAGTATACTTTCTTGGGTTCTTTGACAGGCCCTTTCTTGTATTTACGGTTGGTAGGGGGGTAACCCTTGGTGAGATTCAGAAGCGGGCGAATCACCTTGGAATAGTCTTTTATGAACCTGTGGTAGTAGCCACAGAACCCCAAGAAATGTTGTAGTTCTTTCAAGTAATGGAGCTAGGGCCAAATAGTCAGTGACTCAACCTTACTGGAATCAGTCTCTATCCCTTCTGCAGATGCTATGTGACCCACATACTTCACAGAGGTTTGAAAAAAATGGCACTTGTCAATGGACAGCTTGAGGCCGAAGTCTTCCAATTGGTCTAGGACTTTAAACAGTCGGATCTCATGTTCCTCTAATGTGCGTCCAAACACAATGACATCACCTAGGTACACTAGGCATTCCAGCAAGTTCATATCTCCCACCGCATGTTCCATCAGTCGCTGAAAGGTGGCCGGGGCTCCTGAAATCCCCTGTGGCATTCTCAGGAATTCATAGAACCCCAAAGGACAGATGAAGGTGGTTTTCTCATGGTCTCCGTGGCCATCGGAATCTGGTAATATCTGCTGCGAAGATCTAATACTGAGAACCATTTGCTCCCATTCAAGCAATCCAGGGCATCTTGTATACAGGGAATGGTGTATTGATCTGAGACGGTCCGCCGGTTCAGGGTTCGATAATCAACACACATCCTCACCGACCCATTCTTCTTACGCACAACCACAATGGGAGAGGCATATGGGCTCCTTGATTCCTGTATCACACTAGCAGCGAGCATTTCCTGCAGGTGTCTCCTCACATCATCTATGTCCACTGGGGCAAGGCGTCGGGATCTCTCTCGAAATGGCCGGTCATCATGCAGGCGTATATGATGCTCTGTACCCTGGACACACCCCACATCCCATTCTTTTAACGAAAACACTTGATCTCTCTAGGCGAGTTTCTTGCTAATCCTAGCCTTCCATTCAGCTGGCAGCGGGGAATCACCAAAGTCAGATAAGTCCAGGGTCACTCTCTCCTTTTGGGCAGAGTACTTGTTATTGGGTAATACTGCAGTGTCTGTGCAGTGTACTGTAGCTAGAGTGTACCCTCTGTTTACTCAGACCTCCCGATATGACACATTTCGAATCTGGACCATCACTCGTCATGCATAGGCATGGGCAGACAAGATGCTGGGTTTAACCAATAATCCTTCTGGCAACTTTCCATCACCTGGTGCATCCAACATTAATATTTTGTTCTTTACGTTTCTCTTTAGGTGGACTTCTCCGTGGATTGTGCACTGGGCTTTGGGGTTAATACCAAGGAGTCAGGTTCCTTTTTCCACACTATCCCCACTGGCTCATCTGGGTTCATTTCATCAGGTCTCTGTTGCCAGTCATAAGCCCTTTTTACTAAGGTTGGAATTCTTAGGGCCCGTCTAGTCAGTTGCCCTTGTTTCTCATGGCAGAGTTGTGCTAGTCTCCCAAACATGTGGGCATTTGTTCCAATTAACGGGGGACCCCATCATACAGTCCTGTGGGAGGACACATTAGGGCCAGTGTCTCTACTTGCTCCTCTACACCAGTTACAGTTGCAGGAAAAGACAACCAGAGGTGGACACATCCTAGGTAGGGATAAGACTTGTCACTCAGCCCCAACACATGTAGGCCTTCCAGGGATTGTAATGGCACATCAGATAAGTGTTTGTCATACCAGTCCTGAAATACATTGGTCACTTGCGACCCACTGTCAAGCACAGCCTGAGTAGGAATACCATTCACAGCCACAGTAGTCTTCATTGAAGGGCCCACTTTTTTGGATCAGTCTGGAGGGACAACAGCAGGGGCCTGGACAGACAATTTAGCCACAGAGGGGTTTGAGTTAGGATAGCCAAAGCCTTCACTGAGGTCATTTCATGCACCCCTTGACTACTGACTCATTTTCCGAAGCTCTTCTTGAAGCCGGTTCACCACTTTCTCTAAGTCCTTCTGAGACTGACATTCCCTCTTCATATGGCCATCCTTGCCACAATTGTGACAAACGACAGGCTCTCGGGGCATCCTTGGGAGGAACATAGCATGGGATGCTGGAGCATCAATGGGAGAGTGTGATCTGACTTCTGCTGGTAGTGTACCATGTCTCAAAAGTTCCTTTAGGGTGGCAGTCAATTCCTTGAGCTCAGCCGAGAAGCCACCCTTAGTAGAGGATGCCTGAGGGTGCACCCCCACTCCCATAACAGTCACGTCCTGACAGGGGCCAGGGTCTCTGTCAGCAGGAGATACCTAAGTGAACGCACCCAGTTGTACTTTTCTGACTTCCTTCAACTCCTCCCCACCATTTAGTACGGCCAGACATAGATATTATGGTCTCCATTGAAGGGCCTTCCGGTGCCATGATCACTTGGGCTGCACTCACCCCATAATTACAATCTCCCTCTTCACCTTCTACCTCCCAGAGTTCTTTTATCAAGTCACAGTAGTCAGGTTGGTTACCTCTCCTATCCTGGATCCTTAACTGGATGATCTGCAGTTTAGAATGTTTGGCATGTTGCAGTATGTGCCCCAATCTCACAAGGTTCAAATCACTGGTGGCTACCCCACCTTTCTGGTAAGCTTTCTGCAGAGCTCTTTCTAGGCAAGTAACATACACAGACAAACCTCCCCTTCCATTGTTTGGTACCTTGGAATTTTCACATCAAATCTCCCCTAACGCAATGCTCCCAAAATTGCCTTCAAGTACAGATAGGTATTTCTGAGCAGATGCATCAGGGTTCGTGGACCTCAAAAATGTAACAGCTTCAAGGGCAGGGCCCCTCAAGCTTTCTATGATTCTTTTCTGCTTCTCAGGCTCTGCACACTGCCACTCGGGTACCAAGGGGGCAACATAGTCGATCCAGGTCTCCCAGTCATCCTCCCCTTGGTGGGTGGGGAGGGTGCCCAAGAAGATTTTCAGCCTTCGGTAGGAGTCGTGACTAATGGTGGGTACAGATATAGGGGCCAACATTGGCATGGGCAAAGAAGGTGGGGCAGTAACAGGTACTGGAGTGGGAGGGGGTGTTGGGGAAGGAACACCCCCAGGTGGCAGGAATAGTTTCTTATAGTCCTCTATGGTTTTCCCTTCCTCCAGCAACAACTTAGCAAATTTCTCCTCAAAAGTCTCAGATAATGGTGGGAGCTCATCCTCCCCAGGGTCTTTACTGTCTTTTGTTATCACTCTCCAGGTGGCTAGGACCCCTTCTGAGGCAATAGTCTGTGGCACTTTAGAGCTGTCTATGAGGTCACTACACTCTACCAAGGCTATGAAAGCTTGGGCTACCAAATCAGCCTGTCGACCCACCACCACAGGGTTTTTTAAACATTCAACTTTGGAGAGTGCTCCCTCTACAGTGTCCTTTCTGGTACCCAGGGGAATATCTAATATAAGCAGAGCGTTTTGGGGGTCGATCTCCTGCCCAATACACCACCCCACCAACTGGTGTACAGCCATTTCTACTGGGGTAGCCATTAATCTTTAACAATAATTCATAATTTTTGGCCACTAGAAGGCACAAAATCCCAGCGGTGAGCCTCCAAGATGTAACCCCTAGGTAGCACTATCCCAAGGGCTACTACCCCTGCCTGCTTGGCTAGTAGCAGGTTAAGGAGCCTGGGTAATGAAACGGGTGCCTCCACCCGGAGGTCAGGGTGGTTAGTGGTCAAGCTAACCTGGGCACAGCCCTACGAGACACTGTAACCCCCCTCTTTCCCTTCTAGTGGCCTGAACAATATACATTAATTACTTTCACAATGACCCTTATTCACCAGGCAATTACCCACACTGTTTGCACTTACCACAAGGGCTGGTTCCTCTAGATTGACCCTGGGGACCCCCTGTAAAACAAGGTTAAGCACAGCAAATAGCAACAGTACAATACTCTTGGCACAAACTGGAACCACAGTCAGGTTAAATGTAAACAAAGTTAAATCTGATTTATTCAGGGGACTTGAACAAGGGAGGGGCATAATCAGGTTGATTTGCTTAAAAGCTATATTAATCAGACAGTTATGCATGCAGTTGAGAGTCCCTACACAGTCACACACTCTGGGTACCCAGGTAGGAAAATGGTGTGCTAGCCAGGAACGTTGCAGCTGTTTGGGGCCCTGTGATGGAAGAAAGCAACATGCACAACACACACTATTTGTAATCCGGAGCCAGAGGGCTCAGTTCTTGAAAGAAAAGACAACAAGACAATCAGATGACAACACTTTTAGATTTAGCTGTTGTTGCAGGGAGCTACCCTGATGTTTACTCACGATACTCAACAAGCAGGACGAAATCGAGACTGCAGGCTGTTGAGCTAGAGTGGCCGAAGAAGCAGGGCCCACACGAATCACCGAGGCATCATTTCTGTTCAAGGCACTGAGCAGGGGGCTGATCCCCAGGCCGGTCTCTCGTCGATGACTTTCTCTGAGTAGCAAATATTCGGGCTGGGCCAGTGTAGCAGGGCCCAGGCAAATGGAAATGGATACAGATTCAGTCCGTGGAGCTGGATACAGCCTCCAGCAAGCAAAACACAGTTCAGACACACAGTGGGGAATCAAATCATGACCCACTATAAGCACACAGCACATTCACATGTAAGGAAATTCCACTGTACCAGGCAAATGGCTCTCCGGTCACAATTACAGAGTCTCTGCACAATCCAGGAGTTCAGTGGTAGCTGGAAGTTCTGACAGGCTGATCACATTCAGCAAATCTTCTGTCTTCTTCAGGTTAAAGCCTGGTCACAATTCAGTGGCTTAATTTGCTCTCCAAGTTTGGATTCAGTCGGAAAAAAGCACAAGTACCCTCTCAGGAAGAGCAAGCAGGCATGCAGGCCAAACTCAGGCTTTTCCACAGTTCTCCCATGTGAATCCACTGTGGATCGCTGCTCGAACTATCTTGAGCTGTTACTTCTTCACTTCCCAACCCAGATCTAACTGAAACTGCAAGCAGTGTGGGACTTTCCCCAAGATCCAAAAGGTTCGGTTGGCTGATCTGTCTGTCAGTCACAACAAGGGCTCCCCCTCCAGGTTATTTTAGGCGCCAAAAGCCCAAAACTACAATTCCTACAAGTTTTGGCCCCACCAAACCCCTGTAGGCAGGCTCCATTTTAGAGTCCCAAATGTACTGATTGGCCCATTCTGACAGTCCAGGACCAAGATGATGGAAACAAACAGAACTGTCCATACTGCAAAGAAGGCAGGTTAGAACAAACTGCAATATTATTACTACTCTAACAAATGATCAGCAAACAAGTACATCTTCTAACAGAGCTCCCTCTCAGATTAATTATGGCTGCAACACAGGCAGCTCTTAAAGAGACAGTACACAGAGGCTATAAAGGCACTCCCTGGCAATACATTTAAACTGCTAAAACACAGGACGCCAGCCTGGCAGTAAGCATTTAAGCAAGCTCAAGGAAGACTTTTCGGGAACCCCCATTTGTAGGGGCGTTACACCTAGCAATGCGTGGATGACGGGCAGCATTTTGCTAGAGTGGTTCCTCACATGGGATGCAGAATTAAAAACAGCTGCAGGAAAATAATTTTGTTCCTGGACAATTGTTCTGCACACCCCCATGAGCGTAGCTTGAAGTGCATCACCTTAGCATTCTTTCCCACAAACACAACCAGTCTGCTGCAACCCATGGACATGGGTGTCATAAAGAACCTCAGAGGACACTACAGGTCCTGCGTTGCCACAAAGATCCTTAAAGCGATCGATGAAGGTGAAACTGCCCATGCTGCTGAAATAGCTAGGAAAGTCAGCCCGCTTGATGCAATCTACATGCTGAATCGAGCCTGGGCTGCAGTAAAAGACACAACCATACAGAATTGTTTCAGCAAGGCTGGATTTAACAGAGGCATTGCTGTGCCTATGAGTGTGCCTGCCATAGACTTACCAGAAAGCAACAATGTCCTTGATGATGTTGCTATTCCTGCCAGAATGGATGCTGCTGCCTTTGAGGAGTTTGTGGATATGGACTCAGAGGAACTGACCTTGGGCAAGCTGACCGATGAGCAGTCGGTGCACTCAGTGATTAGAGACCTGGAAGAGAAGCCTGAGAATGAGGATGCAAGTGACGATGAACCTCAAGTGACAACTGCTGAAGCTCTGTCCAGTCTCAGAAAGGCAATGCGCTGATATCAGTATAGGGGCCAAAATGAAACCTGGCAGCAGATCTTTAATTGTGAGTGTGTGATCCAACAACACACAATAACCGAAGAACGCCAGCATACCATCACGGACTTTTTCAGCACAGCGGCTTCTTCAACATCAGCAGCTTCAGCTTCAGTGGTTGCTTCTACACAGGTTTTTTCATCTGCTGATGCTGGCAAAGCCTTTAA
Organism: Neoceratodus forsteri; assembly: GCA_016271365.2. Taxonomy (NCBI): domain Eukaryota; kingdom Metazoa; phylum Chordata; order Ceratodontiformes; family Ceratodontidae; genus Neoceratodus; species Neoceratodus forsteri. The sequence continues at coordinate 1,564,758,306 of CM057449.1, forward strand.
ATCCAATCCTTTCTCATTCCTCACACAGTCAACTGCCATTCTTATGAATGAAACTGAGGATGATTAAATGTACACAGTCCTGTAACTACACTGTACAAGATAAAAAAGAAATGAAAGAAAAGAACACTGTACAAAGCACCAAAGCACAAGCAAGCAAAGTAAAAAACAAAAAGAAGTGTCACAAAGCACATTATTCACACACAGTAACACCACTTGCCTCACCTGAGTTATTAGACCCCCCCTCAAACTACAAAAATGCTACCAAAGGCGAACTTCATTTTAGAGTCCCGGCCGCTTTACCGAGATGATCCCTTTTCCACCAGGGTGTTCCGTTTAAGTGGCTTATACTGTATTTATTGTATTTATTATGTTTCTGCTATTGTATGTTTTTTTCTCATATGTATGTCTGTCCTCAATGAGAGGTTTACATGCTTCCTGAGCAAGCATTTAAACTAGCCACTGGTGGGGGAAGGGTGCTGTCAGCAGTGGGGAGATTCAGGCAGCCCACCCCCACAGGTTAGTGCACACATTAAGCAAGAACAGGATGTCAACCTGGGGGCAGACACACAGGTACCACAGGGGTGGGATAGGCAGCGCTCAGGACATAACTTTATCTACACTAATAAAAGGTCCTGGACCACAAGCAACCAGTAAGGTAATAAAAAGGAAGCACCACATAGAACACTCCAGGAAAAGTAAGATGAAGCAAGAAACAAAACACAAGGAGGGAACAAAAAGATGCTGCATTTAATGGAGGATCATGCACACAAATGCCCGCAGTCTGGGAAACAAGATCCGAGACCTGGTGGATGCAATGACAGAGGCTGATCTGGACATAGTGATGATAACCGAAATATGGCACATCAACAACCACAGCTGGGACATAAGTGTACCAGGTTATGCCCTGTTCAGAAAAGATAGGGAGGGTAAAAGAGGGGGAGGGGTTGCCCTCTACGTCAAAGAGAGCATAAAGGTGACTGAAATTCAAAACAGGAATGAACATTTGGAGGAAGTTTGGGTCACCCTTGAGCCAGGCAATGGAACAACCACTCACACAGGGGTCGTTTACACACCCCCAGCTCAAGCTGAGGAAATTGACAAGCAGCTGCTAGAAAACATGCATGAAATGACAGCAAATGGAGAGGTACTGCTAATGGCAGACTTTAACATGCCAGAGGTAGACTGGTCCATCCCAGCAGGGGCCTCAGCTAGAAAACAGGACTTTGTGGATTCCCTTGAGGGGGCTGGCCTTAGGCAACTGGTTCAGGAACCTACCAGGGACCAGGCAATCCTGGATCTGGTGCTGACCAATGGGGACAGGGTAGCAGATCTTTGGGTGGAAAGTCAGTTAAGGTCCAGCGACCACAATATGGTGTGGGTCCAAGTGGACACAGAGTGCCAGTCAACTCATACGAAGGCAAGAGTCTTAGGCTTTAGAAGGGCAGACTTTACCAGTATGGGACTACAGCTAAAAGAAACCCTGGAAAAGAGATGGATAGGCAGGGACTTTGAGGAGAAATGGGCACCCATCAAGGAGGCTATAGTGGAGGTAACAAAACAATGGGTTAAGTCAATATGCAAGAGTGAAAGGAGAAGAAAACCACATTGGTTCTCAGGGGGGTGGCAGAAAAAGTAGGGGCCAAGAGGCCAGCCTTCAGGAAGTATATAAGTATAAGGAGACACAAAGGGATGAGGACAAGGAAATGTATCAGAAGTGTCTGAGAGAGGCGGGAAAGGCAGTGAGGAGTGCTAAAGTGCAAACAGAGGAGAGAATAGCTCAATCGGTTAAAAAAGGAGATATGACATTCTTCAGGTAAATTAGCGAGAGAAGGAAGGCAAAGGGGGAGTAGCAAAGCTTAGAGGGGCCCGAGGGGAGATAGTGGAGGGAGACACCGAGAAAAAGCAGGGATCCTGAATGTAAATTTCTGTTCAGTCTTCATGGTGGAAAAGGACGGGCAGGGCCACAGCTGGACTTCAAAGGAGCTAAGGATAAGGAGGTAAACACCAGTCCATTCACACTGGAGAGGGTCTTAGAAGAACTGGCGAAGCTAAAGGTGGAAAAAGCCATAAGTCTAGATGGCATACATCCCAGGGTCCTAAAGGAACTGAGGATTGATCTGGCAGCCCTGTTCAGTGAGTCCTTAGACAATGAAGTGGTCCCAGAGGACTGGAGAAGGGCAAACATTGTCCCTCTTCACAAGAGCAGCAGTGAAGAAGAAGCGGGGAACTACAGGCCAGTTATCCTAACCTCTGTAGTCGGAAAGATAATGAAGGCACTCTTCAAGGAAACGATAGTAGAACTCCTGAAAGCAAATGGACTGGTGGATCCCAGGCAACATGGGTTCTCTGCAGGATGATCCTGTCAAAGTAATCTGATAGATTTCTTTGACTGGGTGACATAGGCAGTAGACGGTGGGGGGGGGGGTAGATATTGCCTACCTTGATTTCAGCAAAGTCTTTGATACGGTCCCACATAAGAGACTGGTTAACGAGCTAGGCAGCCTGGGGTTGGGACAAAAGGTGATGAACTGGATTGTAAACTAGTTAAGGGACAGAAAACAGAGGGTAGTGGTGAATGAAACCCAATCAGAAGAAAGGGAGGTGACCAGTGGTGTACCTCAGGGTCAGTTCTGGGTCCAGTCCTCTTCAATGTTTTCACAAGTGATATTGCAGATGGTCTGGATGGAAAGGTTTGCCTGTTTGTGGATGACACCAAGATCTGCAACAGGGTGGATACTACGGAGGGGGTGGAAAGGATGAGAAAAGACCTGGAACTGCTGGAGAGATGGTCAGGGGCATGGCAGCTGAGGTTTAACACAAAGAAGTGCAAAATAATGCATGGGGGGAGAAGGAACCCTGGGGGGAGTTACAGGTTAGGGGGGCTGCTGACAGTAACTAAGGGAGGAGAGGGCCTTGGGGGTCATAATCACAGATGATTTGAAGGCCGCTAGGCAGACGGCAAAGGTGGTGGGGAAGGTCAGTGGGATGTTGGGGTGTATTAGAAGGGGAATCACAAGCCGAAGGATGGAGGTAATTGTTCGACTGTACAAGACCCTGGTGAGACCTCACCTTGACAACTGTGTACAGTTCTGGAGACCACACCTTCGAAATGACATTGACAAAATAGAGACAGTGCAGAGAAGGGTGACCAAAATGGTGAAGGGATTACACCGTAAGCCTTACTAGGAGAGAGTGAGGGACCTCAATTTGTATGCACTGGAACAAAGGAGAGATAGAGGTGACATGATAGAAACATTCAAGTACCTCAAGGGTATTAACAAGATGGAAGGAGACAACATATTCCAGATTAATAGTAGTACCAGGACAAGAGGACACAACATGAGACTGAGGGGTGGCAACGTAAGGGTAAATGTCAGGAAGTTCTTTTTTACAGAAAGGGTGGTGGATGCATGATATAGCCTGGCTCAGTAGGTGATGGTAGCTCATATAGTGGTGGGCTTCAAACATGCATGGGACAGAAACAAAGGAATAACAGAGATAGGAAGGAAAAGCTAAAGTCAATGACCAGATAGGGTCACTGGTTGCTTTGTTAGGCAGCTTAAATGGGCAGACTGGATGGGCCTAGCAGTCCTTATCTGCCGACAGCATCTAGGTATCTATAGGTTATTTTAGGGGGTGCTCTTGCAATTTCCATTAATGCTGGTTCAGTTTCCAAAATATGCCAGCATTTAAGACACTCTCTAATAACCCCACTGTTGGCACAGTATTGTGTAATAAACATGGTTTGATCCATATTCTTTGTTTTGCCAGTTATGTATCTCAACAACTCAGTTATTTATTTTATTCATTTATTTAGTTTTTGTTGACCGGGTAAGTGCACTAGACAAATCATGCCTATTTTCAGGCACGAGCCGGGGGAGGGACATACAGATGAATGCCAACTGACCTTGAACCAGATTAAGCTGTTGGTGGTATTTTTAGTGAATAAGGGAAATTTGGCCAGGACACCGGGGAAATTCCCCTACTCTTTTCGATAAGTGCCATGGGATCTTTAACATCCACCTGAACTACCACCAATCCAGGCAGATGGGACCTCGGTTTAAGGTCTCATCCGAAAGACGGTACCTCAGAAGTGCAGCACCCCTCTCATGCTGCACTACAGTGTCAGTACTGGGATATTAACCCAAGTGCCAGATGTGGGAACTGAACCCACAGCCCTCTGATCTCCCGGCCTCAGATGCGAGTGTGCTACCTACTGAGCCACTGACAGTTCTATCAATTTTATTAACTGCACCTTAAAGTTGTGTTATTAGGGCCTGACTGTATCCTCTCTGTAGGAAGTGTTCTTGTAATTCATTACTTCTCTGATCAAACGAATGGGGTTGTGTACAATTTCTTTTAACCCTCAAGAATTGTGATTTTGGGATGTTGCTGATGGTGTGGCGGGGGTGGTAGCTGCTATCCAGGAGCAAACTGTTATGGTCAGTTTTCTTCCGGTACAGATCTGTTTCCACTGTACCATCTTGCATGCACAGCATATCAAGATCAAAAAACTGCACATTTGTTTCACTGTACTGAGCTGTAAATGTAAGATTTGGATTTGACCTTTCCAAGTAACCAATGAACTCCTGGAGCTCATCCACACTTCCCTGCCATACCATCAGCACATCATCAATAAAGCACTTCCACAGGTCTATCTAATCATAAAAGGGGTTAATGTTCTGATCATAAATAGCACTTTTCTCCTCAGGGCCAAGGTATAAGTTGGCATAGGTGGGGGCAAAAGTCGCCTCAATAGCCATACACTTGACCTGCAGGAAGTGCTGCCTCTGGAACACAAAAGTGTTCATAGTTAGTACGAATCTTGATAAGGTACATAAAAATTCCACAAAGTCCAATGAACAATCAGTTTTCATATCCATCCAGTAAAACAAAGCATCCAAACCCCCATCATGGGGGATATTTGTATATAAAGATTGGATATTCAGTATGACCAATAACCAGCCCTGTTCCATCTGAAGATCCCCCAGGATGCCCAATATATGTGTCGTCTTTTATATGTGATTGAAGCATAGGCACCAAATGGTTAATATGTCTATCAACGTATTTAGTTCATGAGCCTATACCAGAAACAATAGGGCGTCCTGGGGGATCAACCAAGGTCTTATGAACTTTTGGTAAAGTGTATATCAGTTGTCTCACTGGATGATGGACTGTAAGGCCCTGTCCACATTGCTGCCTCTGCAGCTATAACGCTTTCAAAACCGTTGTAAGGCTTACTGTTAAAATGCCTTAATCCAGTTTTGAAATTGCTTACCACCCATCCGCACTTGATATCCATCGGAGAGGTGTCCTGAACCGGTTCCTGCATCGCAACGTCAGCGAGCCCACAATGCAGTGCCTGACGTCCGATGCTCCACAATGGGTAACATTTATGCCACCTTTCCGCACAGGTACAGGAACTGGTTTAACATTCAAAACATTACTGTAACCGATCTCAAGACCACCTTTAAACAGGTCTCAAGATCGGTTTCAAAACCGCTTGGTAAAGCATTACCAGTGTGGAAGCAAACCATTTTAAGGCCTCATGGTAATGGTTTTACCCACCGGTAATGGTCTACGAGTATCAGTATGGACAGGGCCTAAAAAAATCAAGTGTTACATCAGTTATAATGCCCTTCTCATATGCGTCCATTAAATAGATGTCAATTTCATTTTAAACATCAAAGTCTGATCAGACTTTAGCCCCACATAAAAGTTTGCATCTGCAAGATGACAAAATACTTCTCTTTTGTAATCCCTCTATATTGAGAATTACTATTGACCCCCATCCGCTGGGCTTGTTTGTAACATGCAGATTCTTATTAAGTTCCATTAATGCCATCCTTTCCGCGGTACTGATGTTAGAATACTGTATATTTTGCAATTCAAGTTCACATTTATGTATCTCATTCAATAATGTTTTTTCAAAAGTTAGAATGTTTCTGACTTTCGGTGCTTTTGCAAATAAATAGCTGCTAAGCACATTTAAACACAAATTTATGTGTGTGACTGCTTATTTATGAGTTGGTGGATGGTGAATGGTGCTGAAATTTTGTGTTTGGATCATTTTGTATCTAGACACAGATTTGAAGAGTAGACAGTATGAATATGCAGGGTGTTTAATGTTTAAAATATATAGGTATGTGTGGACAGATCCAGAAGCAAATGATTTGATACATTTTATTGGGCCCAACTTAGATGTTACAAAAAGAACAAAAATGTTCTTTGTTCTTTTTGTTACATCTAAGTTGGTCCAATGAAAGGTATCAAACCATTTGCTTCTGGATCTGTTCTTACAAGGATCAATACGGCAACAAAACTAAATCTGTTAGGTATATGTGGGTAATGCAACTGATACAAGGGGAGAAAAGTATATATGGGGCCTATGTGCTAATGCATGGAAACAGCACACATAAGTGCTGTATCAGCAGTATCAGCAGCGCACAGCTACACACTGCACAGGCTCTGCACAGGCATGAAGAGGTATGTGCAATGCGTGAACATGCACATAGGGTGAACGGATGCAGGGGTATGATTAATTGATGTGCATAGGGCCATGCAGAGCAGGCAGTGGGTGAGCCTGCAGAACCCGGCCACGCCCCTTGACCCTGCCATATATGGGCATCCGCTCCATGCAGAAACGCGAAAGTAAACAGCGCTATGGAGGATATGGAACAAATACCGATGGAGGGGTAACAGATGTGCCCATGGCACCCAGGCCACCACCGGTACCCAATTGGACTGACCATGGACACCCATGATGTGTGGGCCAAGCTGGACATGTGGCAAAGGCCATTCCCAGTCCACAAATTTCACTAGTGGACAGGTGGCCATCATGGCCACTGACATTTTGGAGCACTATGCCATCCTGTATGGGGCAGAGTCATTAAAGGCACTGTCCGAGACCAAGAGAAAGCTGTGGCTCAACATTCAGGCAGCCATTAATACAGCGGGCAGGAGGCATGCACACTAGCAGCCATAAAACGTAAGTGGCATGACTTACGATCAGCTGTCAAGTGGAAGCTGGCAGCTGTCAAATGGCAACAGATTGGCATGGATGGAGGGCTGCCCACGTAGGGTACAGCCTGACACCCCGCCAATGTGGAGGATGCAACCCCTGTTGAGTATGCAATGTGACAGGAGAAAGGAATAGACAGCTAGTGGCATGAGGATATTGAGGTATGTTTCACCCTAGCTGTCCCTCTGTGCACCCCTAGACATGCACAGCAGTGGCATGGCACTTAACATCTATCTTTCCTCTCATCCTGCGGTACCGTGCTGGTGTCTCTGTGCATGTCAAAGGAGGAGCATGCATCAGAGGCCACACTCCATGTGGACATGGTGGAGAAAACTCAGGTGGACAATGAGAGGATGTACACCCTGACAGACCACATAGTGTCAGGTAGGGGTATGGCCACCATCACAGTCACTGAGGCCACCCCAGTATCCCCGATGCACCACACAACTGACATCCTCTGTGTCCCTGAGTAGAGGGAGAACAGCCAACCTCAACCAGAGGCCAAAACACAGCCTGACAGGTGGCCCAGTGGAGGTGGCAAGGCAACAGTTGACACATCACCTAGACACATGATCATTAACATGGCTCACCCAACAGCAGGCAAGGAGAAAGTGATGCAGGCATCACACAGAACCTGAAACAGAGTGGAACACAAGCACCTACTGTACATATTGACCACATATAATTCCCCCATCTCATGTACCAGTAACACGTTGCACATCCATCACCATGGCACATAAACCATGGCCACATGTATCACCAGGCAAGTACCTAATGGCCCATCTCCCACCCCTGATGGATGGAATGGCACTCAGGGTGTGTCATCAAGACCATGCCACACTCTCACATGCTGACACCCTAATGGCTGAATGACCCACGGATGAGTTCATGGTGAGCTGCCCAACCAGGCAGGGACTTGACACCCTTCCCCTGTTGTACCACTTCCCTCGTCACCCAGTATGATGAACTCCTATACATCCTGTGGGTTAGTTAGCTGATGCTGCACAGCCTTGTTGTACAGAAAGGCACATGTGGTGAACACTCTTTATTCCTTCCCAGGGGCAAGCATCATCATGCCTCTGGTCAGATCCAGGCACCAGAACCTCATCTTCAGCAGCCCTATTGTCCACTTGACCACTGACTATGTCTTCCTGTGGGCCTCATTGTATGCTTCCTACTCTGTGCCATGTACCTCCAGGTAGCATGTCATCAAGTATGGCCATAGTGGATAACCACTGTCACCTATGCAGTGGAAGAACAGTGGCATTGGTACATTACTAGGTCTCTGCATACACATCTGGGCATGTGTTTGGGGTACCTGGATGTACCCACCTAGTAGCCATCCCTCCCTGGCACCATGTGCATCAAATAGGGTAACGAGCCTTGAGTTCTCAAAGATGTAGAAGTCATGACAGGATTCAGAATACTGTATTTGGCACACATGCTAGTAATGAAACCCACTGCATCTTTCCAGTAGGACCCTCATCCACAGTCGGGGACAGGATCCCCATATGCATGCAGTCTATGGCCCCCCAGTACATTAAGCATGCTATGCATGGTGTAGAATGCCTCCTTGGTGGCCTGCATGTTGGCCTCTGCTGTGGGGAATGATATGTGGTCCTGCACGTGCAGAACCAGGGTATTGGTGACCTGGTGCAGTGCCCTGTTCACAGAAAACTGCGTGACACCCATGATATCCTCTTCCTTCCTCTGGAATCACCTACTGTAGTTGTATAGTATGCCAGTGTACATAACAGCTTTATCTCCATGGGCACTGCCATGACCACTGTGTACTCTGGGCCACGAGGGGCCAGACTATGTTACACAGACTGGCGATTGTGGCGTGTTCCAGACAGAAGAGCTCAACACAGTGTGGGTCCTGTAGGAAGCTGGCAGCCACCATGGATGAAATACACATGGACATGGTCTTGCTGTCAATGCTTGCTCATGGTCCCTCTCCCCTTCCATCAGGAAGAGATTAATCAATAGTCCTGGACACATCCTCTGCACCCCTCTGTTGTGGCCCTTTCTGGCAGTACAGAATCTTATTTCTTGCACTGGTGTGTGCTGTTGCTGTCCCCCACAACTGCAGCATACAGGGTTTCTGCATGGACATTCCCTTATTGCCTGGTGACCTTTAAAGGGGCATGTACCTGTAGCCAGCTTGCTTGTGAGGTGATGTGCAGTGCACAGGCATCGTCGGGCCATGCCTGAACAGCTGCCATCATGGCAGAGATGTCAGTGGTAGTTGGCTCTGTTAGGAGAGTGGGTGTGTTCCCATGACAGCTCTGGAGGGTGTCTAAGCTATGCTACCAGGAGACAGAGGATGGAGGGACAATATGGGAAGTGAAGGTGCCAAGGGAGGTATGTATGCAACAGATGAGGAGCCATGGGGACATGCATGCCATGTGTGCTGTTAACAGTGTAACTGATCATGTTCCATTTGTTGCATTTCCAGAGAACTACTGTGGGAGGCTGGAACACATAGTCCTGGAGTGCCTTGACCAGCCTGATGGTGTGACAGCTCAGGTGGTGGCCCGATGTGCATGGTGGGAACTGTGTGTCCCTTTCTGGCTGTCCTGGTGGGTGGGTGGGTGGGCACACAGGATGCCTATTACAAAGATGACTTCAGGGGCTACTGGGCTCTGGCCAAGCCGTCCAATGTACTTGCATTGTTTGGGGGGGAAGGAGTGGGGGGGTCTGTGTGCCCACTGTGTGTAGTGGCCACAATGCATGTGCATCCCACTCATGACTGTCATCTGTGTTCCTCCTGTTCCAGGGTTATCAAGGTTCACTGCACCATCTGATGTTTATTGGGAGACGCTACATGGCGACATTTCCCATTGGGTCAAGCCTGGACTCACAGGAGGAAGATAGCAACTAGAATGCTGTCTGTGCTCCCAGACTGACTATGTACCCACCAATGCTCCCTCTGTGGCTACTATAGCTCACTGTTGTCTGTTTGCATGTGTACATGTGTCCTGTTGGGCGACAGGATAGTTGATGTGTATTTGGAATAGTTATGCCAACTGTGACATTAGTAAACATTTATTCACTACATGTCTCCCATGTCCATGTCATTTTTCTGGTCAGCAGGTGTATGCTGCTGACCACGACTGCAGTGGTCATAGTTTTTGGTAAAGGGTGGCAAGTACTGTTATGGGGCTTGTGGCAGAGGGTGAATGTGAGGCCTGCCACGTGCACGCTGTGCCAGTAGTGTCTGGAGTGGCATGTCCACCTGTGTCGGGGGGGTGGTTGCCGTGTCCCTTACTGGTCACATGTATGTATGTGTGAATGATGCAGTCATGCCTATCCCACACTGTCTCATTAAACTATGCACCAGTGTTTGTGGCCGTCCATGGTGCTGCAGGTCTCCAGTGGCAGTGGTCCATTACGACCCATGTTCATGCCCATTACAATCCCTTAGGCTCGTCTTGCACACTGTTGTGCTCTGCACATTGGACATGCATGCATGCAGTTTACGGCAGCTCTCCGCCTAGCATAGTGCTGCATCCTCAGTCCCACACTCCTGGGTGATATAACAAGTGCTGTGCATTAGAATTTGGTGTGGGTGGCACAATGGTATGTTGGACTTGATATCCAATTTCTGTGAGTACTGATTATTGTTTTTTACTTTCTGAACAAAATAACGGAGCATGGGCCAGAAAAAGTGGTGGACTGGCAATGAAATGTTGCTCAATCTTCTGATGTATTAAGCAAAAATAATTAAAAAAAGAAGAAACGCAATTAATTTTTGGTGTCACACCCTATTTTCCAACGGATTTGGGATTATTAGTCATTTGGGTGATCCAAGATGTGAGAGTCTGACTGCCTCCTAAAGACAGGAAAGGGCAGCCTGGGCACCCTCCTGTTTTGTGTAAAAAAAAAAAAAAAAAGTTTAAAGCAGCAGTGCATTTTACAGTAAAAAGTTTGTATCTATTTTATTTATTCCGGTTTAGTTTGCCCCTTTTTTCTGTTTGGGAAGGTGCCCTTTTTCACATTTTGAGACTGCTTAAACATTTTAAAAGATTTAATTGAAAGAATTCTCTTTTTAATGTGGTTATGCCCAGGTATTCATCAGTTTGCCGTGTTGTTTTTCGTTCCTGGGGCTGGATTAAAATTCAGCCACTCCTGTAGTACTCTCGATTATGCACCATTTTCCATGCACAACTTGCAATGAAAAGTTAGACCACGCTTCACTGTACATGATCTAAAAGTTTTGCAATGAATTTTATTTAGCTTTTGTTAACCAGGTAAATACACTAGAAAACACATATGCCTATTTTCAGGTACGACCCAAGAGAGTACAGGAATTAAAAGAGCATATGGAGTACAACTTGAAGCAAGTAGGGCAGACACACTGAGATCAGAAAAAAGCATAGCATACGTAGAAGATAACTCCAGTTACAACAGTGGAGCAGTCAAATATAAGATCAATACATAGTCACTATGACATTGTTCAAAGCAATATATACAGATATATACAAAATGTTCACACTTATCACTGGGCCACACCCAGGTGGGCAGGCAACCACAGTAGGACCGGAGCCAAGGTACAGGATATAATATGCTCAAGTACGATGCAGGTGGCCAGGTAATCAAGGAAATTAGGAGGGTTTAAGACAGTCACATACTGAGGAGAGCTACAAGTGTGTCCACAGGGAGGTTCGTAGGCATGCCTGTGAGGGGGAGGAATAGACCTGGACTGGAAGGGAGTTCCATAATCTGGGGACACATGACACAAAATCCCTATCCCCATTTGGGTGCGCCTAGAAGGAACCTTGAGGATAGCAGGACCCGTGGACCTTAGGGAGTAAACAGAGGAGGTAGCAGGTGCAAGGAGCTCTGCTAATCCGGGGGGGGGGTACCTGAGCCCAGCACCTTATCCGTAAAGCAGCCCACCACAAAGTTCATGTGGTTGGAAGGAGAGAGACAGTTAAGCTTAGTGTACAGATCGCAATGGTGAGTGAGGTGAGGGACTGTAGCGCAAAATGGCAAATGTTATTGTAGGCAACGGTCCACCTAGTGAGGTGGACCTTGGAAGTACGGGCAAAAAAAAGTAGCCCATAGCAGAGAATAGCACATGAGCACAAAAACTGGTGCAAGCGGCTGCAAATCCAGCCCCCTGCTGCTTCACAGCACTTTTGTTGTGACTAAGATGAGCGAGCATGCAACAGGGGACTCATGGCATGATTAATATTTAAGGCAGAGTTGCATGATAGAAGTGGATAGTTTGACCAATACTTTTTTATTCTATTTAAAACTGCCCCTCATTTCCTGACATGGATGAACCCCCCCCACCCCCATTTCAAGTCTGTTTAACCATGTTTATCTACAGTTGCAGTAATAAAAGGAGGGTTCCTTTAAATATGACTCTGGGCAGATTTTCATCAGTATTCTCTGTGGTTCCTGAATACGCAAGGACAGATTTTCAAAGGGCCCTTAGATCCAAGCAAGCTGCATCAAACAACCAGCTTGAGTAAGATCTAGGTGCGTCAAATACTGTGCATCATATTTTGCAAGAAAAGTGGTCTTTGTAACAAAGTCCACCAAACTGACGCAAGAGGACCACTGCGTCAACAAAATGGCATAAGGGATGAGAATGACGCAGGCTGCTGCAAAATAAATGGTGCAGGTTGAGTCAAAAATGGTGCATGTTGAGTCAAAAAAATGACACAAGGAATGGAAATGACACAAACTGAGTACAAAAATGGTGCAAACTCAGTAAAAATGGTGCACGCTGACTAACAAAAATGGTGCAGGTTGAGTCCAGAAAATGACTCAAGGAACGAAAATGACACAAACTGAGTACAAAAATGGTGCAAACTGAGTAAAAATGATGCATGCTGAGTAACAAAAATAGAGCAAACTGAGTCAAAAAAATGGTGCAAGTTGACTAAAAAAATAATGCAAAGGATAAGAATGACTCAAGCAAAGTAAAACAAAAAGGCAGATGAAATGGCCAAAACTAAGCCCCCAAAATGTTCTGAACTAGTCCTGCAGGAGAATACTGGCCCTTAATAGTAGCATAGTCAAGTCTGACCGCCTGCTTTGGGTCTCTTTATATGCTGTAGTATCCCTTAGACCAGCTCTGGCTGGTCTAACAGCGACAGGCATCTTAGGCACAAGGATAGGACTGGCAATCTTTGAAAATCCCAAATAAGGGGATGGTGCATCATTCCAGTGATGCAGGCTTCCCTTCCAACATGAGGCAGGCATTTCTTTGGTGCAAGCATGGGGCAAGCCACAATGGTGCATGCAGTCCTGTTTTTGATGCAAGCACCATCTGAAAATCAGAATTGGTGCAAGGTTTGATACAACCTGCTCTTTGCATCAGTTGTTTTTGATGCAAGCATCTGGCATCATTTTCTGGCCTTTGAAAATCTGGCTCGCTATGTTTTACATCACTTTTCATGTCACTATAATGAACTAGCATGCAGCAGACACTGCTCCCTGATCTTACAGGATAACAAGTATACACAAGTATACACATACAGCTGAGAATAGTGATAAAAACCCAGCCTGAGCAACATGAAAAGGAGCGCTCCTTTTATTATTTCAAATGTGAAAACAAAACAACCGAAAATATGGATGAAACTCTGGGGGTAGTCATAGTAAAAGGAGTGCTCTCATAATTATTTCAGATCTAAAAAATATGCTAAATGAGACTCAAAATGGCTAAAAATTGCATCTTACAAGACAAGAGAAAAGGGGCAATGTAAAATAGAATAATTTATTTACATGTTATTGACTGGGAAAGGCACACAAAGCCAAAACTCATTTCCAAGTGCAGTCAAGGGGATGGGAATTATAGTGGGGGATAGAATGATGATAACAATTACATAGAAACATAGAAACATAGAATTTGACGGCAGATAAGGACCGCTTGGCCCAACTAGTCTGCCCATTTCCTTATCTACAGCATAAGCTGCAGATCCTGGTTAATCAACAGCTTACCCCCTACTAGAATTGCCTTATGCCTGTCCCATGCATTCTTGAATTCTCCCACTGTTCCTGACTCCACAACCTCCTCAAGAAGGCTGTTCTATGCATCCACAAATCTATCTGTGAAAAAATACTTTCTAACATTACCTCTGAGCCATCCCCCCTACCTTCAAATTGTGCCCCCTTGTTCTTGCACATCTCTTCTTCTGAAAGATACTACCTTCTCGTACTTTGTTAATTCCCTTGAGATACTTGAAAGTTTCTATCATGCCCCCCCCTCCCTCCTTTCCTCAAGGGTATACATGTTAAGCTGCTTTAATATCTCCTCGTATGTCTTCTGGTGCAGACCCTGCACCATTTTGGTAGCCCTCCTCTGAACAGCCTCCACTCTGTCTATGTCTTTGTGGAGAGGGGGTCTCCAGAATTGCACGCAGTACTCCAGATGGGGTCTCACTGTCTATACAGAGGGATAACAACTTCCTGTTTTCTACTGTTGATGCCTCTCCCTCTCCATCCCAGTATCCCCCCAGCCTTCCTTACTGCCTTCTCACATTGCTTGCCCACCTTTAGGTCATCTGCTATAATTACTCCTAGGTCTCTTTCGATTTTTGTTGTTGTTATTAAGTCACCCCCCCATTGTGTACTCTTCCCCTGAGTTTTTGTTTCCCGGATGCATTACCTTGCACTTCTTTGCATTGAATCTGAGCTGTCACATATTTGACCATTCCTCCAACCTTGCCAAGTCCATTTTCATCCTTTCCACTCCACCTTGTGTGTCAATCCTGTTGCAGATCTTTGTGTCATCTGCAAAGAGACATACCTTTCCTTCCAGGTGCTCTCCAATGTCACTTATAAAGATATTAAAGAGGACCGGTCCCAGTACTAAACCCTGCGGTACCCTGCTGGTTACCCTCCTTTCTTCACTGTGGACTTCGTTTACTATTACCCTTTGAGTCCTGCTGTCCAGCCAGTTTTTTATCCAGGCTACCACCTTGGGACCCACTCCCAGGCTGGCTAACTTGTATATTAATCTTTTATGTGAGACTGTGTCAAATGCCTTGCTAAAATCTAGGTAGACCATATCCACAGACCCTCCCTGGTCTACTACTTTGGTCACCCAGTCAAATAAATCTGTTAGGTTCGTCTGACATGACCTTCCTGCTGTGAAACCATGCTGTCTTGGGTCCTGTGCCCCACTGGCCTCTAGGTACTCAACAATTCTTTCATTCAGAAGTGATTCTATCATTTTCCCTACCACTGAAGTCAAACTAACTGGTCTGTAGTTTCCTGCCTCTGCCCTGCTCCCACTTTTGTGAAGTGGAATCACATTTGCCCTCCTCCAGTCCTCAGGTACCACCCCATCCTCCCATGATTTGTTAAAGAGAGTAGTCAGTGGTGTTACTAGTTCTACCCTTAGTTCTTTTAGAATTCTTTGGTGAATCCCATCAGGCCCCATTGCTTTGTCCACCCTCAGTTTCAAGAGTTCTTTCAAAACCCTTTCTTCTGTGAATGGACTGGTATCGACCCCCCTATCCAGAGTTTCTCTCTTGTTTGGTTTAGGTACCTCGTCCTCCTCTTCCGTTGTGAATACTGAGTAGAAATATTCATTCAGTATCCCTGCTTTTTTCACTGTAACCCTCTGCCCACATTCCCTCCCCTTTATTAAATCTCTGTATCCCTTCCTTGGTCTTTCTTCGCTCCCTAATGTACCTATAAAAGGTTTTATCCCCCTTCTTAACAGAGTTGCCTATCTTTTCCTCAGTTTGTGCCTTTGCTATTCTGACTGCCTTCTCTGCCTCCTTCTGCTTTAACTGATAAAGTTCTCTGTCCTGTTCCTTCTGTGTTTCCTTATATTTCCTGAATGCTATCCTTTTCTCCTTAACCATCCCTGCCACCTCTTTTGAGAACCATAGTGTTTTTTTTCCTTCATTTTGTTTTGTTGATTTGCTTCACACAAAGGCTTGTTACCTCTGTGATGGCTGTTTTGATTATTCCTCATTGTTCCTCCACCCCCTCTTTCTTGCCTGTTTGCTAGTGCTTTTCTGAGGCACTCTCTCATTTTCCCAAAGTCAGCCTTCCTAAAGTCCAATACTCTTGTTTTTGTATGGCTTGACTCTATGGCTGTGTTTATTGTGAACCACACTGTTTGGTGGTCACTTGTTCCCAGATGGCTACCCACTTCTAAATCTGAGATCCTTTCTCCTTCCCCATTTGAGAGTACCAGGTTTAAGATTGCTCCCTCCTGAGTGGGTTCCAACACTAGCTGTCTGAGGCATGCCCCCTGTAGGGCATCAAGAATGACCCTGCTCTTGGATGTGCCTGCAGCAAAGGTACTCCAGTTAACATCTGGCATATTTAGGTCCCCCATCAACAATATCTCCCCTTTTTCTGCCATTTTAAGGATGCCTTCTATCATTTCCTTGTCCATTTCCTCCCCTGAGATGGGGGTCTGTACACAACCCCCATGTGGATTGTGGTGCCATTTCCTGTCTCCAGGGTGACCCACAGTGACTCATCAACTTCCTGTTTACTCTTTAGTTCTGTTGCTTTAATCCCTTCCCTTATATAGAGAGCTACTCCTCCTCCTCCTCTTTTACCCACCCTGTCCCTCCTGTAGACTGTGTATCCTGGTATGTTGACATCCCAGTCATGGTTCTCTGTGTACCATGTTTCAGTGACTGCCACAATATCCAGGCATCCCTCTTCCATCAAGGCCACTAGATCAGGGAGCTTGTTGCACAGACTGCGGGCATTGGTACTCATCACCTTCCATTTATTTTTTATGGCCTTACCCCTTTTAGCCCCATCCCTGTCCTTACCATCTTTTTCGGCATTTATTCCTGTCCTGCTCCCTACTGACTTCTCTACCTTGGTGTTTACCTCTCTAACTACTGTGTTTTGTGGGGGGAGGCTAGGATTTCCCTGCTCCTTTTCAGTGCCTCCCAACTTGGCAAGTTTAAATGCTTGCCAATGAAGCATTTAAACCTGTCACCTAGGATCCTGGTCCTCCCCAGACAGATGCAGACCATCGCGCCAGTATAAGCCTGCATCCCTCCAGGTGGCTCCCCAGTTACCAATGAAGCCAAATCCCTGAGCTCCACACCAGTTTTTCAACCATTCATTGAATCCCATGGTGCGGAATACCCTAGCATCACCCTTGCCATAGACAGGCAGCACCTCCGAGAAGGTTACCGTGCATGCTACTTGTCTAAGGCCCCTCCCCAACTCCACAAACTCCTCTTGTACCACTCTGATCCCATTCACAGTCAGGTAATTTGTCCCTAGGTGGACAATGACATCCAGCTCCCTCCCTCATGCAGCTGCTCCCACGATCCTGAGGATTTGCTTCCTGTCCCTCCAAGCCATGGTGCCAGGCAGGCACCTTACCTCCCTATCCCCTTCCTCCCCCACTTCTACCCTCCTAATGATTGAGTTCCCCACCAGGAGTTGTTTCCTTCCCCTATGGGGTCTCATGCCACCCTCCCGTGGGTCTCCTTTGTGAAGGTTCCCAGCATCCTCCTTGGTCTCCACTGCAGGTGCCTCCATAGAAAAAACACTCTTTGCCAGAACAGCATAAGAATTGTGGAGAGGTACAACTGTAGGGATGCACCTCTGTTCCACCACTCTCTCCCTCCCTGAGCCCACCTTGGTCCAACCGTTGCTCTTTCTTGGCAACCTCTGAGATAACGGTGGTGGCCCTGGTGGTCCCTGGGTGGGGGAAGAGGTTTCGCGAATCCTAGCCAGGTCAGCCTGGAGATGGGCAACCTGCTCCCTCAGATCAGAGAGGTGTCTGCAAACAGGACAGCATCACAGCCTCCAGAATGTCTCCCGGAACACTGCTGTCCCATAGCCATTGCACTGCACCATTCCCATCTTGACTTATTTTGTGTCCCCTCTCCTGTTGCTTTGTATGATTACTGTCTCCTTCCTCTATGTATTTTTACACTTACTTTCCTACTGCCTATGTGCCCTTACAACTCTCGCCCTTCCTGTTCTGGGACGGGAACTTCCTGTAGTCTTCAGTAGTCTCCTTCTTCTGTGCTTGGATTCAGACCTCCAGCAGCCAGGGGGGAGAAAGAGTAATTTTTTAGGTTCCTTCAAGGTTGATGAAACTAATGTGTCTCAGTGATCCTTCCCTTCCTACTGCCAAACAGGAAGTTCCTGTTGTCATTCAAATCCAGTGGCTATAAAAGTAGAACTGGCTTTGGGTGGGAAGTAGGGTAATTAGTAAAAAATCTGTAGTTCTAGACTTCTGTTTCTTGCTCTGAAACCAAAGTTCTCTTCTGTCAGAAACAGCAGGAAGCTGTAATTGGAGACAGCTGCTTTTGTACACCTAAGCTGCTAAGCCACACCCCCAATTAGATTCACCCTCTGCTCTGACTCAGTAAATTAAGCTGATACAGACCCCTTCCTCAGAGAAACACACAGTGGCTTTCTTCTTATTTTTTACTTAAATGAGACCCCCTTCTTCTAATAAAGTATCTGTTTGCTTAATCCAAACATGTACTAACTCCTGCTGAGATAGAAGTGATTAATTAGTATAAAATCTGTAGTTCTAGACTTCTGTTTCTTGCTCTGAATCCAAAGTTTATACAGTGTATAAATAAGAAATGATTTAATACTGCCAAATTTTGATAAAAAAATAATGGTCAGAATTGTCACCGCTGTCATGCACTGCTACATTAAATACCAGTCATCCCATAAGTTCCCCTGTTGCATGCTTGCTCACATTAGGTACAAGAAAAGTAATGTTAATGCCAATTGTTAGTAATGTAATGAAAGAACTGTGCAAAAAAAAGGCTACAATCTTTAAAGGACAGACACATGATATACAGGGTACTGTACCATGGGTAAATGGTCTCTTTATTAATTGATTTATTTTACAGTTTTGTCATGAAGAGGATACTGAGATTGAATCAGCTTGTTTGCAGAAGTGTCCTGGTGAAAGGGGGAAGGGAGCAGTACAATTCAGTAATCATGATAATAATGGATACAGTGAGATATAAAACAAGACAGTAATACAATAAACTACATACAGTATGTGTTCAATGTGTGCTGTGCAAGTTAGACCAGTGGGTGCAATTAAAATACATCCATGTACCATATGTGCTGCACAAGGTGGACCAATGGGTACAGTGCAATATAAAACAGGACAGTAATAAAGTAAATTACACCCATGTTTAATATGTGCTGCATAAGGTAGACCATGGGATACAGTGTAGTATAAAACAGGATAATAATGAAATACATGCATGTGGAATATGTGCTGCAAAAGGAGGGCCAGTGGATAAAATTTACTGTACAACAGGATAATAATAAAATACCTCCATGTGCAATATGTGTTGCAAAAGGTGGACCTGTGGGTACAGTACAATATAAAACAGGATAGTAATACATTAAATGACATCCATGTTTAATATGTGCTGCATAAGGCAGACCATGGCATACGCAAGCAATAACACACAATGAGGTGTGGGTTACGTGCTGAAAAGAGCACGCCCAGGGGTGTACTAAGGCACGAGGCGCTTGCGCTGAGTGCCTTATGCCCCTGGGCGTGCTCTTATCAGCACGTAACCCACACCTCGGAGTGTGTTATTGCGCTCATAAAATGGGTCTACCAGTAAAGAAGTTTATTTTTTTTAAATCACATAAAAAGTGTACAGAGAGATTATAAAAAAATATGATCATATTAGTAGAAAAAAAAATAGTCCCTGTCATTGTGTTGTAATGGGATTGTTTTAGCATTTACTGTGATATTTCTGGCAGCCTACCCACCTGCAAGATAGTCAAATTTTTTTTTTAGTTTTTTTTTAAGTGTTTCTGTCTTATTAATGTTCACTGTGCTGTACCTATCCATATTCTGTTAATTCTGGACTGCTGCAGCAAGCGGCTCGGTTGAGAAGGGTGATAGCCTGTGACTGAGCTGACTGACCAGTGAAGAGTGACGTTTGGTCCCTCCCTTCTGACATTTTATTTGTTTCTGTATGGTTTTCTGCTTCTTTTACAGTGTTTTTTTGGGGGGCCTGATTTTAAAGCGTGACATTTAACTTTTGTTTGGGAGTTTTATTCAGTAAGGTTTCCCGACTACTGAAGTGTTACTTCCGGTTTTCCGTTTACGTTTGAATATCGTGGTCGGTAGTGTCATCAGGATTCCTGAATCATGATGATTTTGGTATGCTGTGTACTTATAGATGAGATGCATGAGTTGACCACTAAGAACAGACTTCCGGTTTTGCTGTCGGTTTCGGAAGGTATGGTTAGCGCAGTTACTGCGTAGAGATGGGACAGCGAAAAAAGAAAAGATAAGGTACTGAAGTTATTTTGCTGCTCATATGAGGGAAAGGAATAAATAAAACATTTTGTTTGGGTGATGTGCTGTGTAAATGGTGGCGCAAGTAAGAGGCATTGTTTTGGGGGATTACGGGAGGAACGAGCACTGGTATGTGCTTGCATGTGAAAGCGGTTTAAAGCTTTGGAAGGTTAGTGATATTTTGCTGTTGTGAGGTTGGCCAGGGAAGAAAAGTGCCGGTTGGCATAAATATCAGCTGGTAAGGACACGGTTGAAAGGTCCTTTCAGCCAATCATTTTAATGGATTTTATTGACCCATTTTATAAAGTGTAATATAAAACAGGATAATAATGAAATACATGCATGTGGAATATGTGCTGCACAAGGTGGACCAGTGGGTATAATACAATATAAAACAGGATAGTAATACATTAAATGACACCCATGTTTAATATGTGCTGCATAAGGCAGACCATGGGATACAGTGTAATATAAAACAGGATAATAATGAAATACATGCATGTGGAATATGTGCTGCACAAGGTAGAACAGTGGATAAAATTTACTATACAACAGGATAGTAATAAAATAAAATGCATCCATGTGCAATATGTGCTAGCAAAAGATGGACCAGTGCATACAGTGCAATGTAAAACAGAATAACAGTAAATTGAAATACATCCATGTACAGTATGTGCAGCACAAGGTGGACCAGTGGCTACAATGCTGGAAAAAGCAGGACAGTAATACAATAAAATATATTCATGTGCAATATGTAATGCAAGAGGTAGATCAGTGGGCACAGTGCAGTTTAAAACAGGATAGTAATAAAATACATCCATGTGCAGCATGTACCTCGAAAGGTGGATCAGTAGATGCAGTGTAATATAAAACAAGATAGTAATAAAATAAAATGCATCTATGCGCAATATGTGCTGCAAAAAGTGGAGTGTAGATATTGTGCAATATAAAATGGGAGTAGTAAAATACATCAGTGTGCAATATGTCCAGCACAAGATGGAACAGTGGATGCAGTGCAATATAAAACAGGAAAGTAATACATTCAGATACATCCATGTGCAATATGGGCTGTTCAAGCTGGATCACTGGATACAGTATAATATAAAACAGGAAAGCAATACGTTAAAATACATCCATGTGCAATATGTGCTGCACAAGGTGAAGCAGTAGATACACTGAAAAATAAAGCTAGACAGTAATAAAGTAAAATATACCCATGTGCAACATGTGCTGCACAAGTTGGACTAGTGGATACAGTGCAATATAAAACAGGATAGTACTAAATAGAGAATAATGCTTGTACAGGTGTGTGTTATCAGGATTTTTCACACACCTGAGGTGTGTCATAATCCATAGACCCTAAGAATGAAGCTCAAGGGGTTTATAAGATTATCACATGCCAACGGTGTGTGAAAAATCCTCATAAAACAAACCTTGCACTGGCATAATTTTTATGTTGATTGCGCGCATGCGCAAGAAACATTGTGGCAGCTTTCTCCAAAAGCAGGTTGTGGAGGTGCGACACTGTTGTGGCCAATGCCCCACAGCCTGTAAAGGCAGCACTTCCCCAATGCCGTGGTACACTGCTGCTGACATTAGTTCAGCCAGCGTGTCACCAACTTGTAAAAAATTAGACGCTGCAATCAGGGCCGCCTCATCATTGCAGCGTCAGCAATTCGCTGCAATGAGGGAGTGACCTGTCATTGCAGGGCGGGATCTTGAAACCCTGATATTGCTGCCATGTTCACAAACAATATTAACCCCCCCTTGCTTTTATTGTCTGTCAACGGGGTGCCCAATTCCCGTCGGCATAATATCACCCCTTTTTGTTGTGTGCCGACTGGGGTGCCTAATCTCCATCGCCACAGCGCCGCCCCCAAAAGAAAGACCCGTGGTATGCTGGGAGCCCACCCCAGCGCGTCATTACGCCCTGTAAACAAAAACGGTCCCGCCGATGTCTTTTTGTTTTAACCTGTAAAAATAAAACTGTCCCTCGGTGGTCTCCCTGCCCCTCCTGCAACCCTTGCCCACCACTCGCACCCTGCCTCCCCACCCGCCCACCCCATACTTACCTCCGAACTCGGTGCAATGATCTTCAGTGGACTAGGAACATGTCTGCACTCTTCAAAACCAACCGCGAACTGAGGAAATGCCGGTAAGCTGTATAATGGAATAAATGTTTTTTTTTTCCAACTTTAATGCATATCTCAGTCACTTTTTGGAATTTTGGCACCAAATTTTCAACATAGGGTTTTTGGGACCCCTCCTCATAAATTCTGCACTGTCATGGCGTTAATCAGTCCTGAAAGGTGATTTCACGGTCACTGCACGGAATCACCTTTCAGGGCTGATTAGTGAAACAACAGTGCCAGTGTTCATGAGGTGGGCTGTCAAAAATCCTATGTTGTAAATTTTGTGGAAAAAATCCAAAAAATGACTGTTTTACAAGCATGCATTGCGCAGTTGCTACGCACGCCTGTAACTTTGTGAATCTGCAATATTTTCATGCCAGATTTTCAACATTGGCATTTTTCACACCTCCATGTGAACAGTACAGCTGTCATTGTTCACATCCTGGCCAAAATGTGTTTTCGCACTTCCGGCGCAGAATAGTGCAGTCGCTGTGGGAAATCAGTGTTCAGGACAGATTAAGAAAATGACAGTGACACTGTTCATGAGTAGAGATCCTAAAATGCCTATGTTGAAATTTTGGTGACGATACTCCATAAAATGACAGTGTTACGAGCGTGCGTTACGTAGTTTGCATGCACGCTCATAATTTCGCAGATTTATAATATTTTCACTCCAGATTTTCAACATTGCCATTTTTCCACACCTACTTATGAACAGTACAGCTGTCATTTTTCCCATCCTGGCCAAAATGTATTTTCGCACTTCCAGTGCAGAATAGAACGGTTACTGTGGGAAATCACTGTTCGATACAGATTATGAAAATGACAGTGATACTGTTCACGAGCAGTGGTCCTAAAAATTTGGTGATGATAGCCCATCAAATGACTGTGTTACAAGTGTGGGTTGCACATTTTCCATGCACCCTTGTAACTTCGCAGATTTGTAATATTGTAATGCCAGATTTTTAACAGTGGCATTTTTTCACACCTCCTCATGAGCAGTACAGCTGTCATTTTTCTCATCCTGATCGAAATGTGTTTTCACAGTTCTGACGCAGAATAACACAGTCGCTGTGGGAAATCAGTGTTCGGGACAGATTAAGAAAATGACAGTGGCACTGTTCATGAGCAGAGGTCCTAAAATCCCTATGTTGAAAATTTGGTGACGAAACTCCATAACATGACTGTCTTACAAGCGTGCGTTGAACTGTTTCCATGCACCCTTGTAACTTCGCAAATTTGTAATATTTTCATGCCACATTTTCAACAGTGGCATTTTTTCACACACCCTTATGAACAGTACAGCTGTCATTTTTCACATCCTGGCTAAAATATGTTTTTGCACTCCTGCCGGAGAATAGCACGGTTGCTGTGGGAAATCAGTGTTTGGGAAAGATTAAGATCGAGTGAGTGAGAGGGGGGAGTGACTGAGCTCAACTGAGCTCTGTCGGGACTGCTGCAGATTTGTTTGTGGGTAGAAAAAGGCCCCAACGCAAGAGCCCAGTACAAAAGGGCAGCCTGCAGCACTGGGAGAAACAGAACGAGAGAGCGAGTGAGGGAGGGGAGTGAGCGAACTCACCGGAGCACTGTCAGGACTGCTGTGGATTTCTTTGTGGGCAGAAAAAGGTGTCAATGCAGGCAGGAGCCCAGTACAAAAGGCCAGCCTGCAGCGGTGGGAGAAACAGTACAAGCAAGTGAGACAGGGGGCCTGAGTGAGCTCAACGGAGCTCTATCAGGACTGCTGTGGATTTCTTTGTGGGCAGACAAAGGTGCCAATGCAGCCAGGAGCCCCATACAAAAGCGCAGCCTGCAGCACCAAGAGAAACAGAATGAGCGAGTGAGAGAGGGGGAGTGAACAAGCTCAATGGAGCTGTGTCGGGACTGCTTCACATTTCTTTGTGGCCAGAAAAAGCCACCAATGCAGGCAGGAGCCTAGTACAACAGGGCAGCCTGCAGCGGTGGGAGACACAAAACAAGATAGTAAGGGAGGGGGAGTGAGTGAGCTCAATGGAGCTCTGTTGGGACTGCTGCAGATTTGTTTGTGGACAGAAAAAGGCAGCAATGCATGCAGGGGCCCGGTACAAAAGGGCAGCCTGCAGTGGTGGGAAAACCAGAAAGAGCAAGTGAGAGAGGTGGGTGGAGCGAGCTCAAGCAGACTCTATTGTAACTGCTGCAAATTTCTTTGTGGGCAGAAGAAGGCGGACAGCATGAGCAGGAGCCAGTGAAAAGGGCAGCCTGCAGCGCCAGGTGAAGCGGAATGTGCAAGTGAGAGAAGGGGGTAGAGTGAGCTCAACGGAGCTTTGTCGGACTGCTGCAGATTTCTTTGTGGGCAGAAAAAGGTGCCAACACAGGCAAGAGCCCAGTACAAAAGGGCAGCATGCAGCGCCAGGAGAAACACAATGAGTGAGTGAGAGAGGAGGAGTGAGCGAGCTCAACAGAGCTCTATCATGACTGCTGCGGATTTCTTTGTTGGCAGAAAAAGGCGGCAACGCTGGCAGGGGCCCAGTACAAAAGGCCAGACTGCAGCGCCGGCAGAAATGGAACAAGTGAGTGAGAGGGAGGGGTGAGCAGGCTCAACAGACCTGTGTCAGGACTGCTGCAGATTTCTTTGTGGGCAGAAAAAGCCACCAACAGAGGCAGGAGCCCAGTATAAAAGGGAAGCCTACAGCGCTAGGACAAACAGAATGAGTGAGTGAGAGAGGGGGAGTGAGCCACCTCAATGGAGCTCTGTCGGGACGGCGGCGGATTTCTTAGTGGGCAGAAAAATGTGCCAATGCAGGCAGGAGCCCAGTTCAAAAGGGCAGCCTGTAGCGCCAGGAGAAACAGAATGAGTGAGTGAGACAAGGGGAGTGAGCGACCTCAACGGAGCTCTGTCGGGACAACTGCGGATTTCTTTGTGGGCAGAAAAAGGTGCCAACGCAGGCAGGAGCCCAGTACAAAAGGGCACCCTGCAGCACCGGGAGAAACACAATGAGCGAGTGAGAGAGGAGGAGTGAGCGAGGCTCACAGAGCTCTATCATAACTGCTGTGGATTTCTTTGTTGGCAGAAAAAGGCAGCAATGCAGGCAGGGACCCAGTACAAAAGGCCAGACTGCAGCGCTGGCAGAAACGGAACGAGTGAGTGAGAGAGGGGGAGTGAGCAGGCTCAACAGACCTGTGTCAGGATTGCTGCAGATTTCTTTGTGGGCAGAAAAAGCCACCAACAGAGGCAGAAGCCCAGTATAAAAGGGAAGCCTATAGCGCCAGGACAAACAGAATGAGTGAGTGAGAGAGGGGGAGTGAGCCACCTCAATGGAGCTCTGTCGGGACGGCGGCGGATTTCTTAGTGGGCAGAAAAATGTGCCAATGCAGGCAGGAGCCCAGCACCAGGAGAAACAGACTGAATGAGTGACAGAGGGGCAGTGAGTGAACTCAACAGACCAACGCAATCAACATTCGGCATTGATAAATACTTGTTTATAACTGGTGCTAGATTTGGAGAGAGACAAAAACTGTAAGCTGTTTTATGTCAGCAAGCATGTTTCTGAGCAACTGCCGTAGTCTCACAAATACAGTATGCTTTCTTTGTGCTTCAAAGAAGTGAGTGCACAAGGAGGAAAATACTGTAATAACCTGCTATTGAGTTGTTATGGAATTCAGTGGGTTATTACGGTGTTTTATCAGGACTGGAAATCCAGTCATTATAGGGGTCACCAGTTGTTATATTAAAATACATCCATGTGAAATATAATGCTGCTCTAGGTGGACCAGTGGGTGTTGTGCAAGAGAAAGCAGAACTGTAATAAATTAAAATATATCCATGTTTAATATTTGCTGCACAATTTGGACCAGTGGATACAGCACAATATAAAACAAGATAGTAATAAAATAAAATATATCCACGTGCAATATGTGCTGCACAGGGTAGACCAACAGTAATAATAAGAACACAGAGCAAAAATCAAGACAACAAATGGAGTAGACCAGAGTGTGATGCAATACAATCTCAGATGAATGCACGTGCAATATGTGCTGTACAGGGTAGACGTGTAGATATAAAACTTGTCAGGTGCAGAACTGTAACTATACAGTGCATAAAAACAACACACTGCAATAAACACAGCTGAGGAAACAGGTCGTAAAAGTATTTTAAACAAACTGTGGTCAGAGCCACAATGGCTACTGATGCAATAGTACCAATGTGATGTGACTGATATTGTAGCTGTATTATAAAATAGTTCAATGGAAAAGACCAGAGCCAGGATTCACAAAACTTTGCCCCAGCTCATACACAGTTTTGCGTGAGCAAGCCAGGTTTTGTGCTAAGTCGGTATTCACAAAAGCCCAGTTTGCATGCTCAAACCGGGTTTGTGCCAGGGCAAAGTGTGGAGGGGGACATGAATATCAGCACTGTCTGATTCACAAAGCATTTGCTCCATGCAACGGCCTCCTGCATGGTCCCCTTGCATTGAGCAAATACCGCCAACCGAGACCTTGCCTTATCCCATGCAACCCTACTGGTTGGCATACGTATTGCATACGTATTGTGGCACGCCCCCCATGATCGCAGGGCCAAGTAGAAAAACATACCATTCTCTGATGTCTAGTGGTCCCCCTCACCCCCATGATCACAGATTGACATCCCCAGTAAAAAGAAACAATCTCTCTGGTGCTAGTGGTACTCCCCAACCCCGTGATCGCTGATCGCTGTCCCGTGTATGAAACAGAATTTTCCCAAGTACTATTACCTGGTGTCCAGTGATCCCTAACCCTACCTGATTCCTCTCCTCATGTCTCAACCACTATTCCCTGGTGCCCAGTGGTCCCTCCCCTCATCCGCTCCTCAATCCCTTGTAAAAGAAATGAAACCCATTCCCTGACATCTAGCATACTGCCTCCCTATCCCCTATAAAAGAACCAAACGTCCTTCCCTGGCATCTAGTGGAACCCCCACCCTGACAGGTAGTGCCCTCCCACCCTGCTTCCCCCATCCTGAACCTGAGCTGGCAACCAGCACAGCCCTCCTCTCTCCACCATGACCAGCCACTGACTCAGCTGTCAGTGAGTGTGTACTGTATACTACATGCGCTCATTGATTGATAGGAGTCAATAAGCACGTACCATATACAGTATGTGTTCATTGACAGCTCAGTCGGTGGCCAGCCATGGTGGAGAGAGGAAGGATGTGCCAGTTACTGGCTCAGGTTTGGGATGGGGGGAAGCAGGGTGACGGGACACTATCTGCCTGGGTGGGGGGTCTACTAGATGCCAGGGAAGGGGTATGCCAGCCAAAAAGTGACACCTTGATGGCGAAACCAGAACAGCGAAGTCCAGGCAGTGAAGTGTGCACCAGTGACAGAAGCATCACAGCGATGGGAGCAACAGAGTGAGCTGCAAATTAGCAGCAGGTGCAGCACAGCGATCTGGCACTCTGTGGGACACCGAACATGTGCCCAACAGGCACGTCGAGGAAAGTGCGGCTCCCTGAGTGGATGTGCACCACAACAGCAACAACTGACTCGGAGGTGCATTGTGATGACCCACAGCAGGTGCGACCCAACAAGCCCCCACAGGATGACAGGTGCAGCTGATCGACACCCCATGCAGAACCCTACGGGCATTCACAGCAATCGGCATCAAAAGGGAGCACCAGGGGAAAGGGGAGCAGCAGCATCTGACGCATATGGATCGTGGAGTCATGCCACTCAAATATGTCAAGAGCGCCCGTGGCAATGATCTACTGGCGTACTGAGGATTACTGTACCAGTGGGAGCTGACCAGGGGCACAGTGACATACTAGAAGTGCATCAAATACCACATTGGGAGGTGTCTCTGGTCTGCGAGGACAGTGGAGGGCGTTGATGACGTATCGCTGACCAGGTGGCACAACTATGTGCCCGACAGTGCCAGCATAGCAGTTTGTTGGGTCCAAAACAGTGAGCAGTGGAGGTGACGTAGAGCAGCCAGCTGGTCGTGGCTGGCTGCTGCAGTGGACTCATGGATGCAGTTGGGGGCCACCTGCCTCCTATGGGCAACCTGAAGCAGGTCATCCAGAAGGCCCAGAGGAGGGTATGGCACACACCAGTGGAGCCCTCATTGCTGTCGGAACTGCATATACCCAACATATACTGGACCACAGATGCAGGGGAACCATTCCTACTGCACAACTCAGGTGGAGGGGAGGCACACTACCTGATATTCAGCACCAGACAAAACCTTGAGTACCTGGCCCAGTGCACAGCTTGGTATGCAGATGGAACATTCAAGAGCTTCCCCTGCCTATTCCACCAGCTGTACAGCCTGCATGGGGTGGAGATGGCAACAGTGCTACCAGCTGTGTATGTCCTTATGGCCAGTCAGATAGTGGGGTGCTACACAGCAGTCAACCACTCTCCATCATGACTGACTAAGACCTGGCCGCCTACAAGGCACTGAAGATCGTGTTTCCCCAGGTCTGTCTCAGGGGCTGTTTGTTCCATTTCTCACAGTGCCAGTGGAGAAAGCTGCAGCAGCATGGTACCTGCGCACAGCTCTGTGCAGCAGCATGGTACCCTCGCACAGCTCTGTGCAGCAGCATGGTACCCACACACAGCTCTGTGCAGCAGCATGGTACCCACGCACAGCTCTGTGCAGCAGCATGGTACCCGCACAGCTCTGTGCAGCAGCATGGTACCCTCGCACAGCTCTGTGCAGCAGCAGGGTACCAGCACAGCTCTGTGCAGCAGCATGATACCAGCGCGGCTCTGTGCAGCAGCATGGTCCAGCGCACAGCTCTGTGCAGCAGCATGGTACCCACACAGCTCTGTGCAGCAGCATGGTACCCTCGCACAGCTCTGTGCAGCAGCATGGTACCCGCGCACAGCTCTGTGCAGCAGCATGGTACCCTGCACAGCTCTGTGCAGCAACCAGTACCGGCGCGCAGCTCTGTTACTGGCAACATGGTACCCGCACAGCTCTGTGCAGCAGCATGGTACCCTCGCACAGCTCTGTGCAGCAGCATGGTACCCGCGCACAGCTCTGTGCAGCAGCATGGTACCCGTGCACAGCTCTGTGTGGCGGACAATGAACTCACCATGCACATCTGCATGCTGGCAGCACTTGCCTGCTTGCCCACAGCCAATGTCTGCAGCACATTTGAGGAGCTGCGGACCTGGGAATTTTTTGTGTTCCATGAGGAGGAAATGGTGCCCTTCCTCGACTACCATGAGGACACCTGGCTGGGATGTCTGAAGTGTTGTGTGGCGGTGGCCAACCTACCCCATTGACTGTTGGAACTCTTATGCAGTGGCACGGGACGGGTTACTCTGGGCTATTAACTCTATTGAGGGCTGGCACAGGAGCTTCAACTCCCTGATGGGGGTGACCCATCCCACCGTATAGAAATTCATTGCTGTCCTCCGGGGTCAGCAGCAGCTGACAGAGCTCAGGATGCAGCAGGTGGTACATGGCACAGATGGTGGTGGATCACAGAGGAAGGCCAGAGACTGCAGCGAGCACCTGATGGAAATAGTGGAGAAGTACAAGCAATGCTGCCTGTGGGACTACCCCATGGGCATCACCCTGAACATCCACCTGCAAGCGTAATGTCCCTTGGGACACAGACTGCTGCATGCCTGGAGCCTGGCTGGACTGTACCTGGTGCTGGTGGTGGGGTAGGGGATTGGGGATAGCACTGCAATGTCCAGCTGGTTGTATACTTGGCACATTAAAGCAGAGCACTACAGTATTGCCCCCATCTCTGTAATGCTGGTCACTGTGATAGTTGCTGTGGGGCAGTGTCCTGTATCACATGGACAGAGGGCAGGGGAGCCAGTTGCCCAATGCAGTACTGGGGGGATGGGCTGCCTGGTGCTGGATTTCGGGAGGGGGCTGCCTGATGATGTACTCCAGGGGGGTGGGTTGCCTGGTTATGTACTCTGGGGGGAGGCTGCCTGGTGCTGCACTCTGAGGGGGGGGCACTGCCTGGTGATGTACTCCAGGGGAGGGGCTGCTAGTTTGCCACTGTTGGTTGTGGGTCAGTGTTCCGGTCATCGTGGGGGTTGTCAATGCCACGTAGTTGCTGGTCTGTGTCTGTGGCATGGTTGTGGTTGCAGCTGTGCTGTAGCTTTAAATGCTGTTGCCGTATTTGTCATTGCACCAGCGTCGTAGATCCAAGGGAAGGGATGTTTGGTTCTTTTACACAGGATTGGGGATAGGGAGGGGTGTCCACTAGATGCCAGGGAATGGGTTTCATTTCTTTTACAGGGGATTGGGGAGTGGATGGGGGAGAGAGAGAGACCACTGGACACCAGGGAATAGTGGTTGAGATGTGGGGTACGGGATCGGGTTGGGGGAGGGACCACTGGACACCACATAATAGTTGTTGTACATCAGGCATGGGTGCAGGCGTGGAGAGGGAAACTGGACAACAGAGAATACTCTGTTTCATACATGGTCTGGCGATCGGCGATCACAGGGGAAGTGACCACTGGCACCAGGGAGACTGTTTTGTTTTGCTCCATCAATTGGCAATCATGGAGGTTGGTGGTCACTTGCACCGGGGGAGAATTTTTTTTTACTCGGGCCAACGATTAACAATCATGGGGGGGACAACTAACACCAGGGAGAATTCTTTCTCTTGGGCTGGTGATTGGCGATTTATTTATTTTTATTTATTTAAACTTTATTTACCAGGTAAGTGCAATGAGCCAAGGCCCTTTTTCATGCACAACCTGGGGCCATGTAAAGAAAGAAAAGCCAAGATGTTTGACAAAAAAAAAAAAGTACAACAAACACAGAACAGTATAAATAACACCACAAAGTTCTAATCATATACAGTAGAATTGTAAACTTTATCTAAAATAATAACATTGTAATTGGTTAAAAAGTTAATCCCTCAGGTTTGTTTTGAAGACTTCATATTCTATCCCACCCTGTAATGACCCTGGAAGGTTATTCCAACTTTTTGCAGCTAGACTTGCAAATGCACGCTCTCCTATCTTTGTTTTTGTATTTGGGATTGCTACTCCATTAATTCCATGTAAGCATAATGCCCTTTCTTCTTTTTTTAAATGATATAATTGATAAAGAGGGGAGTTTTCCCTCTGTCTTAAAACATTGTCTGTAAGACAGTTTAAAGTTGTGCAAACCACTCTTGTACGGGGGAAGCCAGTCAGTTTGCTGGTAAAGTATGCAGTGGTGTGTATGATAGGGAAGTTTAAATGCAAACCTACGTACTTCATGAAAAGTGGAGGTCAGCAGTGATAAGTCAAGTTTTGATAAATCTGAAAAAAGAAATGTATTATAATTTAACCTAGGACCTAGGAGTAATTATATCAGATGACCTAAAGGTGGGAAAGCAATGTGAGAAGGCAGTAAGGTCTGGGGGCATACTGGGATGCATAGGGAGAGGCATCAACAGTAGAAAACAGGAAGTTGTTATCCCTCTCTACAGACAGTTACTGAGACCCAATCTGGAGTACTGCATGCAATTCTGGAGACCCCATCTCCGCAAAGACATAGACAGAGTGGAGGCTGTTCAGAGGAGGGCAACCAAAATGGTGTAAGGTCTGCACCAGAAGACATACGAGGAGAGACTAAAGCAGCTTAATATGTATACCCTTGAGGAAAGGAGGGAGAGGGGGGACATGATATAAACTTTCAAGTATCTCAAGGGAATTAACAAGGTACAAGAGGGTAGTATATTTCAGAAAAGAGATATGCAGGAACAAGGGGCACAATTTGAAGATAGAGGGGGACGGCTCAGAGGTAATGTTAGAAAGTATTTTTTCACAGATAGAGTTGTGGATGCATGGAACAGCCTTCCTGAGGAGGTTGTGGAGTCAGGAACAGTGGGAGAATTCAAGAATGCATGGGACAGGCATAAGACAATTCTAGTGGGGGGTAGGAGGAAGTAAGCAGTTGATTAACTAGAATCTGCAGCTTATCCATCAGGTAGAGAAATGGGCAGACTGGGTGGGCCAAGCGGTCCTTATCTGCCGTCAAATTCTGTGTTTATAATGTTTCTATGTTACAGAGGCGATCAGAGGAGGGCACCACTAGCACCAGGGAGAATGTTTTTTTACTCGGGCCAGTGATCCGGGGGACACTAGCACCAGGAGAATATTTTTTTTACTTGGGCCAGTGGTCGGCGATCACGAGGGGCGCCACTTGCACCAGGGAGAATTCTTTGTCTTTACTCAGGCGGACGATCGGCAATCACGGGGTGGGGGGGCACTAGCACAAGGGTGCTTGGTAAACATACTGACACAGGGCTGCCTCAGGGGATGGGGGGGGTGCTAAACTCACCGCAGCCTATGTAAATGGGCCCATAATGGGCATGCAAATGGCCACATAGTGCCTTGCATGCCCAATGGACTAATTTACAAGACTGCTATAGTGAATTGGAAATAGCTCACCTGTGCTGTTCATTGCAGAGATGTACTCCTGACTGCATGTTGGTGCGTTGCTAGTGGGGTTAGCACTAGCAGTATTGGGGTTAACTCTCACTCCACCTGGCCCTATTCTCAGTTGGATAACATGGTGCACTATCCAACTGAAAATAGCAAGATTTGATACCTGGGTGAACGCAAAGTGCCATGCCAACCTTTGCACTGTGCTTTGCAATTTTTTGTGAATCTAGCCCCAGGTGCAGCATGTGAGGTAGAGAATTTTGGAAGCAAAGTCACAGTGAACAAGCCTGGTACAGCTAGCAGACCTGGATTTGATTCTTGACAGCCTCCACTTGGATACCATATGACCCTCAGCAAGTCAGTTAACCTGTAGTGCTCCCAGGTCACCCCTGTAAAAAATGTTTGTGCCCAGTGAACTTTACATGGTTAGCAAAGCATTAAACAAATATTACAAGATCTCAGCAGTACCTAGACACCTGAGAAAAGGCCAGAGTTTGGGCAGCTATGCTAGTGCAGTTACTGAATGGGTTTAAATGTGATTTATGCAGAAATACAGCATTTTATTATCTAAACAGGTCTCTCTATCCTTTTTCTCTCTCTACATGGAGTGAATGAGACAATATGGGGAAGGCAGTGCCACCCAAGTCTGTTTGCAGTGGGGGTGGGGGTGCATATAGCAGCAGTGGCTGAGCTGTCTCTCACGATAACCCAAACAAGAAGCACCTTTGCAGCATATCAAGGAGTCAGCACAGCTAAGTGGTTAGAGCTCAGGCTGTGACACTCGACACCCAACTGACCTGGGTTTGAATCCTACTAGTGCCACTTGCATGTATGACATGACATAGAAACATAGAAACATAGAATTTGACGGCAGATAAGGACAGCTTGGCCCACCCAGTCTGCCCATTTCCCTACCTACTGGATAAGCTGCAGATCCTAGTTAACCAGCAGCCTACTTCTTCCTACCCCCACCCCCCAGAACTGCCTTATGGCTATCCCATGCATGCTTGAATTCCACCACTGATTTTGACTCCACAACCTCCTCCGAAGGCCGTTCCATGCATCCACAACCCTCTCTGTAAAAATACTTCCTTAAATTACCTCTGAGCTGCCCCTCTATTTTCAAATTGTGCCCTCTTGTTCTTGCACACCTCTTTTTGAAAGATGCTACCCTCTTGGACTTTGTTGATTCCCTTGAGGTACTTGAAAGTTTCTATCATGTCCCCCCTCTCCTTCTTTCCTCGAGGCTATACATATTAAGCTCCTTAAGTCTCTCTTCATATGTCTTCCGGTGCAGACCCTGCACCATTTTAGTGGCCCTCCTCTGGACAGCTTCCATCCTGTCTATGTCTTTGCGGAGATTGGGTCTCCAGAACTGCACACATACTCCAGATGGGGTCTCACCAGCTGTCTGTACAGAGGGATAATAACTTCCTGTTTTCTACTGGTGATGCCTCTCCCTATGCATCCCAGTATCCCCAACCCTCCTTGCTGCCCTCTCACATTGCTTGCCTGTCTTTAGGTCATCTGATATGACTACCCCAGGTCCTTTCCATTTTGTTGTTGTTAGTATCTCACCCCATTGTGTACTCTTCCCTGGGTTTTTGTTTCCCAGGTGCATTACTTGCACTTCTTAGCATTGAATCTAAGCTGCCATACATTTGACCATTCCTCTAACCTTGCCAAGTCCCTTCTCATCCTTTCCACCCCACCCTGTGCATCAACTCTGTTGCAGATCTTAGTGTCATCTGCAAAGAGACATACTTTTCCTTCCAGTCCTTCTGCAATGTCGCTTATAAAGACATTGAAGACATGGTTCCAGAGCAAGTCACCTGCCGTCTTTCTGTGGCTGATTCTTTCCAGAGTTTCACTTGTAAGAGTAGCTAAGTTTGCCTTTCCCAGCCAGTACTATTATTTGACGTAATATCATATATAAAGCATTGTGTTCTAGAGTGTGTATTAAAGATGTGGTGTCAATCCAAAATTCCATTCTGTTCTGTTTAATTCTGCTTAATTTTATGCTATGCTATTATGGCCTTTATAAACTTTTGACAATAATCACATGTAGTAGAAGTAAATGAAATTCTTATAGTTCCTGGGCCAGGATAACTAACTTTATTTTGTAAAATGCTCATGTGGGCACTGTGTACCTTAAGGGACCCAGAATACAAACAGCATGTATTTCTGTATTTTCATCAGCATGGAAGGTTTCTGAGACTACAGTGGAAATGTCTACAGCTTTAAGCAGATCTACATTACAGTAACTAATCATACGGCTAGTATTAATAATTTCAGTAGCACCGTATTAATCTGTGCCTTCCTTACTCTAACTCTGGGAACTAGAAACCATTCATGTCTATACAGATAGAGTAACATCACTACTTTTTCATTAAAAACACCACTAACAGCTTAAACAGGTCCCTGAATGTGGGTAAGATCATGGAGACACTGTTCAAAGAAAGAATCGTGGCACACTTAGAATCCATAGGTGCCAAGGATCCAAGGCAACATGGATTCACAGCAGGGAGGTCATGTCAGACAAAGCTAATAGATTTTTTTTGACTGGGTGACGAAAGAAGTAAATTGGGGAGGGGAGTGGATGTCACCTACCTCGATTTCGGTAAAGCCTTTGACATCATCCCACATAAAAGGCTGGTTAACAAGATGGGTAGCCTGGGCATGGGGCACAAGGTGATAGACTGGGTTAGGAACTGGCTAATGGACATGAGGCAGAGGGTGGTGGTAAATGGGATCCAATCTGGGGAAGGGGGTGACCAGCGGGGTACCTCAGGAATCAGTCCTTGGACCAGTCCTGTTCAATGTCTTCATTGCTGACATTGCAGAAGGGCTGGAGGGAAAGGTCTGTAAATTTGATGATGACACCAAAATCTGCAACAGGGTGGATACTTCAGACGGGGTGGAGAAGAAGAGGAGGGACCTGGGGAAGCTTAAAAAATGGTCTGAGGAGTGACAACTGAGGTTCAATTCAAAGAAGTGAAAATAATGCACCTGGGATGAGGAAACCCAGGAGAGAACTACAGGATGGGGAGAGCTGCTGACGATCACCAGAGAAGAAAGGGACCTGGGGGTTATCATTTCAGATTGCCTAAAGGTGTCCAAGCAGAGTACAAAGGCTGCAGGGAGGGCCAGTGGCAGTCTGGTGTGCATAGGCAGAGGTATCACTAGCAGAAGGCAGGGAGGTAGTGATGCCATTATATAAAACTCTGGTGAGGCCTCACCTAGAGTACTGTGTGCAGTTCTGGAGGTCACACCTTTGGAAGGACATCGACAAGGTGGAGGCGGCCCAGAGAAGGGCGACTAAGATGGTAGAGGGCTTGCACCAGAAAACATATGAGGAGAGATTAAAGGACCTCAACATGTACTCACTGGAGGAGAGGAGGGAGTGGGAGGACATGATAGAAACATTCAAGTACCTCAAGGGCATAAACAAGGTGCAGGGGGAGACATCATCCAATATAAGGGAAATACAAAAACAAGGGGGCATGATATGAAATTGGTTGGTGGTAGGTTAAGGAGAAATGTGATGAAGTTCTTCTCCATGGAGAGAGTGGTGGACACATGGAATAGTCTGCCACAGGAGGTAGTGGGAGCAAGCACAATGGAGGGATTTTAACAAGCCTGGGACATGAATAAAGGAACCTTAGAGGTGGGATGGAGTGATGAAAAGCCACTGACCAGATAGGGTCAGAGGCCGCAAACAAGTGTAGGGCTTACAGGTAGACTGGATGAGCCTGGTGGTCCTTATCTGCTGACAATTTCTATGTTTCTGTGTTTCTATGTTAATCTGGTTCAGTGTCAGTTGGCATCCATCTGTATCCACCCCCCCAGGACGAGGCTGAAAATAGGCAGAATTGTCTAGTCCTTCTTTACCAGTCAACAAAAACTAAATAAATAAATAAATAAAAACATTAAGAAGACAATTACTACCCCCACCCCACACACATATGCTAGGATTTGATCAGTTGGCTCATCTCCGGTGCTCCAGTAATGCTGCTATTAATTTTAACTAAGACTGGGACTGGAAACTACTAGTAGTGTAGTAATGTTTCTGCTCTCTCTCACAGGGCACCTCTTCTTTCCTGAACTACTGCTTTCTCACATGGCACCTCTCCCAAACTACTGCTCTCTCTTACATGGCACTTCCCCGCTCCTGAACTGCAGCCAGCTGCCCCCTTCAGCCTGACTGGCCCTCCAGTCCCAACATTCTGGAATTACCGGGCTTACCTTATGCCTGGTCCAGGAGCAGAGCCTGCAGAGAGTAGGGCATCATCCT
This sequence comes from Neoceratodus forsteri, assembly GCA_016271365.2. Taxonomy (NCBI): domain Eukaryota; kingdom Metazoa; phylum Chordata; order Ceratodontiformes; family Ceratodontidae; genus Neoceratodus; species Neoceratodus forsteri. The sequence continues at coordinate 1,564,795,378 of CM057449.1, forward strand.
GCAGCCAGATACATTTTCTTCTCCATTTTTATTTGTCTTCCCCAGTTACACCGGGGCCCCAGGAATAGAGATGCATGTGCGTGGAGGCGCGCGTGCGTACTACAGCCCCAGTGATGGCCCCTTCCGCCCACCTGTCAGTTTAGCACCTGGCACTTCCTCTAGCCTGCGCTACCTCCTAGCCTCTACTGCGAGGCAGTCAAGAGCCGAGGCATACCACCTTCCCTCCCCAGAGAGGAGAGCTGCCTCTCGGCAGCTCCATCCAGCTCCACGCCCTCCCCCTCGCTGACCTCTAATGGCCCGTGCTCGTTTCTGAACACAGGTTGCTGGCACAGCGCGAGGTAAGGCATCAAGTGCCCTAGCCCTTGGCACCACCGGGCCAGCTCAGTTATGCTTTTTTAACAGTAAAGCACAGCAACCACTGTACTGTAACTCTATATATATTGAGCAGGAGGTAGGAGAGAGAAAGACGAGTGAAGAGCAGTGACCAGGATGTGGGAGGAACGAGAGAGACAAAAAGATGAGCAGGCTGAAGGGGGGGGAACAACAGAGCTGAAAAAGAGTCAGACAGGAAACACAGTCAGTGGTGAGGAGGTGAGGGATGTGTAGTGTCAGCTGTGAGCTGGTGGGTCCTGGATGAGTGCAGCCAAGTACAGCTCTTTTTTCTAGGGAATGGGACCAGAACGGAATGCCACCAAGCACATCTCTTTTGCTGGGGGAGCGGGACAGAAGTGCCACTGGATTGCCACCAAGAATGTCTGCTGGAACAAAGAAAAAAGTGGCGGGTGGGAGAAGAGGAGAGAGAGAGAGAGAGAGAGAGAGAGAGAGAGAGAGAGAGGAAAGCGGACTGATTTCTGCATACTGTAAGTGCTTCAACTCCACTCACTGGGTGGAGCATGGAGCAAACATTTGTGATGCATTAGCCCTTTTTCCTCTCCTCCTCCCGTTCGCTGTACATCAGCATAGCTCTCACTATGCAACTGTAAAACTGGATCTGGGACAGTTGCAGATATGGAATGTACAGTCATGAAGGAAGTATTTAAGAGTGGAAGGGAAAGGAACAGAGAGAATACAAGGCAGAGGGAACAGGAGGTAGAAGGCTGGATCAAATTACAAAAATGGCAATGAAGTACAAAAATTAAGTAAGGTGCAGATAAAGAAATTACCCGAAATAAACACAAAAGTACTGTGTGTGCACAAGGAAGGGAGGTGATGGAAACAGGTGTGGGTTGAGGGTTAGATATTGGCTTCAACACATCAAAGGTAACAAGTTCATCCCAATCTTGCTCAGAGGTTTTAAAGAAATGTAATACTGTAGTAATAATAATAACACATTTTAGGGAGGCTACTGGCTTGCAGTCATGCATACAGTTGAATCATAATCCAGCACCCCTCACCGTGTGCTGTCTTTTCCTATTTTTCGAGTTATTTCCTTAGTTAAAGGAGTAGGTAGTTCCATTTTTCATCCAAAAAAATGAATACGTGTGGCACCACTGACAGAGTACCCATTCACCAAATCCTACACTATTACAAATTATCCAGTACTCATAAGATGCTGCATCACTGCACATTTTCTCTGTCACCAGTACAACTCTCTCAAGTTTTTCTATTACATATGATTTTGAATGCGTCTAGTCAACCGAAGCAGTATTCTTTTCTCTGTGTTATCAGTACAGCCCTCAAAGCCTCTCCCTAGAATTTATAGCGATCAGTTGTGGGACCAGTACTATTTAACATTTATATCAGTGATATGTCGTGTAGGAGGGAAGGCTAGATGGTCAGTTTTGCAGAGCACTCTAAGACTGGACATGTTGTTGAGGCAGTGAATAATGCAGAAAACATGCAGAGAGAGCTGTACAGGGTGTCAAGCTTGGCAGAGGCTGCTGAAATGTGTTTTAACTCAGACTAGTGTAGTTATGCACTCCAGGTCCAAAAATAGAAAGGCAACATGTATCTTAGATGAGAGTCAGACACTAAAAGAGATCTAGGTGTAGTAGTGTTGAACAACTTATAGCAAGAACCTCAATTTGAAGAAATTGTTAGGAGGTATGACTATATCAGTGGCTGTATTAGGGAAATTTTTGTTTCCAGGGAAATGGAAGTGGTTATTCCCCTGCATCAGACACTGGTAAGGCCGCATATGGACTATTGTGCAGTTCTGGGCACATCAGAATAAAGGGGATGTGTCTGAGTTGGAGCATGTACAGAGAAAGGTAAGTCGACTAGTGAAAGGCATGAGTGGGAAGGCTTATGGGAAAAGAACTAAAGAACTAAATTTATTTAAACTAGAAAAGTGAAAAATAAGAGAGGATCTCATCTTAGTTTTCAAGGCAATAAAAGATGCTGGAGTGATGGAATGCCTAAGCATTACATAGTAAGAGAAAAAAAATGTGTCTAAGGGGGAACAGTTTGCAACTTAGAGGAGAACTGTTCAAAACTAAAAGGAGACCTTGGGTCATGCAGAGAGCAGCAGGGGCATCGAATGTATTCCCACAAGATGTAGTGAAGTGTGAGACCTTGGCAGTTTAAAAAAAAAGATTGGACTGTCATATGATCATAAGAGGGGTAGGGGTTACAGTTCACTGAGATAGTGACACAAAGGCTAAATTGGCTTTCTCTCCTTATTTTGTCTGTAAAACCTTTAAAACTATGAAATATGTACCCCAGCAAAAAGGATTCAACTGTGCCATCAACTGGGGAACAAGAAACTAGGAGAGGACAACCTCTCTCCTTTTAATCATTTAAATATATCAAAGGTAACAAGTTCAACCCGGGCATACTCAAAAGTTTTATATAGTTAATAATAATACCTTTTAGTTGGGCTGCTGATCTGTGATCTTGCAACATGCAAGCACTTAAATCAAAATCCAGCCTCCCCGCCCACACACACACACACACACACACACACATATTTGTGCTACCAGACATATTGCATATTTAAACAACCTTTTCCTATTTTTCTAGTTCTTACCTTAGTTAAAAAGAGGGTAGGTAATTATTCGCATGTTTCAGCTGAGAAATGAGTAAGCATGGCACCACCTACAAGGTCACCCCATTTGCAACGTGCTACACTGCTCTACATTCTGAAATATTTCTAATAAGTTGCAGTATTGTGCTTTTCCTCAGACATTAATACATCCCTTTTAAGTTTTGCTCTCCCAGATTTTCTTAAATGCTTCTAGGGAGTTGACGTTTTGAGCGTCTGTCTGTTATCAGTGCTGACTACTGCAACTCTCTCTGGAATTTATATACCTTAAAGGGAACATCCCCTCAGCCTATTTTCTGTATACTTTTGTAGTTTGTAAACATGAACAATGACAATGAGTCCCTCTCTTGCATTCCCATAATGTCATCCTAATTTAAATATAAATAAGGTCACTTCACTCTGTCTTGCCATGGTGTGAAAACCTGTTTGTCTCTATTGCAAAGGTCATAACCCCACTCATGCAAGCTATCATGGGAGTTGACGGTGCATACGTACACAAGCCAGCAGAAGTTATACTCTCATTCAGTTCTGTTACATGTCTTGTGAAGTCCTAGTATTCCCTAAAAGCATTTTTTTTTTCTAATTCACATACTGTACACTTTAAACTACAGAAAACAGCAGGGCACTTAGTATGCCTTGACAAGTTTCATGGCCAGCATAAGACATGAACATTGGGACTGCAGAGAACAACAACAGCACTGACTAATACAGTATAACTACTGCAGGCTTTAGCATCAAAGCATCATAAAATTCCAGGATGCCTTACATGAGTTGGGTCATAACCTTTGCAATGGAGTCAGGCAGGTTTTCATACCAAACTTAAGTACCTTCATTTACATTTAAATCCTGATGAAATTAAGAGGGTGCAATAGAGGCAATCATTGTTCATGCCTACAAACTGCATGGGTAAACAGAATAAAAGGCTGAGGGGGACTTCACGGTAACAAAAAGAATTACCTGTGCTACCAACTGGGGAACAAGTTACTAGGAGAGAATCATCTTTCTCTTTTAAAATAATACCTTTTAGGGAGGCTGTTAGTTTGTGCTCATGCATACACTTAAATCAAAATCCAGTGCCTCCTCCCTCACATATGCTGATTAGAATGTTTAGGATGTATCAAATGGGATGATCTTGTAAGTGGTGCCACACTTACTCATTTTACAGCTGAAACATGCAATTAATTACCCACTTTTTACGGCTGCGGGTGGGGCCTACAGCTGTTTTGCGATCTGTTGCTTTAAAACGGCCAATCGTGGCACCTTCCATTGGACTTTTGGAAGTATCCTTCTGAATAATACAACTGAGCTTGTAACACTCCGCCATGATTGACTGCTATGGAGTAACAGCCGCACTATTTCGGCTGTTACTTCCGCATTCCGGGGCAAGAACTGTGCATGTGCACCAGGCAGTTCTGCTGGCGCCACCATCTTGTGAATGACAGAATGCCATTCACTGCAACTATGCATGTGTGAATGCCGCGCATGTGCAGTTGCGTCACCGCTGCTTGGCAGCACTCGCTGTTCAGAGCTCTGCAAGCTCGTCACAGTCATAATGGCTCTGGCTAGAAGTTGTTACATAAAGTAAGAACTGGGAAAATAGGAAAAGACCATTCAAATATGCACGCCATGTCGGTGCAGCACATTTGAGGAGCACTGGATTTTGATTTAAATAAAATATTGGCTTAAAGAGCTCCTGACACCATTCAAAACACTGCAAAAATACATAAGAGTTAGACACAATGCAGTTTATGTTTTACATATTTGCTGTAATTCTTCCAGCTTTTTTTCCTTGTTATTACAGAGAATTGCATAAAAACAAGATCTCTGTCCTCTAGACTTTATCTGCTTTAGCTGTTTATCTACACCTGACATCATAATCCCCCAATTATGATGTCATAATCATCTCCACAGCAATATATTGTAATGGCATAGACAGAACTGTGATGTCAGGGGTAGGCAAGCAGTCAGTGCAGATTGGGCAGTCACAGCCGTTGCCAGGGAGGGGTTCGTCTGGTTCAAAAGAACTCCCCTTTTTGAAACTACCCCTTTTTTTCATCATTTGTAACATTTTTTTGTCATTTCTGTTTATTTTGTGACTGTCACAGAGTGCTAATGCACACATGAAGAACCCCAGCACTTTCTCTCTGCATGAACCCCCCCCCACCCCCATATCTGCTGCCAGTCAGCTACCTCAGTGCCATTAAGATGACTGGAGCCACTTTGTGAGTCTTGCTCCGCATTCTCCCCCTATGACTGGCTGGCCAATTGTAGCTCATGTCAGCATCATGAATGTGATCGGAATTCAGCATGGCCGCTGCTCACAATTCACACCATCAGCTAACACTCAAGAAAGATGGAGCATGGTGGCAGGCTCAGAGACAACATCTCCAGGAGAGCAAAAAAGAAGTAGAGGACCTTGACATATTATTATCAGTCACCGGCAGGTAAATTTTGCTGGCCACTTTTGCTGAAGATGTGTCCCTTAATCACTGTATATCAAGGGATAGGCTGTGTAGTTGGGCAAGGGAGCTGTTTGGGTGGGCGGGCTGAAAATGTAGAAATATATTACTTAAATCCCCCTCTATACAAAAAGCAAAGTTGTCATGTGTTATATGCCTATTTTAACTTTTCATAAGTTAAACAAAAGAGGTACCACAGTGGAAAGGCAATGCAAGTGTCTGGAAGGATCTGGCTGGGATCTACACTGCCACCTAACTAATTATGATGTTCCGAGAGGTCTTCACTGTGGTCCCATTTTCACTGGCATTCAGCTCCACTTTGTCTGTTATCTGTGTCAGATGCCAATAAAACAAATAAGTTGTGATAGGCATTTTCTCCAGAAGACCACATGTGTCAGTAGAATGACATTTGTCGCTACAATTCAGTGTTATGAACATACCCACTATACGTTTGGAAGCATGGAGGGGGTGGGATGGAGGGTAGGCATTTAGGAGATGGTAACTTTGCAGTGGGAATCCCCGCCACTGTCAAATTACCTTTCCCCTCACTCCCTTTATCATGCCTACCACTTTGGAGAATGGCGTGGGGGCGACAAGTGTAGTATCCAATATTGAACTAAGAATTATGTTACAGATTTTTTTCCAAGCAGGGTGCCTGGTATAGAAACACATAAACATAGACAATGATGGCAGAAAAAGACCAAAGGTCCATTCAGTCTGCCCAAGTTCCCTATAATCCCTGGAACCTATAGTTTCTACAGGGTACTAACCTCTCCATTCTCTCTCTGTTCTCATCCTTGGTCCTGTCACCCCCGGTAATCACTATTCCCTTCAATATGTCCCAGCCTTCTTGAATCCTCTGACTGTTTTTACACCCACCAGTTCAGCTGACAGACTGTTCCAAAGTTCCACCACCCTTTCCATAAAGTAATACTTCCTCACATCTCTCCTGAACCTACCTCCTGTTAATTTCCATTTGTGTCCACGTGACCGTGAATTGGTACTCAAGCTAAATAGTACCCCGCAGTTCACTTTGTTAATTCCTTTCACGAACTTGAAGGTCTCTGTCATATCTCCCCTCTCCCTCCTGGTCTCCAATGAGTACATATTTAGTGCCTTGAGGCGCTCCTCATAGAATTTGCCTTGCTGTCCCTGAATCATTTTAGTTACTCTGTGCCGCATGGTCTCCAACCCATCCTTATCCTTTCTGAGGAGAAGACTCCAGAACAGGGTGCAGTACTCTAGGTGAGGCCTCCCCAGGGATCTGTAGAGGGGAAGTATTACCTCCATTATTCTACTATCAAAACTCCTACCGATACATCCCAGCATCCTGCTAGCCTTGCTATAGACCATGTTGCACTGACTCGATTACTTAAATGGTATATTGAGTTGGGGATGGTGGGGGTTACAGTAAGGCATTGCGGGAGCTCAAATATGAGTTATTTAGACTTAAAATAAGCCACAAAAGTGCACCACAGAGTATACCGTAGTCCATGGTTTCTGAGGGCCTATCAGCCCCAGACCCCTGCCCTAGAAGCAAGTCAGCATTGCAGTAAGTTAGTAGTGTATGATTCCCAGCCAAAACCAGCTGCAGACTGTGCATTGAGGTTTAGTGTGTTAGCATTTGCGCACTCTCTCTCTCTCTCTATATATATATATAATATATATATATATATATATATATATATATATATATATATATATATATATATATACACACACACACATACATACAGTATACACACACTCACACACACAATCTGAGCCACCCAGATAGTAATAATTGTCCTTAGAGCAGGAGGTGGAGGGGAGCTCACAAGAGTTATTTTGCTTTAGAATAAGCCACAAAGTGCACCATTAGTGCTCTGAAATTATTTCTGAGTGCCTGTTTGAATAAGCGCTCATAATATACACAGTCGGCTGGGCGTGGGAAGTAAGAGGTAGCTGTGCCAGTAGCCAGCTGGGGAACGATGGGGGGTGCTGGGTGGGCTGGCACTGCAGGGTGGGGGGGTGAGGGCCACTAGACTACCAGGACATTGAAGATGCTTATTAATTTTATTGTGATGGGGTGGGGACCACTAGACTAACAGGGATATTAATAATAATCAAATGCAGATGTGGGGGCACTAGACTACCAGGGATATGTGCAAGAGATATTAATAAACATACATGGGGCGGCACTAGACTACCGGATAAAAACAGTCATATTTATTAAATACTCATGGGGGGGCTACTAGACTACCAGGGATAGAGAGATCGCTATGGACAGTATTATGATGGGGAGGGGCCGCTAGACTACCAGGGATAAAGAAAACTAAAGTTTTTTTTATTCAGATGGGGCAGAACGAAGCCCCCTGAGCAAAACTCACCCTTATATACTGTTGTAGGGCACTCCTGGGCTACAAAAACACATTTTTAAATCTGGCCATCTCGTCCCTCACTCGCGATGCATGATCACGATCAAAGAATCTCATGATCAACTAATTTGCAGGCTTGCGATCAAAGATTGTTAGTGAGCCATGAACAAAGATTTAAAAAGCTGAAAACTCTATTTTAGACTTATTTGGATGGAACCAAAGCCATGGCTCGATAGATCGGGGTCCCCTGAGAAAAACCCATCCAAGTTTTACCTCAGAAGTGACCCCTGAGCCAAGCTATTTGTGTTTTTCCAATCGTAAAACGGAAAACAAGATGGGGGACCTCGCGATCAAAGAAGTTTAAAAAATCCTCGGTGACAAAGATTCTTGAACCGTGAGGCTGCAAATTCTTTGATTGCCAGGCGAGACGATATAGCCAGAACCCCATTCTTTGTTCGCAAAACATACATATACATTTTCCCATTGACTTATAATGGGAACTTAAAGTGACATAACTTTCGAATGCCTTAATATTTTTTCACCAAACAAAAAGTGGCACGTTCAGCCACCAAAGCACTTTCAAACGAGCCATATTGCAGAGTGGCACACCACATGACGGCCGTGCAGGACCACATTCAGAATGCCAAAAGGTGCCTCCAAAAATGGATAATTTTGCATTTTTCAGTGCTTTCGTACACAAAGACCATCAATCTGACCGAAACACAATTTGGCAAATAAAGAGATCTGCTGTGCCCCAGTGTGCTTGCCAAATTTCAGGCAAATCCATTGAACGGGTCCAAAGTTATTAAGGCCCAAACTTTTGACTTTAGTATGTAAATGACTGCTGAACCCTAACTATAGTGGCACGACTGCACCACTATAATTAATATATATATATATACATATATATATATATATATATATTATGGTAGAGGAGCCATTTCTATGTTAAACCCCAAAACTTTGCACCTTAATAACTTTGCAACCATTTGATGGATTTGGCTGAAATTTGGAATACACGATCAAGAACCATAGGCCTTGGCATCTGCCAAGTTTTATACCAGTTGGATACACAGCTGCAGAGTTATTAAGCGTGATTTTCACGCGTGTTTACGCTTTTTCTGGAATTCTACGGTCGCGCGTACAGGTCGCACGGTTTGCGCGACCGGCCCGAAATCTTCAGGGAATGTGTGGCCGGGGTGCCTTTCAAAGATTTGGTGAAAAAATATTAAACGGTTAAAAAGTTATTCAAAAAATAATTTCCCATTATAAGTCAATGGGAAAAGTTAACAAAAAGTTCGACAGTGTCGCAAATGCATTTTTACTTTCGTATATGGGCCTGTTACTTTCACAAATCAGCCATTTTGTTTTCAGTTGGTGATCAGAAAAATGGTTGGCATTTAAATTTGGGACCCTCTAGCAACCTAATTCTTTTGTATTCACCTAGTCGGACCCTCAGGATGCTTGCCATCTTTATTTTGGTAAAACACCCCAGAAATATGTTTTTCAAATTTCTGGAAAAAGTACTTTCACAAATTACTTTCGTGCTCACAAAAGTGTCGAACTTTTTTGCGAAAGCTTTCACAAATTGCGACAGTAGTTTTCTACTTGTGGGAAAATGACAGCGATTCTTTGGCACTGCGCTGCAAAAGAACGGTTGGGAGTTTTGGGCTGAAATTTGGAGGGAACGCAGCCGACATCTCACAGATGTGTCTTTCAGTGTTGTATTGAAAAAATATTACACGGCGGCAAAGTTACGGCACTCCAAAGTTGACATTTTTTCCCATAGGATAACATTACGGCGCCCAGACAGAAAAATGCTTAGCTCCATAATGGGGGCTAAGTACAAAAAGTAGCTAGGACAGTTGTAAATAATATGAGTTTTAAATTTTTTTTCTATGTCATACGGTTCCTGAGATATAACCTATTTAGTATTCCAAGTCCTCATTTTCTGCTCTGATATCCATTATTATGCATATATTCTTTGTACTCACTGTCTTTCTCTATGCAGCTTTTGGGGAAAACCAGCCTGTGCGCTTACATTACTGTTACTGTTGCCCTTTCTGCTTGCTGTCCCGTACCCATTTCACTTACTGTTGACGTCTGCGCCACCATGTGCGTTATCCTTGGCATTTTCATTTTCGGTTGCGTTTCTGTTATTTTTTGCCATTTGTGTCTACAGTACTGTTTCTCTTTCTGTTTTAGTTTGCGTCACCATGCCCATTGAAATTTCCTTTTGTAGGCACCATGTTACTATGTGACAACACATCACGTGGCAGACTGTTCCCGTCTACACCACCGTGTGCGTTACCCTTTCTGATCTCATTCGCGCTTGCATTACCATGTGCACCACTGTTAGCGCTTCTGTTTGCATTGCTGTTCCTGTTACTATGCCTCAAGACATCATGTGGCCACTGCATTACATTCACTATTTCTTGTTATCATTCTCAAAAAGGAGGGAAATTAGAGGCAAAAATCTCAGTTTAATGCATTAGTTAGTGTTGTTCCACAGCGACAAAAGTGAGGAAATTTGCTGTTAGGGTTGAAAACCCCCTTGAACCCTACCCACCCCCAACCGGCATTGGGGTGTGCATTGGGGTCGTCGGTCCTAACTCTCACCTCATTCTCTCTATACTTCTGCTTTACACATGTGATGGGGTGAGAGTTAGGGCTGATGACCCAATGCACACCCCAATGCCGGTTGGGGTAGGGGGTCCAAGGGGGGGTTTTCAACTAGCCTTCACTTTGTCGCTGTGGAACAACCCTAACTAATGCATTAAACGGAGTTTTTGCCTCTAATATATATATATATATATATATATACACACACACACACACACACACACACACACACACACAATCTGAGCCACCCAGATAGTAATGATTGTCCTTAGAGCAGGAGGTGGAGGGAGCTCACAGATTAGTTATTTTGGTTTAAAATAAGCCACAGAGCATCTCATATTCCAAAGCATCTGTGGGACTGGCAGCCCCCAGACCCCTTACCTACACACTAGCAGATATAGTTGCAGATATTAAAGCTGATAACATAATATATTTGAGACAATGCCTTAAGTATATTACATTAACAGCATCTTGCTACCCTCCAGTACTGAATACATATGTTTTCACCCTGCAGCCAGCCAAATAATAATTTTGTTTAGAGCAAGGGGTGTAGGAGATCTCAGATATGACTTCTTTAGCTTCAAAATAACCCACAAAATGCACCACAGAGCATCTAGGACCCCATGGCTTCTGGGGTCCTGGCGGCCCCAAGACCCACCGCTTTTTTTAAAAGGTCACAGACTGCATAAAAAGAACCCCCTTGTGCAAATCCTGGCAATGGCCCTGGCAGTGATCCTGTTTACATACAAATGCTCATAGTAATAAAGGAATAAGAGTGAAAATAACAAAAACAGATATTATTTATAAGCTAAATTGTGTCTGAACATTACATTTTTGATATCAAGGAATTTTTAAGCAGTGGTGTGCCCAGCACTGAAAGCAAGAGGCAGACTCAACAGAATGAGCACTGGGAATGCAGTGGCTGTCCAGAGGGAGCAAAGTCAGGACTACAGTATGTAGAGAGGAGGGGAGAGTACATACAAAAATGGCACTGAAAGGGGCAGATATAGGAGGGTGGCTAAATGCAGGAGTAAGTGTGGTAGAGACGTTTTGTAGTGGGGTGTCTGCAGAATACCATGAAAGAAGAGGAACAGAGAACAGTGTATGTGTGAGTGTGTATGGATGTGTGTGGGGGGGATAGACCAGAAGAGGGGGAGGCTGGAGAATCAGGTGAATTACCCAGAAAAGGTTTTATATTGGGGTGGAGACGAAGCAGAAAGAGAGTCAGGAGAGTCAAGAGTAGAGCCTATTTAAATGCATTGGTACCATCACATGCACTGCTGCTTTAGGATTTTTAGCCTATCTTACATGTTTATCTAGTCCCACCTTCAATAAAGCAGGTGGGACTTCTAAGTATGTCTAGTCCCACATGCTATATTGCCTACCTTTCATATATGTTTATAGGAAGGCTTTGACTCTCTCAAATGGCTATAAGAGTGTCTAGTGCAGTCTTAGTTTGAGAACTGCAAACCAAACGTGAGCAGTTTGGTGCCCTAAGAACAGAAGAGGAGACACTCTTATAATCCAAAAGATTCATGTTAAACATTCCAATTTTATAATAGCTGGTTAGCTGTGTTTCTAACCAGTTTCCAGAAGCTGTCTATAAACCCAATGCACAAAGTATAGCAAAACCAGACTAACTTTGTAGTGGCTTGTGCCTCTGTTTGTTTGTTTGTTTGTCTGTTTGTTTATTGTTTGTTTGTTTATTGCTTGTTTGAACATGTTTTACAAGGTAAACAAGCAGAGCCCGGAAGACTTGTCTCCACTTGTGACCTGGGTGGGGGGAGGGATAAGGTAGGTCATAAGGAAGAATACACTCAGCCCCCAAGGGTTCTTAAATTTGGCAAATGTCCCTGGGTTTATTTGTGCTCAGTGCCACCATGTGAGAGGCTCATCATGTGTGCAGCACACAACTGCTGTCTGTACTGTATCTGTGCTTATTGACTGTGACAGAAACATAGACAATGACAGCAGACAAAAAAACTAAGGTCCATTCAGTTTGCCAGGACCATGACCCATTTTTAATGGAAAAATAAAATTCCTAAAAACCTATTCTGTTCTATCCTGTCCTATCTTTTAACTCTCCTGTCCTTTCTAGCTTTTCAAAAATTGATGGAATAACCATATTCCCATGGGACCTAGTAACTGGCCTCTCCAGTTTTCCGATTATCCTCCCCATCCTTGCTCCTTCACCTGTACTTCCCTGCCTTGCGCCTCATGCTGTTTTTGTTTCTTCTTTCTTTTTTCTTTTCTTCCCTTCTCCTCTGCAACACACTACATGGTGAGCCCACACCCACCATGAAGTCAAACTTACAGGGTCTGCAATCGCACACTTAGAAGTTGTTAAAATGAATATAATGTATGGAAGGGCATTGTTGCAAATGAAATTCTGTTACTACAGTTTCCTTGTTGTGCTGCAGTAGCAATGTCACAATGCTGCTGTGCTGTACTAGCAATGTCACTACTGCAGCATAACAGATTAGAACACTTTCATGTGGCACATTGTCCAGGAGCCGTGGCTGCTGTAGTTAGCACTGTCAAGTCATTTTGTCAGTCGATACTAACATGGCACAGAGTGATGGCAGCTGCAGTTCACTCCAACTCCAGTTTCTTTTTTTTTTTGTACTTTCTCTTTATTCTCCCCGTACCTGCAGTGCCCCCACTCTTCAGAGGACACATTTTTTATGGCCTTATCAGTCCCCACCCTCTTACCTGGAGCCTGACGCAGTCCATCCCCCATGTAGTCTTGATTACACCCCCCTGGCGGGGTGTGATGTGGGGGCCCTTACACCCCGAGGTCCTTCCTGTTTTCGTTGGGATGCCGTCACCAGGGCACGTTGGGGCATTGGGGATTGGGGCTATTGTGCTCCATGTACCGGCAGTGCTGCAGGATGTTTTTCCCTGTTTCTTTGGCGTGCTGTGTGCCCTGACATCAAGGCACTATCCGCTGATGTCCAGCACGCCCCCCTTATCACTGGCTTGGTCTTGCCATACCTTGGGTGTCCACCCGAGGTCAGACATGCGCCGAGCCCTGGATCCCCCCTTCCCCCCCCAGAGAAGGCGAGCTGCCCACAGGACGCCTCATGCCTCCTCCCTGGCAGGCTCTCCTCCAGCTCCCAGGCTCATTCCTCAACCCGGCCGCTACGCTACAAGCAGAAACCAACCACTGTTCCGGCGGGCCGGCCCTCCAGTTTCTTTTTTAAAATCAATATTTTCTTCCCATTTTGATCTTATGGTTGCCCATACACTATAAAAGATTATGTATGAGCAACCATACATATACAAGGCTGAGTTTAAATCTTGAGGTTTCCGTGGTAATGCACTGTAACCCGTAGGTGGCGTTATTCTAAGGGCTACTACCCCTGCCTGTTTGGCAATACACAGGTTGAGTGGCCAAAGTTCTCTAATTAGGTGCCTCCACCCAGACAAAATGGTATTGGAGTTGCTTATCTGCTCAGGTATAGCCCTCTGGGAAGCTATAACCACCAACCAACCCTTCTAGTGGCCTAAGAAATAACACAATGGTACATTCACAATCAATAGGCAGCAATGATAATGTGCTCACACCCATCTCACTTACCACCAGAGTTGGACCTGCAGCAGTTGCTCTGGAGATCCCCTGAAAAATAAGGTTAGCAATGCAACAATACAATATTAACACTGTAACCCTACTAATAATATGCACACTAGCCAGGTTAAACTTGAAAAAAGGACAGTTAAGCATTCAAACAACCCAATTATTTGTAATCATCCCCCTTATGAAGAGGGATTGATCCCTTGAAGTATGTATTTTGCATTCTCACAATAAATGTTACTAATTTACCTCAGTCTCTATGGTGTGAATCAATGCTACCGTGTGTTTTTCTGTACTGATTGAACACCTGCGTACCCAGTGAACAGTACATAAGGGAACTCCCTAAGGGTAACAGGGGTTTATTTATTTATTTAGTTTTTGTTTACTGGGTAAGGTGCACTAGACAAACATTTGCCTTCAGGCATGGCATGACCCAGGAGAGTACAAACCATTAAAACAATACAGTGCAAGACAATGATTTCAATATTAGAGTACATGACAAACTTAGAAAACAACACTGTGCATGACAATAAATTAAACAACAGAGTAAACAATATGGTACATGACTATCAACTGAGGAAGCATAGGAGAAAGGTAATTGGCAAAAAGCCAGGCTTGGGTATTCAAAGTGAGAAGCGCAGGGACTGTCATATATGGTGGCTAGAAATTGCAGAAGTTATGGTCTAGGCACAGAAGCATACTGCCAACTGTTGCAAATGTGAGTGGTACTGATTCCAGAATGCACAGGCAACAGAGCAGTGTCTAATGTTAGCAGGTATACTATTCCACAGTCTCAGGCTGGCAACAGCAATGGCTGTCTCTCCAAATTTTGTCCTGGTCCTAGGTGTGAATAGGAGATCAAAGTCTGATGACCTGAGGGGGAAAAGCATTACTGTAGGGCACCAGGAGGGAAGCGAGAGATAAGGGTGCCTGGATCTGTATTACACTGCGAATGATGCTACTCAGGGAAAGATCACGTTGAGCAGTAGGAGGTAGCCAACCTAGTTTTAAATACAGGGTGAAGTGGTGGGCGAGTCAGTTGCAGTCAAGGGCAGAATGACAGATGTTATTGTAAGCCACATCCCATTTGCATAATACAGAGTTCAAGGCTTTAGAAATGATAGGCAGGCTATAGTACAGCTTGGGAAGCAGCAGACCGCAGGCAACAGCAATGTGGGCAGATGGGGAGAGAGATTTTGGCTGGCATGGTACGTAAGTCCAGATCTGACATTAACTGCCTTACAGGTGGATAACACATGGAGAAAAACATCAAGAGAGGGATCAAATGTAACCCCAAGGTAATTAAAGGAGGGGACAGTGACCAGGTGGGGCGCCATCGTCACATGCCACTGAAAACAGAGTTGTGATGTTCTTTTATCAGTGGGCAGTTCTGAATAACATTGCCTATGACTTTGGTGGGCTCATTAAAAGTCTTTTCACCAAGAACCAGAACTGAGCAGCCTGCAAGTCAGCAGACAGGATTTTATTGATATTAGCCGCATTCTGGGAACTGGTGAAAAAGACCAGGTTATCAGCATACAGGAGAGGGGTACTATTGGTGAAGCAACAGTGAACAGAGTTGATGTGGAGGGAGAAAAAGAGTGGTCCAAGTAGGGTGCCTTGAAGGACGCCAGTAGTGACAGTGGTGGGATCAGATAAAGAGGATCCAAACCTGTCACACTGCTGCCTGTTGGTCAGGTAGCTTCTGAAACAGGGGAGGACATCGTCAGAGATTCCCAGAGCACTTAGCTTGTTACACAGTAGGGAGTGATCAACCATATCGAAGGCCTTAGTGAGGTCTGTTAATATGGTGCCATTGAACTCCCATTTGTTAAGAGAGCTAGAGATGGGCCGGCCCGCCGACGCAGCGGTGGGATTTCCGCTTGCGACGCCGGCGACCCGGGTTCGGGAATGGACCCGGATCACTGGAGGGCCGGCCGGGGGGAGAAGGATAGAGCGTCCTATGGACTGCTCTCCTTCTCCGGGGGGAGGGATGGGAGGCGATCGGAGCCTGCATGACCCCTGGCGGAGGCCGGGAGTCGTACAGTTGCCGACATCAACAGTTCATACTGGAGGCGGGGCAGGACACTTTGCATTATTGCACGTCCTCGCCTCCCAGATAAAGGAAAATGGGGAAAGCCGCCGAGAGCCATTAATGAAGCCCATCAAGTGCTTGAATTAGCCCCCCCAGGCCAGCCCCCCTGACCTAGTCCCATGTCTGCGGCATGTGGGCCCAGTGCCGCAGCCCCACCGTGGGGGGTAAGCCACGGGGTATCAGGAGGGGGCCCGAGGCCAATGTGAGGGGGTGGAAGCATGAGTGGGCTGATGTCGTGGGCTTCCGACGGCTAGAAGGCGTAAAAAGAAAATGGAAAAAAAAAAAAAAGAGAGAGAGCTAGAGATACTATTGATGAGGATAAGCAGAGCAGTGGTGGTACTATGGTGTGGGGGAAAATCATGCTGGGGTGGGGAGAGGAGATTATGGGTAGAGAGATAAGTGGTGAGTTGGGTGGAGACAATTTTCTCCAGGACCTTTATGAGAACTGGTAGAACGGCAATAGATCTTTAGTTGCTAATAATTTTGTTGTTACCTTTTTTTAACCCCAGGCACTATGTTCAACTTTTTCCAGATAGTTGGTACAGTATTTGTGGTGAGGGATAGGTTAAAGTGGTTACCCCACCCCCCGACAGCGACATTTCACCAGACAGGTCCCCCACAGTGACTACAGTGCCATGCCACTGTGGGAAACCCGCTAGCACCAGGTGCTGTCTGTCTGGTGTCCTGCACCCCCCAATCAGCTCCGACTTGGAGTTGATAATCCTAAAGAAGGGGTGGTGTGGGGGGTTCGGGGACAAAGCCCCCAAAGAAAACACATAAGCCAGTGGGAACCAGCAGCTGACTGCAGAATGCGGTCGACCTGCCAGTGTCGCTGACAGGGCGTTTGACAAAAAGTTTGTTGAGCACCTGTCATGGATCTGGTTAAAGAACCACTGACACCTTAAGAAGAATTTTGAGAAACATAATATTTGGACACAAAGGAGCTTGTATTTCTCATTAGCTCTGTATTTCTCACCCTCAGTATTTATTACTGAGGTCATATGCATGAAAACAGGATAGCTGCTCCATGACAGTTCATCGACCCCTATTGCTTCTTCCCAACCTGATGTCATTATACACTGGTTGTGACATCACAGTTACTGCTATGGCAACAGATTGTGATGTCAGAACAGAGCATTATAATTTCAAGTAGGGAATAAGCTATAGAGGCAGATGAGCTCTAAGGGATAAGGATCTTGTTCTTGTGGAAATTTCTTCAGTAATAAATAATGGAGAGTAGAACTCTATAGAACATATATGAAATACAGGCTGAGTTGCATTTAAAAATTATGTTTTCCAAAGTTTTCCCAAAGGTGTCAGCTGCTGTTTTAAGATTCTAGTTAGTGGGGAGGTAAGTTCATAGCATAGGCTGACAGTCTGAGGAGTCTGGGCTCGATTCCGTCAGAGCCGGCAGATTTAGATTCCTGGATATGCCTCAGAAGTTTGTACACCTCAGAGACTCTTACAGGTTTTAGGTGAACAGGAGGATGTTGCACTAGTTTAGTAGCAGAGGGTGAGGTCTGGCAAGACGAAGAGAGGGAAAAACCCTCAGTGTAGGCTGTGGAGTCCGAGAAGAATTTGTTGAATGCTTTTGAGATTGTGCAGGGGTTATTGCAGTTTATACACATCCCAACATCAACATCAGTAGGGGTAGGGGTTCCATCCTGTCCCAGGGTTTTTTTGATACAACTCCAGAACCGTCGGAGCTGGAGTTTACTAGTGGGGAAGTCAAGTTGTGTTTTACAGAAGCAGGTTTTGCTCTGTTGAATGGCCTGTTTACATTTGTTTCTAAGGTTTCTGTAGGTAGTTCAGTCAGAGATAGACCTGGTAGCCTTGAAAGTAGACCAACTTTTGTCTCGCTTTTTTAGAAAGGATAATAGAGGGTGGTCCAGCCATTTGGTTGTCGGACCATGGACCCTCCTAGTGGTGAGGGGGAATATTTGTCCTGGAGACTTGCAAATGTAGTGTTGAAATGAGGGACGGACTGATCAATATCAGAACTTGCCCACAACTAAGACCAGTTGAGGTTGACTACTTCAGTTTTAAAATGGGAAATGTCTAAGTGAGAAAAATCACAAAAGTGAATCAGGTGGGGGGGGCTTAGTGACATTCACCCACCATACACAGTAGACTGGGGAATGGTCACTGATGGAGTCTGGGAGTACACCTGAACTGGTTACTCTAGCAGTGTTAGGGTCTAGCACCCAGTGAATGAGGGTGGAGCACTGCCCATTTTTGGAGAGCCTGGTAGGGTGAGAGATTAACTGAGTGAGGAGGAGCTTGTTTAAGGATAATTTGACCAAAAGCCTATTAAATTTTAACCATTCAGTGTTTAAATCACCAAGCAGGATTATCTCAGTGTCATGGACAAGGGGACCAATAGTACTAATTAGAGTTGGGAGTGCTTGGTGGCTAGTGGCAGATGATAAGTAAACACAAAAGATGTGAATTTTCTTGGGGTTAGGGTAGCGTGACACAGTTCAATGTTCGGCCCAGTTGAGGGGGGAGCTTGGGGAAGAGACATTAAAGTGGGCCTTGCAGTATATTGTTGTGTCCCCCCCCCTTGCTAAGAGAAGGCCCTGTCATATCTTATGAAGTTATAGCCTGTTAGAGTACAGAGAATATTGAGCATAGTAGGTTTTAGCCCAGTTTCAGAGACACAGAGAGTATCAGGCTGATAGTGGCAAGCCCAATCAGTGAGCTCATCCAAGTTGTGGAGGAGACTTCAAACGTCAAGGTGGACTATTTTGAGACCTTTTTGACTTTGCCAAGGGAGGAGGGAGAAAGGAGACAGGGACTGAGCAGGTCCAGCATTGGGTTCAATGTCTCGAGCAGCCAGTAAGAGGGATAGAACCAGAAGGACATTGACTTGCAGATGAACTCTCATAAGGGGAAAACGCCAATGAAATTTGTTGAGGTACCAGGATATGAGATACCGGGTTTTGGGAGTGAGTAGACAAAGATAGTCCATACTCCACGTTCTGACTAGGGCATTGGACATGGCAAAATCATAGTGAGTAGGTGGGTTACTATCAATATAAATTAAGGCTGACATTGTACCAGTAATAAGGAGGCAGGTAGTAAGGGCAATAGGGGAGGCAAATAACTAATAGAACTGTGCCATTTTTATGGGAGCTAAAGGGACCCAGAGCAACAAGGGTTTGGAATACACAGCAGCGTAGAGTATTCCCAACCCCTATTGCTCCGGGAATAAACAGCAGTGTACAGCAGCTAAGTAAACTAGGAAATGTGTGCTACACACTGTGCTACACAGCAGTGCATAAACTAAGTACTGTAGTTATGTAAACAACAGCAGTTTCAAAACACAGCAAATAGGAAATAGTTCATAGGTTCATAGGTTTTATATGAGTTCAGTGGGTAAGATAACCCTTAGTGGACTCGCCACCACCATTGGTGGAATTCAAATTTAATTTTACCCATATGTAGATCTAAATTTGTCTTAAAGGAGTCCAATGTGGTACTTTGTACTACATGCACAGGTAGACTATTCCAAATATTAACCACTCTTTGTGTGTACCACTTGTTCTTTTTCGAGTATTATTATGGGTACCTTTTAGTTTTAATGAATGTGATCTAGTGTTAACTAATGACTGATTCATAATTAGGCCTATTGTGTCAAGGATGGCGTCACTATTCATAGCTTTATATGTAAGGCATAAATCTCCACGAATTCTTCTATATTCCATGGAGTAAAGTCCCTACATTTTCAATCTAGATGTATAATCATTTCTTTTTAATGCATAAACCTTTTTTGTAGCTTTACATTGTACTTTTTTATGAGTATTTTATTTCTTATCAAACATGGTGAGACTACTGAAGAACAATATTCCAAATGAGGTCTAACGAGTCCGATATACAAAGGAATAATTACGTTTTTATCTCTACTTTTTATATTTCTAAAAATGCAACTTAGTATTTTTGCCCTTTTTTTAACTGCTTTGATTATGTGGGGATCAAAAATGAAATCTTTAGAAATTGTCACACCTAGGTCTTTTTCCTGATCAGTTGTTTGAAGATCGATGTTGTTCATTGTATATGTAAAGGAAGGGTTATTCTTGCCCAAATGCATTACCTTACATTTTGATTCATTAAACAATAGATAATTTTTTTTAGTTTATAACTCCTTAACTTTTGTAACTGATGTTTGGTATAGTTCACGTAGTATACCTTTTACGACAACAGGTACATAGGAGTTAAACAAAATATGAGCACCAGTAAGAGACTATTAATGAAGTTCTATTATTAAACACAGAACAACTGCAGTTCAGCCTAAGCAATAGAGGCACTTATGTTTCCAGACACCTATGGTACAGCTGTAGACCCCCAATAGGATAAAGCAAGCGTAGCAGACAGCAGTAATATGGACCGGCCCATTGGCACAGTGGTTGGATTTCCGCTTGCGATGCCGGCGACCCAGGTTCGGGAATGGACCTGGATTGCTGGAGGGCCAGCCGGGAGAAAAGGATCAAATGTCTCTTGACTGCTCTCCTTCTCCGGGAGGGAGGGAGGGAGGGTACGTGCGGTTGGTGCAGTAGCGACATCCAGCAGAGGCTGGGTTCACCACATGCACTGACACCCACCTGAATCAGAGGCAGGGTGGATGCTGGCCATCATTGCACATCCCCGCCCCTGCATACAGGGGGAAAAACACTGTGTCCCCGGCTGTCTGCATGAAGACCTGCCCCCGGGCCTTGATTAGCCTTCGCCACCAGCTCTCTGACCAGTTACTAGTGTCACTGCACTGAAAGGGCCACAGTGCCTTGACCCCCGCCCTCTGGGGGCAAGCCAAGGGTGACTGGGGTGTGCATGCAATAGGCAGAGGTGGAGTTGATGGGTCCATGACCAGGATGGACACTGATGACTGGAGGGGCACACAAAAAGTAGTAAATAAAGACAGCAGTTATAAGCAAGCAGATTGTGAACAAGGTTTATACAGCGGTCAGCCATTTGGGAGAGCAATGGGCTACCATGTAACCTATTCTCAAAACAGCACTTTTTTCAAAGTTATCTGCTCCAGGAGTAGTCCTGCCTGTGGGAGCCTGACACCTCCAGGATAGATTAGCAGAACATTGATGAAGGACACACATAGGTTTTACTCTCAAGTTAAGAGCAGGTCTGGTGGCTGAAGGCAGCGTCTCTGGCCTATGGTTGTTGCCACGGGTGAGGTCCATGGTAGACTCTGACACCCTTATTCCATGGCTCTTAGTCCATCAGTCCACAACACGGAGGTCCACTTACGGAGACAGTCCTGAATATAATGGTCAGAGGGGGCTGCCTCCCCTGTTGTGCTTGGAGGAGGCAGGGTTGAGTGGCATGGTTTGTGTCCCCAGTCATTCTATTCCCGGTGGGTCATCTGCTGTGGCAATCATTGGGGGAAAGTGGTGTAGTCTGGCAGAACATCCCTCACAACTCCTGGATGCTGTGCCATGCTGCCAGGAGTGGCTGAAGATCTGCAGCAGGGAACAGTGCAGCAACAAGTTAAAGTAGTTTGAGTTTCCTGCAGCAGCTGCCTCCCCTGTTGTAACTGGAGGAGGCAAGGGAGAGTGGCATGGTCTTGTCCCGGTCACTCTGTTCCTGCTGCATTTCCACTATGGTGATCAGTGAAAGTGGGATGGGGGGATGTAATCTGGCAGACCTTCCTTGTGATCCATGGATGCTGTGCCATGCTGCCAGGAGTGACTAAAGATCTGTGGTAGGGATCAATGCAGCAACAAGTTAAAGTAGTTTGAGTGTCCTGATGTGGCCACCTCCTTTGTTGTGATTGGAGGAGGCAGGAGAGAGTGGCTAAAGCTTACTAGTACCAGAGGGAAGTGGATCCTGTACAGTACCATCAGACGAAGGGCACTGTTATGGTGAAGGGTGATTGCTGATAAGCCAGACATTCTTAACGATATTGTAATTTTGCTTTAACCCTTACCCTTCCCTTCAAGATCCTGATCTGTTGCATAAAAGCCATTGTTACTTTGTGGCATTTTAACCCATGAGCATATTATTTGTAGAGCATAAATAATTATGTGTGTGGTTATTGTGGCAGGTAGGGGGAGCTCTGTGTGGGGAGAGTGGGTGGATACTGCATTCCAGGGGTTGGTACTGGACTTGTCACCACACCCAATATAATTACTCTTGATGGAGGCACCGTTCAACTAATAACCAGTTGAGACCCTGAACCCTATAGGTAGAATTAAGAACTCAGGCCTCTCAACCTTAACAATGCCCTTTAGGCAGGGGTAATGACGGTCCTGCAGACATCAGGACCAAACCCCATGGAGACTAGGCCACTCTTGCAAACCACTTGAGCTAGATTTTGAGGTCATCATGAACCTCAGTGTGTAAAAATACCTTATTACACATGGCCCCTCATACGTTATTTTAAATGTAAATTGCTGCGTAATTATCACAGAGAGATTACTGTTAGAACCTACTTTCAAAGTGAAGCAGAAAAAAGCTGTTTTTCCATGGAACAGAATAACGGCACTCAATATGGCTGTGGCACACAAGAAGAACTCTTATGGCCATGATTGCTTCTCGCTCTGCAAATACTCAGTCATAACTGGTTGGTGGTACTATAGTGAATTATGATGCTATAATGCTGACTACAGAACAGCAGCAGGCATACTCTCCTGTCACCGCTTGTCAACATCATAAAACACAGTGCAGATAAAGCATGTTGTGAACATCAGCAGCATATCGCTACAGGTCAGCAGTTGCCATACTAGAGAAGGGCCTAGGGACTGGGCCATCTAAGATGATCCCATTATGCCATAAAATAGATTTGTTCTTATTGATCTTGACACAACCAGTACAGATCTTAGAGCAGACTTCTCCACACATTATTGTCATTTATCTGAATCCTTAGCCTGGCCTTTAGTGTCTGCCTGATGCCTTAAAGGGGAACTGCAATGAAGCTGACTCATTGTTCCTGTAGAAACTGTTTTTCAAATATGAGTTCCAATTCAGTTATTATTTACTCTCTACTGATCTGTTAGTAAGCCTATTTAAATTAGTCAAGGGAGGTGGTGGAGGAAAAAGGGGAGGCAGAACTGCACCGCCCCAGCTGAGATAGATAGTAGGAGATGCGGGGGAGAGTCCACCAGGTGCAAGTTAATCAAAGAAGCGGGGGCTTAGCAAAGGAGGAAGGAGGGAAAAGAAGCAGTGAAAGGAGAAGGGGAGGAAGGGGAGCAAAAGGAAACAAGAGGAAGCAACAAGCAAAGAGCTAACAACATCTGGAAGGTCATGTGTGCTAATGCTGGAAGTCTGGAAATAAGATCCCAGATCTACAGGCCATCATAGTGGAGGCTGACCTGGATATTGTGCCCATTAACGAGTCATGGTGCACTAACAACCATGACTGGGACATGGCCATACCAGGCTACATTTAAAAAGGACAGGGTGGGAAGGAAAAGAGGGGTGTGGTGCTTATGTGAAGGAAAGCATAAAAGCAACATAAATACAGGGAATTCGGGGGGGGTAGAGGTGTTGTGGGTCACCGTCACACCAGAAAATGGGGCCACTATCCAGACAGGCACAACCTACTGGCTTTAACACAAGGGGAGGTGTTAGATAGGGAAATGTTGGAAGCAACTGACAAAATAGCTGAAAAGGTGGAGGTGGTACTGCTAGGGGACTTGAATCTGCCAGCTGTAGATTGGAGCCTCCCAGCTGCAACTTCAGCTAAAAGCAGGGACAACCTGGACTCCCTGCAGGGTGCATTCCTCTAGCAACTAGCCAGGGATTCCACTCATGATCGAGCAATAATGGACCTGGTGCTTACTAACAGGGACAGAATTGCAGACATCAAGTTGTGTACCCATCTGGGGACCACTGATCATCATACAGTGTGGTTCAACATAAGAACAGCTGTGAAATCCAACCACACAATGACGAGAGTCTTGAACTTCAGAAGGACTGATTTTATAAAGATGGGTAAATGCCTCGGGAATGACCTGGTAGGGGGATATGACCTGGGGAAAGGAGGAAAAGTGAGACAAAATAAAAGAGGGCATAGTGAAGGCAACAAATCTCTGCATCAAGCAAGTAAGCAAAAGGAAGAGGAGAAGACTATGGTTCTCAAAAGAGGTGGCAGGAAAGGTAAAGGCTGGAACAGTAGTATTCAGAAGGTATGAGACACAAAGAGAAGAGAATAAGGAAGTACGTCAGGAAAAACAGAGGACGGCAGGGAAAGTATTAAGGAGCACAAAGGCACAAACTGAAGAAAGGCAGTATCAAAAAGAAAAAAGACTTTTTCTAGGTATGCTTGGGGGGAAAAAAAGGAAGACTAAGGGAGAGACTGTAAGGTTAATGGGGGGACTGTATGGAGGAGGATCAAGAAAAGACAGACATCCTGAGCAATACTTCTGCTAAGTGTTCACAGTAAAAGGAGGAGGGCAGGGACTGCAAAAAAGCATCAGGAGCTTTGATGGGAGGGAAGTGGACACTAGACCTTTCTCTGCAGAGTGTCTAGAAAGCACTCACTAACCTGAAGGTGAACAAAGCTATGGGGCCAGACAGGGTACATCCAAGAGTGCTGATGGAGCTCAAGGAAGTACAGCACTAGCTGCACCTCTGACAGATCTAACAGATCACTGGAGACCAGTGTGGTCCCGGAGGACTGGAGAAGGGCAGATGAAGTCCCACTTCACAAAAGTGGTAGCAGGGAAGAGGAGGACAATTGTAGGTCTGTCGGCCTGCATCGGCGGTGGGTATGTTAATGGAAACACTAGTAAAGGAAAGGATTGCAGAATATCTGGAATCCAAAAGGTTACAGGATCTGAGGCAGCATGGACTCATATGAGGCAGATCATGCCAAACAAGTCTGAAAGATTTTTTTGACTGGGTGACCAAGGAGTTAGATCGGAGTGGAGTGGTGGACGTGGCCTAGCTGGATTTCAGCAAGGCCTTCAACTCCATTCCATATAGGAGACTGGTAAGCAAGCTGGGTAGCTTGTGGGTGGTTGACAAGGTGGTATTCTGGGTAAGAAATTGATTAGGGGATAGGAGGCAGAGGGTAATAATAAATGGAGTTCATTCAGAGGAAGGGAGGGTGACCAGCAGGATACCTCAGGGTTCAGTGTCGAGACTGGTCCTCTCTAATATCTTTATTAGTGACATAGCAGAGTAGCTGGAAGGGAAGGTCTGCCTCTTTGCAGATGACACCAAGATCTACAACAAGGTGGACACTCGGGGGGGTAGAAAGGATGGGCAGAGATCTGCAAAAACTGGAGGAATGATCAAGGCTATGGAAGCTGGGTTTTAATACAAAAAAATGCAAAATAATGCAATTAGGTCATAGAAACCTGGGGGCAGAATACAAAATGGGTGGAGTGATAATGACAAAAACCAAGAAAGAGGTATTGGAGTAATCATGTCGGATGACATAAAGGTGACCAGGCAGTGTGACAAGGCAGTCAGGAGGGAAAAGCGGGATGCTTGAGTGCATGGGAAGGGATGTCACCAGCAAAAAGTGGGAAGTCGTATTACTCCTATATAGATCACTAGTAAGACTCCACCTGGAGTACTGTGTCCCAGTTCTGGAGACCTGTCTCAGGAAGGATATAGATGGAGTGGAGGTGGTCCAGAGGAGGGTTACAAAAATGGTGCAGGGTCTGCATTAAAACCCTATGAGGAGAGGCTAAAGGAGATCAATATGTACATCCTGGAGGAGATGGGAGAAGGGGGGATATGATCTAGACCTTTAAATACCAAACAGGGGTTAATAAGGTACAGGAGAGGAGTATTTTTCAGAAAATGTGCTCTAGTACAAGAGGACATCTCATGAAGCTGGAAGGGGGTAGGTTCAGGAGATGTGAGGAAATATTTCTTCACAGAAAGAGTTGTGGATTCCTGGAACAGCCTTCCAGTGGAGGTGGAGGGGGCAAAAACAGTGGACAAGACAAGACAAGTTCCTACTTCTCATATAGCATTCACCGGTTCCAGCAGCAAGATGTGTCTTCAAATCGGAGAGTGGCTCTTCACACTGTGAGCACGTCAGGGGAGTGAGGGTGTATAGGAGGGTGTAGGGTGGTGTGGGGAGGTGGGTGCATAGTGGGAAGTCGGGTGGGGGGTTGCAGCTACATAGAGCAGTGGACTTTTTTTTTAACAGGTTTAAAAAAATAAAGATATTGATGGACGGTTTTCTAATTTACAGATTAACAGGGACATAGGAGGGTACCACTGACCACCAACAGTATAATAACATTGAGAGGGACATGGGAGGGTTGGGCATACCACTGGACACCAATGAGCTGTGCCTAAGTGGTGCAGTATTAAAACATATAGGGGAATTGGGGTTGGGGGGTACCACTGGACAGCAATGTTTAAAAAAAATATATATATATATATATATATATATATATACACAATATATATTATAGGGGCACTGTCATGCCCTATAGTTAGGGCTGAGTAGGCAGTTTAATGTTAAACCCCATATTTTGCACGTTAATAACTTTGCAACCATTCAATAGATTTGCACGAAAATTGGAATGCGCTGTTCTGTTGGGTAGATCGCTTAATATGCCAAGTTGCATTTTGATCAGATTTGCGAATTTCGTACAGTGAAGCACCACAAAATGCATTTTTCCTTTTTTTTTTTTTTTTGCCCATTTTCGCTGATTTTTGCCCACCACACTGCAGACACACCATTTGGAATTTGGTCTGAAATTTTCAGGGTAGAAAGAAGGTGCTAAAAGAGCAATCCAGCATTGGTTTGGTGAAAAAATATTAATCCGTTCCAAAGTTATTTAATTTTTTATCCCTTTTTGTGAGCTGTCAAAAATCCTTGTTAGTGAGATCAGGACCAGGTGGCCAAAATCTCATGAACAAGGAATTCTCATGAACAGAGATTTTGACAGCTCACGAACGAGGATTTACCTTGCAAATGGGGATTTTGATACCTCATGAACAAGGAATTTAAAAACTTTACCAGTGTACTACTAATAAACTGTTTGGTCTTGTGGCTTGACATTTGCAGGGTACAAAGGGGGTGTCCCACAGATGTGAATTATGCTGTTTAGGTGCAAAAACTTTCATCAGTTCTATAGCTATGCCATTGCGGAATTGAGATAGTTCCCATAGGATAACATTGAGGCACCCATGGCGCATTTCGGTGCCCATATCTTGGAAAGGATTCAAGATACAGATTTTTTTTCTCTGGGAAGTTTAGCTAAGCACACGTAGAGGTTTCGAAGTCATGATTACAACTGCAGTGGAATTTTTTTTATAGCTG
Organism: Neoceratodus forsteri; assembly: GCA_016271365.2. Lineage (NCBI taxonomy): Eukaryota > Metazoa > Chordata > Ceratodontiformes > Ceratodontidae > Neoceratodus > Neoceratodus forsteri. Next base: position 1,564,822,713 of record CM057449.1, read on the forward strand.
CTGCTGTTACTGGGATATTGGCAAATTAGTGTTACAAGGGTTCCTTTTCAGCCATATAGGGCTGCTGTATGGCTGCATAGTTATGTGTAAGTGGGAGCGCAGGACCCAGAAGGCCCATGCTCCCACCAACACAAACCAGTTACCAGTTACATTACACTTTCTCAAAAAGTAAGGAAATTCATTGCAAAAAAATCTGTTAATGCAACAGTTAGGGTTGAAGCAGCAAAAGTATGAAAATGGAATGTTAGGATTCAGCTTACCCCCACCACCCCACCCCATCCTCCACACACCCAACAGGCATTGGGGTGTGCCATAAAATCGTTATGCCTAACTCTCACCCATTCTCTATACTATACCATGTCTTCCTGTTTACATGGAATGGGGTGAGAGTTGAACTAATGTCCCATGACATACCCGATGCCTGTTGGGTGGGGGATGGGGGGTGGGGTAAGGTGAGGGGGTAGGAGCTCAACCCTAATGTCTCATTTCCATACTTTTGTTGCTTCAACCCTAACTTATGCATTAATGAAGTTGTTTGCAATGGATATATATATATATATATATATATATATATATATATGGGAATTGAAGGGTGGGAGGCCATTAGACACCAGGGATATACAATAGGGAGATGGGAGGGAGAGGGGTACCACTGAACACCAATGGTATACTTTGGCACAGTTAAATAAATGCTTTTTTCACGACGAGGAATCCTTTTCTGCGAATCCTTGGCTGTGTTAACAGAAAAGGAAGTGTTCACAGAATCCTTTACCATGGTAATGGAAAAGGATTATGTCCGCAAAAAAGAACTTGGGACTTAGTTTTTTTTTTTTTCAATTCTTTATCGCAAGATGATTCTTTTACCACAAGTCCTTTTTCGTGGTCACGGAAAAGGATTCTGTCTCGCGGACAAGGATTTCAGACTTAGATTTTTTTTTAATCCTTTTTCACTAGCCAATTTTCTTTTTCAAGAGAATGAAAAAGGACTCACGAAAAAGGAATTCAGCAAATCACAAAAAAGGATTTAAGTAGTTTAAAATAATATCCAGGGACCATGGGAGCTACAAAAAAATGCTTAGTAAAGCTCATCAACTCCCAGTGAGCAAGATATAGATTTGGACATCTGTAGAAGACATCCCTGTGCAGAGCTATGACAGTTTGTTGTGTGGAAAGATACAAAACAAGATGGTGGCACACAAAAAAGGAATTATTTCTCTTAAAAAAGGATTGAAAACTCAAGAAAAAGAATCATTTTTCATGAGACCAAACTCCTTTTTCATTCCAGGAAGCTATCCTGGAGAGTGATATTCCCATTGAAAATCATGGGAACATAAAAATTAAATAACTTTGGAACAGATTAATATATTTTAACCAAACAAATGCAAGGCAGTTCTATGACCCAAGTTCGTTCTACCAAAAAACATTCACACCAAAATTCCACACCATCTGGGCACAAGGTAAAAAGGAATAAAATGCAAAAAAGGGCACATTTTAAGGTTTTTGCACTATACAAATCTCAGAATGTGCACATTTGACTGGAATGAAACTTGGCATATCAAGAGATCTACCTCATGAGACCACACATGTCATATTTTGTGCAAATCCATTGAATGGTTGCAAAGTAATTAAAGTGCAAAATATTAGGTTTTAACATTAAAGTGCCTACTCAATCCTAACTATAGGGGCACAGCCATGCCCCTATAATATATAACTATTCCTTGCAAAAAAAACTGTGTTAATGCAACATTTAGGGTTCAGGCTACAGCAACAAAAGTAGGGAAATGTGGCTTTAGGGTTTCTAACCCTAAAACCACACCACCACCCCTAAAACAAATCAGGGGTGGAATTTTCCTTGATGTTGTCAACAATAAGGTCACATTTCCCTACTTTTGCCGCTGTAGCCTGAACCCTAAATGTTGCATTAACACAGTTTTTAGCAAAAAATTTACTTACTTTTTGAGATAGCATAATGGTATTCTTATTTTCCTGTTGAAGCGCAGAGCCGTCTGGGCCCTGTGCTCCCATCCATCCATCCTGTTTCAGATAGTGTAATCATATTGTTATTCATGTGATGGAGCGCAATCCTTCCATAGATGCACATACAGTATGTATGTTTATGTGGAAGTGCTGGGACCTCTAGATCCTGCACTTCCACTTGTAGGACAACAGCAACCAAATTCACAACATAGCCTTCTTATTACTCCACCTCATTAATCCGTTAGTGAAAACTAGGAATTCCCTGCCACAACGTCATTCCATGCCATGGCAGCATCATTCTGCACCAGAGGCATGAAAATTCAGTTTACACAACATTTGCAAAATTACAGCTGTGATACTCATGAGGTGGTGTAAAGAAATGGCTATGCTTCAAAATTTGATGTGAAAATTACAAATGTTATGAGCGAGTGTTGCAAAATATCAATGGTTGCACAGGACTGTGACATTTAACATATTTTGCCACCAAATTTTCAACATATCCTTCTTATGACACCACCTCATGAACAACTATGATGAAAATTTTGAAATACTGCCTGAAAGGTGATTTCACCAACCGACTGCAAAATTGCCTTTTGGGCAGGATTTGTGAAATGACACCAACATTGTTCATGAGGTAGGTCTATAAAAGGGTACGTGGAAAATTAGGAGTCAAAATCTTGAAAATTGAGAAGGTTATGCACCAAAGTTAAAAACCCCATAGAAATACATTGAACCACAGTTACCTTACTTTGTCATATTGCAATCAGTGGTTCCAGCAGCAATACATGTCTCCCATATCAGCATGGATCTTCACATGGGGATCTATTCAGGTGAGTGAGGGTGTGTGAAGGGTCTGGGGGTGGGTGCTGAGTAGGAGGTCTGGAAATTGTACAATCAGTGAAGGACTATTTTGTTTTAGGTAAAAAAAAACATTGAGGGACCATTTTCTTTATTACAGGCAAACATGAACTCGGGGGGGGGGCATTAGATCACCAAGGATATCTCACCCACCTACAGGAATGGCTATCTGAGGGTGGGGTTGCCACTAGACACCAGGGATGAACCATGCATGGAAAACAGAGGGTGGGAGCACCACTAGACACCAGGGATACACATTATAATTACAGGGACAGCACTGGAAGGGTGCAGGGCACTACTAGACTACAGGGAAAATGTGTTTAATAAAAATATTGATTGAAATAATTACATGGGCAACAACAGGAGGGTGAGGGGTGCTACTAGACACTAGGGACAAATAATAAGAAATAAAGGGACAGTGACTCAGGAGTGGGGGGGGGTGCCACTAGACACCAGAAATATATATTTATTATGGGGGCAGTGATCAGAGATTGGGTGGTGCCACTATACACAATGGAAAAGATGCCGGCTAAGGGAAAATAATTTTCCCCTCAAGAAAAAGGACCTTTTTTCATGCCTCGTGATATGAAAAAAGTATATATTTTTTGTATTACGAGTCACAAAAAAAACATTCATAATCTTAAAAGAAACATTTCAAGACCATTCCTCCAACACTTAAGTACAGAATCTAGCTAAGCTGGTGTCCCGATAAGCAACCTACATGTGTTGGTCTTGGTGTACTGTTGCATTTCTGTGGGTATTCAATTTTTTTTCTTTTGAAAACAAAATACAAGAAGGCAACATATGAAAAACCTCATGAAAAGGATTCCCCATACAAAAATTTCATACAGCTATTTTTTTAGGTTGACTGAGCATGCTCAGACTCCAAAATTTTAAAATTGAATAACTTTGGAATGGATTAATATTTTTTCACCAGACCACCAAAGGAAATCCTTCTGAGGCAAGCCTTTTCCACCCTGAAAATCTAAGACCAAAATTGTGCGGGACATGTCTACATGTCCCAGGACACCGTCCAGTGCATGCACATGCTGTTCTTTGCTGTTCCTGTGCCATATGACAGCCACTATGTGGCACTGTTGCAACACCCAGTGCCAGTCTGTCATGTGCTGGTTGTCAATGCGGCCCTGGGCAGGGGCCCAGATGGCATCCAGCATGCACGTCCACAACTTCCCGGGGGGGGAGTTGTGTCTGGGTGGTCTGCAGCATCACTGAGGTCATGTTCCGTCATTCTCCCCCCCCCCGCCCATAGGTCGTCAGCAAGCTGAATTGAGCACACAGAGGAGGTTATTTGGCTGTAGAAGGCCCATTGTCTGTGGATGGACAGTGTTAGCTGTGGACCTGTTTGCGGCCATGTTCCGACACCAAGGGACCATTCTTCATGCCATCAGGGCAATCTTGAGGGAGATGTGCAGTGGTGGAAAGAGGGGACAACAGACCCCTGACAGTGGCCAGGCCCGTTAGGCCATTCATGCCTGCACAACGTGTCTATAGCCCCTTCCTTCACACACCCACACCCTCTCATGCTCCATGTACATAGTTAACACCCTACCCTGCATTCCCTGCTCCTGTCATCCCCTTTCCTATACATAGTTGTTCCTGGCTATTTCCCATTCTGTTGTTGCTTTGTATTTTCTTGTTGTGTTTTGTATTAAAATGTTGTTCACCTGACAGTACCAGTGTTTGTGGTCTTTCTATTGTTTCTCATGCCAACACCTTTTCTGTTACAGTATTGTACCACCACACCTTGTTATCCACTGCCCATATATGCATGTTCCATTATGCACAAGGCTGCTCTGTCCCACATGTGTTGGCCCACACATTGCCTGCATTGACTGCTCTGGTTTGCCTGTGGGCTGTCCTTCCTGGCATACATTTGTGGCTCTGACACCGTCCCCATGAGCATGACCTCTGCCTGCCTCTGCTGTTGTCCTGTCACCATGCTGCTGTGCATGTAGTTTGTGGCCCAATGTTGCAGGGGGGCACCTGTGTGGCCTGGGGCACCCCTTCCTGTGTGCACATCAGGCCAGGTGTCACAGTGCTATGCTTGCCCATGCCACCATTGGCAACGCCATTGCAGTGCCACTCCCACCTTGCCTGTCTGTGTGCCATGCACACTGTGGCACATTCTCCCCTTGGCTGCTGGTCACTATGTGGTGCTTTGAATTGTGCCCTCTTGTGCAGTACTGGTACTCATTTTGCACTGTCCCTGTGGCTCTGGACACACCCAGGCCTTTGGGGTATCTGCACTCACTGTGTTTACTGTTGTGCACTGTTCAGTTCCCTTCTGCAGTAATGCACTGCTGCTGCACTGCCCCAACCTGACTTGTTCCATTTCCCATATTCAGTCCTGTCCTGATGGGCTGCCCATGTTGAGTTGCGCTGCAGCACATTGTTGCAATATTCAGAACACTTTGCGCTGGAGCATCCTCCAGTGCATTTTCTGAATATTGCAATATTTGGGGCCGGTGCATCTCAGTTGCATGATGCAGGCACTTGCGCACTTTTCCTATTCAGTTTTTAATATGTGGGCCTTTGTTTGCAAGGTACACAGATCTGTTAGTTACCCTTTACTTTTTAATTTTTTTCTTCAGTATATCTCCATATATAGCTTTCTCTTTTCTACCTTAACTTGTTCCCCTTTCCAATCCAATGCTTGTCTCTCCAGGTGAAAAGGTGATCACCCTGCCCACCAGTTCTTAACTCCTATATCCCATGAGCCACCATGACTAATACAAGTAGAGTTATCTCAGTTAATGTCAATGGTATAACCAGCCCCATAAGGCATTCTCATGTCCAACAATATTTAAGGTGTGAACGACCAGAGATAATCATGCTGCAGAAGACGCATCTTCCCATGAGCGAGCAAGATAAATTTAAAAACATGGGCTTCCACACAGTGGTGGCATCCTCACATAAATCAGGATGTAGAAGTGGGGTAGTAACCTTAATCCCTAGAGGGCTATCTTTTCAACTTAAAAATCAGGTTACATACCCCATGGGGTGCTATGTCATACTTATTGATTCTCTCAGTGGGACTCCGCTAACCCCTTCCAGCCGTCTGTGCACCAGCGGCAGTGTGCCTGTCATTAGGGTGCCACATTGATGGATTCGCACTCACTCCCTGAGGTCTGCCTTCCCCAGAGTTAGAATAGAAAGGGGGGGAATGGGGGGCAGTGCTTCCCTGTTTCCCCTGATACACCTCCCAATCCTCCTCCCTCTGCATTGTCTTATACCTTCTGAATGCTACCCTTTTAGCCTTTACCTTTTCAGTTACCTCTTTTGAGAACCATAGCAGTTTATTTATAAAGATATCAGATAACACCTTTGATCCTGGGCTCATTTACAAAGGTTCCTCATCAGGTAAATCAAAAACATTAAGTGAAACAGACCTGAGTAACGTTACATACTAAAGAGTAACAATGAGGAGTTCATCAAAGACATATATACATATATTTGTGCATATTTCAACCAACAGGTCATAATAGTAGGCATTGTACAATGTATGCCTGGTGATGTTGCTAAGGTGGGAAATTGAAAGAATCATTTAGGGATTGATAAGGAAGACGTGGGATGAGGAAGGCAGCTCAGGGAGCATTGTCAATGGGGGAAATGGGAAGTAGTAAGGTAGAAGAGGATAGGGAGGGGAGGAGTTAGGAGAAAAGGTGGGTGGTCGGAAGAGGAAGGGGAGGGTAAATGTAGGAGAATGGGAGGAAGGAGGGGATGGGGCAAGTTGAGAGTGGGTGGGTGGAAGTGGACAGCAATGCACTAGGGGTAGGAGCAGAGGGTTGGAGGTGGGGACAGAATGTATACCGAAGCAGGGAGGAAGGAGACAGCACTTCATGATCATCACAGGGATGGAGAGGAATGGCGCTAGAATGGGAAGGGGTTAGGGGGAGGCTACAGGAGGCAAAACCCAGGAACAAGTTAGGAGAAGCAATCACAGGAGGCATAGGCTGCAAGGTGTTAGCGAAGAGAGTGCTTAAAGGCACTTAGCATGACAATGTTGGGAATTTCTGATGGAAGAGAGTTAAACAGTGATTAAATAGTGCTGCTGCAGCAGCCTTTTAGCACTTTTCTGATAACCATCCTGAGCCGTTTGACACTGTCACTTGAGAGGTTAGTTCCTGCAGCTCATGCATGAGCTTGGTTTTGCTGCAGGTCAGGTTCCTGCATACCTACCTACTTGGAGCATAACAGTGAATATGTTGGTTGAGACATGAGGGAGAATGCTAATGCCAAGAGGATCACTGACTCCTCCTTCAATTCCTGGCTGGTGATGACTATTTGCAACACATTTTTATCGAGTATCAATATGTACTTTCCACCATGATGGATCCTCAGTTCAAAAACCAGATGAGCAAAATACTACACTCTGACACCGATCTGGACTTCTGGAAGGATATCTTGCATGACAAGCTCCTTATTATGGCTGGTTGATGCAGTGAACCAGAGGAGGGCAGTAGGGATCAGAGTCAGCTGCTGGAATCAGAAGTGAAGTGAAGTTGGTTGAAGAAGAGCAACTGAGCATTCAGGCTGGTGTCCCACTGATGGACAGAATGTCATTCCTTGATCTCATGGAATCCAGCAAGTAGCATTTTCTTTCTGACTCCCATAGGGCAATCACAGTTAATTCACAGGTGGAAGACTTCTTTGTGTAACTGCCCTGTGCTCATTAAAGGAGGTGAGCCCCCCCCCCCCCGCATACTGGCACACCAAGTTGGGTTTGTGGCAGATCTGGGCAAGTTGTGTGATTTCTTTCTGTCATGCCTATACTTAAGTGTCTAATCAGAGGGTGTCTTTAGTCATGTGGGCACAACTGTCAATGACAGGTGCACAAAACTGAATATGGGCAATGCTGAAATGCTCACATTCTTAAAAACACTTACAGCACTCAGAGCACTGGCATTACAGCGCTGGGCAATCAAGGCACTAAATGTGGGATTTGTTCCTCTCCCCTAGGTCTGCCCACCCCTGGAGTAGGAATCTATCAGAAGGGGGGATGTGCCGGGCATAGCCCCCCACAAGGGGAGTGCGGGGTCACAGCCCCCTCAAGAAACATGATTGACAATATTGCCGATTGGCACCCTAATTAGTTGGGGCTGGATTGCAGGTACATTTTGATGGTGGGACCTCTTAAAAATGAATATGAGTTATTTCACTCAATGTGTCTCAAAAACAACTGAGTTCAATGTTTGACATTTCAACACTTGAGAAGTGGTCACATCTATTAACTCCAAACACAGGATGGGATGATGATGCGGATGAGGTTGTGTGGTACTAGGGCATATTTATTGCTGGTGTGAAATATGCCCATGTTACCATTCCACATAACACATCATATTTCTTGTTGAGTGCTGTCTCATCCTCTTCACACAAACCACATCCTGTGCCTGTCTGACTGCTTCTCTTCTGCCCACTTGTCCCATGGGAGTGTTTTCAGTAGTTGCTGCTGTTTATATATATTTACTTCAAAAAACTGCATTGATGCACCAGTTAGCATTCAAATTAATGCCACAAAAGTGGGGAAATATGGAAATAGAGTTTTTAACCCTAACCTCCCCCTACCCCCAAGCAGCAAAAGGAAAAAACATTAGGGTTTTGGGTCTCCAGAGTTTTGGCAAATCAGTGGTGGGGTCTTCCTTGGGGTTGTCAACCCTAATGTTCACCCTTTTTCATGAGCGAACAACATCAGACGTAATCTCCTTTCTTCACATAGGGTTCACAGAACAGCACATCTGTGCTACTGCATTTGTACAATCTGGAAACAGGGTATGTTGTTTGTCTTACCTGATGATGGGTCTCTGTGGTTGCTTGTGTGGTCTTGTCCTTTTGTTGCCAGGTGGGGAGGATGTTAGGGTTGGAAACCCTAGCACCATATTTCCCTATTTCTATTTTTATTTATTTTAACTTTTGTTCACCAGGTAAGTACAATGAGCCAAGGGCCTTTTTCATGCATGACCTGAGGCCGCATTACAAACAGCCAAGGTGTTTACAAATACAAACTTACATAATTCATATACAGGTAAAACTTAGTCAAAATACAGAAAAAAATATAAAAAGCATTTATAATGCAGTTAATTTAAAAAAATGCTTCTTTAAGTGCTGTTTAAAGATTTCAAACTATGCATATCATATAAATGCCCAGAGAGGTTATTCCAATTCTTTGCTGCACTGACCATAAATGCACATTCACCCATATTTGTAGAAGTACTTGGAATTATTAGTTTACTAATGCCTTTAGATTTTAATAGTCTACCTTCATTTTTAAATTAAAACAAAGAATAAAGGGGAGAGTCAGTTGTCTGTCTTAAGCAGGGCCACAGTAATGGGAGGAAAAGTGGGGATGTTGTCCAGGGCCCCTAGCTCAGGAGGGGCCCACCTGAGGAGCTGGCATTACCCCTGGCATTAGCTGGTTTGGGAAACAGGGGCCCATTTCAAGTGACTTGTCTGGGGCCCCAAAATTCATAGCTGCAGCCCTGGTCTTAAGGTATTACAGTAGCCACCATATTAGGTGGACACGGTTACCATGGACAATCGCTTTCCATGGACAAAATTCATATGCCAAAATCAATTATCATAGCCGCAATGTTAAAACACATGCCTAATACAGACTATCCACCACGTACCGCAGACACAAAAACAGGACATCAACTTTTTTCTTTTTTTTAACACACAGTCATTTCACACATGACAGCTTGCTGGCGGTACAATTAAGTATGTGCAAAGTAGGCACATATAAATGCAATAGAGGCAATTAACACTGCTTTCACACTTTTACCACCTTGTTTCTTGTGCCACTGTTCACTCAAAAGAGATGTGTGTGTGTGTGTGTGTGTGTGTGTGTGTGTGTGTGTAGAGGAGATGCTCGACAAGACTTTGGCACAGTTTAACTTGAACCAGCCTAGGCACCTGGGCTAGGGACACACAGTGGCTGTATACATTTGGTGTGCCTTTTAAGAGGATGGAGACTTGGTGACAATACTTTGCATTGAAAGGACATGTCACTTAGCAATCTCAATCGCGATCGCTATGCACCTTTGAAATACGTGTGATCTTCCGTTTTTCTTATCACCAGCAATGTCGGACAACGATTTCGGCAGACAAAATGTTATAACCCGGATCAGTCCGCCCTAAGCGGCATATGCTATATAAACAATGCAATTTAAGTTGTATAGACTATTGCGTTTAGGTGGTAACCAGCCAGACTGGGCGTAGGAATACAGTGATGTGTTTTTAAAGGCAGTTTTAGTGTGAATCTGCAAAGCCTGAGAAAAGTAGTATTCAGTAAAGATAATTCAGTGCTAGTGAGGCTGGAAAAAATAAAGGAATTGTAACTTAATGCTGGTAATAATACACTATTTGCAATGGAAAATCTGGCCTTAGGAGTTAGACAATTCTGTAGTTTGAATACTGCATCCAGTTTTTGGTTGGTTTGTCTGCAAATTGCTTTTATATGTGTTGAGAATGTTAAATTTGGATCTAATGATAGTCCAAGGTACTTGAATTCTTTAACCTGTTCAAGCTGAACACCACTTGCATCTAAGATAGAAAGTGGAAAACATTTTGTTAATCTTGGTTTAGAACCAAATAACATTTAGTTTTTTTTTTTATTATTATTCAACAACAGGTGATGATTTGTAAGCCAGCCATCCAATACAGAAAAATCCATATTCAGTGACTGGTTTAATACACCAACAGATGAAGAACTATAATATAATATAATATCATTGGCGTACAAAATGGTTTTAGTATTGGTCAATAAAGAGGGTATAGTGTCAACAAACAAAAAGAACAGCAAGGGCCCCAGGATTGATCCCTGGGGCACTCCTTGCTCCATTATTCCCTACTTTTGTGGAGTTAAGTTGAACCCTAACTGGTGCATTAACGCAGTTTTTTGCAATGAATTTCCTTTCTTTTTGAGATAGTGGAATTGTATCCTCATTCATGCAAGCCCCTTCATTAACAGACACAGATGCACAGGGCCCTCTGGGGCTTGTACCAAGGGAAGAGCCCATATACAAGCTGAAGTGTCCATCTGCCAGCTGCCTATGAATGCAAATGTAAGCCCCCCAGCAGATAGGCTTATTTCTACCTTTAGGGACCCTCCCCCTCATACTTACGGAGTTTGCATGCTGGGGGGTGTTTTTTTTCTGTTGCAACCAGTTGGGGGGTAGCAGAGTGGACTAATATATTTTATTTATTTATTTATTTATTTATTCTAGGATTACAAGTACCTTTGAGCTAAGGCTCTTTTATAAAGGTTCCATGTTAGAAATAACAAACAACAAGGAAGCAACAGTGAAATAACAGTAAACAATTCATGTACAACAGTGCTATTGAAAGGGACCAATTATAGGATGAGTAAGGTGTAGAGGAGGAGGAGGAGAAGTGTAGGCAGTTAACAGAGGCAGCTATACTATAGCAAAATTGTGAACACAGCTAGTATGCATGTGCCCATGAGGAATGGGTAGGGTCAGGCACCTGGGGGTAGCAGAGAAACAGGAATGAGAGGAGAGGGAGAGGATGAAGATACAGCCGGAGGCATTTGTCAAAAAATAAATGGGAAGGAGTGATAGAAGCGAAGAAGGAGGCAGGGTGAGGGGGGGAATAAATGCTATAATAGGGCAAGAAGAGACTAATGAGGTGGTATGAAGACCTGAGATTTGAAGTGGCACCTCAGGAGCTGGGGGAAGGGGGACTGGGGGAGCCCTGGGGTTAAGCAGTATATAAGTTAGGATTAAAGCTGTGTAGGTCATCAGCTAGGAGAGGCAGTCACAAGAGCTAGAGGCAATGAGATGGGCCTGGAGCCTGGTTCTGAACAGACCTAGTGTTGAGGCAGAGGAGATGGTGTGGCTGAGACCATTCATCCATAGAGGAGCCCTATGGCGAAGGAGCATTAGCCCTCGTCGGTTGACAGCGAGGAACTTGTAGAATCTGGGTTGTTGAGCTCCTAGTGTTCTGTCGGTTGGTGTTTTGATGTAACAAGGCAGTAACACCAGGGGGTGTGAGGCCAAGGTTGATTTTTCCCACCATTGCACATGTGAGATACATTATACAGTTGGAGAGTTGGAGCCATCCAGAGTATTCATAAAGGGCACAGGTGTGGGTGAGGTGGTGGGCACCAGTTGTGAGTTGGCATGCTTTGTTAAGTGCAGTTGTTGTACATCGGACGGCGGACGTCGTGGCGGAGCCATAGATAATGAGGCCATAATCAATAATTGACACCACAGAGCTCTGGAAGGCAATCTTCAGGGCCTCTGGGGTGAGGTGCTTCCTGTGCTTGTAGAGTAATCCAAGACGTGTGTTGGCAGCTTTAGTCACGCTGTCAATGTGAGCCATATAGGAAAGATTGGGGTCAAGCAGAATCCCTAGGTATTTGAATGAGTAAACTTGTTAGAAGTCCCTGCTTGGTGGAGATGGCAAGGGTGTTGCTTGTAATGGTTTTGTGAACTGCAGAATAGCAATGACTTCATTTTCTTGTGATTGAGGACTAGTTTATGATTGGAGAACCATGTTTCAACGGCACTGAATCTGAGTTGGAGGCTGTGTTGTAGTGGTGAAAGGTCCTTGTGTGTAGAAAAGACAACAGCATCATCCACATACAGGATGATTTGCTCCAAGCAGGATTGCGGTAGGGAGTTTAAAAAGAGGCTAAAAAGGAGAGGGCCCAGTATGGACCCCTGAGGGACTCTGGAGTGGACAGGCAAGGTGTCCGAGATAGCACTGGCAATTTTTACTCTTTGAGAGCAGTTGTCAAGGTAGGTTCTGAACCAGTGGGCTGAGTCTGGTGCGAGGCCAGCAAGGAGTAGTTGGTCATACAGCAGCCAATGATGGACCGGGTCAAATGCCTTCAAGAGGTCGATGAAGACAGCCCCAGTAAGAAGACCTTTATCAAGGGAACTATGTACTGCACCAGTAAATTCAAGCAGGACAGTGATGGTACTGTGCCCTTTTCTAAAACCGTGCTGTTGTGTGCACAGAGTATTATATTTGTCCAAATAATCAGTGAGCTGGTCCACAACAATACGCTCTAGGGACTTGGATAGTGGTGGCAATATGGAGAAACATAGAAACATAGAAGTTGATGGTAGATAAGGACCTCAAGGCCCATTCAGTCTGCCCATTTCTTTTTTTACCCTATGAATGTGCCATCAGCCTTTGCTCTGTCAATGGCCTATCTATTCACACTCATCTGTATTGCTCACTTATGCCTATCCCATGCCTGTCTGAAGCCCTGCACTGTATTCATATCCACTGCTTCCTGAGGTAGGCCATTCCATGCATCCACCACCCTTTCCATGAGAAAGAACTTCCTCACATTCCCCCTTAATCAGCCTCCCTCTAATCTCATGCTGTGTCCTCTTGTCCTGCTATTTTTCTTATATTGAAACATGTTAGACTCTTTCACTTTGTTTATGCCCTTAAGGTGTTTGAATGTTTCAATCAAATCACCTCTCTCCCTCCTTTGCTCTAGGGTATACATATTGAGCTCCGTTAATCTGTCCTCATATGTTTTCTGATGCAGTCCCTGCACCATTTTGGTTGCCCTTCTCTGAGCTGCCTCAATTTGGTTAATGTCCTTGTGAAGGTGTGGCCTCCAGTACTGCACACACTACTCCAGATGGGGCCTAACCAGTGTCTTGTAAAGAGGGATTATTACCTCCCTCTTCTGACTTGGGGTCCCCCTAGCCTTACCTACTGCTTTAGTGGTCTGCGTGTGTAACAAGGGATAAAGAAATGTGTCCCTATATTTCAGCCTAAACCTCATTTTGGTCTAAAACATAATGTGTTTGTGTAACAAATGTTGACCTATATAATTGAATCATATAAAACTTGTAAAGCCACAAGACAAACTAAGCCACAAGTTGCAATATTAAAGTGCCTTTTGATATTTGTGCTGCCCATGTAAGTAATAGCAAACAGTTGTCTTATGTGTCTGCAAAACTGAAACACAGGATAGAGTCCAAATTACCCTTCTGATTATCTCTAGTGTTTATTCTTATCAGGACAGGCCAAAATGCTTGTATGCACATTCCTAAGTCCAAACCTATTTTTCCTCCTAGACCTTGGTAACTGGTAGTGACAACTGTTACTAGCCATATATAATAATAGAATGTACACTATCTATACTTGTGCTGACCAGGATGAGCTCATACATATACCAAAGGAGTATTGCCTTGTAAGTTGATGTTTGTACTTGTTTTGAACCAATCATAGAAAACCATAGGAAATGATGATGCTGTCTTCCATTATATAACAAGCCAGCACACACTGTTATTTTGAAGAATGTACCACTTGTAATCTCTCGCTGTGATTATTGTTATAATCATTAAATTCTTCCGCCTTCAGTCTCGTCTCCGTTCGTCTCCTTTCTAAGTATCTGTAATTGATAATTTACTAACTGTAAGTTTTTCACAACGCTACAGCGTGGATGATTTCAGGTAATCAGTGATGATGATGCACAAGACTCTCTCTTCCCTTGTGACTGCCAGCAACTCCCCTCCCAGCCTATAGGTGGCTTCAGGGTTTCTTTTCCCTGTGTGCATGATCTTGCACTTCTTTGCATTAAACCCCAGTTGACACTCTTTCAACCATTTTGCTAGTTTATCCAGATCTCTTCTCATTCTGCCCACCCCATCTGGATCATCTACTCTGTTGCAGATCTTGGTGTCATCTGAAAACAGACAACTCTTACCCTCCAGTCCATCTGCAATGTCACTGATGAAGATATTGAAGAGGACTGGCCCCAGGACTGATCCCTGAGGTACCCCACTTGTGACTTGCATCTCTTCTGACTGTATACTGTCTACCACCACTCTCTGTTTTCTGCCTGTCAACCAGTTTGACACCCAGCTGACCAACTTCTGACCCAACCTGAGCCTACCCAGCTTACTAATCAATCTTCTATGTGGAACAGTATCGAAAGCTTTGCTGAAGTCAAGGTAGGCGACATCAACTGCTCTCCCTTGGTCCACCACTCTGGTTACTCAGTCAAAGAAATCTATGAGATTAGTTTGACAGGACCTTCCTTTGTAAACCCATGCTGTCTTGGATCCTGTGCTCCTATGGATTCCAGGTGTTGCACTATCCTTTCCTTAAGGAGTGCCTCCATAATCTTGCCCACTACTGAGGTAAGACTGACTGGTCTGTAGTTCCCTGCCTCCTCCCTGCTACCACTCTTGTGGAGCGGGATCACATGAGCCCTTCTCCAGTCTTCTGGGACCTCTCCTGTGCTCAGAGACTCACTAAACAGTTCTGATAATGGCTGTGCTGGTTCCACCCTTAGCTTCTTTAGTACCCTGGGATGTATGCCATCCGGTCCTACTTAAGGTAAGTAAAACATTTCTTTGCTGTGTAATTGAAGTCTGGGAAGGAGGAAGTGGGGGGAAGAGAAGAGAAGCAAAAAAAAAGGGAGAAAAAACCTGTATTGAAAAGCAAATGCAGTAATTTAGGTGGAAGGGGAAAAGAGAAAAAAAAATCTACTCCCTTTGACTGGACGAATGATAATTATCGAATTAAACTACTGCAGCATGATCATATACTGAAAGGGGACATGTTAAAATATTTTCGCTCAATAAATCAGCTGAGAGCCTGGAGAAAGAGTAAAATTACATTTACCCGTACACCCTCTCTCTCCTTCCTCCTGTGGCCACATACACAAACACACTAATCTGGACTACTGTAGGTGGCAGGCAGTTCAAGAGCCCACTCTGCAGCTGCTGTTACTGTAGTTTCAGCTGAGCATTGACACCATGTGATAACCTTCTCTTGGCATCAGGTAAAGATCTAGGGGTGGGCCCTAGCCCCAGGGCATACCAGTCAACCTTTTGTCACTGAAATGGGGGACACGAACTTGCAGAATGAGGAACACATCATCTAACATTGAGCTACAAGCTCAGAACACTATAGAAACCATTGCATTTACTTGTACAAAGTGTATTTTGACATTACATTTTAGAATGTTATAAATTTCTGCTTTAAAGTCTGAATTTACAGCACATACTCTGTGTGAGCAGCATCTTTTCCTTGAGGGACAGAGCAATTTTTAGGGGTAAAATGAGGGACGTTCCTTGTAACCAGGGATAGTTAAGTGATATGCCCCAGGGTTACCCTCCGTCTCAAGATGTAGATGGTAACTGCTTGCCAGAGGCAAGAGTGTAGCCAGAGATCTTAGTTTTCTACACACTCTTAGCAGCTGCTCCCCCCTTCACACACACACACACACACACACACACACACACTGTGCATGGTTATTTATCATTTTAAACTAATAGAACACTATCTTATCTAATTGGAAAACAGAGTTAGATACTTAAATCCATGTCCTAATTAAACATTTAATTTAAATTATCACAGCCACTAACAAAGTGGCCCGTTGGGAGATCGGGCGGTAGTTAAAGTGGCAGGTCTTATCCCCACTTTTGTGGACCGGGGTCACGGTGGCAGTTTTCCATATTTCAGGGAATGTACTGGTGTGGAAAGAGAGGTTAAGAATTTTAGTAAGGGGACTGAGGACCTCGTCAAGTATAAGTGATAGCAGCTTAAGGTCCAGGGTGTCACTACTGATTCTGGAAGTGGAGATGGCTGAGACAATGTGGCGGCAAGCTTCATTCATCTTAATCTCCCTGAAGTAAAAATGAGGGTGGCTTGGCAGAGTGCAGGGTGTGTTGGGGGGGGTGTGACTGACTGTGAAGAAATCAAGTGGTAGAACAGTACTGAGGTCAGTAAGAGCCGTGTTAAAGGTATTTGCAATGACCATGGGATCAAGGGTAGTGGACCCTTCAATAATTAACATGGCCGGAGGGGACTTTGATTGTTTCCCAGTAATGTCCTTGATATTGTCCCAAAAAGCACAACCATTTCCCCAGGTGTTGGTGAGGACGCCCTTATAATATAAGGTTTTTGTGAGACAAATGGATTTTGTGCAGGCAGTATGGGCATGTTTGTATTTTTGGATGTCAGATTGTTTGTCTGTGGCTTTAGCCACTGCCCACAGGTGGTCCCTAGATTTCAGCTGGGAAAGGAGCTCCGCAATTAACCAAGGGCTGCAGATGGCTTTTGTTTTCCATTTTTTTGAAGGAGCAAAAAGGTCACAGGCCTTATTGAAGGTGGTGATGAAGTAGCCGAGGGCTAGGTTAACATCTGTCGCCTTGTAGATGGGCAGCCAGTCTTGCAAGGATAGGTACTGTTTGAGATGGGTAAGTTGACCACGGGGGAGGACTCTGCTGGTAATGATTATAGGGGGTGGCTTTATAAATTTATTAGACCATTCACATATAACAGGGGAGTGGTCGCTGAGAGTCTGGGAAAACCTCCCGATCCCATTTACCCATGTGGCAGGGCAGTTCAGGGGTTTCCCTCCCCCCTTAGGCAGGTCTGCAGTTTCGGCAGTGGTACGCCGGGTCCTGGGTGGGGCCTCTGAGGCAGGAGAGCAGACAGGCAGTTGCTGTCATTGAGTCAAGGGTTCCCTTGGGAATTCAGGTGGTGAGAGCATCTGAGGGAGCAGTAAGAGCTCAGTGAAGCAGGTGGTGGAGTACCCCAGGGAGGCGTTGGGCCCAGTATGAAAGTGCTGTTTTTGGGCCATCGGTGGACTGTTGCGGTGGTGGCAGGGCCATTTTGGGGGATCGGAGGATGGTGGCAGATCCTCCTGATCCCATTTCCCCATGTGGCATGATGGCTCAGGGGTTGGAAGGTGGGAGTGGGTGGCGGCCTGAACTCGATGGTGTCTGCCGGGCCCGTGTCTGGGGCAGGCCCCAGGGCCCACAAATAAGTATACCTTTATACTAATGTAGGTTATGCCCATCTCTGGCAACAGGTTTTTAATTGGAAGTAGGGAGCCACTGTAACTGTAATGGAGGTGGTGACAGAGTAAGGCTCTTTCCAGTGCCAGTGTGTCATCAGGAGCTTCACATTCCTAAAGGTTTTCAGAAATAAATCTCTGGTCCTGGGGGTTAAAATTGCTACTGGTTCTGTTGTACAGAAAATCCATGCCTAAGAATGCCTGTAGTGCTCTCAATCTCTCTCTCTCTCTCTCTCTCTCTCTCTCTCTGTCTCTCAACAAATCAGTTTTGGTAAATAAGCTAGCCCCATGGAGCTGAATTAGTTAAAAGTTGAAAGCTACTGAGATCCTGAGCTCTGTAACTGTTTAGGAGCCCAGGAGAGTAAAATTAATTTGTTTGTAGAAATTGGAGTCCAGTTTGATTATTGCCATAGAAGGATTTTAATGAATTATAAATCCTTTCGTTTTTAGGGATCTTCACAGATTTTTTCCTGGGGTCTGAAGTACTGAATTCCCTATACGCTCCTGCTCTGGGTCCAGTGGGTTGGAGAAGCTGAAGATGAATTGACCAGTCCACCTTCTGGATTTTTCTGCTGGGTGAGAAGCTGAACATCTTTGGAGCTTGGTGTCTTGGGTTTGAAGATGTCTCAAGGTAAGACACCCATGTTGTATTCCCAATTTTAACCTCAGGAGAGCTTGGAGAGGTTCTAGATTCTGAGGCCACCTTCCCATCCCTGACATCTGGCCCCTAGACATGGCAAGGGGGCTACAGAATGAGGTGGCCCATCCAGAATGCTTTCCTTTGCCTCAGCAGGTTGCTTTGCCTTTATTTCGGAGCCTGGAGGAGCTGGTGGGACCAGCTACCTTGGGCCTATGCCTTGTGGTGCAGTTTCAGTGGGGTGGTGTGGTGTAGGCCTGATTGGGGTGGTTGGGCATCATCCCCCTCCAGTGTCTGTTGCACACATGCATGACTGGGAGATCACGCACATGCCTCAGCTTCTCTGATTGGCTGTTGGTGGAGTGCGAGGGGAGGGGATGTGAGTGGGGGCCATTTTGTTGAGGAGACCAGAGAGTTTGGAAGCCTGTTTTAGAAATCTTATCAGTGTTGGAGAAGAGGGAAGGCCTTTATTTAACCAACTTCTGTTCCTTCCTTCACCAGAGTGAAAAGACAAAACAAAGAAAAAAGGGTTTGGAAGGTGATTTCTGGCAGAAGACAAAAGACAGCTAAAGGTTTCTTCCCCAGGAGGAACCACAGGAGACGGTTCCTACTTCCCTGCTAATGTGGCTGTGGAATGTGGCAGGAAGGGGTCTGATGGATGAAAGATGTGTCGGGTATGGATTTGGGGGAGAAGGAGAAGTCAGGCTGCTAGTATGTGCAATCTGCTCCAGCTCTGCTCCTGGAGGCATTTTTGATTGTGCACTGCCCACTTTTCATTAGGGGTACCCTTCCAGTACCACGGGAGAAAGGCCATCCATATGGTCACAAGGGAGTGCAGAGGCCAGGGCCCTTGAGAAGCTTCTGCTTCAGGACAAAGAAGATGTGGGGAAAAAGCCAAAAGAACCATCCCCAGATGTTGTTGTGGAATCGGTGGAAGAAGAGGTGAGAGAAGGGTGTAGCGGGGAGCATAGCCATCTGCCTATCTCCTCATCACTAGCTGCCCACTATCCCTGTGGCAGAGGGAGGACAGGGGCCTGCATGTGCCATCAGGTGACTCCCCAGGGCAAAAGGAGTCCCCAGCAGTGTCCCTGTCTGGCGACAGCCCATCGGCCCCTTTGGCCAGGTTAGAGGTGTCTCCTGCAGCAAAAACCCATCCTGTTATCAATTTGGGAGCTTCTGGACTCAGGAGCTTCCTGTCTTGAACGGAACATTTCCTCCCCGCACAAATGGGTGGCTTATAATGTTACTGTTCTAACTCAATGCCCCATGGCTCCTCACTCAACTAACTCCAAACTTAAACCAGCAGAATTTCTTAGTCGGCCAAAATGTCAAATTTTTTTTTTTTTTGCAACTCTGCATTTTTGACATCTTAGATTCATCCCAGGTGTAGTTTCAATTTTCTCAGATATTTTTGAAACAGCTTTTATAGATGATGTTGCATTAATGACTCCGTCATTAAAGATGGCTGAATGTTCACAGTTAAAAAAATCTATTCCCCTTGAGGTTATCTGTTGAGAGTACATGCTAAATTAATAATGTGAATGTATTAGGATGGTGTTACTGCATGTTTCTGTTGGTAAACAGCGCAGCACTCTACCAAGATATTTATTTTTTCATGAAGGGCATGGTACAGAAGTGGGAACTTTTAAAAACGTCAAAATCTTGCATCTTTGAATGTTCCTGAAATGTAGTACATTTCTGCAAACTACAGCCACTGATGCCATTGGACAACTGTGGAAGCGTTAATATTTGGGAAATGAGTTGTCTTTTAATAGAGTTTTTTAAATACCTAGGAATGATGATTGTCAAGCACCTGCGTATCTCCTCAACTCTTTCCAGACTGCATGCAATTTTGAATTTGTTCAGATTTTCTGTAAAATGTCATAGGAAAGAGCATTTCTGCCACCAGAACGAATTTCCTGCTGTAGCAAAAGTGACATCGCGTGAGGTGTTGATGGGATTACATTGGAGGTGGCGGGTGCGCTGCGCTATGGTCCTGGTCCTGGTGGAATAGGAAAAAAATTCGCCCAAATGGCGAATTGATGGGTTGGGGGCCAGTGAGGAGGGCTGACCCGAGCCGAAAGACTTACACGCGGTGAGGTCTGACTCAGGTCCGGGACGGGACTTAGTTGGGAGGTGCGCTGCAGGCTAGCGCTGCCGCTGCCACTATCTCGCTATGGGCTATGGAGGAGGATAGAATTCACTCAAATGCCGGAATTGATGGGTTGGGGAGGCGGAGGCGGGAGGAGGCAAGCGTGCTGCGAGCCCAGAGTAGAGTGAGCATTTTGGCAGGCTGGCTGCAGCAGCGCCAGGCGCAGGGGAGGCGGGCCGGAGGGGAAGAAGGAATTTAATTTTAAATGCCCAGCCAGGCCAGCCAAAGTCTACAGAGTTGGACTGCAGCGGGGGTGCAGGTGGAGAGGTCATCACCACGGCGTCAGTCAGGCAGGAGTTTTGCTCCGTGTGACCATGTGAGCAATTTAAAAGTAAAAAAAAATATATATTTTTTTATATATATTTTGACTTCAGGAGCCTTGGGCCCTCTGGAACTCTGGGCCCTGGTGCAGTGGCATCCCTTGCACCCCCTCTGACGCCGGCCCTGTTCTGGAGTGACTATTAAGTGAGAGGAGATTTCAGAGGAATCTTAGTTTGATGAGGAAAAATTGTTTTTCAAGTGACACCAGTTTGCTGATTACAAAATTCAATGGGTTATTCCCTGGCCCATCCACTGCCCTGTTATCACCCTGGCAAATAAAACCCTGAGCCTGGCAGCATGTTCTAAAGCTTTGACAGTCCATATGGATGGACTTCTAAGAAATGACCCCCTCAGTGTGGCCTATCATACTGGAGTGTGGCTGGAACCTGGAGTGGCTAGGAGGACCAGTGTTAGGGAGCTACCTGAATGGTCCAAGGCAGCGCGGTAGATAAAAAGGAGGATCTACATAGGATTTCCTACTGCAGACTGTATCTATCAGAAAGGATGTGGGACCTCATTGAAGAAATGTGTGAGGACTCAGCATTAAAGAGCAACTCCAGAAGCTGCAGAACCAAGCCTGGAAGTTCCAGTCATCCATCCCACCAACTCTTCAAGAAAGCTTGTGCCATGTGTTTCACTATGCCTTCATCTGGCTTGACATTATTCAACCATTTTGCCCTAGTTCAGGACTTGGCAGGCTGCAGAATGAAGTACTACATCATTGCCAAGGACTCATTTGGGGACCTCACTGTGGTGATTTGGCCACTGTGGTGTAATATTGCAGATATAATTTTGTAATATTTTGTTCTGTGATTTTTGTTCATGCTTTAAAAGGGTTACATGCAGAGGAACTTGGTTATGTTTCAAAGTTCCAAACAGAACACAACTAAGGCTTGCAAAAAGATGACTATTTTTTTAAAGGGTTACATGCAGAGGAAATTGATATTCTGTGATCTGAGAAAGGCTTACTTGCCAGGAAGCTGAAAATTACATTTCAAAGACAGGGGTATCATAAAGTGACAGGAATGGAGAAGCCCCCCCCCATCATAAACTTACACTTCAAAGGAAAAGTGCTTTAGGTTCCAGGAACTGTCCTAGTATAATTCTATTTAGAAGAAGTCAGGAAGGATGAGGGAAGATCAAAGGATATTGGAACTGTAAGAGAATCTAATGAATCCATAATATGGTTCACTTAAAAATCTTGGATAACGCAAGATAGACCCCTGCTGACCCAAAAAGACAAGGCCACCCAAGAGTTACAGACTGCATTGACCAAAGGTATTTAAAGCCCTCAGATCAGGGTATGTTGCACACTTTTTCATGGGACACTCTTCCTGTCACATACCAAGCAAGACTGCCACAGAGACAGACTAAAGACCAGTGAATGCAAGAGAGAACTGGATCTTTGCAAACTCAATTATTTTTCTGGACTTTGATCATCCACGAACCAGGTAGAAAACTAGACAGTTAAACGTTTACAGTGTGTTTGTTTTATGTATATTTTCCAACTTTTGTTTTATCTTGTAACCACATTTCTGAATCTTTTGTATGATAATTATTTAAGTAATTTAGTAAAGCACTTTGCTTTTAAAGCTGCCTGTAAGTGATTTTGTGTGTGTAAAGGTAAGAGGTTCATTCAGTCCTGAGACCAACCTGGTAAATGCAAGGAGTCACCATCACTACAAAAGACTAGGGATCCTACAAGGGGTCTGCATGCCCAAAGTAGGGGAGAATACACAGGTCTTGGGAGGAGTCTGTAAGAGAGAACTAGGTGCTGCACACCCCATGGGAGAGGACACAATCAGGTTTATAAGGGCAAATCCCAAAGAGCTTGCAACACCTGGGACACCCCCCCCCAGTACAGCAACTGAGGAGGGTTCTCACCTGGCTACAGACCTGAGACTATATTTTGCCCTTACCCATGTTACACGAGGTCCCTGCACCCTAATTGGTACCCTCAGAGGTACACCTTAGACAGCTAACACTTAGGTATAGGTTATACTAATATTTAGGGCTAAGGGCATCTACCATATAAGAGTAGATGTCAGGATATGAATGCATATTGTTGTAATACACTTTGCTTGCTAATACACATATATTCTGCCATGTATTTTCTGTGTATTTCTTACTAGTCAGATGCCAAGACACCTGTGTCCTTGAAGTAATTATAATATATGAGATGGCATTGCCATCTTTTGGTGATTTGTACTACTACATTGAGTTATGTAAGACTCTGTATAAGAATTTTTTTGTTCTCAAACTGATGACTTTACAGAATTGTATAATGTTATCTTGGACCGTGGAGCCACCTCTAATTTAGCCAATAGGGCTCATCTCTGTAACTAAAAATGTTTCTATCTTTTGGTAACCATAGTAATTATCATAGGTATATAATGTAATGCACAAGCTCTATACCTCGGAGACCTGAGAGACCCCAAGAAACAACAGAAAAACCTCGAGGTGTAGGGAATGCTTAGCACTGGCTCCCGGTTCGTATTAGTAAGAACTGCTTAGGGCAACTGTGATTTATCCCTTGGTAGTAATAAACTTGTTTATTACTCTAATGCAACGTGTCTGTGATTACTTGCATTCCCAATATACATCAAGAATCTGAAAGTGAGGTTTAGACCTCTCAACAAATTGGCAACCGCGGCAGGACTGTGGAAGACAGGCAAGAGATAGAAACCATGATTGAAACTGTGATAGGCAATATTCCTCTTCCTGAGAGGAGTATGAGAGTTATTAAAACCCAGATTAGGCAGCTTTTCCAAGAAGCTGGCACTCAGGAAGGTATTGTCCACACTGCGGCCGAAGCTGCAGCTCGCGCAGCCTTGGATGGTGCTCAAGACAATCTACCTTTGTCTGATCAACCCACTAATCCCCTGCAAATGGCCTACTCTGTTCAGCAAATCGCTTACAGCATCAGTCGGATGAATCCATCCGACAACCTCAGCTGTCACTTGGAAAAGGTACATTCTAAATGTGAGATGCTTAGCCTCGCTGCAGAATATCAGGTCCAAATACTACGCCAGACCATCGATCCTGGTTTGTGGGCCAAACTCCCCAAAGCTGTTTGCCAGGATGGGAACGCCACCTTTGACCAGGTTGCAGCTGAGCTCATTTCTGCTCACAGCCCAGGTGTAGTAGGAGAGATGCTTGCATATCCTGTGAAGCAGAATGCAAAAGAAAGTCCAGCGACTTACCACCAGAGACTCTGGATGGCCTACCGAGCAGGAAAGCACCTGGCACAAGAAGCTGCGGATGTAGATCTTATTGAATATCAGACCCTGTTTCTTAGGAACATGATTCCAGCAGTAAGAAAAAAGGTAGAGCCAACCACTTACCCAAATATGGATAGATTTGCTGATATCCTTCTGAAAACTGAGAAAGTGTATCAACTGTATATCCGTGATTTGGGCTGTGGTTCCAAAAAGGTAGCTGCCGTGGAACCCATTTCGGAGGCCACGACACACTACACAGTGGAA
Organism: Neoceratodus forsteri; assembly: GCA_016271365.2. Taxonomy (NCBI): domain Eukaryota; kingdom Metazoa; phylum Chordata; order Ceratodontiformes; family Ceratodontidae; genus Neoceratodus; species Neoceratodus forsteri. The sequence goes on from CM057449.1 coordinate 1,564,846,964, forward strand.
GGGCAGGTTCAACGCCAACAGGCCCAACATCTGCCAGCCCTTCCAACTGATAATCGACACCCCCAATGGGCCCATCAACAACAACCGCATCAACAACTGCAATGGGGTGTGAACCGGAATTGGCATAAGAACAGGAAGCATAAGGGTAGAGGTAAACCGCAACAGAGAACGGGTCCCTCATATAGGGAGATAGCTGAAGAGAATCAGAAATTCTGAGAGCTCTTGGGACAAGTGCGCTCTGTGGCGGATGATGTTCCTGCACAGACCCTTGCGGCGGTGCAACCGACAGCTCAGGCCTCAACCGGCCATGGGGACACCTGAGGCACCGGCCCACAGGCCCACACAGGTCTGAACCCAGAAGCTCCTCCCTATATAGCATCAGTACAGCATGGTGAAGTCATCCACATGAGCCAGGCCCAACCTCTGAATGCTTCCGGCAGTACGGATTGACAGTTACAGGCCCCAGTGCGTATTGTAAACAAACTAGTCTTGGATACAAATGGAAGGCCCTGCACCAAGGCCAAGGTTGGGGGCCACCTACTAGTAGTTTTGCTAGATACAGGTGCAGCTGTATCTGTGCTACATGACGAACACTAGACATCCCTTGGTCTACCGGAAGTAAGACCAACATGTCAGGAGTCGACAGTACTAGGCTGCCTGCATACCGTTCTCTACCCTTACCGGTTGAGCTAGGCCTCTTAAGGGCCTCACATACTTTCCAACTAATGGTACTGCATGATCATCCTAGTATTATAGGGATTGACTTCCTTGCACCACATGGCTGTGTGGTGGACCTAGCTAACATGTTACTGATACAGATTCAGGGTCAATGTCATACCATCTTGATTCCTGATTCACACATTTTGGCAACGATATCTGCCAATGACAAAGAGTATGACGTCATAGATTTGTTCAAGAATCATGAACTTTTCCCAAGACTCCTACCTATTCTGCAATGACATTTGGAAGTGTTTGCAGTTAACAAGCATGTCTGTGGTAGAATGCACACTGTCATTGAAGTGCCAGGCCCAGCTCATGAGAGGCAAAGGCAATATCCTTTCCCAACTGAGGCCTTGCCTTCCCTTAGAGAAATGATCAAGTCACTCCTCAAGCAAGGAGTAATCAGAACTTGTGTTTCCACTACCAACTGCCCAGTATGGCCCGTGAAGAAACCCACAGGCGCCTGGAGACTTACTATTGACTACAGGAAACTGAATCAGGTCACCCCCAGTTGTTCCCCAACTGTGGCATCAGCACCAGATGTGCTACGACTTCTAACCCCTGACTTGAAATGGTTCAGTGCCCTGGACATTTCCAATGGTTTTTGGTCATTGCCATTGGCTCTTAAGAGTCAATATAAGTTTGCCTTCACCTCTGAAGGAAGACAGTACACGTGGACTTGCTTTCCACAAGGATTCCATAACAGTCCATTCCTTTTTCATCTCCACATGATGGATGCCCTCGAGAGTTCTCTACCCCCCAATGTCTCTTACAATATGTGGATGACCTGTTGCTGGCAACAGCCACACAGGAACAACATTTGGATCTCTTGGACGAACTATTGACTCTCATTCAGAAAGCAGGCTTGAAATGTAACCCAGCAAAAGCACAGTTGTGTCAGAAAGAAGTACTCTTTCTGGGTCTAAAAATAACTGACCAAGGTTGAAACCCTACCTGGAGGAAGGTACAGGGATTGCAAGACTTGCCATTACCTACCAGTGTGGCAGCTCTTCAAAGGTTTCTAGGTATGGTAAATTATTCGAGAGATTTCATCTGTGATTTTGCTCAGAAAGCTGCTCCTCTGTATGAATTACTCAAAAAGGATGTACCATGGACTTGGGGCCCTATTCACACTGAGGCTGTGACATCACTGAAGCAGGCCTTGGCCTCCGCCCCAGCACTGGTGAACACCAATCCAGCACTACCATTTCATCTGACGTGTGCCACTTCTGACATTGCTATGTCAGCAGTGCTGGCCCAGAAGGTGCATGGCACCTTGAGACCCATTGCATATGCCTCACAGCTCTTGACCCCAGTGGAACAGAAGTACGGCCTTTGTGAAAGGAACCTTCTGGCGACCTACTGGGCTGTCAAGCACTTCCTGTATATCATTGGATACTCGTCAGTGATTATTAATACTAACCATACACCAACCCCCTTCCTGCTCTCAGACAGAGTGAAGGATGGGTCAGTCTCTAACACCAGGCTGACACACTGGTCATTTCTTCTCCAGGACAGAGATATACAGGTACAACCGACTAAAGTTCCATCTATGTTAGCTCATGGCCTCCTTTTCCAGGGAGAACCCCATGACTATACACTACAGTCACCTGATCTTCCTGATCCAGGTCCTTTCCTCCCTGCCACACCACAGATTCTCGAGAGTACCTCTTTGTGCTGTATCTTTACTGATGGTTCAGCATCCTACTATCAGGGAGAACAAATTGCAGGGATGGGTATTTTGGTGATTTACCCTTATGGGAACACTGTTAAGATATCTAAGCACTGTAGTGTAGCATCATCACAGTATGCCGAGATGGCAGCGGTGGCCTGTGCCCTCGAGTTTATCCAACATGGAACCAAGGATACCATCATTTTCACAGACTCTAACTGGGTTTGTTGTTCCCTTACAGAATTTCTTCCTTTCTGGCAGAAGAACTCCTTCCTCTCTTCTGATAACAGTCCAGTGAAGTACAAAGAATTGGTAATATACATACATGCACTGGCACAGAAATTTGCACACAAACTCTATGTACACAAGGTTAAAGCCCATTCTCTCCATGACCCCTATCATGCCTTCAATGATGCAGCAGACACCCTTGTTAAGGAAGGGGCCCGAGGGGGGGATGTCTGGATGATGGACCATCCAGAGGCTAATGCAGCTGTACATATTGCAGCTCTCAAGAAGAAATCTGAACCTTTTTCCCCTTGGACCTCTCCACAGCCCAACAGCTTGACACTGAACTCAAAGAGGTGTTCAGATTCCTTGACAAAGGTACTGAAGAAAAACTTCCTACACATAACCCCCATCGGAGGCATGAAGGTAAGTTGCGCTTGTCACCAGACCACAAGCTCATTTGGTTCCAACCAGATGACTCTACCACCAAGTTGTGGGTAGTCCCCAGATACCTAAGATCTGAATTCTTGCACCAAGTGCATGACACTCCTACTGGTGGACACCAGGGAGCAGAGAATACCCTCCAACAACTCAAGACCACTGCCTGGTGGCCTGGTATCACCAAAGATGTTAAATAATACATAGACAACTGTCTCATTTGTGCGCAAAACAATCCCATCCCTACCAAACGGAATACCAAACTTTTACCACAAAGACATTCTGGCCCTTGGCATGCCATTCAAATTGATTTCATTGGCCCTCTGACCAAGACCAGCAGGAATAAGTGTGCTCTTGTGGTAACTGACCTCTTCTCTAAGTGGGTAGAAGCTTTCCCCACTAAGACATGTACAGCAAAGACTACTGCCAAAATCCTGGTAGAACAGATTTTCTCCAGGTGGGGTCTACCTCTTAAGGTAGATTCTGACAAAGGAACCAGTTTTACAGGTGAGTTGATGAAAGAATCCCTCGAACTCCTTGGAGTTCAGCAGAAGTTCCACATACCTTACCGCCCTCAATCCTCAGGTCAAGTAGAGAGAGCCAACAGATGGATTAAGCAAATGCTTTCCAAATTCATTGAGGACAATCCCAAAACATGAGATTCCCTATTGCCTTTACTCCTTATGGCAGTCAGGGGCACACCCTCAGCCACCACTTAGCTCACACTCTTTGAGGTGATGACTGGTAGACAGATGAGATTACCTGAACACCTGTTGTTTGACCTGCACACCCCCACTGCAGACCGTGTGTCAGTGGACCAGTATGTGGAAAAACTCAGAAAAGACCTCATACACACACACTTGTTTGCCGCCAGCTGCATGGGCAAGGCCCAGCAACAATCAAAAATACAGTTTGACAAACATGCACAAGAAGTGGATTGGCAAGTTGGAGATCAGGTAATAGTACTTCGATTTGCACATCCCACCCACTCCTTCTCCATTAAGTGGAAAGGCCCATACCCTATTGTCAACAAGCTCAGTCTGGCAGTCTATCAAGTTAGACTCCTCCACAACAAGTTGACTGACAAATGGTTACATGCAAACCAACTGAAACTGTATAAAGGAGCTTAAATTACTTTTCCTCACCCCATTGGGTGGAATTGTACTACCATACTAATCTTTGATCTTCCTTTTCAGATACATTGACAAGATGGCTATCTTGTTCCACTATTTCCTCCTGTCAGGAGTGATCCCCTGCATCCAAGGCATGGTACCGGGCCTCCTGTGACACCTCGATCCTCCAGCACCTCCTCCAGAGGGAGTTTCCATCAATATACCGGATAGTATGATCACTGTTCAGGAAGGTTCTAATGCTTACCTCACTGCCTCGGATGTTGCTCCTGACAAATCTACCCTTCAAACCACATCACAAGGACAAATTCTCCCTGTGGCCAAACTCTCTAAAGGAACTTTCCAGGGTTGGCCCAATGCTAAATTATCCCCAAATGGTTCACTGTCCTTGTTACAAACTGCATTAAGACATTCTGGTTTGTACAACATAACTGCCTTAATAGATCCTTCTTACTGTAATTCTTTGTCCAAAGATTCTGCTCGAAGATTTTGTGCTATACACCACATGGCTTCTGCAGCCATGTACCTCTCTCTGTTACCACCCACTGATAAGCAGCTTTTGGAATGTCCAAAGCATACCCCTGGTCCCCGTAGTGGTTTAACAGCCACTGCCCTCCCAGGTTCTTTGATTAATAACTTGCAGTTTATGCATATACCTGTTTTGTTTAATCTTACTTACTGGAATATGAAAGAGTTTGGTATGTGTCACAGTACTAATACATCAGCATTTTATAGTACATTATTGCTTGATAGTTTAGCTGCATTTCAGATTCGTATGCAAGATCCTACTGCCGGGGTCTATTCTACTGAACATAGAGGCAACTTCAGGAGGAGGAAGCCCTCTCCTGATAATCTAAATCATAAATGTAACAAACGTGAAGTTGAAGTTCTGATGTTACAGGTGCAACAGGTACTGTCACAGGTCTTTTTGGTACGGCTATGTCTATCTGGAATAAAGCAGACATTGCTGCTATCAAAAGTCATTCTGCCAAGTTCTCCACTGGCTTGGTCAATAACATTTTACCTCCATTATTGCATGGTATGGATGGCCTTAGTCAGGAAGAAAGATACACTGTATACAACATGCATGACATTGCTAAGGCATTCACTGATTCTAAAGATAAGATCAACGCACTCATACAACAGAACAATAAGGAAGCAGATAAACAATACATTGCTAGAGAGATGCTCTGTTCTGCTTATGACTCCTACAGTATCACTACCATCAATAACCTCTTCCGTGATCTGGAATCTGGAAGAATTCCTGACATTATACATAATAGACGCATTTCCAAATGGTATTGTCCAAGGTGTAAAACCACTAGCTGTGTTTCCATGTGTATGCAACAGACTTTGACTATTCCGCTCTCCACAGCTAGGAATTTGGGGTTTGTGACCACACACCCTAATACTGGTCCTTGTTTCACTGCTAAGAAATGTTCCATAACAGATACCATGTTTGTTTCTTTCACTGTCCCCTTACCACGCTTTGATCCTACTACAGCCTTGTTCGACAAGCTTGCACTGGTACATTCCATTGGGCATTTGGATGAAGACATCTACAGAGAATGCCTGGATCTACCACCTCTACTGGTCTACCATTCTTTCCTGGATGCCTGGGTGGCTCCACACACGGACTGCTGTGCGAAAAAGCAATATATTTACCTGTGCCGATGTGATGTGTTTGATGTTATACAACCTGTTTGTGGTTACTCTCCAGATAGCATTGATTGGACTTTCACAGTGGATGATGACATCACTGCGAATGGCACCAACTCTTTTGACTCAACTTTGGCTCCGGATAAGCTCTACCAATCCTATCATGAGGAGGTTCATCGCCTGTCAACATGGATTTCGAAGACGACCTACACCTGCCCTGTTCAGTTGCAAAAGTGGAGACTGCCTACTGTGCACTCACAATATAATTCCGATGGAGAATATTGTGTAGTTACGAACTATAAAACCTACACATATGGTTCTGTTACTTGTGCTATTGATTACCCCAATTTCTGTTTTGTCCCCCACCTGAAGACTGTCATTGGACATACTGTTATAATCCCCGTCCCCCTTCTCGATGCATACATTATTGATGGTAACCCAGATTATCTACTCACACTGTCAGAATACTTGCCATACTTTAACGTACACATAGACCCACTCATACTTACACTGAAATCACTTTTAGACAGGAAAAACACACACCTCATCCACATCAGCAATAATATGACCAAAGCCAATGAAGCTGTTCTTGCCTTGATTAATGATGGAGATATGAATAACGCATTAACTAACACCTGGTTAGAGATTACTTTTAAAGGTTTTGTTATTATACAAGCATTTATAATTTTCATTTTGATTATTATGCTTTGCTGCCTACGATGCACACTATGCCAACACCGTGAGCAGCTTGAGTTCCTTTACAAGGCTTGTGCGTTGGAATTGTAAATGACCACTGCTCCTGTCCTTTCCCTAGACATTTGCCTGTGTTGCCCTTAGAGGCAACAAGGGGGGGAATGTTACATGAGGTTCCTGCACCCTAATTGGTACCCTCAGAGGTACACCGTAGACAGCTAACACTTAGGTATAGGTTATACTAATATTTAGGGATAAGGGCATCTACCATATAACAGTAGATGTCAGGATATGAATGCATATTGTTGTAATACACTTTGCTTGCTAATACACATATATTCTGCCATGTATTTTCTGTGTATTTCTTACTAGTCAGATGCCAAGACACCTGTGTCCTTGAAGTAATTATAATATGTAAGACGGCATTGCCATCTTTTGGTGACTTGTACTACTACATTGAGTTATGTAAGACTCTGTATAAGAACTCTTTTGTTCTTAAACTGATGACTTTACAGAATTGTATAATGTTATCTTGGACCGTGGAGCCACCTCTAATTTAGCCAATAGGGCTCATCTCTGTAACTAGAAATGTTTCTATCTTTTGGTAACCATAGTAATTATCATAGGTATATAATGTAATGCACAAGCTCTACACCTCGGAGACCCCAGAGATCCCAAGAGACAACAGAGAAACCTTGAGGTGTAGGGAACACTTAGCACTGGCTCCCGGTTCGTATTGGTAAGAACTGCTTTGGGCAACCGTGATTTATCCCTTGGTAGTAATAAACTTGTTTAGTTTATTACTCTAATGCAACGTGTCTGTGATTACTTGCATTCCCAATATTGTCAAGAATCTGAAAGTGAGGTTTAGACCTCTCAACACCCAGAATAGAGAGGGAAGCCCTGGGGCCTCATGGTGAGTGTTCAGTCATGAACTCAGTGAGCACTCTAGATGGACACTTGGAGGGTATTCCTGTTCCCCTCTGTCATGGATTGCACTTAGGGGTGGACACTGTGAGCTCAGTAGACCTGACCCCATGAGTGGATTGATGACAGATCTGGTGGTACAATGGTGAGATCTGGGAGATATTGGTGGCACAAGCATAGAGGCTGGATTCGAGGCCAGTGCATCAGATTGATAAACTGAAAACAATACACACATACACAAACAGGGCAGAGAGTTGGAAAAAAATTGGTTATAGTATGAAGTTCCCTACCCTGGGTTTTTTTCAGTGTAAGTGTAGCAGTATTTAGGGAAGATGATGGCATCCAACTACAGTGAATACACTGCAGAGCACCTAAGGCAGTTGTGTCAGGAAAGAGGGTATCAGTACGACGTGTGAACCAAAAAGAACCTCATGGAGGGTCTCATGGCAGCTGATGAGCAGGCAGTTGCACTGAACCTCAAGTCAGAGCAAGTGACTGAAAGGGACCAGACCTTGGGCATGGGGGTGCCAAGGGACGGTGCAGTGTTCAATCCCAGGGAGGAGGACAGTGAGGCCAGAGGTAACTCAGGGCCACAGCACCTGGGGAAAGTCACCATAGATCTGGAGCTGGAAAGGATCAGGATACAATATGTGCTGAATAAATTGGAGCTGGAGCAGAGAAAGTTTGAAGCTGAGTAGCAGAGGGAGTTTGAGCAGAAGAAGTTTGAACTGGAGAAGCAGGAAAAACAGCACCAGAGAGAGGCTGAAGAAAAAGAAAAGCAACACCAGAGAGAGGCTGAGGAAAAAGAAAGGCAGTGCCAGAGAGAGTTTGTACTGGAGAAGCTAAGTCTCCAACAACCAGTGCCAGAGGAGGTGAGTGACAGGAGTGAACCTGAAACTCCTGGGCTGGGGTATAAATTAAATTCCAAATTAATTGCTGAATTTAAAGTGGGGGAGGATATGAATGCATTTTTGAATTTGTTTGAAAAGTTCTGTATCCAGGCCAAAATACCCAGGGAGTTCTGGAGCTTCCAGCTATCCCTGCTACTTACTGGTAAAAGCCATGAGGCGCTAGACCACATGGACAATGATGATAGCCTAGACTATGAGAAGGAAATGGGAAGAATCCCTAAGGAGCATTTGGATGGGATTGGGTCAGACATGGACGCTGATAGTAGGTGGGAAATCATCAGGAAAGGGGTGCAGGATGCTACCAGCACCTGTACAAGAGTAAGATGAAAATGCGGTAGGGCCGGAAAACCCTGCTGGTGGACCAGGGAGGTCCAGGAGGTGGTGCGGGGAAAGAAGGCAGCCTATAGGCAATTCAAATGCTCAAGGAGTGAAAGGGATCAAGGGGAGTATGAGCTGATGGCTAGGAGGGCCACTAGGGTGGTGATGATGGCTAAGGCAAGGAAGGAGCAGAACCTGGCCAGGGAAATTAGGAAAGGGAACAAGGGGTTCTTTAGATAACATTGGGAAAAACAAAGGGTGAAGGAGCAGATTAGCAGGATTAAAATGGGGGAGAGATGGGCACAAGACCCGGGGAGCAGGCCGAGGTACTAAATGAGTACTTCACCTCAGTTTTCACCAAGGAAAATGGGGTGCTGCATCATACAGGGGAAAGACAGTGATACTGAGGAGGGAACCTTACCGTCCAGGCGGGTCTGGGGAGGGAGAGGCATCACTGGCAGGAGGAAAGGCTAAGCAGGGAGAAGAGGTAGTGGAGGTGGAAATCACAGCAGAGAGAGTGAGGGAAGCCCTCAGGTCCCTTAAGACAGAGAAAGCATCGGGCTGGATAAATTACATCCCAGAGTGCTGGGAAGGAACCTGGATGTCCAGGCGAAACCCCTGGCGGAGCTTTTCACCATCTCTCTGAGGACAGGGTGGGTGCCCCAGGACTGGAAGGTGGTGCATATAGTGCCTATCCACAAGGGGGGGATCGGGAGGTGGCAGGGAACTACAGGCCTGTCAGCCTGACATCGTTGGTGGGCAAGGTGATGGAGGGCATTGTCAAGGAGAGGCTGGGGGGGACCTGGAAAAGTCAGGATGCCTAGACAATAGACAGCATGGATTCATCCCGGGGAAATTGTGTCAGACAAACCTTGTGGAGTTCTATGACTGGGTGACAAGTGCCTTGGACCTGGGTAGACCAGTGGACGTCCTCTTTCTAGACTTCAGCAAGGCATTTGACTCTGTTCTTCACGTAGGCCTGTTGGATAAGCTGGGAGAAATGGGGGTGGAGAATCAGATGATCAGATGGATAGGCAATTGGCTCCAGGACCGGACCCAGAGGGTCATAGTTGGCGGGATAGTCTCATCCCCAAGGAGGGTCATTAGTGGGGTCCCACAGGGATCAGTCCTTGGGCCCCTCCTGTTCAACGCCTACATCTCTGACATAAGGACAGGTATCAGGAGTGAGATGAGTCTCTTTGCAGATGACTCAAAATTGGGGGCGGTGGTGGATGGAGAGGAGGGGAGGATGGCCCTACAGGGGGACCTGGAGGCTCTGGAAAGATGGTCTAGAAAGTGGAAGCTGAGGTTCAATGCAGGGAAATGCAAGGTACTGCACCTGGGGGTCAGAAACCCGGGCCAAGTCTACACCCTGGGGGATGCTACAAGTCTCAATGGCTGAGAGGGACCTGGGGGTGGTGGTGGATGTCAAGATGAACAACTCGGAGACTTGTGGGAGGCAGTAACCAAGGCCAAAGGATGCTGGGATGCATCGCTGAGGATCACCTCCAGAGGAGGTAATCTCCCTCTGTATAACTGTGAGTGAGCGCACCTCGAGTACTGCATGCAGTTTGAGGCCACACTTAAAGAGGGACATTAAACTCCTGGAGAGGGTCCAGAGGAGGGGGGAACCAAATGATTTGGGGCTTGGGGACAGGACCTATGAGGAGAGGCTCAAAGAGCTAAATATGCACACATTGGAAGAGAAGGGACCGGGGACATGATAGAGGTCTTCAGGTACATGAAGAGGGTAAATAGGGACGAACAGTCAGGGTGCTTTGAAGGAAGGAGGAGGGCCACTAGAGGGCATGGGTGGAAGCTAGGGGGAAGATTCAGGGAGAAAGGAGGAGGTGCTACTTCACTGAGAGGTGGTGGAGCCATGGAATGCACTGCCTAGGGGCTGGTGGAGGCAGAGATGGTGGAGGGGTTCAAGAGGGAGGGACAGGTACAGGAAGGGTTCTGGAAGCAAAATCCAATGCAGTGAGAATATCCAGAACTGGGAAGGGAGAAGCCAGAGAAGGCGAGAGGGGCAGCAAGGTCAGCTCCCAGGGTGGGGGCTGACCAAACAAGCAGACACGAAAGACCGTTAGGCCTATTCTGCTGGCATTTTAGTATGTTAGTATGACTATTGGTTTTATAAACAGCTAGGGCATCTTACTAGACAATGTCCTAAAAAGGCACAGAGTGGACAAAGTGGTGCTTGAACAGAGTTGGGTGCGTTGTGTATCCCTGAAAGCATGCCTGTAAACATGAGGGAGCACTTATACCTGGTTACTGTAAATGGGGTGCAAGGGACATGGGGGCATCTCTTACCCTGGTAAAATTAGATTTGGTTGGGCCTGAACAGCTTATACCTAATCAGTTTGTAACAGTGAGGGTATTCACTGGGGAAGAGAAAACTCTGCCACTAGCTAGTGTTCTCCTGGACTGGGAGGAGACAGGAGAGAGGGTGCGAAAAGTGGCATTGGCAGACAACATTGTCCTGGATGTGATTATAGGGAATAATCTACAGCAGGGGGTGATGTATGCGGTTACCTGCAGCCAGACGGCTAAGGCCGCTTGTGATTCCCTGAACCCCACAGAAACCCCGGTGGGAAAAAATAGGAGGCTGGTTCCCCAGCCTGAGTCTCTTAACATGGAGAGTAGTGAAAGGGAGGTAGGACTTCCCCAAGTAGCCATTCACCAAACAGCTACAGAAGGTTACTCTGAGAAGGGAGAGGTAACAAATGGTCAGAAGGTTAGGGATGGTATTGACTCTGAATGTCTTGATGCTAGAGTTATGGACCCCAGTTTAGGAACTGAGTGGGACATGTACAATGCTTTGGAAAAATGTGAAGATTTTGTAGCTGCTCAGAGGACTGATCCTAGTTTAGAGAGGCTGAGGGCTTGTGCAGACTCTGATGGGATACAGGAAGGTGACAAGAGACATGGAGTATTTTTGGGACAACGGACTGTTGTATTTTGTTTATTTATTTTTTTATTTATTTCAATCTAGGATAACAATACCTTTGAGCTGAGGCTCTTTTACAAAGGTTCCACGTCAGCGTGTGCAACAGTCATCATTTTTAGTTACAAACATAACGTCACTGACTTACAGACATGTAATAACCAGTACAAAGACTTGAGCTAAGAGCAAGGCGGGGGTCGATGGGGGAGGCGTGAGGGTAGGAGAGATCGGGGGGTAGGAGGTGCAGGGGAGTGAGGGGTCATGGGAGGGTGGGTGAGGCAGGGGCAGGAGTGGAGATACAGGGGGAGGGTGAGGGTGGGAGACAGTGCAGCCAGGGGGCCTTGTCGAGGGAATATGCCAGGTAAGGTGTTAGGGGTGCAAAGACTGATTGTAAATGCTGGGTGCTGGGGCATGTGCAGCTGGAACGGTGGAAATGTTAAGATGGGCAATCGTGGGATACAAGCAGTGAGAGGCGCAGCTTGGACTTGAAAAGGCCAAGTGTTGGAGCAGTCACTATGTCGCTCCCAAGAGAGTTGAGCCAGTTGGATGCCCAATAGGCAAATGATCTTTGTCCTTGGGTCGTGCGACATCGTGGGATATGTAATAGATGGGAATTGGAGCTCCTTGTAGTGACATTCCTATGTCTAGGCTTAAGGAGGGCACAGACACCAGGTGGGGCAAGACTCATTACGATTTTCTTGGCCGTGATGCAGGTTTGGTATTTTATGCGTTTGTCCAGTTGAAGCCATCCAGATTGGCAATAAAGGTCACAAGTGTGGGTATGGCGATGTGAGCCAGTGATGAGATGACAGGCCTTATTCAGGGAGGTCGCGATACGTTTGAGAGCAGTGGTAGTTGCAGACCCATATATGATAAGACCATAGTCTATGATGCTGACAATGGAGCTTTGGATGGCCACTGACAGTGCTTCTGGGGTTAGGTGTTTCCTGTGCCGGAATAATATGCCTAACCTCGCATTGGCAGACTTTGTCACATTGCTGATATGGACAATGTATGAGAGGTGGGGATCAAGAGTGATGCCAAGGTACTTGAACGATTGTGTTTGCTCTAGGATGGCTCCTTGTTCAGTTGCAATGGAGAGGTGGAGTTGTTTGTTTTTGTTGTGGGGGCTGCAAAAGACCATAGACTTGTTTTTTCCTGATTGAGAAGCAGTTTATGATTTAGGAACCAGGATTCAATGGAGGAGAAGGCCAGCTGAAGTTTATTTTGTAATTGGTTTGGATCAGGGTCTGAGGTGAGGATCACAGCATCGTCAGCGTAGAGAATTATTTGTTCTGGGCAGCTATCCGGTAGTGAGTTTAAGAATAGGCTGAAGAGAAGGGGTCCCAGAATGGAGCCCTGGGGGACTCCCTAGCAGACCGGTCTAGGGTCCGAGAGTGTATCAGCGATTCTTACTGTTTGGGACCGTTCTTCAAGGTAGCTCTTAAACCAGCCAATGGTGTCGGTTGACAGCCCAGTGTTCTGAAGCTGGACAAGTAGGAGGCAGTGATTGACGGTATACACAGGACATGAGGACAGAAGGAAGGGTGATGGGCAGGCAGCTTGTCGTTTCCCAGGGGTATCGTGAGCAATTGCTCAAGGTCGCTAATGACATCCCCATGTATGGACATATGGGCATCACGCACACCATGTAGTGATTGGCCCAGAATTTCTATTGGTTCAACTTCACCCAGCAGGTGAAGGAATTATGCAGGTCTTGTCATTGGCGCCAACAGATAGGGAAGGTGGGTAGTAAAACCAAAGCTGCCCTAATTCCCTTGCCCATTGTGGAGGAGCCATTCCAGAGGGTAGGAATGGATATTGTGGGACCTTTGAGTAACTCAAGCTTCTCCAGGAAAAAGTTTATCCTGATGGTGGTTGATTACACCCCCCAATACCCAGAGGTGGTCTCCCTCTCCCCACTTAGGGCAGACAAAGTGGTAGATGCCTTGCTAGGGATTTTCTCCTGTGTTGGGTTTCTGCAGGAGGTTATCTCTGATTAAGGGGGTAGCTTCATAATGGACCTGATGAAGTGTTTGTGGGAGAAGTGTAGGGTGGTTCAGAGACTCACAGCACCTTATCACCCACAAGCCAATGGGCTTGTAGAAAGGTTTAATAGTACCCTAAAATCAATGCTCCAAGAATTTGCTGAACAGCATGGGAGGGACTGAGAGAAATACCTTCCACAACTGTTGTTCACATAATGGGAAGTGCCCAAAAAGTCAATAGGGTTCTCCCCATTTGAACTCTTATATGGATGTAAGGTGCGTGGGCCTCTAGACATGATCCAGGAAGACTAGGAAGGCAAGCACACCACCCAGGGAACTCGCATAGTGGAGTATGTCCTTAAGTTTAGGGAGAAGCTAAAGAAGCTTATGGGGATGGCCCAGAGCAACCTGTCAGCTGCCCAGCAGAAGCAAAAAGTCTGGTATGACCACAGATCCAGAGCTCCCTTATACTGTGCAGGTCTGGAAGTCATCGTCCTAATTCTGGTCCGGAAGGACAAGCTGCAGGCTGAGTGGGTGGGACCATTTAAGCTAGTCTGACAGGTCAATGATGTAAATTATATCGTAGAACTGCCTGACAGGAGACATACCCATAGGATGTGCCATGTCAACATGATGAAGCCATATGCAAATAGGGCTGACGTGGTATTTTCAGTGTGTAGCCCTAGGGAGGGGACAGATGAGGAAGACCCCGCCTGGACTTGCTAGAGGAAAGCAAGCAGGAGCCATCTGTGGAGGCAATCAAACTGCCACCCCAGTTGACCCTGGTACAGTTCCAGGAAGTGAGGAAGGTTTTAGAGGACTTTGTCCCTTTGTTTACGGCCAAGCCTGGACTAACCCCCTTAGTGACACATGATGTAGACACAGAGACACAAGCACCAATATGGCTGACAGCCTACAGGGTGTCTGAGGCCATCCTAAAGGACATTAGGAGGGAGGTGGAGGGAATGCTGGATTTATGGGTAATCCAGAAATCCCACAGTCCCTGGGCCTCACTCGTAGTCCTCTTGCCCAAGCCAAATGCCTCTACTTGCTTTTGTGTGGACTATCATGGACTCAATACAGTCACAAAGTCTGATGCCCACCAAATGCCATGGATGGACAAACTACTGGACAAGTTGAGAGTGGTGACATACCTAACCACCATTGACTTGACGAAAGGGTACTGGCAGGTGAAGTTAACTGCCAGAGCTAGAGAGAGGTTGGCCTTCATCACTCCAATAGGATTATTCAAGTTCCAGGTAATACCATTTGGCATGAAGAATGTCCCTGTCACCTTCCAAAGGTTGGTCAACCAGGTGTTAAATGGTACTGTGGAGTACACAGTGGCGTATCTAGATGACATTGCCATTTTCAGTACCAGTTGGAAGGAACACCTGTCCCACCTGAAGGAAAAGTTGGGCAGGATACAGAGGGCAGGGCTCACTGTTAAGGCTGAAAAGTACCAGGTGGTTATGGCAGAGGTGGCATACCTAGGCCATGTAGTGGGGTGGTGGCAGCTTCATCCTAATCAATCAAAGACTGAGGCAATAGAGGCATGGCCCACACCTGAAACCTAGAAGCTTCCTAGGGACAGTAGGGTACTACCAAAGGTTTGTGTCCAGTTATAGTACCCTGGCAGTTCCCCTATCTAGCTTGCTGAAGAAAAGACAGCTCAAAATGGTAAAGTGGGAACCAGCCTGTGACTGAGCCTTCACACAGCTAAAAGAGACACTGTGCAGTGCCCTTGTGCTGGCCAGTCCAGATTATACTAAGCAGTTTGTAGTCCAGACAGCTGCCTCAGATGCGGGGATTGGAGCAGTCCTCAGCCAGATATCTAATCAGGAAAAGACCACCCAATAGTGTACCTTAGCAAGAAGTTACGTCTCTGGGAGCAGGCATACTCCACAGTTGAAAAGGAATGCCCTGCGCTAGTATGGGCCCTGAAGAAATTAGTGCTGTACCTTTACAGGAGACGCTTCAAGGTACAGACCAGTCACAACCCCCTGGTGTGATTAAATCATATGGATAAAACAAATGGATGGCTACTCCGATGGAGTATTGCCCTGCAGGCCTATGACATGACAAATATGCACCGGGCCAGGTCGGCCAATGCAAATGCAGATGGCCTATCTCACCAGTTAGAACAGTAAACAGAATTATGGAAACTCTACTGTATGATAGGGGCGTGTTCCCATAAATTCAGTCTAAGGAGGGAGGAATGTGGTGATTGGGAACACTGCAGTGTAATATTGTAGATACATTTTTGTAATATTTTTTTCTGTGATTTTTGTTTATGTTTTAAAAGGGTTACATGCAG
Source organism: Neoceratodus forsteri (assembly GCA_016271365.2). NCBI lineage: Eukaryota > Metazoa > Chordata > Ceratodontiformes > Ceratodontidae > Neoceratodus > Neoceratodus forsteri. The sequence goes on from CM057449.1 coordinate 1,564,862,909, forward strand.
AGGACCTTGGTTATATTTCAAAGTTCCAAACAGAACACAACTAAGGGTTGCCAAAAGATGCCCATGTTTTTTAAAGGGTTACATGCAGAGGAAATTGGTATTCTGTGATATGAAAAAGGCTTACTTGCCAGGAAGCTTAAAATTACATTTCAAATGTAGGGGTATCGTAATGTGACAGAAATGTATAAGCCCTCTCCCCCCTTCATAAACTTACACTTCAAAGGAAAAGTGCTTTAGGTTCCAGGAACTGTCCTGGTATAATTCCATTTAGAAGATGTCAGGAAGGATGAAGGAAGATTAAAGGATATTGGAACTGAAAGAGGATCTAACTAATCAATAATATGATTTACTTAAAAATCTTGAACAGAGCAAGAGAGAGACCCCTGCTGGTCCAAAAAGATAAGCCACCAAAGTGTTACAGACTGCATGGACCAAAGGTATTTAAAGCCCTCAGATCAGGGCATGTTGCACACTTTTTTGTAGGACACTCTTCCTGTTACACACCAAGCAAGACTGCCACAGAGACAGACTAAAGACCAGTGAATGCAAGAGAGAACTGGGTCTTTGTAAACTCATTTATTTTTTCTGGACTTTGAACATTCACGAATCAGGCAGAAAACTAGACAGTTAAAAGTTTACAGTACATTTGTTTTATGTATATTTTCCAACTTTTGTTTTGTTATCTTGTAACCAAACTTCTGAATCTTTTATATGATAATTATTTAAGTAATTTAGTAAAGCACTTTGCTTTTAAAGCTGCCTGTGAGTGATTTTGTGTGTGTAATGGCAACAAGTTTATTCACTTCTGAGACCAACCTGGTAAATGCAAGGTGCCACCATCACTGCAAAAGACTAGGGATCCTGCAAGGGGATCTGGGTGCCTAAAGAAGGGGAAAATACACAGGTCTTGGGAGGAGTCTGTAAGGGGGAACTAGGTGCTGCACATCCCATGGGAACTGACACAATCAGATTTATGATGGCAAATACCAAAGAGCTTGTAACACCTGGGTTCTCCCAGTACAGGAATTGAGGAGGATTCTCACCTGGTTACAGACTTGAGACTGTATTTTGCCCTTACCCAGAATAAAGAGGAAGCCCCGGGGCCTCATGGTGAGTGTTCAGTCCCTTACTGAGAAAACATTTAGTCTGAGATTAGTCCTGGCTCTAGGGACTATAAGTTGTTTAGTGTGACGTCTAGGAACAATTTGACAGGTAGTGAAGGTAAATCCACATTTGTTCATGAGGTCTGGGGATTTCAACAGCTTATAAAGTAAAAGTAGATCCCCTCTAATTCTCCTATTTTGTAGAGAATTTAAGCCTGTTAATTGAAGTCTAGACGGGTAGGTGTTTGTTGATAATCTCGGGACCATCTTAGTTGCCCATCTCTGGATCCTGTCTAGTCTATCAATATCTCCTTTGACATGTGGGTTCCAGAATTGTGACCCATAGTCAATGAGCGGTCTGACACATGCCCTGTAAAGTGGAATCAGACACTGTTCAGATCTCAAGACAAAGGAAAACTTTATCTGTCTGAGTAGCCCATTTGTCATGTTAGCCACTTTTGGGCATTGGTCAAAGGATATAAGTTTGGTATTTACCAGTATGTCCAAATCCCTTTCTTTGTTAGCGGCTTTGAGCTGAATGTTATTTATATAGTAGGTGTTTTTTGGGTTACGTATCCCAAAGTGCAAGACCACACACTTGTCCATGTTGAATTCCATTTTATTTTCTTGGGCCCACCTTTCAGTATTTTCTAAACTTGATTTAAGTGAATCAAGGTTGTATTGATTATCCACCATTCCCCCAAGTTTAGAATCATCAGCAAATTTAGATAACCAATTTTGGGTGCTTATTTGCATGTCACTTATGTAGATATTGAATAGTATATGGCCGAGCACAGAGCCCTGTGGAACCCCACTTGCGACTGAACCCAGGTTGGAAAAGCTGTCATTTATTACAACCCTCAAGGTTCTGTTGGTCAACCATGCATTTACCCAGTTGACTAGATAACTGGATAAATCTAAAAATTCTAATTTTTTGATGAGATAATCATGAGGGACCTCGTAAAAGGCCTTGCTATAATCAAATAAGATGACATCCATTTGTTTTTTATTATCTAGGTCCTGACTGATGTTATTATAGAAGGATAGTAAGTTAGTTGTGCACGAGTACCCTGATCTGAACCAGTGCTGAGTATTGTCTGTGATGTTTAATTCCCTTATTTCTTTTTCAAGTAATGATTTAATTATTTTTTTTCCATAGTTTTACAGATGACAGATGTGAGGCTTATAGGATGGTAATTCTGAACATATGATCTGTTTCCTTTCATATGTATGGAGGTGGCTGATGCTGTTAACCAATCTAATGGAATTTCTGCTTCTTGTAGAGATTTGTTAAATATTATTCCTAATGGATTTGTTATTGCTTCTGCTGTTTCAATTACTGTAGGAATCTAGCACTAATTTGATCAGGCCCTGGACTGGTAGATTTTTTTAGTGATTTGAGAAGTGGAGTAATATCAGAAGATGTGATATTATAGATATGTCTAAATTTGGAGTTTGTACTTGGATCAACTTGGGGGGCATAGGTGTATTTTTTTGAAAAGACCAAACAAAAGTAGGTGTTAAAAAGATTGGCTGTGGTTGTGTCTGACTGCAAAATATTACTATTATGTGTAATTGGCCCTATTTTCCTAGAGTTTACCTTTTTGTTATTTCGGTAGGAAAAAAGTGATTTATATCCATCCTTGGTGTGTGCTAATTTAATTTCAATTTTCATTTTGGCTTGTTGAATCATATTTTTTAACATGTGTAATGCTTTTTTGTACTTAATGTAAGCATACATTTTAATAATAACAATAAATAAATAAAATAAATAAATTAAAATAAATAAATAAATAGACATTTTGTCCATAGGCTGACTTGATTTAAGTTTTATAAAAAGTTTTTTCATCCATTTGATTTGAGTACAAATGGATTTGTTTAGCCATTTTGGTATCCTGCCCTTTTCATTATTTTTATTTTTTATGGGTACATGGATTTCTCCTAATTTATGGATTATAGTTTTTAATTTATTCCATGACTCATTTACTGAGAGTGAATAGAGGGCCTTTTCCCAAGGGCATGATTGATTATTTTAATAATGTTTTTGAAGTTAGCACCATCATAGTTCTAATATATTGTCTTTTTTTTTTTAGACTGTGATGTTCTAATAGTTCAAAAAGGACAGAATAGTGGTCGCTATTCCCTAATGGATCTAAAATCTGAATATTAGTGAGTTTTTGGCTCATATTTGTAATAAGAAGGTCAAGAATGTTGCTGCCTTTAGTGGGTGAGGTGATAAGTTGTGATATATCATTATCTGTTGATGTAGAAAATAATTCTGTATCATATTTACTGCTACTTGTAAGTGAGGGCCAATCTATATGGGACATGTTAAAATCTCCCAGCATTATTACATCTTTCTGATTAGAAAAATGGGCAATATCCATCAGCAATTCTGTTTTATAGGTTGAATCAGAATTTGGGGGGTTATAACAGTTGCCTATGATTATCTGTGACAGTCCCTTCAGCTGTACTGATATCCAAACACTGTCAGTGTTGTTTTGGGATGGGATTTCATAGGAGGGGATATCTTCTCTTACGTATAGACAACCCCCCCCCCACCTTTCTTATCAGTTCTATTTTTTGATATAGTTTGTAACCATTAATTTGTTGATTCCACAATGAATTGGAATCCCACCAGGTTTCTGTTATTCCAATAATACCCAGATTTAACAATGTGCTTTTTGCCTCCAACTCCATCAGTTTGGGTAAATTCAGGGATCGTGCATTCAATGACAGTATTCTACAAGTTTTTTGAGGCTGGTTAGTAGGTGATGCAAGAGGCATGGGAATGTTCCCATTCTCCCCATTCATATTAAGTTTAAATGGTTGTTGATGATGTTTAGTAAGGATTTCCCCAGCATGGTGCTGCCTCTTCTGCTAAGGTGGAGACCATCCCTGCTGAATAAGGGGGATTGGTCTACAAAGTTTTCCCAGTGTGTTATACAGGGGATGTTTTGTTTAATGCACCATTTACATAACCATTCGTTTGTTTAATCCTTGTAGTGATGAACTGGGTGGCTCTAGGAACAGGTAAGATCTCTAAGAAACAAACTGTACAACCTTTATCAACAAGCAAGTTTTTTAAGTGCAATATAATCTTGTTTCAGTTGATTGTGGCATGTACGTTGTATATCATTTGTTCCAACATGTACAATGACAAAAGGATTTGTGCCTGAATTTTACAGAATACTGGGAATCGTAACAGTAATGTCTGATACCTTTGCCCCCCCCCCCGAAACTAGAACAGGTACGGTTAACCTTATCAGGGTTACAAATAACCCTGTTTAGATGTTTTGTTATAGAATCACCCAGAACAAATATCTGTTTGGTTTCGGGTATAGATATTGAAGTGGTGGGAGATGCTGTGGGAGGCTTTGGGTATTTTATAGCATTTAGGGCTTGTTTAGAAACAGATTTCTGGGATTTTGTGTTATTTTCCACAGGACAATGAATTGATTTATCTGTGTTGGTAAGCTTTTCCTGAGGCTCAATGTCTGTTAGAGTTGAATCTGTTTTGGAGGGGTAGTTGGAAAGGTTGATGTGTCTGACCCCCTCTTTGTTTAAATTTAGATTTGGTAACTAATGCCCAGTCCTCTATGGGTGATTGTAGATGATTAGATCAAACTTCAAGAGCAGGAGGGTCTACACTGTGGGCTATGGTATCCTGTGGGGATATATATTGTTCTACTGCATTGTCAATGAAGTTTTCAAGAATTTCTATATCTTCATTAACAGTTTCCCTATCTAGGAGCCTAGCTATTTGCTCCTGAAGGATAGTTATTAGCAAGCAATTGTCACAGGTGAAGTCTATAAAAGGGTCTCCCTGGCAATACATTTGGCAATACATTTGACATCAGCTGCATTGTTTAAAGTGACCGTCCATGTTAACCCCTAGTACAATACAGCTAATGCTGTGTTGGTGTTTTCATGTTAAACTCTTAAACTAATGACTTTAGAGATCTGGGTCAGCAATAATTGTAATTTTATTTTAGAAAAAAGTTAATGCTAAACTTATAAATCTGTTTTATTCAGTTTATTAAGCTAAGGCTCAGTACTTAAACTCTGTCTTGTGTGAGTGTGAGTGTGTGTGAACATTGAGAGGTTAATTTGATGGGTGGTATAGTGAAGGGACCTTAAGACTATAAATATATTTTCAATAATCACAATGTTCTTAATGTTGTCTAAATGTAGTTTAAAAGTTTAAGGCCTCCTGGTGCAGGTAAGTTAGTATATTTTTCTTTGGGTGGTTTTAATGGTAGCGGGGAGGGGTTTCCCCCTTTGGGTCAAATTTTGGTGGGTGCCCACTCAGACATGCTGAGGAGTGTGCATTACCTGGCTTAGTTGGATGAGGAGCCTGCTTGGCCCTCTATCCCCATTTCCAGGAGGAAATGGGCATTTAGGTGGGGGTGGTGTAAGCTCCCCTTGTGGGAGGGCTTATTTCTACCTTTAGGGACCCCCCCCGGTGCTTAGGGAGTCTGCACACTAGGGGTGTTTTTTCTGTTGCTGCCAGTTGAGGGCAGCAGAGTGGGCTAATATATAGAAATGAGATAGACAGGAGACCAAGAGAGTTAGCGGGTTTTGCTGCAGAGCAGTTCAGAGGGGTTTCCCCCTCCCTCTTAGGCAAGTCGGCAGTTTCAGCAGCTGTGCACTGAGTCCTGGGTGGGGCTTCCAAGGGAGGAGGGCAGACAGGCAGTTGCAGTCATTGGGTCCAGGGTTCCCTTGGGAATTCGGGTGGTGAGAGCATCCAAGGGAGCAATAGAAGTTTGGCAGAGCAGGTAGTACAGGACCTGGGGGGCACTGGGCCCAGTATGGAAGTGCTGTTTTTATGCCTTCAGGGGCTGTTGCGGTGGTGGCAGGGCCACTCCAGGGGATCAGATGGTGGCAGTGCCTCCCAATCCCATTTCCTCATGTGGCAAGATGGCTAAGGGTTTGGAAGGTAGGAGTGTGTGGTGGCCTGGACTCGATGGGGTCTGCCTGGCCCATGTCTGGGGAAGGCCCTGGGGCCTACAAATAAGTAGGCCTTTAGGCCAATGTAGGGCGTGCCCATCTCTGGCAACAGGTTTTTAATTGGAAGTAGGGAGCCACTATAACTGTGATGGAGGGCTCAGCTCCAGGGAGAGTCATGGGGAATTTGTGAAGGAGAGTGCACCAGGGAGCAGGGCGGGACTAGAACTAATGAGAGGAACATTTATGAGAGCAGCTGCAGAGGTTTCAGGCTGTGCAATTTTTGCCCTGAGCATGAATTAACTCAGTGGCAGCAGAGGAGTACATCACTCCCCTGAGCTGGAGAAAAGGAAATGGAAAGAGGTTCAGCATAAAAAAAGCAGTGACAGAGTAAGGCTCTTACCAGTACCAGTGAGTCATGGGGAGCTTCACGTTCCTGGAGGTTTTCAGAAATAAATCTTTAGTCCTGGGGGTTAAGTTTGCTGCTGGTTCCGTTGTACAGAAAATCCACACCTAAGAATGCCTGTAGCTCACTCTCTCTCTCTCTCTCTCTCTCTCAACAAATCAGTTTTAGTAAATAATTTAGCCCCATGGAACTGGATTAGTTAAACATTTTAAGCTACTTGGACCCTGACCTCTGTAATTGTTTTGGAGCTCAGGAGAATAAAATTGATTCATTTGTAGAAATCAGAGTCCAGTTTGATTATTGCCATAGAAGGATTTGGATGAATTATAAATCCTTTAGCTTTCTTTAGGGATCATCACAGTTTTTTGCCTGGAGTCTGACATATTGAATTCCCTATGCCCTCCTGCATTGGATCCAGTGGGTAGGAGAAGCTGAAGATGAACTGACCAGTCCTCCATCCAGATTTTCCTGCTGGGTGAGAAGCTGAGTACCTTTGGGGCTCAGTGTCTTGGGGTTTGAAGATGTCTCAAGGTAAGAAACCTTTGTTTTATTCTGATTTTAATCTGAGGACAGCTTGCTGAAGTTCCAGATTCTGAGGCCTCCTTCCCCACCGTAACAGGAAAGGGGGGGGGCTACACAAATAATTTGTGGGGCTTTTGGGGGCTGTGGAACCACAGGGCCCTCTGGCTCCTGTGCTTCCATGTAGCTACAGATGCAGACATGCAAGGCCAAAACTCATTCTGGCTTCAGAAGCACAGGGCATTGTAGGTGTACAGGTTCAGAGCCCTCTGGGCCCTATACAAAACAGAAGACTTATCTTCAGTATATGGTTATTTGTGACATGTAGCTGAAGACTTAGATTTGGAATGGGGCTACAGAACAGAGGAGACTTTCACTGTGGGACAAGAGGACAGTTTTGCCTGCTAGCAGTAAGATTGCCGCAGAGGAAATTGCTTCTGTGGTCAACAGCTTATTCAACCTGTCTCTATTACATGGGGTAGTGCCATTGGCTTGGAAGGTATCCCATATTGTCCCTGTTTTTAAGAAGGGTGATCCAAGAACCCTTAACAATCAGAGACCTACTGTATAATGCAAAATATCCGCGCAAACAAATTTCCGCGCAGTGTAGAATCCCAGAGTAATTGGCATTACCTTATATTAGCGTTCTGGTCATTTCTGCAACCCGGAAGTCAGCTGTCAAAAATCGAAAAAATACTAATAATTCTTTATACTGGAAACAAAATAAAATGAAAAAAGGGACAGAGATGGAAAATACATTCCACTGCCCACCCCCAAGACCAGAGTTATGGCATTTTTTAGATGAGACATTAGTCAGAGGCATTCGTTTATTAAAACAGAATGTAGGGTACTCTTGCCATCTCCAACAGCCTCCATGAATTTTTGGGGCATTATGAAATAGGAGTACAACAACAGTATGCAATATGACACTACCAGACCACCTGCAGGCTGCAAACTTTCACAACAAGACAGACAGACAAACCGCCGACCGGAATACGAACCTGCTTTCCTGCACCTTAAAATGGAGCGCACCTCCTGGGCCGTTCTTTTGTGGGTTGAGTCGGTCATATAACACCAGGCGCTGGTACGACTTGGGGAACCTCTCCTTTACCACAGCCGGCCGCCCTAAGAAAACTCCGCGGTAAATACGAGCCTCAGCACCTTGCTTAACTAAAGTTGAAGATAGGGAGGCATACCAAACTGCCCTAAGGGAAGCAGGTAAGGCAGTAAGGCAGGCAAAGTCCCAAACTGAGGAAACACTAGCACGAACAGTAAAAGAAGGTGACAAGACTTTCTATAGATACATCAGTGAAAGGAGAAAGTCCAGAGGGGGTATTGCTAAGCTTAATGGAGAAAAGGGAGCATGTGAGGAGGAGGACCCTGTAAAGGCATCTATCCTAAATAGATACTTTGCTCAGTATTTACTGAAGAGAAGGTAGGGCAGGCCCACAGCTCAGCATCATGGACACAGGAGAAGGGAGGTGAGCACTACTCCTTCACAAAAGAAAGGGTCCTACAAGATGCATAAGCTCAGGGTGGATAAGGCAATGGGACCTGATGGCATACATCCCAGGGTACTTAAGGAGCTAAAGGAGGAACTAGCAGAGCCATTAGCAGAATTGTTTAGTGAGTCTCTGAGCACAGGAGAGATCCCAGAAGACTGAGAAGGGTCATGTGATCCCGCCTCCACAAGAGTGGTAGCAGGGAGGAGGCAGGGAACTACAGACCAGTCAGTCTTACCTCAGTAGTGGGCAAGATTATGGAGGCACTCCTTAAGGAAAGGATAGTGCAACACCTGGAATCCATAGAGGCACAGGATCCAAGACAGCATGGGTTTACAAAAGTAAGGTCCTGTCAAACTAATCTCATAGATTTCTTTCACTGGGTAACCAGAGTGGTGGACCAAGGGGGAGCAGTTGATGTCACCTACCTTGACTTCAGCAAAGCTTTTGACACTGTTCCACATAGAAGATTGATAAATAAGCTGGGTAGGCTTGGGGTGGGTCAGAAGTTGGTCAACTGGGTGGCAAACTGGTTGATGGGCAGAAAACAGAGAGTGGTGGTAAATGGTATACAGTCAGACGAGATGCAAGTCACAAGTGGGGTACCTCAGGGATCAGTCCTGGGGCCAGTCCTCTTCAACATCTTCATTAGTGACCTTGCAGATGGACTAGAGGGTAAGGCTTGTCTGTTTGCAGATGACACCAAGATCTGCAACAGAGTAGATGATCCAGATGGGGTGGGCAGAATGAGAAGAGATCTGGATAAACTAGCAGAATGGTCAGAAGAGTGGCAACTGGGATTTAATGCAAAGAAGTGCAAAATCATGCACATAGGGAAGAAACCCTGAAGCCACCTATAGGCTAGGAGGAGTTGCTAGCAGTCACAAAGGAAGAAAGAGACTGGCATCATCATCACTGATGACCTAAAATCATCCAAGCAGACCTCAAAGCAGTAGGTAAGGCTAGGGGGTGTTAGGGTGCATTAGTAGGGTATCACAAGTCGTAAGAGGGAGGTAATAATTCCTCTGTACAAGACACTGGTTAGGCCCCATCTGGAGTACTGCGTGCAGTATTGGAGGCCACACCTTCACAAGGACATTAACCAAATTGAGGCAGTCCAGAGAAGGGCAACCAAAATGGTGCAGGGACTGCATCAGAAGACATATGAGGACAGATTAACGGAGCTCAATATGTATACCCTTGAGCAAAGGAGGGAGAGAGGTGATATGATCGAGGCATTCAAACACCTTAAGGGCATAAACAAGGTGAAAGAGTCTAACATGTTTAAATATAAGAAAAATAGCAGGACAAGAGGACAGCATGAGATTAGAGGGAGGCCGATTAAGGGGGAATGTGAGGAAATTCTTTTTCACAGAAAGTGTGGTGGATGCATGGAATGGCTTACCACAAGAAGTGGTGGCTATGAATACAGTGCAGGGCTTCAAACAGGCATGGGATAGGCATAAGGGAGCAATATAAATGACTATGAATAGATAGGCCACTGACAGAGCAAAGGCCGATGGCACATTTATAAGGTAGAAAAAGAAATGGGCAGACTGGATGGGCCTTGCAGTCCTTATCTGCCGTCAACTTCTATGTTTCTATGTTTCTATGTTTCTATGTAAGACCCCAAGAAAAGTTTGGACTCGCAGTTGAAAAACCTTTTCTAACTCCAATTACATTGCAGCTGCTTCAAAGAAGAGCCAACGCTAGTTACTTATCTATCCAGAAGTAAATGGGGGCTGCGTTAAAATGCTGGTGTAATTACGCAATAAATCGCATATTGAGCGTACCAGCGGATCAGGGAGTACAACGCCTAGAAGTATCCGGGTGGAAAACGGCGCTTCCTCTTTTCGGTTCTACCTCTGTTGTAAATATAACAGTACACTGGCAGCAAAAGCCCTCGAATTAACTGTGGCATAAATATGGGATTTGCAAAGGGATCCGTTCCTGTGTGATATGTTTTACTGCACAAATTCAGTTTGATACATACGTACGTGATTTATCTGTGGTCAACAAATTGTCACTGTAAACATATATCCGTGCAATATCAGTGTCCCGCGGATAAAGCGAATATTTATTTACAGCTAAAATAAGGGGTTATACAGTATATCTGTTTTACCTGTACTCAACAAAAGTCTTGAAAAATTTGTTGCTGCCCAGCTCAATGACTACATCACTAGTCACAATCTGCAATCCCCACATCAACATGGTTTCAGAAGAGGGCATAGTAGAACAACTGCATTGCTCACTTTAATCAACCAACCACATTGCCATTGCAATGGAACAGAGGTGATTTAGCTGGAGCTGTGTTCATTGACCGAACCAATGCCTTTGACCTTGCAAATCACACCTTGCTGATTGACAAACTCAAAGATCTCGGACTTGCACCCCCAGCCCTTAATTGGCTCAACAATTACCTCCAAAGCAGACAGTCATGGGTTAAACTGGGCACGGCTTTCTCAGAATCTGCAGCATCAGCAGAAGGGGTTCCTCAAGGCTCCATTTTGAGGCCGCTCCTGCTCTCAATTTATATCAATACTTTACATGAGTGTCTCAAATACAGTACCTCTGTAATGCATGCGGATGACCCTGTTTTTGTTGCATGCTCAGCCGATACTGGCAAAATCAATCAGATGCTCTCTCAAACACCTGTCAATTCAGCCCGGTGAATTCAGCCCCATGGCAATTCAGCCCGAGTCAATTCAGCTCCTATGTCAATTCAGCCCCAATCGGTTTAGCTCCTATGTCAATTCAGCCTGAGTCAATTCAGCTCCTATGTCAATTCAGCACCACGTCAATTCAGACCCTATGTTAATTCAGCCCCTATTTCAATTCAGCTCCTTTTGGTTCTGCACTAGAATAAACATAACTAACAACATATGTAAACATATTTAAGCTTTATTGAAAGCTTTAATATGTAATTTTTAGCAATTAAGTACACTTTATTGAAAATGTTAATTTTTACATACAATACATGCAGCAAACACCAATCACATACACCAGACAGAAAGACAAAACAACAGAACACAAATAAGCCTAAACATAACCTTCTAATCCACACAACAGACAAACCACCCCAACTAACTGGGGGGCTGCGTATGGGAGCCAGGCAGGAATCGGTGTTCGTGAATGTGGCCCCCACGTGGAAATCCCATGGGTGCAGAACTACATGCCCTTATACGCACCTCATGCACATCTATTCATGAATAGAGGTCAATATGTTTTAATGCTCCACTCTTCAGCCTTTCTTCCATTTTTTACAGAGGACATTTGTCTGCTGGGACGGTATTCTGCCCTTCCCACCATTAAGCAAAAAACCCAAATGGCAGTTATATCATTAGTCACTGTCCATTATAGTATTTACACGTGGACCTGTTGGAATCTGCACATGAGGGTCAGGGTGGGTTAGTTGGGGTGGTTTTTGTGTTGTGTGGATTAGAAGATTATGTTTAGGCTTATTTGTGTTCCGTTGTTTTGTTTTTCTGTCTGGTGTATGTGATTGGTGTTTGGTGCATGTACTGTATCTGCAAATTAAAATTTTCAATAAAGTGTACTTAACTGCAAATAAATATATTTTAAAGCTTTCAATAAAGCTTAAATGTGTTTACATATGTTGTTAGCTATGTTTATTCTAGTACAGAACCAAAATGAGCTGAATTTACACAAGGGCTGAATTGACATAGAGGCTGACTTGACGTGAGGCTAAATTGACATAGTAGCTGAACTGACACAGGAGCTGAATTGACTCAGGCTAAATTGATTGGGGCTGAACTGACATAGGAGCTGAATTGACATGGAGCTGAATTAACTACAGATGAATTGATAGGAGCTGAACTGACATAGGAGCTGAATTGACATGGAGCTGAATTAACTACACATGAATTGATTGGGGCTGAATTGACATAGTAGCTGAACTGCCGTGGGGCTGGATTGCCGTGGGGCTGAATTCACCAGGCTGAATTAACTCAGGCTGAATTTATTGTGCTGAATTGACTGGACACCACTCTCTCATGACCTCCAGGCACAGCAAACATGGTTGCTACAGAACAAAATGCTTTTGAATGTTAAGAAAACACAAACTATGCTCTTTGGCTCCCCCCAAATTTAAAAAATGTCAGACCCCTTTTCAAATCTCATGTTTAAATGGTACTATGCATGAGGTCATACAGTCCTTCAACTATCTTGGTGTTACCCTCAATCCTTCTCTCGACTTCCAATTGCACATAACCAAGACTTGTAAAATCATAAACTCTAGACTAGGTTTGTCATACAGAATCTGGAATAACCTGACTGCTACTGCCTGTATATCTGTCACTAGGGGATTACTTCTTCCTAAACTGATGTTACTGTGTATGCGCCCTCTTCCTCCAAAGCTGCACTAAAGAAATGGAATGTCACTTATAATAACATTTGTCAGTCTGTGCTTGCTTCTAATAGACTTTTGCATCACTGTGACTTGCATGAGTTGCTGGAATGGCTTTCTCCATGTGCTAGGTGTGACCTAGCCATGGGAGGTATTCTTGTCAATATCCTGAAAAATCTACAACCCTATCCACTTGCTACAGACCAACCCTTACTCCTTAAGATCCTTGGACCTTCACCTGCTCAACATGTCTAAACTCAAGATGAACATGGGGATTGCAGCTTATCACAATTTTGCACCTAGGATATGGAACACTATTCCCCTTGAGATAAGTGGTAGCATGACTACTAGGGATTTTTGACATGCCCTCTGCAAACACTTACCCTCTACCTCTAAGTGTATCTGTCCATGTAAATGATTATATTGTCCATGTACATTTGGGCATGTATGCTATGCTACACCCACATCACTCATTATGAGTAATAGCTATTTTTGCCTCCTCTTAAGGTAGTTGTTGTTGGACTACTCTGTTCCTACTGATGTGGTCTCCATCTTTGTAAATATTGCATACCATTGTACATAGTTTGTTATGCTCTTCTGTCCCTTTATAACCTCCTGGGTTGTGCCTGAAAAAAGCTTCAGTCTAGGACACCTACTGGGTTAACAAAACTAAATAAATACAATGGACTCACTGATAACTACTTTCAGTTAAAACTGAACAATTTTATTTGCAAACCCTAATTTTCAGCTTGAACCACAAATATTGATTTACAAACCAAAATACTGGTTCACAATACAGTTTTCAGTTTGTGAGCTGAAATTTTTGGCTTGCACCAAAATTCTCAATTCGTGAACTGAGATTTTTAGTTAGGAAACCGTTAATTTTTCAGTTCAAACCAAAAAAAGTCTGATGAACCAAAAATCAGATGAGGACAATTCCAAAGTCCAAAAATAATATTTCTGGCATGTTTAAAAAAAAAACATCAGAATCTTTCTTAGGAAGTCCCATTTGGCAAGATTCATGTTTTTGTTTTTCTCAAAGTATCCATTTGCAGCATATATGTTTTCATATTTTTGTGGTAACCAAAATGAAGAAACAAGATGGCAGCTGTCATGAACTGAAAAAAAGATTTTCGGTTCGTGAGGAGCATTTTTGGCTCATAACACCTAAGTGACGCAAACCAAAACCAGTGTCATGAACCAAAATGTTTTTGGTTCACAACAGACAGCTTTCCTATACTAAACTTTAAATCCTTATAACTAAGCAACAGTGCAATGAAAATGGGCTAAAATTTGACCCCACATTTTTTCTTCCTAATTGATTCCAGATGTCTTCCAGTTTATTTTGGTGGTGAAATTTTCAGTTTTTGTTAATATTTAAGGATATTATGAAAGTTTTAAAATAATTATTTTGCAAGAAAAAAGATGACCACCTAATTTTTGCATAGAAATAATATTGAGGACGTGAGGAGGGTAAGAATCCAGACAAAAATGTAAATTTACAGTACACAGAATAGGAAGCATCCAGAAACCCCAAATCAACTGTTTTGTCAAAATTATTCTTAACCAAAGCAGAAAATTAGCTTTTTGGTATAACTTTTTTTGTTGCACTGCTGCTTTAATATATTTTTGCAAAATTTTAAAAGGCATAACCTTGGCACAGACAGTTTCTACCCTGAAAGTTTAATGGAGAAATTCAATACTGTCTGGGCTGTATATGAGTGAAACAAAAGACATGGTACATAAAGGGGAAAAAGTGACCCTTTTACAAAATAAGGGACTATCCAGATCTCGGAAACTGCACAAGGTGCCATCATGAAACTTTCCACATCTTAAGGCTATGGCATGTGACCATGCTTACAAATACTTGGGCTAGTCTGTCAAATGCCACCAAAGTTATTAAGGTGCAAAGTTAGGGGTTTACTCAACCATAACTATAACGGCTCTACCATATATTTTCTTCCAGTGTACCAGCACTCCAATGTCCCCATCTCCTTGTTAGATAGCCCTGGCCATTAAATAAGCAGATTTTTCTGTTTCTTCATACTATAATTGCATACTTATCAGTACCTGACAACATCTGCTATGTTCACAATTAGTGGCTTGCACCTTATAAGAACAAATTATAATGACTGCCATAATAACAAGACATGTTAGCTGTCTGGCTCGCTGGCTGAAAAAAAAACTATCTGGCATGACTCATCTGATCATATTTGTTATCTGAACATTTCATCATTGCCATTGGCAGTGTATTGTTGTACACAACACTGAAATGATGATATTTATTTATTTTACTCTATTTGGAGAGTACCTTTGAGCACAGGTGCTCATTTATAAAGGTTCCACATCAAAGCATAGTTACAAACAGAAAAAAAATCTACCTCAAGGGAATCAACAAAGTCCAAGAGGGTAGCATCTTTCAGAAAAAGAGTTGTGCAAGAACAAGGGGACACAATTTGAAGATAGAGGAGGGATGGCTCAGGGGCAATGTGAGAAAGTATTTTTTCACAGAGATGGTGGTGGACGCATGGAACAGCCTTCCTGAGGAGGTTGTGGGGTCAAAAACAGTGGAGAAATTCAAGAATGCATGGGATAGACATAAGGCAATTCTTGTGGGGGGGTAGGAAGAAATAGGCTGTTGGTTAACTAGGATCTGCAGCTTATCCAATAGGTAGGGAAATGGGAAGACTAGGTGGGCCAAGAGGTCCTTATCTGCTATCAAAGTCTATGTTTCTAAATCCCGTCCAAAAGATGTTTTCACTAATCGACCACAAAATCGCCTTTATGACTTGATTAGTAAAGTCCCAAAAAGGCCATGTTGAAAAGTTTGGGTCAAAATCTGCAAAATAACAGTTATGCATCAAATTTTATAACTGTATTGAAATACATTAAACTGCACTTACCTTAGTTTCTCATATTGCAGTAATCAGTTCCAGAAGCAAGATGTGTCTTTGATCAGAGAGTGGATCTTCGCCCTGTGTCCTGGTCAGGTGAGTGAGGGGGTATGGGGGTGCAGGGTGATAGGTGCTCAGTGGGAGGTCGGGATTGGGGGTCAGATCAGCAAGGGGCCATTTCCTTTTTTATAGAAGTAAAATAAAAAAAGACATTGAGGGATGGTTTTCCTTTTCACAGGCTTGTGCAATGCAGGGACAGTGATCAGAGGGGTGGAGGTGCCACTAGACACTATGGAAATAGTGGAAAAATACAGTGACAGCAATTGGAGGGTTGGGGTGCCACTAGACACCAGGGAAACATTAAGAAAACAGGGGGATGGCAGTTAGAGGGTGGGGGTTGCCACTAGACACCAGAGAAACATAAAAAAATAGGGTGATGGCAATCGGAGGGTGGGGGTGCCACTAGACATCAGGGGAAGATTACTGAATACAGGGATGGTGATCAAAAGGGTGGTGGGTGCCACTAGACATCAGGGAAACATTGGAATATGTGAGGGGTGGCGGTCAGAGGGTGGGGGTGCCACTAGGCACCACAGAAACATTGAAATATATGGGGATGGCAATTGGAGGGTAGGGGTGCCACTAAACAGCAGGGATGCAATCAAAAATACAGGAATGGCGATCAGAAGGTGGGGGAACCACTAGACACCAGGGAAAAAGAGAGTGTTATAACTTTATGCAACTTCTCATGTTATCCTATGGGAATTTGCAAATTTAAATTTTAGTATTTTTTTATATAGCCCATAGAATTTTTTTGGGGGACACTTATGTGTTATTCCAGTAGTACTAAGTGAAACCTTTGCATTTATATACAGTATACATTTTTCCTTAATTCAACAGTTTAATGGAGTTATGGGTTATTGAAAGGAAAATCAGGGAAAAAACAAAGTCCAAAATCATTTTTCATTTGCAGACATCCTTTTCCATATTAAAAAAAGAAATGAAAAAGGATCCTTTCATATAAAAAAAAGAATCACAAAAAAAAACTAAGTCCCAAATCTTTTTTCAGTATGAAGGGATCCTTTTTCATTTAAATGAAAATACCATATGAAAAATGATTCCTTCCAATGAAAAAAGAATTGAAAAAAACTGTCCAAAATCTTTTTGTGTTAAAAGGGGTCCTCTTTTGTTTAAATGAAAAAACATACAAAAAAGTATTACTGGCTGAACAAAAGAGTTCACAGACAGTGTCAGCTCTTTTCAGTGAAGCACAAAATTCAGGGGCAGTAAAAGTATGGGACAGCGCAGTTTTTGTAAACCATCTGGAGTATACTGAAAGAAAAAGGGCAGAGGCAAACCTTAATGTGTCTTCAGCAACAAGGACCACATCACCACTACAGTAACACTTTGAAGATCCCTGGCTATCCTCTAGGGAGGAGTGAATTCACTGTCATGACCATACCAGCAGCTTGTTTTCTAAGCCCTGAAACATGGTTCCTGGCTTGTCTGGTCCTGCTCTGCATACTGTTGATGATACACATACCCAGTTCCCATGGCCATGTGTGACTTCTGCTGTGCTGCAAAGTGGGAAGTGCTGCCCTTTGCTCACGGCCTCCTCCAATGCCAACTGCTGCAGTTCCTCATTCAGTCATGGTGACTGGGTGGATGTGGTGGTTGTTACATGACCCCACAGGCCCTAGTACTCCCTTGATGGGTGCAATGTGGCCACTTCACTCTTCAACTGCACGTGCCCCTGCAGGGCAAGTTTCTTCAGTTTCAATCGTGGAGCAAGCAGACCAGGTTGGATTGGGATGAACTGTAATCAGCCAGTGTGAGCAGTCTGCAGAAACATTCTTTAGCTGAATGCAATGGAAAGGCAGAGATTTACTGAAGCTCTGGACCAAGCAAAACGTACAGTACACTCTGACTATATTATAGCTACCAGGAGGTATGAGGAGGTCTTTAGACCTGACAGAAGCACTCCCCAATTTGAAAATGTGACCATTTACAATTACTATGTGTGGACCCATTATTATTCAGTTAGTAAAACATACCTTGGTGCTGGACAGGACAGGGGGAGAGCTTTGGAGGAGTGGACTTTCCTCATGAGGGACCAAAATTTCTTACCTGGCACAGATACCACCTGCTCCAGCTTGAAAGGGACATGCAGAAGATGCTGCAGGATCCAATATTTGCATTTCCTTATTGGAATTTTGCAGCCGATGACTTGATGGGAGCTAGGAGCAACTTCGACTCTACACTACTCAGTCTGAACTCTATATTCTCTTAGTAACAAGTTTTCTGTGAAAGCATAGAAGACTATGATACTCTAGGAACTATTTGTAACAGTACTGAGGGGGTCCTATCCGAAGAAATCCAGCTGGAAACATAGCTAAACCCATGGTATAGCACCTTCCTGAACCTCAGAACATTGCTTGGTGTTTAGAAGATGGCTTATTTGACACACCTCCTTTTTATTCCAATTCATCTGAAAGCTCCCGCAATACAGTAGAAGGATACAGCGAACCATAAGGAAGTTACAGTCCCACACTTTGCAGTCTCCAAAACTTGGCTCACTTATTCTTGAATGAATCAGGAGGACAAACCCACGTATCTCTGAATGATCCCATATTTGTACTTCTACATACATTCACTGATGCAATTTTTGATGAGTGGCAACGGAGGTTCAATCCTAATGTGTCAACATACCCAGAACAGGATGCTACAATTGGCCATAACAGAGAGTACAACATGATTCTATTCTGGCCTCCAATTACCAATTGAGAAATGTTTGTTACTGCACCTGAGAACTTGGGTTATAGCAATGAGGTTCAATTGCCATGGTATAGACTGGATATTATAGAAATTGTAACTATTGAGATAGTGGTTGCGGTCAATTTTGCTGCTGCCACATGTGTTATGTGCTCAAGAAAGAACGCACCAGTAAAGAGGAGATATGACAACCATTCCTAGTGGACCACTATCAATTGGTATTCAGAAGAACCAGGACAAATCCACAGTGCAAAGCAATCAGTTGTCTAAATGGTCTTCCTTCTAATAATTTTTACAGTACATATTTTTCATGTCAAATTAATTTTCCTTTAAAAAATATAAACAACATGGGCAGACTAGGTGAGCCAAGCATTCCTGATCCACCGTTAAATTCAAATTCTATGAAAAAACATCCCTTCAAATGAAATAAACAATCAGAAAAAATGTTGTTAAAAATCCTTTTTCATTTGAAGAGATCCTTTTTTAGTATAAATGAAAAAAAGCATACGAGAAAGGATCCCTTCAACGAAAAAAAAAAGTCTGAAATCTTTGTTCATTTGCAGGGATCCTTTTTTGTATGTCGAATTCCTTTTTCATTTGGCCATATGAATAAAATGGAAGCGAGTCACAAAAAGATCTAAAAATAGAAATAAATACATTTGGTGCTAATTTTAGCAACATTGAAGTGCAAAATCCACCTAATGGGGTCCAGATGAGCAAGATACTGTACATGTGTTGGTCTTTCTAGAGGATGTCATTTTTGGGGCTTTTGAAATAAACATTTTCAGAAAAAAACAGAAACAAGATGGCGGCAAATAAATGATTTTTTTTAAAGGAAAAGAGATGGGCCCCCATATGAAACAGAATCCTTTTTCATATGGCCAAATTATTTTTTCTTTTCAATCATCTATCTTGAAGTACTTACTGAGCATGCTCAGAAACCAAAATTTAAAAAATTAATAACTCTGGAATGGATTGGTATTTTTTCACCAAACTAGTGAATGGCACTACTGTAGGGTTGACCTTCTCTTCCCTGAAAATGTCAGACCAAAATTCTAAATCACCTGGGTGCTAAGGGCTGACAAAGAAACCCTGGAAAAAATTTTTTTTTACTGTACTATCTGGATCTCGGAATCCACAAATCCGACTAGAACAAAACTTGGCAAGTCAAGAGATCTACCCCATGAAACTGCACATGCAAATTTTGCACAAATCCATTGATCGATTGCAAAGTTATTAAAGTGCAAAAACTGGGGTTCAACATTAAATATCCTACTCAACCCTAAATATAGTGGCATGACCGCACTACCACCAGAATATATATTCTTTGCAAAAAAACTCCATTAATGCACCATTTAGGGTTAAGACTACATCGACAAAAAGTAGGGAAATGGTATTTCAGGGTTTCCAACCTTAAAACCCCACCTCTGAAGGTGAATCAGGGGTGGAATCTTCAATGGCACTGTCAGTCCTAAAGGTCACCCCATTGTGGCAGCAAGAAAGCTCAGATGTGATGGACACAGGTGAATGTTTCATGAGTGTATAGAATGGGTTGAGCTTTGGGATTGACAACGCCAAGGAAGAACCCACCCATGATTCGCGTCAGGGGTGGAGGTGGGGTTTTAGGGTTTGAAACCCTAAAATCACATTTCCCTACTTTTATGGCTATAGTCTTAACCATAAATGGTGCATTAATATAGTTTTTTTTTTGCAAAGAATGTCCTTACTTTTTGAGATAATATAATGCGGACACGTATGTTGCTGTGGATGTGTAGGATCCAGAGGGCCCTGCTCATTCATTTTTAGCAAAACAGAAACCAAATTGTCTGCATAGCCTTCTTATTACCCCACCTCATTAAACCCATACTGAGAATTTTCAAATCTCCACCAAAACATCATTCTGCAGCATGGAAATGTCATTCTGCGCCACAAGTGTAAAAACACATTTTGGCCAGGATCTGAAAAATTACAGCTATCACATTTATGAGGTGGTGTAAAATATTGGCTGTGTCAAAAATTTGGGGTCAACAAATTTAAAATTAGCAAAGTTACAAGTGAGCATAGTAAAATTTCAATGTATGTTCATAACTTTGCCATTTTTACATATTTTGACACCAAATTTTCAACATTGCCTTCTTAAGACCCCACCTCATGAACAGAGGTGGTGAACATTTTTTTAAATCTCACTCAAAAGGTGATTTCACCAAGCAACCACAAAATCACCTTTCCAGGTGGATTTGCATAATTTCACCTCCATTGTTTGTGAAGTGGGGTATCAAAAAGACCATGTTGAAAGTTTGGTGTAAAAATATGCAGAAATGGCAAAGTTATGCCACAAAGTCAAAAACCTCATTAAAATACATTGAACAGCACTTACCTTACTTTCTCATATAGCAGTCGGCGTTTCCAGCAGCAAGACGTGTCTTCGATCAGAGAGTGGATCTTCACCCTGGGACCTGTTCAGGTGAGTGAGGTAGTGTGGGGAGGTGTGGGGAGTACTGAATGGGAGGTCAGGGGTGGGGGGTTGGATCAGCGAGAGACCATTTTCTTTTTTACAGGCAGGACAGTGACTGGAGTTTGGGGGTGCCACTAGACACTAGGGAAAGAAATAAACAATGCAGAGACAGTGACTGGAGGGTGGGGGTGCCACTAGATACCAAGGAAATAATAAACAGTATTGGGACAGTGATCGGTGGGAGGGGGAGCTGCCACTAGACACCAGGGGGAAGAAAAAAACAATGCAGAGACAGTGACCAGAGGGTGGGGGGGGCCACCAGACACCGGGGAAATAATAAACAATATTGGAACAGTGATCAGTGGGTGAGAGGTGCCACTAGACAGCAGGGGGAAAATAAATAATTATAGGGATTGCGATCAGAGAGTGGGGGGAACCGCTAGACACCAGGGAAATAGGATTTATTTTTCTATATAGATTTTTATCAGTTTTTTTCCCCTGCTTTCTCCCCATCCCCATGCCCAGGGCATGCACGCATGTGTGGAGGCATGCACACATCATGACCTGGGGTGCCCTCCTGCTACACTGCTACACCATCCTGCTTACACTACCCACTGGACCTCCACCCAGTGGGAGCAGAACTGCAGGGGTGGGTGATGACCACCCTGGAAGATGAGAGTTGCCTTTCAGGCTATTCAGTCCTGCTCCCTTTCTCCAGCACCTCAACCCTCAGCACCACTGGGCAGGCAGAAACAGCATTTATTAATGTAGAAAGAAACCAACACCGACTAGGAATACACCTTCAATGTTTTATTCCAATAACATATTCAATTATTCAACATCATAAACTGGAGAAGAAACAACACTTCTGGATTGCCCCAAACGGTTTAGCGCATGCGCGCTTCCTCAGGGAGGCTGATCATGTGTGTTCATGACAATTTTATACATTACAATACACCGGTGTGAATACTTAAACAATAACAACACACACAACAATTAATATTAAAACAGCTCATCGACAGCACTTATTTAGCATTTTCACATAGACATTACTTAAACCTGGTGGTTACAAACTCATTAAATCGAATGGCTATATAATTTAAATCACCCAGGAATGCACAGATCTTACCTTACTCAAACTGTAATGAATAATTTACTCTCCTGTACTGCATTAGGAATATCTGATCTACTAACTTGTGATTGCATAGTACATCTACAGGGTCTGTATGGTTCTGGATTATTGTGTTTTATGCATTCATGTTTCCCTATCCAAGGCACCCCATCTGAGTGCAGCTCTTGTTCTGTACTTAACTATTCAGAAAATGTATAGAAACATAGTAACAAAGCAGGAAGAGATTATTTTTAATTCTGTTTGCCTTAACTTTACAGCCCTTCCATGACGGGACATAGCTACTGCAATAATTTTAAAATTACAGAACTTAGCCCTCCATGAATGTTAATCGAGCAGTGTGTGTCCGTCAACCTAATGATTTTAAATAAGTGATGTTTTCATAGCAAACAATTAGAAATGATTACAGTACCGTAGTCAAAAACATATACAAAAGCTCTGCCACTAACACTGCATACCTGACAGTACTGTGCTTTTGTCAGTTTTGTTACTCAAACCAGATGTGATATTGTTGAACAGTAAGTAATATAAAATACAAGTGTTTAGCAATTTGCTGTCCATTCATATAGCACAAGATTTCAAATCACTTTCAGTTCTCTTGTGCTATTGCTCTCTGCAGCAATGATTGTAAAGTACTATATGGCGGTGTTAAACTGATTTGGCTGGTCACTGGCATCTCAGAATTGGCTTGCAATTTGTTTTCACAGTCACACCTGGATAAAATTAATGAACGTGTACTTGTGTCATTTTTCAGTTTTTGTACATGGCACAGTTATTTGGATGATGCCATATGAACCATGGCAATTGCTGAATACTAAATTGTTTTTTATTAAGCAGTTACTGTGACACAGCACCGCTAATGGCACTACGTGCTGTCACATATCTGACTGGATTGTGACAATGCCTGAAATGTTATTGCACAGCTGTATGGCACTCTGAAAAGGTGAAGTCCTCCATATCCCAAATGTAGTGTCCAGTCCACTAACACATCACCTCAACTGTTAAACAAGCAGCATCAACCAGACAGCCTGTGTGGTCTCTCAAGTGGTACATGGAATGAAGAATGATGATGGTCATGAACCACCCACCCACTAACTCCAGTGAAATCTTCATCACTTGACTTCTTCATAGCCTATCACTTTGATTCTGAATTAGGTAAGTTGTATAGTGCTTGCACTGCTGCCTCATGTTTGTCATTTTTAAAATACTATAATAACTACAGTAGTATACATGACATGTTGTTTTTTATTCAAGGTGTATTGGAAACCTAACAGCCACCAGACTGCCAGCACCTGTAAGCCAGATTCTTGGGCCAGCATAGAAGCTGGTCAAAGCAGGCCAACAGAAACCTGCCAGCCAGAGAGCCAGCACCTCTTGGGCCAGCATAGAAGCTGGAAAAATGGTCAGCAGAAACAAACCACCAGTCAGCCACCAGCAAGCCACGGTCCTCATCTAACCCAGACTCCTGGCGTGGGCCAGTATAGCAGCCAGTAAAAGCCGGCCACCAGAAACAAGCCATCAGCCAGTCACCAACCAGCCACAGTCCTCTTCTAAACCAGACTATTGGGCCAGTGTAGCTGCCAGTAAAAGCTTGCCACCAGAAACAAGACCCCAGTCAGCCACCAGCAATCAAAAGTCATCCTCTAACCCAGACTCTTGGGCCAGCATGGCAGCCGGTAAAAACTAGTCACCAGAAATGAACCACCAGCCAGCCAAAGTCCTCCTCTAACCCAGACCCTTGGGATAGTGCAGTAGCTGGTAAAAGCCAGCCACTAGAAATAAGACACCAGCCAGCCAAAGTCCTTCTCTAGTCTGGACACTTGGCCCAGCGTAGCAGTCAGTAAAAGTAGGCCACTAGAAACAAGTCACCAGCCAGCCACCATCCACTAGCCAGTCAAAGTCCTCCTCAAATCCAAACTCTTGGGCCAGTGTAGCAGCTAATAAAAGCTAGACACAAGAAACAAGACACCAGCCAGCCACCAGCTAATAAACAGCCAGCCAAAGTCCTCCTCTAACCTGGACTCTTGGACCAGTGTAGTAGCAGGTAAAATCTGGGCACCAGAAATAATCTACCAGGCAGCCAACATACAGCCAAAGTACTCCTCTAACCCTGTCTCTTGGGCCAGTGTGGCAGTTGGTAAAAGTCAGCCACCAAAAACAAGTCACCAGCCAACAGCCAGTCAGCCACCAGCCAGCCAAAGTCCTCATCTAACCCTAACTCATGGGTCAGTGTAGCAGATGGCAGATGTTAGCCACAGGAAACAAGCCACTGGCCACTTGCCAGCCACCAGTCAACCAAACTCTTCCTGTAGGCCAGACTTTTGGGCCAGAGTAGCAGCTGGTAAAAGCTGGCCACCAGAAATAAGCCACCAGTCAACCAACAGCCAGCCAAAGTCCTCCTCTATTGTCAGCACACCCAACAAAAACTGCACTCAATTGTCTTAAGTCAAAAAAGCAGCACTTACTACAAAGATTTATGAGCCATCCTGTTTACTTGTGGAGCCCTCAGTGAGCCCACTACCTAGGCACTTCACATCAAAAAACAGGACGCTTCATCTGGAGGAGAGGTTTCAATACTGGAGCCCTCATTTTATACAATTCCATGTCTTAAAGTAACAGTACAGTAATCAATTTTGGAACACATTAATTCCATGTAGTGTAAAGACAACAGTGCAAATAAGCCTTAACAGCATTAAAACCCATTTTAGACAAGACTAATACCACAGAATTATTTATAAAACTCAATATTGTGCAAATGAATGCTATAAGTGCAAACACTCATATTTATAGTAGCTGAAATAACAGCAAAAATACAGTCTTATTAATAATTGATTCCAGAACAATAAACATACATCTTTAAACACAATGAAGGCGGCTAGAAAGTAAAGTGCCTAAAAAATTTTTAGTAATCTGAATACTGCTTCTGGAGTCAGATGAATAATTTTAAATGTAAGTATAACCCATTAACCTCTCTTAGAATCAAACTTGAGATGTTATAGTGAAATCCATAAAGCTTAGAATTTTTTAGTTTTGAATAATCAAGACCATAAAACACCCCAAACTCCTATTAATGTTAATTTTGAATACTGAGAATGAAGTCAGATGAGTGATTTTAAATGTATGTATAACCAATAACCCCTCTTAGAATCAAACTTGTGATTTTATAATAAAATCCAGAAATCTTAAGATTTTTTAGTTTTGAATAATCAAGACCACAAAACACCACAGCAAAAGTCCTCCTCCTCTAACCAGGACTCTTGCGCCAGAGTAGCAGCCGGTAAAGATGGGCAACCAAAAGCCAGCCAGCCATTAACCACACAACAGCCAGTACCACAATCTCTTGTACAACGTAAAACAAGTTTCCAAAAGCGAGGCAGCTTCAAAGCCTCCTCACACCAGAAACAAAGCATATTCCTCCACCAGCGCAAAGTCACAGACCTATCCTCTTGTGCCAGCAAAGATAATGACAGAGCAATCCAGCCATCGGCAAAGACTCCTCCAGCACTGTAGTGTGTACCCTGAAGGGTGCTGCTGTAGAGGCAAAGGTCAGGAAGCATAAGCAGTCCAAGAGAAGTTAGAAAATGCACAAGTAGCACTTTATTGTTATTCATAACAATAAATAAATACAATTTGTACATGATGGCTTTTCAATTCAGGCAGTTCAAACACAAGTTCTTCTGAGTGCTTCTCCAAATCGAAATCTCCAGCTTTCTCTCTAAAAGCTCTCTTTATAAGGTATTTTTCTCTGGCAGTTTAACTCATTACATCCTAATGACATCATATGGCATTATAAAAAACATACCTCTTTTTCCTGATGACGCCGTATGGCATCCTAAATTATATGCTGTATTGCCTGATGATGCCGATTGGCGTCCATGTCTTTCTCTTGGTTGAGCTCGAGCATTTGTTTACATTTGATTAACTTAGTTGCCCCAGCCAATAGGGGACATCGTACCATCACTGATTTTGCCTAATATAATATGCGTTCCCATTGGCTATTTTTGAGAAAACATGCCTTAATAAATAAATAAATTTATTATTTTTGCCTGTGCTGTGAAAAATGTTTATTACACTCATTTGTTGTCATTACAGTTTGTCTAGTAACAACAAATCATCTTGTTTTAGTGTAACATGTTATGCTGATCAGGTTGACACTATAATTAATTTCATAACTTATATTTTTTGCATTTGAGCAACCTGATTGGCTGTCACCACTTTTGGTGTATCTTTTTATGTCTTTTGTGGTATTTTTTAAGCAATAAGGCATGACCAAGGGTTATGTTAATGGTCTGTTAATCACCTTCTAGGGATGTACTGTGGCACGAGGTGTAGCCGAGTGCCACATGCTGGGGGTGATTACTGACCATAACTATAATCCTGAGAGTGCTTTATTGCTATTACAAAAAAAAATGTTTTAAACAGTGTTAAACCTTGTTCAGCATATGGCTAAGCTCTACATGTATGTTAATGAAAGATTAACATAAGGCTGTTAGAATGTTTGCAGCCTATCAGAAAGCTCCATTTCTCAGACCCTTTTTATAATCTACAATAACATGTTGTCACTGATATCATGATTGTTATGACTATTAGTCCATTTATACCACTAAGTGAACTGAATATTTCTGCATTTAAAAATTGAGCTCTGTGATTGGTCGGATTTTCTGACATCATCAGTTTTGAATTTAATTGGTATAAAGGGATTGTCTTAGACGCAGGCACCATCCCCCTGATGAAGGTTTAACTGGCGAAGCACCAGGGAACCTGCATGCAGATCTTTTTATTGTGCCTTCCACTATTCTATTCACTGTGTGCCTGAAACATTGGAATAAATCCTTATTTAGCATTCAAGCAAGGATGCTGGTATTTTTTTACAACCGTCACTGGAGGTAAGGTGGCTCTTCAGGCTCTGGAGTGTACAGTGATTTTTTTTTTTTTTATGTTTCAGTTAGGGCTTGCAGCCCCCACTCGCACCCTGCCCTAGCTCTGTAGTGTGGCACCATTTGGTCATATTGATCCTCACTGTTGCTATGCTTCCTCTATGCTTATTGTACACATCACTATTTCCATTAACCAGTCAGAGCACACACTGGTGCAGGAAGAGCATGGTGACTGGAAACTTAGTTTCAAGATGGAGGCGCTGCTCTCATCCTAAAATATTTGCTTCATTTTGGTGCCAAAACCTCAATTTGTAATCTGTATTTACTTTATTTATTTTTATTTTTATTTATGACAAAAGTTTTCATAGTCGGCACTTTGTTCATTTCAGGATAATTTCTGGTCATCCTGTGTGATCACATCTTGTGGATCCTGCTGGCATTCCCTATAGGAGAGAGTGTTTCTTGTGCATGTACTAGATGAGTTCACGTGAATTCAGCACCTTTTGTAATTTTTTAAAGAGTTTATGTTCAGATTATGGCTATGTTAAAATCTATGTGGCATGTTGCTTCCTGCGTTATGGATGATAAATGGGTTAGGGTCAGTAGCAGGTTTGTCTCATGCTCTGCACTTGAGTTTTCTCCCTAATACGCAGTTGGTGATTGCTTAAAATGAAAAAAAAAATGGTGTTGCCTTCAACTTATCAGGCATCAGTCTAGCCCCAACCTCTGATGTGCTGTAAAGGCCAGTTCAGTTTTTAATCCCTCCACAGTCACTGATGTTGTCCATCGACTCATATGACGTCAGTCCAGATCCGACCTCTGATCTATCTCCTTGCATTGCAACAGTCGAGCCCCAAACTGTAGTGAACAGTTAAGTGCATTTCAGGTTCAGATCCCTCCACAGCTGATGGTGTTGTCCATCGACATACCATGTATCAGTCCAGACCAATCCCATAATGCACTGTGAAGTGCATTTCATGTTCAAAACCCTCCACATCCAGTGTGTAGTCCATCACCTCATATGACATCAGTTCAGCACCAACCTCTGATGCACTGTAAAGTACTCTTCAGGTCCAAATCCCTCCACAGCCACTGGCAAGATCTATCTCCATGCCATGCATCAGTCGAGCCCCAGACTGTAGTGAACAGTGAAGTGCATTTCAGGTTCAGATCCCTTCACAGACAATGGTGTTGTCCCTCGACTCATCTGGTGTCAGTCCAGCCCCAACCTCTAATGCACTGTAAAGTGCTGTTCAGGCTCAGATCCCACCAGAGTAACTAATGTAGTTCATCTGTTCATCGGTCTTTAATCCAGTCTTTACCTCTGACACTCTGTGATGTGCATTACTGGTATGGATCCCTCCTCAGTCACTGGTGTAGTCCATTGTACACATCAGGATTCATTCCAACACTACCCTCAGATGCACTGTAATGTTCTATTCAGGTTCGAGTCACTTCACAACCACTTGTTTAGTCCTTTGTGCTCATCATGCTTCAGACCAGCCCTTACCTCTGATGCATTGTGATGTGATCAGTGCCAATGTAATACTTACACAGTCCATTCAGATAAAACACTGCACATAGTACACATGTGTACCCATGAACCAATGAGCATCACTCCATGGTGCAGGCATACCCACACTCCCTTCCCACCCACACAGTGCACCATACTAAGTGCTGCAACATATCGCTTGTGTATGCAGGCAATCTATGTGACACAGCACATAGTACACAACCTTTATAGGTGCCCATGTCATCACCCTGTACGTATACCCACAATGTCTCTGCATGGCATATGAAAACCATTACCAGGGTGCAGGCAGCACCACCTGCTTCCCCACAACTTAGTATTCCCCAAGGATGGGTGCCACTTCATGACACAAAGTGACTGCAGTGCCTGTGAGCATCATTCCTTCATACAGACAGACCCACCCCATCCCCATGACACAGTATACCCCAAATTACCAGTGCATGTTTAGCAATTTCATCACTATATATATATATATATATATATATATATACACCCACAATGTCTCTACAGTGTCTGTTAGCACCATTATTAGATGCATACAGTCCCTCTCATTTCCCCAGAACATATGAAGTGCATCTGAGCATGTATCATGAATTCAGGACCCCCTCCCACTAACATACAGTGATTCATCATATAGTTATTCCCTCACCTTATACCATCCCATAATACACCCCCCAAAAAATAAACTATGCCCAGAAATTAAATAATACACACATTTATGTAACATGATGTTATCAAAAGGCTGCGAACCTTTACATGAACAACATCATGCTTCATTTACAGTATGATAAAGCAAACAGCACAAATAAAATACAGTTTCCTATACTTATTATAGGATTTTATTACAAAAATACAATAAAATAGTTTATTTCAATGAAATTACACCTTTTAACTACAATAAATATGCAGTCAATCATACAGAGACCTCCAGAACTAAAACATATATCCATTTCCAGGCTGGCCTGGTGGTGCTGAGGGTTGAGGCACTGGATGCCACACCTCACGCCACGCCGGTGACCGGGGTTCAGGATGAGCCTGGGTCGTCGGGGGTCGGCAGGGGAGGAGAAGGATGGAGTATCCATAGGACTGCTCTCCTTCTCCGGGAAGGGGGGAGGATTGCCATTGGTGCTCTAGTGGCCTCTGGCAGTGGCTGGGGGTGGCTACAGAGCATTGGCAGACATGGAGGGAACGTGCTGGGGCAGACGCTTGGCTCAGAGTGCATGCGGACATGCGTGCTCGGGGACTTAGGCATCATTGCACGCCTCAAGCCGTAAGTGGGAGAAAAGTGGAAAATAAGGGCACTAGTCGTGGCAGCATGATGGCCATCTCCAGAGCGGACTTGATCGGCGCCGAGGGTGCGCGGCAGTAGTGGATCCTGACCGGGTGGGTTGAGCTCCGGGGGAGTGCTCCCCACCACCCCGCTGCAGGGGGCAAGCCGCTGGGGTAGCTGCGGGACCCGACTATGGAGCCAGAAGAACTCCCAGGAGATGGCGGCCTGAGTACCTGGGAGGATGCCTGATGTGTAGAGGTAAGGCAGACTGGTGGCCCCAGGGGGAAAAAGTATATATATAAAAAAAATACATATATATCTATTTCCTGTGTCAGCTCACTGACCTACACTCAAAGTGTTCTTCCTATTTACATCACTTGACCTCACAAAGCACTTCCTTCCTGCATCACTTCATGATATGTCCTTCTAAGGTAATGTGTAAATATGTTCTTACTAAACTAGGGGAAAAAACAAAAACATTGATAATCAGATTCATAAACTAAAATCAGTGGCTAAGAAGAATTAAACACTGCAAAAATTCCAACCAATAGAGTGGTACAAAAACTCAAGCTGTAATAACAAGAGATTCAGACACTGATTTCTGATTAAAAAAAGGTAAAAAATTTGCAAAATGTATATTTAGACAATGATAGATGTTTATTGCATATTTTTAACAATGTTAACCAATACTTTTACAGAAATTTTATATTTTTGTATGACTAAAGAGAGCATAATTACAGTTAGATAAAATCATCAGAATTTATGAAAATATGAAAAAACATCCTTACACAACACTAAATCCAGTTATTTATTTATTTATTCGCTTTTGGTAACCGGGTAAGTGCGCTAGGCAACAATTCTGCCTATTTTCAGGCATGACCTGGGAGAGTACAATACAGAATACATATAAGCACAATTGTACAAATTCATAAATAATAACAACATCATAGTACAAACAATATAATACAGGTTGAGATTACATCTTAGGATAGGACAAGTAGACAATTATAGGCACAATAAGAGGTGTGAAGAGGCTAGTGGATAAGCTCTCACATTATCTGTCCCTAGCCTAGCCCTAGTGAAGAAAAATTAAAACACTATAAATAATATACCATGAGGTAAGTTGTACATAGTTTGCAACCAGCAAGGGGGCCTAGTGGTAGTTTCATCTACGTGCATTTGCAGTTACCAAGGGTGTAGAGGTGAGAGAACAGCGAGCACTTAAAAGCAAGGTGGGAGGTGGAGTTTTTAACCTGCAAGGGGAGTGAGTTCCAGAACTTAGGAGCAAAACTGGAAATTGCCTGTTCACCCATTTTGGTAGCACAGGGTCATATTGAGAGCATAGAGATGGAAGAGGACCTAAGGGTGTGGGATTGGGAGGCCAGGATAAGTAAGTCGGCCAGAGAGTCCGGATGAGGTGGACGAGCAAGGAAGTCAATAAGACACCCTAGGGAATAAGCCCGGAGGTCTTTAGGTGACAGCCAGTTCAAAACATAGAAACAGAATGTGATAGCAGATAAGGACTGCTTGGCCCACCTAGTCTGCCCATTTCCCTACCTAATGGATAAGCTGCAGATCCTAGTTAACCAACAGCCTACTTCTTTCTACCCCCGCCCCCTAGACTTGCCTTATGACTGTCCCATGCATGCTTGAATTCAACCACTGTTTTTGACTCCACAGACTCCTCTGGAAGGCCGTTCCATGCATCCACAACCCTCTCTGTGAAAAAATACTTCCTTACATTACCTCAGAGCTGCCCCCCCATCTTCAAATTGTGCCCCTTGTTTGTGCACACCTCTTTTTTTGAAAGATGCTACCCTCTTGGACTTTGTTGATTCCCTTGAGGTACTTGAAAGTTTCTATCATGTCCCCCCTCTCCCTCCTTTCCTCGAGGCTATACATATTAAGCTCCTTTAGTCTCTCTCCATATGTCTTCTGGTGCAGACCCTGCACCATTTTAGTTGCCCTCCTCTGGACAGCTTCCATCTTGTCTATGTCTTTGCGGAGATTGGGTCTCCAGAACTGCACACAGTACTCAGATGGGGTCTCACCAGCTGTCTGTACCGAGGATAACAACTTCCTGTTTTCTACTGGTGATGCCTCTCCCTATGCATCCCAGTATCCCCCAACCCTCCTTACGTGCTCTCACATTGCTTGCCCACCTTTAAGTCATCTGATATGACTACCCCCAGGTCCCTTTCCATTTTGTTGTTGTTAGTATCTCACCCCCCTGTACTCTTCCGTGGGTTTTGTTTCCCAGTTGCATTACCTTGCACTTCTTAGTATTGAATCTAAGCTGCCATACATTTGACCATTTCTCTAACCTTGCCAAGTCCCTTCTCATCCTTTCCACCCACCTTGTGCATCAACTCTGTTGCAGATCTTTGTGTCATCTGCAAAGAGACATACTTTCCTTCCAGTCCCTCTGCAATGTACGCAAAAGACATTGAAGAGGACATCTCAATACTGAACCTCCATGGTACCCTACTGGTAACCCCACTTTCTTCAGAGTGGACGCCATTTACTATTACCCACTGTGTCCTATTCTCCAGCCAATTCTTTACCCAGGCTATCATCTTGGGACCCATCCCAGGCTGGCTAACTGCATATTAATCTTTTGTGTGGGACTGAGTCAAATGCCTTGCTAAAGTCTAGGTAGGCCATGTCCACAGCCCTCCTGATCTACTACTTTGGTCACCCAGTCAAAGATATCTATTAGATTCATCTGGCATGACCTTCCTGCTGTGAATCCATGCTGCCTTGGGTCCTGTGCCCCTCTGGCCTCTAGGTACTTGACAATTCTTTCCTTCAGAAGTGATTCCATCATTTTCGCTATCACTGAGGTTAAACTAACAGGTCTGTAGTTTCCTGCTTCTGCCCTGCTCACACTTTTGTGAAGGGGAATCACATCTGCCCTCCTCCAGTCCTCAGGTACCACCCCATCCTCCCATGATTTGTTAAAGAGGGTAGTCAGTGGTGTCACTAGTTCTACCCTTAGTTCTTTTAGAATGCTGGGATGAATCCCATCAGGCCCCATTGCTTTGTCCACCTTCAGTTTTAAGAGTTCTTTCAGAACCCTTTCTTCTGTGAATGGGCTGGTATCAACTTCTGTATCCAGAGTGTTTCTATGGTTTGTTTTAGGTACCTCCCCCTCTTTATTTGTAAATACTGAGCAAAAATATTTGTTTAGTATCTCTGCCTTTTCACTGTCACCCTCTGCCCACCCCCCTCCCCTTTATTAAGCCTCACTATCAATCCCTTAGTCTTCCTTCGCTCCCTGATGTACCTAAAAAAGGTTTTATCCCCTTTCTTAACTGAGTTGGCTATCTTTTCCTCGGTTCGGGGCTTTGCTGTTCTGACTGTCTTCCCAGCTTCCGTTTGTTTTAACTGATACAATTCTCTGTCCTGCTCCTTCTTTGATTCCTTGTACTTTCTGAATGCTTTCTTTTTCTCTTGAACCTTCACTGCTACCTCCTTTGAATACCATAGTGGTTTCTTACATCGTTTTGTTTTGTTTATTTGTTTCACACAAAGGCTTGTTACCTCTGTGATGGCAGTTTTTATTATTCCCCACTGCTCTTCCACCCCTCCTTCCTGCCCATTTGCTAGTCTATTCCTTAGGCACTCACCCATTTTGGCAAGCCAGAGTAAAGTAGGCAGTGATGCGTTAGGCGAGGGGCTGATAAGGCAAACCTACAGATATTGTTGTAGGATGTGTCCCATTTGCAGAGCACACTGACATTGGCTGGGTAAAGAACTGGGAGGGCATAGAGGAGCTGAGGGAGAAGTACGCCTCTAGCTACTGATAGTCTGGCTGACGGTGTGAGAGAGTGGCGCACACAATAGACAGCACCTATTTTTGCACTGACAGTCCGACAAACCTCGTTGACGTGAGCTGCAAAATCAAGAGCAGGATAGAGCGTAACCCCAAGGAATTTGAAAGTAGAGGTGTTAGTGACCGCAGTTCCATCACTGCAGTGGACAAGGAGCTTAGGAGCCTCAGAGGGCACTTTTTTGAGGAACCAAAAAGCATGGCCTGTATTTTACCTATGTTTAGGATTTGATGGTTATCCAAGAGCCATGATTGAAGGGTTTGAAGGTCATGAGAAAGTTTGAGGTTAATGTCGTCAATGGATTTAGATGAGAAATAAAGCACCAGGTCATCAGCATACATGAGCATGTTACTGTGAAGAGAAGGACTGGGAATATCATTAAGGAAAAGGGAAAAGAGGAGAGGCCCAAGTATGGAGCCCTGTGGAACACCACGGGTGATATGAATGGGGGAGGAGAGAGCCTTATGGAAGGCAACAGCCTGAGTGCAGTTATCAAGGTAACTGCCGAACCAGGATAGGGTAGAGTCAGTGGCTCCTAGGGCTTGTAGCTTCATCAGCATTAGTGGGTGATGGACCATATCGAATGCCTTAGAAAGGTCGATGAAAACCGTACCTGTGAGTAGGCCCTTGTCCATATTACCTTTGACATCGCTGGTAAATTGGGTCAGGGCAGTGGTGGTACTGTGCCCAGCCCTAAAGCCATGTTGAAAAGAGGATTGAAGTTTGAACTTGGTAAGGTATTCAGAGACCTGTCGATGGACTAGTTTCTCAAGTAGCTTGCTGACAGTAGAGAGAAGTGAAAAATAGACATAACCAAACCTCAGTCATTTTCAGAACCTTTTTGTCCTGTAAAACTTTTCTTTTTACAGTTTTAAAATTGGATGTATAGTTTTTAAGATATGTAGGTTTAAGCACAGTGTGTTTGTATGAATGCTGCAAATCTAGAACCCCTTCAGGAACACAGGTGTTCCAGCAGCAGGCAGAGTGTACCTGAACATTATAAGTGACAACAGGACATCCTGTTTTTCACAAAATGTAATACAATTGTCTATTTATTTCCTGAGTCCAGAAAACATCCAGGTTCAACAGGTGCAGTAAAATAGAACAGTTTGTCTGGGGTGATCTGTTTCTCACAAAAATGTAACAAAATCAAACATCATAGCTGGGGCTGATCTGCTGGTAATTCTGTTAATAAGCTTGAGGAGATCATAAGGTTTCTCAATGTCAGCTCTGTCTTACAGCTCACTATCTCTTCTATTAAACTCACAGAGCTTTTCCTGCAATCATTTACAAAATAACTATATACATTTGAAAACCAGGGAACCCAGTTTCACATAAAGATCCACATATATTTTTATAACCACAGAGAAACAAGGGACAGAAAAAAAACAGAAATAGCAAGAAACAGCAACTGAAGTCAAGGAGATAGCAAGGGTGAAATTGTAGATCCATCAGAGTGGCCAATTTCTCCAGTTCCACAGGAATATATATATATATATATATATATATATATATATATATATACAGTAGACTGGTGAGCCTAACTGCAATTGTGGGAAAGCTGATGGAGACTATCCTCAAGGAAAGGCTGGTAAAATTTCTAGAGGATAACAATCTCCTGGTCAGCAGACAACACAGGTTTGTCTCAGGCAGATCCTGAGAAATGAACCTGATTAACTTTTTTGACTGTGTGACAAGGGCACTGGATAAGGGTCATGCAGTGGACATCCTCTACCTAGAC
The DNA here is from genome assembly GCA_016271365.2 of Neoceratodus forsteri. Lineage (NCBI taxonomy): Eukaryota > Metazoa > Chordata > Ceratodontiformes > Ceratodontidae > Neoceratodus > Neoceratodus forsteri. Next base: position 1,564,898,254 of record CM057449.1, read on the forward strand.
TTCACCATTGCCTTTAATTCAGTGCCTCATGGTAGGCTGACCAGCAAGTTGTGCAGTCTGGGAGCAGGGAGGAAACTGGTTAGATGGGTCAGAACTGGTTACAGGATAGACAGCAGAAAGTAGTAGTGGGGTGGGAGAGGTATCAGAGCCAAGGGCAGTAACAAGCTGGGTCCCACAGGGCTCGGTGCTGGGACCAGTGCTGTTTGACTTTTCATTGCCCACATCGCAATAGGGATAAAGAGTAAGATAGAAACATAGAAACATAGAAGTTAATGGCAGAAAAGGACCACAAGGCCCATCCAGTCTGCCCATTTCTTTTTCTACCTTATAAATGTGCCATCGACCTTTGCTCTGTCAATGGCCTATCTAGTCATACTCATCTGTATTGCTCTCTTATGCCTATCCCATGCCTGTTTGAAGCCCTGCACTGTATTCATATCCACCACTTACTGAGGTAGGCCGTTCCATGCATCCACCACCCTTTCTGTGAAAAAGAACTTCCTCACATTACCCCTTAATTGGCCTCTTCTAATCTCATGCTGTGTCCTCTTGTCCTGCTATTTTTCTTATATTGAAACATGTTAGACTCTTTCACCTTGTTAATGCCCTTAAGGTGTTTGAATGTTTCGATCATATCACCTCTCTCCCTCCTTTGCTCTAGGGTATACATATTGAACTCCATTAATCTGTCCTCATATGTTTTCTGATGCAGTCCCTGCACCATTTTTGGTTGCCCTTCTCTGGACTGCCTCAATTTGGTTAATGTCTTTGTGAAGGTGTGGCCTGCAGTACTGCATGCAGTACTCCAGATGGGGCCTAACCAGTGTCATGTAAAGAGGAATTATTACCTCCCTCTTCCGACCTGTGATACCCCTACTAATACACCTTAACATCCCCCTAGCCTTACCTACTGCTTTAGTGGTCTGCTTGGATGATTTTAGGTCATTGGTGATGATGATGCCCCAATTCTCTTTCTTCCCCTCATGACTGCCAGCAACTCCTCTCCCAGCCTATAGGTGGTTTCAGGGTTTCTCTTACCTATGTGCATGATCTTGCACTTCTTTGCATTAAACCCCAGTTGCCACTCTTCTGACCATTTATTTATATAAATATTTATTTATTTATTGAAGCGTTTTACCAGGAAGGCATACTGAGCAGAGTACCGCTTGATTCCAGATGCGCCCTGGGGGTGGGGGTGATAGGGAGAAAAAAATTACAAACATACAAAACAGAATTACAAGAACAAATAAAACAGCAAATACAACAACTGCACAGTTAGTAACGAGGAAGTTTTGCTAGTTTATCCAGCTCTCTTCTCATTCTGCCCACCCCATCTTGATCATCTACTCTGTTGCAGATCTTGGTGTCATCTGCAAACAGACAAACCTTACCCTCCAGTCCATCTGCAATGTCACTGATGAAGATATTGAAGAGGACTGGCCCCAGGACTGATCCATGACGTACCCCACTTGTGACTTGCTTCTCTTCTGACTGTACACAGTTTACCACCACTCTCTGTTTTCTGCCCGTCAACCAGTTTGCCAAACAGTTGACCAACTTCTGACCAACCCCGAGCCTACCCAGCTTATTAATCAATCTTCTGTGTGGAACAGTATTTGAAACCTTTGCTGAAGTCCAGGTAGGTGACATCAACTGCTCCCCCTTGGTCCACCACTCTGGTTACCTTGTCAAAGAAATCTATGAGATTAATTTGACGGGACCTTCCTTTTGTAAACCCATGCTGTCTTGGATCCTGTGCTTCTATGGATTCCAGGTGTTGCACTATCCTTTCCTTAAGGAGTGCCTCCATAATCTTGCCCACTACTGAGGTAAGACAGACTGGTCTGTAGTTTCCTGCCTCCTCCCTGCTACCACTCTTGTGGAGCGGGATCACATGAGCCCTTCTCCAGTCTTCTGGGACCTCTCCTGTGCTCCGAGATTCACTAAACAGTTCTGATACTGGCTCTGCTAGTTTGACCCTTAGCTCATTTAGTACCCTGGGATGTATGCCATCAGATCCCATTGCCTTGTCCTCCTTGAGCTTATCGAGCTCTTGTAGCACCCTTTCTTTTGTGAAGGGACTAGTGTTCATCTCCTTCCCCCCTGTGTTCATGGTGCTGAGCTGTGGGCCCTGCCCTACCTTCTCTTCAGTAACTACTGAGCAGAAGTATCTATTTAGGATAGATGCTTTTACATGGTCCTCCTCCTCCTCACATGTCCCCTTATTTCCTTTGATTTTAGCGATTCCCCCCTCTGGACTTTCTCCTTTCACTAATGTATCTATAGAAAGTCTTGTCACCTTCTGTTACTGCTTGTGCTAGTGTTTCCTCAGTTTGGGACTTTGCCTGCCTTACTGCCATCCCTGCTTCCTTTAGGAAAGTTTGGTATGCCTCCCTATCTTCATCCCGCTGTGTTCCCTTATATTTCCCTGAAGGCCAGCCTTTTGGCTCTGACCTTTTCTGCTACTGTTTTTGAGAACCAAAGTGGTTTCCTTCTTCTTTTGCACTTCCTTTTCTTTCTAACACAATGGGATTGGATGTTACTTCAAGTATTGCATCCTTAATGCTTGCCCACTTTGCCTGTACCCCCTCACTTGTATTTCTTTTTGCCAGGGCTAGCTTAACTCTTTTGGCCATCTTATCAAAATCAGCTCCTCTGAAGTCCCATATTTTTGTCTTGGAATAGGATGATTTAGTTGTAGTGGCCAAACTGAACCATGCCATGTGATGGTCACTGGCCCCCAGGTGACCTTCCACCTGGAGATCTGTGATCCTTTCCCTGTTAGTCAGTACCATCAGATCAGATCTATTTGAGGATGACACCAAGATCTGTGCAGTGGTGGATGGAGAAGAAGGTGGTAAAGTACTCCAGGAGGATTTGGCAAAACTGGAAGAATGGTCTTACACATGGCAGCTTGGATTCAATGCCAAGAAGTGCAAAGTGATGCTCTTAGGAGCCAGGAACCCCTGACCCAGTTACTGGTTCAGGGGGGTGCAGTTATCCACGTCAACTGAGGAGAAGGATCAGGGTGTACTGGTAACTGGGGAAATGAAGCGCTCAGCCCAGTGCAGGAAGGCAGCAGTAAAGGCCAACAGGATACTGGGGTGCATCGTAAGGGGAATTACTTCTAGGTGAGCAGAAGTCATCCTGCCCTTGTACAGGTCCCTGGTGAGGCCACACTTGGAGTACTGTGTGCAGTACTGGCACCCCTACTTAAAAGGGACATCAAGCTACTGGAGAGGGAACACACAGGGCAACAAAAATGATCCTAGAATTGGGAGATAAACTCTATGAGGAGAGACTGAGTGAGCTCAATATGTATTCCCTGGAGGATAGAAGGGAGAGAGGGGGGATATGACTGAGACCTTCAAGTACTTGAAGGCTGTGAACAGGGTAAGCACTGGGAGTATGTTCAAACTAAAAGGTGGAAGGGAAATCAGAGAACACAGTCTGAAGTTGGAAGGAAGCAGATTCAGGAGGGAAATGAGGAGACACTATTTCACTAAAAGGGTGGGTGCAGGGTGGAACACCATGCCAGAGGAGGTGGTATCATTGCGGACAGTGGGAGCTTAAAGAGAGGTGGGACAGGTTCTAGGTGAGGTTCAAACTGTGAGGGGTGGGGTGGGTGGGTGTGAAGGAAACATAAGCAGAAACAGTGGGGGGCAGCTGCAGGCTAAAAGGCTGAAGTGTTGCACACTTGAGCAGACTAGATAGACCATAAGGCCTGTATCTGCTGGCAAGTTTGTATGTTCATATGTGCTGTGTTTCAGATGAGGCATTAAACTGAGGTCTCACCTGCCTGTGATGGAGGCTGTCAAGCTGGGACATTTATTTTTTATTTATTTAATAACATTCGGAATTACAACCCTTTGAGTCATCGACTCCTTTACAAAGGCTCCACGTCCAACAACAATAAGGACTTACGTATAGTATAAAGCAGTACTTTCATGGCACTTCTTGAAAACAGTAGGGAGATTTTTTTTTTTTAGTCCTTTTTCTCCCTGGCCCCAGTCTGCCCACCTTTCATCCTGGCAACCCCATTGTCATCCGGCCGCTGTCCCAAAGATCTCCCAGCTCCCACTGGGGTCCTGTAGCTCCTCCCCCTTGGTTTGCCACCCCAACGGTGGGGTGGTGGAGAGACCCCCCCCATGCTCCTCCACCGGAACAGGATCCAGTATACGCCGCACACCCTTGGAGCCGAGCACTCTTCCACGGAGATGGCCATCATGCCACTGCGACTGGTGCCCATTTTCTACTTTACTGGCTTGGCATGAGCTGGGGCATGCAGTGATGCCAAGGGAGGGAGCACGCATGTATTTGCTTGCTCTCTTCCCAGCACTGTGTCCCAAGCTCACCCCTTTCCATGCAGTGCCAGCGCACCACCCCCAGACTCTGCCAGAGGTCACTAGTGTGCTGACAGCTGGTAGCCCCCTCCCCTGGAGAGGGAGAGCAGTCCACAGATGCTCAATCCCTCTCCATCCCTGCCAACCTGAGTCTGTTCCCAAACCTGGGTCACCAGCGTAGAGCGAGGTGTGGCGTCCAGCGCCTCAACCCTCAGCGCCACCAGGCCGGCTAGTAGGGGAATTTTTTTACAACCTCAAAATGAAATAATAATACAAACAAGTTATACTGTGGATTCCACTTACATGCACTTTGGATTAGTGCACATTTTGGTTTAGTGCGCAACTTTTCTATTTTCCAATTTTTTTACATAGGTAGCAAGTTGAAAATTTTGCTTAAGTGCTTTTGGTTAATACACTACCACCAGTGAACTTACACATGTTAATGGCTGTAATTAGCACTGGATCAGTACACGGTTTTTTTCCTAGTCCATTAATGAGGTGTTACTGGTGCATTTAACACCTCACCCTGAACCAATTCTCCATTCTCCACAGCACCAGGCAAGCAGAAAGAGAATGAAGAGGAAAAAAGTTATCCTGACACTTGCCAAGAAAATTCAGGTACTGCAGCACTTGGAACAGCAGAATATAAGACGGACAGATGTAGCCTCCGAACTCGGTGTTGATGTTTCCACTGTTACATCAGTCATCTTGAACAAGGGCAGACTGCTGTCCAACTGGGAGCGATGTGACAACCAAACCCAAAAAATTAGAGCAGGGAAGATTGAGGAGGTGGAAGCTGCACTCCTGCGATGGTTCACTGCAGTTAGGGGCATGGATGCTCCTGTTAAGGGGCCAGTCTTGGTGAAAAAAGCAGAAGATCTTGCAGCAACCATGGGGCTGAAGTTTACTGCCACAAGTGGCTGGTTAAGCCACTGGAAAGACAGGAATGGCATCATATTCAAGAGGTGTCACGGGGAGAAGAAAGACGCTGATGGAGAGTTTGCTGATTCCTGGCTAACCACTGTGCTCCCACAACTGTTAAAAGACTTTTTCCCAGACTGCATATTTAATTGTGACAAGACTGGCCTTTACTTTAGAGCTACACCAGAGGGGGCCCTTTCATTTAAATCAAATTCTGCATGTGGGGGTAAGAAAGCAAGAAAGCATATCTCTGTTCTCTTTTGTTATAACCTATCAGGGACTGAAAAGGTCAGACCACTTGTGGTAGGAAAGTAAAAAAAAAACACAATGTTTTGCTGGTCTTTCAATGGAAGCTCTGCCTGTTGATTATGAGAGCAACAGCAATGCTTGAATGACACGAATCATATTCAGCTCCTGGTTGAAAAAGTTAAAATGTTGTTATGCATGTAACCCCCTCATCGATGGGGGTTCCCAAAAGGTCTTCCATGAGCTTGCCTAATTGCTCGTTGCCCAGTTGGTGTTCAGCGTTATTGCCGTTTAAATGTATTGCCAGTGAGTGCCTGCGTAGCCTCCGTGTACTGTCCCTTTAAAAGCTGCCTGATTGCAGATACAATTAAACTGAATGGGGGGACTGAGTGTTTCCCTGCTCAAGTCCCACCCGGTCTGCAGAGTAATCGCTCCGTTTCTGCCATCGCTAATTGTGCAGAAGGAGCCCTGTTGAAAGATGTTACTAATTGCTGGAAATCGCTTAGAGTAATAATGATAATTTAGTTTGTTCTAACCTGCCTTCTTTGCAGCAAGGACTGTTCGGTTAGTTCCAGCATTTTGGTTCCGAACTGCCGAATTGGACCAATCCGGACTTGAGGGCTCTAAAATGGAGCCTGTCGGAGTGAGACTGTGTGGATTACCAGTGTGGGATTTGTAGTTCTGGACAGTTGGCACCTTTTGCACCAAAAGGGGGAGCTCTTACTGTGATTGACAGCTGGACCAACCAACCGGACCTTCTGGATCCAAGGGAAACCCCCGAGCTGTCTGCTGGCAAGCCAGATCGAAGCCGAGAGTTGAGGAAGAGGGACTGCTTGTGATAGCCGAGCAAGCGTGTTGTAGTTCAAGCGGGAGAACTGTGTGAAGGCCTAGTTAGTGGCCTACTTTTCGGCTCATTGTGTGTAAAGAGAGAGAGAGAGAGAGAGAGAGAGTGACAGAGGTAGAATACTTTTTGGACTGAATCCGAGTATGGAGAAATTCAGAAAGCAATTGAAAAGGGGATCAGGCTTTACCTGAGGAGGACCGAAGATTGTGCTGAATGCGATCGGCCTGCCAGAAACCCTTTTCCCATCAATGCTGTTGGGGAGTGTGGAGAACTTAGTGATTGTGACCAAGGAGTGCTGTGCCTGGTGCAGTAAGTTCATCCTAACATATAAATGTGCTATAAACTGGAGGGGGTCGCGATCTGGTTTTCCCCCACGTTGAGCTGCGTGCTGAGGGCTGGAAGCTGTACCCCGCTCGAAATGGACTGAATCCGCTGCTATCTAATTCAGTTAGGCCCTGTCACGAGGGCTCTGTCATCCTACCCTGCTGCATGGAGAAAATCCATCGACGAGAGACCTGCCTGGAGCTCAGCCCCCTGCTTCATGCCTGAACAGGAATGACGCTGGAGCGCATCGTGCAGGCCCTGCTTCTTCTGGCAATCCAGAACAGCCAACTACCATCTTGAATATCGTCCATCCTGTGTCCAGTCTTGGGTATTGTGAGTAACCACCAGAGTAGCTCCCTGCAACATATAGCTAAATCAAAAGTGTGCCATCTGACTGCTTGTTGTTTCTTTTCTTGTATACGAACTGAGCCCTGTGGCTCTGGATTACAGTTAGGGTGTGGTGCAGATTGTTTCTTTTCTTAACAGGGCCCCAACCAGCTGCAACGCCGGCTTACCCCAGGCAACAGTCCTGGCTAGCCCGTCTTCCATTCCCCTGGGTACCCAGAGAGTGTAACTGTCTTAGGGACTCTAAATGCCCACACTGTAGAGTAAATAATAGAGTATTCAAACCAATTACCCTGATTGTGCCCCTCCTGTGTAACCCCCCCTGAATAAATCAAATCTACTTTTTCTGCAATTTACTTTGACTGTGGTGTTCTTTTGTGCTCAAGGTATTGTACTGTTGCTTTGTGTTCTACCTAATCTTGTTTTACACGGGGTCCCCAGAGCCAAGCTGAGAAAACCAGCCCTGGGAGTAAGTGCCAAATGTATGTATCTTTGCATAGCCTATCAAGGGTATTGTAGAGGTAAATATTGTGTATTGCGTGGGCCACTAGTAGGAAACGAGAGGGGCCACAGTGTCCCAGAGGGCTGTGGCCTGGTTAGTCTGACCAATACCAACCCGGACCTTTGGGTGGAGGCCCCTGTCGCTGAACCTAGGCCCCTCAACCTGTTACTAGCCAAGCAGGTAGGGGTAGTAACCCTTGGAATAGCGCCACCTAGGGGTTACATGTGCCACAGAAGAAAAAGGATTGTCCTGCTTCTTGACAATTGTTCTGCACACCCTGATATTCCCCTCACTCATGTCCATCTGATTTTCCTCCCTCTAAACACTACATCCCTTATTCAACCCCTTGATATGGGGATTATCCATAATGTTAAACACAACTACAGGAGCCAGGTGAGCCTTGTGTAGTACTGTACATACACACAGAACCCCCACTACCACCACCATCACCACTGTGCTGTCTCCTTAACTTGCTGTTTTTGTTTTGCAGATGCTGGAAAAAAACATCCTGTGCATGGATGGTGGCACTCTAAACATAGTCATTGAATTTTCCAAAAAGGTTCCAATTCTTGATGTAATCCAAATGTTAGACCATGCATGGCAACAGGTAAAGCTGGAAATGATCAGGAATTGGTTCAAGAAGGCTGGCTTTGTGGATCAAGAAACACCATTGGAGGAGGAGGAGGTGGCTTAGGAGGAGGACCCTGCACCAATGCTCCTCCCCAACATGAACCTTGATGACTTCAACTCATACAGGGCCATAGACGAGACCTTGGTTACAACCGGAATGGTGTCTGATGCAGAAATATGTGGGGAAGTAACTGGTCAGATCGAGGAGGACGAGGAGCTGAGTGTGGCCAAAAATGGAACCACAGACCCAGAGGTAAACATGTCTGAAGCACTACACCATACTAGTGAGTATGGCTCCTTGCTATACTTGCTACATGGGATAAAGCAACCTAGTTCACCACTCGCTCTGAGTGAGAGCGGTATTATTGAGTCGCTAAAAAAAGTGTAGTGCTCAATAATACACACTCAACATGGGTGCTACCTTACTAAATCAATCATCAATGTTTTTTTATCTTTTTGGGGGGCTATTTCTTTGACCATGATCTTAGGGTTGTAATTTACAGTGGTCCAGGATAGCTGAAAATGTGATCTTCGGCTAAATATACATTCTGCTTAAGTGCATGATTTTGTTGTGCAATATGATCATGCATTTAAATGGAATCCACTGTAGTCACATCAAAGTAATATGCAAATCAAATAATAAGTATTTTAGTCATACCCCCACCCCCACCCCCACTACTATAAAAAATAGGGGAATTGTATATGAAAACTTCAAAAACAAACAAAATACTACTACAGTATGTTCTATTTACATTTCTCACAGGGAAAAAAATTAATTTATATCATAAGTCCAATATTGAAAATCAAACTATATTAAATTCATACTAACTAAAGGAGGAAGTAACCCTTCCAAAATATAAAAAATTCATACTACACTGCAGCTGAGTTAAATAATAGTACTATGCAAAACTAGGAGAAACTCAAATATAAATAAATTGGCCACCAGCCAAACCTCTCTCCCCCTCCCCCTTTTTTCATCATAAACAAATCATAATATAAATATTTTCCATGCTCGTTGAAAAGGGGTGAAGCCTAAGCAAAAACCTAAAGGTACGTATTCAGTATTAAATGCAAATTTTCCCCACTTATATCTAAAGAAAAATATTTAAGAGGTTATGTAAGGACCTTTCAAACCACAAGCAACATAGGTACAGTGCATTATTATCATACTTTAAGGCCACAGACACATCCCAAAGGACAAAAGAAAAAACATTTATTGCTGTATATCATCCTCCCTTTATCCCTCTAGTACAGTGTCCCTCAAACATATTCACCTAGTAGCACAACAGTTTAAAACCTCACATTTTATTATTTACCTAATACTTATATAAGCCACCTGAAGTTACCCCACAATTTCTCAGACTTGACAGGAAAAGCCATTTTTTCCTGATTTCTAATTTTATTAATGGAACTCTCATACTAAACAACTGAGCCTCAGACATTTCTGCTTGTTGGATAGTTAACTGACATCTGATATTCCATATATAAAATTTGAAACATACCAAAAATAGCTGCATGGTTTGTCATATTTGGTCCAATGATTGGGCAATATACCCAGATATAAGATTTCTGGTGTCATGCCAAAAAAAGGAGATTGTGGCCATTTCTGATGGAGCACCACCCAAAATTGCACTATGTATGGACATTCAAAAAATAAGTAATTCATTGTTTCTAATGTCTCCATGCAAGAGGTTCTAGGGCAATATCTTTCCTCTATACCCTTATGTTTCAAATTACCCTTTACATTGTTTCTCATGTATGGTGAGCCACAGAACATCCCACATGGTGGTCGGTATACGGTAAGAAGTAAGCATGTTCCCTATAGACATCAATTCCTGTTGTGTTCATGGATAAAAAGCTGGAATTTTCTCAAAGAATGCTGTCATAATATGTCGGTAAAGCTCCTGTCTTTTCATAGAAAACATTTGGTATCTGGAAAGCAACCACAGCTTGATTTAACCAAAACATACTTGAAACTAAGAGGATAAATCTTTTAATGGTTTTTGTTTAAGAATGGGAGTTTAAAGGCCGCTATCATGGACCCACAAAATCCATAAATTCTCCATACAAATTAACAAAGATTTCACATTAGTAACCAGAAATATACAAAAAAAGGCTATAGGATTTATCATCTTTAGATCCCCCTTAGCTTACTCTAAATACAAAATATCACATTTAATAGTATTTAATCTGCTCCCCCATATACATTGAAAGAAACAACTATAAACTGTTTCCAGCTGTCTTGGTGGTGGAAAGATGCAGCTAAGATGCAAAAACATTGTTAGAAGAAATGTTTTTGCCATATATACTCTCTTTAGTTTTGACGTCTTCCACATATTCCAGTGTGTTACTTTATTCTGTGCCTTAGTTAATAACGCATGCCAATTTAAGTATGCCAAATCCCCCTTCCAGAATAGTATACCTAAATTCTTGCAAGCTCCCTCTGTAACCGGGATTCCCATAATTGTAGATTCAAAGTCTGTCGTCAATCCTATAGGGATACAACTGTTTTTGCATAATTAATCTTAGAACCTGTAGTTTCCAAAAAGACCTCCAATATTGTTTCCATTTTTTGACATGAATCCAGGTCTGCTAATAGGAAACAGTTATCCATTACTATATGGAATAACAAAAGCATGTTGATAGCAACCAATTAGCCAATATATGAACTCCTTATGGATCCCATATGTCTTCAGACAATTCCACAAATACGTGTGTGAAATCTTGTCAAATGCTTTTGACTGGTCGATACTAAAAACAAATCCAGATAGTTCAACTTCTTTACCCCTTTCCATAATTTCCCTCAACAATATCAGACTACTTGTAATTTTTCTACCAGGTACTGCACATGTTTGGGATGGGCGCATTATCTCACATGCCGCCAATGCTAATCTGTTGCCTAGCAATTTGGTAAATATTTTAAAATCTGAATTCAATAATGTTATGAGTCTCCAGTTAGATAACTCATTTTTGTTCCCTGATTTGAACATTGAAATCACTAGACCCTTGTTCATACTATCTAGGATACTATTTGTTTGTAATATAGCATTAAATAAAGCCATCAGTTCCTCTGCCATTTTTTTCTGCCATCTGCTTATATAATGCATTCAGTAAACCATCCTGTCCTACAGCAGTACCTATTTTTAGGTTGTTAATTATTCCTATAACCTCTTGTTTTGTTATAGGTTGCACTAGAAGTTGTTTGGACTGTGGGGAAATTTGAGGTAAGGAGCATGTAGCTAACCAATCTACCATGTTCTGTGTAGGTGAATAATTTTCAGCGAACATGTTCTCAATATATGAATCAATTTCTGATAAGATGTCTGTTTTTAGGGATTATACTGTAGTTGTACCATCCTGTAATGTTATTTGAGTGATAAGTTTATTTTGCCATTGTTTCTGGCATTATTCAAAAGGATTTACATGGGCCTGTTTTCCCTGGATGCCAAATCTCTGTTCGGTCTCCAGTGATTTCATCCTGTCACATTGAATATCTGCCATTTTAATTTTGAGGTCTGAAATTTTTGAGGAAAAATCAGCTCTGTCGTCAGGTTGTAATGAAATCAAATTACATAATTGTTGTCGTAAAGATTTATATTGATTAGTTTTCAATTGCCCATTTAATGTGCCCATTTTTTTAAGATACTCCTGTATATCAGTTGTTGTGTCCTTCCACCACTCCTTTGGTGACTCATATAAGAACATAACTGACTTACAGGAATCTAGAACATTCTCAAATCCCTGTTTAATTAGTGGATTAAGTAAAAGACTTCAATTCATTCTCCAGTAACCCGGTCCCCAGGCCATTTCCTCAAAACTGGATAGAGTTATACATAGCATGCCATGATCTGATGACAGTACAGGGAGACCTTTAGTAGTTTTTATGTCCAAATTTGCAGATATGAGCCAATAATCTATTCTTGTTGATAAGTGTCCCCGAAAATAAGTTTTGTGAACGGTAGCTCCTGTAGGGGCAAACGCATCAATTAGCCCTGTTTGTGCCAAAAGAGTATTTAAAAAATGGTATCACAAAACATTTTAGTCGTTTTCAACCCTCTGTCAGAGGAGAACCTGCTATAATTAAAGTCTCCCCTAAACGGACACAACTGAATGGAAATAAAAAGGTTGAATAGCTTGACAGAGCTCTACCTGGTTGCCTCATTTGAGGAGCATATATGCTGATTAACCTTAATTCTATATTGCAAAGTTTAACATCTATTAGCAAAGCCCTCCCAGGTACTATATCTACCATGTGTACTAGCTTTGTTCCAGTGTTGTTAATACTAATTCTGACTCCACTACATAAGTCCTCTCCAATAGACCAGTGACCCTCCCCCATATCCATGCAGAACTAGCTTCTTGAATTTCACTCACAAAATGCAATTGTGCGTCCTGAAAAAAAATAAAATAAAATGTGTTACCATCAAATTATGCAAAGGTAAGGAGCCTTTTCCTTTCTGACTTCAAGCTGTTAGTGTTCATTGTTGCTACAGCTAATTCATATAGCGGTTGTTTCATTGAATCCACTTATTCAGTATTATTTCTTTTTATTCCACACCCTGGTTCCCACCCTTTTCTTCCTTGTTTTGTGAGTAGGTTCACTTCTGTATTCTCCATGTCAGAGAGAGCATCTTTCTGAGAAGAGGAAATCAAAGCCGAATCAGATTGTTTCCATATCATTCTCTCCTCATTGCAGGACTGTATATTTGTTTTATACCATCAAGGTACTGGCAGGATATTTTGCTTTTGGTTACCCTCTACCTTTTCCCTTTTTAAACAATTGAAGAGCTTCCTCTTCGGGGGGGGCATGTCCTTTGAGCTAGAAGCTCTGATCCCTGGACTTTGTACCTGGACCTGCTGCTCCTGTATCACAAGTGGGTGTTGCAAATGAAACGAGTCCTCCTCCTTCTTAGGGGTCAGATCTGGGGCTACGATTGCTGGTGGAACAGCCTGTGGTGTGGGCTCCTGGGTTTTCTTTTGTGGCTGAGATGGATATACTGTTTTTTTTAGCTTCTTTACTATATAAAAGTCTTGGATGCCATGGTCGGCATTCTCTGTATTATGGGCCGCCCATGGGCATTCAGTAGAAGTATGCCCTTCCTCACATAAATTGCATTTCAGGGGGTTTCTACAATGGAACATACTGTGGTCCACTTCTCCACTCTGGGTGCATTTAAAAATGTCGCAGGTGAGACTACGATGTTGAGGTGACCCACACTTACAACAATGCCTGGGTTGTCTGGGATAGAATATAAAACCCTTATCCCTGCCTAAATAAAAACAATTAGGCAAGTGTTGTATTCCATTGTCATTTTGTATCAGATTCACTTTTAGTCTCCAGCCCCCATTCCAAAACCCCTCATCATCCAGTATAGGTTCAGGATTACCTTGAATTTTACATCTTTTTTCCATCCAACAAAGAATGTCCATAATATTCACCCCCTCATTTCTAGAAAGTCCCGTTAAGACCTAAAAAGTTTGTTAAGGGGCATTGCCTGAAATAGGGCGCCCACCAGATTTGTTTTTAGTGCAGCATACTTAATCCAGAATCTAGCCAAAATATCCAAAGTTCAAAAATTAATGTCAAAGGTATTTTCACCTGGTGTATGAATTAGTGCATACACCTCTACTGGAGAAACTCCTAAAGAGTGTTTCAACAACACTTTACCAACATAAAACCTGTCCGACATCAAGTCCATGTCCCCAAGATATCTCAGGCAAACAGTGTTCCGCTGTTTAGCTAATTCAACAGATTTTCTAAAGAAGCTTGCATCTGTGGGGGCTTGCGTGTGGTCTGTTGCCTGTCCATACTGTGGTACAGTATTCCCCCGATCAGGATGGGTACTGTTTCTTCTCATTTGAGGGAGCGGGGTAAGCCCTGTCAGGGCATCAAAAAATTCATCAACAACAGAAGCTTCAAGTGGAGAAAAGGTAAGATTACCTGTCTCACTGCTGTCCTGGACATGGGTTACAACTTCTGCTCCCTCCATCTGATTTTCTGTACTCGGTCCAGCTGTACTCCTTTCAGTGTGTTCCATAATTTGATCTATACTGGTACCAAATGAGTGCTCCATTGTTCAAGGAGAATAAAATGGACCATTTATTAGAGAACTATTTAACTTTCCCTCTTGCATCAGAACATAGGAAAGTAATAACATGGGCAAGATTCGAACACATTAACTCAAAATATGCTTATTACAATAAAAGATTAAATTCTGGCAGTGATAAACCAAATTCAGTAAAAAAAAATCTCTGCCCTTGTAACAGGGTTTTTTCAGAAACTTTGAAATATATAATCATGATTTGTCCCCTATATGCAAAGATTAGAGACCAACTCTTATTGGATTATCTAAAAACTTATGCAAATTCAAATTATGATCTGGTTTTTATCTTGCTCCACCCTCAATTCAAAGAAGATGCAGAAACAATTTCTAAATTCCTTGCGTCCATTATTAGACTTAAAAACAAAAGATCTAGGATAATGAACAATTAAAATTTGAAAGCTCAGTGAAACATGGCAATTATCATGGCTCTAAATCAAACACAACTGAAGTTTACCTCTCCAACTGCACATATGAAATTGTGAGTGTATCCCACATGTTTTTAATTATGTGTCCTGTCTGTTTTATCTTTTCTTTTTTTCTCTTTCTTTTCTTTTAATTTTTAATTGTTGATTTTATAGAAATAATTGTGATACTTTTTTTATTGAAATAACCTTGATATTTGTACTATCTTGGTTGATCAAATAAATTGAAAATTAAACTGAAACTGATGCCAGGCACTGGAATCGCAGGATCCGGTATCCATGTTCCATCTGTTTGTTGAAGCCAACTGGCTCCTTTCAATGTGCGTCCAGGCGACCATGTTGTTTTCCCTGGCATTGAACATTGCTTATCATCCTTGTCTCTGGGTTCCATGTTCGAATCCAGGTCTTCAGGACTCACAGTGAATACAAAAACATTAGGCAGTTTCTCTCAAGATTGCCCCGGTGAATTTCCTTCTGTACGCTTTCGTATTTTCTCTTCCTCCAGCTTGCCTTTAGCCTCTAGATATCCTTGTTCAGGTTTAGAAATTTGATTTTGTAGAAACACCTTTTTTTTGTAGTAGTCCTTGTTGCAATTCCTCCTTGGTTGACATGAAATCCACTCTGTCTGTGTGTTTGTGTTGTTCTGTTAGTTGAGGGGTGTGACGCAAATCCCTCACCAGGGACTTCCAGTTCACTGCCACCACCTGGTTTTTTACCAACAGGGCCCAGGAAGCATGTTTCTGACTTCCCCCTTTGCACAAGATCAGGAAGGTCAACACCATATCTGTGGGCAGAGTGCTCTGTCACAGACTGACTGCAACTGAGTCCAGCAGAAATAGAATTACCCTTTTAAATAACATGCAAGCAGTCACTGATTCTATAAAAATAGACTGTTTACTAGAATACTACAAGTATTTACAACAGGATGTATTTACAGGAAACAAAAGGGTTGCACATTTACTAAGAAGCAGAAAATAAAATCATATTAAACAGATAGGTATTGTACAGCAGAAGTCTAAGCTATTCTCCCCTACAAATCCTTCATCTGCCCTAGCTAAAGAAATACTTTTCCCTCATAGTGCTATCTTACCTCAGCTAGTCTTTGTCATGGCAGGGGCTCTGGTTTTAGGTGTTTCAGTCCAAGAGAGTGAACTGGATATAAGCCCCTTAATATACTGCCTTGCTCCTAGTGGGAAGGGTCCTACTCACTCTAAGTGACAGGCACATGTTGCCCAGCCCTCTTTCAGAGTGTGTGTGCATATGTGTTCCCCCAACCCTTCGGCACCTCCTTGCTACCATAATGATGTCCACCTGGTTCCTTTTGTTCAACATGGGAATGTCTCCTGGAAGCACACCCCACTGAGTTTATGGGTTTATTGCTTTGCTGCCTCCTGCATGGCATTTCCTGTTAACTTTCTCATAAGAACCATCAGACCTGTACTTTAATTTTTCCATATATACTTGCTCATGTGATCTGGCAACCATCTTGTCTGAA
This sequence comes from Neoceratodus forsteri, assembly GCA_016271365.2. NCBI lineage: Eukaryota > Metazoa > Chordata > Ceratodontiformes > Ceratodontidae > Neoceratodus > Neoceratodus forsteri. The sequence goes on from CM057449.1 coordinate 1,564,914,430, forward strand.
GAATGTGCATATTCAAAAAGAATAACTTAATCAAAAGAATACATGTTTCTGGTTCCCTTCTCTGTCACATCTCCCCCTTCCAGAAATGAAGGTGTGTCTCTTTCAGGCAATGCCCAAGAGACACTGCTGTCCATGTAAGACTTGGGGAGTGCCAAATGGAATATGCCATGCACTTAGCCCTGCCTTGGCAGTCTATCTGCATTGGCATTCTTTGCCCCACTTTGGTGCTGAATGATCATATTATATGACTGTAGTACCAAGCTTCAGTGCAATAACTTTGTGTTTTGCCCACTATTCCTATAGAACCATGTCAAGGGGTTATGATCAGTGACCACAGTGAACTCCCTCCCATACAGATATGGCTGCAGCTTCTGAAGGGCCCACACTATCCCAGACATTCCAGCTCCACTGTGGCATATGAATCCTCCCTGGGCAACAGCTTCCGACTCGGGTACACTATGGGGTGCTCCTCCCCCTGTAGTGTAACCTGGCTCCGGATGGCACACAGCCCATGGTCTGAGGCATCCACGTGTACTATAAACTTTAGGCCATAATTGGGACTAGCCAGCACAGGTGACCCACATAATGCCTCCTTCAACCATTGGAAGGCGGACTCACATTCCTCTGTCCAGAGAACTTTTTCAGGCATTCTTTTTTTTGTCAGGTCTGTCAGGGGTTTGGCCACATCACTGTAGTGAGGGACAAATCACCTGTAGTACCCCACTGTTTCCAGAAATGCCCTTATCTGTTTCTTTGTGGCTAGAGTGGGCTAGGCCTGGATAGCATCAACCTTTGCTGGCTCTGGATGGATGCGTCCACTACCCACCCAGTGCCCAAGGTAGGACACTTCAGCCATGCCCACTTCACACTTTTCAGCCTAAACTGTCAGCCCTGTGGCCTTCATTCTGAAGAACACCTCCCTCATGTGCCTGACATAATCCTTCCATGTCTGGCTGTAAATGGCGATGTCATCCATGTGTGCCAGTGCATAGTCACCTGCCCCTGCCAGGATGCGATCCACAAGCCTCTGCAAGGTTGCGGGTGCATTCTTCATCTCAAATGAAATTTCTTTTAATTCAAATAAGACATATGGAGTAACAAAAGCAGACCCCCTCCCTGGCTGCAGGGGTTAACAGCACCTGCCAGTAGCCCTTTGTCAGGTCTCTTGTGGTCAGGAACTGGGCTCCCCCCAGCTGTTCCAAGGTCTCATCTGTTCTGGGCATGGGGTAGGCATCAGACTCTGTACAGCTGTTGAGCCTCTGGTAGTCGACATAGAACCATGTGGTACCATCCTTCTTGGGGGATCAGGACCACAGGTGAAGCCCAGGGGCTACTGGACTCCTGGATCACTCTCACGGTCAGCATCTACCTGGGTTCCTCCAGTATGGTCTTCTTAACCCCCTCAGGTACCCTGTAGGGGGGCTGCCTCAGTGGAAAATGGGCCCCAGTGTCCACGTGATGTTCAGCCATTGTGGTGTAACCAGGATTCCCTGTGAACATGTCCCAAAGTTATGCAGTACCCCCCCATCTCCTCGGCCTGCACCAGTGTCAGTTGCTCTGAGAGGGTGAGATTATTCACAGATGATCCCTCCCAGGCTTCACCAAGGAGGTCCACTAGGGGATCAGCCTTGTTCCCCTCCACTGGCATGCTGCACGCTGTGAGGATTATTTCCTCCCTACCATAGTAGGGCTTTATCATGTTCACAAGATATACCCTCTGTCTGCACTTCTGTCAGGCAGCCCTACTACATAGTTAACATTGTTCAGTTTCTGGATTAAGGAAAATGGGCCTTCCCATGCAGCCTGCAGTTTTTTGTGTTGGACTGGGATAAGTACCATCACTCACTGTTCAACTTCATACTCCCAGACTCTGGCCCCATGGTCATATCAGGCTTTCTGTTGTTGTGCAGTGGCTAAGTGTTCCCGGGCAAGCCCAATGAACTCCTTAAGCCTGGCCCTGAAATGTAGGACATACTCCACAACAGACTCCCCTTGGGTGGCATGGTTACCTTCCCATTCATCCCTGACTAAATCTAGGGGCCCTCTCACCCTGTGACCAAACAGGAGCTCAAAGGGTGAAAACCCTGTGGACTCCTGTGGAACTTCCCTGTATGCAAAGAGAAGATGGGGCAAATATTTGTCCCACTCCCTTTTGTGCTGGTCTCCAAATGCCCTGAGTATAGTTCTAAGGATCCCATTGAACAGCTCAACCAGGCCGTTTGTCTTGGGGTGATAGGGTGAAGCTCAGAGCTGTTTTACTCTGCACTTCTCCCACAAACTGGTCATTAAGGATGACATGAAATTCATCCCCTGATCTGATAAAATCTTGTGGGGAAATCCCACTTGGCTAAAGGTTCCCAGGAGCTCCTCAGCAACCTTTTCTGCCTCAATGGAGGACATTACCACTGCCTCAGGGTACCTGGTTGCATAATCCACCACAACCATTATGTATCATTTGCCTGTGTGACTGGGGGTACTTAGGGGCCCCACTATGTCCATGGCTACCCTCATGAAGGGTTCATCAATAACAGGCAGGAGCACCAAAGCTGCCTTAGCTTTGTCCCCAACCTTTCCAACCTGCTGGCACTGTGGACAAGTCCGACAGTAATTTGCCATGTCTATGTACAGGCTTGGCCAAAGGAAGTTGTTGGCAAGCCACTTTTTTGTGTGGGTAATACACAGGTGGCCTGAAAAAGGAATGTCATGGGCCAGGGCCAGAAGCTGCTTTCAGTAGTCCCAGGGGACTACCAGCTGCTGCAGTACCTCTCCTTCTAGCCTCCTCTGTGGTGTACACTCTATGTGCAACAACCCATTCTCCCAATAAACTGACTTTTTACTCCCTTGAGAGGCTCAGCAATATCTGATATCTCTCTCAGTTTTTGGAGGGTAGGATCAGCTCGCTGTGCCCTGCCCAGCTGTTCACATCTGACCTTCCCTAGTTCCCTTTCAGAAGGAAAGCTGCTCCTGGTGGCAACCTCCTTCGTTTGCAGCTGGGGCTCAGCGCTGCTGCTCCTAGCTAGCCCTTCACCCAAACTAGCCACTTCCTCAGCTGCTGAGGGATTGGTCTGCACAGGCTGTGTCACCCCCTCCTCCCCCTCAGAAGCTTGCCCTTTGGCCTGGCTATAGGTAGTAACACATACTAGATTTTCCCTTTGTTCAAAATCATTCCCCATAATCATATCCACAGGGAGATCAGGCACCACTCCCACGTCCTGTACCCCATGGCCATCCTCCCAGCTCAGGAAGACCTGAGCCACTGGCACTTGGACCACTGGACCCATGACTCCCCGAATCTTGGAGAACTGACCTGGAAGAATCTGCTCCGCCTGGATCAGCTCCTGCCTTACCATGGAGATGGAGGCACCAGTGTCCCTCAATCCCTGTGTTACTGTGCTATTGACTAGAATAGGGTGCATATGCTTGGTGGAGTTTGGTGGCACTACAGTGTGTGCACAGTTCACCAACTGCAGAGTGCTGTCTTGGTAACCCCCTCCCCCAGGCTTTTGCACTTTATTCCTATTTTTAGGGCAGTTGTAGGATAGATGCCCCACTTTCTGGCAAATCCAGCATGCCTTTGCCCTCAGCTCCTTGTTTCCCTTTGAACCAATGGGTTCTGTTTTGGGCTTGGGTGCAGGCTGGTTTCCTTTAGGCTGCCCTCCCTGGGTCCCCTTAAAACCAGTTGCTGCCCCACTTCCATAGTTCTTGCATTGCAAATGTGGTCTGCTGGTCACATACGAATCAGCACTTTCTGCTGCCTCCTTTATGGAGTTGCATGCCCAGTCCAGCAGCTATATATGCAGGTCATTAGGTACAATTTTAAGAAACTGTTCCTTTACAATTAAATCTTTAACCCGCTCTACATTCCTTGCCTTAGCCCCGTCCACCCAGTGGTCTAAATAAGCATACATTTGGACATGCAGTTCTACATAGCTGTCTCCTGGGCCTTTTCTTAACTCTCTAAATTTCCATCTGTAAGCCTCCAGAGTCAATTCAAAACATTTTAATAATGTTCTTTTAACTTTATCATGGTCCATGCAATCATTGTCATCCATTCGAGCAAATGCATGCAAGGCACAACCAGTAAGTAATGGGGTCAGATGGTTCATCCACAATGCCTTATCTAATTTAAATTGCCCACATGCCCTTTCAAATGATTTTAGAAGCAAATCCAGATCATCACCCTCTTGGTATTGTGGAAACATTTTAGAATTAATTGGGGCTTCATAGTTTGAACCACCTTTGCCATTACTTACGGTTTGTTGCACTGTTTGCTGGCACAGTTTCTCCAATTCGATCTCATGCTGCCGTTCTTTCTGTCTTTCCTCTTGCATAAGGATCTCGTGCTGGCAAATCTTCTCCTTTTCCTCTCAGATCAGGATCTTGTGCTGGTGAATCCTCTCCTTTTCCTCTGCCTCCAGCCTTGCTCTCTCCTCCAGCATCCAGATTACATGCTGTTGGTCTCTCTCTCTCTCTCTGTCCTCAGCCTCCGGCATTGCTCTCTCCCTTTCAGCTTCCCTCAGAGCAAGCTCTGCCTTCAGGATCTCCAGCCAAGGCTGAGTGGGCTACACGGTTCCCCCCAGCTTTAGCCACAAGGTGCCCCCCCTTGCTCAGCCACTGTGACCTCAGTCTCGCTACCTGAGTCACTTTCCTCTGTGACTGTCTGCTGATCATATATTGCGCCCTGCTTGTCTGAGACTGTCTGCCCCTCCTGCATCAGGTCCTGTGCCACCAGGGCTTCCATGAGTGCATTCTTTGTCATGCCCTCATGGGCCATCTCCCTTCCTGCTCACAAAGCTGCTGTACATGAAATTTTACATAGCTTGAGGAGCTCATATTCTCTAGCTACACTGCACTAAACTGTCTAGAAATAAATAAAACAGTAGTAAAAAAATGTAACCTTTTGAGATCCTGTTTCATGACTGTTAAAAGGTATATTTCTGCTAGCATTCCAGCACCAGTGTGCTTTCTCTCTCTCTCTGGGTTCCTGCTTCACAGGAAAGCACACTGTCCGCTGCTCTAAACTGGTCTGGTACCAGTTGCCACAAGGAACCCACTACTCTGCAACCAATTGTGATGCAAATCCCTCATCAGGGACTTCCAGTTCACTGCCACCACCTGGGTTTTTTACCAACAGGGCCAGGAAGCCTGTTTATGACTTCCCCCTTTGCACAAGGTCAGGAAGGGCAATACAGTAACTGTGGGTAGAGTGCTCTCTCGAAGACAGATTGCAACAGAGTCCAGCAGAAATAGAATTATCCTTTTAAATAACATGCAAGCAGTCACTGATTCTATAAAAATAGACTGTTTGCTAGAATACTACAAGTATTTACAACAGGATATATTTACAGGAAACAAAAGGGTTGCACATTTACTAAGAAGCAGAAAATAAAATCATATTAAACAGATAGGTATTGTACAGCAGAAGTCGAATCTATCATCCCCTACAAATCCTTCACCTGCCCTAGCTAAAGAAGTACTTTTCCCTCATTGTGCTATCTTACCTCAGCTAGTCTTTGTAATGGCAGGGGCTCTGGTCTTTAGGTGTTTTAGTCCAAGAGAGTGAGCTGGATATAAGCCCCTCAATATATTCCCTTGCTCCACGTGGGAAGGGTCCTACTCACTCTGAGTGACAGGCCCATGTTGCCCAGCCCTCTTTGAGAGTGTGTGTGCATGTGTGTCCCCCCACCCTTCAGCACCTCCTTGCTACCATAATAATGTCCACCTGGTTCTTTTTGTTCAACATGGGAATGTCTCCCAGAAGCATACCCTACTGAGTTTATGGGCTTATTGCTTTACTGCCTCCTGCATGGCTTTTCCTGTTAACTTTCTTATGAAAACCATCAGACCTGTACTTTAACTTTTCCATATATACTTGCTCATGTGATCTGGCAACCATCTTGTCTGAAGAAGATGCATATTCAAAAAGAATAACTTAATCAGAAGAATACATGGTTCTGGTCCCCTTTTCTGTCACAAGGTGTTACTACCATCGTGGCCACGAAGGTGCCCACCACACCATTTGAACCGGCCATAGCTGCCACAGCAGCTGCTGCAGAATCTCGATCTCCTCCTTCATCAACCTCCAGTCACAAACTAGAAACCTCCAACATGCTCACAGGTAGGACAGCACCTCCTGCAGCAAGTGTAGGGGAATTTTTTATTGAAAACCTCAAAATCATACATAATCCAGAGAAAAACATCAAACAAAAAACATGTTGACTTCACATGAAAAGGAGATTGTGAGGTTAAAAGAAAGATAAGAAATCAATAACGTATTCCTTCATATCCCCTGCCCTATGTGTCCTTCCCAAAAACCCATACTGTATAATAAATGAAAAGGAGAAAAAAGCAAGATTGAAAGTAACTGTACATCAGAACTGATACATACTAGGCTTGCCCCCCTCATCCATAAGAAATCCTTATGCAACCTGTAACATAATGAAGTAACAACGCACCTCAGACAGCTGCAGAAAAAATACATAACTCAGAGTGATACTGTATGTGAGTTCTAGAATACTCCTCGATGCATACCAAACCATCACCCTAGTGTCCTTCACCAGTCACCACATATTACCATATGGTATGAAACTACCAACCACCTACTCCATCAAGAATTTCTTATGGAGCCAACCATGGAAAATGTCTCCACCAAGTCTCTAAAACCTTGCTGGGTAATCCCCTTTTATTCTTCAAGAATAGGGCTAGAACCTCATTAGTAATGGTTTCCACTAAGCCATCCAGCGACAGACATTTTTGCTGTAGTACAAATTGGCATTGCCCTTTCCAAATACTCCATTTAATACGTGCCAGCACTATCTGTAAGGTACTTGGGTAGAACATTTTCCACTCATTCTGAAATACACCATAAACCAAGACTTCATAAGTCATGTTCTGAAATAGTGGGATGTGCCACCAACTAGCTAATTTGAGCCATAGCTCAACAATATACGGACGTTGCAGAAATAAATGTTGCATTGTTTCTATTTGTTTATCACAATCTTCTCGTAAACAGTATCTTTCATCCAGTACTTTATGACTATGATTACCCCTGACGTTCAACTTCTCGTGGCAACACAGCCTTACAGAATCCCACATCTTCGGAAGCAAGTGGGGCTCTGTGATTTGACTTATCAGACAACTATCTGGAATAAGAGGGGAACACTGAAAACAAGGCTCTATGAAAAACTGAGCCCTTAAAATCAGTCTACAGTCATTTTCGGGGTGTAGACATTATAGCTGTCATGGAAATATTCAATTTCTTTAGTTTCCTAAAGTGGGCCACAATGTTATCTTCCACCCCCGAAGGGATGCTACGAAATACTCTCCATATTACTGATGTCCATTTCTCAAACAAGAGTTGACACCTCATGTGCATTAAACAGCGCCATCGTTTTTGTTGAGCCTTCAAAATTGGTAAAAAATTGGAATATATAAATATAGGTTAAAAAGAAAACAATGGGGTTAATCATATTAAGACCTCCTTGTTTGAGAGGTTTGTATGTAATTGCCCTCTTTACCAGATTCGATCGACTGCCCCTTAGGAGCCGGAAAAAAATACCATACACTCTAGCTTTGAGTTCGATAGGCAGTGGAAAACATAACTCACATACAACAAAATAGGTAATATAAATGTTTTTAACAGAAACATTTGTTTTAACTTGGTCATTGGCCAAGACTTCCATTTTTCCACCTTTGTTTCTGCTAACACAAACATTTCTGACCAATTTAGCAGTGCAGGATAGGGACCTCCAAAACAAAATTCCCAATATTTTAATGTGGCCTGGAACAGTTTGTATTCCTGCTATCTCTTCTCCTCCGCTCCCTATCATAACCCTGAGGACCAGACATACACTCTTTTCAATATTAAGAGCTGCTCCTGACACAGAGGAGAAGTCCTGGATCACAGTTAAAGCTGCAGTACCTGACTGTTCATTGGCTACCATCACACAAATGTCATCCGTGTACACCATGATACATGGGTAAGCACTCCCCTGAGGACTACCTATATGATTTATTGCAGTGTGTTGGCCAATTTTCTAAAGAAGCAGATCTAAACTAAACACATACATTAAGGGGTTAAGAGGGCACCCCTGCCAAACCCCTTTTCCTAGGGGCACTGCTGCACCAGGAAGGCCATTAACTACTGACCTAGTGGCAACAGTCTTGTATAACCCACAAATCCATTCTACAAACACAGGCAGTATACCATGATGAATTAAAACTGTAAACAGAAATTTATGGTTGTCTGAATCATATGCCTTCGCCTGATCCAGGCTAAAGTTATAACATGCAATCTGGTTCTGCACAGATTTCCCAGAGAATAAAAAGATTATCCTTAGCAGTTCTCCATGGAACCGCACTGGTTTGTGTTGAAGCAATCAGAATTTGAGCTGCACTCGCCAATCTGATACTCAGTATTTTACACAGTATCTTTCAGTCCACATTAAGTAAACTAATCGGACTCCAATTAGTTAAACATGTCCTGTCTCTTTTTTTATATAAATAAATCAGAAAGCTTTCAGTTCTGGGGGGATGTCCAGATGGCCATGCAATATATTATTAAATAGGGCAACCAGATAGGGACAAACTACATCTATCAATTTTTGAGTTCACACATGCACTGCAAACTCCTTGGAATAGTGACTTTTGAGGGGTGTGACACTGTCTGTCCAATGCAGAGTGCTCTGCAAGGGACTCGACAGTATCACACCAATCATCAGCCAGGCTGGTCCTGATGTTGTTTTGCCTGAAGTGGTCTGCACCTGAAAAGAAAAAGCCACACCAATCATATGGTGGCTTTTTCCTTTCATCTGCAGGTCACCGCAGAGCAAACAGCTGTTTGCGTTGTGACATCACTGCAGCCCTCCCACCATCCAACCGGTCCCTTCCTGAAAGATGGGAGGAGGCGCTTTCCTCACCTGCCTCCTCCACATCCCGCTGTTTCTGTTTCCTTATTTTCTCCCACCCATGCAGAACAGGCCACAGCCTAAGTGCCCGAAGGCACTTTTACTGTAAGCATGATCAATCACACTAGTGGATCCCCCCACCTGCCGACATCAGGGTGCTCAATACCCATGTTATCCACTTCTTCCTTTAATGTGGCACACTGGGAGCCCACCCCAGTGTGCCAAAAACTAACTGTGGTGTTTCTAACACAGGGATGCCCACTCCCATTGTCAGATGCCCCCCATGCCCCTATATTCTCTGACCTCAGGGGGTCCAATCCCTGGGTTGGCATTGATCCCTCCAGTACTCTGGCACACTGGGAGCCCACCCCAATCTGCCAAAATCCATTAATATTTTACCTGTAAAAAAGAAAACAGACCCACAACGTCTTTTTTTTTTAAACCTGGAAAAAAAGAAAACAGTCCCTCGTCATTCTCGCTGGCCCCTTCCCCCAACCTGCACCCTCCCTCTGCACACCCTACCTCCCCGCACCCCCCTCACCCACACTTACCTCCAGAGGCCTGGAGCAGCAATCTTCTGTGGACCCGGAACACGTCTGCACTCTTCAAAAGCCGACCGCAAACTGAAGAAAATCACAGTAAGCCCTATAATGGCAATCAATGGGGGGTTTCAACTTAGGTTGATATCTCAGCCACTTTTTAGAGTTTTGGTTCCAAATTTTCAACATGGGATTCTTGGGACTCTACCTCTTGAACACAGTCACTGTCATTTCATTTCTTGGTTCCAAAAGGTGATTTCGCGGTCGCTGCATGGAATCACCTTTCAGGACCAATTCACAAAACAAAAGTGCGACTGTTGATGAGGTGGGGTCCCAAAAAGCCCTTGTTGCAAATTTGGTGAAAAAAAATCCCAAAAATGACTGTATTTTGAGCATCCATTGCGCAGTTTCTATGCATACTTGTAACATCATCAATTTTTAAAATTTGCACTCCAAATTTCCAACATTTCCAATTTTTCACACCCCCTTATGAAAAGTACAGCTGTCATTTTTTGTATCCTTCCCAAAATGTGTTTTTGCACCTGTGGCTCAGAATGGCACGGTTGCTGTGCAAAATCAACTTTCAGGACAGATTAATGAAATTCCAGTACCACTGTTTATGAGGGGAGCTCCCAAAAAGGCCATTGTGAAAATTTGGTGAAAACATTCCAAAAAATGATTGCGTTATGAGCGTGTGTTGCATAGTTTCTATGCACACTTGTAACTTCGCCAATTTTTCATATTTTCATCCCAGATTTTCAACATTGCCATTTCTTCACACTTCCTCATGAACAGTACAGCTGTCATTTTTTGCATCCTGCCTGAAATGTGTTTTTGCACCTGTGGCACCGAATGGCACACTCGCTGTGTGAAATCACCTTTTGGGATTGAGTGACGAAATGATACTGCCACTCTTCATGAGGTGGGGTCTCAAAAAGCCCATGTTGAAAATCTGGAGCAAAAATACCAACAAACACCCAGGGCATTAGGGTTTCCAACCATAATGCCCACCGTGTGCAGACTAACAGGCATCTAATTAAGTAAACCAGTGCTGGAAGAACATAGGAAATTTGTGTCATGAGTGATGCCTTAAAATGCAAGGCAGAGGAATATACACAGAAAAATATGGGAGGCATATACAACAGCAATATCAACAGTGAACCTTTGGCATTGACAAATGCTTGTTTTAGATAGCTCAATCAGTAGACTATCAGGCCCAGAAGCCATACCCCCTGTAAATGATTTTACTACTGCTCTTACTTCTGCATCTAAAATGGGGGCCACCAAGTTCTCTTGTATCTCTCATGGCAAGTCATGGATTTTAAGAGTATCAAGGAATCTCGATGTCCTACTAGTGTCATAGTCAGTAAATCCAAATAATTGTGATGTATAATTATGCATAATCTGTGCCATTTCTAAATTGTGTGTGGCCATAGAGCTATCCCATCTTCGTAACTTATCCATATATTTTGTTTCAATTCTATCTTTACAACTATCATAGGGATTGACTTGTTCCTGTTTGCCTTGAGTCCCATACTTCTGTTCCACCAGCAGCATTGCTGCCCTGTCATATTGAACACTACACATCTTTTTTTTAATATTGGCAATTTGTGTAGTATGATTAAACCCCATCTCAAAAGTCCTGGAAATCCAGGTTTGCAGGTGTTTTCAGAGCTCCAGATACTGAATGTATCTAGCTGTATTTTTGTGTGTCACCCATAACCAAAAAAAAATTTAGTGTCAACACACCATGTAACAGAACTATCATAAAGATCATATACCGACTGTCTTACTTCCAGAAAATCCCATAAAGCGATCCACACTTGTTGGTCATCCAATAAGGACACATTGAGCCACCAAAAATGGTGAGTGACTGGTTTGTTAAGTGCAGTTCCAATTGATATTACAACCATCCCATGGTCAGTAGTTTCAATGGGTACCACCTTATATCCCGAACACAACACCCAATGTGAGACAAAAAATAAATCAATTCAGGAGGGTAAAATTCCTTTAAGAAAGGTATGGCCTGGAGGGTCCGAAGTTACTCCAGCACTGTCTTTTAGTTTTGTAGTAAATAATTTATTCAGGAAATTGGAGTCATTATACAGTTTGGCCATTTTCCAGGTTGTGTCCTTCGACGTCAAAATACAATTAAAATCTCCCCCAAAAACCACCATTTTGGTGGTAAATAAGAACAGCTGTATTATCTTTAGGACTTCCGTTCTTAAGGCCTTAGTTTGAGGTGCATACAAGGGTATTAGTCCGAATTCCTGATAATCATAGTGAATGTCAAGCAGCAATACTCTGCCTGGAACCAACTCCAATAGCCAGTTTACCATTATCCCCAGGGTGTTAAACAATATTCCCACCCCGGAACATGGGTCCTCCCCTATAGACCAAAATAACTGACCTCCAAAACATGCAGAAGATGCACTAGCCATGTCCTGTAATGTATGTAGCTGTGTGTCTTGTAAAAAAAATACACGACAACAAAAGTTCCTCAAGATGGAAAAAATTTTGTCTTCTCATTAAATTTTTAATACTATTAGTATTTAAAGTGACAAACAAGAAACCCCTAGACATTAGTGAAGAAAAAGATCATCAGAAAATCAGGTGTTCCCCCTGGTCGCCTTCTTTAATTTCACTTTCTTCTTCTGAGCCTTTCTAGAATCCATAGATGCCACATCTGTATCCATGGTAATAGAAGATGTAATGGACGACGTATCAGATTCTTCTTCAGAGTTACCCAAGGTCTTCCATTTTGCCAATACTGCAAATTTATTGTCAAGAGGAATAACCGTTTTACATACTGTCTTCGGGGGAGGGGGTCTGCAGACACTTTAATCCTAGAACTCCTCCTTGGTAACAGTGTATGCCATGTTTGGGGGGGAAGCATTGCAGACCTGGTGACTCACTCAGTTGTGGGTCAACATTTAACCCTTCTAGTTGTCCTGAGGATGTAGTGTCCTCAGGAGCAGACTTTGTCTCTACTTGCTGATGCACAGAAATTGCTGCCCCTTGTCTTACCATCTGCAAAAGTCCTATATCACTGAGAAGAGTGGAGGGGGTGAAGGCCACTCTCTTCCTCCTGAGGTGGGCTAGGGGCTTCCAATGTGGGCTCCTGCACAAACTGCCCTTGTGCTCTAGATATCATATCTTCCCTGTCCTCTTGTGCAGTAGAGGGTTCATTATGCACCTCCCACGGGCAGTCCTGAAAAGAATGACCAGGTTCACCACCAAGGTTACAGCTAACTCGTGTAGGGCAACTATCACTTGTATGCCCAGTTTTCCCACACAGAGAACATTTCAGCTGATTGCAAGCATTACTCAGGTGCGTGCATGTTTCACAATGAAAACAGGATTTAGGTTGCCCTGCATAAAACATGAACCCTCTATCTTAGCTGATATGAAAACAGCTGGGCAAATGTTGCATAGCCCCATTTAACTGTGACAACTGAACTTGAATCTTCCACCCCTCACCCCACCCAGAATTATTTGGAATCCATTATGGGGTCTGGATTTCCAAGAACTGTACATTTAGCGTTCAAGCAATGGAGAATATCATTGACACACACCCCTTCATTGTTAAATAAGACTGTGATGACTTTAAATGCTGGTTTTGTAAGGGGAAACACCACAAAGGGAGACCATAAATGCGTATACTTGACTTGTTGATATCTCATCCAAAATGCCTCAAGTCCACCAGCTGTTTTAAAACTAAGGTCAAATACCAGGTCCCCAGAAGTATGAATAAGGGCATAAACCTCACTTGCCTGAAACTGCAAGCTGTCTTTAATCAACTGCTTTCCCACATAGATCCTGCCCGGGAACACTTCAATCCCCCTGATACTTGATCCGGATGGCATTCCTCCACTTTGCTGATTCAGGGGGTTTGTGAAATAAGCCAGCATATGTTCTGTTTGCCTGGGGTCTCTGCCCTGCAGATTCAGGACCCAAATCTCTGTGGGATTCCCTCCTCTCCCTCTGAGGGAAGGGGTCATCCTCTGGCTCCGCTTGTGCAGCCATAACCTGTGATAGGGAGCAGCCATCTTTGGGTTTTTGAGCTGAGTCTTCTCTGCCTGACTGCCCAGATCCCCAATCCAGCAACTGCAAGATGGGATTTTAAGTCGGGTCCAGTGAGGAGGGTACATGTAGGGGACCGATTCCCTGTCCTTCCAAAGTGACACACTCTGGCTTGCCCAACTGATCATCTGAGACAGGGCCCAGGGACCTCCATGGCTGCTGCTTGTCACTTTTAATCCATCCCTCTGTTGCCAAAGCCTCTGCAATATTAATACCTGATGCTGTCATGTGATTATCAAATGACTGTTGTAACATAGTGTCATGACCAGTGGATATAGTCACAAAGTCTTCCCCCTCAGTTTCTGACCCCCCCTAGTGGCAACTGGGGAACATGGAAGAAACCCTGGGACAAGATAATGGGTTCCTGTCTCTCATTCAAACCAGAAACTTCCACTGGAGCAATATGACCAGCCATACCAATAGTTGCACTCAGTAAAACAGACTGCCTAGCTTCATGTGCAGTACAGTCACCCAGTCCAGTACTGCTTGGGACATCACCCTTTTGACTCCCACTCTCCAGCAAACCTCTAGGTAAGATACTCCTACCTGCTGCTCCATCAGTGCCTTCACCCGAACACACAGCATCTGGCCTCCATTTTTGTGGGCACAAACTGGCAACCACTCCAAGTGGCACCGCATTTATCTCATAAGGCATCACAAAATCTGACCTCTAAAGTTCCATTAAGTCCACATCCTACATTAGTTCAACTGCCGGTCCAACCGGGTCCATCCAACTTTACAGGCCGAATTTGCCCGCTTCCTGCGTCACATGGAAATTGTACCCTCCAGATTCATTCTCCAGTCTACCTGGTTCCATCCTCCTTCATAGCAGAAGCTCCTGTTGGGCAATAACATCCACAAGTTGCCGGCGCTTACTTTCTAAATCCAAAAACAAATCGTCCTAGATGTACATTTCCAACTTTCAAACTAGAGGTAAGTACATACCCATGCCCTCCCTCTAAGGGAAGCCTATTATTTATTTTATTTATTTATCTTCAAAATGCATATCAAAATCCTCCAGAGCTGACTGCAAACTCACACCTCCTGCTCCTTCAACTTCCATAGCCCAGCTGGTGTCCAGGTCTGCCATCCTCAAGGAACAGCAGTGCCCCCTACCACAAGAGTAGTTGCCTCCTTTATCTGATTTGGTCTCAGTTCACAGTGTTCAAGCCAATTTAAGATCAACTGATGGAATTGTGTTAGTAGCCCAATCTATTAAAAATAACTATGATTTTCGTTCATTTGAATGTCAAGTACCTAGTATGTGGAATGGTTTACCTCTTTCCTTAAGATCAGCTAATTCCTATCCAGTCTTTAAGTCTAGACTTATACACTATTTATTAACATTGTCAGTCTGTACTTGGTATGATTGATGTTATTGATTGATGTGTTATTTATTGTATTTTTTTGTACTTTGTCCTATTGTTATATGTTTATCTGTCTGGGTTGGACCTGAAAAAGGGCTTTGGCCCAGTGTCCCTACCCAGTTAACAAATTAAATGAATTGAAGAGTAGGGGAATTTTTTATTCAAAACTTAGAAACAAAATATGCAAAATTGTACAACTTTATACCAAATCATGAAAGGAAATCAAAAACAGAAAGAAGTATTACATCATACATAAACTACAAACAAAAGTAATCTAAATGTATACAAAAAAAACCTTCCCTCTCCATAAAAAGAGTAGGGGAATTAGTTATACAAAACCTGAAACAAAATATACAAAATTGTATTACGTCATACAAAATCAGAAGAAAAGAAAGCAAAAGAAACAGAAAAGGGCATTACAGCATACAGAAACATCAAAAAAAAGAATCCGTAAGTGTACCGAACCCCCGTCCCATCCCTACCCAAAGAGTAGGGGACATTTTTATTTACTGTAGACCATAAGAAGCAAAAAAAAAGACAAATCAGTATTACAATGTACAAATTCATAAAAAGAAAAATGAAAAACATACAAACTCATAAAAAGGAAAAGAAAAAACAAGCACGAGCAGGAAAATATACCAAACACCCCCAACCAAATCCAGACAACAGTGTATTTCTATAAATAAACAAAAGAAGAAACAATCCTGAGGAAGAGATCACAAACAGGAACAAGGGAAAATTTGTAGGGAAAGGAGAAAATGAAACCCACCTCATCCTCTATCCAACCAGGACATATGTCTCCACCACAATTTATAGAGGTCTGGGGAGGCCAAATTGTGTTCAAAGGCACGCCATTTAAGGACAGCCCATTGAATACCATAAAACACTTGTTCACTGGTCATCAGCTTCTTCCTCAGGGTCAATTCTCAACGAGCCTGCCAAATTTGAAACTTAACATAGCCAAGAAACAACTGCATAGTACAAAGGTCATATTTCACCCAAGAGCTCAGTAGGATGCCAGTAACCCAGACATCCAAGGCCAAGGCCTGAAAAGGGCTTGAAGGCCAGAAAGCATGGAATAATTACCAAAAACCAACCACAAGGGGGCAGTCCAGAAATAAATGTTGCATAGTTTCAATCACTCCAGAGCAAGTAGCTTCTCTGGGGCAGGTTCGCTCAGAAACTTCCTTATGCTTCACGTTCCCTTTAACCCCCAATTTCTTATGAGTGCAGAGCCATAGAAAATCCCACAGATAGGCCGGGATCCGTGGACTGCGAAGAAATTGTGTGATTGGATCCCGCACCAAGGGTGGGTGTTCCACAAACCAAGGATCCTCCAAAAAATGGGCATCAAAAAATCCATTTATACACCTTTTTCCAAGATCCAGCAGTGAGCTACCAACGGGGCACCTGCCAAACCTTAAGCTTTCCAACCACATCTCTCCAATACGCAGCCAACAAAGAAAACCGTACTTGTCTAGAAATGGGGCCAGAATAATTCCAAACTGAAAGGATGGGACCAAATTCATCCAAGACCCAAGGACTCCACAATTTTGGAACATATCCCCAATGTCCTCAGGAAGGGTAGGAAGGTCGCATGCATGCAACCACTGTTTCATAACTTCACATTACAAAGACTTACTGGCAAATGCAGCCACAAAAAAATGATGTATCTCGGATAAAAGGGCAGATTTTTCAGTAACAGTATCACCACAAGCAGTAGTCAAATAAAGCATACTTCTTCTTTCCCGAACCTGAGCATAAGAATCAAAGGGGACAGTATCATGTTTTTTACCAAGCACCTTATACCTCTGCTGCCTCTCCAAACCTTTCAACATATCCTTTTGCTGTCTGGCCAGTTCATCCTTAAGTGCCCGAAGGGTTTGGGGACAATCTCCACCATTCTCAGAATGTAAGGCAGATAGAGAATGCAATTGTGATAGTAAACACTGCAATGTAATGTGTTTAAACCTCCCATGGAGCTTCTCCATTTGTTTAAAGTAGCAACAAATCTCCCACTTAGTGTCTTTCCACCAGGCATTAGAATCCTCATACAAAAAAAAACAGACTTTCTAGCTGCCAAGATATGACCAAAATCTGCCTGAATCTGAGGAATACCCAACAAGGATAAGTTAAATTTCCAGACCCCAGGCCACGGCACTGCTCTGGATGACTGCCCACTAAAATTGACAACATTCTGTGATCAGATGTAGCCACAGCCACAACCTGAGCATTCTGCAAGTGAATGGAGGCAGAAACAAAAAAATAATCTATTCTAGAGGAACGGGGCCCACGAAAATAAGTATGAGGGGCCACCTGGAAATGGGAAAACAAGTCATCAATCAGTCCCACATCCTCAATAATCTCCCACAAACAAGTGGTGTCACAATATTGCTTTTTGGATGGGAGGCCGAGACTTGGCAAAGAGAATGCACAATTAAAATTTCCTCCTAAAACCACATGTAGGTTGGTAAACAAAAAGGGCTGCAAGGCTCGGAAAAGTTTCACCCTATTGTGTTTCAGCTGGGGGGCATACACATTCAGGAGACGAAAAGGCAAACCTTTCCACTGAATATCTAACAACAAAGCCCTCCCCTCCAAAATTTCTAACTGCCTAAGCACTGTAACTGGGGAAAAAAAACAAATCCCCACACCAGAGCAAACATCTGCACCCTAGGACCAGAAACTAGCACCCCATATCCAAGTGGTAGAGGCCACCTCCAAAGTTCATGGAGAATGGAGGCGGACATCCTGCAAAAATAAACAGTCCAAGTCAGCATGCATGAAATGAGCATAAGTCGCCAACTGCTTAAATTCAGACTGAATACTATTCACATTCAGGGATGCTAGCTTAAAACTACACACAGAGGAAACCATAAAGAGACCAAATCATCATTTGACTTTACTAGAAGCTCTCGTGGCTCTGCCACTGGGTACAGGGGCAGATCTGCAGTCTTCCAATCCCTCAGAGTCAGAAGTCTGACCTGTCTAAGAGTGGGCAGAAGGGTCCTCAGAGTTACTGTCTTTGTCCAAGGGCAAATCTTGAAGGATTGCAAACTGATTGGGATCGGTCAAGGGTGCTACCAGAGGCTTCTGTGACTTTTGTTTGGAACCTTTCCCTCGTTTACTACAGACCACAGTAAACTCTCGATCTAGAGGCAACTGCACTGGTGGAGGGTTGGAAGGACCCATATCCATCTGAGAGACACCCAGGATCTGCTCGGCAACTAGGTCTGTGTCTACCAGTACAAAAAGTACAGGAGGAACGTGGGGGGCTCCAAGATTCCTGGGCCTTTTCTATTTTTCAGGAGGCCAGAGCCAGAGGCGTGGGATGGGGCCATTGCCTCCCTAAGGTAATAATCCTGCACCTCAAAATGAGCATTCTCAGTATTTTTCGCCGCCCAAGGGCAATCAGTAAAGGTATGGCCAAGATCGTCGCAGAGATTACATTTCAGATCTTGGAAGCAATGTGCACTAGAATGCCCCAGTTCCCCACAGTGAGTACATTTGAGATCCTCACGTCGTACTGATATGCCTGTGTGACCCCCACTTGAAACACATCTGTGGTTGACCTGGGTAAAACAGAAACCCCTTGTCACGGCCAATAAAGAAACAATTGGGAAGGTGAACAATATCCTGATCAGTATGTTGTAACTTGATCCAGAATTTCCAGCCCACATTCCAGACTCCCTCATAATCCAATATGGGGGCCGGGTTACCCTGGATAGAACACCTCTTCTCCAACCAGTAAACAATTTCAGTAATGTTCACCCCTTCATTCCGAAAAAGTATAGTAATAACGCGAAAGGGCTGCTTCGTTAAAGGAATGACAAGAAAGTCTACCCATAAAGGGTTGGTCTTAAGGTTGGTATATCTGCACCAAAACCACTCCAGCAAGGCAGGGGTCCTAAAACTGATATCGAAAGTACTGTCCCCTTGGGCATGGATCAGGGCATACACTTCAGATGGGGAGAAACCCAGGGATTGCTTCAAAAGAATTTTCCCGACATAAAAGCGATCAGGGATAGTGTCCCGAGGCCCAGTATAACAGAGTCTAATTGCATTATGCCGTTTAGCCATTTCCACCGGTTTGTGGAAATGACTGGCATACGTCAGAGGCTCAGGACCAGGCGCCTCACTGCCATGAGTCTGGTGCTGCACCAGAAGCTCCGTGGGCCGAGACCCAGCCCCACCTAGACTGTCAACATCAGCAGAACTAGAAGGAACCCCAGTAGGAACTCCATTACCTGACTTACCAGGGTCGTCGCTAGCAGTAGACACATTATGGGTAGAATCCAACATCACCCCAGAAGGCGAACTCATACCCCCACCAGGGAGAGGAACCTGAGGATCTGGTTGCCAATCCCTGCGTGGAGAGAGAATCCAGCCAGCTGACAACAAAGCATGCGCAGGAGACCAGGCGGCATCATCACTAGCACTCCACTCCCAACGTGGGGTCCTGTCTGCAAGCCCTAGAGGAGGATCCGGTCTATCTGCAGCTGCCAGAAGTTTTGTGGGTCCAGAAGAACCCTCACTTAAAGGTGAGGTGAGTGACCACTTGTGCTTTCTTTCCTCCTCCTGCTTTAGTTGTTCACAATGAAGTTGATCCCCAATTTTTCATAACTCAGCTTCGAGACACAACTTCTGTTCCAAACTCAGGGTATCCATGACAGGAGGCGTGGGACCGCCATTTTGGGCATAGTGCTGGCCACCCAGAAGGTGCATCCCAGCCGCCGCTTCAGCGGTTCCAGAATCCCCAGACTCCTTCAATTCTACATCCATAGCTAGACTCGAACGTTCTTCCAACCATTCACCACCTACATCAGCCATCAAGTGACTCTCCACACAGCTGCAGGGATCCCTACTGCAGAGTAGGGGAATTTCCCCAGTGTCCTGGCCAAATTTCCCCATTTACTAAAAATACTACCGGCTTAACCTGATTCAACATGTCAGTTTGCATCTGTATTCCCCCAACCCCCTGGGACGAGGCTAAAAATAGAAAGATTTGTCTAGCTCTTCTTTTTCCTTTAAAAAAAAAAAAAAAAAACAGTCTCTTGTACCAGCATATATCCCAGCAACACCAGTGAGCTTCCTCCAGTACTCTATGGTACCCTAATTGGAGTCTTCTTCGTCTGCTGTGATGGTGAGTGTCTTAAACAGTGAGCCAGCATACATAGAGTACTAATGTCAGCTTCCCTTCACAGATACATCAGAGCAGTACTGAAGGCTGTTGGTGCACCCAGACTAAAATTGTCTGTTTCTGTCTGTTTGTGTCACCTTGTCCTGCAGGTATAACCATTGACAGCGGCTGCCCCAGCCAGCCTCCTCCAGCAACAAGGCCTCCTCCAGCACCAGGGTATGCCCGAGGCCCTGTTCCTCTGCTGCTATGCTGAGTATCTCACATACTCAGCTAGCACACATAGGGTACTAATGTCCGCTTTCCTCCACAGATATATAAGGGCAGTACTGAAGGTTGTTGGTGCACCCAGACTAAAACTGTCTCTTCCTGTCCATTTGTGTCTCCTTGTCCTGCAGGTATAACCATTGACAGAGGCTGCACCAGCCAGCCTCCTCCAGCACCAGGGTATACCGGAGGCCTTATTCCTCTGCTGCCATGGTAAGTATCTCACACATTCAGCTAGCACACACAAGTTACTAATGTCCACTTCCCTTCGCAGATATGTCCTGGCAATACTCCAGGCAGTTGGTGCACCCACACTAAAGTGTCTTTTCCTGACACCTTGGGCCCAAATTCTGAAAGGGTTATGTCTGATGCAAGGCACTTGTGTCAAACAGCAATGACGCAAGTTGCACCTTACGTCATTGTTTCTGGCATTCCCTATTCCGGTACGTGGTTCGCATCGGAAGCCACTGACTAAAGGGGTTATTCAGCCCACCTTTACACCTGCATCTGAGTATGGCAGGTCACAAAGGGGTTTGTGCCACAGCAGAGCTACAACATCCGCTGATTTATAATTCTAAAAGCCCCACAGTGGTGCTAGGAAGGGGGTCACATTAGACCAACTGGGAGGTGGTCTAAACCCCTTGTTGCAATACCCCTTAAGGTGGGGAGCTGGTGGAGGGCTCCATATGTGGGGTCCAGGGCTCAGTAGGTTCGGGGTGTACTTCAGAGGTTTTGCAGAGCAAGTGTATATGCCGGCCGGGGGGGTGATTGGGAACCTGGTGGGGAGGACAGTGTTATGGCACTGAATATACCGGTAGGTGGCTAGCACTGGCAAGGGCACCCCCACAGGGTGCCTGATCATCCCACGGCCCCTAGCATACACACAAACTCCCCAGCACCCTATGGTACCCCCCTGTGCCTCATCTGTCCCAGGGGTACTCCGGGCATTGAGGTCCATCTTGCACCTGTTGGGATGGGGTGGGCGGATCCATCCATCAGGTCCCGCAGGTGCACCTAGCATTTGGCACTATCCTGCCATTGTGGCAGTTCCCGGGTGTTATGGCGCAGGGACCCCCGATGTTTCAGAATCAGGCGAATGGTCCCTGAAGCACCAGGAGTGTGCCACAGCCATAGATTGCCAGAACTTTGCGGTGATCTAAGGGCTCTTTTGGAATCAGGCCTCTTGTGTGTCTATGTCCTGCAGGTATATCCATAGCCAGTGGCTCACCATCACCAAGCCTCCTCCAACCCAGGACTACTTCAGCATCAAAACCTCCTCCTCTAGCATGAAAGCCTCCTCCTCCTCCAGCACTGAAAATCCTGGCCTCTTGTTCCTGCGAAGCTCCCAGCAGAGGCAGACAGCCAGCACTGAACTTAAAGCTTCCTCAAGCACTGGCATGTAATTGGAAGGAAGCCACTATTTGTCAACCTGTGATAGTGAGTGTGACAACCAATAACAGACCCAGCTGTCCAGCACATACGTTATTAACCCTCCACAGGACATCAGGCTGTTAGTGCACCCTGTCTAAAACAAATGTTTTTCTATCCCATTGTGTCTCCATGTCCTGTAGGTTTTATCAACTGTAGACAAAAGGATGAATCTGCTGCTCACACATGGCCTGTCTTTGAAACTACAGCACGGAAAGAAAAATGAGTGACTCATACTCCAAAAGCAACATGAACCGGCCTACTGATGCTGGCTGGAGGTCTGACTGTTGTTTTCATATGGCCTTGCCCTGTTGGCGCATCAGGATGGACTGATCCAAAGTGATGTTGTTGTCGAGCTGTATGTATTTGTCAAATTTGCAGTCTTGGAGCCCCATGACAATCTGGTTCTGGAGCAAGGCACACTCACCTGCCTGTATCGAGAACAGTCTTACACATTTTTTTTCCTAATTCACAAGTAGCATTTTATTATTATCAATTACAATAAAATAAAATAAAATGTTCAGGATAGCTCTTGATATAGCCAGTCAAAACAAACAGAAGTCCTTTATCTTAGAGTCTCTTTAAAATATCCAGCTCTTTTCTAGCTCTAAATAAAATATTGCTCTCTTTTTATGTTTTCCCCAGGCAATTAAGTTTTGCATCCTGTTCTTGTAAATTACACCATCAGAGTTCCACAAAATGTATTAAGACTTTGTCACTTTCTTTCCTGTGACTACCCTGAAGAGGGTATCCTGTGATGAGGCCGTCCGCTACTGAGCGCTTTCAAAAAGGGTGACTCAATAACAGTGCCTGTTCACAGGGCTACTGGACAGGGAGGGCAAATACGAATATAGCGACATTCTGTTGCTAAATGTACATGCACTTGGGGGGGGAGCGAGCACACCGTGCGATGGGCAGAAGGCGAGGAAGGGTTTGTGAGGTGTAGTGCAGTGGTGAGCTACTGAGCTGGCCATGAGGCATGGTGGGTTCTTGGCAGGCTAAGGTTGGGAGGGTGCCAGGTTCAATTCTGGACATGTCAGTATTTTTGCGACGCGGTGCGGGATTTCTCTTTATTTTTGTTTTAACCCACCGCCAACATGCTCCCCCCTGGAGATGAGAATCCTTTAGTGGGGGGTGTGGGGGAGGGGGGGTGCAGCCTCCTGCATAAACAAATAAATCTATGTCTTTGGCGCCCTTATGCTCTGTGCCACGAGTGTACATCACTGACATTGATTTTCGACAATGTACACTCACCCTAACAGCAATCGCCTTTCTGCGACCGCCGTTATCACATAGCACCCCTGAAGAGTACATTAGTGTTCTTAACAGGTGCAATCAATTAAGACATCCTGTCCCAGGGCTAGTATCCTGTTAATAATTCTGCAAAGAAGCTTGTGGATGTCAAAATACAGCTCAAGGTTAACCCCTGTATTACAGATTGTCATGAAAAAAACAAAAAAACAAATAGCTGTCTGTAATCATTTCAACAATGCAGTTGTATACATTTTGGATCTCAGTTTCACATAAAGATTCACATTTCTTAACTACAGAGAAGCAAGAGGCGAAAGAAAGAATAGAAACAGCAAGTGAAAGGAGGGAGAAAATGGGGGACGGGAAATTGTGGGACCATTGGAATGGCCAGTTCCTAGATGCCACAAAGAAATGTGATTGCGCAATCATACAGGCAAGAGACGGACAAGTGGCAGAATAGGAGAGGAGAAAAACAGATCCTTGCCTTTAACTCTTTTAGCATATCAAATGGAACAAGGTCTTACCCAACCCTGTCAGAGAGTTCTTTACTAATAGGGACACAGAATGTTAATAAATTAGTGCTGCATGGCCTACCAGATGTGAAACTGTTGGAGTCGGTCTCTAACACCCTTAGTTACACAGTCCTCTTCAAGTTTAGTTTTTATGTTTGTTTCTGTAATCTTACATAGAACTGATGTTAGCTTATTGGCTGAATATTACTGGGTAGCTACAATATTTTTCCCCTTTTTAGAAAATTGGGATTAAAGTTGCAGTCTTCCAGTCCCTCAGGATGCCACCTGTGTTTACAGGTTTGTTATATACAGTATATGTGATGTAGAATAGGTGTTAATTCTACTGCCAGTTCCTTCATTGACCTTGGGTTTATATTATAGAGACCTGTAGCTTTACCAGGATGTAGTTTCCTAATATTAGCTATGATCTCTTACTTCATTATTGGTGTAATATTTTCCTCAGTATGCTGGGTACTTGGGATAAATATATTGGGTATCGGGTTGATACACAGCACAGAAATGTTTGTTGAGTTCTTCGCTCTCTTTATCTCCCATTATTGTAGCATTATTATTTTTTAGAGGCCCAATGTTGTTTTTGAAGTTTCCTAGAATTAATGTAACTATATAACGTGTTAGACTTCTCTTAGCTGTTCTGATTTAAATGTATTAAATATTGTGCTCCTTGTTTGGGCAGGAGCATCACTGATTGTGTGGGACTTAAGAGGGTGGTAGTGACCCACAATACAGTGGTTCCCGGGGGGGGGTATTGTTACTGGATGGTAGTGACCCACAATACAGTGGTTCCCGGTGGAGGGTATTGTTACTGGATGGGAGTGCTTAAGGTGTCTTGCAACTGTTTAACCACCTCTTTATTTCCAGTTTACAGGCCTATGTTACACAATAAAAGCACTGTTTATTTATTGAATTGTACTTCTGTGTATGTGCACCCATTTTGTGTAACCTGATTGAATTGCCCACTGGCAAAGGTAACAACTGTCCCATTGGTCCGTAGGTGGGGGGTCTAGTCCAGTGTAGTGAAGTGAGCATGTACTGCATCCCAGAGGGTGGCATTATGCACAACATCTACCCACTAATTGTCTCTGGGTGGAGGTGCCCTGTACAGTCACCAGGCAGCGGTGTGAACCTGGGGGTCACACAGGTGCTTAATGTTCCCTGGACGACATTGTACTTTGTCCTTTTCAAGTCTGTCAGTGTCATCAATAAGGATGTTGTCCACCTTCTCTCCCAGTCAGTTGATCAGCGTTTATCTAATTCTCTGCTGTGGACTCTGCTAGACTACTTGCTTGATGAAACCTTTCAAAGTGACTGAGCCATTCTGGAAAGTAATTTGGGCTGGTGAAATCAAAAGATTCCTGTGGCTGGATCTGATAAGTCACTATTGTTGCTGTACTGCTTAGTCACAAACTTACTTAAATACGGTCACTTACAGCTGTATTGTACACCTTAGCAAAATTGGTAACTGTCTCTTTAAATGTGTAGTTCCCTATACACTCTCATTTTGCAAGTCTGCTTTAATTTTAAACATTTTCAGGAGGCTTTCTTTTTAACATTAACACTGATGGGGGACGATTGAGACTGCAGGAGCATAAAGTGCAGTAATTAAAAAAAACTGAAACTCAAGGTTAGTCTTTAGTTGTCCCCCTAGAATTCTATGTTATGCAGTGCTCACTTAGCCTCCAAGTCCCAGTTTCATTCTCATTCTCTCTCTCTCCCTCTCTCTCTATCTCTCTCCTCTCTCTCTCTCTCTTTCTAAAAAAACACCTGCCTTCGTTGCATGTCCAACTCATGATTGACTACTGGGAGGGAGAAACTGAGGCAAGTTTACCACACTCTCCCCACAACAGCTTGGAGGTAAAGTACTAATGGTGAAGTCTTACTTGGCACTGGGGCTTCAGTTATGCTCCTGTGAAGTTTGCAAGATCATGTTTCTGTCCCCTGCTCCTCTCTCACACTTATAACATGTCTCTCTGCTATTGCATTTTGCTCCAGTGCTGCTTCTGCTGCTTCTGGTCTAAGTGTCTGGCTGGTGCACTGGATTTTACTCAGCCTCTCTTTCGATGACCACCTGCTACCCTGCTCATGGACTCAGGGGTTCAGAACTAATAAAACTCCTGCAACACGCTCCCGCAGGCACTTCTGACTCCCCCACGACAGCCTACTCAATGAAGAGCTCTAAAATACAGATCAGGGATGATTTTGTTTACTTCTGACACCATGTAGTGTGCAGTTAGGGACCACACTGCACACAGGCTGAAGGTAAAATGGAAACTACTTTAACAGGAAGTTTCTCTTGATAACTCCTCCCTGAGGTCACACAGCAAATTAGCTACTGTACAGTGTCACCTACCACCACACTTCCCAGAAGTCCCTGTGGGGTCCGAAAACTTCTGGCTACATGGAGCAGCCAGATTTAATTACATTTATGTGCTCTGTGTTGCTGCCAGTAGCATCTTGCCCATAGGGAATGGGTGCCCCCCCATAAATACAGCAGGTAAGATAAATACGAGGATATCACTGAATTTTTTTCAATATTTTAAAAATCCAAACAACAAGGTGTGATTCTTATTGTCTTTGGGGGGGTTATTGCTCTGTATATGGTAACTGATGCATCTTTCATCTCAATGTTTTGAACATCTGGGTGAGGCTGCCATTTTTTTCCCCACCACTGCTCTGCCCCAGGGAGTTGGGAGTGGGACTATTGAAAGGAAAGAAGGAACGAGAAGGCAGTGTGTGAACCATCCATATGTGCATAGGTGTGCAGCACAGTAGGGCTTAAAATCTGCAAAAAATGTATACATTTAAACAAACATCAAGCCATGGTCGAGATGGGTAGGAACCTACAACATTGTGTGGCAGAGCCTCAGCCTGGACAGGAGGATACTAGATAGTTGCAGCTGCGTGGTGAAAACAAATATGGATGTATTCGGAGCTGCAAAAGGCTGCAACTGCCAACTGCATTTCACTTACAAAAAAAAAGTATTCCAGCTGAATAAAAAGTCTTTCAGCTGAATAAGTACAACTGCAACAAAGCTAGCTACTCCTGACCCGAACTCCTCCGCTGAAGAAAGCCAGATCCTCAGAGGATCCTCTTGTTCCAGGCTGCAGAGAGCCAAAAGCCAAGAGTTTGTGTGGTGCCAGGCTGAAAAGAGCCAATAGATCTTGGTGACAGAGCCCCCTGCAACATGTCCGGCTGAGGCTGAGCAGAGATAAGAAGGGCAGTGAGAAGCGGTGCCGTAAAGTTCTGGAAAGTAATAGGACCAGGGATATCCAGAGTGCCTCATCCCCCCACCCCATCATCTCCACCACTGAAATTTGGGTTTGCGTGATGCCTCTGGTTGCTGCCTTTTGTGCAACACCTGCCGCCATCAGTATGCCTCAATGGGCTTTATTCTGCCATGCCCCAACCCCACTGTCTGCCATGGGGCTAGGAATGGTGCTGTAGTGGCGTGTACACTACCCAATTTTAGATTGAAACTCCATCTCCATTAACAGTAGGCTGTGCATGCACAGTGAGAAAATGGTGCTTCAGCACTCACCATGTTTACATGCAGTTTTTGTTATCTGGGAAATGAATTTTTTAAGTGTATTTGGGTGTATCCCAGTAACAAAACCTGCAGGTAAACGTGCAAGTTATCTGGAAACCAATGTTATCCAGCAAATGCGTTATCAGGATAAGGTATCTGGTAATGCTGTAGTTACTGACTGTGTGTATCACCATATTTAAATACGCCAGTTGGCCAGTAAACACAGTGATACTGGGATACCCTATCCGGGTAATGCATTCACTGGATAACATTGGTCTCCAGGAAACAGTCATGTTTACAAGTAGTTTTTTCAGGATACACCCAAATACATTTCTGTTTCCCATCAACAATAACTGCATGTAAACACGATGATTGAAGGCTGCTCCTCCGTTCCCAGCCCCACTGCCTGCTACGGGTTCTGACAGTGGCTGCACACCCAATGGCACCTCCTTTTCCAGCATCAGCCCAGCAGCAAAGTCCTAATACCACTGACCCAGGAACACTGTGGGCAGACCTGGCATGAAGCCAGTGCTTGACTCCCACCTTGGACTCCTGATGCCCTGCTCATCCATGCTCTGCTACATTTCTGAAGGGTGAGCATGGGCCTGCCAGTGGCTGGAGCAATTGCTGAGGCCCAAGAGCCAAACAGTATCCCCGCTATAAGGGAGACTTACAAGTACTTGGTTGTCCTAATTTGGAACCAGGACCCTTCTTTTAATGCACCCTCTGTCACTTTCTTAACTGCATCTGCCCTGGTGGCTTAAATCTTTCCATCCCAATCCTACTACCTGCCCTGGGGTCGGGGCTGGCCAAGTTGCAAGAACTTAACTGTACACTGCCTGTTCTGTCATTGGGGGATATGGTTGGCAAGTGTAGTGGGGCCAGATATGGTCCCTCCTGCTCACTGCGTGGTCCATTATAGCATTCAATGAAGAAAGATGTCAGAGGTGTAGAAACTCTTATATCGACTTCCGGTGACATCGCCACAGTGCATGGCTGCCTGAGAGAAGAGCTCCAGCCCCCGATTTAACCAAAAAGCCTCTTTTAACTATCAAAAAGAGCATTAATCACTCTATTCAGCATAGATTTGTGGCGTTAAAATGGTGAGGAATAAAGGTGGGAGGAATCAGTATGTTGACCTACTGGTGAAGGGCGAGAACTCTATGGCAGATAACTCTGACTCAGCGGCTTCTGAAATCCTAAGCGGCCCAAACATGCAGAAAGCTGCAACCTCCCAGCCACTGAAGAAACAACTGGAACACAAGATGGAGTTAGTTAATCCTGTGGAGTTACAAGCATTCCAGGTGGAATTTACCTCCTTTAAAACTAGGGATGGGTGAACCGTTTTTTTGAAAATATGAACTGACCTGAACATGCTGAAGTGTTCAGAAACGAATGGCTTCCAAACACGTTTGGCTGTTCGGATTGGTTCTGATGGCTCCTATTGCCAGAACTGCAGTGCAAGAAGCATCAGAGCAGGAGGAACCCACAGAAGGGACCAGAGAGAAGATTTTTGTCCCCCATTGGATAGCCGAGCTGTCCATCTCTCTAAGGTGGCATCTGATTGGGTTGCTGCTCTAGCAACCCTCGTGGTCCACCTTAGAGCTATGCAGAGGAATCAGAAGGCCAGAGAAGGAGCAGCAGCTTCTCTTGGCTGCTCCTTGAATTGCAGATTGCCGAATTGATTGTTTTCTTCTGTGCTTGTACTACTTGTGAGGTGTTTTGCCCCTTGGGCAAGCAAAGAAGTCCACTGCTATGTCTGCCACCCCAAAAAAAAAACAAATGCAGATTTTTTTTTTTAACTAAAAGAAGAACTTAAGGGAGGAAGCGACTGGGAACGTGGGGAAGTTGGAGGTGGGGAGTCGGGGACTTGGGAAGGGATTGCCAGCAAGGACTGGGTGTAGGACTCAGGAGAGAGTTGGGGATTGGGGTGGGGACTGGGGAGTATAATGTATGGGAGAGGAGACCTGGACAGGGGATCTTCATGAATATGAACACTGAATGATAAGCTAGGATGCAACTTGGAGAGAGAGAGAGAAACTGAGGGCAACTTGAGAGAATTAGAGCGCTCTGTGTATAAAATCTGCCAGCCAGTCATCAGTGCACTACTGCCACTTCTTGCATACTGCCTGTGTGATCCCCCTCCTGTGTCAGAGAGGTTTAGGCCAGGCAGGGTTCCCCAGAACCTCTGTGGGTATACTAGCAGCAGTGCCTGCAGCATTGCCCTTAGCATAGGTGGTATGTGAAATAAATTCTGTGTGTGAAATAAATTCTGCCACATAATCGTCAGTGCACCAGTGTCACTTCTTGCATACTGTCTGTGTGAGCCCCATCCCCCCAAGAAGTCAGTCATTTGTCATCGTCCTCCCTGTGCTCGCTCAGTGGGGTATAAGCTTTGGCTTAGTGGGCAGGGAATTCTGTCACATCATGTGGAATAAAGAAAGAAAAATAACCACTTTTTGACCCTGAACAAGTGACAGACTGGCATTATGAGTATTTCAGAAAATAGTAAACCAAAAGCCAGGAGCAAAGGAAGTAATAAACATAAAAAAAGTTTATTCAAAAGCCCAGAAAGAAGTGGTCTAAAAAGTAAAGTACAACAACAACAAGCACCACAGTCTGTTGAAGGGTCTGAACTAAAAGCCTACTTTTATCCATGTGCAGGCTAACTCTCAAAATACTGAAAACCCAGCAAGGGTTGGTGGACTGTCTATGTCAGAAGGGCTCAGTAGTACAGCCAACAAAGTGTCGAAAGACAGTGGCAATAGCAAGCCATCTGAGGGAAAAAAGTGCATAAACAAAGAGTATTCCAATTGTACATAAAGTTAAAGCACTTACAGGTACAACTTGCAGTGGAGTGGCTCGATTTGCTACACATGCATATCGAATAACTCAGTCTGTGACTGCAAATGTTAGCTCTGCTGAGTCTGATAATGATGATGGTGATGACCATGGTCGTGGTGAGACTGATGATGATGAGCTTGTGAGTTTATCTTTAGTTATGTTGCATTCTGGTTCTGACAGTGACACTGTGGATAAAAGTAATGACAGTAGTAGAGTGTCAAAAGGGAAGAAGAAAAACTCAAAGGCACAAGCCACACAAAGTGAACCAAAGTCTGACAGTAGAGATGATGATGATGGCGATGGTGCTGCAGAGGATTCTATGATTGTCTCACCTTATGAACCTGAATCCTGAACTGATATGTGTTCCTCATGTAAACCCAGCCACTCGACTCCTAGTCCTACTGATCTTGTTACTAGACATAGACAGTCCAGCTTTACTGTCTGGAATCATTTTTAAGTAAACCCCAAGGATGCTTGCTAAGCTATATGTGTGCATTGCAACAGATGTGTTAGTAGGGGAAAAAATAAAGGTCATCTTAGAACCACAAATTCACCCTATCATTGTATATGGTTCAAAAAACAGTCTAACATTGGTGGCTGGAAATCTAGCAGGGCTGTCAGTGGACAGGAATATTCAGCTGAAACAGTGGGAGAAGAGCACCAGGCAAGATCCAAAAGTCCACTTTCACCTCATGGTCATGGTCACAATAATTCTGTAAGGTCCTCTGTTTAACCAGGCATAGCACGTAGTCGTACAACACTCCCAGTAAATGTAACTTTACCCCCCCCCCCCGATGAGGCAGGTGAAGTTAAAATAAGTTTTTGAGAGAAAGTCTAAATAGTCACAAAACCATCCCATAGCAGTGGCAATAAATCGTTAAATAGCAGAAATGATTGTACTTGATTTGCAGCCATACTCTATTGTGGAAGATATGGATTTCAGAAGGCTTATAGAATACTTAGAGACATGGTATTTAATGCCAAGTAGAAAATACTTCTCAGTAACTACTGTGCCCAGGATGTATGACAGCTTAGTATTTCAAGTAAGACATGCTCTCCGAGAGGCTGAGGACAAGGTAGTTCACTTCACTACTGATATGTGAACCAGCAGCCAAACCATTGCCTACCTTTCTCTTACTGCACACTGTTTCAGTTTTGTGGGCAACTTATCATCGTCCTCATATACTACTAGTCTGTCTGCTACCACTTCAACCAGTACAACTACCACCACTACTATCTCTCAGAGTGCCAAAAAACCCATCACATTTCAGAAAATGGCAGTTCTCCATATATCTGCCTGGAAGATCTGGCGGGCTAAGTACTGCAGTGACTTTATTGCAAAAGACACCAGAAAGGAGACTCGAGACAGAAGTGCAAAAGACACCGGTAAGGAGAATCAAGAGAAGACTCCAACAATCCATAGCAGGGTACGCTGAAGGACTCCTCAATTCAATCTACTGCTGGTCAGACTTTTTGTTTACAGTATATATTTTCGGGCAGTGAGAGTGCCTGCAACTTCTATTAATTTTAAATAATTTCTGTTGTTCATTTTCAAAGTTCAGAGTGAGACATGAATTTTGATTCTGGGCTTTTTGGTTTCATTGCCCTGAAGAGGTGAGAGCTCTGACAGACTTTTATTAAAATATTTAAGAGAATTAGTGACTCTTGTTGACCCGTAAAAGACTCGCATACTGCCATAAGTCTTTACTTTATTTTACACTTAATTTTATCTAGGTGTTTAAAGGAAAACTATACCCTCATATCATTTAAATTTTATTTGATTCCATGTCAACAGACAACTCCTTTCCTGTAGCTGTTAGGGCTGTATGTGTTAACCTTAGTTTGTTTTCACTGCTTATTGTAGCTCCTGTGACTGCCCTGGGGGTCTCCATTTCATGGTTGTTGAAATCTCATGGTCCATGAGAACTGCATTAGCATATGAGAACGTGATGTCAGATCAACCATTTATATCATTTATCTCTATATTAAAAAACAAATACCTTGCAGAAACTCTCTGGAAATTCATAAACTGAATGAAGTTTAAAGGGGAAAAACCTGTATTATAACTCGAATAGTTTGCAAAGCTTACTGAAGATAAATGTGGTATTTCACGCCTTCTTGTAGCTTGTTTCTTTGAAGACTAATTAAGCAGACAGTCATACTGGGGAGTTTAAAGGGTGTCCTGAGTCACACCTGAAAATAGGCACTTGACTGTCTAGCGTGCTTACCTGGTAAACAAAAGCTAAATAAATAAATTACGCATGATATTCTCATATGCTAATGCAGCTCTCAGGAACAATGAGGTTTCAACAACCATGAAATGGAGTCTCACAGGACAGCAATAGGGAATAGTATGAACTGTGAAAACTGACTAATGCAGTTGCATACATCTTCAACAGTTACATGAAAAGAGTTGTCTGTTGACATGGAAACAACATTTAGAAGATATGAAGGTGTAGTTTTCCTTTAATTTTAGTAATTGGGGTTATTATTAAGGAATGGTAGGCGTTATTGTGGGTTTTGGGGTTAGTCGGTTGTCTATATAAGTATATGTTATTTTATGGTTTGCTTTGCTGTTAGTCTTAAGAATGTGCTGGGAGGGCTTAAAGACGGTCAGGCAGTATTCCCCCACCAGACTCAGGAAATTGCATCCTTTTGACTGCCCCTACTTACCATCTGAGACCTACAAATCCTGTCAAGCTTTAGGGATTGCCAGGAGGCGTAGGAGATGGGGCAGAACTGGGTCTGGTGGGGGAATGGAAAGGGGGGGCAAATTGAGGTGGTGGGGATCAGGAGACACCCTGGGGCAAAATGATGTCAGGACAGGGGGTAATCCCTGTCTTGTCCCTACAAGCAAGGATTCAGCAAATGCTGGGCAGGAGTCAAGGTCTTCCTCAGCATCCCATCCAACTCAGGCGGTGTTATGTAATGCCAGATCCATTAAAAACAAGACAGCTATTATACTGTAGCTTATCTTGTTGAAATGGTGGATCTGGTATGTATCAACAAGACCTGACTGGATGAAAATGTAGGCCCTGTATTGGCTTATGCAGTTCCAACTGGGTTCTCAGTGATCCACTGCCCGAGGTTGGATCATAGGGCCGGGGGTATAGCCATCTTTTTTAAGAATGAACTGGGCCTTGTGGATGTTCCAGTAGGGTCCACCAGATCCTTTGAGTGTATCATGGGAGAGGGTGTAGGTTGCAAGATACTCCTCATCTACCATCCACCAGGTGATGGTGGAGAATTCCTGCAGGAGATAGGGGACTTCATCATCGACATGGTATTGGAGTCTCCCAGATGGATAATTCTGAGGGACTTCAATGCCTTGGTCAGTGATAAACTGTTGCAATTTGGTCAAAATCTCCTCCAGCTAATGATGATGCTGGGCCTTACACAGGTGGTTACCTCCGCTACCCATATAGGAGGTCACTCACTGGATCTGTTGCTCCTCCTGGGGATGGAGATCTCACACTTGGGGGTGGAACCAGTCATTTGGTCTGACCATCACACCACAGGGTTCAGTTTTGGGGCTCCCCTAAATGGACCTACCCCTTCAGAGATGGTCCGGTACTGCCCATCAAGGGGAGTTACCCCAGATGGTCTATAGGCGGTCCTGGACCTATCAGGATTGCTAGGCGAAAGCACAAGTCCATGAGATCTAGTACTGGCCTATAACTGCTATGCTCTCATGAAACCTTGATTGTTGTATGTACCTCCCTTGCTTTATTGTAACCCTTTCCTTTGACATGGAACCTTTCTAAATGAGCTGCCTCATACTCAAAGGTGTTTGTAATCTGAGATTTAATAAATAAATAAAAAACAAGGCGTTGGGAGATGCCTTGAAATTGATTTCTCCTGTTCATGTTCGACCACTCACTCTTCGCCCAAGGTCCCCTTGGTATGATGGTTCCTTGAAGGAGTTGAGGCGAGTCGGTCAAAGGATGGAGAAAGCATGGCGTAAGTCTGGTCTGGATGCTGACTGGCTTAGATTGATGGAACATTATAAGGGCTATCAATCAGAAATCACCCGTAAGAAGGCTGAGTTCCTGTCCAGGGAGATTTCTGCAGAATCGATCAGCTTAGCTTTTCCGAACTGTTGACAAACTGTGCAATCCAATCTGTCTCCACTCCAGAAGAGCTTTTTCTCAGGCTAAGTGTGAGGAGCTAGCTCGATTCTTTGCAGTTAAGGTTGCCAGCATCAGGTCTGGAATCGGCCCGGCTCTCCCTACGAGGGGCTGTGGAGGTCAATGGGAGGTGATGAGCACCCGGTCTGTCTGGAGGGATTTCAGCTGGCCAGAATTCATGGACACGGTGAAGATTGTCCAGGCATTGCACCCAACCAGTTGTAGTTTAGACTCGAGCCATATCCCCCCTTTTAGTGGGGTGTGTAGATGTTATCTGCCCAATCCTGGCTGAAATTTTCTGGAGATCCTTGGAGAGGGGGGTCTTTCCTGATCCCCTAAAGGAGGTGGTCATTTGACCATTCCTTAAGAAGCCCTCCTTGGCTCCCAACTGCCCAGTTAACTACCAGCCTGTCTCTAACCTACCCTTTGTGGGTAAGGTTATTGAGAAGGTGGTTGCGTTGCAACTGGAGGATCACCTTGTGACCCACAATGTCTATGATGCTCTCCAGTCTGGATTTAGGAAGAGACACAGCATGGAGACTGTCACAAACCCACTCAGTAGGTCAGGCCCTCTACTCCCAAAGTGCCAATCTCCAAGCGCAGTTTTGTGAACAGTTTAACAGAACAAGGTAACCCTCTTGTCTGTTTGTGAGTTCGGATCAACCTTTGGTCTCCAGTCTTGGAGGGATTCAAACTGTGAACCTTTTGCTAGTGTACCCAATGCACAGGCTCAGATATTTCTGTCTTCTGGGGGCCAGATATCTTTGCCTATGGGCACCTAACCAGGTGTACAGAAATGAACCATTAAAAACTTTAATAAAGACCTCCGATTTAAAAATGCTTCTCTTTCCAGTTTGGCATCACCATTCAAGCTTATGCCTAGTGTCTGCTATAACCATATATATTTTTCTTAAAAATTAAAGAAATTCAAAGACAGACCAAGTATGCTCTAAAAAGAGTTTTACTAAAATAGATAATATGTAAAACATACACTACAGAACTATTACATCACAAGACATGCAAATCTATTAAAAGAACAAGGTTTTAAACAGTGCAATTCTTACTACCGTACTTAGATTTGTCTCTCTAAATACCTGCTTAAAGTGCTCCAAAGCTGTTTCTTTGTCAGAGTCTAGATAGAAATGTCTCTGAAGGAAAACAGAATAATCTTTAAAAAGCTGGTTTTCCACACCTATTTTGCATGAGGTCACCTAGCTCCTCCCTGTCAGAACATATAAAAAATTATATCTATATAAAAACAGGATGTCTTTTCCAAGTATTAAATTCTGCAATCCTCAGCATGACTCATGTCCTTCAAATGACATTTCTTTGATCTATTGGTCAGTTTCCCCTCTTACACAGACATCAGCATTTATGATTTTGTACCAGTTTACTAAACCTGGCTTCCTAATCTTGAAACGTCATAAAAGGGATGCTCAACTCAAGCCTCTTCCAGCCTGTAAATAACTTTAGATAAAACAGGAGATCCTTGATCAAGCTCTGTTCTACTCTGTAATTAGCTTCAGGCCTGCCATGTAACACCTTGTTTCTAAAACCTGTGTGTGCTTGATCTCACATGTTGTTTCAGCATTTTCTCATGGCTTTCATCTTTCAGCTGAAACCTGGGGGGGGGGTGAGCGAGGTCACTCCAAGAGCACCAGATTTCTCAGCATCTCTCATGGGAGACAGTCCATAATCCACTTTGATTTTACAAAAAAATGATACTACAGCACTCAGAACTGGCTGTCCACGTCACAATCCTCCCCACCTAGATTGAATTTGGGGGCTCTATCCCCTGCATGGGATGAGCTTCCCAAATCAGTTCACTCCTCATAGACACTAGACAGCCCATCTGAGTTCTGTTTTTTTGCTCCAGCCCTATGTATGATTGTTAGATTATACCCTTGCAAAGCAAGACTCCATTTTAGCAATCTGCCATTGTTTTTCCCCATCTGCATCAGCCAAACTAGGGGATTGTGGTCAGTCTGCACCACAAAATGCTGCCCATACAAGTATGGCTGTAATTTCTTTAGGGCCCACACTATGGCAAGACACTTCTTTTCCACCATGGAATACACTCAATCCCTGGGAATTAACTTTTTACTCACTTAGGCTATTAGGTGATCCCTCCCTTGGCTGGATGTCTAACTCAGTACTGCTGCAATACCCATGTCTGAGGCGTCAGTCTGAACTATAAAGGTTTTGCTATAGTCAGGACTTGTCAAAACAGGAGCACTGCACAGTGCCTCCTTTAGTTTGGAAAAGGCTTCCTCACAGGCTGAGCCCCAGGTAATTTTCCTGGGCATCCTTTTCTTAGTCAGGTCAGATAGGGAAGCAGCCAGGGCACTGTAATTGGGTACAAAAATTTTCTGTAGTACCCTGCTGTCCCTAGAAAACTCCTGACCTGCTTCTGGGTTTCTGGTCTGGGCCACGCCTGGATCACCTCTATCTTTATTTGGTTAGGATGGAGCTGTCCCCGGCCTACCACATGCCTGAGGTATGCCACTTCTCCCATGGCCATCTGGCACTTCCCGGCTTTGACAGTGAGCCCAGCCCTCTGTATCCTGCCCAGCACTTCCCTAACGTGGGATAGGTGTTCCATCCAGATGGTACTAAAGATGGCAATGTCATCCAGGTACGCCATGGCGTACTCCTCAGAACCATTTAACACCTGGTTTACTGACCTTGGGAAAGTGGCCAGGGCATTCTTCATTCCGAAAGGCATTACTTTAAACTCAAATAAGCCTATCAGAGTGATGAAGGCCGACTTCTCCCTAGCTCTGTCTGTCAATTCTACCTGCCAATACCCCTTCATCAGGTCAATGGTCGTAAGGTAGGGCGCCTCTCCCAACTTGTCCAGGAGTTCATCCGTCTGGAGTATCGGGTGGGCATCTGACTTCATGACTGCATTCAGTCCATGATAGTCCACACTGAAATGAGTAGAGCCATCTGGCTTAGGCACAAGGACTATGGGTGATGCCCAGGGGCTGTGGGATCTTTGGATTACCACTAAATCCAGCATCTCCTCCACTTCCCTCCTAATGTCCTTTTGGACAGCCTCTGACACCTGATATGCTGTTCACCGTATGCGTATCTGTGTCCCTGTCTCCACATCGTGTGTCACTAAGAGGGTTAGTCCAGGCTTGGCGCTAAACAAGGGGGCAAAGTCTGCTAAAACCTCCTGTATTTTCTGGATCTGGACTGGGGCTAGCTGGGGAGACAATTTTACTGCTTCCATAGAGGACTCCCGCTTACTTTCTTCCAGCAAATCCAGAAGGGGGTCTCCTTCGTCCGTCCCTTCCCCATGACTACACACTGCAAACACCTTGTCAGCCCTCTTTGCATATGGTTTCATCATGTTGACATGGTACATCCTCTCTGTTTGTCTTCGGTCAGGTAATTCCACAATGTAGTTCACATCATTTACCTTCCTAACCACTTTGTATAGTCCTGCCCACTCAGCCTGCAGCTTGTCTTTCTGGACTGGAATAAGGACCATGACTTTCTGACTCACCAAGTACGAGCGAGCTCTGGCTCTGCGGTCGTACCACACTTTTTGTTTCTGTTGGGCAGCTGCCAGGTTGCTCTGGGCTGTCCCCATAAGCTCCTTCAGCCTTTCCCTAAACCTAAGGATGTAATCCACAATGGGAGTTCCCTGGGTGGCATGCTTGCCTTCCCAGTCCTCCCGGATCAAGTCTAGGGGCCCACATTCCCGACGTCCATATGAGTTTGAAAGGGGAAAACCCTGTCGACTCTTGGGACATCTCCCTGTATGCAAACAACAGGTGGGGAAGGTATTTCTCCCAGTCCCTCCCATGCTGTTCAGCAAACGCCCGAAGCATTGACTTTAGGGTACCTTTGAAGCATTCCACAAGCCCATTGGCTTGTGGGTGATATGGTGTCATGCATCTCTGCACCACCCCACACTTCTCCCATAAACATTTCATCAGGTCCAACATGAAGGAACCCCCTCGATCGGTGATTACCTCCTGCGAAGACCCCACACAGGAGAAAATCCCAAGTAAGGCATCTTCCACTTTGTCAGTCCTTAGTAAGGATAGGGCAACTGCCTCTGGGTACCGAGTGGCATAATCCACTACAGTCAGGATGAATCTCTTCCCTGAGGAGCTGGGGGTATTTAAAGGCCCCACAATATCCATTCCCACCCTCTGGAATGGCTCCTCCACTATGGGCAATGGAATCAGGGCAGCTTGGGTTTTCTTGCCCACCTTCCCTATTTCTTGGTACCGGTGACAAGACCTGCAATCCTCCTTCACCTGCTGGGTGAAGTTAGGCCAGTAGAAATTCTGGGCTAACCGCTGCATAGTGCGCGCAATTCCCAGATGACCAGATAAGGGAATATCATGTGCAATTTTGAGCAACTGCTCATGATACCCCAGGGAACGACAAGCTGCCTGCCTCCCTCTGTCTATACTGCCTGAGTATACATAAGTCCATTTTCCCCATAAACCTTATGTCTGCCGTCACCTACCTGTGCTCTGTCAGAGTCTGCCCAAGCCCTCAGCTTCTCTAAACTAGGGTCACTCCTCTGAGCAGCTGCAAACCCCTCACACATTCCCAAGGCATGGGACAGGTCCCCTTCAGTCACTAAACTAGGGTCCCTAGCACTAGCGTCAGGGCACTTGGGATCACTGTCAATCCCAACCCTCTGACAATGAGTTATCCCTCCCTCTTCGGAGTAACCCTCTGTAGCTGTGTGGTTACTTGCCACTAGGGAAATTTCTACCCACTCTTCATTAATCTCCATATCAGGAGACACAGGCTGGGGAACCAGCTTCTCAGTGGTTTCCACAATGCCTTCTGTGGGGTTCAGGGAACTACAATTTTCCTTGCCACTTGGCTATGGGTAACTGCACATACCATCCCCTGTTTTAGATTGCTGCCCAAGATCACATCCACTGCTAAGGTGTTGGCTACAGCCACCTGTTGCACAGTTCCCCGTTTCACCCCAGTCTAAGAGAACACTAGCAAGTGGTAATGTTTTCTCCCCTCCCGTAAAGTCCTGTACAGTGACGTATTTATTGGGTATAAGCAGACCAGGCTGTACCAGATCCCCCTTTACCAAGATCAGGGATGCCCCTGTGTCCCTTAACCCTTACATCTGTACACCATTCACCATGACTGGGTGCATGTGTTCAATCATGTTCACTGGCATGCTTCCAGGGACACACAAACAACCTACTTCCTTTCTAGCACCCTGTTGTGTATTATTACTCGCCTTTTGGGGAAACTGTCTGGCAATATGCACAGTTTCTTTACACAACCAACATTCATTTCTTCTCTCAGAGAAATCTTTTCTCTGAAACCTGGGGCTAACTGGTTTCGGTGGAGGCAGTGAGGGTTTTAGCTGCCCTAAAGGTGCGCTTTTCCCTTTCTGCGCTGCCACACCCACCCCATTAGCTCTCAGAGCAGGTCTGCTCTTGGCATAGTGGTCCAAGAGTTCCGCAGTCTCTTGCACTGTTTTGGGATCTTGGTCCTCTAGCCAGGTTTTTAGCACTGCTGGGCATGCCCAATAAAACTGTTCTAATAAAATCACATTTTAAATTTTATCAACATAGTCTGCCTCAATTCCTTCCCACCAACGTTTTAAAAACTGACATTGTTTCGTGGCTAGCTCCTCATAGCTCATATCAGGGCTTCTCCTGAGCTTACAGAATTTAGCTCTGTATGATTCAGTAGTTAAGTCAAACTTTTTTAACAGAGGAGCTTTTAGTTTGCTGTAATTATTACTGTCCTCATTGTCCATTTGACCCAATGCATCCTGAGCTTTTCTGGTAAGTAGCAGGGATACCTGGAAGCTCCAGGACTCTCTAGGAATCTTAGCCTGAATACAACATTTTTCAAAAGAATTTAAAAAGGCATCCATATCCTCCGCCTCTTTAAATTCAGCTATTAATTTGGAGTTCAATTTGTAACCCAGTCCTGCAGTCCCAGTTAAACCCAAGCCACTTACCTGCTCTGGTGCTCCGGGTCGGAGTCATATCTTCACCAGTTCGTGTTGCCTCTGGTGCTCCTGCTCCTCATGGTCTGCATCTCGGCGTTCTCTCTTTGCCTAACGGTCCGCCTCTCATTTCTCTCATTCTCTCATCTATTGGAACTCCAGCTCCATCCTATGCAACTCAATTTGCAGCCTGAGTACCTCTGGATTCAGGATACTGGTGACCTTCTCCTGCTGCTGTGGCCCTTCACTGACAGTGGCCCTGTTTCCCTCCTCATCAGATCTGGACACTGCACTGGCAGCTAGCCCTGCCACACTCGAGGTTTGGTCCTTTCCGGTCATGGTCCGTGACTCACTGCTCTGGGTATCTGCTTCCATCAGGGCATCTATGAGGTTCTGCTTTTTGGCTGTCACCTCGAACGGAACTCCTCTACCCCCAGCACAACTGCTTCAAGTAATCTACAGTGTGCCTGCTGTAGTTGGAAGCCATCTTCTTCCCTGATTACAGCTACTCTGACTTGCACTTTAGGAAAAAAAAATAAAACGGGTAGGAACTGAACTGTACGCCAAGTGATATAGTTCTGTTTCCTTTTTAAAATAAAACTCTGCCTTTTTTTTTCTTTGCAAGTGAGCTGATGGTCTCAAGCTGACAGAGAACAATAAAAGCTTGTGATACCAAAATTATGCCACCGCTGCCAACCAATCTGTCACAAACCCACTCAACAGGTCAGGCCTTCTACTCCCAAAGTGCCAATCTCCGAGCACAGTCTTGTGAACAGTTTAACAGAACAAGGTAACCCTCTTGTCTGTTTTGTAAGTTCAGATCAACCTTTGGTCTCCAGCCTTGGAGGGATTCAAACTGTGAACCTCTTGCTAGCATACCCAATGCACAGGCTCAGATATTTCTGTCTTCGGGGGGCCAGATATCTTTGCCTATGGGCACCTAACCAGGTGTACATAAATGAACCCTTAAAACTTTAATAAAGACTTCAGATTTAAAAATGCTTCTCTTTCCAGTTTGGTATCACCATTCAAGCTTATGCCTAGTGTCTGCTATAACCATATATACTTTTCTTACAAATTAAAGAAATTCAAAGACAGACCAAGTATGCTCTAAAAAGAGTTTTACTGAAATAGATAATAATATGTAAAACATACAATACAGAACTATTATATCACAAGACATACAAATCTATTAAAAGAACAAGGTTTTAAACAGTGCAATTCTTACTGCCATACTTAGATTTGTCTCACTAAATACCTGCTTAAAGTGCTCCAAAGATGTTTCTTTGTCAGAGTCTAGATAGAAGTGTCTCTAAAGGAAAACAGAATAATCTTTAAAAAGCTAGTTTTCCCCACCTATTTTGCAGGAGGTCACCTAGCTCCTCCCTGTCAGAACATATAAAAAAACTGTATCTATATAAAAACAGGATGTCTTTTCCAAGTATTAAATTCTGCAATCCTCAGCATGATTCATGTCCTTCAAATGACATTTCTTTGATCTATTGATCAGTTTCCCCTCTCACACAGACATCAGCATTTATGATTTCACACCAGTTTACTAAACCTGGCTTCTTCCTCTCGAAACGTCATAAAAGGGATGCTCAACTCAAGCCTCTTACAGCCTGTAATTAACTTTAGATAAAACAGGAGATACTTGATCAAGGTCTGTTCTACTCTGTAATTAGCTTCAGGCCTGCCATGTAATACTTTGTTTCTAAAACCTGTGTGTGTATGATCTCACATGCTGTTTCAGCATTTTCTCATGGCTTTCATCTTTCAGCTGAAACCTGGGGGGGGTGAGCGAGGTCACTCCAAGAGCATCAGATTTATCAGCATCTCTCATGGGAGACAGTCCATGACCCATTTTGATTTAAAAAAAAATTATACTACAGCACTCAGAACTGGCTGTCCACATCACAGAGACCACCCTTGTCTGGGTATTATATGATCTCCTAATGGAGAGAGAGCGAAAGGCTCATGCCATCTTGGTCCTTCTTGATCTCTCAGCAGCTTTTGACACTGTGGACGATGGTGTGCTGTTGGAGTCCCTGCGGATCCTTTGTGGACTGTCAGGTACAGTTCTCGAATGGTTTCAATCCTTCCTCGTGGGCAGGTCTCAGAGGGTGGTCACTGGAATTTATTCCTCTGAAGCCCATCCCCTGTCCTGCGGGATACTGCAGGGCTCCATATTGGCACATATGTTGTTCGCAGTGTATATGCTGCAATTGGGAGATATCATTAGGTGATACTGCTTGAGTTTCCACTGCTATGCAGATGATACTCAGCTGTATATGTCCATTATACCCAGACAGGTTGATGTGATTTCCATGCTAAACAACTGCCTCTCTGAGATCAAAGACTGGATGAGCACTAGCTGGCTGAGACTGAATCCAGATAAGACTGAGGTGTTGGTAGTGGACCTAGGTCACCCGGGGCGGGTTTGGGGGCTGGTCATGCATCGGGCCTATGGCTTGATGGTGTTCAGCTCACTACCTCAGATCGGGTGCCTAACCTGGGCATTATTTTTGATGATGGCCTGACCCTGAAAGCTCAGGTGGCGGCTGTGGCTAAATCCTCATTTTACCATCTGAGGAACATTGCCCGGGTGAAACACCTGGTTCTGCTGTCAACCTTCCAACACTGGTCCATGCCTTCAATACCACCCATCTTGACTACTGCAATGCCCTCTACTTAGGGCTTTCTAGGATTGATATCCACCATTTGCAGCTTGTGCAGAATGCTGCGGCCAGGTTATTGACTGGTACTTCAAGGACCAGCCACATCACACCTGTGCTGCGTGGACTGCACTGGCTGCCAGTTCAGTGGTGGATCACCTATAAGGTAGGCTTGCTTATCTTCAAAGCCCTACACAAACAGGGACCCAACTACCTGAAAGATCTCCTGACTCCCAACTCCCCCACTCATCCTCTTCAATCCGCCGACTAGGGATTGCTAGAGATTCCCAGGGTTCACTTAAAAACTTCTGGTGCTCGTGTGTTCACCTTTGCAGCACCAACCCTGTGGAATTCTCTACCTCATCAGTTAAGAGAATGCCTGAATGTCAGTAGTTTTAATCTATGTTAAAAACATACTTATTTATGTTAGCTTTCCCAGATTGTTTTTAGCTATTCTATATTGTTTTATTCAGTTTTTATTATATCTGTGTATTGAAAGTGTACAGCACCTTGGTTTTTGAAAGGTGCTACAAAAATAAAGTATCAATTGATTGATCTCACTTTCGAGACACACACAAAGCACAGCACATTCAGCAAGAACTGGAAAGACTACTTACTGCTTGAATCACTTCACAGGGTTTGAAAGTTTTGGGGTTTTTTTTGCAGACAATGGTTCAAATATTAAAAAAGCACTTCCCAATGGCAACTATGTATATATATGCTGTTTTGCCCATTGTCTTAACCTAATCATTCGAAGCTTCCTGGTTAATGACCGGCAAGTATCAACCACAGTGGGTACAGTGTGTTAAGTCTGTGGCCACTTCAACCATTCAGTAAAAGCCCGTGACATCCTTGCTGATATCCAGAAGGACAAAGGTCTTCCACGTCTCCAGCTTGTTCAGGATGTAGCAACAAGGTGGAATTCAACTTACTTTATGATTGAACACATCCTTGAACAAAAGGTACAGTAGCTATCATTGAGTACATCATGTACAGCGATATCAGGGAGGGCATTGTACTCCATTCTAC
The DNA here is from genome assembly GCA_016271365.2 of Neoceratodus forsteri. Classification (NCBI taxonomy): domain Eukaryota; kingdom Metazoa; phylum Chordata; order Ceratodontiformes; family Ceratodontidae; genus Neoceratodus; species Neoceratodus forsteri. Next base: position 1,564,958,102 of record CM057449.1, read on the forward strand.
TCAGTGGTCTCTGCTGGAACAGTTGTGTCACATTCTGAAACCATTCATGAGTGCTACAAAAGAGGTCAGTGCAGAAAAGGCATCCCTTAGCCAAATTATTCCACTCATTCTACTTCTCAAAAAAAGTTGGAGAAAATGAGGAGCACCTTAGATATGAACCAATCTCTAATCAATAACATGCTTACCAGACTTAGCACAGATGAGAAATTATCAGCCATGACACACAGCAAGGAGTATCTCTTAACATTACTAGATCCACGTTTCCAGAACAGACACCTTCTTGATGTGGTTTCTCAAGATATGGAGGAGTTGAACTATAGGCACATTTTGACTGATGCAGTAGATGCGGTTTTCCTAGAGTAACCCCCCTACAAATGGGGGTTCCCAAAAAGTCTTCCTTGAGCTTGCCTAAATGCTCACTGCCAGGCTGGTGTCCTGCGTTTTAGCAGTTTAAATGTATTGCCAGAGAGTGCCTATATAGCCTCTGTGTACTGTCTCTTTAAGAGCTGCTTAGGTTGCAGTCATAATTAATCAGGGAAGAGGCTGAATATTTCTATGCGCGAGTCTCACCCGGGCTGCCAAATAATCGCTCCATTCTGCCATCACTGTTAGCACAGAGGGAGCTCCGTCAGAAGATGTATTTGTTTGCTGATCATTTATTAGAATAGTAATAATATTGCAGTTTGTCTAACCTGCCTTCTCTGCAGCATGGACATTTCTGTTTATCTCCACCATCTTGTGCCTGGACTGCTGAAATGGGCCAAGCAATATCTTTGGAGACTCTAAAATGGAACCTGTCCCCAGGGGCTTTGTGGGAGTAAAATTCTGTAGGAATTATAGTTTAGGGGTTTTTGCACCTAAATGAACCTGGAGGTGGAGCCCTTGTTTTGACTGACAGAGGAATCAGCCAACCAAACCTTTTGGATCTTGAGGAAAGTCCCAGACTGCTTGCAGTTTCAGTTCAGTTCAGTTTGAGTTGGGAAGTGAAAGAAGTAACAGCTCAAGATAGTCGAGCAGTAATCCTGCATAGATTCGCATGGGAGAACTGTGAATGGGCTGAGTTTTGGCATGCCTGTCTGCCTGCTGTCCCTGAGAGGGAAACTGAAGTTTATTCGGACTGAATCCAAATTGTGAGGACGATTGAAGCCACAGAACTGTGACCAGGCTTTAACCTGAAGAAGATCGAAGATTTGCTGAATGCAATCAGCCTGTCAGGATTTCCAGCCACCTTTGAACTCCCGGTTTGTGCAGAGACTCTGTAATTGTGACTGGATAGCAATCTGCCTGGTACAGTAAAATTTCTTACATGTAAATGTGCTATGTGCTGTTAGTGGGTCATGATTTGGTTCCCCATTGTGTTCTGAACTGTGTTCTGCTTGCTGGAGGCTGCATCCAGCTCCAACGGACTAAATCAGTTTGCATCTTCATTTGGCCCGGGCCTTGCCACATTGGCTCAGCCAGACTACCCGCTACACAGAGAAAGCCATCAATGAGAGACCTGCCTGGGGATCAGCCCCCTGCTCAATGCCTTGAACAGGAATGATGCCTCAGTGATTTGTGTGGGCCCTGCTTCTCCTGCCACTCCAGCTCAACAACCTGCAGTCTCGATTTCATCCTGCCTGTATCCTGTATTGGGTATCAAGAGTAAACATCAGGGCAGCTCCCTGCAGCAACAGCTAAATCTAAAGTGTTGTCATCTGATTGCTTTGTTGTCTTTTCCTTCACAAACTGAGCCATCCGGCTCCAGATTACAAATAGTGTGTGTTGTGCATGTTGCTTTCTTCCATCACAGGGCCCCAACCAGCTGTGACGCCGGCCTACCCCGGGCAATGGTCCTGGCTAGCCCAACTTTTTCCTACCTGGGTACCCAGAGTGTGTGACTGTGTAGGGACTCTGAAGTGCATGCATAACTGACTGATTGATTTAGCCTTTAAGCCAATCAACCTGATTACGCCCCTCCCTTGTTCAAGTCCCCTGAATAAATCTGATCTAACTTTTTGCATTTAACCTGACTGTGGTTCCTGTTTGTGCCAAGAGTACTGTGCTGCTGCTATTTGCTGTGCATAACCTTGTTTTACATGGGGTCCCCCAGGGTCGAGCTAGAGGAACCAGCCCTGGTGGTAAGTGCAAACAGTGTGGGTAATTGCATGGTGAATAAAGGTCACTGTGAAAGTGATTATTGTATATTGTTCAGGCCACTAGAAGGGAAAGAGGGGGGTTACAGTGTCCCGGAGGGCTGTGCCCAGGTTAGCTTGACCACTAACAACCCTGACCTCTGTGTGGAGGCACCCATTTCATTACCCAGGCCTCTTAACCTGCTACTAGCCAAGCAGGAAGGGGTAGTAGCCCTTGGGATAATGCCACCTAGGGGTTACATCTTGGAGGCACCACTGGGATTTTGTGTCTTCTAGTGGCCGAAATTACAAATTATTGTTTTTATTTTTTTTATTTTATTTAAACAGCAGTTTGGAAAACCTTTGAGCCATAGGCTCATTTACAAAGGTACCTTGTCACAGTAAGACAAATGAAAATACACAGTATAGCAGTTCAACACATAAGTATAACAGTAACTTAAGACATAGATACTAACAAGCTGGTACAGGTAGGATTGATGCAAACAATACCAGAGTTATGTTGTCCTTAGCAGCTTAGTAGTAAGCTTTGTCATAAGTATTGAGTACGGCTTTGACTAATGGCAATTACAGCATCGGGTGTTAATAAGGTGGTTACGTAAGGAAGTTTTGAAGCATGATATAGTTGAGCCTAGAGATGGGGGCAGTGTGTTGAACCAGGAGGGGGCCCTAAAGCTGAAGGCTCTTTGGCCGTGAGAGGTCCTAGCTCTAGGGATAACAAGAGAAGTTTTCCCAGAGGTCCGAGTATGAACTACTGGGACAGAGCGGCATATGGTGGTGGTCAATCCTGGCGGGGATAGCCCAAGGAGGGTCTTTTTTGTAAGGGTACAGGTCAGATATTTGAGGCGCTCGTCAAGATCAAGTACCAGCACTTTAGTGTACAGTAGACAGGTGTGTGTCAGCCTAGGTGCCCCAGTAATTAACCTGCAGGCCTTATTCAGAGTAGTGCAAATTTTATGGAGTGCAGTCTGATCAGCAGCACCATACACCGGCAGTCCATAGTCCACTAGGGACAGGATAGAGGAGGTGACATGCAGTCTAGAGCCTCCGGGGAGGCAGTGTTTATACCGATGTAAGATGCCCAATTGGATATTAGTGGCAGTGGCTAGGGCAGCGATGTGTCCATGGAAGGAGAGGGAGGGGTCAAAATGGATCCTAGGTATTTATAAGAGCAAACTTGTTCGAGTGGGAAAGAGGACCCAGAGTGAATGAGGAGTTTGAAGTTGCATGACTTGTTTTGAGGATGAGTGAAGAACATGGTTTTGTTTTTTAAGATTTATCACCAATCTATGTTCTTGAACCAGCCCTCGGCTTCCAGCGAAGGACTTCTGCAGCGAGTCCTGGAGGGCAATAGGGTTATGACTTGAGGCAAAGATGACTGCATCATCAGCGTACAATAGAATGTTCCCCGAGCAGGAGCATGGAAGGGTGTTAAGGTAAAAGGAGAAAAGTAAGGGGCCCAGAATGGAGCCCTGGGGAACCCCAGAAAAGATGGGACAGATGTCTGAGTAGGTCCCATTAATTTTTACACGCTGTGAGCAGTCAGACAGATAACTGGTGCACCGGGAGATAGGCCCAGCAGCAAAACCAGAGAGACTAAGGGCATCAAGAAGGAGTGGGTGGGAGACAGTGTCGAAAGCTTTAGAGAGGTCAATGAAGACCGCACCAGCCAGAGAACCTGTGTCTAAGGAGGAGGAGAAAGTTGGAGAACTCTAGGAGGGCTGTGTTGGTACTGTGTGGCCTGCTCCAGAAGCCATGCTGCTCAGGACATAGGACATTGTAGGTGGAGAGGTAGTCAGAGATTTGAGAGGCCACCACTTTTTCCAAGGCCTTGGAGAGAGGAGAGAGAATGGATATTGGTCGATAGTTTCCAGCCACAGTCCTATCACCACTTTTAAAGATAGGGGTGACAGTGGCGACTTTCCAAGCAGTTGGAACCTTCCCCAGGCAAAGAGAGTGGTTGATGAGGCATGTGATCGGGGTAAGGACTGTGTCTAAGACCAGCCGTAGGATACACGGATCCAGGGTGTCACTGCCTGTACTATTACTTGAGGGCAGTGACAAGGTCTGGCCTAAGTTCTTGGGCAGAAACACGGCGGAGGAAAATAAGAGATGAAAGATTACGGCAGGTGCTGGGGAGGAGGGTCAAAAAATTTGTAGGAGGATAGGGCTAAGGTCAGTGAATGAGGTGTTGAGGTGGTTGGCTATGAGGGCTGGGTCTGAGGAGATCACACCATTAATGTTGATCTGGGTGGGTGGGGGAGTGTGCACCCCATTTAACTGTTTAATGTTATCCCAGAAGGTTCTGGGGTTCCCCCATGAGGCAGTGAGTGAGGACCGATAGTGCTCAGACTTGGCCTTTCTGATGGCCCGAGTGCACTTGTTTCGGGCAGCAGCATATAACCGCCTGTCATTGGGCCAGCCAGTCTCAATGGCACGGTGCCATAGGTTGTCCCTATGTTTGAGTTGGTGGATCAAAGCTGGGGTTACCCAGGGGGCATTCTGCCTTTTAGAACGGTGGGTCAACATTGGGGCAAAGATATCACAGGCATTATTAAAAGTTTGGGTAAAGAAGGAGAGAGCTGTGTCAATGTCAGGAGTTGCCTGTATAGGAGACCAGTCAATTTGGGACAGAAGTTCCTTAAGTTTATCAGTCCACCAGGTATTACAACACCGGCATGTGGACTGTGCTATGGGTTTGGGACTGAGGATGACCAGTGGAATAGAATGGGGAGTGATCACTGAGAGAGTCTGGGAGGACTTGTACATTGGGGATCCGATTAGGCGGTTGGTGAGTACCACATCAAGCAGGGTACTGGAGCCTCTGTTGGGGTTAGTCCTGGTAGGGTGGGTAACTAGTTGCGTAGGTCTATTGCAGAAAAGGAGTCTCGGTAGAGGAGGAGGAGGGGCTGAGCCAGTTGACATTTAAGTCACCCACCAGAATTTGATCAGCGGAAGGAGGTAGTGAGGTAAGGTATTCTGTAAAGAGGCAATGGCCTGCGTTTGGTCCCTGGGGGGGCACATATGCAGTAGTCAGATAAAGGAGTCCCTTTAAAGGGTCAGGGGTTAGTTTCAGTGTAAGTGCCTGGGCCCTGGAGTCAAGGATGGGAGCAGGCAGGGCTAGTATGGGGAGAGATTCCTTGACATAAATAGCGCAGGCCGCCACCCGTCTCCCAACACGGTCGGACCAGAAGAGGTGAAACCAGGAAGGAGACTAGGGAGTCAGGGGAGGATTTCGACAGCCAAGTCTCAACCAGAGCAATGACATCAGGGTTAATTGATGACCAGGCATTGTAGTGAGTCAAACTTTTTAGGAGGCTACAGATATTCATGGAGACCATGCATAGGCCTGTGGTGCGAAGTGGGGAGCCCTGGGAACCGGGCCAGGGTTTGATGAATGTTCCCTGACAGGAGTAGTAGCATGACTAACACCCTGGCTGGGAGATGGTGAGAGGTTTTCCTATGACTGACATGAGGGGAGGGGAGGCTAAGGGGCAGGGGGTGGGCAGGGTGGTACAGGAAGGGAAGGCAAGAATAAGAAGACACCCAGATGTGCCTGAGGTGACGAGAAAGCTAGGGGGAGGGCAGGGAGGACCGAGACACACAGAGGTCCCAAGGAGCAGGAGAGCAGGTTCAGGAGCAAGGGAGGGAGTGCCAGGGCACAGCAGAGTAGCAGATGGGTAAGTGGGTAAGTGCACTGCTAGTGGGAGAGGCACAGGCAGAGCATGAGGCAGGGCCAATACATTGTGGTGAGCAAGATCCCAGGGAAGTAGTGCTGTACAGGTAGGAGTAGGAACTAGCGAGGGAGCATAGGTCCCTCTAGTGGCCAGTAGGTATAACCTGCAAATGGGAAAGTGGGGAGATAGGTTCTGGGCAACAGGACGTGATGTCACCAGATGTGATGTCACGGGTGGATCCTTAAATTGACAGCCGCCCCTGGGTGGGAGGGTGGTTGGGACAGACGGCACGAAGCACCGTCGGGCTAGCACCCCCCTGCAGGCGTCCAGACGAAGAGAAGAGAAGAGGCTCTCTTTATCTCGAAAGTTATCAGGCTGGAAATTCAGCTTCCTCAGCTCCTCAGGTGAGCTGCTTGTGTTGCTTCTGTTGCTTGATTGTCCCGAGTGCCTAGCTTGGGGCGGGGGGGCTGCCTATGTAGTGGAGAAAACAAAGCCTCTCATTACTATGCAGCGGGAGAATATGTTGTGACTTTCACAAAGGAGCTCCACTCTAAGCAAACAGGGCTATTCCAAAATGAGGTCACACTAGGACCCAGCTATCCTAATACCTTCAATTACAAGCACAATTAGCTCCAATACCACCATATTAAACAAGTCTGCTCTATATTAGCTGCTTGGTATATCTAGCTTTAAGGTGTAATCAGCAATTAGCTCCAATACCACCATATTAAACAAGTCTGATCTATATTAGCTGCTTGGTATATCTGGCTTTAAGGTGTAATCAGCAAGGCAACTCTAGGGAAACCAGTGAGTCCCTAGCTTTACACTTCAGCATTAGTAGCACAAAGAGAAGCAAATAACAAGCCCACCCAGTGGTGAACAGGGAACAAAGTTCATAAAATATAAGTGTTCATCAGGTAGCACCCCCCTGCAGGTGTCCAGATGAAGAGAAGAGGCTCTCTTTACCTCGAAAGTTATCAGGCTGGAAATTCGGCTTCCTCAGCTCCTCAGGTGAGCTGCTTGTGTTGCTTGTATTGTCCCAAGTGTCTAGCTTGGGGGAGCTGCCTCAAAAGTTATCAGGCTGGAAATTCGGCTTCCTCAGCTCCTCAGGTGAGCTGCTTGTGTTGCTTCTGTTGCTTGATTGTCCCGAGTGCCTAGCTTGGGGGGGGAGCTGCCTCGAAAGTTATCAGGCTGGAAATTCAGCTTCCTCAGCTCCTCAGGTGAGCTGCTTGTGTTGCTTCTGTTGCTTGATTGTCCCGAGTGCCAGACATTGTCTAACATAAATGGCTACCCCAACAGAAGTGACTGTGCACCAGTTGGTGGGGTGGTGTATGGGGCAAGAGATTGACACCCATAATGCTTTGCTAATGCTGGCTATACCTATGGGCATTAGTAAGGACACTGTTGACGGGGCACTTTCTAAAGTTGAATGTTTGAAAAAGCTGTAGTGCTGGGTCGACAGGCTGGTTTAACTGCCCAACTCTCATGGCCTTGGTGGAGTGTAGTGGCCTCCTGGACAGCTCAAATGTGCCCCAGATTATCACTCCAGAAGGGTTCCCAGCTGCCCTGGAGGGTGATAACCAAAGATAGCAAGGATCCCTTAGAGGATGAGCCCCCACCGTTATCTGAGTCTTTTGAGGAGAAGTTTGCCAAGTTGTTGCTAGAGGAGGGCAAAACTGTGGAGGAGTTAAAAAAATTATTCCTGCCATCTGGGAGTGTCACCTCCCCACTATCCACAGCTGCCCCAGCACCTGTTCTTTCACCAGATTCTGTACCTGCCTCTGAGCCAGCAAGTAGTCATGGCCCCTACTGCAAGCTCAAGGTATTCTCTGGCATCCGCCCTACTCCTAATGGGAAAGTCAACCTGGAGACCTGGATAGACTCTGTTACTCTTGCGGTACAAGACTGGCAATGCTCAGAGGTTGAGAAAAGGGCCCGCTTGGGGAAAAGCCTCCAGGGACTCACCCTACGTACTTTTCACTCCCTGAGGTCCTCTAACCCTGATGCCAAAGCCCAAGAGTACATAGTCGCCCTTGAAAATGTGTTTAGGGGCACGACTAGTGTTGAGGCCTTGAAATGGAAACTTAAAAATGTTAGACAACAGCTGGCGGAATTGTTATCTGCCTACATGGATCAATTAGAGGGAATCCTGCAAACCATTTTTCGGAAAGGAGGCTGGGCCTCTAGTAAAGTGGACCAGGTAAGACTGGATCATATGCTGTGCTCTGCCCAGCACTCCAGCTGGGTGTTGCTCAAATTGCAACTGCATCAAAGAAAATCTGGTCCTTTGCCCTTCCATGTGTTGATGAAGAAGATACAGGAAGTTGAGGAGGAGGAAGGCTTTTCAGAGCCCTGCACAGTCATAGCTGCTGCAACCCCTGCTCCAGGTGCAGGGTCAGTCACTGACGGCCTGGAATCACCACAATCACATGACGGAATCCGAGAACTAAATGTCAGCCCCAGGGGGCCCAGCCAGAGAGGGACTGCTACAGATGCTCCGCAATGGGATAAACTGCTGAGGGAGTTCAGAGAAACAAAAAACAGTCTCTTTATGAAGTCCACTCCTGCGAGTACAGGCCCCGAACCTTATCCGACTGCATCTGCTATGGGGTGGGGGTGCACACCCAGGCATCTCCTGCTGACAGCAGCTCAAAAATTGATGTCTTGACTATGGAAGTGAGAGAATTGATGAGATGTCTCCAAATGCTTGCCACACCGCAGACAGAGGTGGATCCAAGGTTCTCTGTTGGTAGTACCCCCGCCTCAGCTCTCAATGTGATGTTTCAGCCACACCAGACCCCAGAAAGCATATTTTTCCATAATTGTGGGAAGGATGGGCACATGAAGAGAGAATGCCAGTCCCCAAAAGACCTAGATAAAGTTGTATACAGACTTCAAGGGGAGTTTTGGAAAGCAAGACCATGGCTGAGGAGCATCAGAAATTACCACAGTGCAGGACTGAGAAATCCTAACTCAAATTTCTTTTTGGCTAAATCATCTGTCCAGGCCTCTGCTACTGCCTCTCCAGACTGGTCCAGAATAGTAGGCCCTTCGACGGAGACGTCTGTGACTGTCAATGGTATCCATGCTCGGGCTGTGCTCGATAGCGGCTCGCAAGTGACCATTGTATTCCAGGATTGGTATGATAAACACTTATCTGATGTGACATTACAATCTTTGGAAGGTTTACATGTGTGGGGCCTGAGTGAGCAGTCTTATCCCAACCTAGGATATGTCTGGCTCTGGTTGTCTTTCCCGGTGAATGTAACTGGTGTAAATGAACAAGTAGAGTCCCTAGCCCTGGTGTGCCCTCCTACGGGATTGTATGATGGGATTCCCTTGCTCATTGGAACCAATGCCCATATGTTTGGAAGACTAGCGCAGTTGTGTCAAGAGAAACAAGGGAAATGGACTGGGTGGGCACTGAGAATCCCAGCCCTGCTAAACAGAGCCTATGATCTGAAAAAACGGACTACCGAAGTAGATGGAGATGAGCCGATGGGGATGGTGTGGAAGAAAGATCCTGATTCTCAGGTACAGTATAGCTCATTTCTGTGTGTGAGACACTGCTCTGCACACATCATAGCTGCAGCTCTGTATTATTTCAAATCCATACACTATTGAATGTTTGAGCCCCGCTAGCTCTAACGAGCAGAGGGACATAAAAAGTCCAGAACTGAACTGAGCTGATAGGCTCTATTGTGTTGTTTGTGTGAACTGTGTTTTAAAAACGTCTGTAGGTGATAAAACTTTATTTTTAAACCCTAAATCTGGGCAGATCTAGTGCAAGAGCTCCGTTAGCACTTGATACCACTCCAGGTTCAGGCTCTCTATTTAAACTTGCCCTGCAATGAGCAGGGTGAGCTAGCAGCCCGAGCATCGTCATGCCACACAAAGACTAAGCACGTCCTGCACATGTTTGCAAGGTAGCAGGATCAACTAGGCTGGGTAGGTATCAAATCCTTAGTGTTTAAAGCCACATTATCTGTGTATATTGTATTATCACAAAGTCACAGCATAGGTGAATAGCATCTTGTATATTGTCATCATGGTTGAAACTATTATGACTATTGAGGGTGAAGTAGGGATTGAATGTCATGGCTGCGATATGTACACTACAATACAGTATAACAACATACCTAATGAATACAAATGTCAAAATGTTTGATCAATAAAAACCTGGAGATGGAAATCAGCCAATTCAGTGATAGATTGATAAGTCTTGAAGTTAGCAACAAATGACTGATAGATTTAACCAAAGAAACTGTGGCACAAGCACTAACATCATAGAATCACCAAAACAGTTAACTAACAACAATGAGGAAGCTATGTTAACAACATCTAATAATGTTCCTAATAACCCCATCCTCATTAATAAAAAGCATGCAAGAGATGAACAAGATGATGACATGCCTGATAAAGAATGGTATACAGTTAAAAAGAAAAAAGCAGATAAAAAAGGAAAGGCAGGTAGCTACCCTCTACATACAGAGAATAGTTTTAATATACCAAGTACTTTACCCCCTGATGAGTAAGAAGCTCAATCACTGACCTCTACTAATTTCATAGTTAATGTCTCTTTAACTCATTGTGAGATGTCACTAATGGGGAATGTTAACAGCATGGTACCAGCCACACTCCAGGAAGACAATGATGCTACTAACAAACCACATCCAGTATCAGATAATTTTGAGCATACCTCAGCTGTAAAACGAATAATAGTTTTGGGGATTCCATGGTTAAGCACTTAGGTAGGGCAGTCTGTAACCAGACAAGTCTAATAGAACCATGTCTTGTTTTAGGGGAGCAAAAATTTCAGATATAACACTCATGATTCCTGATATTCTCAGTAATGGAAATACAGATGCTCTTGTTATAATACATGCTGGTGTTAACAATGTTTTACATGATCCCATTTTAAAAATTAAACAGGACTTTGTGGCAATAACTAACCAGATTATCAATTTAGGAGCCAAAGTGGTATTATCAGAAATTCTCCCAGTTCCTAGGTTTTCACCAATGTTAAACAACAAAATAAAACTAATTAATAATTGGTTAAGGCAATGGTGCTTAAGGCAGAACATCCAATGTTTAACTCACTGGGAAAACTTTGAATATAAAACTAATTTGTACAGCTGTGACGGGCTACACCTTAATAGGAAGGGCTCTACTGCCTTGGGGAAAAGTTTCACAAATTGTATTAATAAAAATTTAAACTAATACCTGAGGGGTGAGAGGGATCATTTCTCCCTCTCAAATAGGGTGCAAAGTACACAAGATAACACTTTACCACTCTCACCAATTAGGGTACAAAAACAACATAAAAATAATGAAAAAAGTAAACCCTTAAAGTTATTATTAATTAATGCCCAGAGTTAAAAAAATAAACTAGAAGAGCTTGCACTATTTTTACATAGCCATGATACTGATATCTGTGGAATAACTGAAACATGGTTTACAGAAGAAAATTGGGGGGACAATCATTTTAGGCTATACCCTTCTTAACAAACCACATAAACAGAAGAGAGGCAGTGGAGTAGCTTTCTGTATTAAGGAAGGGTTAAAACCCTGTGAGATTCACCCATCACAATTCTCAGCTGATGGTAACGAGATAATGTGGACTAAATTATCAGCTACCCCTACAGAACTAATCATTGGACTTGGCTATCACTCTCCTAGTTTGAGTACTGAAGAAACACACATATTTCTGAATGAGATTGAATACATGGTGTCAAAAAATGATGTCATACTCATGGGTGACTTTAACTTTCCTTCTATTAATTGCTTGAACATGTCTAGTTTAGGCGGTCCAGAAAATAGATTTATTGATATAATTTCACAAGGTAACTTGGTACAAGTGGTGAATGAAAATACCAGGATAGGGAATATACTTAATTTAATATTTGTAAATCAGGATTTGTGTTTTTCACCCCCCAAGGTATTGTTGCCCCTTGGCAGTAGTGATCATAATATGATCCAGCTTGATTTACATGCTACAGGGATTAAACCAATCAATGGCATCACAAGATTCAGGAATTTTTTCAAAGCAGACTATCCCAGTATTAAATCCTATTTAAACCAATGGAACTGGAAGAGGGATCTGGAAAACCTGGATGTTGAACAAATTTGGGAGAAATTATGTGACAAGCTGGACATATGCATTAATACCTGGGTACCAGAAAGGAAAAAATATATTAATAAACATAGAGTCCCAGTATGGTGGAGCAGGAAAATCAAGAAAGTTATATGAAGGAGGAGAAGGTGAAACTGAGGAGGGGGGACCCTTACCGATCGGCGGGTCTGGGGAGGGGTGCATCACTGGCGTGTTTAGTTTAGTTTAGTTTATTGTTCTAGGAATTATTACCTTTGAGCCAATGGCTCTTTTACAAAGGTTCCACTTCATCAATGTACAAACAAACAAGACATGTTACATAGAATGATCAGCAAATTATAAAGGTTTCAATAAGCCAATATAATACAGTACATCACAGGAAAAAAACAAAACATTGGAGGAATGGTCAAGGTGGGAAGGGTAGGAGGAGATATGGGAAGGGGAGCAGACTTAGAGTAGTTAGAGGTACTCAGATGCCTTTGTCAAGAAAGGAGCAGAGGAGGAGGATGAAAACCAGTAAAAACAGCCATGAGGGAAGAATCATTAGTCAAGGCAGTCACAGGAGCTAGAGGCTGAGAGGTGAGAGTAAAGCATAGATTTGAAAGCTCCTAGTGACATGGAGGATGTAAGAGCGAGCTCAGGGCATTGTACCAGCTGGGGGCACGATAGGCAAAAGATCTTTGGCCCTGTGTGTTCAGGCATCTGGGGACCTGGAGAGGCTGGTGTTCCGATCTTCTGGTGGGATGGAAGATGGTATTCGGGCAAAGTAGGTCTTGGATACACGGCGGAGTGCAGACCAAGATGGATTGTTTTGCCATCAAGCATGTGAGGTACCTTATGCGATTTGAGAGTTGCAACCATCCTGTTTCAGTGTAGAGCTCACATGTATGAGTACGTTTTTGCACTCCAGTGAGCAGCCGACAGGCCTTGTTTAGGGTGGTTGTGATGCGCCTTAGTATGGTCGTAGTGGCAGAGCCATAGATAATTAAGCCATAGTCTATGATTGAGATGACAGAGCTTTGCATAGCAATCCTCAGCGCAGCTTGGGTAAGGAATTGCCAGTTTCGGAACAGGATGGGTCGCAAAGGTAAGACCTTGATCAAAGGTGATTCCAAGGTATTTAAATGTTGACACTTGTTCAAGGGTATTTCCTGGGTATGTTTTGATAGTAAGTGGAATTTGTCTTTTTCTGTTTTGTGGACTGAAGAAAAGCATGCGTTTTGTTTTTTTGTGATTTAGGACCAACTTGTGATCTAGGAACCACTTTTCAACATTGGAGAAAGCAAGTTGCAGGCTCTGGAGTAAGGGTTTCGGGTCCTTATGAGAGGAGAGAATCACGGCATCATCAGCATAAAGGATCATTTGTTCCGGGCAGGATTTGGGGAGACAGTTTAGGAAAAGGCTGAAAAGGAGGGGGCCTAGGATTGACCCCTGTGGAACACCTGAGAGGACCGGTTTTGAGTCTGAGAGAACTTCTGAGATTTTTACTGATTGAGAGCGTTGGACCAGGTAACTTTTAACCCAGGCACCTGGTCCTTCTGAGAGCCCAAGACTGTGTAGTTGTGTGATAAGTAAGCCATGGTGAACAGTATCAAACGCCTTTGTTAGGTCAATGAAAACAGCTCCGGTTTGATATCCGTTGTCCAAGGCAGTGTGAATTTCTCCTGAGAATTCCAGTAGGGCGGTCATCATACTGTGTCCTTTCCTAAATCCATGTTGCTGCAAGCAAGTATATTATACTTATGCAAGTAGTCTGAGTTGGTCACCCACAATGCGTTGAGGGCCTTGGAGAGGGTGGAAGTATAGATATAGGCGATAGTTTCTGGTAGGGACTTGTCACCACTTTTGAACACTGGTGTGACTACAGACTTCCATTTGCTGGGAAATTGACTAAGGAAGAGGGAGATATTGAAAATTTTGGTGAGTTGTTGCACCACCTCTTCCAGGGTGAGGGACAGAATGTTAAGATCAATAGTATCACTGCTTGCTCTGGATTTAGAGATAGCCTTTTTTATATATTTGTAGACTTCATGTGCCTTAACTATTTTGAAGTGGAAGCGGTTGGTCAGGTGAGGCAGTAGGAGATGTTGGTTTTGGCGAGTCCGTGTCAGAAGAATCGTCGGGAGGACCCCACTGAGGTCAGTGAAAGTTTTATTTAAGGCCTTTGCCATGACCATTGGGTCTAGGTAGTGGTTCCATCGACATTCATTATAGTGGGAGAGGATTTGGACTGCTTACCCGTGATATTTCTGATGTTGTCCCAAAATGATCTCCCGTCACCCCAGGAGTTTGCGAGGGCATTTTTGAAATAGGAGCTCTTCATTAGTCGGATTTGTTTGGTACATTGGTTTCATGCCTGTTTATACTTCTGGATATCCATCAAGGAGCCTGTGGCTCTGGCTATGGCCCAGAGGTGGTCCCGAGGTTTGAGTTGGGCCAGTAGTTTGGCCGTGAGCCAGGGATTTGAGAGCACTTTGATTTTACGCTTTTTTACTGGTGCGTAGGTGTCACAGGCAGTGTTGAAAGTTGTGATAAAATAATCTAGGGCTGCGTCAACATTTAGAGTATTGTAAACTGGGGACCAGTCTTGCTGTAAAAGACAGGTCTTGAGCTTAGTAAGGTTTCCATAGGGTAGCACTCTGCTGAGATTGTTTTGGAGGTGGTTTTGGAACTTATTGTCCAGGTACAAATCACAGGAGAGTGGTCACTGAGAGAGTCAGGAGAACAACTGTGTTTTTAATGCGGGCTGGGTGGCTATAAGGCTCCAGTCAATGAGTGCACAGTTCCAGTTTTGTAGTTTTTAATGGGGGAGCTCACCATCTGCGTTAGGTTAGCTGCTAGAATAGCATCCTTGAGAGACCCAACGTCTGATGTGAGCCAATTTATATTAAAGTCACCGAGGAGAAGGAGCTCGGTGTCAGGTAGTTCGCGATCTACAATTCAAGAACAGTCTGGAGGCGGACCCTGGATCTTTAGGAGGGATATAGACAGCGGCCAGAGTAAGCACTTTATTTTGGGCACCAAGTAGTAGCTTAACAGGGAGAAATTGCACAGAGGAGTTAGTGGTGGGAAAGCAGACAGGGTGGCTAGAGAGGTTGTCCTTGATGTAAATAGCACACACCCCCCTTTATTAGTCCTGTCCAGTCTGAAAATATTGTAGCCTTGTAGTGAGATGGCATGGTCCGGAGTGCTTGGTATCAGCCAGGTTTCAACAATGGCTAGTATGTCAGGATTGTGTTGACTGGCAAAGACTTGAAGGGATGCCAGTTTGGAAGGAGGCTACAGATATTTAAGGTGGCGATGGTGAGACCCCCCCTCCATTTTTGCTGGATTTGTTACCCTGGTAGAAACAGGGCCAGGGTTTGGATGGACACTTCCTGACATCAGAAGGAGGAGGAGCAGGAGTTTAAGGGACATCTGCCACAGCTCATAGTATGACATGTAACGCCTCTGTTTCTTGTTAGTTTGAGTACAGTGTAGTCATTTAGGGTCCCAGCGTAGGGTAATGGTTAGGAGCAGGTGTCGATTTGTCAACTTTCCAGTGGCGTGAGCTATGGGGAGAAGGCAAAGCAGGGGGATGAGGTAGCAGAGGTGGAAATCATGGCAGAGAGAGTGAGGGAAGCCCTCAGGTCCCTTAAGACGGAGAAAGCACAAAGGACGGATACATTACATCCCAGAGTGCTGAAGGAACTGGCGGATGTCCTGGTGAAACCCCTGGTGGGGCTCTTCAGCATCTCTCTGAGGACAGGGCGGGTGCCCCAGGACTGGAAGGTGGCGTATATAGTGCCTATCCATAAGGGGGGATCAAGGGAGGTGGCAGGGAACTACAGGCCCATCACCCTGACATCGGTGGTGGCCAAGGTGATGGAGGGAATTGTCAAGGAGAGACTGGGGGGACCTGGAAAAGTTGGGGTGCCTGGACGATAGACAGCATGGATTTGTCCCAGAGAAATCATGTCAGACAAACCTTGTGGAGTTCTATGACTGGGTGACGAGTGCCTTGGACCTGGGTAGACCAGTGGACGTCCTCTTTCTTGACTTCAGCAAGGCGTTTGACTCTGTTCCTCACGAGGGCCTGTTGGATAATCTGGGGGAAATGGGGGTGGGGAACCAGATGATCAGATGGATAGGCAATTGGCTCCCGAACTGGACCCAGAGGGTCGTGGTTGGCAGGATAGTCTCATCCTCAAGGAGGGTCATTAGTTGAGTCCCTCGGGGATCGGTCCTTGGGCCCTTCCTGTTCAATGCCTACGTCTCTGACACAAGGAAGGGTATTAGGAGTGAGATGAGTCTCTCTGCGGCTGACTCAAAACTGGGGGTGGTGGTGGATGGGGAGAGGGGAGGGTGGCCCTACAGGGGGACCTGGAGGCTCTGGAAAGGTGGTCTAGAAAGTGGAAGCTGAGGTTCAATGCAGGGAAATGCAAGGTACTGCACCTGGGAGCCAGAAACCCAGGCCAAGTATACACCCTGGGGGGGAAATGCTACAAGTCTCGATGGCAGAGAGGGACCTAGGAGTGGTGGTGGATGTCAAGATGAACAACTCGGAGACTTGTAGGAGGGCAGCAGCAAAGGCCAACAGGATGCTTGGATGCATCACTAGAGGGCTCACCTCCAGAAGGAGGGAAGTGATACTACCACTGTTTAACTGCTTGGTGAGGCCGTATCTCGAGTACTGCGTGCAGTTTTGGAGGCCACATTTAAAGAGGGACACTGAACTCCTGGAGAGGGTCCAGAGGAGGGCAACCAAAATGATTTGGGGCTTGGGGGATAGGACCTATGGGGAGAGGCTCAAAGAGCTAAATATATACACATTGGAAGAGAGAAGGGACCGGGGGGACATGATAGAGGTCTTCAGGCACATGAAGGGATAAATAAGAGAGGAGCCGCTAGGTGCTCCAAGGAAGGGGGCAACTAGAGGGCATGGGTGGAAGCTGGAGGGGGAGATCTGGGAGAAAGGAGGAGGTGCTACTCACTGAGAGGGTGGTGGAGCCATGGAATGTGCTGCCCAGGGGGCTGGTGGAGGCAGAAATGGTGAAGGGATTCAAGAGGGGGTGGGACAGGTTCAGGGGAAGGGTTCTGGAAACAAAAACCAGTGCAGCGAGAATATCTGGGACTGAGAAGGGAGAAGCCAGAGAGGGAGAGGGGGCAGCAAGGTCAGCTCCCAGGATGGGGGCTGACCAAACGAGCAGACACAAAAGACCGTTAGGTCTATTCTGCTGGCATTTTAGTAAGGAAAAAGAAGTTATATAATAAGACCAAAAAATACACCACTAGCACTAATAAGATTGCTTTTACAAAAGCAGTTAAGGACGTGAAGAAAACAATTAAGAAAGCAAAAAAAGAAATAGAAATCAAATTGGCAGCCACTATAACAGATAATAAGAAAAGTTTTTATAATTACATAGGGTCATTAAGAAATAAGAAGGGCAACTCTGTAGGTCCCATAACAACAGAACAGGGAACCATAAGCATAGAAACTGAAATGGCTTCAGCTTTCAATAGTTACCTTCTTAGTGTGCACAACGAAAAAGCTATCTTATCTAATGGTCTTCCATTTATACAAATGGATTGTCCAATTATTTGGCCAGATGATATTATACAAACTGTTACATCATTAAATAATAACAGCTCTGCAGGTCCAGATGGCCTGACACCAACACTTTTGAAATAAATAATCTATGAGCTGGCAGGCCCCATTTCTGTTTTTTTAACTCATCATTGAAACGAGGGAAATCACTAAACATATGGAATAAAGCAATTGTGACCCCTATTCACAAGGGAGATAAAAAGCAAGATATTAAAAATTACAGGCCTGTTAGCCTTACATCAGTATTAGGCACAACTTTTAAAACAATATTACAGAAACATATTATACAACATTTAACCAACATAGGTTATTGTGATACAACTCAACATGGTTTTGTATCAGGCAGATCTTGTTTAACCAATCAATTGTCCTTTTTTGAACCGGTTAGTGCTGCCTTAGATAGAGGAATGCCAGTGGATGTGGTCTTCCTAGATTTTTCAAAGGCTTTTGATTTAGTTTCCACTAAGATACGAATCCAAGAACTAATGAGACTAAATTTCTATCCTAATATTATAAGTTGGATCAACTCATGGCTGAGTAATAGATCTCAGTGTGTGTCAATACGAGGGTTTTATGTCTCCTTGGGGGGACATGTCCAGCGGAGAACCACAAAGCTCAGTCTTGGGTCCTACTTTGTTTAATATATTATCATCCTCTATGCAAGTGCCAGCAGGAACTTGGTCCTGCAAGTAAGCAGATGACTGCAAAGTGGGTGGTATCGTCCATAATGTAACAACAAAAGCCTTTCAAGATAGTTTGCATTATTTGACTCGTTGGGCACGTGAACATAATTTAGTTTTTAATGAACAAAAATGTAAAGTTATGCACCTTGGAACACAGAACTTAAAATTTCAATATAGTATTAATAATGTTGAGCTTGAAGTATGTACCGATGAAAAGGATTTGGGTGTCTGAATATCTGACAACCTAAAATTTGACTTCCACACTGACAAAATTGTCAGGAGATGCAATCAAATTATACATTGCATCCTGAGATCGATAAAAAGTAGGGATTCCATGGTTATTTTCTCATTGTATACAGCCTTTATACGTCCAAATATGGAGTACTGTCTTCCTTTTAGTGCTCCCTATTCCGTGAAAGGAAAAAATAGAATAGAAAGCGTACAAAGGAAAGCCACTAAACAAATATTAGAGGTAAAAGGTTTACAATATCGTGATAGATTACAGTATTTACAATTATACTCAATGGATTACAGACGTCTAAGGGGAGAGTTATGTTTGATTTTTAGGGCCTATAACAACCCAGAATTATTTGAGCTCATTGGTCTAAATAAAAATACATTTCATCATAAGAATACGAGGTCACATAATTTAAGACTCATAGGAGAAATGAATAATACTGTTAAAAGGAGTCAATGGTTTACCCAGAGAGTTGTTAATGCTTGGAATATATTGCCAAGATATGTGGTTGAGAGTGGAAGTATGTCAGTTTTAAAAAAAAGTTTAGACATCTTTATGGGTGAAAAAAAATTCTTACGATCCACCACTGTATGGTGGCAAGTTCATTTATGGACTTCGGTCTTCTGAACTTGATACTAAAACTATGAAACTATGAAACTACTACCTCCCAATGCTCAGTACACCATTCATGGAGAGGTTCACATTAGAAAAGATGTAAAGAACAAAATATTAATGTTGGATGCACCAGGCGATGCAAAGTTGCCAGAAGGATTATTGGTTAAGCCCAGCATTTTGCCTGCCCGTGCACATGCCTATGCACGATGAGTGATGGTCCAGATTCACAATGTGTCAGATCGGGAGATCCAGGTGAACAGAGGGTGCACCCTAGCTACAGTACACTGTGCAAACACTGCAGTATTACCCTGTAACAAGTGCTCCGGCGAGAAGGAGAGAGTGACCCCGGACTTATTTGACTTTGGTGATTCCCCGTTGCCAGCTGAATGGAAAGCTAGAATTAGCAAGAAACTCGCCCAGAGAGGCTAAGTGTTTTTGTTAAAAGAATGGGACGTCGGGTGTGTCCAGGGTGCAGAGCATCACATGTGCCTGCATGATGACTGGACATTTTGAGAGAGATCCCGACACCTCGCCCCAGCAAACTTACACGATGTTAGGAGACACTTGCAGGAAATGCCTGCTGCTGGTGCCATACAAGAATAAAGGAGCCCATATGCCTCTCCCATTGTGGTTGTGCATAAAAAGAATTGGTCTGTGAGGATGAGTGTTGATTATCGAACCCTGAACCGGTGGACCATCCCAGATCAGTACACCATGCCCCGTATACAAGATGCCCTGGATTGCTTGAATGGGCGCACATGGTTCTCAGTATTGGATCTTCACAGTGGACATTACCAGATTCCGATGGCCCCGGAGGACCATGAGAAAACAGTCTTCATCTGTCCTTTGGGGTTCTACAAATTTCTGAGAATGCCACAGAGGATTTCGGGTGCTCTGGCCACCTTTCAGCGAATGATGGAACATGCGGAGGGAGATATGAACTTGCTGGAATGTCTAGTGTACCTAGATGATGTCATTGTGTCCGGACGCACATTACAGGAACATGAGACCCGACTGTTTAAAGTGCTGGACTGATTGGAAGATTTCAGCCTCAAGCTGTCCATCGACAAGTGCCAGTTTTTTCAAACCTCAGTGAAGTATGTGGGGCACATGGTATCTGCAGAAGGGATAGAGACCGATCACAGTAAGGTTGAGTCACTGACTACTTGGCCCCAGCCTCATAACAGAAAGAACTACTAGCGTTTCTGAGGTTCTGTGGCTACTACAGAGTTCATAAAAGACTATTCAAAGGTGATTAGCACTCCTGAATCTTACCCAGGGTTACCCTCTACCAACCGTAAATGCAAGAAAGGGGCTGTTAAAGAACCAGAGAAAGTGTACTTCTGCACAGGTGAACCTTTTGGGCCCCGCTGGACACCCAAATGTGCAGCAGCCTTCCATGAATTCATATACCAGCTCACCCATGCCCGCATCCTCGCCTATGCTGACCCTACCAAGCCCTATGTGCTGCATACAGACGCCAGTCTGCAGGGCCTAGGAGCTGTGCTGTATCAAGACCATGTGGATGGTTTGAGACCAGTAGCTTTCGCCAGCAGGAGTTTGACCCCATTGGAGCGAAACTATCCTGTGCACAAGCTGGAGTTCTTTGCCCTAAAATGGGCCATCATTGATCAGTTTCATGAGTACCTCTATGGGGCAAAGATATTAGTGAAGACCGACAATAACCCATTGACCTATGTACAGACTTCATCTAAGTTAGATGCCACTGGGCACCAGTGGCTGTCTGCCTTATCAACCTATGATTATGCTGTCGAAAACAGACCGGGACTGAACCATATTGATGCTGATGCCCTGTCACGAAGGCTCACTTCCAGGAGTGCATGGGTCAGGCTGTCTGAGCCTGACATCTGAGCATTGTGTCAAAAGTCTGACAGAGATGAACAGATGTCTGCGGACACAGTGGACTGTCTAGTAGATTGTTTGGGCCCTCCTGATACCTGCATACCGGCTGCCTATTGCCATTTCTCTGCTCTAGATATTAGTGCACTACCTCAACTTGACGATGACAGTATTCAGTGGGCTCAATCCCAAGATCCTATGATTCAACCCGCACTTGATGCCTTGCGTGTGGGGAAAGATGTGTCTAAGTTGCGTTCCCCTGACTTGTGAACTGCCCTATTGTTTAAAGAAGGCCCCAGGTTGAAGTTACTCAAACAGTCGTTATACAGAGAGACAGTGGATCATAGTGGTCAAGTAGACAAGCAACAATTGGCCCTGCCCACGGCCTTTAAACACTTGGTACTGAGGTCCCTCCACAATCACATGAGGCACCTCGGTATTGACAGGACTCTCGACCTGGTACGATCGTGATTCTACTGGCCCAAGATGGGAGCTGATGTTGAGCACCATGTAAAGACCTGTAGTCATTGCCTCCAAAGACAAGCCCTGTCTCAGAGGGCTGTCCTCCTTGTCAATATCACTACCAGTGCCCCCATGGAACTGGTCTGCATAACTTTTTTGTGTTTAGAACATGGTCAATGGAATATTGGCAATGTGTTAGTGGTTACGGATCATTTCACACAGTATGCAAAAGCTTTTCCGACTAAAGATCAAAAAGCCTCTACCGTGGCCAAGGTGCTAGTGGAAAAATTCTTCGTCCACTATGGTGCCCCCCAGCGGATCCACTCTGACCAAGGCAGAGACTTTGAAAGTAGGCTAATCAAAGAAATGCTCTCTCTATGGAGGGTGCAGAAGTCAAAAACCACCCCCTATCACCCGCAAGGGGACCCTCAACCAGAACATTTTAACAGCACCCTTCTAGACATGCTGGGCACCCTCCATCCAAAAGACAAGCAGAGGTGGAGCCAGCAGATTAGCACCTTGGTACACGCATACAATTGTACCAAAAATGACGCTACTGGGTCCTCCCCCTACTGTCTCATGTTTGGGAGGGAGGCCCGCCTGCCGGTTGATGTCTGCTTTGGGGTCTCCCCAGACAGAGTCCGAGACAAAAACTACCTGCAGTATGTACAGAAACTGAAAGCTCAATTGAACCATGCATATCAACTGTCCCAGACAATGGTCACGAAAAGAAAGCTCGCCAACGAAGAGAGGCACGATAAGAAAGTAAAGGCTCAAGAGCTATGCCCGAAGACCGTGTGTTATTACACAATTTGGGACTACATGGCAAGCACAAAATTGCTGATAGGTGGCAACATCTTCCTCATGTAGTAGTTGGAAAGTTGGATGATCTACCAGTGTACAAGGTACGCCCAGAGAATAACTCCAAAGCTGTCAGGACCATGCACCGTAACCACTTGCTGCCTATTGGCCAAATTATCATTGAGGCTGAACCACCAGAAATTGATTCCCCTGGGCCGGTGATTCATGCTGCTGCAAGGAGGAGACAGAGTTCATTTGCTTCGGCTGTTAAAGATTCGGAGCCCTCTCCCCCCCGGCTGGCCTCGAATGATAGTGACTGTCAATCCACCTCTGGTGAAAGTGATTGTGACAATGCCTATTACCCCTCCTGTGAACTGAGTCAGCTGTTTCGAGGTAACCCTATGACAAACTGTGAAGATGAAGCTGGGCCTTCAGGACTGCATAACCCCCCAGATTCTTCTTTGGATCCAGTAGCCCCTGAAAGTGAGGTGCAAAGCATCACATCTGAGGTTACGAACTCTGTGTTTTGTGGAACTGTGTGAATTGCCCGAAGAAGGGGCTGATAGTCTGAGTCTCCCTGGTGACACACCAGAGCCTGAAGAACAATGTGAGAGTGTTGACAGCCCCCCTTCAGTGCCGCAAAGCCTAATTGTGCCAGAACCTCTCAAAATGAGCAACCTGGGCCTTTGTCAGAAAATAATAATGAGCAAAGTGTTGTGGGAACAGAGCATACAGAACAAGGAGCTGACAGTGCTCCCGGTTTGGACATTCACATCCATGCAGAGGCACCCCTCACGAATGACAAAAGCTCCAAAGTTAGTGCTGAAATTACAAATATTGTGGCTGTTCCCCCCAGAAAGACTGGCCAAACTGTTAAGCCAGTATTGCGCTTCAGTTATGATTCTCCTGGGAGGGAGGCCAGTGGATTTGCCTCTCAATGTGGTTCACAAAGGTGTTTATATTTCTCAGGGCTCAGTACCCAAACTGAGCTTAATGGCCAATTCCAGGTTAGCTGTTCTTCCTTCAGAACATGGTGTCCCTGTCCCATCAAGACCCAAGTTAGCTGATAGGGAAGGGCCCCCTCTTACACTGTTTAATGTACAAGAAGTTATTACATGAATTAGTATAGTGATGTTCAAACTATGTTAATCATAGTGAAATCAGTATTACCTGTATGAAACATGCATAAGTATTGTCAGTATGGATATAGTATTGTGAAGTATTTTGAAATGTATAGTAATGTGACAAGTTTATGTTAACTGATGTATCAGATAGTATTTGCATAGCAGGCTAATGTCATATATGTCTCATTTATACTGCATTTTCAATAGTGTGATGGTACAGACTTGACACGAATGCCAAGTTTTCATCAGGCAGAGAAGGGCGCAACCCCCCTACAAATGGGGGTTCCCGAAAAGTCTTCCTTGAGCTTGCCTAAATGCTCACTGCCAGGCTGGTGTCCTGTGTTTTAGCAGTTTAAATGTATTGCCAGAAAGTGCCTATATAGCCTCTTTGTACTGTCTCTTTAAGAGCTGTTAGGGTTGCAGTCATAATTAATCTGGGAGGGGGCTGAGTGTTTCTATGCTCGAGTCCCACCCGGGCTGCCAACTAATTGCGCCGTTCTGCCATCACTGTTAGCACATAGGGAGCTCCACAGAAGATGTACTTGTTTGCTGATCATTTATTAGAATAGTAATAATATTGCAGTTTGCCTAACCTGCCTTCTTTGCAGCATGGATATTTCTGTTTATCTCCACCATCTTGGTCCTGGACTGCTGAAATGGGCCAATCAATACCTTTGGGGGCTCTAATATGGAACCTGTCCCCAGGGGCTTTGTGGGAGCACAATTCTGTAGGAATTGTAGTTTAGGGTTTTTTGCGCCTAAATGAACCTGGAGGGGGAGCCCTTGTTGTGACTGACAGAGGAATCAGCCAACCAAACCTTTTGGATCTTGGGGAAAGTCCCAGACTGCTTGCAGTTTCAGTTCAGTTTGAGTTGGGAAGTGAAAGAAGTAACAGCTCGAAATAGGCGAGCAGTAATCCTGCATAGATTTGTATGGGAGAACTGTGAAAGGGCCGAGTTTTGGCCTGCCTGCCTGTCTGCCTGCTGTCCCTGAGAGGGAAACTGAAGTTTATTCGGACTGAATCCAAATTGGGAGGACGACTGAAGCCACAGAACTGTGACCAGGCTTTAACCTGAAGAAGACCGAAGATTTGCTGAATGCGATCGGCCTGTCAGGATTTCCAGCCACCTTTGAACTCCCGGTTTGTGCAGAGACTCTGTAATTGCGACTGGATAGCAATCTGCCTGGTACAGTAGAATTTCTTACATGTAAATATGCTGTGTGCTGTTAGTGGGTTGTGATTTGGTTCCCCACTGTGTGCTGAACTGTGTTCTGCTTGCTGGAGGCTGCATCCAGCTCCAACGGACCGTTTGCATCTCCATTTGGCCTGGGCCTTGCCACACTGGCCCAGCCAGACTACCCGCTACTCAGAGAAAGCCATCGATGAGAGACTTGCCTGGGGATCAGCCCCCTGCTCAACACCTTGATCAGGAACGATGCCTCAGTGATTCATGTGGGCCCTGCTTCTCCTGGCACTCCAGCTCAACAACCTGCAGTCTCAGTCTCATCCTGCCTGTGTCCTGTATTGGGTATCATGAGTAAACATCAGGGTAGCTCCCTGCAACAACAGCTAAATCTAAAATGTTGTCATCTGATTGCTTTGTTGTCTTTTCCTTCTCAAACTGAGCCCTCCGGCTCCGGATTACAAATAGTGCATGTTGCTCTCTTCCTTCACAGGGCCCCAACCAGCTGCGACGCCGGCCTACCCTTGGCAACGGTCCTGGCTAGCCCACCTTTTTCTTACCTGGGTACCCAGAGTGTGTGACTGTGTAGGGACTCTGAAGTGCATGCATAACTGTCTGATTGATTTAGGCTTTAAGCCAATCAACCTGATTACGCCCCTCCCTTGTTCAAGTCCCCTGAATAAATCTGATTTAACTCTTTTTGCATTTAACCTGACTGTGGTTACAGTTTGTGCCACGAGTACTGTACTGTTGCTATTTGCTGTGCATAACCTTGTTTTACAGGGGGTCCCCAGGGTTGAGCTAGAGGAAGCAGCTCTGGTGGTAAGTGCAAACAGTGTGGGTAATTGCCTGGTGAATAAGGGTCATTGTGAAAGTGATTATTGTATATTGTTCAGGCCACTTGAAGGGAAAGAGGGGGGTTACAGTGTCCCGGAGAGCTGTGCCCAGGTTAGCTTGACCACTAACAACCCTGACCTCCGGGTGGAGGCACCCGTTCAGTACCCAGGCCCCTTAACCTGCTACTAGCCAAGCAGGCGGGGTAGTAGCCCTTGGGATAGAGCCACTTAGGGGTTACATTAGCATTGGGAAGCAGTACTACAACATCACCTCAAATTCAAAAGAGTGCTCCAAAACACCACTACAGAAGCAGACAATGAGGAGGATGGCATTTGGGGCCCGCTACAGGACATTGAAATTCCACAAGGAGAAAATACATGCTCAGTAGTAGGCATGGTAGATGCATATCTGTGTGAGCCTAACATTAGTAGTAAGGATGACCCTTTCGCTTACCGGCAAGAAGAAAAATCATGCTGGTCAAAACTGACTGCCCAGGCTTGTAAGTTTATTGGATATCCACCCTCCAGTGTCTGTTCCGAGTGTTTATTTAGCTCTGCTGGGGATGTTGTGACTGATAAATGAACAAGATTAACACCAGACAATTTGGAGAAACTAATGCTATTGCAGGTTAACTTGCCAAACTTTGACTACATATGTGATGCTGATCTTGAAGAAGATGACACTGACAGCAGTACCTGTGCTGCAGCAGTGGACAAATCAGCTTTCAATTTTGAGACTCGCTGGACTGCTTAAAAGTAGAGATCTGGGACTTGCCTGCCTTTTGACTGCATCATCATTATCATGGGGTGGGTGGGAGATGTAGCCAGTACATCACGTTCATGTCCTCACGTACTGGTAGCAACTGTGGCAGACAAGTCCCTGTTCTCACACACACAGTCGCTTTGTCATTCTAAGGAGATCATTTACCTAAATGCACACAATTAAATAACCACATTGATAAATGCTGCTAGCTCTGGGTTTTTTTTTCCCCTCTGGCAGTAATGGTAGTACTACTACAAAGTACAATTATTTAAACACACTATTATCTCCTTCTAAAAAATCAGACTCAGGAGGAGGCCATTTATTTACAAACTAGAGATCTGGTCTGGGACTTTCTTGTCATCACAGTCACTTTCTCATTCTGTTCTAAGCAGTAATTTTTGGTAAATGTGCCTTAACTTTTTTTTTCTTTCCAACTTCTTTATCCGTGGCAGTGCATTGCAACTGTCCTCTGCCACCCTTACTTGTCTTGGGGTCTTTCGGGATATTCCATGCACTATGCACGTTCCGGTTTAACTCCCGAGCAGGCCCGGAGGCTTCATCGTGTGGTGACCCCCGATTTTTCCACCTGTGTTTTCTCCACCCTTGGTTCTACCTGGGGCACTGGAAATAGCGTTGCATGTGCATGGAGGTACATAAGCACGCCACAGCTCCAGACCAGCCCCATCTACCCTCCCCATGGTCTAGAACTGAGCTTCTCGGAGGCGGCACTGTGACCCAGCCTCCACTGGGTGGCAGCCAAGCACCGAGAGGCCTTCTTACACCCTCCTGAGGAGGAGAACTGCCTGCTGGCAGCCTACTCAATGTCCCCCCCCCCCCGCCTACCCCAGTGACCCAGGCTCATTCCCAAACCCGGGTCGCAGACGTGGCGCGAGGTGTGGCATCCAGCGCCTCAACCCTCTGCACTGTCAGGCCGGCAGCAAATGTGCCTTAACCATATTGATTTTAGTGCTGGTAAGCTACTTCTGGTTTTCCCCCGATTGTAGTAGGCAGGGGTAGTAGCAGACTGCAGTCTTGAAGTGGTAGCTGGCTGACTGGCTCTCTCTGACTGGCTGCCCTCTGCTTTGGCTTGGTGCTGGTTTTGTGTCCCTGGCTTCTTCTTCATCACTTAACTGTCTAAAATACATCTGGTGCCTGCCTGTACCTGTTGAGAAATAGAAATCACTACTGTTAATAATATAACTTATACACAGTATTAGTATCACTTTCTTAAATTTCAGAAACAGAAGACTGATTAGAGAGCATTCTCTATACTAAACAGTGGTTTCATTTTTTTTTTCTACATATATGTTGATTAAAAGCAGTTTTAAATGATTTTTTAACAAACGGTTAGCATAAAACAATAAAGGTCATAAAAGGTTCCGATAAGGATCCGAACCTTTTTTTACTTATCAGAACCTTTTGGAACCTCAGAACCTTTTGAGGTTCTCCCATCCCTATTTAAAACATCAGTGGCCACCCTCCAAACTAAAGTTGGTCAGTTAGATACTAGAGTAACCGAGCTGGAGGGTATGGTGGCCCAGCATAAGGAACACATCCTGCAATTACAGGCTTCCTTCTTAAAACTAGCAACCACATAACTGGAACTGAGTGTCCGACAGGAAGACACAGAGAATATGCATCATCGAAACAATATTCACCTGTACAGCATGTCAGAGAACTCTGAGGGCGCCAAGATGGAAGATTTCATTGACAGTACATACATGGCCCTGGAATTAGCCTTGGATTATCAGCTGGATATAGAGAGGGCACACCAGGCTTTGGGCCCTAAGCTGAGGGAACCCAATACTCACCCTCGCTCCATTATCATTAAATTTCTGAAATATGCCACAAAGGAATGCATCTTAAAATGGGCATGGTCCAAAAGAAAAATTATGTATGGCACAGACCAAGTTTATTTTGATAATGATTACACACCCCTGACTATGCAAAGAAGGAAAGAGTACATTCCTTTGCTCCCTGCACTCTGCCAACATAAACTTAAATTCCGCACTCCCTATCTGGCTCGATTAGTAGTGCAGTACCCTGAAGGCCAGTGGAGCTACAACTCTGCAGAGGAGGTGGCTCAAGATCTTTGCACGTGGGGCATTGTGTGCTCTACTCCTCCATCACAATCCCGAATGACACTGAGAATGAGAGAAGGAGGACTTACTTCCACAGATCCAGAGGTCCGACGACAGACTCAGGAAACTGTTGCCCAAATCATTCAGCAGATGCAGCAAACTTGAACTCTCATCTGTGGATATTCTGTAATCTGGTGAGTGTCAGGGGGTAGGGTTGATGTGAGGGGTATGAGGGGCTGCTAGGGCGAGATGTGCCTCACACCTACTAATGTAAATTAGACATTCATATCTACCTGTTTGGTGGCACTGGACTGTTTTGGGCTGGCTGCATGATCCTTTCTCCTGACTGTAAATTGGGCATACCTCAAATATATTACTGGCCCCTGCTTATTACATTGAAGGGAAGGAGAAAGTGATAGCCGGTAACTTGCTTCACAGAGTCTAATCGACTTAGCTTTCTCTCACTTTGCCACTTGTTGGATTTTCCAGACCTCACTTACCATGCAGCAATCATGGTTTTCGGAGGCTGAGCTGAAGGCATTCCTCACAGCAGGCTTTACCAGCTACCATTTGGGGGGGTGGGGGAGTGGTCAGCCAAAATGGAGGTGGATGAGTGTTACCTGTTTGTAAATAAAATACAATGTACCTTGCCACCCACAGATGTACATATTGGGTTGGGGAGGTGCACTCCCTCTGGTATATGGCTCCACCCAGTTCCCTTTTTCCCATCCTTGAATGGTCTGGAACTTGAGGAGATGGCATTTGAACTCATCTCTTTTCTTCTCCTACTATTATTTGTAGGACTTCTGCTCCTGGGAACAGATCGCATATTTTACAAACTGCACCAGACCCTGGAAGGGCCTATCCTGGGTCATAAAGCCTGCTATGTGAATTACATGGGGCAGAGCCCTGAGGATTTGTACGAGAACCAATACTGCTGTCACTACAACAGTAACTCCACCATTTTGTGTTTGGAGTTTCAGGCTCAGGGGTGAAAAATAAAACTAGCCTAGTGGCTATAAGTGAGCTTTTTGGTTATAGGGCTGGCAGACAGTGATATGCTGGCTATCTGGGGCGATGACAGGAAGACAGTTTAAGTGGCCTAGTCTTCCATTGAGGGTGAACATAGCACCTCTTCATCTCTGACCCTCTTTTTTTCCCCTACACTCTTCTTCTTATGGGTAAGAGAGGATGGGGCAGCTGCAATTTTTTGTAACCTCCAGATGGGGGCACGCCGGTTGCTTATTCTTTATGTTTATATGACATTTGAGGAGCTCTAGTCCAGCTGGGGATATAGTTTATGCTTGAGATCCCACTTTCAGAAGGATGGGGGCTGAGGACCTCTCTCGCCTATGATATCACAGACAGCCAGGGACGTTGGGATGAATAGCCTTTTTTCCCTCTCTGGTCCCTTCTTTTGTTGTCCCCTCTTCTTTGTATTTTATTCCCTTAACTCCTCCTTTTTAGAGAAGGGACTACTCCCCTCCTAGGAGCCTGACCACTCCCAGTGGTGGACTATCCTCTGAGGTTCAGTACTGAGGAACTGCCCACAGGGGTATTGTTAACTTCACCTCACAAGTTGGGAGTCACACACTGTACTCCCACAATAGTGGGCTTTTGTTCTAGTTGGCCCAGTTTTTTAGGTCCAGAACACGGATCTTCCTTGGTGTATATAGTTCTGGCCCTAGAGGGTAGTTTTCTCCTCGGACTGTTATTGATCTTAATTTTGTTTCTCTTTTACATTTTCATGGATTCTCCATTTGCTGACAAGAACGACATGTCTGTTACCTACAGTATATTACTGCTTTAGGTCTTAAAATTCAGCCTGGATATACAAAACTGGGTGAGGATATAGGGGAGAGGAGAGCGAGGTATTGCTCTTGAACATTACCTCCAATAATATCGAGGGTTTTACTGGCGAGGGGTGGTGGTTATTTGAATAATAATAATTATGTTATCTAATTTTAAGTTAATCTCTCATAATGTTAATGGACAGTCTGGCCCGGTTAAGAGATATAAAACTTTAAAGGGTCTCAGAAAACTACATCCTGATATTTTACTACTCCAGGAGACCCATTTGAGTAACTTGGAACACCAAAAACTAGCAAAGTTTGGTTATGAACATGTTATTGTGTCAGAATATAAAAGGGGTAGAAGGCAGGGAGTAGCAATTTTATTTCTAAGTATTCTCCATTTCATGTGGAGCATAGCTATACTGACAGTGAGGGTCGGCTGGCCATGGCAAGGGGATCCCTGAACCAGCATCACTTCACCATTTTCATAGCCTCTGTATCCCATTAGGAAGCGACACATCTTCAATATAATAATTAATGGGCCAAATAATGACCCAAAAGAAAGGGGTAGTGATTATAGGGGGAGATTACAATTGCATGCTTAATCCTTCTCCGGACTTATCTAACCCTCGCCCCATCTCAGCCTATTCAGGGCATAAACATCTTAAGAGATTAATTAAGGAGATGGGACCGGTAGATACGTGACACCATCAACACTCTGCGACCCAGCAATTCACTTTCTGTTCAAACCCCCATAAACACTACACATGTTTAAATTATTTCTTCATGTCCAGGGAACATCTAGACTGGTTAAATACCACTGAAATACATAGTATTTCCTTATCAGACCATGCCCCTATTGGTCTGGAACTACACCTTCAAAGAGAAAGGAGAAATACGTACTGGAGATTCAACCCCTTCCTACTTAGAGATTTGGAGTTTAAGCAACTATTCCAGGAAGCTATCCCCAGAATTATAGCAGGAAATGCCACAGAGTTTACCTTACCACAACTCCTGTGGGATACCCTCAAGGTAGTATTATGAGGTGAAATTATAGCCTACATTACCTCAAAAAAAACAAAAAAAAAACAAAGAGAGCAGCACTTAAATGAGCTGCCGGAAAACTAAAATTCTTACAATTAGCCCATATGCAAGGGGATCACTCACTGCTACCCCTGATCCAGCAAACACAGAATAAAATAGAGGATATCCTTACTTATAAAATGGAGCAAGCATTCCTTTGGTTAAAACCAAAATATTATGAGGGAGGCTCTAGGGTGGCTAAGATCCTAGTATATAGATTAAGGAGGAAAGTAAAACAAGCCACTATACTAAAACTTAAAAATCAACGTACAGGTAGGAGCCTAGTACAACTCAAGAAATACTAGACACCCTCTGGATTTATTACTCTGAGCTACAGTATATCAAGAAGAGTCACAGCCCTCTGAGAACTCTATTAAGAATTTTCTAGAGGGGATAAAACTCCTTAGCCTTACAGAAACACATATCAATGCCTTAACGTGACCCATTTTGGTTGGGGAATTATTGGTGGTTAAAACTTTGAAAACTGGGAAAAGTCAAGGCCCTGATGAGTATGGGGCCAAGTTTTATAAAACCAATATGGCCTTATTGCAGAAGACCTTTCTGT
The DNA here is from genome assembly GCA_016271365.2 of Neoceratodus forsteri. Classification (NCBI taxonomy): domain Eukaryota; kingdom Metazoa; phylum Chordata; order Ceratodontiformes; family Ceratodontidae; genus Neoceratodus; species Neoceratodus forsteri. The sequence goes on from CM057449.1 coordinate 1,564,989,698, forward strand.
ATGTTTTGCAGTCTAGGTATGAGAGTGGGGTTTGTCCTATTTCATGTTAGCAGGCCTCAATTTCCACTATACTTAAGTCAAATAAACCGACTCACTTGTGCGAGTCATATCATAGAAACACAGAAGTTGAAGGCAGAAGAAGACTGCTATGTCCATCTTGTCTACCCGATTTCTGTCCTTAACTAGGACTATAAAATCTACACAAGTATCCTGGCTCATTGCCTTGATATGATCCTTCCGGAAATTATACATCCAGATCAGTCCGGTTTTGTTAGTCACCGAAAAACTATAGATAACATTAAAAGATTATACATTATAGATCATGCCTGTCAATCCCAAACTCCCTTGTTGATCTTAAATTTAGATGCCCCAAAAGCATTTGACAGTGTGTCCTGGTTCTTTTTATATGCTACCCTGTCCAAACTCGCATTCCCCAGATCATTTGTTACAAGCATACAAAGTATATACATGAATCCCCAGGCAACAGTAAAGGTAACTGTTCCCACTCAGCTAGATTATCTTTACACAGAGGGCTGTGACTGGGCTGCCTCTATCCCCATATCTGTTTGCATTGTATGCTGAGCATCTGGCACAATATCTACGGGATAACGCACAAATTAATAGCTATAACATCAATGGCTATACCCATAAAACAGCATATTAGGCAGATGACCTATTACTCTATATTACTAACTCAGACCAATCCCTCCCTGCCCTAAGCAAAAGTCCACATCTTATTGAATCAGTTTCTGGATATAAGATAAATACCCAGAAAACCAAACTGCTCCAAGTAGGATTCAACACAATCCCCAACTCAAACTTTGATTCCCATTTAAATGGGATAATTCCCAAATTAAATACCTGTGTATAAACCTGACCTCAGATCTTACACAACTTTACACTTGAAACTTCCATCCCTTAGTTTCGCAGCTGGCCGTAGATCTGAGTATGTGGACTCATTTACCCCTCCCCCTGGTACACTGAGAGCAATCCATACAGATGAATGTCTTACCTCGATTTCTGCATTTGTTTCAAAATGTTCCCATATTCCTGCTGGCAAAAGATATACAATAGTGGGATAACATGATAGCATACTTTCTTTGGCAGGGCAATAGACCCAGCGCGACATATTGGAAAATTACACCTACCAAAAGTAAAGGGAGGCTTGACCTTACCAAACCTCACCCTATATGCCACAGCTGCTCTTCCTCTTCACACCTGCCAGTGGTCTCATCCTCCTGAGGCAGCACCCTAGTGGGTCCAAATAGAAAGAAATATGGCACCAGTACCACTTGACGCTATGGTCTTGTTCCAGCCTTCCCAATTTGAATCTCTACAGGAGTACTCGTCCTTTATCGCAAACATAACTCGGGCTTGGAAATCATATATGCTGCTACCCATTGGTAAAGTGGAAGTTAAACAGGTGTTGGTCCCTGCTCTGGCTCCCCAATTTCTTCCAGCCAAGTGGGTTTACATGTTCCACACCTGGTTAAGAATGGGTTTGGTACATTGGTTATGTGTATACCCTCGAGGAAAGGAGGGAGAGGGGGGACATGATATAAATTTTCAAGTACTTCAAGGGAATCATTGGGGTCCAAGAGGGTAGCATCTTTCAGAAAAAGAGATGTTCAACAACAAGGGGGCACAATTTGAAGATGGGGAGTGGCTCAGAAGTAATGTGAGGATATATTTTTTCACATACAGGGTTGTGGATACATGGAATGGCCTTCCTTTGGAGGTAGTGGAGTCAAAAACAGTGGGGGTCTTCAAGAATGCATGGGACAGACATAAGGCAATTCTAGTAGGGGGTAGGAGGAAGTAGGCTGTTGGTTAGCTAGGATGTGCAGCTTATCCATTAGGTAGGGAAACTAGCAGACTAGGTGGGCCAAGCAGTCCTTATCTGTAGTCAAATTCTATGTTTATATGTTTCTATACCAATCAGTTTTATAATAATAGGGTATTTCTAGCCTATGAACAATTGATGACCAACTTCTCTTTAACCTGACAGAATTATTATAGGTATCTACAGATCCATCATTACCATGCGCAGACTCTGGAGCTCCAGGGGGACCAGAACCTGATCCTGCCAGTTTTTCCTTTTTAATACATGCGCAAACCTCCCTTGATCAGGCACATTTTGTCTCTAGGTGTTATCAAGCACTCTTAAATACACCAATTATCCTTATGGATACATTACAATCCAGATGGGAGGCAGAGATGCAACTGTCCTTTACCCCTGAACAATGGTCCAGGATTTGGCTTTGACAACACAAGGTTTGTTCATACATTTGGTGAAATTTTGTTGGAAGACAGACAGTCAATATTTCTGACCCACCCCACCCCAGATTACAGCTAAATTCTCTAGTTTCCACCCTCCTTGTTACTGGAGACAGTGCAGCTGTTCTCTAGCAATGCGTACACACATCTTTTGGTCCTGCCCTGTCTTCGCCACTTTTTGGGATTCAGTGAGTAAGGTGTTACAGGACTTAATATCTGAGCTGGGAGTCAGGACCCTTAATGCCTGAGAAGGTATTACTCCTGCACTTCCCACCACAACTGAAACAAAAGCACCTCATATGCCCATACCTGCTTCCTTCCATCCTTATGAGGATGGCTACTACTAAAAGTATGTTTTGTTTCCATGACTAGCCATGCGAGGATATCTACTGGTTTTGTATTAGTTAGTGCTTTGTACTTCACCACTGTCTTGTTTTTTTTTTTTTTTTTGTAAACTGTATATTGTACTCTTCCGGGTCGTGCTTGAAAATAGACAGGGTTTGTCTAATGAACCTACCTGGTCAACAAAAGCTAATAAATATACTTTGCTGGTATACTCTTGGCAGTAGCTACAAAAGCTGTCACTAAATTGTGGTTGCAGAGGGTTGCACCTCAGATTTCTTCCTAGGATGATATTATCTATCATATCATATGTCTGTTTGCAGATGACACCAAGATCTGCAACAGAGTAGATGATCCAGATGGGGTGGGCAGAATGAGAAGAGATCTGGATAAACTAGCAAAATGGTCAGAAGAGTGGCAACTGGGATTTAATGCAAAGAAGTGCAAGATCGTGCACATAGGGAAGAGAAACCCTGAAGCCACCTATAGGCTGGGAGGGAAGTTGCTGGCAGTCACAAGGAAGAAGAGACTTGGGCATCATCATCACTGATGACCTGAAATCATCAAGCAGACCTCTAAAGCAGTAGAGTAAGGCTAGGGGATGTTAGGGTGTATTAGTAGGGATATCACAAGTCGTAAGAGGAGGTAATAATCCCTCTTTACAAGACACTGGTTAGGCCCCATCTGGAGTACTGCGTGCAGTACTGGAGGCCACTTCCTCCAAGGACATTAACCAAATTGAGGCAGTCCAGAGAAGGGCAACCAAAATGGTGCAGGGACTGCATCAGAAGACATATGAGGACAGATTAACAGAGCTCAATATGTATACCCTTGAGCAAAGGAGGTAGAGAGGTGATATGATCGAAACATTCAAACACCTTAAGGGCATTAACAAGGTGAAAGAGTCTAACATGTTTAAATATAAGAAAAATAGCAGGACAAGAGGACGCAGCATGAGAATAGAGGGAGGCCACCAATTAAGAGGGAATGTGAGGAAATTCTTTTTCACAGAGTGGTGGATGCATAGAATGGCCTACCTCAGGAAGTGGTGGCTATGAATACAGTGCAGAGCTTCAAACAGGCATGGGGTAGGCATAAGGGAGCAATACAGACGAATATGGATAGATAGGTCATTGACAGTGTAAAGATGTGTGGCACATTCATTAGGTAGAAAAAATGTGCAGACTGGATGGTCCTTGTGGTCCTTATCCGCCGTCAACCTCTATTTCTCCTGTTTTTATGTTTCTAAATGGAGCATATGATGGTTCAGTTACTACATGCTATCCCTGTGCTGGAAAATAGATGGACAACGTGGTTATAGCATGTAACAGCCTATAGAGAGAACATTATTCCTTAGGGGAGGTAGCTGTTCTACTGGGAGGAGTGGATTATATCAATCTGTTTTCAGAATGGCTGGGCCAAGCAGTTCCTCAGAGTTTGTGTTATTGCAGTTTGGGGCAAGTTAGAATGGGCATTCACCCCTCAGCAAGAACTTAAATATGGTACATCCTGATTCCCTTCCTCAGGTACTCCTTCTGCGATATTTACTTGGCCTACGACCAACCTTTTAAAATGATTAAATATGGACATGCTTGTAGTTACCTGATATGATGCAGTATTGAAATGTAATGGCATAATGGTTGTACACTGAAAAAAAAAAACTAATAAAAGAAGAAACTCATAACATTTTGTAAGAGTGGTAGAACCGGTCCTGGCTAAAATTCCATTCTCCTTCCTACAATCTGACCCAACTCACATGGCGTCTTCAGTTTGACACCCGCACCACTAGGTGGTGCTGTAGCAGTGCACTCCTAGGCTTTGCGTTTTGAAGTTCTTCAGATTCTGCATGTCAGGCCAGTCGTCTGACCCCCACAAGCTCCCGTAGTCAGCGCTTGTACTCAAAACATCCTTGTAATACTCCAGCCTGCGATGTTCTGTCATGCTGCGGAAAAACGATGGGGGCTCGTGTAACACGTGTGATCAGCAAGTTTAACCTTGAGAACCGGGCGCATCGGGAGATCGCCAAGCAAAAACCCATCGTCGCCCCCCGACACACCGCCAACGAAGGCAGGAGATCAGAGCAGGGGGCAGAATGTGAGTACAGTAGGTCACTGCAATCTTCAGGTGTGTAGAGCCGAGACAGAGGAGCGGTGACGCCGAGTCCACAGCTGTGGGTAGGTTGTGTAACTAGCCCTCATAGTCAGGGACCTCTGTGTCCCATGCAGAATGCCCTGGGACGGATGCCTTTCAGTTGATTACTCACAGCAGCCGACTTCCCTACATAGGAAGCTACCGTGTCCCACGCTTACTGCATAGAGGGTATGTTAGCAGAAATGCATATTGTGAGTAGACTGGCCACCGTTTAAGGACTATCCCATGGTTAATGCTAGGCTGCCAGCATTTGTGTTTTTTTTTGTTGTTGTTTTTTTTTTTTTGGGGGGTTTACCAGGAGATATACAATAAACTGAAAGCTTTTACATGTGCGACCTGGTTTTTGCTGCTGTGGCTGTTATTTTGCTATACAACATGCAGGCTACTGATTGCCCTCCTCGCAAAGCAGTATAGCCTTGAGGTTAGAGGCCCAGGTTGTGAACCTGGAGACCCAGTAGACCAGGGTATGAGATTGAATCACACAGCTGCCCACACTTGCATGATGTGGATCCTTCAGCAAGTAACATAACCTCCCTGTACTCCTCCAGAGTAACACCTGAAAATGAGCTTATTTATTTATTGAAATGTTTCACTAGGAAGGCACACTGAACAACAAGTTGCTTGTCTCCCAGTGTGACCTGGGAGGGAGAGGAACAATGAGGAATTAACAATTACAGAGAACTGATACAATAAAGAGCATTTGATTCAGAATAATACATTCTTCGACAGTAATGAATAACAGACTTTAGGCTGTATCGTTTGAAAGGCTTTACAGTTCAATTTATACTAACAGTTAATGCATAGACGATTGTGTACAACAGTAGGAGGACACAGAATGCATGAGACAGAAACCTGTCCTATAGTGATGCAGCTGTACAATTTCAGTGTAACGATGTATACAGAGCTGCGCACAGAGAGATGGGTAGCAAGTGCTAGGTGCAGGCAAGGGCCGGAGTAGGCAGTTGCCCAAAATTGAGAAGTGAGAGAAGATGCTAAGAGAAGCTGTAAAGGGAAGTAAGGGTAGCTTGATGAGGGGGAGATGGGGAGAGGAGACTGCCTATATCAAATACTCCTCCATTGTGTAAAGGACCCTGCCAGGGGGCAAAATCTGAGAGCAGACAAGGACAGAGAAGTTTAGAAGGGGGTGAAGAAAGACTGCTGAGACAAAGGTAAACCTCCAGGGTGTAGAACACCATTCATGGGGGCTGGATCAGGCAGCAAATGGGAACAGTGAACATAAGAAAGCTGTCAGCTCAGTGTGCCATTCCTGACCCAAAAACATTCTAAAATAATAAGTTGCAACCCGGGTGCCGTGTACGAACGGGCTACTATCCCTGCTTTGTATACACAATCAAGGTTGGGCCTGGGCTGTATTCTGAATGGTCTGGGAGTTTGTTTCCAATGCTTTCACAAGAAGCGCGGTGCCACCACGCAGAGTAACATATAAAGTGGATCAGATAATTTTGTAGCAGTATAGCCCCCTGGGATGCTGCATCTACCCACCTCCCTCAGTCACCCCCACATATGGCATACCTGAAGCCAAAAACCACATTTTCAATTAACTTGTAATTATTGACTTAAGCTAATGTGCTCATGAGTCAGAATTTTTCTAAAACAATTAAACACCATTTATTTACAAGGGGAGGGTTAGCACAGAGGAAATGGAGTAGAGTTTCAACAACATTTTCATCTGTGCATTGGCAGTTTAGCAATTAGAATATTTACCAGAATCTGGCACTTTAAATATGAACATATTTAAGATGTGCACCCACCAGCCCTTGGATGGATATAGATTTTAACTGACTGACTAGCTGCAGCAGGTTGTTACTATTAAAGCAAATCCCCAACTGGTACCAGTCTAAACTCCTACGTCTCCTACCTGGGTACCCACTTTTAAAACAAAGCAAACAATTTCACCTTTTACTTTAAAATTTCTTTTAAGCATAAACATCAAGTTGGCAGCTTTATTGTAAAAATGTAGTTAAATCCAGCTGTTGGAGACATTTTCAACCACACTACCAGCGTGGCAGCTGTGGCTCTTTGTATACAGGACACAGTCTCTGGACTCGCACTGAGCATGCAGTCCCAGTGAGACTTGGGCACATTCGAATGGGCTGCTTGAGGACCCCGCCCTTGGCACTGACCGAACACACCATGTACTCGAACAGTCCCTTGATACTAGAAATTACTTTTCCTCACCATGCTGGTGCCGACGAACCAGAAGAACAAAATCTCACCGTACAGGTGCAGTCTCGATTCACTTTCCATTACTGGAAACTCCAGGCAGGATTCCCTTGTGCAAGCCTCCAAGTAGGCCTCTCTACCTCTTCAGACATCACAGGCATCTTGGGCCATTTCCTTTCCCTCCAGGGATTCCCAGCCGATGACCTTGACAGTGGTCAGCAATGACATCTTCGTTCTGGCAAAACTCCAGTCATTGGAAGGCAACACAGGTTCCTCCTGGGACTAGTGGCCGTGCAAGCCCCCAGGCAGGCCGTCTTCTTCACTGAAGAACCCTGAGGGACTTCCTTTCCCTCAGGAAAGCTCTCAGCAACTTTCTTGCCTGTGGACAGCAAATCACGATTTAAACTGAAACTTCTCGGGTGGCCTGGTGGTGCTGAGGATTAAGGCGCTAGATGCCTCACCTTGCACTAACAACCCGGGTTCAGGAACGAGCCCGGGTCGTCGGGGGTCGGTAGGGGCAGGTAGGGATTGAGTGCCCAGCCGATGGCTCTCCCTTCCCAGGGAGGGTGTAGGGATTGCGTCGCTCCTGAGCGACCTCTGGCGGCAGTCAGAGATAGCCAGAAACAAGGCGACAGTGCCGTATGGCACTTGGGGCGAAGCTCCGTGGACGCTGGCCATCATTGCACATCCGAGCTCTGCAGGGGGGACAGAAAAAGCGGAAAACCCCGTTGCCTGATAGGCGAAGGCAGGACCAGTGGTTGGTCCCCACGCCCACTGTCGGGCCTGCCAACTCTATCTCGGGTACTCCCTCCACTGTCTGGTCACTCAGATTTGAGAGAGAGCACCAGAGGAGTCGGCGATCCTGCCCTGGGGGGCTCAGAGCTGGGGGGTCTGGTGGCCAGGTGGAGTGGCGGGGAGACTGGCCTATGCCTGAGAGAGGAGTCTGGGGACTTCAGGTGGACGGGAACAGACCGACAGTGTCCTCACCAGAGAGGTAAGTTTGCCGGTGAAAGGGGCATAAAAAGAGTTAAAAAAATAAACTGAAACTTCTTCCAGTCATTGGAAGGCAACATAGGAGCATCTTGGGCTAGTGACCCCCAGGCAGGCCTTCTTCATTTTTCCACACATAGTCATGGAGCAAGGGGCAGGAGCCCCCATCCCATAGGACGGGCTCCAGCCGAACTGACTGAATTGTCTCTCTCCTCAGGGTTTTCAAGAGCCAAAGCAGCTCCTGATTGGCCAGAAAAATCTCTCAGGGGAACATGGCAGCCGCTGATTGACTGATGCAAACTGTCAGTCAGAAAAATGGTAGTCAGTGGGCTACTGCGAGCACAGCAGGTGTGAAGCAGCAGCAGTGTAAGCCCCCACCATAGTGGGAGGGGGGGGTGACAAAGTTAAAATGTAACCTTACAGAGAATGAGTGCTAGAAAGCAAAAGAAAGAGGAAAAAGAGCTGTGGTTCTCCTAAGATGTGGCTTAAAAGGTATGGGATAAAAGGATGATATTCAGAAGGTATAAGGAGACAGAGGAAGGAGGATAGGGAGATGTATCGGGGGGAAATGGGGAAACATGGAAAACAGTAAGGAGCACAAAGGCACAAATTGAAGCGAGAGTAGCCCAGGTGGTAACAAAAGGGGCGAGACATTTTTTTTTAGATATGTAAGTGCAGGGTTTTAAATAATTGATTAGCATTTTTTTTTCTTGGGACAGTGCTAACTGTACTGGAAGTATTTATATAGGTTTTCTAGAAGTGTTACGTTTGTTAAACACAGTGAGGCAAGTGCTATGCATTTTCACAGTGTTTTAGCACTTTTATGAGCAAAACGCTAATCAATTTTTGGAGTTAAATAAATCCCTGAAGTGAAAAGAGGAGTTAGGAGTGTAGCATCCTTGTCAGCGTTAACTTGTTTGATGATCACTGTATGTACTGTTGAATTATCTACTGTTGCAGCCCTGTAACCCTCTGCGATCAGTGCTTCACTGGAGCTGCCTTCTATTTACTGTTTGTTTATGCCTTGTACTACCAGTTGTGACGAGATACCTTTGTAAATGAGCTCTTAAGCTCAACGGTGTATTTCTGAATCGATAAATAAATAAGACGAGGTGTGGGATTGTAAGGTTAAAAAGGGAAGGGCTGGACTTTGCAGAGCGGGACCAAGAAAAGGCAGACATCCTGAACAAATACTTTTGTTCGGTGTTAACAGAGGAAGGAGAAGGGAAGGGCCACAAGAAAAGTGACATGAGATTTGGAGGCAGGGAGGTGGAGAGTAGTCCTTTTTTTGGAGGTAAGCGTCCTGAAGGGACTCACTAATCTGAAGGTGGACAAAGCAATCGGGTCTGGTGGAGAGCATCCAAGGGTATTCAGGGAGCTACTGACTGTGCCTCCGATGGTCCTTATTTAACAGTTCACTGGAAGCAGGTGTGGTTCCGGAGGTCTGGAGGAGGGCAGGTGTAGTCCAACTTCACAAAAGTGGTAGCATGGAGGAGGCTGGCAATTATAGGCCAGTCAACCTGACATACGTGGTGGGAAAGTTAATGGCATCACTGCTGAAAGAAAGGATTGTGAAATATCTTGAATACACTAGTTTACCAACACGAGGCAGCATGGGTTCATGGGGGGGGGGGGGTTACGGCAAACAACTTTGATAGATTTCTTTGACTGGGTGACCAAGGAATTATTACAGAAGGGTGATGCGGTGGGTGTGGCCTACCTAGACTTCAGTAAGGCTTTTGACACTATTTCACACAGGAGACTAGTAAGCAAGCTGGGTAGCTTGCCAAAGGTAGTAAACTGGGTAAGAAATTAGTTGGGGGATACGCGACAGATGATAGTGGTAAACAGAATTCAAGAAAGGGAGGGAGACCAGTGTGATGCATCAGGGATCTGTGTAGGGACCACTCTTTTACATTGCAGAGCAGCTGGAAGGGGGTTTGCTTCTTTGTGGGTGACGGTAAAATCTACAGCAGGGTGGAAAGGATGAGAGGAGACCTGAGAGAACTCGAGGAGTGGTCAAGAGTATGGCAGCTGTGTTTCAAATCAAAAAAGTGTAAAATAAGCTCTTGAGACACAGAAATCTAGGGGCAGAGTATAAAATGGTAGGAGTAGTATTGATGACTATCAAACAGGAAAGACGCCTGGGGTAATTACATCTGGGGCCCAATATTGGAAAATGAGCGGAGCGCAGAGGTTTGGGCTGCCCTTGCCCACGACCTCGAGGATGCTGTATTCAGTCGGATGGCACACTGGTACTATCTGACTGAATATAGGGGCACGTCAGCGCAGTGCAAAGTCAGCGTGGATATGGGAAGTGCAGGGAAACAGCACCTCCAGACCTGATGATGCTGGGAGCTCTCGACGAGATATTAATCCAGCACCATGCAAATGAGCCCATTGGGCATGTAAGGCACCAGGGAGCCATATACATGCCCATTATGGGCTCATTTGCATGGGAAGCAGCGCCAGGTTTGCACCTCTGCAAATGGCCCCACCCACACCCGTCCCCGCACAGACGTACCCATCTCTTGGTGTCCAGTGGCACCCCCCCATCCTCCGATTCCCCAGCCCCATTACAAATAAAGCAGTCCCTGGTGTCCAGTGCCCACCCCCATCTTCCAATCCCTGACCCCGTTAAAAATAAAGCTGTTTGTGGTGTCCACTCGTATCCTCCCACCCTCCGTTCTCCAGCCCCGGTAAAAATAAAACATTTCCTGGTGCCCTGGGGTATCCCCCTTTCTTTGATTACTGGCCCCGTAAGTTAGATAGTCCCTGGTATCTAGTGGTACCCTTCATCCTCAGATCGCTTGCCACTCTTTATGAAAAGAAGTCCCTGGCATCTAGCGGCCCCCTGCCCGCACCAGGTACACCACCCTGCCATCCATCCATACCATAATCGCCAGCACCATGGCATGCTCCCTTTACAGTATGCAGGACATGTGCTCCCTGACATCGCATATGGCGGCTGACTGAGATGATGAAAGGAGGCCTATGTTTGTCGCTGTGTGGGCTTCCTGTAGTGCTGTTGACTGTGGTAAGGGGCGGTGACAGAGTGGTGTACCTGATGTGGGCAGTGCGGGCGAGTGAGTTGCTATACGCCAGGGACTTCTTTTCATAAACAGTGGCAAGCAGTCGGGGTTGGGGGCGGATTTACTACTAGATACTAGGAATCTTTTATTTTTGCTGGGGATTGGAGAGTGGTTGGGTATCAGTGGACACCAGGGACTGCTTGTGCTTGTATGGGGCTGGGGTTTGGAGGGTGGAGGGGGATGCTACTAGACAGCAGGTGTGCCTCCCCCCGTCGCCAACATGGTTGGCTGCACTGGCTTTGCCACCCGCTAGGGTTGTTCAGAGTAAGTCTGGCTTTTTCTCAGTGGTATTTGCGCAAAGTAGCATGTGCTGACCCTGTTACATAGTGTAACTGTGCTGACTATAGTGCTGCGCCTTTATTCATGTCTCTGGCCCTCCCTTTGCCCACTGAAGTTATCATTCAATGCTCACGCTACTTAATTTAGTGCGTGCACGTTCCCCATTTGAATATTGTGCTCGGGCACAAACGTATGCCTCACTTTGCCCAGAGGGCAAACTTTTGAATGTCTGGCCCCTGGTGACCTAAATGTGGCCAGGCAGTGCAACAGGGCAGTTGGGAGAGCTAATAGGATGCTGGGGTGCATAGGGAGGGTTTTCACCAGCAGAAAGAGGGAGGTGGTGTTACCTCTGTATAGATCTGTGGTAAGGCCATACCTAGAGTACTGTGTCTAGTTCTGGAGACCACATCTACAGAAGGACATTGACAGTGGAGGCAGGTCAGAGGAGGGCAACTAAAATGGTGCATGGTCTTTATCAAAAGCTGTATCAAGAGAGACTAAAGGGCCTCAATATGTACACCTGGGGAGGGGGTAAGGTAGAGACATTTAAATACTTTCTTTCTGTGCCTTATTTATCCCCATAAGGTATTTTTCAGGAGAAAAGTTGCTCATGGACAAGGGGGCCATGCTACGAAGCTGGAGAGGAGTAGATTCAGGAGAAATGTGAGGAGATACTTTTTCATACAAAGAGTGGTGGATTCTTGAAACAGCCTTCCAGCTGAGTTGGTGGAGGCAAAAACAGTTCTGGGGTTCAAGAATGCATGGGACAAGCAGAAGGGAACCGTAGTGGAAAACAAGTGAGAGAGAGAGAGAGCTGTAGATAAAGTATGATCAGTGGTGATGCTGTAGCTAGGTAAAAATGTGCAGACTGGGGGGACCAAGCGGTCCATCCATCAAGTTCTGTTTCATACTTTGTCTGACTAGAAGAAGCTTCTTTCTGCTGCACCTGTGGTAGAGATGCCATGTCTACAATGCATGGTCAAATTCTTATTTTTTCATAATTTATAGCTAGATTGTGGGGCTCAAAAATGCCTCTGGTACTGGCTCCAAACCATTTTCTTTTTTTTTTTTGCTTGTGGAGCACTGAGAATGAATATCATTAGTCCAGACCAGTGAGGACTGGGGACCATCAGACTGTGCATGCTGATGTTTACTGTTTGTACCTCCCTTCCCCAGGTCCGGCAGTAGCAACCGAAAACAGATCTGTCTCATCTGTTTGCCTGCCTGGTAAACTACAAAAGTATTTCCCTTAGACAAAACTGAAAGGTTGGGGGCATAAGCAGCACAGGTGTTATTTGTATGGTTCTCTTCTGTGATCTTTGATTTTTCTCCCCATTTTTATGTTGTCTTGCGCACTCAACATCTTGAGGTAGTAATAGCACAGTGAGAGGTGTGTCAATGTTGGCAAATGCAGGGCATGCTTTAGTAGCTGTGTCCCTCATTCCCCAGTTAGCCAGCGTGCTAGTGCTGATGCAAGAATTATGTAAAGTGCCACCAACTTGAAAGAAATGTGCCACTGCAATCAGAGACAAGCTTGTCATGCAGCAGCATAAATGATGCACCTCCTGCATGTGCCTTTCCTGGTGAAACATTTCAATAAACATGGTGGCAGCACACAGTCCCCAAACAAAGCCGACATAGGGGGTGCAGTCCCCATGTCTGCATGTCTCCCCACATTGTGTGGCACAATGGGAGCCCACCCCAGTGTGCCGCTGCTCACACAAAGCCTACTGTGTTGGTATGTCCCTTCCCCACCCCACCCCCATTGTGTAGCACACTGGGAGCCAACCCAAGTCTGCCACCGCTCACACAAGCAGACCGTGGTCGGCACCGCTGATGTCCGGTTCCGTTGAGTGTTTTTACCTGAAAAAGAAAATGGTCCTCTTTGTCTGGTGCCCCCTCCCAACCCACACCCACCCTCTGTGCACCCCACCTCCCTCCAGCCCCCTCACCCCATACTTGTCTCCGGAGGTCTGGCGCTGCGATCGTCTGTGGAGCGGGAATACGTCTGGACTCTTCAAAGCCGAACTGCCAAATGAAGAAATGCCAGCAAACTGTATAATGGCGTCAATGGGAGGAGGTTCAACTTAGGTGGATATCTCAGCCATGTTTTTGAATTTTGGTTCCAAATTTTCAACATGGGGTTCTTGGGACCCCACCTCATGAACACATGCATTGTTATCTCTGTATTCGGTCCCGAAAGGTGATTTCGCTGGTGCAGAATCACCTTTCAGGACTGAATTAACGAGAAGACTATGTTGCAAATTTGGTGAAAAAATTCAAAAAAATGACTTACGAGCATACATTGCGGAGTTTCCACGCACGCTCGTAACTTCGACAATTTGTAATATTTTCACTCCAGATTTTCAACATTGACATTGTTTTCACACCACTTATGAACAGTACAGCTGTCATTTTTCACATCCTGCCTGAAATGTGTATTCGCACATCTGGTGCACAGTGGTGCAGGCGCTGCGGGAAATCAACTTTCAGGACAGATTAACAAAATCGCAGTGCCACTGTTCATGAGCGGAGGTCCCAAAATGCCTGTGTTGAAAGTTTGGTAGCAAAAAATCCCCAAAATTGCATCACAGGTGTGCATTACGCAGTTTTACACATGCTCGTGACTTCAGTGTTTCATATTTTCACTCCAGATTTTCAGCATTGCCATTATTTTTTTATACCACCTCATGAACAGTACAGCAGTCATTTTTCACATCCTGCCCGAAATGTGTTTTCGCATCTGTGGTGCCAAATGGCGCAGTTGCTGTACAAAATCACCTTTCGGCTGATGAACTGATAGTGCCACTGTTCATGAGATGGGTCTCAGAAAACCCATGTTGAAAATTTGGAGTGAAAATACCAACAAATGCCTGGAGCGTTAGGGTTTCCAACCGTAACACCCCACCCTGTAGAGACTGACTGGCGTCAGGGGTGTGACTTGGGATTGTCTGCTGTAATGCTCATGCCATTCCACCCCCACCCCCACCCTGCAGCCAGTGACAGGGATCGAGGTGTGCCGTAGACTCTTCTGCCCCAAAGTTCACCCCATTCTCCTATACTGCAGCCATCTCGGCATATTTCCTTATGGAATGAGGTAAGCATAAGGCCGGAAGACCCCAAGGCACACTGCAGCACTTGTCGGTGTCTGCAGGGTAGGGTGAGGTGAAATGGCGTGAGCGTTACGGCCGACGACCCAAAGGCACACCACAATGCCTGTCCGTCTCTGCAGGTTGGGGGTGGGGTTGGTGTCGGTTCAATACTTCCCTGCCATTCCTATTATGCATCTCTCTAACTTCTGCACTACCAGTGCCAATGCCAGCAAGACAACATCCGGCATTGACAAATGCTTGTTTTATTTGAGTCTGTTTCTTTTTCCTTCTCCATTTGTCCATATGGCTCTAGGTTACCTTTCTTTTACTGTGTGGCTGTGGGGTCCCCCAGATGCTGAATTTTAACAGTATGGGGGACCAGGGCTCTGCTTTAGACATGAGTGGGTGGGAGCATGGGGGTGTTGCAAAAGATTGGGGATTCAAACTGAAAGTATGGGCGCACCCCCATGCATAAATGGCTGCGGGGGAAGCCCTGAATAAACATATTTGACTTCCGACGCACTATTCATTTCTGTCTATCAGGAAAGATCGCGGTATACATACGTTTGTACAGCACTCTAATTGTTTCTAGCTGGTGTCAGGATGTAAAGTGATAAATCTATATCTGATTCAAGTAATAGTCATGTTAATTTTAGTGGGTTTGATATTTTACGCTTCACTTTCCCAGGATAACCCAACTGAGGTGCAGCATTTCGTTTGCAGTGGAGTCCTGCTTCTTCCCAATTTTATAGCTGGAAAGACTCGACCAGTATCATCCTTCTAGTTTTAAGTTGTTTATAATGACTAATTTGCACATGTTAAGTTATTTGCATTTTATGACTGTGTGGTGTGTTGTGTTCTATTTTGTTTTTCTTTGTTTTAATTCTGTGATGTAGTTTGTGCTCTAACCACTGGACTACACTGGCTCCCACTGAAGGAGACTGTAGCTGTTCACTTTTTTTTCCTTTTTCTTTTTTGAATGCATTGGAAACCATATTCATAGCACTGGTCCTTGGGGAAACTCACTTTGTTGGATAGGGCAGTACATTTTATAGGGCAAACGCGGATTATGTACAAGGATGTTGTAATACACAAGATTTCAGGGCCACATAGTTCTGTTCAGCCAGCACCTGACGGACGGGTGTCTGTGTCCCCAAACGGGGTGTGAGCTGTGATATCCTTATACGGTATCGCAGTTGGTCCAGTACAAAGGTGTCTCTCCAATGAATCTATTACTGCAGTAATTTAGTAGACTTGGCTAGTGGTAAATTTTTTTTTTTTTTTTTAATGTTGTTCCCTGTTATGACCCCCGGTTGAGATGCGGGAACTGAAATAAGTAGGAGTTGGGAGGTAATTTGTTCCTGCAGGAACATGCCTTAGAGCTAGGGGTCTCGAGTAAGGTCATTTTAAATTTGAAGAAGACACAAATGAAAGTGGTAGACTCCAGAGAAAAGGAAGACCGTCTGCAAAGGGACTTAAATGCGCTGGCGGAGTGGGGCAGCCAGTGGCAACTGAAGTGCAGTGAAGATGAATGTAAGGTCCCTAGGCCCACTGAGTTCTCGCCAGGGGTACATTTAATTAGTAAGCTAGCAGCAACTGACTATCAGAGAGATACGGGGGTCATCACTGATAGGAAATGGAGACTAGCAGCACTGTTCAATGGCATTGGGTAAGGAAAAGTGAAAACTGGTCTGTATTAAAAGGAATGTAACTGTGACAGTGGTAGGATTTTACCCCTTTATAGGGCACTGGGGAAGCCACACTGTGTACTGTGTGCAGTTCTGGTCACCTCAATACAAAAAGGGTATTGCAACAATGAAGAGAGTGTGCAGGAGAGAGCAGCTTAAATTATTCAAGGTAGTGGTGGAAATGAGGCGGAATCCTGGGGAACTCGGTTCTATAAGTGAAATGAAATGTATGAATCCATTTCAGGAGCAAATTGGGGAAACCGAGAAACGTAGTGTCGGCAGGAAAAGACCGTTGATCTGTCCAGATCAGTCTGCCCTGTTAACCCTATACTACCCTGGGACTTAATGACCTAATGTGTTGACTGGGTTTATGCCCTTGCTTTCCGGTCCCCCCCTTACCCTCTACCTTGCTACTTCCCCCACTGAGTAACTTTTAATCCTTCAACTCAAGTGGGAGAGTGCCTCAGAAAAGCACTAGCAAGCTGGCAAGAAGAAGGGGTTGAGGAACAATGGGGGAAAAATCAGAACAGCCATCACAGAGGAAACAAGCCTTTGTGTGACACAAATAAATCAAAACGAAGGAAAAAAAACACTGTAGTTCTCAAAAGAGGTGGCGAGGAAGGTTAGGGAGAGAAAGATAGCATTCAGAAAGTATAAGGAAAGACACAAGGTTCAGGACAGAACTGTACCAGTAAAACAGAAGGAAGCGGGGAAGGCAGTCAGAATAGCAAAGGCCCAATCCGAGGAAAAGATAGCCAAATCAGCTAAGAAGTGGGGTAAAACCTTTTATAGGTAAATTAAGGCGTGAAGAAAGACCAAGGGATGGATAGTGAGGCTTACTAAAGGGGGAAGGGAGGTGAGCAGAAGGGTTACGGAACGAATACTTCTGCTCAATATTCACCAAAGAGGAGGGAGAGGTACCTAAACCAGTCAGTAGAAGTACTCCGGATAGGGGGGTCGATACGAGCCCATTCAAAGAAGAAAGGGTCCTGAAAGAACTCCTAAAACTGCAGGTGGACAAGGCAGTGGGGCCTGATGGAATTCACCCCAGAATTCTAAAATAACTAAGGGGAGAACTAGTGACTCCACGGACTGTCCTTTTTAACATATCATGGGAGGATGGTGTGGTACCTGAGGACTGGAGGAGGGCAGATGTGATTCCCCTTCACAAAAGTGGGAGCAAATTAGAGGCAGGAAACTATAGACCTGTTAGTTTGACCTCAGTGGTAGGGAAAATGATGGAATACTTCTGAAAGAAAGAATTTTTGAGTCCCTAGAGGCCAGCGGGGCACAGGACCCAAGGCAGCATGGATTCACATTGGGACGGTCATGTCAGACAGATCACACAGATTTCTTTGACTGGGTGACCAAAGTAGTAGACCAGGGAGGGGCTGTGGACATGGCCTACCTTGACTTTAGCAAGTCATTTGACACAGTCCTACACAAAAGATTAATAAACAAGTTAGCCAGCCTGAGAGTGGGTCCCAGGGTGGTAGCCTGGGTAAAAAATTGGCTGGCCAACAGGACACAGAGGGTAATGATAAACTGAGTCCACTCCGAAGAAATGGGGGTTACTAGTGGTGTACTGCATGGTTCAGTACTGGGATTGGTCCTCTTTAATGTCTTTGTAAGTGACATTGCGGAGGGACTAGAAGGAAAAGTATGCCTCTTTGCAGACGACACTAAGATCTGCAACAGGGTTGATACACAAGGTGGTGTAAAGGATGAGAGGGACTTGGCTAGGTTGGAGGAATGGTCAAAAGTATGGCAGCTTAGATTCAGTGCAAAGAAGTACATAGTAATGCACCTGGGAAACAAAAACCTGGGGAAAGAGTACATGGGTTGGGGGGTACTAACCAAAAAAAAAAAAATGGAAAGGGCCCTGTGGGTAGTCGTAGCAGATCGTACCTAAAGGTAGGCAAGCAATGTGAGCAGTAAGGAGGACTGGGGATACTGGGATGTATAGGGAGAGGCATCACCAGTAGAAAACAGGAGGTTGTTCTCCCTCAGTACAGACAGTTAGTGAGACCCCATCTGGAGTACTGCGTGCAGTTCTGGAGACCCCATCTCTGCAAGGACATAGACAGGATGGAGGCAGTCCAGAGAAGGGCAACTAAAATAGTGCAGGGTCTGCACCAGAAGCCATACAAAGAAAGACTAAAGGAGCTTAATATGTATACCCTCAAGGAAAGGGGGGGGGGGCATGATAGAAACGTTCAAGTACCTCAAGGGAATCTACAAAGTCCAAGAGGGTATCACATTTCAGAAAAAGAGATATGCAAGAACAAGGGGACACAGTTTGAAGCTAGAGGGGGGATGGCCCAAGGACAATGTGAGGACGAATTTTTTTTTTCTTTTCACTGAGAGGGTGGTGAATGTATGGAATGGCCTTCCTGAGGAGAACGTGGGGCAAAAACAGTGGGGGATTTCAAGAATGCATGAGAAAGACATAAGGCAATTCTGATGGGGTGTTAAGAGGAAGTAGGCGGTTGGTTAACTAGGATCTGCAGCTTATCCAGTAGGTAGGGAAATGGGCAGACTGGGTGGGCCAAGCGGTCCTTATCTGCCGTAAGTCTATGTTTCTATGTCTGTGTAACTCTATCCCAGCCATACTTGAAACCATTTATGTTTTTTGTGCCCACTGCATCAGCCGGTAGGCTATTCCATGGCTCAGCCACTTCTATGTAAAGGAAAACTTTCTCATGTCCCTCCTTAATCGCCACCTTGTCCACTTGCTCGCATCCCTGTTTTTTGACACACCACTCTGACTGAATAGTCCCTTACAGTTTACCTTATTCATGCCACTCAGGAACTTGAAGATCTGCTTCTGTGTAAAATGTACCCCCCACACACACACACACGCACACATTTATATGTAGAAAGAGATAGTGTGCAGGAAGTGTGGTCTGGGTTCCTCCTACCTCCCCAGCCGCATATGCCCCCACCCTTGAAAGAGCCCTTTATTCCAAGGGCCCAAGGCTTCTGAGCATACCCTGCTTATTGTTAAATTTTCAGGGAACATTGTGGGCATTCTCTGCAGGAGTCCAGGTCCACTATATATTGGAAGCATTACAACAGAGAGACACTTGAAGGTGGATGTCAGAAAGTGACTCTTTGATCTTGCCTGCCCTTCACTCATCACTGAATCAGCTTAGATTAATTTGTTCATTTGTATTGCTTTGGGGTTTTATGTGGTTTGTTTTATACTTTATCATTTATGTATTTTATTACTATACCCATGGAGGTACAAAAAACAAAACATTTGCTATATGATGCCCAACTCACAAGATGTCATGCTGTCTTGTGAACTGGATATGTCCAAATGATATCTTGCCATGCTGAGTATATCACAGCACTTACTGAACCAGAGTGCAACTTTTATAGTGCTGATGATTTCACAATAGTAATGTGCAGTTCTGAAGTCAGCTGTTAAAATCAAATAGAAACAGTTAAATCTTTATTCAAACAACATATTTTTAAGGTATAACTAGTAAACTGTTTTATAAATTGGCTGTGCAATGGTCTAACTCAAAATACGCAGGAAATCATTACTTCTGAATGGACAGGACTTTATGTGGCTCTGCCACTCGTGATTTATAATGCTGCCCCAGATTGCAAATGAAGATAATATTGCATATTTTGATTCGGCCTATTACATGTTACTGTTTATTTTTGATGTAACGTGCTTTGAATGAAAGAAAGGCATTATATCACAACTAATATCCTATCCTACAATGCCAGACTTGGTAACAACATATACAGCTGTCAATAGTCATGAAACAGTCGCTACAGATATTTCATAAGATATTGAATGTTGCAGCTGCCTGGCTAGCAGGAGACCAGCACAGCTGGACCCATTGACTATCTTTCTGTACTGCTTCATGTTGTCAGTGGGGAAAGTAGTTAAGACATACGGATAATGTGCTTTCCCAGTGGTGTAGTTGGTACAGCCCAAAAGCTGCGAGTTCAGCATAGAACCCTGGTAACATGGAACATTCCATCCACAATAGCTACCTCGGTTAATGCTGTACCAAGACATGGGTTTAGGCAGCATGGATTGAGCCCTCTACAGGGTATGAAATTTCTGTTCCTGGTTTGTTTATTTTATCGAAGGAATGTGTAACTCTTTGTATAACTGAACTTGGCTACATGCCAACATACCTGACAACCTGTGTGATATTCCTGACTATAGTTTTATAAGATGCAACAGAGTCTCCCCCAGAAGAGGAGGGGGCACTATGATCTCTTTCAAGGATCGCCGTAACGTATCCTCCCCCACTGGCGTCCATTACCTGTGCCACATTACCCATGCCCTCGGTGATGCAAAAACACTTCACGTTTTCTGCACCTATCTGCCTCTTGACATGAGCTCTAGAGCACTCCCACAGCTTCTAGATGCCATTGATACACTAGTCCATGGCAGTGAATTCCTCATGCTTGGCAACTTTAACATAGATTGGTTAAAAAACAACCTACCAGATGCTCAAAAAATGGGCAATGCAGCACACTGTTAGATTGGATACTGGTCCCCTGCACTAATAGCACTCCCATGCTCGAGAGTTCTATCTGACTTTGTGAGTGACCACTCCCCAGTATACTGCTGCTGGAGAGCTAAGACCCATAAGCGCCCCCCCCCACTCCATTTCTGTGACCAATCCCATCTTAACCGTGTGCACTTCAAATCTGACTTGGCCCTTACTGACTGGTCCTTCCTCTGGCATACAGATGATGTCAGCCAAGCGGTCTGTTTTTTTCAACTCCACCTTTAAACCTATCCAGAACAAATATGCACCAGACACCACAGAAAGAGTTCGAGTCACATTTAACAAATGGGTAGAGCACTTATTACTTGCAGTTATAAAAGAGACAAAAAATGGGCTCCTCCATGGCTACCAACTCCCAAGATGACTGGATAATGTGTAGGAACCTTAGGAACAAATGTAAAAGGCCATTAGACAGAAAAAGAACCAGTACTAAAAGGATCTGATCAATAACAGCAGCAGTAATCCCCTGCAGTTCTGTAACCCCATTAAAAAAAAAAAAAATATCCATGGGAATGACTGTAGCCCCTACTCTTCCTGACATTGAAATCGGTGGTCCAGTCACTATCTCTAATCCATTCAATGACTTCTTCAGGGACTTATCCGCATACTCCTCAGCCCCCACGACTACTCAGTCACACCCCCAGAACAAATCCCAGACAACACCCCCTTTTTATTTCAAGAGGGTAAAGCTCGAGATCTCCAAACTGCTCAGAAATATCCCCGAGTCCAAGTTTGTGGGTGCGGACGGCATAGAGCCAGTACTGTTAAAATTACTCGCTAGAGTTGTCCTTTCCTTTAGCTAGAATCATGAATTTATCACTTTCCACAGATACTGTGCCCACAATCTGGAAAATGTCAACCATTGTCCCAGTAGCCAAAAAAGGAAACAGTAAACTTTTAAACCACAGAGCCATAGCTGTCCTACCTCCCTTAATAAGATCCTCGAAAAAATTGTATCAGTGCAACTCACCAACTGTCTCATGACCTACAATCTCCTTTCCCCAATCCAACACGGCTTTCGTCAACATCATAGCACCACTACCGCCCTGCTATCCTTGACTAATAGTATCGCTTGTGCACTAGACAAGGGAGAGCTCACAGGTGCTGTATTTATTGACTTAACAAAAACTTTCAACATGGTTGGACACTCTCTCCTCTGTGACAAACTTGGTGCACTTGGAATCGCTGACTTCACATTAACCAGGTCTCACCTGCAAGCAGACAGCAAATGGTATGATTTGGCCCCTCCCTATCCAGCCCTGGCCCTATTAACACTGATGTCCCTTGGGGCTCTATATTACAATATTAGGCTCTGTTTTTCTCTCTTCATGTCGACACAATCCAGCAGTGCCTCACCAACCGCACACCCCTCATGTATGCAGACAACCTAGTCTTTACAAGAGCTCCACTAATATTACTGACCTCAGTGGGAAATAAACAGTGGTCTTGAGCGTTTTGTTTTTTGTTTTAAAAGGCTCCTCCAAAATAAACTCCTCATGAACTCAACCAAATCTTGGGCCATGCTGTTTGGTATCCTGTCTCGCCTAAAAAGCCACTATGAAAGGCACCCCCCCCTTGACACTGCACAATCTTTCAGATACTTGGGCATCATTCTGGACTCTCTTTCTAGAATTTTCCCTTCACTTGACCAACACCTGCAGAGATGTCGACCTAAGATTAGGACTAGCTTAACAGACTAGTCGCAGTCTCACCCCCTGTGCTAGTGTCAGTGGCCAGGAGCATACTACTCCCTAAGTTAACATACAGACTTCCTGTCATCTCCTGCACCTCCAGTCACAACCTCCACAAATGGGACGTGGCCTATAACATCTGTAGATTTGCGCTATCCAGTAGTTGACTGGTGGGCTGTGCTCTATTTTCAAAGCTAGGTTGGTTGCCCCCTGCTGGTCTGAGGGATCACTCCCTTGGGAACACCATCCACAGTATCCTAAACAATGACACCCCAGAGTCCCTCTTCTCCTCTCTAGTGTCCTACGAAACCGCCAACCCACTTAGGTCCTCAGACCTGGAGCTACTTTCTACACCAAGGGTTAAAGCCAAACTGGGATCTATAGATTTTGCAACAACTGCCCCTAAACTTTGGAACAAGGTCTCTCACCTCGTCCCTCCCTTCATCAGATAATGCACTACAGCCATAACCTTTCGTAAATGACTGAAAAATGTCCTTCTACAAACATATGCCTGCTCTTGGGGTGGTGGTGCCTAACTCTCACCCCATTCTCCTACACTGCACCACCATAGCTTCTTTACACATGAATGGGATGAGAGTTAGGCCGATGACCCCAGCGCACACCCCGATGCCTGTTGGTGTGGTGGTGGTGGGGTGGTAGGGGTGTTTAACCCTAATGTGGAATTTCCACACTTTTGTCAGTGTGGAAACAACCCTAACTAATGCATTAACGAAGTTTTTGCAAAGAATGAATATATATATATGTGTGTGTGTGTGTGTGTGTGTGTGTGTGTGTGTATATATATATATATATGTATATGTATATATGTGTGTGTATATATATATATATATATATACACACACACATATATAGTGCATATATTTTAAATGGTGTAATCTAAATAATATCTTTCATTAAAATCGATTCTGTCTTTGCTTTATCTGTTTCAGTACCCCTAACACTGGCGCGCACACACGTCTTATTACCACAACCTCCCCACCCTTGTCCTCCTTTGCCACAACTACTAAAACCCTCTTCCCACCTATGTTGGTGCCTAACCACCCTCCTCACCCATCTGTCCCCTTTGCCAGAATAGGGTACCTGCCAAAAACCCCACCCATCTCGGCCTCCCCTTTGCCACAAACAAAAGGTCCAGGGTTTGTTTCAGATTTTTGTCTGTGGGACACTGACCCATTGGGTATAAAAAGTAAGGGTCAAATGGAAAAAAATAATGGGTCATATTGTTCAGCCGAGCCCAGATTCATAAAACAGCAGTTTAAAACCTCTATAACAGTGAGCAGGTTGTCCCCAAGGTAGAAGAGAAGGTGGGTCAAAATTTAAAAATTGTGTGCCAGTTGTCCTAGTCACCCACCCAAAAATGAACTCTGAAGGGCTGAGTCACCCGCCAGAACCCTCCCCCACCATATATCTCAACCTTTAGGCACTGAAATGAGGGACATGGACACTCAAAATGAGGGACAGTGACCATCACAGAGGAACACACAAACATGCAGGTACAAAATAACACTATGGAATCCACTGTGTTTGGCTTAGTTCTAGTTTATTTGGAATATTATGAATTGTTGCTTTTAAATGCTGAACTTGCAGCAGGTGTGGGCTGCATCTTTTCTATGAGAGAGAGATCAGTTTTGAGGGGTAAAATGAGGGACACCTCCATAATCGGGTATCCAGTGTGTCCACTGTGTGGGTAAGGTCATGGAGGGTGGGCCGATGTCCTAGTTGGGCCGAGACCTACTCCCAGACACTCTGGAAGGTCATCTTGTTGGTTTTGGTAGATGCAGTAACTACCTTTGAGAGCATAGTCAACATATCTGTTGAAGGTTGCAACCCCACAAGAATCTGCAATACAGCTCACCAGTCCCACAGCCCTTCAGAAGTGGCAAAGCAGTAGATCCAGTCCATATGTTATAGTCCACATGTATGTAAAGGGGAGGGGCTTCCTCCAGTATCCATGAAGAGGGTTGTACATAAGTTTTTGTATGCAGTATCAAAACATTAAGCCCCTCAGCAGGCCTAGTCCCTTGAAGATAATTTTATGCTAACTAGCTAGCTGCACCAGCGCTACACGCTGCCTGTGTCTTATTGGTCTCATAATTAACGCAATTATATTAGCCACTCTGCGGCACTTGCTGTCTTTCCTAGTCCCCGATCACTGCCCCCGTCCCTAAACTTGCCGCCACTCACCATAAGCTGCTCTGCAGCACTTGCTCTCTATTCCTACCCTCCGTGATATCTCCCCTTCCCCCCAAAACCCCAAATGCTGGCATTATCACTATACATTAGCCACTTTGGCACTTGTTCTGTCTTCTTCTCTCTGGTCTTTCTCCCCTCCCACCCCCCAACCTGCCGTCATTCACCTTAGCTGCTTACTTTATCCCTCTCCAATTTCTGCCCCCAGCATGCTGGCATCCATCTCTAGAAGTTAGCTGCTCTTCAGCACTTGCCCTCCCCTGCCCTGACCTCTGGCTCCCTAATATGTCGCTGTTTGCTTTCATTTCCATTAGCCACCCAGTGGCACAGCCTTTCTATCCATCCCCCGAAACATGCTAGCATCATCCCTACACATTAGTTGCCCTTCACCATGTGCTGTCCCTTCCCTGATCTTTGCCCCTTCCCGACAATATGCTGCCATTTATCATCATTCCCATTAGACGTTCTGTGGTGCTTGGTCTATATACCTCCCTTCCCCAGCCTCGGGGCAACATGCCTGTATTCTCTCTATATGCATTAGCCGCTCTGTGGCATTTGCTCTCTCTCCTCCCTGATCTCTGCCCCCTTACTTAGACATGCCGCCATTCACAATCATTCACATCAGCCAATCTGTGGCACATGGTCTCTATCCTTCCCCAAATTATGCCCCCCAGGCTGCCATTACACGTATACGTTTGCCTGTTACTTTCTGTTGCTTGCAACTGTTTATAACACATTTCTACTGTTTGCATTTTTTCCCGTACCCTTCCCAATACAGCACTGCCACATCTCCTTTCATTTCTAGCTGCTCTTTGGTACTTGCAGTCCCTCCTCGCCAGTCTCTACCCTCAAAACGTACCTGAGTTCTTTGTATACATTAACCACTGTGTGGCAGTTCCTCTCTCCCCATCTCCAGTGTCTGGCACTTGCTCTCCTGCCCCTTCCCCCCAAATCTGCCACCATTCGGTGTAATTCACATTAGCCATTCTGCAACACTTGCTCTTTATCACTCCCTTCCCCAAACTTTGCCCTCCCAAGCTGCCATTGTCTGTATGCATTACTTGTTATTTTGTACTGCTTGCTACTGTTTGTAATGTTTTAACACATTTATACTGTTTGCATTCTTTTCCTGTACCCTTCTCAGTATACAGTTGTGACATTCTTGCAGTGTTTAGGTACACCTCTGCTCATTTCTGTATACATTTCACATCTTGCCCCAGTTAATTTGTTCTCATTTGGCACATTTCCATTTCAAACGGTCTTCACTTATTCTATTTAGCTGTTCGTTTTCTGTTTATGAAACAGTGTGCGAACCCTACACTTTTTTATTCTACTGTGAAAGCTAAACTTATCTTACTCATCATGTCTGCAACCCAATCCCTTCTACTCGTGCATGTATTTGTTTTTATTTCTGTCCACCACATCTTTCAACTAATCCCACCATCTTCTCATTACCCTTTGTCATCATCTTCCCTAATGCTTCTTTGTAACAGTTTATTTTGAACTTTCAGATAAGTGGTCAGAACAAATTTGCAACACACCAGTCTGTAGTTTTCATAAACTTTGGATTATTTCAGTGAATCAGTCCCAGTGCAATTTATTCCATTTTTACCATGTTTATTGAACATAATTGCCATCGAGCCACCATCATTTCTACATTGCTTCTCATAATTTACATGTCCTGTATGTAAGCTCTTTTGTAACGTGGCATAAATATAAGACTAAAATAATTGTCTAAGTAAGCATTAAACCACGACAGAGCATGGTTCTACTGTGGCATTAATCCATGGTTGGGCCGGTTGGCGCACAAGGCCGAAGGCTGAGTGCGTCCAACCTGCCAACCATGGATTAATGCCACAGGTAGAACTATGCTCTGGAGTGGTTTAATGCGCTTGTAACATGGCAGTGATTGCATGACTAATATTCACTATATCAATGAGAACAGACAGATTTAGGTTTGGAATGCTTTATGCTGAACTGTTAAATATGGTGAATACACAGTACAAAACAAGTGGAACACACCTCTTAAGTGCACAGGTTTACTAATGCTACTTTGGCATACCTCTCGTGGAATAGTCAGTAATGGCTTTATCTGTTACATGGCCACTGAAGTGCATTATTCTGCTTTCTAACTGTCTTGTGCACCACCACATACATTCTCTCTCAGCTCTTCATTATACAAACGCTATTGGCGTTCTCACAAATCACATTTTCACATTGTTTGTTTTTATTTCTTAATAATAAGCTTTATTTAAATTAAGCACCTTTCAAATATCAGGGCACTGTACAATAAGGTTAAAACAACAGTAATAAAATCAGCAATCACAGCAGTAAAATAATCTGTCAAATGGAAATTCATTCCATTAAAGGCCTGATGCCATAAAAAAAAAGTTTTCAAAGCCTGTTTAAATTCCATCCCCCCACAGTCACGCACTCCCGCAGCTGACGAGGTAGAAAATTCCAGAGGGTTGGGGCCACATACATCAATGCACGGGCCCCAGAAGATTTTAAAGACCCACTCGGAATCTCCAGCAACCCCTCATCAGATGAACAGAGCTGTCGCTCGGGGCAGGAAGGTATGAGAAGCTCTTTCAAATAGTCAGGACCAAGTCCATGTAGGGCTTTATAAGTCAATAATCCGACTTTAAAGGTGATCAGACACTGAATCGGCTGCCAGTGCAGATCGCGCAGCACAGGGGTAATATGAAAGGATCAAGAAGTTCCTATCAGTAAACACGCTGCAGCATTCTGCACTAGCTGCAGGTGGTGGATATCAACTCCAGGTAGCCCTAAGTACAGGGAGTTGCAATAATCAAGGCGCGAGGTCACAGAGGTGTGGACCAGTGTAGGCAAGTCACCGGACAGAACAAGGTGCTTGATCCTGCAATGTTCGTAGATGGTAAAGGAAGACTTGACTGCCGCCACCCGAGATCGTAGTGTCCGCCCGTCAAAGCACCACCCCAGGTCTCGCGACCCGCTCAGAGGCAGGTTTTGTGCCCCAGACAAAGTCCAGAGGGCTGACCAGCCCTCGCCCTCTATCTGGTGACCCAGATCCACAACCATCACCTCGATCTTTCCCGCGTTCAACTTTAGCCAGCTCAAATTCATCCAATCCTGGATTTCAGCAAGGCAGCTGTTAAATATTGAGAGAGCACTATCCTGGTCGGGTGCAAAAGACAGGTAGAACTGGGTATCATTAGCATAGCAGTGAAATCTCAGCCCATACTGTCTTACAATGTCTCTGAGGGGCAGCATGTACACTGCAAACAACATGGGGGACAGCACTGAGCCCTGTGGAACCCACATGACAGAGAGTGGGTCAGAGGAATAAATCCCAGACACCACTCTTGAGTTCTGCCAGCAAGGAAAGATGTAAACCACCCGAGGACTGTACTAGTCAGGCCACTGATGGACTTCAGGCACCCAAGCAGCACCCCATGGTGCACAGTGTCAGAAACTGAAGAGCGATCAAGGAGCACCAAGATGGTGCAGCTTCTCTGATCTCTTGCCATCAAGAGATCATTGAGCACCCGAACCAGTGGAGTCTCTGTACTGTGCCTCTTTCAAAAACCGGATTGGAGAGGTCTGTAGATGTCGTGGATGGTCAGGTGGTTCTCCAACTCTACCGCCACTACTTTCTCAGTAACCTTCCCTATAATGGGGAGGTTTGAGATTGGTATGTAATTGGCCAGAGAGTCTGGATCCAAAGAAGCCTTCTTCAGGAGGGATGTCACCACTGCCTCCTTCAGGGAGCTTGGAAACTCACCCGGATCAAGGGAGCACCAGAATATCTGTACCAGGACCAGGCCGATAATATCACAACCCATAATTAGGGAAGTTAGGCCTGGATCCAGACTACAGCACGTAAGGAGCATACTCTGGACAATCTGCATGACATCCCCGAGCTCCAGCCTGTCAAAGGTACTCCAGGAAGCACGAGGTGAGATGACCGGGCAGCGATCAACAGCATCCCCGGCAGAGTGAGTCAAGAGGATCTCCACCCTGATATCAGCCACTTGATTCACAAAGAAAACTGGGCAGGCTCATCACACTCCACTTGCGAAAAGGCTCTTTGGAGCTGCAGACAGGCTGGGTTGCACAGCCTGTCCACAGTTTGGAAGAGCTGAGCTGGTCGGTTCTGAGCGGCAGCAATCTCCCCGGACAGAAATTCTGCCTTCTTACGGGAGATCGCTGATTGGTAGACTTGATAATGCTCTGCCAATCTAAGGTGATCGTCTTTCAGGGTGGATTTCTGCCAGCGCCGCTCTAACCTTCATACCAGTCGCCACAACTCCCTCAGGGTCCCATCAAACCAAGGGGCCCAAGGGCAAAGGGAGAGAGGGTAAACACGGATTGGAGCAATCAAGTCCAGGGCCCCAGAGATGGCCTTGTTAAAGGCCAGCACCAAAGTCTCTGGATCCGAGCTTGCCACAGGAAACTCTGAGAGGTCAATCACCACCACTAGGCCTTCAGGGCTCACATCCTGTAAAAGGCGGTAACTGACCATCTCCACAGTGATAGACCTACGGAGGGGGGTGCAAAAGTTGAACCTCAAGGTGTAGTGATTAAACCAACCTACAAGTTCCATTAAATCATAGGCTTCAATCCCCAGGAGGAAAACAAGATCAGATCATGAGAGTGACCGTATTTATGGCTGTGGGGCAGCAGTCTTCCGGGAGTCTTTCTGGATGCTGAGATGCTGCCCTGTTTGCAGACAACTCTCTGCCCTGAGGGAGGAAGTTGCCCGTCTTCAGGCCACACTGGACAGTAGTAAGGGAATCTTCCCCCATCCAGGGAGCACCAGAGCCACCACCACTACCTCAGAGGTTGTGAAGAAAGCACAGCAGTTGGACCGCAGTGGGATCAGGGTGGGTAAGGGTGGTGGAACAGAGGCACACCCAGTCAGTTGTTCCATTCCACAATCCATACGCCATTCTGGGGGAGCATAATTCCCCTATGAATGCACCCTCAGAGGAGACTAAGGACGTTGTAGACAACTGTCACAAGGGAGGCACTCAGGAAGGCGGCAGAGGACACCACAGGGGAAGGAAGCAGCTCCTGGTGGGGGACTCTATTATTAGGGGATAGAACTGGGGGAGCAGGGAAAACTGAAGTAAGGTGCCTGCCTGGTGCCATGGCTTGGAGGGACAGGAAGCGCATCCTTAGGATCACGAGAACAGTTGCACGGGAGTCTGAGCTGGACGTCATTGTCCACATAGGGACAAATGACTTGGCTCATCATGAGATTAGAGCAGTGCATAAGGACTTTGTAGAGTTGGGGAGGGGCCTAAGACGAGTAGCACACACAGTATCTTTCTCAGAGATGCTGCCTGTCAGTGGCATGGGTGAGGTGAGGGTACTTTGCACCATGCAGTTTAACGAATAGTTGAAAAAATGGTGTAGAGCACAGGGGTTTGGCTTCATTGGAGACTGGGGTTCCACCTGGAGGGACGCCAGCCTATACAGACAGGATGGTGTGCATCTGTCCAGGAAGGGAACAAGTCTGTTGGGAAATTGGTTTAAATGCTTCATTGGTAAGTTTTTAAACTAGTCAAGGGGGGAGGAACTGATAAGCAGCAGGAAAATCCCAGCCTCCCCCTACAAAACTGGGTACTAAATGAAAAAATATCAAGGTAGAAAGGTCAGTGGAGGATGCTGCTACAGAAGGCAAAGCCATCAAAAAATGGGGAGCAATGAGTACCAGTGCCCATAGTCTGGATAACAAGCTTCCTGAATTAGTGGCCTTGATGGAGGAGGAACATCTGGATATCGTGCAGTCACAGAAACATGGTACACACAGAACCACGACTGGAATGTAAACATACCAGGATACACTATCTACAGGAGGGACAGGGAGGGTAAAAGAGGAGGAGGAGGAGTAGCTCTCTACATAAGGGAAGGAATCAAAGCAACAGAACAAAAGGGTAAATAGAGAGGAGAAGAAGCACTGTGGGTCAATTTGGAGACAGGCAGTGGCACCACAATCTGCACAGGGGTTGTATACAGACCCCCTCTCAGGGGGAGGAAATGGACAAGTAAATGATAGAAAGTATACTTAGAATGGCAGAAAAAGGGGAGATATTGCTGATGGGTGATCTGAATATGCCAGATGTTAACTGGAGTGCAGTTGCAGCAGCCACTTCTAAGAGTGGGGTTATTCTAGATGCCCTACAGGGGGCATGCCTTAGACAACTAGTATTGGAATCCACTCGAGAGGGAGCAATCTTAGACCTGGTTCTCTCAAATGGAGATGGAGAGAGGATCACAGATATAGAAGTGGGTAGCCATCTGGGAACTAGGGACCATCGAACAGTATGGTTCACAATAAACACAGCAATAGAGTCAAGCCATACAAAGGCAAAGTACTGGACTTCAGGAGGGCTGACTTTG
The DNA here is from genome assembly GCA_016271365.2 of Neoceratodus forsteri. NCBI lineage: Eukaryota > Metazoa > Chordata > Ceratodontiformes > Ceratodontidae > Neoceratodus > Neoceratodus forsteri. The sequence continues at coordinate 1,565,020,629 of CM057449.1, forward strand.
CCAAAATGGGTGAGCGCCTAAGGAATACACTAGCAAATGGGCAGGAAGGAGGGGTGGAAGAACAATGGGGAATAATAAAAACTGCCATCACAGAGGTAACAAGCCTTTGTGTGAAGCAAATAAACAAAACGATGTAAGAAACCACTATGGTTCTCAAAGCTGGTGGCAGTGAAGGTTCAAGAGAAAAAGAAAGCATTCAGAAAGTACAAGGAATCACAGAAGGAGCAGGACAGAGAATTGTATCAGTTAAATCAAAAGGAAGCTGGGAAGGCAGTCAGAACAGCAAAGGCCCGAACCAAGGAAAAGGTAGCCAACTCAGTTAAGAAGGGGGATAAAACCTTTTTTAGGTACATCAGGGAGCGAAGGAAGACCAAGGGAGGGATAGTGAGGCTCAATAAAGAGGAGCGGGGGTGGGTAGAGGGTGACTGTGAAAAGGCAGAGATACTAAACAAATATTTTTGCTCAGTATTTACAAATGAAGAGGGGGAGGTACCCCAAAACAAACAATAGACACACTCTGGATATAGAAGTTGATACCAGCCCATTTACAAAAGAAAGGGTTCTGAAAGAACTCTTAAAACTGAAGGTGGACAAAGCAGTGGGGCCTGATGGGATTCATCCCAAAATTCTTAAAGAACTAAGGGTAGAACTAGTGACACCACTGACTACCCTCTTTAACAAATCATGGGAGGATGGGGTGGTACCCGAGGACTGGAGGAGGGCAGATGTGACTCCCCTTCACAAAAGTGGGAGCAGGCAGAAGCAGGAAACTACAGACCTGTTAGTTTAACCTCAGTGATAGGGAAAATGATGGAATCACTTCTGAAGGAAAGAACTGTCAAGTACCTAGAGGCCAGAGGGGCACAGGACCAAAGACAGCATGCATTTACAGCGGGAAGGTCATGCCAGACGAATCTAATAGATTTCTTTGACTGGGTGACCAAAGTAGTAGATCAGGGAGGGGCTGTGGATATGGCCTACCTAGACTTTAGCAAGGCATTTAACACAGTCCCACCCAAAAGATTAATATACAAGTTAGCCAGCCTGGGAGTGGGTCCCAAGACGATAGCCTGGGTAAAGAATTGGCTGGAGAATAGGACACAGAGGGTAATAGTAAATGGAGTCCACTCTGAAGAAAGGGGGGTACTAGTGGGGTACTGCAGGGTTCAGTATTAGAACCGGTCCTCTTCAATATCTTTATAAGCGACATTGCAGAGGGACTCGAAGGAAAAGTATGTCTCTTTGCAGATGACACAAAGACCTGGAACAGAGTTGATGCAAGGTTGGAGGAATGGTCAGATGTATGGCAGCTTGGATTCAGTGCTAAGAAGTGCAAGGTAATGCACCTGGGAAACAAAAACCCAGGGGAAGAGTACACAATAGGGGGTGAGATACTAACAACAACAAAAATGGAAAGGGACCTGGGGGTAGTCATATCAGATGACTTAAAGTTGGGCAAGCAATGTGAGAGGGCAGTAAGGAGGGCTAGGGGGATACTGGGATGCATAGGGAGAGGCATCACCAGTAGAAACCGAGAAGTTGTTATCACTCTGTACAGATGGCTGGTGAGACCCCATCTGGAGTACTGTGTGCAGTTCTGGAGACCCAGTCTCTGCAAGGACATAGACAGGATGGAAGCTGTCCAGAGGAGGGCAACTAAAATGGTGCAGGGTCTGCACCGGAAGACATATGAAGAGACTAAAGGAGCTTAATATGTATAGCCTCGAGGAAAGGAGGGAGAGGGGGGACATGACAGAAACTTTCAAGTGCCTCAAGAGAATCGGCAAAGTCCAAGAGGGTAGCATCTTTCAAAAAGAGGTGTGCAAGAACAAGGGGCACAATTTGAAGGGGTGCCTCAGAGGTAATATAAAGAAGTATTTTTTCACAGAGAGGGTTGTGGATGCATGGGACGGCCTTCCAGAGGAGGTTGTGGAGTCAAAAACAGTGGTTGAATTAAAGCATACATGGGACAGTCATAAGGCAATTCTGGGGGGTGGGGGTAGAAGTAGGCTGCTGGTTAACTAGGATCTGCAGCTTATCCATTAGGTAAGGAAATGGGCAGACTGGGTGGGCCAAGCGGTCCTTATCTGCCGTCAAATTCTATGTTTCTGTGTTTCTATGGGTAGCAGAGGTAAGAATTTGTGCGAGGCCCAGCGATGTCATCACCTGGAGGAAGTGTTGTCCAAATTACGAGAGTTTGTCATTGACCCAGGCGTTAAAGTCGTCCAGAACCATCAGTCTGGGCAACTCAAACGCCATGTCAACCACAAAATCCACTACTTCCTGTAGGAATCGCTTCTCGTCCCCGGGTGGACGGTAGACGAGAGCTATCCTACAATCTACACCTGCTACCACAGTACACTCAAAAGATCTGGTTTCCTCAACTGGTACAGTCGTGAGGCCCAAATCGGTCTTGAAAATGACCACCACTCCCCCACCCCCCTTCGGTCCAATCTTGAGCGGTGTATTACCGAGTACCTGGCCGGAATTACAGCCTCCAATGTGGGGCCAGCATTTTCATCCAGCCAGGTCTCGGTGATGCAGGCCAGATCAGTTGTTCCAACAAGATCTGCAATAATTGCAGTCTTATTCTTAACTGATCTGGCATTGCATAACACCGCTCGAGTTGGACAGGTTTCTGGGGCCGCCCCAGCTACTTACCCACCAAATATAGTGGTGCCCTTGGGTATGGGGACTAGACATGGCGAACCATGTTCCAGGCTCCATTTCGCCCCAGTGCATCTTCTGGGCTTAACTACCCCAATGTGAGAGACCCGTTCATTCGTTCTCTGATGTCCGTGCCCCACCCCTGCCCTTTCCTCTGAACAATACCCAGCGCTAGACAGCTCTGGTAAGTTGACAGCATCAGAGGTGGGGGGGGGGGGACAGGTAGAGAGCACGGAGGGCAGAGGACGATTTGCACACAACCGAGGGAGAAGGCCTATACACTACTAGATACAAAAGCACCAAACCAAAAGGAGACTCCCGAACAAAGAATAAAAATACCCACCCAAAATTACACAACATAAAATAAATATACCCTCCCAGAATAAATAATAAAACCACAATTAACAATAAACACGCTCCTAGCACTGCATGGATGTTTCAGTCCAACAATTAGCTCTCGGAAAAAGAAAATAAAACCAGAAAATAAAAATCTCCTGCAACCCCCCTCTCACTGCTTATGCAGAGAGTAGTATTTAAGCCTCCAGGCTCCCTCACAGCCTGGGAGTGATGAAAATCTGGGCACTCTCACTTCCCAAAATTGAAAATCCAATACCCGCCCAAAACAAAAATTCAATAAATCTAATCTTAATCATAATCCTCTTATACCCTAAACTATATATATAAAAAAAAAAAAAGAAAGAAACAATCCCAAGCCACCCTGAATAAAACCCTGATTAGGAGAGCTACGGCTCTAAATTAAATCACTTGGTATTGTCCAATAAGTTTGTCAAATGTCTTTATATGAGACTGCTTTAGGAATTTGGTAAATCCTTTAAAAGTTAGTACAGCAAAGGGTAGCTCTCACCCAACCCGTGTCGAGATAATAAATCCAAAAACTGGCCCTCTCACTGCCACAAAAGCTGAGTTAGAGTAAATGTTAATTTCAACCGAGATTCTCTCACTGCCTCCATAATGAAAAAGATATAATTACAGTACCTGTCGATGGTTTGATCTGGAGTGCAATGGAAAAAACAGCAAACCTTTTGAAAGTTGAATCATATGCCAGTTCAAAAGAGAGACAACCTAGATGTAAATGGTATTGGCCCCAGCCCAGCTCAGAGATGGACCCTAGAAAGAAGACACCCCACATAGCCCACCAGTGCCACCCAGTAAAAACTAGGAGGCCACAGTGTGGCACAGGAGAGAGAGTTCTCCAGCAGCCCTCCAACTGGTGCCCTCTGTCCCCACAGGGAGTCCCAAAAACCAGGCACCCACCACTGTAGCCATCTAGACCAGTCTACAATCTGTCACTCTCGTCTGACAATTGAACCAGAATAGCAAGTTCCACAGCGGTTTGCACCACTCCAGGAATTCCAATGGATTCTCCCCAGGCCAGTCTCCAGGCGACAGCACAAACGGCAGCCAACCAAATGATGTTAAAAATACTGCCGTAGTATTCCAGAAGGGGGAATTGATAACCCAAAAAACTACTGACTGTCTCAAGAATCCAGATGCATTCTGTTCTGAAATTCAGAGCACCGCTGCAATATATCCCAACAAAAGCGGTGCCAGGGGAGAACCGCCAGATGTGTCCAGACTCTAGCGACAATCCCAAAACTGCCAGAGACCCAGATCCCGGCAACAGCCAAGGGTCAGCCAAACCACAGTCAAAAGCACCCCGGGCACCAACAGTACACTCCAGGCGGGCAATACATAAGCCCCAAAAAATATATACAGTGAATGTTCATGAAGAGGATTCACATTATCCACTCTAACTTCCTCTCACCAATCAGCGCCCCATCGCTACCATTCTTCATATACTTTTAGACGCTCTGCAGCACTGCCCCCCCCCCCACGATGTTCTCCACCATCTCTCAGCTCCACCACTGTACTGCAGTTCTCTATATACTTCACACGCTTTCAGGCAATTGATCTCTCCACCCCTTCCCGATTCCTCCCCTCACCTCCTTCCACTTCCCATACTTTACAGTACTTACTCTGCACCGCTTCTCTCCCCTACCATCTGTGACCCCCTGTCCTACCACTTTCAGCACTACATCACATTACCCTCTGTGTTTCACTTCCTCTCTGTTTTCCCTCCTCTGTCTCTTACTCTCAGCCCTAAAATTCTGCTGTTATCTCTATACATTAACCAATCTCAGCACTTGCTTTCCACCCTTTCTTCTGCCCCATCTCGGCCCCCCCCATCCTCCAGTACTTGATACATTTTTGCAGCTGTGCGTCGCCCGCTCTCTTACCCTCCCTGATCTCTACTCTTCCAGAACTGTGACATTCATCACCATCATTCACATTCTAGGGACATGGATATGTTGTTCATCCACACTCATTGGCAGTATCCTTGCCGCTTTAAATCTTGCCGGAAGGTCTTCAAGCTTGCTCCTCCCACCCACCCGGGTGGTATAACTCTCGGCTCCGCCCCATGACGTCAGATCTTCCTTACCGCTTGGAAGCTCAGGTTCCCTCCTTAACGCTCTGCGTTTGTGACTGGTTCCTATTTCTCCGTTTGCGGATTTAAAATAAAATTTTGCAAAAGACTTCAGTCTTCTATCCCTCGCAGGCTGCGATGGACCAATCGACTCCCGGTTTGGAGATGCCCATGCGGACAGAAGATGTCTCGACGGATCCACACTCACGTGTGTCTACTGCTTAGGCCTTGAGCACGACCCGCAGGCTTGCGACCTGTGCTCATCTTTCTCGACCTCGTCCTCGAGAACCGTGCTGCCCGTGCAACTGGGCCGAAGCGTTTCCCTCGGTGAAGTCCAAGGAGGCCCGGTTGGCGGTGTCCCTGGCGGAGCTCAGCGGATCAGCTCGGCGGATGGTACGCCCTCGAAGAGGAGGCGCGGCGGGCGTGTCTTCCTCGACGCTGCATTTATCCGCTCTCTGGGTTCTTCCTACGGCTTCTTTTAAGGAGCTTTGTCTGTCCCTCTCCACTAAAGGAGAAGGGCCTGCGTCTGCTGGACCTTATTCTCGGTCCAAAAGAGGACAGGGGTGAATCCCTCCGTCGGCGCTCTTGGGGCGGAAAGGTCCCTCTCCCGGGCCGTCGGCCGATCCGACCGCTCGGCTTGACCACTGGCCTCACAGTGTCCCGTCAGGTCAGTTGACGAGACTCCACCGATGAAGTCGAGATTTTTTCTCGACCCATTAGACGGAGCTGTCGCCTTTAGCAGCGAATTCCCCCTCTCCGGTTCCCCGGGAGGTTGAGATCCGTGGGCTCGCCTGTGCCTCCGGTTCCAGAGCCCTCGGATGGACCATCCGAGCTGAAGAGTGCGGTTCTGGCGACACCTCCCGCACCGACCGGAATTCCGGGACTCTCGGTCTCGGTCTCGGACCTCTTGAGCGGTCCAGCCGATCCCACCGTCATAAGCGGTCGGTCTCGGCACACATGATGGCGGCGTCGCCCGTCTCGTCCTCCTCCTCCCGGATGAGGGAGGCTTCGGCGTAAATTCAATCGACGATCACGAGACCTTATGTTTAACAGCTCCTCCTGGCGGGGAATAAGCCGACTCCGTCGCCGAGCCATTAAGTAACTGTCACGGGCAGCCGACACAACCTCGACTTATCCGAGGACCTATACCCAGGCGGTTGTTGGCCAAAACCAGCTGCTCCACCGATTCCGGTGGAACCTCCGCCTCCACAGCCACCAATTGGGGCTCCGACCAAGGATTCTCGGTCGGCTAAGGGTCTACCCGTCGGCTGTCAGTTACCCTCACTCCCGACCGACCTCGGCAGGTGAAGGGTGGCTCAGGCCAGAGGCAGCTCTTGAGGACTCTTCCGAGTCGAAGATGATTCCTCCTTTTCTCCAAGCGACTGGACTTGGAGTCTTCAGGAGGTCAGTCAATGGGCGATAGCCCGTCGTCCTTCCTAGGACTGCTTCGGCTCATCTCGAGTCTACGGGATGGAGCTCGAACCCGTTCCAAGCAGGCCAGGTATCCCCTCACGGAATTCTGGACCAGAGATTCTCCGACGGAGGCCTTTCGGTGGCCGAGGCCATAGTGGGTCCGGCACTGGAACTTTGGCAGCGCCCTGCTTCCTGCCCTCGCCTTTGGCCAGGATGGCCAGGAAGTATCACGTTCCCTACCGGTTCCCTGTCCGGTTTTGAACACCCTCTGCTGAGGGGTTGGTTACCGACAGCGTTTTCCGGCGCGCCCGGCAGCGCCAGGATGTGGACAAACCTCCTGACAAGGGTCAGAAAGTGGACTATGTCGAGGCGAAAGTCTCGCTTCGTCCTCTCTTGGCCTTCGTCAGGCCAGTTTGGCGTCCTCATGGCACATTTTCTCATGCCCTGTTGGGCTCCTGGATGAGGTCATCCCTCATCTTCCCGCCGATCTGCAGACTACGGTTAAGCAGGTGCGGGACCAGGGCAGGACAGTGGCCAAACAGCAGCTCCAGACTGCTTTGGATATGAGGGACTCATGTGCCAGATCGGTGGCGGCGCAGTGGCTGTCGTCGGTGGGCTTGGCTGAGGATATCCACCTTTACTCGGATACCCAGCACAAGTTGGCGGATGTTCCCTTTTGGGGACTGACCTCTTGACCCTGGGGTGGAAGGTCACCTGCAGAGGATCGAGAGTCAATGCCACCTTGGACTCGGTCTCTTCCGCTCAGAAGGACAAGGCCGCAAACCACAGCCTAAGCCCTTTCGTCCTTCTGTGCCCAGCGCGCCCGGCCCAGCAACGTCAGGGCCAGCAGGCTCGGCCTTGGCATCCCAAACCCAAGCCGCCGGCTTCCTCTAACAGGAGGCAGGGAGGAAAGGGCCCAGGAGGTCCCTCGGCCGGTCCCTCCTCCAAGCCTGCCCAGTGACGAGCTGAGGGGTGTCGCCCCATCCCGTCACCTTACCCCTAGGTCCCCGTGGAGGCGGCTCAGCACTTCCGTTCCGCCTGGTCGCTGTTACCACGGACAGGTGGGTCTTAGAGTGGTGGGAAGAGGCCTGCCTCTGGAGTCGAGCAGGCACCACCCTTCCAGAGCCGTCGCCCCTCGAAGCTTGGGATCCCCAGCCTCACTGGCGGCTCGTCAGGCGACGCCGCTCTCCTCCTCCAGAAGGAGGTGGTAAGAAGGTGGTGGACCCTCCTTCAGACCCAGGGTTTGTGTCCAGGTACTTCCTGGTTCGAAAGCGGACGGGGGCTGGCGCCCCATTCTCGACCTACGACCTAAACAAGTTCCTAAGGTCTCGAACCTTCAGGATGGTCACTCTGGCTCAGATAATACCATCCTTGGAGCAGCGTGTGGTTCTGCTCTCTGGACTTGCGGGCCAGCGTTTTCCGTCCCTATCCGTCCGTCTCACCAGAGATTCCTTCGCTTCGGCGGAAGGATCCTGAGTTCAAGCCATGCCCTTGACTTCTCCAGCTCCCAGGGTCTTCACCAAATGCATGGCAGTGGTGACAGCATTCCTCTTGTGGCCTTGAGGTCGGGTGTACCCTTACCTGAGCGACTGGCTGATAGCAGCTCCCTCCAGGAAGGAGCGGAGTGGTCAGAGATCTGGCCCTCAGGTCTGCTCTCAACTGGGCCTCCTTATCAGCGAGGCCAAGTCGAGACTCGAGCGAAGCAGGTGATTCTATTCATCGGCGCAGCTCGACTCTCTTGAGCCAGGCGCGGCTCCAGCGGACAGGGCCGAGGTTCTTTCCTCCTTTGCCCGATCATTTCTGGTTGGGCAATTGCGCCCTGCCGGGACTTCCTCGCCTCCTGGGTCTCATGGCGGCTGCACCAGCGTGGTCCGTTGGGCCTGCTGGAACATCGTCCCCTTCAGTGGGGACTGGCCAGCCAGTGGTCTGGCGCTGCGATCCCTTGGACCAGCTTGTGTCGGTGACACAGGGGATGTGGAGCAGCTCTCCAGTGGTGGACCGTTCCAGATCATTTGCAGGAGGGCATCCCGTTCGTCCGCCCGAGCCGGCGGTCTCTCTATCGACCGATGCCTCTCTGATGGGTTGGGGTGCCCATCTGGGGAACACGGGCTCATGGCCTCTGGTCCCAGGGAGTCGATGCCACATCAACCTGCTGGAGCTCCGGCGGTCCGCCTAGCTCTCACCGCCTTTGCTCCGTTCCTCGGGGTCAAGTGGTCCGAGTCAGGCGGACAATACCACGACCATGTACTATCTGAACCGCCAGGGGCGGGGCCGCGCTCCATGCTTCTATGCAAGGAGCTCTCCGCATTTGGTCACTCGTAGCAGCCTGGGCGGATCTCCTAGCCATTCACGTGGCAGGGCCTCCAACACCTGCCGATGCCCTGAGGCGGATAGGGGCTGCATCCACGGTGGTCTCTCCTGCGGAGGTAGTACAGCATCTGTTCTCCCTTTGGGGCACACCTCAGGTGGACCTGTTTGCCTCCATGGAGAGCGAGCTGAGTCTGTTCCATGCCGCCCCCTCAGCAGGGCTCGCTGCAGGGGATGCCTTCTCGAGGCAATGGACCCGGGCCTCTTTTCGCCTTTCCCCATTTCCTTGATCCACAAGGTGCTTCTCAAGGCGAGGAGGGACAAGGCGCAGGTGATTCTGATAGCCCCAGACTGGCCTCGCCAGTTCTGGTACCAGATCTCCTCAGTCTCAGCTCCAGGACTCCATGGCAGCTTCCAGCTCGCCGGACCTGCTCTCAGTCAATCAGGGAAGGTGTTCCATCCGGACCTTCAATCCCTGCACCTGGACCTGGTTCCTGGCGGCTAGAGTTCCAGGCCTTGGGTCTTTCCGACGAGGTCCTCAATGTAGTTGAGGCGTCCCGTGAAGTCGACCAGAAAATGCTATGCCTTCAAATGGAAAAGGTTTTCCATTTGGTGTCAGAACAAGGGCTTGGACCCTTCCTCCTGTTCCTTGGCAAGCATCTTGGACTATTTATGGTCCCTTTAGTCAAGGGCTTAGGTCGATGACCCTAAGGGGTGCACCTGGCAGCCATCTCTGCTTACAGGCGCGGGCAGGGAAGCAGTCGATGGCGCAGGAGAAGGGGTCTGGCGCTTTTCAAAGGCCTTGATCACATTTCCTCCAGTCAGGGAACCCCACCTCCGTGGGATCTACTGCTGGTACTGGCAAAGCTCATGGGCAAGCCATTCGAACCAATGCACAGGTGTGCTCTCTCTACCTGTCGTGGAAGACCGCCTTCTTGGTGGCTATCACGTCAGCCAGAAGGATGGGAGAGCTCCAGGCGCTTTCCATAGTCTCCTTACCTGGTCTTCCACAGGGACAAGGTTGTCCTGCGCCCCACCCGAAATTCCTTCCGAAGGTGGTGTCGGAGTTTCACCTTAACCAGGTGTTGACTCTGCCGGTGTTCTACCCCAATCACACCTCGGAGGCGAATACAGGCTCCATACTCTGGACCCTAGAAGGCGCTCGCTTATTATAAGGAGCGCCGGCTGAAAGTCGGGAGAGGTTCGCCAGCTGTTTGTCACCTACGCTGAAGCCGCATCTGGCAGACCTGCAGCCAAGCGGGACGTAAGCAGGTGGGTAACCTCCTGCATAGATCTCTGCTATAAGTTGGCGGGCATGGAGCCTCCCAGAGGATAAGGCTCATTCACCGCCATACTGCTGCAGTGGCTGCTTCCAGGGACGTCCCTATCCAGGAAATCTGCAGGGCTGCTACCTGGAAGTCAGCAAACACCTTCATTACCCTACCACATCGACCTTGAGTCACGCTGGGATGCTGGTTTTGGAGCCTCAGTTCTCAGTCTCTTTCCCAAGTAAGTATTGGGGTGTGCGTCTTGCCTCCTCCTCCCGGAGAACTGCTAGGAGTCTGCCAATGAGTGTGGATGAACAACATATCCATGTCCCTAGAAATACAGGTTACTCACCTGTAACAGGAGTTCTAGGAATGGTATATGTTGTTCATCCACACCATCCCTCGACCTCCCGGCCCGGCGCACAACCTGAGCTTTCAGCGGGCAGATCTACGCCATGGGGCTGGAGCGAGAGTTATACCACCCGGTTGGGTGGGAGGAGCAAGCTTGAAGACCTTCCGGCAAGATTTAAAGCGGCAAGGATACTGCCAATGAGTGTGGATGAACAACATATACCATTCCTAGAACTCCTGTTACAGGTGAGTAACCTGTATTTACCTGCTCTCCCTTATTTGCTTTCTGTTACTCCCTTCCCAGTCTCTTCTCCCCGCTAACACTGGCATTTTCCCTAGATTACTTTCCCAAACAAGTGGAATGTACTCCAGTACACCTAAACCTAAAGAAATGTATGTGACCAAAAACAATTTGGACAATACATTGCTGTTCTGCAAAACAAAATATGACACTACAGTGGTAATATATACTTCATTTGGCACACACATTTGTCGTACATTCATAGTATTGACAGGCTGAGTTAGATTTGGTACATTAGTTTATACAATGAATTGTTAACATTAAAATAAAAATAAATAAAACAACTTTTGGTTTCCTTCAAATTGCTGTATAGAAATTTAGAATTTCCAGTCTGCATTTCCATCTGGTATGGAGAGTATTAAAAACTAATATGTAGTGGAAATTTCCATTGACGGGTATCTGGCTGAAGGAAGACTAAATAATTAAAGAAAAAAAATCAACTTCACAACCTTCAGAAGTTTATTACAATTCAAAAGAAGTTTGCAAGCCAGCTTGAATGTGTGTACACTCTTATAAAGGTAAATAATAGTTCTTAATAACAGTTAATAACTTGATTTGGTTATTTCTGTGGTTACAAATGGGAGCAGCAAGTGGGGAGTCTTAATAAGATTACTTTTATATAAAACTTCCAGAAAAAAGAGCAGGTCGCCTAAATCATGATGGAAGAGAGGCCTGGTACATATCCCACCTAGTTCTTCTGTTAAGGAAGGCTTCTTGTCTGTTTTGTAAATTGAAGGTCATTTGTTCAAATCCCTGGATATGGGAGACCATGTTTTTCCATTCTAATACTGTACGGAGGCCTCCTATAGCCATTTCTTGTTTTTATTTATAGATAGCTGTCAGACAGATAGACCACAGGTATTTGGCTTCTTTCCCTTCAGTGAAGTAGGGGAGACCAGGAGCAAATTAAGTCAAAGTCTCTGTTAAGCCAAATATGTCTCTTTTATATGTTGGGTAACCTCTTTCCAAATAATTCTAGGGCAGGACATTGATTGACAACGTGGGCTTGGGATGCTGTTGTGGTCCCGCTTTTCCTCCAGCATGTCAAGGAGAGAGGAGTTTCTCTCTTAGCAAGGACCTGTGGGACTAGAAAAAACTAACTCTGACCTTCCAGGTAAATTCTCTCCAAGTGGGAGAGGAAGTAGTGGACCATGTTACTTGCCATATTCTGGGCCAGGTCCTCTGGCTTAATGCCAACTGTAGGTCTGTTTCCCAGTTTGTCTTAAGTCTGTCAGACTCGTATGTTTGACTAATAAGGGATTTATATAGAAGGGATATGGCATGCTCTCCTGCTCGGGATGTCCAGATGGATAGAAAGGGGCGGTCTTACGCAGGTAGCTGGGAGTAGAGTTACCACCTTTTAGGAAGCCCAAAGTGGGACATTTCTTACTGAAACATGATTTTCACAGGACAATATGTAATCTTGACCAGTGCAACAGACTTGTTTCTCTAAATAATCAGAATTAAGGCGTGGTGGTGGTGGTGGTGGTGGTGGTGTTTTAGTTGGTTCTAGTGTTTTACTGTCATTTTATGGTGTTTTTAGTTAAGGTGTTAGTTTTTGCAACATTTAGAGGAAAGTCAGAAAATACATTTTCTGCTATAATGTTAAGGACATTTAGTATTTTTCATGTTTTTGCATGACACAGCCACAAATCGGGACTGTCCTGTGAAAATCGAGACAGGTGGTAACCCTAGCTGGGAGCAAGATGTCTCCTCTGAGAAGAATATAGTCCTTAAGTTGATGGTTGTGAAGTAGGTCACTATCACACCATGGAATTTAACTTTCGTCTCCTCAAAGGGTATAACTGACTCCTGTCTCAAAAGCTGACATGGGGCCGCAGAGTGTACCACGGGTCAACCTTGGCCAGTGCAAAGTCTGGGTTAGAAATGAACCCGGCATGTTTCCAAAAGTGTAGACTGGCTCTCTTTCTACAGTTTCCCCGGCTCCAACCCCTCAAGATGGCTGTAACCACCTCTGGAAGATTAGGAGAAACAAGTTTTAAATAAGAGGGATTAAATAGAGCCAATTGGGGGAGAAGTGCGATGTAGATCTAGTTAGGTCAATGTTTTTCAATGAGCCTTATAGGAGAATTACCCTAGTAATGCTAACCGCATCTGGGATGCTTGCCAGTAATGAGCTAGATTTGGGAGTGCAACTCCTCCTACTGCCTTGCAGAGGGTCATAACCCGGCTTCTGAGCTGGAATTTTGTATTCTGCCAAATAAAAGATGGAAATAGTTTTTGCCACTGTAGAAGTTCCTGTTTTGTTATCATGTGAGGAATGGATTGAAAAAAGTAAGGAAGTCTGGGTAATGCATTTATTTTTAGGGCCTGTGTCCTGGCGTAAACACAAAGTGTGAGTGAGCTTCATCTCGTCATGTCAGTCTTCAGGGTTGTTATCAGGGGGGTATAATTTAGATTATGAACTGGAGATCGTAAATATGGGAAGCTGATTGGCTGGAGGCGTTTTGAAGCCGTGGCGATATTGAGCTACATCATCCGGCTGAAAGCCTCCAACCATAACCTCATGAACAGAAATTCCTCTGACAGCTGCATTTCCCCCCATTCGTTACATGCCTTACCTCGTGCAACTGTGCCCACTGCCTCTGGAAAGACAGACCAAGTTCCCCAACACGGGCATCTGTTTAAAAAAAAAAAAATAAAATAAAATAAAAAAATTAAAGTCACTCATTCCTCCTCACATAGCCCTCCGGAAGACATACCGCAAGGCAGAAAACATGCAGCGTGGCATCAGGCACTCGAGCAACTCCCCTCAAAACTAAAAAGCAACCCCAAAACTGTCCACACCGGGTGTGTGTGTGTGTGTGTGTGTGTATACACCTGTTTAATTGCTCGCTCCCACTGCCACCAGATCTGTTTCACAAAAAGAAATAAATACAATCCATCTTCACCCAGCATGACCAGGTCAAATGGAAGGAGCACACAGTGCTGGGATGTGAGAGTTCAGAGCAGCACCTCTTCAACCAACTCCACTTAGAACAACGCCACCTGCTACCTAGGGAATTATAGAAACTTTTTTCTGAAAAGATACTCCTCCAGCACTCTAAAATAGCAATTTTAAAAACATTTTAAACATTTGTTTTGCATTTTGTACTGCTAAAACGTATAAGCATAGAAACATAGAATTTGACGGTAGATAAGGACCGCTTGGCCTACCTAGTCTGCCCATTTTCCTACCTAACAGATAAGCGGCAGATCCTAGTTAACCAACAGCTTACTTCCTCCTACCCCATTAGGACTGCCTCTATGCGTCCCATGCATTCTTGAATTCCCCACTGTTCTTGACTCCACGACCTCCTCAGGAGGCTGTTCCATGCATCCACAACCCTCTCTGTGAAAAATACTTCCTCACATTACCTCTGAGACGTCCCCCTCTATCTTCAAATTGTGCGCCCTTGTTCTTGCACATCTCTTTTTCTGAAAAATGCTACCCCCTTGGACTTTGTTGATTCCCTTGAGGTACTTGAAAGTTTCTATCATGTCCCCTCTCTCCCTTCTTTCCTCAAGGGTATACAATTAAGCTCCTTTAGGCTTTCTTCGTATGTCTTCTGGTGCAGACCCTGCACCATTTTAGTTGTCCTCCTCTGGACAGCCTCCACTCTGTCTGTCTTTCGTGGAGATGGGGTCTCCAGAACTGCACACAGTACTCCAGATGGGGTCTCACCAACTGTCTGTACAGAGGATAACAACTTCCTGTTTTCTACTATTGATGCCTCTTCCTATGCAACCCAGTATCCTCCAGCCTTCCTTACTGCCTTCTCATAGCCTGCCCACCTTTAGGTCATCTGATATAATTACCCCCAGGTCCCTTTCTATTTTCACTGTTGTCAGTATCTCACCCCCACTGTGTACACTGCCCTGGGTTTTGTTTCCCATGTGCATTACCTTGCACTTCTTTGCATTGAATCTGAGCTGCCATACATTTGACCATTCCTCCAACCTTGCCAAGTCCTTCTCATCCTTTCCACTCCATCTTGTGTATCAACCCTGTTGCAGATCTTTGTGTCATCTGCAGAGAGACATACTTTTCCTTCCAGTTCCTCTGCAGTGTCACTTATAAAGACATTAAAAAGGACCGATCCCAATACTGAACCCTGCGGTACCCAGCTAGTAACCCTCCTTTCTTCACTGTGTACTCCATTTACTACTACCATTTGCGTCCTGTTGTCTAGCCAATTTTTTATCCAGGCTACCACCTTGGGACCCACTGCAAGGCTGGCTATCTTGTGTATTAATCTTTTGTGTGGGACTGTATCAAATGCCTTGCTAAAATCTAGGTAGGCCATGTCCACAGCCCCTCCCTGGTCTACTACTTTGGTCACCCAGTCAAAGAAATCTATTAGATTCATCTGACACGACCTTCCCATCGTGAATCCATGCTGCCTTGGGTCCTGTGCCCCACTGGGCTGTAGGTACTCAACAGTTCTTTCCTTCAGAAGTGATTCCATCATTTTCCCTACCACTGAGGTCAAACTAACTGGTCTGTAGTTTCCTGCTCTGTCCTGCTCCCACTTTTGTGAAGAGGAATCACATCTACCCTCCTCCAGTCCTCGGTACCACCCATCCTCCCATGATTTGTTAAAGAGAGTAGTCAGCGGTGTCACTAGTTCTACCCTTAGTTCTTTTAGAATTCTTGGGTGAATCCCTCGCCCCATTGCTTTGTCCCCTTCAATTTTATTAGTTCTTTCAGAACCCTTTCTTCTGTAAATGGACTGAGTATCGACCCCCATCTTCAGAGTGTTTCTCTTGTTTGGTTTAGGTAACTCCCCTCCTCTTCCTTTGTGAATACTGAGCAGAAATATTAGGTTCAGTATCCCTGCTTTTCACTGTCACCCTCTACCCACATTCCCTCCCTTTATTAAGCTTCATTATTCCTCCTTTGGTCTTTTCTCGCTCCCTAATGTACCTATAAAGGTCTTATCCCTTCTTAACAGAATTGGCTATCCTTTCCTCGGTTTGGGCCTTTGCTATTCTGACTGCCTTCCCAGCCTCTTTCTGCTTTAACTGATAAAGTTCTCTGTCCTGCTCCTTCTGTGTTTCCTTATATTTCCTGAATGCTGTCCTTTTCTCCTTAACCTTCCCTGCCACCTCTTTTGAGAACCATAGCGTTTTTTCCTTCGTTGTGTTTTATTGATTTGCTTTACACAAAGGCTTGTTGCCTCTGTGAAGGCTGTTTTGATCACTCCCCATTGTTCCTCTACCCCTCCTTCTTGCCTGTTTGCTAGTGCTTTTCTGAGGCACTCGCTCATTTTCCCAAAGTCAGTCCTCCTAAAGTCCAGTACTCTTGCTTTTGTATGGCTTGATTGTATGGCTGTGTTTATCGTGAACCACACTGTTTGGTGGTCGCTTGTTCCCAGATGGCTACCCACTTCTAAATCTGAGATTCTTTCTCCGTTCCCATTTGAGAATACCAGGTCTAAGACTGCTCCCTCCCGAATGGGTTTCAATACAAGCTGTCTGAGGCATGCCCCCTGTAGGGCATCAAGAATGACCTTGCTCTTGGATAAGCCTGCAGCAAAGGTGCTCCAGTTAACATCTGGCATATTCAGGTCCCCCATCAACAATATCTCCCCTTTTTCTGCCATTCTAAGAAAGCCTTTTATCATTTCCTTGTCCATTCCCTCTCCCTGAGATGGGGGTCTGTATACAACCCCCATGCGGATTGTGGTGCCATTTCCTGTCTCCAGGGTGACCCAAAGTGCCTCATCTGCTTCTTGTTTACTCTTTTTAGTTCTGTTGCTGTGATCCCTTCCTTTACATAGAGAGCTGCTACTCCTCCTCCTCTTCCCCCGCCCCGTCCCTCCTGTAGATTGTGTATCCTGGTATGTTGACATCCAGTCATGGTTCTCTGTGTACCATGTTTCTGTGACTGCCACAATATCCAGGCAACCCTCTTCCATCAAGGCCACTAGTTCAGGGAGCTTGTTACACAGACTAAGGGACTCATCACCCTCCACTTTTTGATAGCCTTACCCCTTTTAGCCCCATTTCTGTCCTTACTGCCTTTGCCTTTTTTTTTTTTTTTATATTTAAATCTGTTCTGCTCCCTAGTAACTTCTGTACCTTGGTGTTTACCTCACTAATCACCAGGTTTTGTGGAGGGAGGCTGGGATTTCCCTGCTCCTTTTCAGTGCCTCCCCCCTTGGCTAGTTTAAATGCTTGCCAATGAAGCATTTAAACCTCTACCTAGGATCCTGGTTCCCCCGGACAGATGCAGACCATCCTTCGAGTATAGGTATAAGCAGTTCATAATAGCAATGTCACTCCAGGATGTGGTATATCATAGGATATCATCACTTCGGCCGGTTGGGGCGCACTTCCTGCAGCCCTCGTGCCCAACCACCAGCGCGTAGCGATATCCCATGATATACCACACCCTGTCGTGCCTTATTGCTTAATTGAATAACAAGGATAGGTTTACTGGAATTCTAACCCCCCTGGTATTTTATTGAGGAGAGATTCCATTTAAAGTGGTACAAGTGTTTCATACCTGATTGGGAGGAGTAGTTAATCGACATTGCCTCAGTCTTTGTAGTATTTAGGACATATCCAGATAATTCTGAAAATAGGGACAATAGTTTGAACAGGGTTGGTAGAGAGGTATTTGGGTTGGTCATATAGATTAGTACATCATCCACGAATAGGGCCTGCTTGTGCTCTATATCAGCCATGTGAATACCAGCGGTAATACTTTTAATTGAAATTTTCGTTTGAATCTGCTGTTTGACATTAAACAAGGAGTGATGTTCAATGTTCCAGCCAAAGTGAGATCAGCTATGTTTAACAAGCAACTCTCTATTATAATCAAAAACCTATAAACACTAGATATACACCAATTATGTTTTAACTTTGTTTTCTTGTTTCTTTTTTCCCCTGCTGTTGGTGTACTAAATATTGCAGATAATGCAGCACTTATTTCCGAGTCTTTCAAAGTGTATCTGACTGTCCTCTACTAATCATACGACTGCTGTTTGTGACATCACAGTCTGTTACAGTGAGCACTTCGATGTCATAAACAAAGGCACGTTGAGGTTAACGGGAGAGGCAGATGTTTTCAATGCAGACTTTTTAGATGGACTGCCAAGATGTGCTGTAAATCTTCGAAAGGAACAGCTGAAACATCTTATTTATGAAAGTATATGCTGAAATGCAGAGTTGTTTTTTAAGACTTTTCATGCTGACAGACCTTTTTCCTGGCAAAATGTGTTCTGATCACTGTGATGCTTTATGAAGGAGTTTGTATACAGTATAATGATCAATTAACAAAAAATACACTGTTGTCTTAGATGGTTATTGCTGCCTTCTGTTCGCAGCATTACTGCAACTGTTAAGACCCCTGTGGCTAGATGTTCATTACTGCTCAAAACGGAGCACAAAACTTTGCCCTCTGCTTTGTGATAGCCCAGGTGCCCAGAGATGCTACAGTGTATTCATTGGAATAGCACAACAATGTTATTTGACTGAATATAGGGCCATGTTGTCCAAGCGCTAATCCACTTGGTGCTGGCCTGACATGGCGCCAGAATTACACCACCACAGTAGAGTGTAACAAGTGCAATTTGCAGTATTGAAAGGGACCATGCAAAAGAGCCTATTGGGCATGCAAAGCACCCATTATGGGCTCATTTGCATTGATATATAGGTAGCTGGGCAATGTAGCACAACACCCAAGCCCTCCCCCCATATTGCCCTGTCCCAGAGCGGAGCTATCCCTGGTGCTAGTGGTACCACCAACTCGTCTCTCACCCGGTACATGCACATAGTTTCCCTGGTGTCGAGTGTTCCCTCCTCCCACTTGCACCTGTGCCTGATGTCCAAACACAATATACCTGGCATCTGGTGGTCCCTTCCCCCCCACCTGTACCCATGATGGATGTAACAAAACATTTATGTTGATGTGTAGTGCTATACACACACACACACACACACACACTGCCCTGCCCAGTAAATAGAAGATGATTCTCCCTGGTGTCCAGTGGTCCTGATCCCCATCCTTGTATCTGTGAAAGCCCACCCTGGTTTGACAGTCTCCCCTCCCCCAATTAGTATCCTGTGCATGCCTGTAGCAGTAATGCCCAACAATATAAGCTCCAACCTCATTCCCGAACAGTGATGTTCGAACCCCCCAGCCCTGTCTTGTTGGTGTCTAGTGGTCCCTCCCTCCTGCAGCACTGGGACCCCCCATCACCTTTACCTGAAATTCAGTGCCACAGTGGGCGCACACAGCCCTCCACACCACCTCGGCCACCACGCCCGTGTGATGACAGAAGCAGCGAGCACGCTACTTATTTGTCCTGTAAATGAGCAGCGTGCTCCCTGCTTCTGTCAGATGGCGGGCGGCCAGTGTGGTGTGTGGAGGGCTGTGTCACTCGCAGTCACTTCAGCACAGCAGCGAGATTCGGGTAAGAGTGACTGGAGGGTTCTTTGTGCTGCCGGAAGGAGGAAGGCCACTAGACAACCACCGAGACATGGGGTGTTGGGATTAGGAATATCACTAATTAGAAACAGGGCCAGAGCTGTGTTGTTTGGAGGGGGATCACTTTCCACAGGCATCCCACGTTAGTGGCAGGCTGGCGATTGCTGGTGAGGATGTCAAACCAGGTGGGCTTTCACTGGTACGAGGACGGGATCAGACAGGGGTGAGGACAGCAGGACACTAGGGAGAATCTTCTTTATTAATCAGGCACGGCATTGGGTTGGGGAGCCACTAGGACACCAGGGTAAATGTTCTGTTATATTGGGCATGGGTGCTGGTGGGGAGGGACTGATACATGCCAGGGACATTGTGTGTGGATATCAGGCATGTGTGGTGGAGGGGACAACTGGATACCAGAGACATTGTGTGGACATTGGACATGGTTGTGGGGGGGACCGCTAAACGCCAGGGACATTGTTTGGGCTTGGGTGCTGTTGGGAGGAGGGACCACCAGACGCCAGAGAAATTGTGTGTGTGTGTGTGTGTGTGTGTGTGTGTGTGTGTGTGTGTGTGTGTGTGTGTGTATACACATCAGGTATGGGCGTGGTTGGGGGGAGGGAACACTGGATACCAGGGACACTGTTTTGGTGGCTCGGGACTGGCACGGGGGGGGCACTGCATTTCCTTTGCCAACCACTAGGATTGTGCAGGAGTAAGTCATGGTCTTCAGCTGTAATTGTATCACGCAAGGGGATCGCACAAAATGACATTGTGTGGCTAAAATATTCTGAATATTGGATTGCGCCGATATGCAGGTCGCCACCCCTGTACGCCCTCCTCCACAGTTTGCCCAGGCACAAACTGGGCTTTTGAATATAGGAAATCTGCACAGTGATCAGTTTGTGCGTGCAAACCAGGATTTGTGCCTGGGCAAACTTTTGAATATCGGGCCCTTGGTCTCAAGAGCTCAGTGTCTCATGAGGACCAAAGAAACTGGTAAAAAGTGTTTTAATCTAGCTTTACTAAATAAATACAGCACGGATCCAATTTTATATGAACTCCTTCACAGAGCATCACAGCAATCGGGGCACTAAATTTTGCTGGGAAGAAGACTGATCTGCACAAACATTCTATTAAGAACATTTGATCGCACTTTCGCACAGCCATGATGAGCGTCACTCCTTGTTTTAGTTTTGAAGTCTCATTTTCAGCATAGTCTGTTTTATTTTAAACCCCATTCACATAAATGTGGCAGGTGTCATTTCAGATCCTCCCCCAAAACCTATTTTAGCAGTTGTCCCTAAAAATCACATTTTAGGTGGCATTTGTTTACCGACACCTGTCATGTTAATATGCTGGGTAATAAAAATACTATCATAATAAATCGGGTCGCAATCTAAGAACACAGCAATGTTATTTGTGGACCTCTTTCATTCCCCAGTCATGACAAGTTCAATACTAACTCATGTTATTAATTTGTTAATTTTAACTGCTACGCTGTACTGTATATGCTTATTAAGGAAATTAATTGCAAAAAACTTCATTAATGCACTAGTTAGGGTTAAAACGACAAAAGAAATGTGGCATTAGGGTGTCCAACGTAACACCCCACCTCCACCCTGCAGGTAGCAACAGGAAAAGCCATTACTGTTTCACCTCTCTTGCATCTTCGCAAATAAGGTGTGGGGTATGACCTGGATTGTCCACCCGTAACACTCGCCCTATTCTGATTACTGCACACATCTCCACTTCTTTACTGATGGAATGGGGTGAGCATTACAATGAATAGGGTAATATAGATAATATTAGGTGTTCTACTTTAGTAGTCTGAACATGGAATAAGATGGTGAATCCTTGGGGTCAGGTTTTGTTGAGACTATTACGTGCTCCCTGGTGGAGGGTGTCAGTCTGTCCTGAAGAAGCCATCTCTGGACCCTGACATCTGGCAAATTACAAACCGGTTTTGAACCTTTCCTTTTTGAGGAATGTGATCGAGAAGGTGGGGGCACAGCTCAAGTCTTGCCTGGAATTATTTGACATCTACAAAACTCATCCAGTCAGGTTTCAGGCTCCATCAGAGCACCAAGACAGCTCTCATTAAGGTGTCGCAATTACCTCATGGTGAGGGATCAAGGGGTATGTTCTGTCTTGGTTTTCTTGGATCTTCTGTTTGCATTTGACATGGTTGACCATAGAGTGCTGCTGGACCATCTGAGTAACTAAGTGGGACCCTCTGGCACTGATTTGAGTCCAACATTATTGGGAGAACGCAGCAGGTTGCTCTAAGTATTCTATCACTGGAGTGGCTGTGCTCGCCTGTGATGTTTCTAAAGGCTCAGTCCTTGCCCATGTACTGTTTGCCATATGTATGTTACCTTTGGGAAAATCATCAGTATAGTGTTTAGTTCCACTGGTATTCAGATGATACTCGGCTCTACCGTTTATGCACTCCTGATGGGAGTAATGATGCCTTGATGTTAGCATAGTGCCTTGGTGATATCAACAATTGCTATCACCAGCTTAACTTGGTGATAAATGCAATAGCTTGCCTAACGTTGTTGTGTAACCAACTACTCAGAACTGTGGATGCGGCAAGAAATCTGGGGATCATTTTGGACAGCAGGTTAACAGTAGAACATTAGGTGTTGGCGGTCATCCCAGTTGGCTTTTACCATCTTTGTAGCATTGCCCTGAGGCTCCTGCTGATCTGGTGAAGATAGTCAATGTCACGTGTAGACTGAACTGTTGCGGTGCTGTGGACTTAGGGTTATCAGGAGGATTGATGCATTTTCTGCAGGTGGACCAAAATGCCACAGAATGACTGGGGCCGTAACTTCAAAGTGGTGGTGTTGCACGGTCCTACACAGTCTGTGGCACATCACCTTCATGATAAGTAGTCGGGGACAGAGCCTCTGGGTTGCTGCTCTGATTCTCTGGAACTCTCTATCCTTGAACAACCAATCTGCCTGCACAGTGGCTGCTGCTTTGCTTAAAGCAGCAGTACAACAAAAAAAGTTAGTTTCAGCTACAGTTAATTTAAAAAATATATAAGCATCAGTGCCAGATCTACTTTTCTAGGTCCCTCCTATGTTGAACACCATGATTTGATTTTCTCGATCCTAACCTTTGCTGTATATTCAGTGCTGTTTCTAAGCCAAATGTAGTGGCCATCTTTTTTTTTTTTTTTCTTGTGAAATAAAGAAATACATTTATAAAATATGCAAACTTTGGAACTAGAAAATTGTACCACCAAATAAAACTCGGAGATGCCTGGAATCTTTCTGGGGAGGGCAGAGCCAATATTGTGCCCAGTTTTGTTGCACTGCTATGCTTTAACCTATCTTTTTAATCAGGCCTTTCTGCTGAATTTAAGTTTTAATAATTTTCAGTTAGCTGATCTACTGCCTTAATGCTTATTATCCGTGCCTATTTTAGCTCTGCGTTGGATTTATTTACATGCTTAAATCTATTCTGCTGTATGGTGCTCTGAGCCCTAGGGGTAGTGCGCCTATAAATAAAAGCTGACTTGCTTTGAAGGAGTGATAGATACTCCAAAATCATTTTCTTGGCATTTTATTGCTGTGAATAGGAAAGTCCTCTACTGGCCTCTGCTGAAATATTTTACTGCTCCCACTAGTGTGTTTATTGAAATGTCACTTCTCCAGTAGATGTCATCAGGATTGGTTAAAGGGAAATTGTAGAATAGCAGTATTTGTCCAGTGGGCCAGTACTTGTTTCAAACCTTGCAGAGTATGGATTTTTGTTACGACTGTTTGCTTATAGAAGGTACTTGCAAAAAAAATAAAAAAAATAAAGCATCAGTTAGGGTTGACCCTTAATGCCACAAATGTAAAGAAATGCGACATGGGAAGGGGGCATCACCGGAGCCTTGCTGAATCAGTGCCATTGTGTTTTAGGCTTTGAACAGTGGTACGACACAGGGTTTGTGTTGCCCTGACTTTGGTACGGTCTTTCCAGGCACAGAAGAATACTCGCACACTATTGCTTGGCATTGGGTGCTGAAGTTGAAGCAACACCAAAGCTGTACTGTGTGATCATTTTAATACCCAAAAAACACATTTTAATACCCAAGGCTCATGGGAATCTTTTTTAACCCTAATGTCACAATGTCGCATTTCCTTACTTTTGTGGCATTATGGGTCAGTTCTTATTCATGTCTGAGCATGGATTGTTTTTTTGTAATGAATTTCTTTACTTTTTAAAAGGAAATTGAATAACAGATATACACATTGACAATACCTTTAATGGCAGGTGGCACTCTGTTACAGTGGCATTCCTCGTCCATATACCACACTATGCCAGACTGTCCTAGAAGTACATTGGCATGCGCAACTTTATCCAACCTCTGTACCAAGCAGTCCTTTATATCTACTGATCTTGCTTCTAGGAGAAGCTCTTGCAGCAGGTTCCACAATGTGGACTGACTCCACCTGGTAATAGTTCCGGCAACTTTTTCTCTAGCAGTACTGGTGTGGGAACCCCCCCCTCCCCTCCGGCGTCGGCTCCACCCCTGATGTCGCCCTATACAAGGGAGGAGTTCCCCACATGCTCCAATTCTTTCCTGCCACATGGTCTGGTTGGTCGCTCAGTTACGGCTCAGTACCGATCGCTTCTTCTCCACCTCAAATTCGTAGTCTACCGCTCTTAAGAGCTTCTGTGTCCACTTCTCACTTAAACAAGTGCGCTTGTGGGCGACAGATTGCCACTAAGGATGGTCATTTGTCGTGTCTCTACTGCCTGTGGCCCAACTACAACACCGGCGCCTGCTCCCACTGTCAGGCCTTTAATTCGCGGACGTGGATCCTGCGTCAGAAATCGCTCGCAGCCTACCTCGCAGAGACAAAACTTGCCGCCATGGAAAGGGCCTCCACCTTGGGGGAATCTGAGCCATCTCCTGCCCACAAGACCCACAAGCACTGGAACAGGACAGGGGATGGTTGCTGTCAAAGCACAGGTCTTCGGGCTCGAAGTCCGGTCGTCTGGGCATGAATCTCACCTCACGACTCTTAAGCCCTTGTCTGTCTCCAAATCTTCTGGTTCTATTGTCCAGCCTCTGAGGGTCTTGCAGTCTGCTTAAAATCGGCCAGGCAGGTAAGGGCTCCTCCCGCTCAACCTCTTCTTTGAAGGCCGACTCGGGAGTCGAGCAAGGCCTCTGGGTCTTCGGGCAGCAGGGCCTCCTCCTTGCCACCAAAACATAGGGATGCCGACCAACGCCAGCCTCCGATGACTGACTGGTGCTGGCGGAAAAGCACGTTGGCCACAAAGCCGACCGTCCCAAGGCTCACGCCTCCCATGGACGTCCGTCGGCGCCTAAGGAAAAGCGGACGCCGAATCCTCATCCGACAGTGGCCGACCCGGCTTCCGTTCCAACGGTGGTTATTCTGCCGCCAGTTGTTGTTCATACGCTGGTCACCCTGACTCCACATGATGCCAGCTCCAGTGCCCCTCCCCGTTCGCCAGTTGGCTGTCGCGAGACCGATGATAGTGGTGCTGGCGCCGCCCGTTGTCCCCCTTCAGCCGACGCCAGTCGATAAGGGTGCGGATCCAATGCCAGTACCCTGGGCGATGGTAGCGCGGTTGGAGCTCGGTGCTCCTCCTTCTCTTCTTCTCCAGGTTCACCTAAGCGAAACCTTTCTCAAGTGAAGGGCTGTTTCCCCACTGGTGAGATACCATTAAAAGGACCTTCCAGTTGATATCTTGGAGGTAGAGCCTTGGTTTGCTGGCCAGGCACCTAGCTTCACCTGAGCTCTTTCCTTCTAAGACTGCTTGAAAGGCAGAGTAGAAGACTACCAGAGCAAGGGAAGGATTAAGACTTAGTTGGCTAAGCAGATTTACTGTGTGGTGGTGTTTTATTTTTTACTCACAGGGATTGCTACTGTTTGTTGCTAACATTTCATTGCTTTATTTTTTCTCTGATTCAAATTGTTGTTGCTGGTATACCTTCTTCTGCATTATTACAAGGTGTGCCTACGGTGTGTGCTAACAGATTACTGCTGTAATCTTCTGATTCAAATTGTCTTTTGCAAAGTATATCTTCTGTTACTGCTTTATTTTTCTCTGGAGCAAAGTGTTTCTTACAGGGTATATCTTCTCTGAAATTACTGTTTACAGGTGGAGCTTACATTTTGTGACTTTTTTATCATTAGGCTAAAGTAAAATTACTGTTTGACACTGTGTTTATTTTATTCTTGTTTTGTTGAAAAGGTTTGTTGTCTCAGAGGTGTTTCAGTCTCCTTCTCACATTGAAGGAGCTAATTGCTTTTCCTCCACAGCTCTTCCAAAGGATTAGTGTGTATGTGGAGAGTGGAGCTGGCAAACTGTCAATGTTCCAACAGAAAGAAGGTTAAAAGTCAGGTTAGTTGATATCTTGGGTAGAAGACTTGATTTGCTGGCCAGGCACCTAGCTTCACCTGAGCTCTTTCCTTCTAAGACTGCTTGAAAGGCAGAGTAGAGAACTTACCAGAGCAAGGAGAAGGATTAAGACTTAGTTTGGCTAAGCAGATTTACTGTGTGGTGGTGTTTTTATTTTTTACTCACAGGATTGCTACTGTTTGTTGCTAACATTTCATTGCTTTATTTTTCTCTGATTCAAATTGTTGTTGCTGGTATACCTTCTTCTGCATTATTACAAGGTGTGCCTACAGGTGTGTGCTAACAGATTACTGCTGTAATCTTCTGATTCAAATTGTCTTTTGCAAGGTATATCTTCTGTTACTGCTTTATTTTTCTCTGGAGCAAAGTGTTTCTTACAGGGTATATCTTCTCTGAAATTATTACAGGTGGTGCTTTACAGGTTTTACAGTTTTATCTAACATTAGGTTAAGCTTTCAGGGTTACTGCATTTGTTGTTGACTGATTGTTTCTGCTCTTACCTCCTTGTTCTTTCGTCCGTGGTTCTTCTTTTTAGGCAGGGGAAGGGCCCAGCCACCCACCCCCATCCCCAACCACCCCGCTACACTCCATTTATAAGTGTACCACAGTTGTGACATTTCCTGTGGCAGAGCAGGAAGGAGCGGATCAGTGGGGCCTCCACAAAAGTGATCTCATTTACAGGGCACTAGTAATTTAACTTGTTATAACAAGTTAAACAAAGCTCAATTAAACCATTACTTGCATTTTTTCCTTCTAATTACTCTGACTAGAGTTACAAACCCAGCAACTTATTTGGAATGGATTTCATTAACTGCAGGTACTGTGGAACAATTTTCAGTGGGACATTCTTACAGGATTTAGGACACTGTCTACATGCTGGGCCTTTGGAGATCTTAGGTCTCAGCTCCGGCAGCATGGGCAGAGATTGCATGCCTCAAATTTCATATTGAAGAGGAAATACATTATAAGAACCACCCGCCATTTCCCCAGCATCCAACAGAAAAACCTCAACCGCAGAGGGTAGTTGGTCCAGGAGGTTGGCAGGTGGTTAGGAGGAGCAAATCAGGTGCCCCATCACTCTCTGCTCTCCAACACATTACCTCCAAAAACCATATAAACACTACAAACAGGTATCTGCCTCTATCTCTGAAATCAAATAAAGAGGCAGAAGACACTGCAGAGCAGGACACTGCGGCACAGGCACAACAATACTCACCAAATCAGGAACCAAAACTAAACAAGCACAAAGAAATCCAAAAAACTTCTGATCATAGGAGACTCCATGATTCGGGGTTGATACCCATCTCCAGCCAGGGGTGATGGTCAGATGTCTCCCAGGTACATCAGCATGGAGAGACACTGACATTACTAAATTGTTCACAAAGCAGGAGAAAACATTGATGTCCTAGTACACATAGGGACTAATGATCTCGCCAGCCGGTCAGTTGTGGAGACCAAGAACACCTGACTAGGCTGGGTGACAAACTATCATCTATTTGTCGGCATCTCCTTCTCTGAGATCCTGCCAGTCTGGGAGAGGGAGCAGATGGACGAAGGTCAGAGAAGGGGAGATAGGGGAGCTAAACACATGGCTCAGGACTGGTGCCAGGAAAAGGACACAGATTTGTAGGGAACTGGCAACAGTTCTGGGGCAGAGTTCTTTAAATTTGATGGACTGCATCTGACTAAAGAGGGAGTCAGTGCATTGGGGCAGAAGTTTGGCGTCTTTGCAGAATATTTAAACTAGCAAATGGGAGAGGGTGCAGCACCCATCGTTGAATGGGAAGAACACCCCTCCCCTCAGCTAGTGGTCAAACTGAATTCAATGTGTTTGCGTTCATTTGCATCACCAGGAAAGAAAAAGGTTTGTCTCCCATACGATGCACAGGGTAATGCAAACCTCACCCAACAACAACACACCAAAATCTGGCCAATGGAAAATCATATGTACACAAATGCTCACAGCCGGGAAATAAGATCCCAGACCTGCAGGCAATAATGTCAGAGGCTAAACTGGACATAGTAGCAATTAGTGAGGACGTGGTTTACCAGTAACCACACATGGAGACTTCAGTACCTGGCTATGTATTGTTCAGAAGAGACCGAGGTGCAAAAGGGGGAGGAGTGGCCCTGTATGTTAATGAAATATCAAAGCTACAGAAATTCAGAATACACATAAGGAGCCAGAAGAACTGTGGGTCACCCTGGAAACAGGAAATGGGACAGCCATAAGAACTGGGGTTGTCTGAGGCCCCAGACCAGAGGAGGACATAGACACATTACTGTTAGAAGATATACAAAACATGACAGCTAAAGGGAGGTTCTGATAATGGGAGACTTCAACATGCCAGATACAGATTGGTCAATACAGCAGGAACATCTGCCAGAACTAGACTCATAGTGGATTCCCTGCAGGGAGGGCCTCAAACAACTGGTACAGCAACCCACAAGAGACAAGGGCTATCCTAGATCTAGTACTGACTAACAAAGAAGGATCACAGATCTCCAGGTAGAAGGTCACCTGGGGCCAGTGACCATCACATGGTATGGTTCAATTTGGCTACTACATCTAAATCATCCCATTCCAAGGCAAAATATGGGACTTCAGAGGCTGACTTTGATAAGATGGCCAACAGAGTTAAGCTAGCCTGGCAAAGAAACACAAGTGAGGAGGTACAGGCAAAGTGGGCAAGCATTAAGGATACAATACTTGAAGCAACATCCCATTGCGTTAGACAGAAAAGGAAGTGCAAAAAGAAGGAAACCACTTTGGTTCTCAAATACAGTAGCAGAAAGGTCAGAGCCAAAGGCTGGCCTTCAGAATATAAAGGACACAACGGGATGAAGATAGGGGCATACCAAACTGCCCTAAGGGAAGCAGGTAAGGCAGTAAGGCAGGCAAAGTCCCAAACTGAGAAACACTAGCACAAACAGTAAAAGAAGGTGACAAGACTTTCTATAGATACATTAGTGAAAGGAGAAAGTCCAGAGGGGTATTGCTAGCTTAATGGAGAAAAGGGAGCATGTGAGGAGGAGGACCCTGTAAAGGCATCTATCCTAAATAGATACTTTTGCTCAGTATTCACTGAAGAGAAGGTAGGGCAGGGCCCACAGCTCAGCATCATGGACACAGGGGGAGGAGGTGAGCACTACTCCCTTCACAAAAGAAAGGGTCCTACAAGAGCTTGCTAAGCTCAGGGTGGATAAGGCAATGGGACCTGATGGCATACATCCCAGGGTACTTAAGGAGCTAAAGGAGGAACTAGCAGAGCCATTAGCAGAATTGTTTAGTGAGTCTCTGAGCACAGGAGAGTCCCAGAAGACTGGAGAAGGGCTCATGTGATCCCACTCCACAGAGTGGTAGCAGGGAGGAGGCGGGGAACTACAGACCGGTCAGTCTTACCTCAGTAGTGGGCAAGATTATGGAAGCATCCTTAAGGAAAGGATAGCAACACCTGGAATCCATAGGGCACAGGATCCAAGACAGCATGGGTTTACAAAGGAAGGTCCTGTCAAACTAATCTCATAGATTTCTTTGACTGGGTAACCAGAGTGGTGGACCAAGGGGAGCAGTTGATGTCGCCTACCTTGACTTCAGCAAAGCTTTTGACACTGTTCCACATAGAAGATTGATAAATAAGCTAGGTAGGCTCGGGTGGGTCAGAAGTTGGTCAACTGGGTGGCAAACTGGTTGACTGGCAGAAAACAGAGAGTGGTGGTAAATGGTATACAGTCAGAAGAGATGCAAGTCACAAGTGGGGTACCTCAGGGATCAGTCCTGGGGCCAGTCCTATTCAACATCTTCATAGTGACCTCGCAGATGGACTAGAGGGTAAGGCTTGTCTGTTTGCAGATGACACCAAGATCTGCAACAGAGTAGATGATCCAGATGGGGTGGGCAGAATGAGAAGAGATCTGGATAAACTAGCAGAATGGTCAGAAGAGTGGCAACTGGGATTTAATGCAAAGAAGTGCAAAATCATGCACATAGGGAAGAAACCCTGATGCCACTTATAGGCTGGGAGGGTTGCTAGCAGTCACAAAGGAAGAAAGAGACTTGGCATCATCATCACTGATGACCTGAAATCATCCAAGCAGACCTCTAAAGCAGTAGGTAAGGCTAGGGGGTGTTAGGGTGTATTAGTAGGAGTATCACAAGTAAGTAAGAGGGAGGTAATAATCCCTCTGTACAAGACATTGGTTAGGCCCATCTGGAGTACTGCGTGCAGTATTGGAAGCCACACCTTCAGGACATTAACCAAATTGAGGCAGTCCAGAGAAGGGCAACCAAAATGGTGCAGGGACTGCATCAGAAGACATATGAGGACAGATTAACAGAGCTCAATATGTATACCCTTGAGCAAAGGAGGGAGAGAGGTGATATGATCGAGACATTTAAACACCTTAAGGGCATAAACAAGGTGAAAGAGTCTAACATGTTTAAATATAAGAAAAATAGCAGGACAAGAGGACACAGCATGAGATTAGAGGGAGGCCGATTAAGGGGAATGTGAGGAAATTCTTTTCACAGAAAGGTGGTAGATGCATGGAATGGCTTACCACAAGAAGTAGTAGGCTATGAATACAGTGCAGGGCTTCAAACAGGCATGGGATAGGCATAAGGGAGCAATACAACGACTATGAATAGATGAGGTCACTGACATAGCAAAGGCCGATGGCACATTTATAAGGTAGAAAAAGAAATGGGCAGACTGGATGGAGCCTTGGTCCTTATCTGCCGTCAACTTCTATGTTTCTATGTTTCTATGGATCGCCTCCTCCACGCGTGACGGTTCCTGACCCTATTAACGCTGAACCCGGTGGACGGTGGGAAGATGAGGAGCTCCTTCTAAGAAGCATGCTAAAAATCTAGGAGGCATAGCTTGGAGTTCTCCCACTCACCCTCTCCATCACCGGACAGGGCGCAGAGGTGAGGCACAGCCCCTAACTCACCTCCCACTCTCTCTCTCTCTCTCTCTCCAGACTCCCTGTGAACTCTGACACTTTGTCTTCGATGCCTACGAGTCAGACCTAGGGACACAGAGGGTCTTCCAAATCCCTCCAGATGACCCCAGCTTCATGGAGGTAATGAGGCACATCCAGGCCAACATGGGCTGGGACACTGAGCCCTGAACACAGAGCATTTGCGGTTGGCTAAATATCTCCGCCAAAGGACCCAAAGCTAGTGATCATCCTCCATTGGTTGACACCTTTCAGGATGTCACCAGGCGATCTGAGTGCCCTCATTCCTCCTCCTCTGCCGTGCCAAAAAGGCTCATCTCCTCTGCTGGGCACCTTGGACCATCTTTTCCTGGCTGAACCACCTGCTGTGGACTCTGGTGATTCTGCAGCTCACGATCATTAGCAGAGGCCCAAACACCTGAGCACCCAGCCGCCTGACCAAGAGCCGAAGCAGCTGGATTCGATGGGCGCAGGTGTACTCTGCTGCCACCAGCAGTATCAGGAGTTTGAACTTCCCAACACACATGGTCCAATTCCAGAATGCCCTTTGGGAACAAGTTGGACATCATGCCCAGATTGCTGCCCTCAAGCGGGCAGAGCTAAGCCAAGCTTTACAGACCGGCTCGGGACATGGGTACTTATGTGCTGCAGCAGCCTATGACTCTGCAGACACCTCCTCGAGGGCAGCCGCCACTGGCATTTGTGTCCGATGCCATGCTTGGCTTCCGGGTCTAGGTTCGATCAGGCGTGCAGACCAACCTTTCTGGATGCTCTCTTTAAAAGGCTCTGTGCTCTTTGGCAAGGACACGGGCACATCATCCCAGTCTGGAGAACTCCGGTAGGGCTGTCCGATCGGTGCAGTCCATATGCCATCGAATCAGGGCAAGCTACTAAGTCTCATTTTCGTGGCCATGGGAACATCAACCACAGCAGTCTTGCTTTTTCAGTAGCATGCGCAGCAGGTGGCTTCGGTCGTGAGGCGGGCTAGAGGTTCTTGTCCTCCGCCCTAGACAGCCCCAAAGCAGCCACTGCCGCCCCCGCCTCAACACCTGACTATCCAGGCTACCCTCCTCCTCGGGTCGCACAGCCAGAGGAGCCGCTCGAGGTCGCTTCCTCAATGGACGGTGGGGGCCAGGTGACCTCCGACAGTAGGTACTCTATCTCGTGGCATTCAGGCACTCCATAGAGTTCTACTCCATCCCTCTGGACAGACCACTGCCTCCATCCTGTTTTCCCAAGGGAACACAGAGCGCTGATCCGATGGGAGATTTCTTCCCTTCTGGACAAAAAAGCCATCGAGCCGGTGCCATCAGTCAGTCAGAGAGAGGGTTTTTCTCCCACTTCTGCCTAGTTCCAAAAAAGTCAGGAGATCTCAGACCCATTCTGGACCTCAACGATCTAAACCAGTGGGTCTCCTAGAGATTCAGGATGGCTTCCCTTCCCACTCTCCTCCCACTCATATCGGAGGGAGATTGGCTGGCTTCACTGGACATGCAGAATGCCTACCTGCATATTCCTATCGCCAGGCATCATTGAAGATTTCTAAGGTTTAGATTCGAAGACGAGGACTATCAGTTTTGAGTTCTTCCCTTCGGTCTCCCTTCAGCCTCCAGGGTCTTCACCAAGTGCCTGGCTGTTATGGCCGTGGCACTTCGAAGGCAGGGCCACTTCGTGTTCCCTTACCTGGATGACTGGCTTCTCTTGGCTCCTTCCAGGTCTTGCCTGTTGGAAACTATCAAGAATTCTATCTCGCTCTTTCAGAATCTCGGAATCACCATCAACAGGGACAAATCTCACTTGATCCCAACCCAGATTCTCCTGTTCATCGGAGCTGTTCTGGATGTCACTCTCGAAGGTTTTTCTTCCCTCCGACAGAGCAGGTCGCATTCAGGTCCTTGCGTCCCAGATCTCTTCAGCCTCAAGGGTGCCATCACAGCTCCTTCTCAGGCTGTTGGGGCATATGGCCGTAGCCACAGTCTCTGTTCCTCTGGCACACCTGCACATGGGGACCATACAGTGGTCCTTGAGGAGTCCAGTGGGATCAGACAGTCTGGGTGCCTCGATTATGATATCGGAGCCAGTCCGCCAACAGCTTCGCTGGTGGATGTCGTCCAAAAATTTGCTGGCGGGCATCCCCTTCCAATCAGGAGTGCTATCCCAGACTCTAACCACGGACGCCTCGTCCCAGGGGTGGGGTGCTCACTTGGGGACTCAACCGTACCCAGGGTTCCTGGTCCTCCATGGAAGTAGCTCTGCATATCAACGTCCTGGAGATGAGAGTGGTGTTTTACGCCGTTCAAGTGCCAGGCCATCTCTTGGTGCAGACAGAACACCCGGTGATGTTCTACATCAACAACAGGACGGCACACATTCTTGCCCCTTTGCAAGGAAGCCATGCAGGTGGATTGGGCCATCAAACATCTGTTTCTGACGGCAGTGCATGTTCCCGGCTCCAAAATGTGTTGGCCGACTCACTCAGCAGGACAGAATCGCAAGCCCATGATTGGGAGTTGCTCCAAGGTTGCAGATCACATCTTCGGTCTGTGGGGACGCCAGAAGTGGACCTTACGCCACGGTGCAACGTAACTGCCAAATTTTTGCTCACTAGGTCCATAGTCTGGCTGTTGGCAAGGCACGTTGTCCCTCTACTGGAACAGGAGGTATCCATATGCCTTCCCTCCATTTCCGCTCTTACAGAAGGTCCTTCTCAAGGCTCAGTCGGAACTTTCCACTCCTATCCTGATCGTTCCGCTATGGTCTCGTCAAACTTGGTTCTCTTACTACAGCATCTAGCAGTAGAGTCACCGATGCCTCTCTCTGTCTCTTCTCTCACCTCCTGTCGCAGGGACAGGGGTCCCTGTTACACCCGAACCTGCATTCCCTTCACCTGCATGCCTGGCTCCTCAGGACCCTAGCTAAGGTCAGGTTTGGTGTGTCTGATCAGGTTGCTCAAGTGTTGGTTGAGGCTGGGAAACCTGCCACCAGGGCCACTTATGCGCTATGCAGTGGAAACACCTTTGTATTTGGGCCACAGCCAAAGAGTGGATCCATTGGTCTGTCTGGTTAATACCATATTAGAATGTCTGCTTTCTCTTTCCGAGAAAGGTCTCAGCTATTCCTCCATCAAGGTACACCTGGCCACCATCTCTGCTTACCATTTCTCTGTGTTGGGTAAGACAGTGGCTGAGATGGAGGTTTCCAAGGCATTTTTGTGCGGTATTCTCCACATCAGACCTCCCGTCAGGGACCCGGTTCCTCCTTGGGATCTCCTGTTCGTCCTGGAAAAGCTTACTCTTCCTCCCTTTGAACTGGCTATGGAGTCCAAGCTCCATTTCCATTCTTGGAAAACTTTATTTTTGGTAGCTATTATTTCAGCGAGGCGCATTTCAGAACTTCAGGCCCTCATGTGTAAAGAGCCTTACCTTGTTTTCCACAAGGACAGGGTTGATCTCCGCACTAATCCGAAAGTTCCTACCGAAAGTCATTTTGGAGCGCACTCTGAATCAGTCGGTTCAGCTCCCAGTTTATTACCCGGAGCATTCAAACGGGGAGGCCCTGCTTCATTCCTTGGTCATACACAGGCCCCTCCGATGCTACCTAACTAAAACCAAGGGGGACAGGAAGTCTGGTCAGCTTTTCGTGTCCTTTGCCCAGTGGTCCGTAGGTTGCCCGGTCACCAACCAAACACTTTTGCGCTGGTTGGTTTATTGCATCTCTTTCTGTTATGAGAAGCACAACAGGTCAACACTGGGTCCAGTTAAAGCTCATCGACTAGAGCTATTGCTGCTTCCTTTGCAGCACTAAAGAGGGTACTGACAGCGGATATTTGTGCTGCTGCTACCTGGAGTTCAATTCATACCTTCGTCGGGCATTACAGCCTCGACATTATTGCCAGACACAGAGCAGGGTTTGGTCTCGCAGTTCTGCGAGGCCTGGTTTTCTGAAGGATCTCCCTTATCCTGTTTTTCCTTTCCGTACTGTTTTCCCATGCCCAGGGGTTGTTATGTTTATACTGTTTGGGACTCAGTCCTCATTGTGGAACCTGCTGCAAGAGCGTCTCCTTGAAGTAAGATAGTACAGTTATGTAAGAACTTACCGTAACAGTAGATCTTTGAGAGAAGCTCTTGCAGCAAGTATATTTCCCGCCCTCCTTCCCGCAGGGATCAGGCCCTGTTCAGGCCATTTTTTTTCCCCCTCTCTTTGAGGGGTTGTCCATTGACCATCATAATTCTGACCATAGCCTTTCGTTATCTTGCCTGACTGGAGGGGGGGGGGCACACAAGAACTGGAGTACGTGGAGAACTTCTCCCTTATATAGGGCGACGTCGGGGGTAGAGCCGGCGGGGGGCATTCCTACGTCAGTACTGCTAGAGAAAAAGTTGCCAGAACTGCGCTAGGTGGCGTCAGTCCTCATTGTGGAGCCTGCTGCAAGAGCTTCTCTCGAAGATTTGCTGTTACGGTAAGTTCTTGTGTAACTCTACTGTACCCCTCTTCCTCACCCAACTCCAATACCAAGCAGTCTCTGGTGTCCAGTGGCACACCCTTCCACACTCTGCCCTATGTTCAGGTATCCCTGGTGTCCAGTGCCCCTCCCCAACACCCTACCCCATATCCAAGTAACCCTGGCATCCAGTGACACCCCACCACCCTGACCAGCGCCCGTGCCCAACCCTGGTGTGGGAAATATTTTGAAAGTAAAAATAAGATAAAAACAAAGCGATTTATCCCCTGCACTGATCTCTCCCTCTTCTGCCTTCACACCCCAGATCAAACCTCCATTCCATTCATCCCTCCCTTACTAGCACCCCATTTCAACTCTCCTCCCCATGCCACCCATAATTAAAGCGATTCACCAATATTAGTCGTTGCCACTGCATAAACAATGACTTAACCCCCATAGGAGTCTGTGCATGTAAAGATGCCCCCAAAGAATGCAGCTGTTAAAGTTTTGCTACTCGTAAAATTGTATAAACCAGGTCCAATGGACTTCCCGGTTTTTAGTCTGCTGCCAGCTCTGCCCCCGCGCTCACTGGCATGATGAGATGCCAGTGAGGGCGCGTGAGAGTGCCCCATTATATTGAATGGGCGGCAGCTTTTGAACAGATTTTTATTAGCTTAATGGCTACTTGCTAATGAAACGTGGCACCGGTTGACTACCAAGGCCCTTGGTAGTCAACCGGTGCCCACATTTCATTAGCAAGTGGCCATTATGCTAATAAAAATCTATTCAAAAGCTGCCGCCCATTCAGTATAATGGGGCGCTCTCACTGGCATCTCGTCATCACACCAGTGAACATGGGGGCAGAGCTGGCAGCAGACGAAAAACCGGGAAGTCCATCGGGACCAGTTTATACAATTTTACGAGTAGCAAAACTTTTTAACGGCTGCATTCATTGGGGGCATCTTTACATGCACAGACTCCTGTGGGGGGGGGTAAGTCATTATTTATGCAGTGACGGGGGATTCAAGGCATGTTGGTGATTCTCTTTAAAAAGAAAAACGTGATGTCCAGTGCAGCCTTCCTCTGGTACTCTGTGTGTAGCTGCCGATCGTGGTTTGATTCAGATGGTGTCAGGTGAGAGGAGGACTGTGCCAGTTGGCATCTCTCTTGTTTAAATTATGGATAGCATGGGGAGGAGGGCTGAAATGGGGTGTTTGTGGGCTACTAGGAATGTGGGTTGTCTTGTGAGGTGGGACGGACAGTTCATTTTACATACTATGTTTATCTTACACTGGTGGGTGCCTAGTGTCGGAATGGGGTGGCTTTGACACTAGGGGCGGGCTTCTCATATCTGCAGATATAGTGTTTTTTGTTTCTGACACCATGGCTGGGCACCTGCCATTTAAATCTGAGAGGGGCTACCTTGACGGCACTGGGGTTGGGCTTCTGTTGTCTGCATTATTTGTTTATTTTTCCGTTGTGGCAGGCTACAGCAAAGTACAGTTTGATCTTTGCAAGCCTGCAAAATAGGGAATATTGTGGTGCTTGAGTTGGCCTTATCAGAACCAGCATTCATATTCAATTTTTTTTTTTTTTTTTTTTTTGCCACTTCTGGACACAAAAATAAACCAAAACTTTATTAAAGCAATTGACATGAATTTCCCACAATTGGCAGTTCCCAAGATCCTGGGCCAGAATGAGCATTTTGTAGGTTTCATGACTCATCAAGTAATGGCTGAAATTAAAGCAGCTGAAATTGAAGTAACATTGAAGTGCCTACCCCACCCTAACTATAATTATAATAAATTCGGATAATCACATGATGACCTTACAATACTGTATGGTTAAGCAGTATTCTGAACTGGATGGGGAGAAAAAATGCTGGAAAACTGACAGGTTCAGGGCATTCTCTGCTCGTGATACTGAACCATAAAATCACGGGTAGAAACTAACTCCTGCCAATAGTTTTTTTTTTTTGTTTTTGTGTGTTTTTTTCACTTGCGTAATACTCTTCCTGTCTGCAAACAGTCTTACCTGACTTCAGCCCCACTGAATGCGGCTTCACTTAGCTCTCTCTGTGTCCCCCTCACAATGAATTGTTTTATCATTTAATGTTCTTTCACTGGTATATTGCCTTTCTTTTAGTTGTTTACTTGACTGTGGGATCAGTTCATAATCGCAGTCATGGGCCCCGTTCACACTATAGCATGGTAAGGTGAAACGTTTTTTAAAACGAATTAAGCCTTACCATGCTATAGGGCTTGCACTCTCTGTTCCGTTTTTTTAAATCGTGTCACATCAATCGTGCTGTGCAGTTCAGACTGTCAGAAGTATTCCTGGTCCGTGTGGCATGGTGGAGTAGCGGGTTTCACCCGAACTGCTTAGGCAACACGGATCCACCTAACACTGACTAACCCGGAGATACTGTTCACACTGTGAGTTAAACAGATTTCCTTACTCAAATGTTTTAACAAACCGTTCTATACCCTAGGTCCGATCAGGATTTTAGCATGGTTCATTAAAACATGTCCCAAAGTGAAATAGAAGCGGACGGGAAAGGTGCTGGCATGGATCTGAAATGGTTCAATGCCCCAGAACCGTTTTCAGACCGCCCAGTGTGAACGGGGCCATACACTCCAGGTTATGTTTTATCATTGGATTTCAACTCTTCTTGTTATAAGACACTTGGTTTCACCTCGTCCCTCATAATGCTCCTGAGGCATGACAGTGGCCTACGATAAAACATGTCTTGTATATTATTGTTTTTGTTTTGTTTTTTCAACTCTCAATCTTTATTTTTGCCATACAACAGACAAGATACCAAAAAAAATGAAAATAAAAATTACATAAGAACAGTTAACATAAAAGAGCACTTACAGTGGTACAGATTTTCAGATTTCATTCAGTTACTCTGGTGATATTCTAAGTGAGTTGTAGGGCTTAAGATTCAAGAACGAAACCTGAATGCAGGGTGTAATATGCAACACCCATCTTCTCCACAGATTCTCAAATTTAGCTTGTGATTTATTAAGAACTCGTTATTATCTCCATTTTATAAATCTGTATCATTATCAGAGACCACTGGTCCAACGTAGGAGGCCGTGGGGAGAGCCAGCTTTTAGTTATAGCTTTTTTGGCTGCAAGAGTAGCCACGTTCAAAAAGTTCCTCGTCATAATGTCTCTACAAGTCTGTGGATACTCTCCTAAGAAAAAGAAGTAGGGGTCAGTGATTATATCTGGGGAAATTATTTGTTGTAAGGCCTCCTGGAATTTAGCTAAAAAAAGTTTGGAGCGTCTTACAGGACCAGAATATATGGCCCAGTGTAGCCGGGGTGTATCCACACTGCCTCCAACATGTCCGTTTAGAGGGGTGGTACTTGTGACTTATTGCTGGGGCTCGAAAATATCTTACAGACAATTTCCACGCAAACTCCTTCCAGTGCCCTGAACTGATGCCTTTCCCCATTGCCTCTAAATGTCTTTCCCATTGTGTAGAAGAGACCTCAATCCCCAGGTCCCTTTGCCAGGTTAATCTGATCTTCATTATTGAATCATCCTCTAAAGAGCTCAAGGCCCTATAAAGGGCAGATATCATGTGGGTAGGAATTGAGTTTTATCTATAACCTTAATGAAAATTTCTAGAGGTCCAGGGAGTGGGGAATCCCCCCACTTCACTTCTCCAAGCTTCCGAAGATAATCCCTAGCCTGAAAATATCTAAACCTGTCCACATAAGGAATACCATACTTCTGGGTTAGTTCTGTTAGAGACAAAATCACCCCCTGCGGCATAAAATGATATACCAAATGTAGGCCCCTCTTCTGCCAGTCTCGGAACCCCGCATCTAATCTGGCAGGGATGAAGGAGCTTATATAGGGCAGAGAAAATAATGCGGATCTCCAGTCTGCAAGCTTTTTAGAGGCCAGCACCCCCTGCCAGCATTTCAGAGTTGAGCAGGTGTATGGGTTACCCACTCTGTCCGACCTTGTATCGGGGAGAAGATAATAAGGTTTGGTATATATTTTTAAGCTCCTTCTCCTGACCCTCTACTGATTTCCACCTAGCCACATAACTTTCATCAAGCCAGTATAGAGGTATTCTAATCTGAGCAGCTAAGTAGTGCAGTCTAAAATTCGGTAGAGACAATCCTCCCTGTCTCTTAGTTAGCTGCAATATGGACGGCCTTATCCTTGGTCTCCGATATGACCAAACAAATGGAGATAATTTCCTTTGCAAAGTTCTATAAAATGCTTCTGTTAACGGGATTGGAAGGGTTTGGGCCAGATAAAGGAAGCGAGGAAGAACTACCATTCTGATAGCTTCGATTCTCTGATACAGAGATAAGGGAAGCACTCGCCTATTTCTAGGTCGGTTGACAACTTATCCAGAAGAAGGGCTAGTGGTGAAGAGGTCTGTACATGACCTTCCAATCTGTACACCTAGATATTTAATGCACCTCAAGTCCCAACAAAAGGGAATTTGGCTTTAATCTGTACTGAAGGGCATAATTCAAGGCCATTACCTCTTGTCTTAGAGGGGTTGACTCTATAGCCAGCTAGGTCTCCAAATCTGTTCAGTAACTCCCAAAGATAAGGAAGGGAGTACTGGGTCAATCATATATATTAATGAATCATCGGTATAGAATGCTAGTTTATGAGTCTCTGTACCAACCTCTACTCCTTTTAGGCCTTCTTCTTTTCTCAATGTTTGGGCTAAAAGGCTCCAACTATATAGCAAATAATAGGCGACAGGGACACCCCTGTCTGGTGCCAGCAGTGACAATGAGATAGGAGGAAAGGAACCATTTATTCTAATATAAGCTCTGGGGTCAGAGTACATAGCTTTCATCGTGATATAACGGGATTTGGGGTATGCCCATCCTCCCCATCGCCGCCCACAGAAGGACCATTCGACCCTATCGAGCGCCTTCACCGCATCCTTGAAAAAGGAGCAGAAAAGGCGTTCGCAGCTGCTCCATTCGATGTACCAAATGCAGAGTTCTTTTGATGTTGTCTTGCATTTGGCAGCCAGGAACAAGCCCATTTGGTCCAGATGTATTAATTGGGGTATAAATTCTTAAATCTTTCTGTGAGAATGGAAGCAAATATCTTGTAATTTATATTAAGCACAGAAATTGGTCTGTATGAGGAGCAGGAAGCGGTGTCCTTACCAGGCTTTGGAATACTGGCTATATAGGCATAGCGTCATTAATCTGGGGCTGCCTGCCCTTGCTGGACCCCTCTACATGCCTCCAAGAGAATCGGAATTAGGTCTTGTCTGAATGTTTTATAAAAGTCACTTGAGTAACCATCAGGGCCCGGACTTTTACCTGTCTTTAAGGCCATAAATGCATGGCTCATTTCTACAGCAGTAATTGGTTTTATTAGGGCCTGTTTTTGCTCTTCCGTTAACACTGGGAGGTCAAGATCCTGCAGGAAGGCCTCAGTCCCCTGGGAGTGTAGTGTCTTTTCAGCCTGGTAGAGGGAACTATAAAAAGTTTGGAAGGCACGCTCTATCTGTTTGGGGAGGGAGACTAACTTATTCGAGATTGGATCTCTAATTTGGGTTATATTGGAACGGGTCTTATGTTGTCTGTCTGTGTGCGAGTAGACGAGTGGCTCTGGGGCCCTCTTCATAATACTTTTGCCTTATAAACTGCAAAGCTTGTTCCGTGCGTATGTCTAAGATCCCCTGAATTTACTCTTTCGTAGCATGCAGCAGGGGAAGAACCCCCTCGTCTCCCGCAGCGTGTTGGGCTTGTAATTCGTGAAACTGACGTTGGAGTTTGTCTAAGTGCAATTGCTGCTGTTTTTTGTGATGACACGCATACTTTATTATGTCCCCCCTCAGAACTGTTTTCAGGGTATCCCATAGGGTATTCGCCAATACCTCTTGGGTAATGTTTTCTGATAGAATCTGTTTGATTCTCTTCTGAGTCATATCCCTGAAATCATTCATGTTTAAAAGGAAATTATTAAATTTCCATAAAGTATTGATTTTCTTCTGAAAATGAATTGGGAGCAGAGTTATGCTGGAATGGTCGGATAACACCTTAGAGGATTGTACGCAATCTTGTATTTTATACAAATGTTCCTTGAGACATGTATGTAATCTATTCTGTAGACCTTATGGGAGGTGGAAAAATGTGTGTACCCTTTATTAGGGTGTAGGTGTTCCATACGTCCACCCATTGGGCCGCTGATAGATGAACCTGAGTTGCCTTTTGGGCCGAATTTTTTTTTGGCGTTTCGCATGTTCGAGGTATCCAACGGGGACATAATCTGGTTATGATCTCCTCCCAACACCAATACCCCCCTATGTACCTCCATGACCTTCCGAAATAATGATTTTCTTACTTCGGCTCCTGAGCCAGGGGGAACATATAGGGAGGCAAGAGTGATATCTTGGCCTTCCAGTTGTCCCACAGCAATAGCGAGCCTCCCCTCAGGATCCGCATATGAGTTTGTCAAACGAAATGGAACATTTTTAGGAACAAGAACAGCAGCTTCCCTTCTCCTCCCCTTCCCATAGACAGACGCCATATAGTGGAAACCCCAAATCTAGAGAGCTTTTGGTGTTCTTTTTATTCAAGTGAGTTTCCTGCAATAATAAAATGCGTTTCATCTTTTAAGGAGCTAATTACTCTATCTTTTTATGGGATTATTAAGCCCATTAACATTATGGGAGCAGATCGAAATCGTGGAGGAATTATCCATTGACCAGAGGATTATTACTTAAGGCTGTCTGCAAAGAGATTGGTTGGGCAATACCTGTAGAGATCATAACTTCTACCACTACTAGGGGTACAGAGGAATGAACCCCCTCCTTCTTCACCTTAAACCTACCGCCCACAGCAACCCACAGTTCCCATAGGTTGGCACTGGATTGTATTCTATTGAAGAGAGAATTGGCATTTAGAGTAAGTGCAACATACATTTTCAAGTGAGAAACATGCAAACTTTTAACAACTAACAACTTGAATAACTTATTTACAATTGTACTTCCAAAAATAGAGGGTAATAAAATCAACCCTCAAAACAAGGAACCAAAGTCCCTATGGGAGGAAAAGCGACCAAAAAATTAGCCAGGCCTCCCCGGCCCCTCCACACATCGGGGTCGAATACAAGGTGCATCTCCCCAGAAAGAATAGTCCAGGGGAATGGCATGAATCCTAGTCCACCCTCCAGCACAGCCAGAGTCATTCTTATTACATAATCA
The DNA here is from genome assembly GCA_016271365.2 of Neoceratodus forsteri. Taxonomy (NCBI): domain Eukaryota; kingdom Metazoa; phylum Chordata; order Ceratodontiformes; family Ceratodontidae; genus Neoceratodus; species Neoceratodus forsteri. Next base: position 1,565,062,831 of record CM057449.1, read on the forward strand.
GGGAAGGGGAGGGGAGAGGGAGAAAGCTACAGTGAAACAGGATATGAATGGATCTGAATGGATCTAATTAGCTTTGGTAAAGATAAAGAACGACCAGAACCATATCCCAATTAAACAGCTCATTATGCCCCTAGGGAATCTCTGTAGTTTTAAACATTAGAGGGAGGTTAAAGTAAGCAACTTCTCTGAAATGAGGCGCCATGAAGAACATCTAGGGAAAAGGACCCATCAACGCTATAGATCTCCATGGCTCCCAAATAGCAGAGGCATAAAACAGTGCAATTCCCAAGCTAACCCAACAGTCCAATTCAGGTGTTCTGATCCTCGGCTGTTACTCTCTTGGTGGGACTATGCACTCTCCGCAGGCTCTCCCTGATCTCCAGTAACGATCTGGGGACATCCAGTTGCCTGTTGGGTCCTCTCCGTTTTCGTAGGTTCCTCTGCCAGTGCGAGCTTGGGGGATGCTTTTCCTGTGGCACCGGACCCGTCATCTGGAAACTCCATCCCCGGCTCTTTAGTTCCGGATGTAATTCTTCAGGGGCTGTGTAAGTTTTGCTGCCAGTGTCCCAGAATACCCGTAGTTAGCAGGATAAGGTGTCTGGAAGCTGACTCCATGCTCTTTCAAGGTCCTCATTATGGGTGCGTAGGCTGCTCTCCTTTCATCATCTCCATGGGGTAATCGTTTATCAAACAGGAGTCTGGCAGTATTATAGGTAACAATCTCTTGGTCCAGGCAGTTTTCAGAACAGTTTCTTTATCTCTATAGCTCAAAACTTTAAGACAGTGGATCTTGGTCTGGCAGATTTGTTTGTTGGTTTTTGTACCAGAGCTCTATAAGCTCTTTCGATTCAAATTGGAGAGTGGGTGGAAGGTCTAACACATCTCTGAGCATATCCGTCAAAAGTCTTCCATTTTGCGGTTTCCGAGTCTTCAGGGAGACCATATATGGATGTTATCTCTCCATGATCGAGCTTCCAGATCCAGTAATTTCTCTTGAAACATCTCATGCTGATCTACGAGAAATCCACAGCTTGGTGCAGGGTCTGGGTCTCTTCAGCCATCTCACCAGCTACCGCCTCCGATCAGTCCAGTCTCTCCTCAACTTCTGATGAGCGGGTCTGAAGCAAGGTAAATTCTTTTTGTTTTCCTTGAAACACACTGATTTCTGACAGGAGGCGTCTCAAAGCGGAGCTGGATAGCTTTTCACCTTCCCTATCAGTATCCAGATCTCCCATACACTGCTCGCTGGTGAGACACTGCGACTGGGGTTAGGCCTTCTCTGTGATCCATTTCCATCTGTCCGCCCTCTGTGCCTCCCTGAGAGTGATTTGGCTAACTCTTTACCCCCAAACATATTCTGGCTTTATATGGCAATTTTGATGCGCTCCGTTCTGTTTTAGGGGTTTTTATTCGTCTGGCTATTCTGGAGCTCATCTCTCAGGCGGCCATTCAGGGGGATGACGTCACCAGAAGTCCGTATATTATTGTTTTAAATATACAAGGATGAAAGAATCCTGCATTCTGATTGGTCAGTGGCAAACATCAACAGTGATGTTATCCCTAAGCGATCACTCACTCATCCTCTCTTTCCTGGTCATGTCTTCAGCAGAAACCAAACCAAACTACGTTGCCTGGCGGCGCTCCGACCTGGAGGCCTCACAAAACTAAGAAAATACTTAACTCATTGGGATTGGCCCCCATTTCCGGCCCCTACTACAGATGAAGCCTTGATTATTTCACCTGTTCTCTTAATAAAGCATGTTACATCTATGCCCACTAGCAAAAGTGCAATCCAAAATGTAATGCCCCTGGTCACACCTGTACTGCTCCAACAGCTAAAGCACAGATATGATCTCTGGCATAAAGCAGTCTCATCGGCATGCAGCCAGACAGGCAAGCCTATCGCGACTAAATAACAGATGCACTCAGACCATAAAACAGAGCCAAATCAGGCTACTACAAAACAACCCTTCCACCTCCTTCTGGGGAATGCTCGGTTGTTCTGGGACAATATCAAGAAACTCAACGGCAAATCCTGCCCTTCCACTACTAACTGTCAACAATGTCCCTACCACCGACCCACTGGCCATCGCCAACTGCCTCAACTCATCATTCTCTGACCTTAGTGCAGTACTCCCAAATAACTTCTTCGACCCACCTGCAGCCCTGCCCCCAACACCCAGCATCCGCACTTCCATCTCAGGGTGATCCCTATGAATGAGACAAGGCCTTATCTCATTAAAGCACTCAGTGGCTCTTGCTATTGCAAAGATTCTTTAATATGAGAATCCTACATCTAGTACTAGATACAGTCCTCTCCCCACTGACTGACCTCATTAACCACACCCAAATCTGTAGATCCCGCAGCCTGGAAGACTGCCACAGTCACCCCAATACTAAAGAGTGGTGAGAGTACCTTTCCCAATAACTACCATCCCATATCTGTTCTCCCACCACCTCAAAAAGCCCTTGAAAATGATAGCCACCCAACTCACTGAGTACCCACTTGCTCATAACCTACTTCAGGAGCAGCATGGCTTCAGATCTGGGCACAGTACAACTACGTCTCTCACGGAGTTCTCTAATTTTATTCACTCTGCCTTGGATAGAAAACACCTAGCTGGAGCTGTCTTCATCGACCTGTCAAAGGCCTTTGATAGTCTCCCACCCTACTCTTACACACTCCGCCACATAGGTCTGTCCCAAGGACCTGTCTCCTGGTTTACCAGTTACCTCACAGCTAGATCACAATGTGTCAAAATAAACACCCTCTCAACCACCCTGCCAGTCTGCTCTGGGGTTCCCAGGGCTCCATCCTCGCCCCTCTATTCAGCATCCACCTAAATACCTTGCCCAATTCCTGCTCTGGCAACCTACTACTCTGTGTGGGCGACGAGGTTCTTTTTGTCTCGCACCCATATCCCACAGTATTGCAGTCCTCCCTCCAGCACGCATTTAACCTGATTGAAAACTGGTTCATAGACCAAAGATTTGTGGTCAATGTAAAAAAGACAACGACCATGCTCTTTGCCCACCGACGGAATAAGGCCAAGAATGCGCAGCTAACAATCCTCTCCCACTCTCTTCTTCCTCTAGAACAGGTCCATACATATAAATACCTGGGCCTTACATTTAATTCCAGCCTTTCCTTCCATTTACACATTGACACTCTGTCATCAGCCATAAATGTCCGTATAGGCCTATTGTATCGGCCCAAGGATTGCCTACCTCCGTAAGCCCTTAATCTGGTTGTCACCTCCTCAGTCCTCTCCCTAGTCGATTGTGGCTCACTGTCTACTCAGCCACTGACCACACAGCCCTTAACAAAATCCACCTGGCAATAAACAGAGTGTGCAGATCCTCTCCGGGCAGACAAGCGTGCACTCCATACCTGCACCCTATATGCCCTGACTAATCTCCTCACCCTGGATGAAAGGCTATTTTATCAAACATGTTTCCTCACAAAGAAAATATACCTGGGGCTTACCCCCTTGGGGGTTTCTGCCTCTCTTCTATCCTCCTACACCTCGGTGAACACCTGCACTGCCAACTGACAGGTGTAGTCCATCCCGAGGGTTAGAACCTCCTTAGCCCAAAGGTCATTCCCACACAGGGCCCCAGTCTGGTACGACGAACTCCCCTCCGATGTCTCCTCCATCTCCAAACAAGGACCTTTCAAGTCGGCCCTCAAAGAGCACATTCTCGCTTCACGGTGCTGCCAGTGTACCAGCTAGTGCCGGGTCATCTATCATCTTACGGGACCACCCCGCCACTGAGCTCCTACCAATAGGGCTACCAAACATTACCTATTAACAATGCCTCCTTCGGCTGCACTCACAAGATATCTGTCTAATTCTCTACTTTGCTGTAAATATCAAACCTGTTACTCCCTCCCTCTATCAGCAAACCTATTATCTTGAAAACTGTAAAATACAGCTCTCGGTAACGCATTCAATGCAGTGTATAGCTGATCTTGATTCTGCAGTATTGTATAACTGAAAAAACTGTAACCTTCGGCTGTCATTCTATGTCTATATGTATTAAGTGTTTGCATTTATTTTTTCTGATGCGGAGCCTTTGTAAATGAGTCCCTGACTCAAAGGTTGTAATCCTAAAGTCTGTTACACAAATAAATAAATAAAATCCCAGAACAGTATCACTGTAAAGATTTGCATTGTATCAGTCTCTACCTTCACTATAGGTAGATCTTGATTAATCACTTAAAAAAATCAACTAAAAACCATTTTTGGCAATTTTTTAATTTATATTTATTCTTCGGAAAAACAAGCCAGTTATAAAAGTAGTAATGAGTTCCATATAAGGCGAGTACTGGCCAGTGTTCCTCACCAATTTTTAAGAAATGCTCTTAAACCCTTGGAAATGCTCCATAAACGCTTCAAAAAGAGTTTTTAATTTTTTTTTCTAAGTGTAAAGCCCTATTACTCATCAAAATCATATTTTGTTCAAATATCAAAAATGGTGAGTACATTACTCTTGAATGCCAGGGTTATCTGGACTACTCTAGGATGTGTGCCGTGGGGATAACGTCACTTCTCTGGTGCTGGACACACTCGTGCTCAACCACCCGAAGTATATCGTTATCCCAGTATGACACACGCCTCTGGTGTGCGCTGAAGTACTCAACAGGATGTGTTATCATGGGATACCATCACGCCTCTGGTGCATTGTAAGGTACCAGGCTGAAGGCCACTCGAAATTTGACAATATCCCATGACTAGGGCTGTATTTATTATGGCACATGTTGGAGAAAATGGTGATTTATTTTTTGTTCTTTCATTATCAAACATACAGAAACCAAATCTTAGGAAAAGTCATGAAACCTTTGTGTAGTAAACAAACTGCCTCTTTTGTAGCATAATTTCATGAGCACATCAGCAAAGATGTAAGAGTTTTAAAATGACACTTTTAGGGTGGCTTAATGATGGAGGCAGTGCATTGGGGTGCCACCAGGGAAACCCAGTGCTCATGTGCAATTCCCACAATTCCACATTAGGGCTGACTAGGGGTGTAGCACATCGCAGAGTGGAAGAAGCACGTTTATTTTTGTAATTTCATTTCAAATTTGTTAATCGGGTAAAACCCAAGGGCATTAAATGACCATTTTCAAGGGGACTTGAGATTCATACAACAGCGAACAAAACTACAATAGACCATAAAACAATATCCAGTATTGTATAACACTTTTCAGAATGAATTGATAATGCAGGGATGTTTTAGCGTAGGTTTAAAAGCAAAATGTGTTACGAAAAAATGTTGGTAATGCATTCTACTCTTTCAAAACTGTCTAGAGAAAAGAACATTGTTCAAAGAAGTTTTTTTTTTTTTTTTTTTTTTATCCCTTCTTCTCCCCAATCACTCCCACTCTTTGGGAGACACCTACGGCCTGTTGCGCTCCGCCGCCTTACCTGGCATCGTGCAGTCCATCCCAGGAAGCCATGGTTATACCCCCTGGCAGGTACGGGGTTGAAGGCCCTTTCACCCTGACGTGTCTGTCTTTCGCTGGGATGCTGTCTCCGGTGCCAATAGGGGCATTGAGGATCGGGGCCTGGTGCTGCATCTACCGGGAGCACTGAGGGTGTTTTTTCCTGGTGTTCTAGGATGTGCTGTGTGCCCTGATGTCTAGGCGCCTGAGGCGCGCAACGCCGAGCCCCCATTTGGACTCACGGACTTGTACCTCGGGTCTCACCCAAGTCACACAAGCACAGAGTCTGACCTCCAAGAAGGTAAGCTGCTCATGGGATGCCCAGGCCTTCTCCTCTGACGTCTCCAGCCCTGGGCTTGTTCCCAAACCTGGGTCACTGTGTCGTGAGCGAAATCCAACCACTGTACCGGGCGGCTGGCATGTTCAAAGAAGTTTTAAAATAGTAACCTGAAACTTTCGCGAATGATCCTGTTAAGTAATCAATACATTCTTAAATGAGAATTTAATGGGCCCCCTCTCAAACCTCAAAAAGCTAAGTAATCTAAAATAAGTGCAGTGTAAATCAAATAAAAAATATATTTTAAAGAAGAAAACAAAACAACTCAAAGATGCATGTTGAGAACAAGCAATATTGCATAATACTGACTCTGTTTAGCTACGAATAACAAGCAGATGAAACTGAAGTCTTCAGTTGTATTTTCATGAGAAATGCTAAAATTAGGGTTCTGTCATGGACAGTACCATCCTGCTACCTAAACATCTTTCATGGTTTTTCACTCATGATTTCTTTTAATGCACCCCAATATCTGATACCTATTTTTGTTACTGATCTCACAGTTGAGCTTCTGGCTTTAAATTGTTTGTTCTTAAGATGCTTAAGACTCGCCAGACCCGGTGACGCTGAGGGTTGAGATGCTGGACGCCATGCTGGCGACCCATATTCGAACGAGCAAAGGGCTCTGGGGTCAGCAGAAAAGGAGAGGATTGAGCATCCGCTCTCTTCTCCTGGGGAAGGGTGGGAGATGCTATCTCGCCTTGGCTGCCCCCCAGTGGAGGCTGGGGCACACCAGAGCTAGGGAAGACTAGTAATGAGGCATCATGACGCACACGCCGCCCACGCACGCATGCTCATGGTCGTGGGGAGGACGGGCAAAAATTGGAAAACGCTGCCTGCCGCCTCCATGGAAGCCGCCCCACTGCTCCAGTGCTGTGGCCCCATGGAGCCCAGGCCCGCCCGGATATATGTTCGGGGCAGCCCTTCCACCCCACCACAGGGGTTAATCTGGGGATACAGTTCCTGGGAGGCACCAGGGCAGTAAATAGTAGCAGGTGGGGGTTGAGGAGGAGGAGAGAGAGCTGCTGGCAGGGTGAAGGAGGAAAAACAAATAATGGGGAAAAAAGGAGTGGGGGATGCTCAAAATCCTCCTGATTTGTAACCCTGTGCAGACTTCAGTTTAAATAGTAATCGGTTACAGTGTTTTTTTCTGCTTAACAGAATTATAAAAGTCCTTTGTACTATTGTGGGGTAGTGTAAATGAACTCAGTAAGATGTGGTATTGGGTACTTGCAGGGATGATAACCTTGTAGGGATATAAACAATTTATCATCCCTGCAGGTATGTCAAAAGGATTGGACTCCATGGTAAAATAGGACATCTCATGGGACTCCAGTATATAAAGCTGTTCCTCTACCATGTAGACAACAGTGCCCCCTTGCACTCGTGGCTGGGCTTCTCGTGCCAAGATGGTATTGTTGCCAACATTCCAGAGGAAAATAAGCTTACACACCAGAATCCCATGTGTTGTATTCTCTCTTTAGTCCACTGAAGTCCCTAGAAATTTGAATAGGCAGTTTTCTGCCAGAAGAAGTAATCTCCTGAGGCAGTCAAGTTGCATGTGTAAATGCTGACAGAGTATCCTCGCTTTAAGATCCTGACTACTGAGTTGGTCTGGTGGCTAATACCCGGGGATCGGAGATTAGTAGCAGTCAGCACATTTGGCAGTGGAGTAGCTAATACCAGAGGATGTGAGACTAGCAGCAGTCGGCACATTTGGCAGTGGAATAGTTAATACCCGGGGATCAGAGATTAGCAGCAGTCAGCACATTTGGCACTGGAGTAGCTAATACCAGAGGATATGAGACTAGCAGCAGTCGGCACATTTGGCAGTGGAGTAGCTAATACCAGGGATGCGAGATTAGCAGATAGCTGCTCATTTGGCAGTGGAGTGGCATATCACTGTCCCGCAGCTTGGCTCCTTGACTTTTGCGGCTGGGCTTTCCCTTTTCTGTGGGCAGACATTATTGCTTTGTTAAAAATAAATTTAAAAAGCACTAAAACCACAAACCAGAACTGCAGCTGTTTAATATTGAGGGTCGGTGGCTCTTTAGGCCATCACCACTTTATTTTAGTGGACCACTCTTAGGCCTGCCAGGTGCAAAGTTGTGCATTTTTGGGTTGCCAGTTGCATATATGGGCTAAGTGGGCGGGGAGATGCTGCATTGTCCATGCCCCAGCACTTACAGGGATGGTAGTGGGGGTGGGGTATGGGTGTATTGTAGAGCCATTGATTTTTCTTTTTCCAAAATGGGCAGTTCCAGTTGACCAAAGCTTAAAATCTGTTTTCCTCAAATTGAATACTAACCAGCATGATTTACACAAAGTAGGTGCAAACAATTTTTGTTTTTCTTCTGGGAGCAAAACATTTTTATAAAATCTTTTTTTTAATTTGTATTTTTTTTTTTGTGTGTGTGTAATATAATGCAAAGAGGGATTATTAGTGGTGTTTTGTGCAAAAATTTAATACTAAGAAGGGTTCTGTGCAAATAATTGGCTCAGTTCTAATTGGAGCACAAAAATAAAAAAATGTCCAAGTCCTTTTTCTGTTTGCTTGCCAAAGACTAGCAAATATAGTCAATATGAGCTCTGAGAGGATTTTGGGGGCTTGGCTGTCCTCCACCCTATAACAGCTTCAGAATACATAATCTCTGCCCTCCATCTGCTAGAAAATGCAGCCTAGAAGTCTGGTTTCTTCTGCACCATCTGCAACCATTTCTTGTGCAGTTTGTTCTGCTTAACTGATGCTGTAGGGTGCTTGGTTACTTCCATCCTGGGGATGGCCAAGAGCTTCTTCCTGTCTATGGCTGCCATGTCTGCTATGCTGCTTGAGGGGCACTTGTTCTGTCTACTGCCCCACCCCAGCACACTGGCAGCACTGGTTCTGTCATGATGCTGTTGAGTGCTGGAGCACTGTGAGTCTGTGACAAAACATCAGACCGGTTCAGTTACATGCTTCCACAATGCTCTTATACAGATTTGATGTTGGCATAACATCTGTGGAGCTTGACCCACATAGCCGTAAAAATCAGACTCAGGAGGAGACTATTAACAAACTAGAGGTCTGGTCTGGGATTTGCTCGTCATCACAGTCACTGTTTCATTCTTTTCTAAGCAGCAGTTTCTCTTTCTTTTTTTCTTTTTTTCACCCCTGCAGCCACTGACCTGCATTTTTTCCAGCCACCGCTGCAGCTCCACCTCTGACCCCGAAGTTGCATGCCCAGCTGGCATATGCAACTATACCCTCGAAAGGGGCACCCCCTATTGCCCCTGCACCAGGCAAGGAACCAATACCGGCACGCACCATCCAGGCATTGTCGTCCGATGGAGTGCAGCCATCAAGCTGCCGCGATCTGTGCTGCTATTTTTCCGTTTTCTGACCCCCAGGAATGTGAGCGTACAGTGACGTCAGGGCACATAAGTGCCGACGTCTGCCGCACTCCATACTGCTGTGCCAACTCTAGCAGTGCCCCTGGTCATCACCAGGGGCTGCTGCAGAGCGGTGGCACCCTGGATCCCTCCCCAGGAATAGGAGAGCAGTCCTTCGAACCCTCAATCATATCCCCTGCCAACCCTTGACGGCCCAGGCTTGCGTCCGAACCTGGGTCACCAGCGTGGCGCGAGGTGTGGCGTCCAGCACCTCAACTCTCAGCGCCACCAGGCCGGCACTAAGCAGTAATTTCTGGTAAATATGCCTTAACCGTATTGATCTCAGTGATGGTAGGCTACTTTTGGTTTTCCCCTGATTGTGTTAGGTGGGGGCAGTAGCAGTCTAGTGGTGGCATGCTCTGAAAAAAAGTGATCCCCGTGCTTGTCTGCACATTTTAGAAATGACCCATTTCCTTGTTTTTGCTATTTAAAAAAAAACTGACCCTTTAACACAAAACAAGCAGTCAGTTATGGTCTCCACCATCACCCCTTTTCGCTTCAAGTGAGGAACATGATTATAGGTTTGCGTCAGATATACAGTGGCAGCCATAGATGCATAATATTGTTAAACAGTAATCGACTGTGTGTAAAATTTTTTTTTTTTTTTTTTTTATTTTATTTTATTTTTTTTTTTTTAATGTGTGATTTCTGATGTTGTCAATACCACTCTCTCCATTTTGTACTCTGCCCCTGGATTTCCTGTGCCCAAGTGCATTATTTCATTTTTGTGTTAAGGACAAAAGGCTTTTCAAATGCAGGTAGTCACTAATCTAAATTCTTTATAGTTTTTGTTTTTAAATTGCCATTAGGAATGTAAATTTTTTTAAAAACAAAAATAGAAATACAGGTAACAAGATGACAATATTTTATAAAATATAAGAAATTCAGATTAGCGACTACCCTCATGTGAAAGGTCTTTTTGTCCTGAACAACTTTCAGACTGGTTGTTTTTATGCACCTGGAATAGTTTTAAAGATATTTAGATTTGTTTGGAATGTGTGCACATTTGCTAAGAATTCTGCACAGTGCCTTAGGAAGATTCTCAGTGAAGAGCAGTCTGGAGTTCTGTCCAAAGTTCTAAACACACAATGGGTTTGAATGAGTTAAAGGGGACAGGAATTGGTTTCTTATGTGCAGGTGTTTGAAATGTCTCTATTTTCATAAATTATATTCATACCTCTAAAAAATTCCTATTTAAAGTGATGTTCCGACATAGTTCTATAAAGTATTGGGCTTCGTAGCCCAGTACCTTATAGCTGCATGAGCGGACAGGTGCAAAAAATGTAAGCGACTGCTTTAATTTTCTTCTAAGACCGTTTAAAATGGCTAAAAAAAGACTTTAAAAATGGCCCCATGAGCTTGTATGGGAGGCTCACCCAGCAGCTGTCCTTGGCCACGTCACAATTTCAGAGAGCACGGGCAGAGTTGGGGTGAGCGTGGTTACTAGAGCTGGAAGGATCATTCTGGCTGAGGCTTTTGGCTGTTACGTATCTTCCACAACAAAAAGTAAGAACTTAAATTAAACATTTGCACTTGCCAGCTCCAGATGATATAAGGTATTGGGCTTTGAAGCCCAGTACCTTATATCGAAAATTTCCTTTAACTATGCCTGAATAAAAGCTGAAGCTGTCAGTTGTGTTATGTTTTATTTTGGTTTTAGATTTATTGAACTGTTATTGAATACAACAGCAGATTAGGTACATATGGACACATGTTGATACAGGGACATATTAAGATAACAGTATCTCCCTCCCTCTCTAGTAATTGCCTCCGCTCTTTTGCTCAATCGTTTAAGCTTAGCGCCATAGCCCGTGGCACCCCCAACTGCATTCTGTTCTTCCCATTCGCCCCTCTTACCCCTTTTTCTCACTCACTCCTCCAACTATTGTTTTCATCCTAGTACCTCCCCTGGACTCTGTCTGGACCCCTTCATCTAACTCTGTCTCTCTGTTCCACTCCCTTTCAGGTCACCACCTTTGCCCAGGTGAACTGCGGCATTTGGCCATGAAACCGAGCCGGCCGCACTCTCACTGCTGCCTGTCCTTCCCATCCCAGGTACGCCGCTAGGAGACCCAGGCTTTTCAGCTCTCAAGCCGACGGCTGCTCCCTGACAAGCTCTCCTCCTTGGTCCGTCTACTTCTTCTTACTTCATTGTGATTGGTCCTGCACTGTTCTGCTGGTTCTCAGCGCTCAGTTTAAACTGAGAACTGCAATTAGGATTGCATTTTGCATTATCTTTTTCTGCTCTAATTTTGTCCTTCCTGCCCACTCCGGCCCTGACACCATTAAATACCCTTCCTCCCCCACAAGATCCCGCCTCAAGCTTCTCCTTTCTGCTCTCTCAATTTTCCCACTCCTCTTAAAGTAACATATCCCTTTGTTATTAAATGCAAATCTTCTGTTCCTCCCCCGTGCTCATACACCCTCATTGCCTTACCAGTTACCAGCAAACCTATTTTTGACACTCTCCTGCCTCACTTAACAACTTCTGATATACCTTCCCTGCTCTGAACTGCTCTTGCTCCTACCCCATTCTATTTATACTTCTCTTGCTTACTGATTACTTGCCACTCTCTTCTTGCTGATTCTTCATTTCTTACCTTCCACTCCTTGTGCCTCTGCCACCTGTCTCAAATCCTGCTCTTCAGATTCAGACCTCCTCCCCACTCCTTCCTTCAGTTGTACATGATGTGTTACTTTACTTTTGCCTCATCCCTATTCTGTCTCATCCTTGTTCCACTCTCTGTTACTACCACCTCTCCCACTTTGCAGCGTGCGTTCGGTGCCCCTCATAGAGACATACCCTCCAGCACCGTTCCTACAAACAATTATGCTGCCTGGTCTGTCACTGACTCCTTCCCGTCTCTGGGCATAATACTTACCGCCACCACCCCGGTTATTAGCATCTACTCCTGCTTCTCTGACAGGTTTGCAACACCCTTCAAAATAAATCATCCAGATGTAGATGGCCTAAGGAGACAAAACTCCTTGTCGTTATCTTCAAGAATTATGTTACTCCTTCTACTTCTCTGCAGTAATATTCACCGCAACCCTGGTCCCCACATAACATCCTCTTTCCTGCATATCTCTCCAGGGCCTCACTAGCCTCCATTAGTATTTAAAGCCTTCCACCAAAACCTGACAATTTCCAAGTATGGATACTACAGCATAAACCTGATATTTTAGCCATCAATTATACCTGGGTCTCCCCTAAGGTGCCTGACAGTGCTATCTCAATCCCTGGCTATGTCATCTTTAGACTTGACCGTGCTGGCAAACGTGGTGGTGGCTCCACCATTTACCTAAAGGGCCAGGTCCTCCCACAAACTCCTCCTGCCAATGACTCCAAATTGCTGCAATCAAAATAACGATCGGTCAACAATGAAAATCCCTCACCTTAATATCCATTTACATCTCCCTCATGACCAGGCTCCGCATCCAAATAATAACTGAGTATTCTCGACAGTCCCTAACACTGCACCAAGACAGTGGTCATGGGGACTAATAAACTGGCTTGCCTGTGACGCTCAACCAATTAAAGATACTCTTGCATCAGTAGACATCACACAGATGGTACCCATGCCAACCCGCATCAACTACAAAACGGCTCCAGCTCCCTCCTGACTGGATTCTCACCACTCCCTAGTAGAATCACGAACATCAGGGTCCTACCAGACTCATAGTAATCACCGCCTGTCATCTGTCAGTGGCCCAATAAGTCACCAAAATCAAGCCAAAACTAATCTACAGACATTTTCTAAAGAAAGGTAAACCCCACAATTTCTGAACACTCTCTCTCACTAACTGACTGCCCCCAAGCAACTCCTTGAGCTGTGTAGATCTTGCTCTTAACTTCACACAGAGATTCAGTGAAGTATATGACCAGTTTGCCCCCTACAAGAAAATAAAAATGAGGGGAATCTCACACCCTTGGATCAACCCTGCCCTAATCACTGTGATGAAGCATAGGGACAGCAATCAGACCTGCAAAATTACAAAACTGCCAGAAACCAGTGTACCCAGGCGATGTGTCGAGCCAAACAAGACTGTTGTAAAAGTGAGCTTAATAACAATTGGGGCACTAGCAAACAATTCTGGAATAATATAAAAAGCCTCACTGGGAGACCCAATAACCTCGAAGTTATGATTGAGGTTAACGTAAGGCATAAATTAGTGTCTGAGACTTGATTAGCGCCTTTGCTAATCAAAATGAAAATTATTAGCAACTAGTGGAAGTTGATTAGCAGTGACGGGCCAGAATGTGAGGGAGAGGGCTAAAATAGTGAAAATAGTGCCATTCCAGCATTCTAAGCCCCTGCATCCTAGAGTAATCATTTAGCACCTACTGCTAATCAGAGTCAAAATTGATTTGCATTTGCTGGTTTTGAGTCGCAAACTGTGATGCTAACACACTTATTTTATGTGTAGCCCCTAGGTATGCCATTCTATGGACTACTACCCTGCCTGCATGACTGTGCACAGGCTGAAGGTCCTGAGCTTGGTAATGGGTGCCTCACCTCGAGGAATAATTTTGGGGTAGTGTAATTGCTCTTGATATAGCCCTTCGGGATGCTACACCCACCCACAACCCTCTAGTGGCCCACACAGATCAACAGAATAACATTAACATATGCCATATAACAGTAATATTGAACCCACACCTTGCACTTACCACCAGGGCTGGACCAGCTGCAGTTGCCCTAGAGACCCCTGTAAAACAAGACAGGTGATGCAACAATTCAGTAGCAGTACAATATCCCTACCAAAAGGTGTACACGCTTAGCCAGATTTAACTGTAGAAAAACAATCTGATTTATTCAGGGGATTTGAACAAGGGTATGGCGGAAATCTAGCAGATAATTAACAGATCTGATTAACTCAGGCTGACCAAGCATGCACAGAGTCCCTGTGTTACAGTTACACAACCCTGGGTACCCAGTTGTTAAACAGGCTAGCCTGAAGCATTGCCCGGGGTAAGCTGGTGTTGCAGCCTTTGTTGAGGCCCTTAGGAAAGAAAATAATTGGCGTGCACATCAACCCAGAATTTGAAATCTGAAGCCGGATGGCTCAGTTCTTTGTAATAAACCCAAACAAATCAGATGACACAATGATTGTAGCTTTGTTGCAGGGAGCTACCCTGTTTTGTTCTCATGCTACCCAGACCAGGAGGCAGGACTGATGAGATGAAGACCCATGGATGTTGTACTGGATTGCCAGGGGAAGCAGCACCTACACGACTCACCATGGTGGTCGGTACCTGTTTGATGGTGTTGAGCAGGGAACTGAATCCCCGAGCAGATCTTTCACCGGAAAAGTTTCTGTGGTGGGAGCGGCAGTCTAGGCCGAGATGGCAGGGCCCAGACAGAGCAGGCAGTTCGGATATAGTCCATAACGAGTGCTGGAGCAGCTTCCAGCTAGCATAACATACACGATGGTGGGGAAACAGATCGCAACCCACACTACACATTCAGCACACTTATAAGCAACACAACTATTAGCCACAGTTTGGATAAAGTCCATTTGCAATTCAGCAGGGTTTCTGCGTAAACCTTTCACTCTGAGGCTCACTTCAGTACCTGACAGGCTGATCGCTTCTAGAGCAAGTCTTCGGTCTACCTGCAGGCAATGATTGCACACTTTTCTCTTCAGGTCTCGATAAAGATTATTGGAATTAAGTCCGACTTTTACTTGCACAGGGTTCCTCACCCCGGAGGATGGTGACAGGTAGGCCAAGCACAGCCTTCCCACCGATTTCTCCCGCACTACTACGCAGAAGCAGCTGTTCGAATGTCTGAAGCTGTTCACTCTCCAAACTCCAACTCTCGACTGACACAGTGCTGCAGGTAGCTCTGGGCTTTCCCAGTGATCCAAAGGTTCGGCTGGCTGATGGAACTGTCTATCACAGAAAGAGCTCCCTCCAGGTCCATTTAGGTGCCAAACCTTAAAACTACAATTCCTACAGAAATTCAATCCCACGAGACCTCTAGGAAAGTTTCCATTTTAGGTCCCATGAGGTCTCGATTGGTCCAAACTGGCAGTCCAGAAACAAAGATGGTGGCTCTATCCAAATGTTAATGCTGCAAATGGAAGCAGGTTGAACAAACTCCTATTTTATTATTATTACTACTACAGCTAAAGAGTAAATAATTACTTTTCCTAGCAGAGCTCCTTCTGCATTAATACATAGAAACATAGAATTTGACGGCAGATAAGGACCGCTTGGCCCACCCAGTCTGCCCATTTCCCTACCTGATGGATAATCTGCAGGTCCTAGTTAACCAGCAGCCTACTTCTTCCTACCCCCACCCCCTAGAATTGCCTTATGACTGTCCCATGCATGCTTGAATTCCACCACTGTTTTTGACTCCACAACCTCCTCTGGAAGGCCGTTCCATACATCCACAACCCTCTCTGTGAAAAAATACTTCCTTAAATTACCTCTGAGCCGCCCCCCTTCTATCTTCAAATTGTGCCCCCTTGTTCTTGCACACCTCTTTTTTGAAAGATGCTACCCTCTTGGACGTTGTTGATTCCCTTGAGGTACTTGAAAGTTTCATGTCTCCCTCTCCTCCTTTCCTCGAGGCTATACATATTAAGCCCCTTAAGTCTCTCTCATATGTCTTCCGGTGCAGACCCTGCACCATTTTAGTTGCCCTCCTCTGGACAGCTTCCATCCTGTCTATGTCTTTGCAGAGATTGGGTCTCCAGAACTGCACGCAGTACTCCAGATTGGGTCTCACTAGCTGTCTGTACAGAGGAATAATAACTTCCTGTTTTCTACTGGTGATGCCTCTTCCTACGCATCCCAGTATCCCCCCAGCCCTCCTTGCTGCCCTCTCACATTGCTTTCCCACCTTTAGGTCATCTGATATGACTACCCCCAGGTCCCTTTCCATTTTTGTTGTTGTTAGTATCTCACCCCCCATTGTGTACTCTTCCCCTGGGTTTTTGTTTCCCAGGTGCATTACCTTGCACTTCTTAGCATTGAATCTAAGCTGCCATACATTTGACCATTCCTCTAACCTTGCCAAGTCCCTTCTCATCCTTTCCACTCCACCTGTATCAACTCTGTTGCAGATCTTGTGTCATCTGCAAAGAGACATACTTTTCTTCCAGTCCCTCTGCAATGTCGCTTATAAAGACATTGAAGAGGACTGGTCCAATACTGAACCTCGTGACCCACTACTAACCCCTTTTTTCAGAGTGGACTCCATTTACTATTACTCTCTGTGTCCTATTCTCCAGCCAATTCTTACCCAGGCTGTCATCTTGGGACCCACTCCCAGGCTGGCTAACTTGTATATTAATCCCTGATCAACTACTTTGGTCACCCAGTCAAAGAAATCTATCAGATTTGTCTGGCATGACCTTCCCGCTGTGAATCCATGCTGCCTTGGGTCCTGTGCCCCTCTGGCCTCTAGATACTCAACAGTTCTTTCCTTCAGAAGTGAGTCCATCATTTTCCCTACCACTGAGGTTAAATTAACAGGTCTGTAGTTTCCTGCTTCTGCCTTGCTCCCACTTTTGTGAAGGGAATCACATCTGCCCTCCTCCAGTCCTCGGGTACCACCCCATCCTCCCATGATTTGTTAAAGAGGGTAGTCAGTGGTGTCACTAGTTCCACCCTTAGTTCTTTTAGAATTCTGGGATGAATCCCATCAGGCCCCATTGCTTTGTCCACCTTCAGTTTTAAGAGTTCTTTCAGAACCCTTTCTTCTGTAAATGGGCTGGTATCAACTTCTGTATCCAGAGTGTTTCTACTGTTTGTTTTAGGTACTTCCCCTTCCTTTGTAAATACTGAGCAAACATATTTGTTTAGTATCTCTGCCTTTTCAGTGTCACCCTCTGCCCACCCTCCTCCTCCCTTTACTAAGCCTCACTATCCCTCCCTTGGTCTTTCTTCGCTCCCTGATGTACCTATAAAAGGTTTTATCCCCCTTCTTAACTGAGTTGGCTATCTTTTCCTCGGTTTGGGCCTTTGCTGTTCTGACTGCCTTCCCAGCTTCCTTTTGCTTTAACTGATACAGTTCTCTGTCCTGTTCCTTCTGTGATTCCTTGTACTTCCTGAATGCTTTCTTTTTCTCTTGAACCTTCACTGCCACTTCCTTTGAGAACCATAGTGGTTTCTTATAGCGACTGCAGAATGGAGCAGAAATACAGCTTGTCTGGCTGATTGCGAGCCTTAATTACTCAGAGCCAGCCCAGACTAATTTTCACACACAGCATAATGGTTCTCTTAAAGAGACCGGCACGGAGGCTTACTATAGCACTTTTCATTCAGGCAATTTTAAACGTCTGGACACAGAACACCATCCTGACAATGGGCATTAGGCAAGTCCAGGAAGACATTATAGGAACCCCTATTTGTAGGGGGGTTACATATGCCTTGTAACGGCACCATTATTCAGGACCATAAATGAATTGCCAACACCTGCGGTGTCGCTTTTACGGATCTCAGCGGGGTACTCCCTCCTCACTTTTTCAATGACTCTGCCTTGCCTGGCAATAATGTACTACTCCCCCTGATGCACTCCTGTTTTATTTAAGGAAAGTATCCCTTGCCAAAGCCAGAAAATACCTCTCTAAAGGTGCTAGGAAACCCCACATTTAGCAGTGACACATGATCCAAAACTTCTGTCACTTGCATTAGAGGCCGCCTTACCCCTCCTCAACCCCTCTCTCTCCATGCAGTTCCCCAGCTATGGAATTCTGCAATCATGACGCCTGTTCACAAAAATGGCGACCAGTCCCAACACATCAATTACTGCCCCATCTCAGTCCTCCCCCACTTTCTAAAGCCCTTGAGCGGATAGTCGCCACCAACTGACAGTACCTTGACAAATAGAATCTACAGTGCCAACAGCAACATGGTTTTAGAAAAAGCAACGTAGTACCCACCACTGCCCTACTTGAATTTACTCCATCCACAAGGCCTTGGATACTGAGCATATACTAGGTGCAGCGATATAGATCTAACTCAGGCGTTGGACACAGTCAATCACCAACTCCTTTTGAACTCCTTCCCTGACATTAGCCTTTCCAATGAAGTCATCGGCTGGTTTGAAAGCTACCTGCTGGCAAGACACCAGCGTGTTAAGATCGGGGATTCTTTCTCAGACTGCCTCCCAGTGCACTCTGGGGTACCCCAAGGGTCATCCTTGGACCGTTACTCTTTAGCCTCTGTATCAATAATCTTCCTGCTGCCTATAACAGCAATATGATCCTTTACGCAGATGATGCTGTCCTCTTTTCCACTCACACTGACCCTATCCCTCTATCCTCTGACCTACAGTCAAACTTTAACCATGTTGAAAAGTGGTTTGAGCAGCATAAGATGCTGATTGAACTACAAAAAAACCAAGGCCATGCTTTTCACCAATGCACACAACAAACACAAATCGGCTAGTTTAACTATCCTGAATAAGCAGCACCTCCCACTGGATCAAGTCTGTGAGTTCAGCTATCTCAGCATTACACTTGATGGTCCACTTTCTTATGATACTCGTGTTTAACACATCTCCAGAGCCATAAGCTCTAGGTTAGGTACCTTCTACCACCACCTCAACTGTCTAACCGCTGAAGCAATGCAGATAGCCGTAACCAGCTCAGTTCTTTCTATTATTGATTATGGGCTAATCTTTTATGGATCTGCCACAGACGCCACCTTAAAAAGAATCAAGACAGCACTCAACAAGTGCTGCCGACTTGTGACAGGGGCTGGTTACAGGACACATACTTGCAAGCTCTATAAGCAATCCTCCTGACTCCACCTTCAAGGAAGGATAACTTACCAGACCTGCCTTATGACTAAGAAAATCTAATTTGGCCTTACCCCTCCAACTACACATACCCTTATGGCACCCGTCCCTCCTACTGTTGCACTCGTAGTGCTTACAAATCCCTGTTCCAGATTCCCTTCTGCCATACCTCTCAAAGCTCAGTGCTTTTTTAATTAGGGCCCCTTCCCCACGCATAGGCTCCCTCCTGATGTCCACAGCCAAGAACAAACTA
Source organism: Neoceratodus forsteri (assembly GCA_016271365.2). Classification (NCBI taxonomy): domain Eukaryota; kingdom Metazoa; phylum Chordata; order Ceratodontiformes; family Ceratodontidae; genus Neoceratodus; species Neoceratodus forsteri. The sequence continues at coordinate 1,565,082,048 of CM057449.1, forward strand.
GGCCCTTCAAACACAAACTGCATAGCACCTCTCTACTCTCTGCAGTTGTGACTGTTCCACCTAGGTTACCTCTCTCCCAACTTCTAATCCTCTCCTCTCATCCCTCCCCCTTTTTTCTACCCTATTCAATTCCTGTTCACCTCCTCCCTCCCTTTCTTTTTCCTGCACCCTGAGCTTACCCCTACCCTCCTTCCTTGCTTACCCTCCGTCCCTTACCGTAATCCTTTTCATGCTCACCCACCCTCCCGCCCTCACATTAATTTCCCCACACTCTACCCTCTGCCTATTTAAGCCCCTCTGCTTCCTGGCTCCCGTCCTCACCAGCTCTGTGTTCCCTTCTTACTCTCTTACACCACTCCACCCTCCAACTCTTCCCACTACTTTTCCCCCAGATTACTACCCCCACTTCCCTCTCTCATCTTCCCCTCTTACCTGCTATCAGTCTTGCTCTTTTATCAGCACCTTGCTCTTCCCTACATGCACTTACTGACAAGGTTTTATTTGACTGCCTCTTAATTCCTTCCCCATTGCAACTTGATGTGACAACTCAGTGTCTGTATTTCAGTATGTCCTTGTATGTTGTTCAAGCCAATTTGTAATCCTTATCTCCTTGTATTTTATTTTATGAGCCATGTGTGGTTATTTACAGTGTTTCTGTATTCTGATGTGGAACCTTTGTAAATAAACCTTTGGTTTACAGGTATTTTTAATCCTAGATCTTAATATAAAAAAAAAGTAGCTAATTTACAAGGGGGTCTGTGTTAGGTTTGGGTTTTGAATTTGAATATACCCATACGCTAGTCACTTGTTACAGAATTCCAGATATGTCATGTTTAAGACAGTATAATTTTGACTGGTTATGGGTAATATGAACTTCTAGGGACATGGATATGTTGTTCATCCGCATGGTCTGGCAGGTATCCTTGCCACTTTAATTCTTGCCGGAAGGTCTTCAAGCTGGCTCCTCCCACCCACCCGGGTGGTAAAACTCTCGGCTCCGCCCATGACGCCAGATATTCCTTACTGCTTGAAGCTCAGGTTCCTCCTTAGCTCCTGCATTTTAGACTGGATCCTAATTCTTCGTTTGTCCAAAATTGATTTTGAAGTTTTCTAAACTCGTCTTCTTCTTCCCAGGCCGCGATGGACAATCTGTCTCGGCTTTCTGAGGTACCCTTGTAGGGCAGAAAATGTCCAGGACAGATCCGCATGCCACGTGCATCTATTGCTTAGGCTCAGACCACGTACCCAGGCTTGCGTAGTTGTGCTGCTCTATCTCAGTCAATGTTCTTGGACGATCCGCTGTCTGCTTGAGCCTCGGGCTTCCCCTGAGAATCGCTTTTCCGCCAGTTAAATCCAAAGAGGCTCATTGGGCGGCTTCTCATGGCTGGCTCGGCTGAGCAGCTCGAGCAGATGATCGCCTTTGAGGAGGAGGCGGCTCAGGCTGCATCTTCTTCCTCCTCGGCCGCTGCATTTATCCCGCTCTCTCTGAGTTCCTCGTATACAGCTTCGTTCAAGGAGCTTTCAGTCCCTTTCCACGAAAGGAGAGGGGCCCTCGGGACATTGTTCTTGGTCCAAGAAAAGGGAATCGAAAGGTAAGTCCCATCGTCGGCGTTCGTGGGAGCGGGAGAGGTCCCCCTCCCCGGGCTGCCGACCGTTGACTTCAGTCAAGGTTGCAGCTGAGACTGCTGGCTTCACGGTGCCCCCGTCAGGCCAGCCTGCCGAGACTCTCGTCGACGAAGTCGAGATTTTTCTCGATCTGTTAGACGGACTGTCGACTGGAGAAGCCAACAACCCTCCTTCACCGGTTCCCCCGGTGGATACCGAGGATCTGCCTGCTCCTTCGGGACCGCAGTCCCCGGTTAAAGTTCCCGAGCCGAGGGAAGAGCGGGTTTCCCCCGCCCTTCCCAGACCACCCTCGGTCCCCCGAGGGTCTCTGTCTCTGACCTCTTCTGGTCCAGCCGCTTCCGCCGACGCCAGTGATCTCGCTTCGTTATCGAAATAGCGGCGACGCCGTTCTTCCTCATCCTCCTCTTCGGGTGAGGAGAGGCTACGGCGCAAGTTGTGCCGGCGCTACGAGGATCTTATGTGGCAGCAGTTGCTGTTATCCGGGCCTGAGCCGACCCCGGCCATCAAGTGGCTGTGTCGCTGGAACGGCCGAAGCAACCACTCGTTCCAGTCGAGTTGCCCGCCCCAGGGCCGGTTGCTAAGCCGAAACCAGCTGGTCCACCGATTGTGGTGGAACCTCCACCTCCACAACCGAAGTCAGGGGCACCGACCAAGAATTCTCGGTCGGGTCATGGCCTGCCCCACAGGTTGTCGGTCACCCTCACTCCCGACCCCTCGGCAGGTGGAGGTTGGCTCAGGGCCGAGGCAGCTTTTCAGACTCTTCGAATCCAACGACTATTCCTCCCTGTTCTCCTGGCAGTGCGATCTGGAGTCCTCCGGGGGCCAGTCAGTGGACGATAGCCCATCGTCCTTCTTGGGTCTGCTTCGACTCATCTCGGAGTCCACCGGGATGCAGCTCGAGCCCGTGTCCAAACGGTCCAAGTATCCCCTGACGGAGATTCTGGACCGAGGGGATTCTCCCACGGAGGCCTTTCCGGTGGCTGAGGCCATTGTCGGTTCAGCCTTGGAGCTTTGGCAGCGGCCTGCTTCCTGTCCTGCGCCCTCGGCCAGGATGGCCAGGAAGTATGCGGTCCCTACCGGCTCTTTGCCCGGTTTCTCGGAACACCCCTCTGCTGGGGCTAGTTACTGACAGCATTTTCCGTGTTCCAGTAGCGTTCGGGATGTGGACAAGCCCCCCGACAAAGAGTCCAAAAAGCTGGACTTTGCCGGGCGCAAGGTGTACGCTGCATCCTCCCTCGGCCTCCGACAGGCCAGCTCGGCCGTGCTGATGGCACACTTCTCCCACGCCCTCATGGGCTCCCTGGATGAGGTTGTTCCTCATCTCCCGCCTGACCTGCAGACCACGGTCCGCCAGGTGCGGGACCAGGGTAGGGCGGTGGTGAAGCAGCAGCTCCAGACTGCTCTGGACATAGGCATTCCTGTGCCAGGTCAGTAGCAGCCGCAGTGGCCATGCGATGCAGGGCGTGGCTGAGGATTTCCACCTTCACGGCGGATACCCAGCACAAGTTGGCAGACGTCACCTTCTTGGGGACTGACCTCTTCGGCCCTGGAGTGGAGGGACACCTCCAGCGGATCGAGAAGTCCAATGCCACTCTGGACTCTCACCTCCACCCAGAGGGACAAAGGCGGCCGTCAGCAGCAGAAGTCCTTTCGTCCTTCGGTCCCTGCTCCTCGACCGGCCCAGCAGCATCAGCAACAGGGCCAGCAGGCTCGCGCTTGGCGGCCCCAGGCCCAAGCCGACGGCTTCCTCCAACAGGAAGCAAGGAGGTAAAGGCCCGGAGGTCCCTCGGCCGTTCTTCCTCCAAGCCTGCCCAGTGACGGGTTGAGGGTGCCACCCCAACCTAGTCACTCCCCTGGGTTCCCCTGTGGACGGCTCCACCACTTCTTTCCGCCTGGTCCGCTATCACCATGGACCGCTGAGTGTTGGAGGTGGTAGGAAAAGGCCTGCCTCTGGAGTTCGAGCAGGTTTCGCCTTGGCCGTGGCCGGGGGCCACGGGTTCTGCAGCCTCGCTGTCAGCCCGCCGGGCGATATTGCCCTGCTCCTCAAAAAGAGGTAATCAGGAAGGTGGCGATCCTCCTCCAGATCCGGGTTTGTGTCCAGGTACTTCCTGGTCCCAAAACGGACGGGGTGCTGGCGCCCCATTCTCGACCTGAACAAGTTCCTAAGGTCTCGGACCTTCAGGATGGTCACTCTGGCTCAGATAATCCCATCCTTGGAACGAGGCGTGTGGTTCTGCTCCATGGACCTCCAGGACGCATTCTTTCACGTCCCAATCCATCCGTCCCATCAGAGGTTCCTCCGCTTCAGAGCAGAGGGATCCCTATACGAGTTCCGGGCCATGCCTTTCGGCCTCTCCCTAGCTTCCAGGATCTTCACCAAATGCATGGCAGTAGTGACAGCATTCCTGCGGCACCAAGGGGTCCGGGTGTACCCTTACCTGGACGATTGTCTGATAGCAGCCCCCTCCAGACCGGAGGCGGAGCAGTCCAGAGGTCTGGCCCTCCAGGTTTGCTCTTAGGCTGGCCGCCTCCATCAACAAGGCCAAGTCGGAACTCGTGCCAAGGCAGGTGATTCTGTTCATTGGGGCAGAGCTCGACTCTCTGCGATCCAGAGCACGGCTCCCGGCGGACAGGGCCGAGGTTCTTTCCTCCTTTGCCCAGTCATTTCTGGTTGGGCAATTGCGCCCTGCCCGGGACTTCCTGGGCCTCATGGCGGCCTGCACCAGCGTGGTCCTTGGGCCTGCTGGTACATGCATCCCCTTCAGTGGGGACTGGCCAGCCAATGGTCACAATGCCGCGATCCATTGGACCGGCCCGTGACAGTGACCCAGGAGATGTGGAATGCTCTCCAATGGTGGATCGTTCCAGCACATCTGCAGGAGGGTATCCCGTTCGCCCCCGAGCCGACGGTCTCTCTCTCGACCAACGCATCTCTGATGGGTTGGGGTGCCCATCTGGGGGAACACCGAGCGCACGGCCTCTGGTCCCCGCGATTCCCAGGCGCCACATCAACCTGCTGGAGCTCCGAGCGGTCCGTCTAGCTCTCACCGCCTTCGCTCCGTTTCTACGGGGTCAAGTGGTTCAGGTCCAGACGGACAGCACCACAACCATGTACTATCTGAACCGCCAGGGTGGGACGTGCTCCTTGCTGTTATGCAAGGAAGCTCTCCGCATTTGGTCCCTAGTGCGCAACCTGGAGGCGGATCTCCTAGCCATTCACGTGGCAGGAGCCTCCAACACCCTGGCCGATGCCCTAAGTCGGATAGGGGCTGCGTCTCACAAGTGGTCTCTCCTGCCGGAGGTAGTACAAGATCTCTTCTCCCTCTGGGGCACCCCTCAGGTGGACCTGTTTGCCTCCGGGGAGAATGCGAAGCTGAGTCTGTTCCATGCCTGCCCCCCTCAGCAGGGCTCGCTGCAGGGGGATGCCGTGGACCCAGAGCCTCTTCTACGCATTTCCCCCATTTCCCTTGATCCACAAGGTGCTTCTTAAGGCGAGGAGGGACAAGGCGCAGGTGATTCTGGTAGTCCCAGACTGGCCCCGCCAGTTCTGGTATCCAGATCTCCTCCGCCTCAGCTCCAGGCTCCCGAGGCGGCTTCCAGCCCGCCCGGACCTGATCTCAGTCAACCAGGGGAAGGTATTCCATCCGGACCTTCAATCCATGCACCTGACGGCCTGGTTCCTGAGCAGCTAGAGTTCCAGGCCTTGGGTCTTTCCGACGAGGTCCTCAACATCGTTGAGGCTTCCCGTAAGGAGTCGACCAGGAAATGCTATGCCTTCAAATGGAAGAGGTTTTCCATTTGGTGCCAGGGGAAGGGCTTGGACCCTTCCGACTGCCCCTTGGCAAGCATTTCGGACTACCTGTGGTCCCTTTCTCAGCAAGGGCTTCGGTCGACGACCCTTAAGGTTCACCTGGCAGCCATCTCTGCTTACCGGGTGTGGGCTGGTAAACAGTTGGTGACATAGGAGAAGGTGGTCTGGCGCTTTTCCAAAGGCCTTGGCCACATTTCCCCTCTGGTGCGAGAACCTCCACCTCCGTGGGATCTACTGCTGGTATTGGCCAAGCTCATGGGCAAGCCATTCGAACCAATGCACAGGTGTGATCTTTCACACCTGTCGTGGAAGACCGCCTTCTTGGTGATTATTACGTCAGCCAGAAGGATGGGAGAGCTTCAGGCGCTTTCCATCGAGCCTTCCTACCTGGTCTTCCACAGGGACAAGGTTGTCCTGCGCCCCCACACGAAATTCCTTCCGAAGGTGGTGTCAGAGTTTCACCTTAACCAGGTGTTGACTCTGCCGGTGTTCTACCCCAATCACACCTCGGAGGCAGAGTATAGGCTCCATACTTTGGACCCTAGATGAACGCTCGCTTATTATAAGGAGCGGACGGCCGAAGTTCAGGGAGAGGTTCGCCAGCTGTTTGTCACCTACGCTGAAGCCGCACCTGGCAGACCTGCAGCAAAGCGGATGATAGGCAGGTGGATCACCTCCTGCATAGAGCTCTGCTACAGGTTGGCTGGCATGGAGCCTCCCAGAGGGATAAGAGCTCATTCTACTCGCCATACCACTGCATCGGTAGCTGCTTCCAGGGACGTCCCTTTCCAGGATAGCTGCAGGGCTGCTACCTGGAAGTCGGCACATACCTTTTATTACCCACTACCACATCGACCTCGAGTCACGCCGGGATGCTGGTTTTGGGGCCTCAGTTCTCCAGTCTCTCTTTCCCAAGTAAGTATTGGGGGTGTGCACCTTGCCTCCCTCCTCCCGGAGAACTGCTAGGAGTCTGCCAGACAGTGTGGATGAACAACATATCCATGTCCCTAGAAATACAGGTTACTCACCTGTAACAGGAGTTCTAGGAATGGTATATGTTGTTCATCCCTACATTTCTAACCTCCCCAGCTTCGGCGACAACCTGAGCTTCAGCGGCCAGATCTGGCGCCATGGGGCGGAGCTAGAGTTTTACCACCCGGTGGGTGGGAGGAGCCAGCTTGAAGACCTTCCAGCAAGAATTAAAGGCAAAGATACCTGCCAGACAGTGTGGATGAACAACATATACCATTCCTAGAACTCCTGTTACAGGTGAATAACCTGTATTTATTGTACACAGTTTAAGAAAAATGTATCTGAACAGTACATTGCGTAAAATCTGACACCACTGTGTGAAACAGCTGGTGAATGCTTAATTTACACTAGGGTAGGTTGTATTCTCACCTGTTTTTATTTAACACATAGATATTTTCGTATGTATGAGACTTTTAACATTATTTGCCATGTATTGCTGAAAGAGCTACTGACACCTGAAAGAAAACTTTGAAAAACATAAGTAGTTAAAATTCTGCTTGTATTCCATATATATTCTAGATTTCTCCTCCCTATTATTTATTACTGAAGAAATGTGCATGAATACATGATTGTTATCCCTTACAGTTACTTTAATCTGCCTCTATAGCTTACTCCCTACGTCGGGTCATAATGCTCTGTTGTGACATCACAAGCTGTTGCAATGAGACTAACTGTGGCATCACAAGCAGTGTATTATGATCTCCGGTAGGGAGACAGCAACAGAAATAGATGAACTCTTTAGGAGCAAAAATCCTGTTTTTTTTCATGCAGTTGACCTCGACAACAAATAATAGGGAGGAATAAAGAACTAATATGAAATACAAGCTGAACTTTATCCAAATATTATGTTTTGTTAAAGTTCTCCTGAAGTTGTCAGCTTATTTTTCCTTGTGGTTATTAATCATTGTCATTTACTAATGCTAGCACACACACACACAGGGTTTTAAAATGAAGCTACAGTTGATTTATATCTTTTCTCAGGGAGTGAACTTTGAAATCAGTGTCATTTGACCTTGTGATAGCTTTCTTTTGATGGATCTTTTGCTGTCTTTAGATGGGTATGTTGTCTTTTTGAATGCAGTTTTAACCAGTGAGGTCCATGGCAACTTTTCATCTGTTGTGTTTTTTTTTCTTGTATGATCTGAGTTTTGAGAAAGTATGTTCTTCTAAAACAACTGCCAGTGTTTTCTGATGGAGGATTCTGTGTAATCCAAAAACTGAAAGCACCTGTGTTCTTTTGTAACGACTCTGTTGGTCCAATAAAAGGTATCAACTCATCTGTTTCGGTGGATCTTGTATTACAAGGACCAATACAGCGACAAGTTTTTCTGTGTCTTCACGGTTTCAGAAATGTTAGCAGGAACTTATCAGTACAGTGCCCATGGTTCTGAAACCATGAAGTGACATAGTCAAACCTCCAAATTTTTGGTTCCATGAAAGGAACTGCACAGAATGTTGTCCATACAAAGAAAACAATACAAAACGCAACTAACAGCTTCCGCTTTTATTCAGGCACATGGATCCTTTAGAGGTATAAATATAATGTATGAAATAGAGACATTTCAAACAGCTGCACATAAGTAATCAATTACTGTCAACTTTAAATTAGGCATGACAAGAGATGAACAAGGTGATCTGGTTTAGAATTTCACTTAACTGGCTGAATTTGCAAAACAGACTATTTAGAAGTACAACAGGAGTTATACTAAACAAATGTAAATATCTGTAAAGGTTTACAAATAAGTATGAAAACTGTTCAGGACAAAAGACCTTTCATGGAGCCTATTCAATAAGCTGCACTAATTATATTTTTTTAAACTATGGCCATCTGATTACATGAATTTTCATTTTCTTCACAATTTTCACCTTCGGATGGCTATATTTAAAAACAAAACAAACAAAAAAAAAAAAAACTAGTATTCAGATTAGTGACCACCCTCATTTTAAAGATCATTTGTCCAAAACAACGCTCATGTTGGTTGTATATTGGTAACCTGTATACATTCTGAGGTATTTACATTTGTTTGGCATGACTCCTACCATGCTCACTCAGAGAGAAAAAAATGAGGTTGTTTGGAAGGCCACATTTACAAAATATTAGATTATTATTCAGATTAGTGACTACCTCAAGTGAGAGGTCTTTTGTCCTGAACAACTTTCATCCTGGTTATTTTCTGCACCTTGAACAGTTGTAAACATATTTAGATTTGTTTGAAAGTGTGTACATTTGCTCTCAGAGAAAAGCAGCTCGGAGTTCTGTGTCCATCATTCTAAAAGAAAGAAAGGAATATTTGTTAACTGCCATAGGATTTGCAGTGTTATGGAAGGATACACTGTAAACTATGAAAAAATGTGTTCCATGGAAACCCTTTTTCAAGCTAGACTGATATGGCTGTAGGCTTTGCCCACAGCCATAAAAAGGGAGGTAGTGTTACCATTGTATAGATGAGCGGTGAGACCACACCTAGAATACTGTGTCCAGTTCTGGAGGCCCCATGTCAGGAAGGACATAATCGGGTGGAGGCGGTACAGAAAAGAGAAACCAAAATGGTGGATGGCCTGCATCAGAAGCACTACGAGGAAAGACTCTGGAAATTAAATATCTACTCACTGGAGGAAAGGACAGAAAGGGGAGACATGATAGAAACATTCAGATACCGTAAGGGTATTAGTAAGGTACAGGAGGGTGGCATATTGCACAGAAAGAGATGCTCAAGGACAAGGGGGCATGATATGAAGCTGGAAGGGGGGAGACTTGGAGGGGTCATGAGGAAATATTTATTTACGGACATGGTGGTGGACACCTGGAACAGCCTCCAAGCAGAGGTGGTGGGTATTGAGACAGTAATAGGTTAAACATACATGTGATGGACATAGGGGGACCTTTGTTTCAAGGCTGGGGGGCAGAGATCAATTGGGGTTTATGGTGGCACGTATGTAGGGACTTTACGGCAGGCTGAGAGGTCCTTTTCTGCCGACAGCTTCCATGTTTCTGTGTTTCAATTTTCAGGGGTGACCCAGGAGCACTGGGGAGGCTGTGACTTGCTCTGAGTCGCACAGTATCCCAGAGGAGGTTGTGGGAATCGAACCCAGGTCTGCTGGATGTACCAAGCTCATTCACAGCTTGTTACTCTAACCTCTAGGTTATACTGCCAGCCCCAGTCCAACTTGAGGACTCTCAGCTCATTCACTCCGTAATCTGCCTCTCCATCCCCATCATTACATTTTGTTTTCCTGCCTCTATTCTTACCTTTCCTATTATCGCTTTCTTCTCCTAGGTCCACCCCGTACATATACACATGTATATATCCTTTTCCCCTTAGCCAGGGCTCGAAATAACGGCTGTCCACCCGTCCTCCGGACAGCTGTTCCACCCGACAGCTGCTTTGGTAGTCCGCTCGTCCTGGGACAGGCAGTTTTCACAGCCAGTAAATTTGCAGCCAGAGTATTGAGCTGGGCACTAGGACCCAGCGGCAGGCAGGAGGATTTCGAGACCAGCTGTCCGGCGTCATAGCGCATAGCTCCGCCCACCGAAAAGTGCAGCTCCAGCTCGCCCATTCCACTGACGAGGTCAAGTGACTGCAGCTACTAGCGTCCACCTGACCTCTCAGCGAGCGGGAAAACTGGATTGAGTGCCGACTCGCGGCCTCACCTCACTAGTCTGGCCATAGGGTGAGGAGCTTAGAGGAGGAGAGCGAGTGGAAAAACAAAATTCTGCAATTTCTCAACAGGCCTTCTCAGGGCTCTAGCATTTGGGGGCTGCTGGTACTTGGAGGAGGAGAGGGAGGAACAAGGGGATTTATTAGTCTTAAAAGTGAAAAGACTTCTGTAATTTCAACAGCCCTTCTCAGGGCTCTAGCATTTGGGGCTCAGTTTGTGTGAATCAGTCCTGCTGGTACTTGGAGGAGGAGAGGGGAGGTGAACAAGGGATTTATTTAGTTAGTCTCAAAAGTGGAAAAAAGACTTCTGCAAATTCTCAACAGCCCTTCTCAGGGCTCTAGCATTTGGGGCTCAGTTTGTGTGAATCAGTCCTGCTGGTACTTGGAGGAGGAGAGGGGAGGTGAACAAGGGATTTATTTAGTGCAAGTCAAGTCTCAAAGCAGTCAGACGCTGTACCTGTACACACCTAAAACTCTGTCAAAGCCAAAAGAGACCTTGTGATCTGCAAGTCTCATCATCTCTGACTCTGAATAAAATATATCTTGAGTGTGCAGAGAGGTGAAGGCAAGGCTCTATTAAAGCTTATTGTTCACTCAGCCTGTGTAAAGCCCTCCAGAGCTTGAACCTTGAAGATAGATACTGACGGACTTACTGTACTACTACTGCTAATTTAAACTAGCCCCTGTCAGCCTGCTGTTGTGCTCTGCCACTGGACTAACTGAATAAAAGTAAAATTGAGTGAAACTGTGAAAAGAAGGCACTGTCAAAGGGAGAGGAGGGGATTAAATTACAAAACAGGTTGACAGAAAGGATACCCCTCAGGTTTTAGTTGTGAAATCTGAGCGGGGGGAAAATGTAAATATTAAACTCTTTTGTCCGGGGTCTTACAGGGAGGGAAAGAAAACTAAACAGACTGTTCACGTCTTCTAATATCTCTGATCATCACTTCACTGTAGTGTCCACTGTCTTCAGAGTGGTTAATGTACTTTAAATTCGTATTAACTAAGTAAACCAAAAGGGGAAAAAATGTCTTTGTTAAAGTTTGGCTTTTAAAATTACAGAAGCCTTCAGTTTCAAGCCAAGAGGGAGGAGAAAGCTCGGGTTCTTCTATGTGTATTGCTTCTCCATTACTGATAGACTCAGTAGCACCAACTACCACCCCACCATTGTGGCCACAGATGTGACAACTTGTAGTGCTAGTGCTGATATGCCAGCAACTCTGACTACTGTTGAAAGTGGTGGAGTCCCGGGCAAAAGAAAAGGGGTTCCAGGAGACCTGGAAGAAAAATAGGAGTGGCTACTATATGAGCCTGATGTGGGCATGACCTGCTCATACTGCAAAAAATACTTAAGGGAGACGAACACTTTCATGAGTGGCTGTAAGAGCATGAGACTTGAAAATGTACGAGCTCATGAACTCTCCAAACCTCATAAATTAGCCAATGAAAAAAAATACTGCGTCTAACACAGACCCTTCCAACTTAGCAATAGAACGAGGAATAATACAAATGGAAAAAAAATGAGGCGACACAAGTGGAACATTTGTTTTAGAACAACTCTTTATTTGATTAATTCAGAAGGCCCATTCACAGATTTCCCTGGCATCTTAGAATTACAACATGTAAATGGTGCAAATGTCTGAGTCAGTTATAGAAGTGTCAAACAGGCAGCAACGTTCACACATTTTATTTCAGAATCAATAAGGATAAAAGATGCAAAACTGGTTAACAGTAACACTTTCATCTCTGTCCTATGTGACTCGAGCACTGATGCCTCAGTAACAGAAGAGAAGGCAGTCTATATTAGGACAATGGAAAATTTCCGTCCAGTTAACAAATTTGTTTCCCTTCAGCCAGTCTCTATTCCAAATGGTGAAAGCATTTATAACTCAATAGGTGATGCCTTAGAATTCACCTTGGACTGTAAAGACTGGAAAGAAAAAATTGTTGCTTTTGGATCTGATGGGGCACCCGTCATGTTGGGTGAAGTGACTGGGTGTTTGGCAGGATTTTGAAAGACGACCATTTGTTAGGGATTCAGTGCAGTGCCCACAAGTTGGAGCTAGCTATAAAGCAATCAGCAACATCTATTCCATACATGAAACCCATTAAGACTTCCATCTGTTGTTATCTATAAAATATACCATAAGTCTCCCAAAAACTGGGCCGGTCTCAAAGAGTTAGCCAGTAATATGAAGTACACCATTCACAAACCAGTTAACGTGTCAGGGACCCGGTGGGTTGCACACAGAGAAAGGGCTCTGTCTGTTATTCTGTTCAGCTACAAGGCCTTAGTTGTACATTTACAGCACATTGCTTCCACACCAGGGCAAACAAAAGATCAGGCCAGTGGGTTGTTCAAAACAATAAGTACTGTGAGATTTGTCCTCTTTTCTCAGTTTCTGGCTGAATACCTTTATGTCATGATGGCCTTCAGTCTAACTCTACAAGACAGCTCAACAGTAGAAACAATAGTCAGCAAGGTTGAAAGCACGGTGCTCTGGCTAGAGAACTACCCCATGAGGATAAACTTGACAAAGTCTGTAACTAATTGCTGTTGCTCCTGACTCTGACACAGCTGACAGTGACACTAGCACAAGTCGACTGACAGGCTCAGCCACTACTCAGGTTCAGTTCCGTGGATCTGATATCTTCCTTAACTTAGAAAGGGGATATTCTATAGATAGAACCAAACGGGCAGTGTTGCGTGATGTTACAAGCCTTCTTTCATCAACAATTGAATATATTAACTCACGATTTTAAAACAGACAAAGTCCTACGGTCATTCAATATATTTAACCCATTACAGTTACCACTAGATAGTGACCAACTAGCCCTTTATGGCAGTGAGGAAGTCAGAACCCTCACAGAGCACTACAGTGACCTACTGAAGAAACACAATAATAATATAAACTTGATTGAAGCGCAATGGTTAGAGCTTAAACCACTTATGAAAAAATCGCTGAATGAGCTGTCTCTGAAATTTCACTATTTGGATTTCTGGCAAAAAATTCTCCATAATGATGCACATGAACGATTCCCTGATATTCTGGTCTTAGTCACAATAGCTCTACTGATCCCAAACCAAACTGCAGTAGTTGAGAGAGGATTCAGCTTGATGGGCAGAGTAAGTCTGACTGGCGGTCCTGTCTGTCTCCTTTGACTGCATCTGAACTAATGCGTGTCAAGCTGTCAGATGCTAGCGTTTTACATTTGTCCTGCAGGATGCCATAACACTATGGTTCAAATCTGAAAACAAAAGAGAAGACCTCATGTGAGACCATATGGCTGCAGACTAGATTCAAGTTCTGATTCAGAAATAGACTAGACTCAATCAGTGTTTTACCTTGAAAAATAACCCCCAAAAAGCAACAGTTTTCTCTTTCCACTTTACAGTCCATTTTATGTTTTAAGTTTAAAATTCACTTCACAAAATGTGGACAGGTAAAACTTTGTCCAGACAGGCAACATTTACATTCCACCTGTCCCTCGGACAGGCATCTCAAAAATTTATTTCTAGCCCTGCCTTAGCTCTTAACTGATTTTGTTTTTATCTGTTTTAGATCATTCCGAAGAAGAACTATGGTTGAAGGGTTGATTCTAACTCATTTTCAGCATGTATTTAAAGCAGCAGTGCATTGAAACTGGGTGAATAATTTGACCCTACAATATTTTTCACTCTGAAAGATTCCAGGCATCTTCCAGTTTACTTGGTGGTAAAAATTTTCTAAATCTACCAAAATTGAGTATTTTATATCTGTTAATGAGGTGTTTTTTTTTTGTTGTTGTTTTTTCTCATGAAAAAGAGATGCCTCCGCATTTGGTTTAAAAATAGTTCAGTAGACCTGCCAAGGATTTATGATTGATTACAAAACTCCGGTATGCAGCAACTAGTAAAGTAGATTTGACAGGTATGCTAATATTTTCATTAATTGTATCTGAAACAAACTTTTTAGAAAAACATTTTTAATTGCACTGCTGCTTTAATTCTTCCTTTTGTTTTGTTTTCAGCCCATATGCTGATGCAGTACCTTGTGTTTTTTCATTCTTTTCGAGTTTGCTGTGTCCGAGGAGCACAGCAGCTCAGACAATCCCCGAGCCACTGCCCAACACCAGAACCAAATGCTGACAGTATCGGCAGAAGGGCTTAAGTGCTGAATTGCAGCCCCCACTACACTCTGACGCTGGGGTGCCCAGCCCTGGTGCTTGAAACATCACACACACACACGTGTATATATGTGTGTGTGTGTGTGTGTGTGTGTGTGTATATATATATGTGTATATATATATATATATATATATATATATATATATATATTATCTACTGTATCTATATCTCATCTACTGTATCTATATATATCTATCTACTGTATCTATATATATATATCTCTCTATATCTATATATATATATATATATATATTATATATATCTCTATCTCTCTATTATGTACAGTGACACTGGGATGTGCAACTCCAGTGTCTTCCCTCACAAAATGGGCCCGCCACACTGTGCAACACCAGGGTTCCCAACCCCTGGTATGACCAAAAACCCTCCCCTGCCACTCACTTTGACACAAGGGTGCTCAACCCTGTTGTCGGCAAACATCCCCTGCCACACTGTTACACCGGGTGCCAAACACTCAGTGCCACTAAAGAATATAGCAACACTGGGTGCGCCAGTTCCCAGTGTTGGCTTATTAAAGAAAGGTAACTGTCCACCGCTGTTTCTAGTCCCATCCCCCCAGTCCCTCACTTACCTCACTAGGGTCTCACAGAGTAATCCTCTGAACGATGCAGGAGATGCTTTCCCACAACTGACTGAAACAAGACGAGTCCTGTTAATGACTTTTAATGCATTTAGAACTTTTGCTCGTAATTTTGCCTTTTTTTTTTTTTTTTTTTACATTTTAGTCCCATGTTTTTTATCATATCATCTTTATTGTATCTTTATTACATCAACTTTATTTATGAGCGCTTTCCAAAAGATCACAGCACTGTACAATAAACAATGAATCATTCATACAGTAAAAATAAAATAAAATCAGTTATAAAATAATCATGAGTCTAAGATAATACAAGTTAATCATCAAAATCAGGAAAAGCTAGCTGAAACAAATAGGTTTTCAAGTCAGTTTTGCAACTCTCAGTGGTTTTGTTTTCAGCCCACCATTGAGGGTTTTGAAACTCTCAATGGTCAGGCACACTCTGATCCGACGAGGTAGAGAATTCCACAGGTGGGGGCCGCAAAAGGGAGGACTCCATAGCCTCTTTTGTTTTGTTACCCAACATCATGTGCATAGCAGGTTTCATTTTTTAAACCTCTTTTCCAAACCTGTTTTCACAGTCCTGCAAAATCACACTTTGGGTGGATTTGATCAGTGACACCTGTTGTGTTAGAGAACAGATATCTTGAAAATTCAGGTTCACAGTCTAAGAAACAGTAGTGTTCAATGAACCTGTTCATTTTACAATCATGACTATTTTACTGTTAAAACGTTTAATTTCTTACTTTTAACTGCTGCGCTATCTATGCCACCAGATACTAGCAAGCAGACATGTTTCGTGTTGGCCAGTGCTAGTTTTCATTGTTTCTAGGGACATGGATATGTTGTTCATCCACACTGTCTGGCAGGCTCCTTGCCGCTTTAAATCTTGCCGGAAGGACTTCAAGCTGGCTCCCCCCCACCCCACCGGGTGGTAAAACTCTCGGCTCCGCCCCATGACGCCAGATCTTCCTTACCACTTGGAAGCTCAGGTTCCCTCCTTAACGCTCTGCGTGTAGACTGGATCCTAATTCTTTGGTTCACCCTAAAATAATTCTAAAGTTCTCAAGACTTCAGTCTAATTACTCCCTCGCGGCTGCAATGGACAAATCGACTCCCAGATTTCGGTGGTGCCCATGCGGGCAGAAGATGTCTAGGACGGACCCGCACCCCACGTGCGTCTACTGCCATGGCCTAGATCACGCACCCGCAGGCTCATGAAGTTATGTTGATCGCTTTTGGCCAACGCCCCAGAAGACCACGCTGCCCGGTTACAGCTTGACGCCCGAGAAGCGCCTAACCACCGGTGGAGTCCAAGGAGGCCCAGGCAGTGTCAGCGCGGATGGCTCGGCTGATCAACTCGAGCAGATGATCGCCTCGAGGAGGAGGCGGCCCAGGCCACATCCTCATCTTCCTCGGTCGCAGCATTTATCCTCTCTCTCTGGGATCCTCCTACACAGCTTCTTTTAGGAGCTTTGCCAGTCACCTTCCACGAAGGGAGAGGGACCATCGGGACACACTTCTCGTTCCAAAAAGAAGGACTCGAAAGGTGAGTCCCACCGTCGACGTTCGTGGGAGCGGGAGAGATCCCCTTCCCTGGACAGTCGGCACTCTACTTAGGTCGAGGTTGCGGCTAAGGCCGCTGGCTTCACGATGTCCCCGTCAGGTCAGCCGTCTGAGACACCCGTCGACGCGGTCGAGATTTTTCTCAACCCGTCGGACAGGCTGTCGACGGGTGAAGCCGACAACCCTTCTTCACCGGTTCCCCTGGTGGAGACCGAGGACTTGCCTGTGCCTCCTGTGCCGGAGTCCCTGGTCAAGGCTCCCGAGCCGAGGGAAGAGCGTGTGTCCCCTGCTCCCTCCCAGACCCACCTTCGGAAACACCGAGGGTCTTGGTCTCGGACCTCGTCTCAGTCCAGCAATCCCCCGACATCGGGCGGTCTCAGTCTCGCACCGAGGTAAGCGATGGTGCCGGCTCGTCTCTCCTCCTCCTCGGAAGAGAGAGAGGCTTCAGGCGCAATTGCGCCGACACTACAAGGACTTAATGTGGCAGCAGCTACTTTGTCCGGGAACAAGCCGACACCGCCGCCTTCCCGCCATCAAGTGGCTGTCACCGAAAGCTGAAACAGCTCCTCATTGTAGTCTAGGTGCCCAAGCCTGGGCTGGTTGTTCGGCCGAAACCAGCTGCCCCACCGATTTGTGGTGGAACCTCCGCCTCCACAACCGAAATCGGGGGCGCCGACCAAGGACTCTCGGTCGGGTCAGGGTCTGCCCCACAGGTTGTCGGTCACCCTCAATCCCGACCATCCTCTGCAGGTGGAGGGTGTCTCAAGCCCCAGGCATCTCTTCGCGGACTCCTTGGAGTCTGACGATGACTCCTCCCTGTCTTCCAGGTCCCTTGACCTGGAGTCCTCCGGGGGGCAGTCAGTGGACGAGAGCCCATCGTCGTTCATGGTTCTGCTTCAGCTCATCTCGGAGTCCACCGGGATGCAGCTCGAGCCCATATCCAAGCGGGCCAAGTATCCCCTGACGGAGATACTGGACCGAGGGGATTTGCCCACGGAGGCCGTTCCAGTGGCTGAAGCCATTGATGGCCCAGCCTTGGAGCTCTGGCAGCGGCCGGCTTCCTGCCCTGTGCCTTTGGCCAGGAAGTATGCGGTCCCTACCGGCTCTTTGTCCAGTTTTTCGGAGCACCCGTTTGCGGAGGGGTTAGTCACCAATAGTGTTTCCGGCGTTCCGGGAACGCTAGGAATGTGGATAAGCCCCCCGACAAGGAGTCCAAAAAGCTGGACGTGCCGGGCGCAAGGTGTACGCTGCGTCCTCCCTAGGCCTTCACCAGGCCAGCTCGGCCGTGCTGATGGCACACTTCTCCCACGCCCTCATGGGCTCCCTGGATGAGGTGATCCCTCATCTCCCAGCTGACCTGCAGACCACGGTCAAGCAGGTGTGGGATCAGGAAGGCGGTGACGAAACAGCAGCTCCAAACGGCTCTGGACATTGGAGACTCCTGTGCCAGATCAGTAGCGGCCGCAGTGGCCATGCGCCGCAGAGCATGGCTGAGGATATCCACCTTCACGGCAGATACCCAGCATAAATTGGCGGACGTCCCCTCTTGGGACTGACCTGTTCGGCCCTGGAGTGGAAGGCCACCTCCAGCAGATCGAAAAGTCCAATGCTACCCTGGACTCTGTCACCTCCGCCCAGAAGGACAAGGGCCGTCGTCAGCAACATAAGTCCTTTCGCCCTTCTGTGCCTGTGGCATGTCCGGCCCAGCAACACCAGCATCAGGGCCAGCAGGCTCACGCTTGGCATCCCAAAGCCAAGCCTGCGGCTTCCTCTAATAGGAAGCAGGGAGGAAAAGGCCCAGGACTTCCCACGGCGGTCCTTCCTCCAAACCTGCCCAGTGACGGGTTGAGGGGTGTCGCCCTCAGCCTTCGCCACGCCCCTGGGTCTCCCCACACGGGGACAGTTCCGCAACTTCCTTTCTGCCTGGTCCACTATCACCACGGACCGCTGGGTGTTGGAGATGGTAGGAAAGGGCCTGCCTCTGGAGTTCGAGCAGGCCCCGCCTTCCGAGCGCTCCTCAGGGGCTGCTGGGTCGCGAGCCTTTGTCGGCTCGCCGAAGCCAACATTGTCCTGCTCCTCAAAGAGGTGATCAGGAAGGTGGCGGATCCTTCACCAGACCCGGGTTTGTGTCCAGGTACTTCCTGGTCCCGAAACGGACGGGGGTCTGGTGCCCCATTCTAGACCTGCACAACCTGAACAGGTTCCTATGGTCTCGAACCTTCAGGATGGTCACTCTGGCACAGATCATTCCATCCTTGGAACGAGGCATGTGGTTCTGTTCCCTGGACCTCCAGGACGCGTTCTTTCATGTCCCAATCCGTCCGTCCCACCAGAGATTCCTCCGCTTCAGGGCAGAGGGATCCCTCTGAGGTCCAGGCCATGCCCTTCGGCCTTTCCCTAGCTCCCAGGATCTTCACCAAATGCATGGCAGTGGTGACAGCATTCCTGCGGCGCCGAAGGGTCCGGGTGTACCCCTACCTGGACAACTGGCTGATTGCAGCCTCCTCCAGAATGGAGGTGGAGCGGTCCAGGGATCTGGCCCTCCAGGTTTGCTGTCAGGTTGGCCTCCTCATCAACGAGGCCAAGTTGGAACTCATGCCAAAGCAGGTGATGCAATTCATCGGGGCAGAGCTCGACTGTCTATGAGCCAGAGCACGGCTCCCGACGGACAGGGCCGAGGTTCTTTCCTCCTTTGCCCAGTCATTTCAGGTTGGGCACTGCGCCTGCCCAGGACTTCCTGGCCTCATGGCGGCCTGCACCAGCGTGGTCCATTGGGCCGGTTATACATGCGCCCTTCAATGGGGACTGGCTGGCCAATGGTCACAGCACGATCCCTTGGATCAGCTAGTGACAGTGACCCAGGGGATGTGGGAACGCCTCCAGTGGTGGACCGCTCCAGCACATCTGCAGGAGGGCATCCTGCTCGTCGCCCGAGCCAACGGTCTCTATCGACCGATGCTCTCTGATGGGTTGGGGTGCCCATCTGGGGGAGCACAGAGCGCATGGCCTCTGGTCCCCTCGGGAGTCCCGATGCCACATCAACCTGCTGGAGCTTCAAGCGGTTCATCTAGCCCTCACCGCCTTCGCTCCGTTTATACGGGGTCAAGTGGTCCGGGTCCAGACGGACAATACCACGACCATGTACTACCTAAACCGCCAGGGCGGGATGCACTCCATGCCTCTGTGCAGGGAAGCTCTCCGCATTTGGTCCCTTGTGCACAGCCTGGAGGAGGATCTTGCCATCCATGTGGCAGGAGCCTCAACATTCTGGTCGATGCCCTAAGCCGGATAGGGGCCTGCCCCATGAGTGGTCTCTCCTGCCGGAGGTAGTACAAGATCTGTTCTCCCACTGGGGCATGCCTCAGGTGGACCTGTTTGCCTCCAGGAGAATGCGAGAGTTGAGACTGTTTCATGCCTGCCCCCCTCAGCAGGGCTCGCTGCAGGAGGATGCCTTCTCGAGGCCGTGGACCCCGGGCCTCTTCGACGCCTTTCCCCCATTTCCCTTGATCCACAAGGTGCTTCTCAAGGTGAAGAGGGACAAGGCACAGGTGATTCTGGTAGCCCGAGACTGGCCCCGCCAGTTCTGGTATCCAGATCTCCTCAGTCTCAGCTCCAGGCTCCCGAGGCGGCTTCCAGCCCGCCTGGACCTGATCTCAGTCAATCAGGGGAAGGTATTCCATCCGGACCTTCAATCCCTGCACCTGATGGCCTGGTTCCTGAGCGGCCACAGTTCCAGGTCTTGGGTCATTCCAACGAGGTCCTCAATGTAGTTGAGGCATCCCGTAAGGAGTCGACCAGGAAATGCTATGCCTTTAAATGGAAGAGATTCTCCATTTGGTGTCGGGGCAAGGGCCTGGACCCTTCCTCCTGTTCCTTGGCTAGCATTCTGGACTACCTGTGGTCCATTTCTCAGCAAGGGCTTCGGTCGACGACCCTCAAGGTGCATCTGGCAGCCATCTCTGCTTACCGGGCGTGGGCCAGGAAGCAGTCGGTGGCGCAGGAGAAGGTCGGGCGCTTTTTCAAAGGCCTTGATCACATATCCCCTCTGGTGCGAGAACCTCCACCTCCATGGGATCTACTGCTGGTATTGGCTAAGCTCATGGGCAAGCCATTCGAACTGATGCACAGGTGTGACATCTCACCTGTCGTGGAAGACAGCCTTCTTGGTGGCTGTCACGTCAGCCAGAAGGATGGGAGAGCTCCAGGCGTTTTCCATCGAGTCTCCTTCCTGGTCTTCCACAGGGACAAGGTTGTCCTGCACCCCACCGAAATTCCTTCCGAAGGTGGTGTCGAGTTTCACCTTAACCAGGTGTTGACTCTGCCGTGTTTCACCCAATCACACCTCGGAGGTCGAATATAGGCTCCATACTTTGGACCCTAGAAGAGCGCTCGCTTATTACAAGGAGCGGACGGCTGAAGTTCGGAGAGAGGTTCGCCAGCTGTTTGTCACCTACGCTGAAGCCGCACCTGGCAGACCTGCAGCCAAGTCGACGATAGGCAGGTGGGTCACCTCCTGCATAGATCTCTCCTATAGGTTGGTGGGCATGGAGCCTCCCAGAGGGATAAGAGCTCATTCTACCCACCATACTGCTGCATTGGTGTCTGCTTCCAGGGACGTCGCTATCCAGGAAACCTGCAGGGCTGCTACCTGAAAGTCTGCACACACTTTCATCACCCACTGCCACATCGACCTTGGGTCACGCTGTGATGCTGGTTTTGGGGCCTCAGTTCTCCAGTCATTATTCCCTAAGCAGGGGGTGTGCGCCTTGCCTCCTTCCTCCCGGAGAACTGCTAGGAGTCTGCCAGACAGTGTGGATGAACAACATATCCATGTCCTAAATACAGGTTACTCACCTGTAACAGGAGTTCTAGGAATGGTATTATTGTTCATCCACCCTCCCACCTCCTGGCTCGATGCACAACCTGGCTTTCAGCGGGCTACATCTGGCATCATGGGGCGGAGCAGAGTTTTACCACCTGGGTGGGTGGGAGGAGCCAGTTTGAAGACCTTCCAGCAAGATTTAAAGCAGCAAGGAACCTACCAGACAGTGTGGATGAACAACATATACCATTCCTAGAACTCCAGTTACAGGTGAGTAACCTGTATTTTTTGTTTCCTGGAAAATCATGGGCCCTACATGGGTGGGACTGTTGAAGTCCTGTGACTCCTCCAACATTGATCTGAGACAAATTAGACCCCCGCTGAGGCAGTTTGCCCCTTAGCCAGGCCCCAAGCAGCAACTTTAGTATGCCCCACAGAACTGGGCTCTGCCATGGGAATGCAGTGACCTGGACTGAGAGCAAAGCAGTCTGCAGTAGGTGTGTAGTGCCCCAGCTCATCTCTTATCCCACTGTTCTGCAAGTGCACCTTATCCACAGTCCTCAACTCTCATGGCACTACTCGTGTGTCTAGGGAGCTGTTGAACAGGTCTGCCAGTGGAGCTGCCAGTACTACTGCCAGCTCTCTGGAACCCTTGAGTGCATACCATCTTGCCCAGGAGATGTGCCTGCTTTGAGGGTCAGTATGCCCTTGAGGACTGTGTCCTCTGTGATCGCCTCCTCACACATGAGCACCTCCTCTGCACTCCCTATTTCAGTCCTTCCCTGTGGTACTGATCCCTACTACTTCTGGCTTTCCTCCATTGTTCTGCACCCACTCTCTTTTCTCAACTTGTAGTACCTTCCAACATCATAATTTTTTTTCTCTGATGTACCAAAAATGTCTTGTCACCACCCTTAACTCCCTATGCTATTTTCAACTCCGTCCCTTCCTTGGCCTGTCTAACCTCCCTACTAGCTGTTTTAGTGTATCCAGATAGTCTACCCTGTCTTCCTCCTGCAGGGTTCTTCTGTATTTCTTGAAGGAATCTTTTCCATATCATAGCACATACAACCTCCACTGTGGATCAGGTGACTTCTTGTGCCTGTGCATCTTTCCTGTCTGCTTCAGCCAGGTGTTTGTGACTACCTGGATCCCATCATGAATTATGGACTATTTTCCTTCCACCACCATATCCCCTCAAGCTTGATAAGGTACCTCTCAGATTCTCCTTTACTTTAGTGAAATTGCCCCCGTCCTCGCCAACTGACTGTCCCATTCAGCCTTCACGGCTCCCTCAACCTGCTCTCCCACCATAACTGGGACTTACCTTAAGGCCACTGAGTGCCCCACAAACTGCCGCATGTGGCGGGGCCAATGGGAGGGGATCCTCAAGCCCCCTTCCAGTGCGACGGATCTGTGGTCCCTGTTCCCATTAGGCTGTGTGAGGTCTGTGGGGCTCCATGGGGCAGCATCCTGCAGCCAGTAGTGTTTTTCCATTGTTCTCCCCAAACCCACAGGCAGTCCATGGAGGCAGCTATTTGATGTGTGCACATCGGAGGATATATTATGTGTCCCCCACACGGAACTGCTGACCAGTCGTACTACCTCGCTTAGTCTCCTAGGAGGCAGTGTTATGGCAGTACAGTCTGCCCTCCCTCCCTAGAGGAGGAGAGCATCTGCTGGGACGCTCAGTCCCCCCCCCCCCCGGCCAACCCCTGAGTGGCACAGGGTAGAGGTAGGCAAGCCAGAACAGACTTGAGCCTGGGTCGACCTTAGTGCCTGGCTTGGCTCGGCCTCTATAACCAACTGAGATCCAAGGTCAAGCTGAGCCAGTTATGGTCAAAGTAAGCATTTGTGTCACCTTGAGCAGTTAGTGTAGTGTTGAAACATTCAACTCCTATGTAAAGAACAACTTGCAGTAGCCAGAGCTCGGCTCATGTTTTGGCTCGTAGAGTCCAGCCAGACCCCTGGCTTGGCTCTAGGTGAAAAATTTTTGGCTTGCCCACCTGTAGCCCAGGGTCGTTCCTGACCCCAGTTCACTGGCACGACGGCAGGTGAGGCATGAGTACTACTGCCCTCCACAGTACCGGGTCGGCGAAATTGGCCCTTTTGAAGTTCAGGATTTCTATCCGCATATTGAGCTGAAACTATACTGACTGGTGATCACTGCTTCTTAGGGACTCTGCCACACTGATGCTTCTGAGATGGCTGCTTTTGCCAGTACTGGGTCCAGTATATCCTGATTCTTAGCTTCTTCAGTTAGAAGCTATCTTGGACTGCATCCAGGAGCAGTTGGCTTCTTCTGCTGGCTCGAGTGATGCATCAATCCACATCCTGTAGGTTGAAGTTTACCACCAATATGGCTTCACTCTGATCTGGAGACTGTGCACCATCCCTACCCTTATCCTTTTCTCTGATGCTGTTTGCAGTGCTGTGCTGCAAGAATGCGTGTATGCTAACATTATAGTGTAGTGATGGAAGGGATGGGTTGTCCATCTTCAGGACACATAGAAAATGACAACAAAGAAAGGCCTAGTGGCGATCCAGTTTGCCTGAAGTTGTCTGGGTTTTGGGACTGTGCCCATGGCCATGGCGGTCCACCCTCTCTCCCCCCCTTTCCCATCAGTCTTTCCCCTAATGCACTATTCCCTTGTGCCTGTCCCATGTCCTTTTGGACCCTCCCCAAAGACCTCCTGTGAAGCTTGTTCCAAGTCATTCATTAGGTATGCGCTAAAGGATCACCATTGCCAGTGGCTACAGTAAATGGAATTTGACTTTTTTATGTTTCCAGTCACCTCTTAGGCTAACTTATTTTGGGCATTATCCAGGTTCCCTGCACTTTTGAGTTTGTGTTGTGTTTTTTTTTTTTTGCACCTTTGCCTTTTATTTTGTATGCTATTTATTTGGCACCCAATTTGCAACGTTTGGCCTTACTGTCTGTGCTGTATTTCACTTATGCACTTAGTTATTGATCTTGTAATTTCATTATCAGACTGGTTTGTATTTTTGTCACTGTTCTCTCCCTTCCCCTTCCCCAGGTCGCACCTGGAAATGAGCTTTGGCTCAGTGTACCTTTCCAGTCCCTAATTTCAAACCAATAAATAGACTGATTAATTAATTGATTCATTTTCAGTTAACCTGATATAGTGGATAATCCTATTGCCTATTTCTATGACTACAGTTTCATGGTTACCTTTGCTATTGTCTATATTTGGTCACTTGTTTTAATTGTCTGATTTTAATTATTTGAACTATGCTACTGCCTTCTCATTGGTTGCTGTTGTAACATTGCACTTGCTGTTCATTATCCGCTGTGGCACATACCTTGTTACATTGTGTTGCTGCTTTACATTTGTAACTCTCCCGGGTGCCTGAAAATAGACATTTGTTTGTCTAGTACACTTATCTGGTAAACAAAAGCTAAACAACAAACAATCCAGTTCACATATGGCTAACAGAAAGCAAACAAAATGCAATTGGTGCATTTCAGCCACAGTGAGGAATTTTTAGAACTTGGTGCTTGCCCAGATTCACCACTTTTTCTGTGAAAAATGCTTCCTGTCAAACTTCTTGAATTCCCCCCCACCAGCACCATTTGTAGTGCGTTAACCCTGAGACCTGTGTTGCGATGCATTGTACACATCTCGCTGCTGTTCACCTTGTTTATTCCATGGAGGTACTTGAGTGCATCATGTCACCCCTCTTTCTCCTGTCGTCCAGCATGCGCATGTTTAATCCTCCAAGCGCTTAACATAGGACCTACCCTGACTGGGGGTGTCGAGGAGATGCGGCACTGAACTCCAAGGAGGGAGGATGCAGGCCACCTGGCAAGTGCATGCTCCTTCTGACATGGCGCGGCATTGGCATCAACTACAAAGGTAGTTGGGTAGTGCCGACTTTTTCGGTTGGTTATGAATTTGAAGCCAGTGCAACCTTTACCACTAGGTGGGAGGGGATGCGCACAAGGCGCACTCCCTGAAACCAAAAATGTTGCATCGTAAGCTTTGTTTTCTATGTGTACCCTTTCAAACATTTCTGGAATACGTTGGTTGCTAATGACTCCTCCTACCGTGGACTCATTTAGACCTGTTCGTGATGGACTGTTATTTTGCCACTTTGCAGAGTTTGTTACTGACTTAAATGCAGTATGTAGACTGCCAAATTAAATCTAATTTTAATTTGTATCTCTTCAGCCCATCCTGAAATCAGTCAAGAAGTTCTAAAGAAAGACGAACAGCTTTTGTCACGCTTGAAGATGGTTTATGTAAACTCAGTGAACCCCAGCTCAGGTGAAAGCACAAATAGGCAGGGAGAGGAGTGTTGCTGTAGTCCGGTTAGTTCGTGAGGGGGATCGAGGGGACTATGTGGGCAGATTGGTGGGTCAAGTGGTTCTTGCCAACAAATTCTATGCTTCTAAAAAATCTCTTGTATGTGTTAATATCTGTGCCTGAGGTGCTCTTACCACTATAAGCAAGGACACTGATTTTGCACAATTTTCAGAAAAGGGCATTCTGTTTTACAGAATCTTAAAATCCGTTTTTCCCCCTTTTCCACAAAATTAAGTATGAATAAGCATCTTTTGTACAAATGTGGCACACGTATTTGGCACCCAGTGTAGTTGTAAATATGGTGTAAACAGGTTTATTTTAGCACAAAATAACTCTTAAGTGGTGTTTAAAATAGCAAATACAGTTTTAATCCTTGGCCCCCATTTTATGGGGAAAAGGTAGCTCTAAATAAGAGTAATTTTATACGCGATACCCACCTTTTTCTCCACAGAAAGTTTCTTTATTTTCGCACGACCGGTGCCAGCTAGAAGTTTATTGATCAGACATAGTGCTTTAAACACTCTAACAGCAATAGGAATGTCTCATGCTTCTCAAACAAGTGCTCTGATTGTTGGGAACGCTACAGGATGATTCCTTGAGCTATAATATAATATAATTAAAGAGTTCTATTAGCAGTAGTACTCACTTTGAATGTTTCCATTTACTTATTGGTGTTCCACCTAACAGTGCTTGCCAGTTGAAATGAATGCAGTTTGACACTGTGTTTTATTGTGTGTGTGTGTATATGAGTTGCTTTTACCTCCTAGGTCATGCTTGAAAATAGGTATTTAATTGCCTAGTGTATTTAACCTGGTTAATGAAAGCTAACTTAATTGTGACACACGTGTGTGTGTGTGTGTGTGTGTGTGTGTGTGTGTGTGTGTAGATAGATAGATAGATAGATAGTGTGAAATTCCTATACCTTAGGTGCCCCAGGGCAGGCACTTTTGTCACAGGACACCTACTGCAGTTTAATGTCTGCCCTGTGGGGCACCTAAGGTATCTGACAGAGTCCCGTATTTTTCCTGTTGCATGCGTCGGCATGCGGACGTTTTGTTTGTTTGTTGTGTTTTTTTTACTCACCAGCAGCTGTCACGGAGGGGAGGGTCACTGGAGAGATGCAAGGTGGAAACGTCATTTTCCTTTGAGCGGGTGGAGGAGCGCCGAGCGAGCTGGTCACAATAGAAGCCCTTGCACATATCAGCTGACTTGAGGGAAAGAATGGGCTGACGGTCCTCCTCTCCTTTGACAGGCACACCTATCAGCCAGCTGCCCATGCGAGGGGTCGGACCATCGCTGGTGGAGGCGGGCTGCAGGAAACTGACACCATTCCGGGACAGTCTTTGCACAGTTCACCCGCGCCCCCCCTGCACAGTGTGTCATGCGATTCCTGTAAAGCACGCCACTCTATAATTTTCTGTTGGTGAAGCAAGTCGTAAGTGGCACGTTTATAGCTTGGATGGATGTCCCCATTTGTTTGCAATCGTGATTTACATCATCAACCCAGGTACCTATTCATTTTTTTTTTTTTTTTTTTTTTTTTTGCTTTTAAGAGCTATTTTAAATCCAGAGAGACTGAAAAGTTCAAGTGATGGGGGGGGGCGTTGAGGAGCAGGAAGAGGTGGACTCTGAGTTACAAAGGACTGAAGTAAATTAAAAAACAATAAAAGCTCTTTTAAGTTACTATTCTTAATTTTAATCATCCAAGAAGGGCTCAAATCAAACAATGTACAAGTGCCTGCCCTGCTGCAAGTGATAGGGGAGAGGAGAGTAAGACCACCTGGGAAGATCTCTTCACAACTCGGTGAGGAAATTAGAAGCCTGTGACAAAAACTGCTGCTGAAGCTGCTTGTGTTTATCTAATAAATATAAAAAACCTTGCCATACAGAACAAACTAAAATAACAGCAGACTACAAGGGGGCCATTTTCAATGAGAGGCTATAGGCTGTGCTGCAGGCAGCAGTCTTTTTTTCTGTAGTACTAATTACAGATGCAGCAGGGTACAGAAAATCGGAAGTAAAAAAAGAAATCCTCCTTCCTTACATTCAGTGTAATAAAAAGCTGTGTTTTAAGTGTGAAGTAGCTAACTAAACTAAGCCCTGCCTTGAATATCTAAATTAAGAACTGCATGGAGCTGAGGGAGTCAGCTTGACTGTTAAGAGTAGGGTTTAGATACCTAAACAAAACTCATTAAGAAGTTTTATGTAAAGCAAATTTGTGTAGCCTACCTAAAATCTGATCCTGTGAGTGTGTAACCCTATTGCTTTTGAAAAAGCAACTCTGTTGTGGAACTTTTGCACTACCTAAACTATAAATATAAAAAGGCTCTTTCTTTGAAGCCATAAAGAGGTACTGTATTTGCCTGTGTTCAAACAACATGAAGTCTTGATGTATTCTGACTATTGCAGTGATCTCCAACCTTTGAACTGCCCCGGAGAATGAAGAGTTAACTTTCCATGCAAGGCATGGAACGCTGAGCTCGAGCTCGGTTGAAGCCTCTGTCTGCTGTTGTTTGAACCCCAACCATCAGATTCTTTACCTCTGCCTCGCTGAATAGTCGCCCGGAGATTTCTCCTTCGCTTGGTTCAAAAAGTCGGTTAAAGTGTCGCTTTTCGCCAGTTCGTCACTAAATTTCTGCTTCTAACCTGTCGGTTTAAGTCTCTGTCTGTGGTACCGTGAGTACTAGATAGGTTTTCTATATTAGTTTTCTGTGTGGAACTTGTAAACATTGGATCGGTTCGGTTTGAACCAATCAGGTTTGTAAAATAAAAAATAAAAAAAATAAAAATTCTGCCTTTATTAGAGTGTGGTAACTGGTCCCAGACGGTTCAAAAAAAAAAAAATAGATTTCATTATGTTTTTTTCCCCAAGACCCGTAATACCGGTCAGGAACCAATAGGGTGTCTTGCTTATCGGATTGCCGAAAAAAGGGTACGTTTTGGATTAGGATTGGCCATGTCTGAGAAACCCAAGAAGAAAACCAGGCCCACTGGGTTTAAACACTGTAGTGTGTGTGGGGAAGCCTTTGCTAAGGCTGACCCCCACACCACCTGTGTCCTGTGTTTATTGTCTGGGGTTTGACCACCTCAATTCAGACTGCCAAATTTGTAAAAGTTTTCCCAAAGCTACCCTGGATAAGAGAGTAGGTAAACTGAGGGGAAGGAGGCCGAAGTGTGCTGACCCGGATGGCCAGCCCGGTTCGGTTCCGACCGAACCAGAAGGAGTGCCCTCTGACCAGGGCGAAACTTCTTCGGGCAAAAGGAGAACCGATTCTGAGGAGTCGGTTCCGGTTAAAAGAAAAAGAAGGGATAAATCATCCAGTTCGGATCCACAAATTCTTTCTCCGACCGCTGATGAGATAGCCAAAGCGATAAGGATAGTTCAATCGCTAACTTCGGTTCCGGCTGAACCGGCACCATCGGGTCAGGGTTCGGCTTGTTCCTCGGTTCCGGATTATACTTTAGAAGAAGTTTATGAACCGGAGGAGGGAGAATATGAAGATGGTGGTGGTGGTGGTGGTGGTGGTGGTGGTGGTGGTGGTGGTGGTGGTGATGATGATGATGATGATGATGATGATGATGATGATGATGATGATCATGAAAGTTTGATGTGCTATTGACCCAGACATCTCCCCAGACAAACCTTCAGGCTTTTCCTAGGCTTTCTGAGTCCCTTCCCACTTTATGTTTTACAAGAAAGTGGCTGAAACCCTCCAGCTTCCTATGGAAGAAGCAGTAGAGGATCAGGAGGAGCCTGATTTTGTTGAGATGATGGACATCCCAGAGTCAGGAGATTGTCTATTCCCCTCCATAAATCTTTTGGGAAACAGACGTTTAAAATTCTAAAAACTCCTAATTCCATACCTCCTGTGGACAGAAGAATGGACAAGAGGTATACTCTTTCAGGCTCAGACACGGAGTTCCTTTCCCAGCAATGCAGCCATGTTGGGGTAGTGCAGGCTGCTGCCTGTGATAAGACAAATATTCCCTTGGCTTCACACCCCCCAGACAAGGACTCCAGGAGGATTGATGCCATGGCAAAGAAACAGTACATGGCAGCATCTTTGGGACTCAGGCAGGCTAACTATATGGCCTACACAGCTAGATACCAGAAGTCCAGGTGGGACAGTGTGATGGCTGTAGCTAAACAGGCCCCTGACCAGTTTGCCAAGGAGCTGAGATGGTGGCTATGATGGGATTAAGGCATCCAAGGTGCAATTTCATGCTGCTGTGGACTCCAATGATGTTTCATCTAGAGTCATGGCTACATCTGTGGCCCTTCGGAGGATGGCTTGGCCCAGATGTACTAGCCTGTCACAGGATACCCGGGCTAAGGCCATGGATTTTCCTCTCATTGGTAATTCTCTGTTTGGGGAGCAGATAGAGAATTACATGAAGAAATGGACGAGTACAGGACCACCTACAGGAGTGCTCAGGCCAAAGAAAGGCAAGCCACTCCTCAGAGGCAGCATTCCAGGTGTAGGGGCAGGCCTTTTCATAGGCCTTTTAACCAAGCCCAGGCCTCCTCTTCTGCTTTTGCTCAGAGGGGGCTCTTTAGAGGAGAGGCAGATGGGTATGAGCAAGCCTGCTTCCACCCCTCAGCCTAAAAGCCCCTGCCAAGCAGACACCCTGATGGGTCTGCCCGGCCGATTCTCCACTACCTGTAGGGGCAGGCTGGCTTACTTTGTCCAGGACTGGAAGTCTTTAACATCAGACGAGTGGGTCCTGGAAGTAGTAGGGACTGGTTCTCCGCTTCAGAAAATTTCCCAAGATGAGAACCAGATCCTTTCTACCTGCAAATCCTTCAGAGGCCTTTGCCCTAGAGGCAGAGGTTTCTTTCCTATTAGCTCTCAGAGCCATAGAACGGGTTCCTGCCCTACACGAGGGCAAAGGATTGTACTCAAGGTACTTCCTAACCCCCAAAAGACAGGAGAATGGCGGTCCATCCTGGATCTGAGATGCCTAAACAAGCACCTTTTAAAGCCAAAATTCAAAATGGTGACTCTGGGAATAACTCTGCCCTCTCTAAGGCCAGGGGACTGGCTAGCCTCCCTGGACCTGCAAGGATGCTTATTTTCACATTCCCATCAGGTGCTCCCACAGAAAGTACCTCAGGTTCGAGTTGCCCTCAGGCCACTATCAATTCAGAGCAATGCCCTTTGGTCTAACATCAGCCCCAAGGGTGTTCACAAAGTGTCTGGCAGTAGTGGTTGCTTTCCTAAGGAGAAAAAAGATCTCCATCTTTCCATACCTGGACGACTGGCTCATAGTAGGTCAGTCTCCAGACCAAGTCAAGTCACATCTTCAGATAACTCAGCAACTGCTCACTTCCTTAGGGTTCCTCCTAAACCTTCCAAAGTCACTTCTAGAGCCAGTGCAGCTCCTCACCTTTATAGGGGCAGAGCTGGATACAGTAAGAGAAGGCCTTCCTTCCCTGGACAGGGCAAGGACACTAAAGAAGTGGCTCTTCTTTCACCCTTCAGGTGTCTCACCAGCAAGGCACTTTGCAGCTCCTGGGCCACGTGGCAGCCTCTACAGCAGTGGGCCAGGAGCAAGTTCAGATGAGGACATTCAGTTCCACTTGAGAACCTTCTGGTCCCAGAGAAAGGATTCCCTGACCAAACTAGTCCCAGTGACTGAACCCTGATCCAGGTTCGCAATGGTGGCAGGATCATTACAATTTAAGGCAAGTAGTTCCTTTTGTCACTCAGTCTCATTCTCTAATCCTCACCACAGACGCCCCTCTTGGGCTGGGGAGCCCACTTGGGGATCTTACCACCCAAGGGCTGTGGTCACCTCAAGAATCTCTGCTTCACATCAGTCTCTTGGAACTCAGAGCAGTGTTTCTGGCACTACAAGCTTTTTCCAAGTCTGTTCAGAACAAAGTAGTCCAGATCAGAACAGACAATACCACCACAATGTGGTACATCAACAAGCAAGGGGGCACTCTGTCTATGGCCTTGTGCACAGAAGCAGTGAAGTTGGGGTCTCTGGCCTATTCCCTGCAAACTTCTCTCACAGCAGTTCATCTCCCAGGGAAGGACAATGTCCTGGCAGATGCTCTCAGCAGAATATCTCAGGGCCACCACGAATGGTCCCTAGATCCCCTAGTTTTGAAAGTGTTTTTCTTCAGATGGGGCACTCCTCAGATAGATCTTTTTGCAGCCCCAGATAATCACCAACTTCCTCTTTTTGGCTGCAGACCCCCAGTATCCGGCTCAGTTCCCCTGGATGCTCTGGTACTCAATTGGTAAGGGAAGTTCCTGTATGCTTCCCCCCCCCTTCCCTCTCCTGTTCAAGGTACTAGTCAAGATCTGGTCTTAACCCTGCAAAGTGATTCTGATCGCTCCAGACTGGGCCAGACAGCCCTGGTACCCACTGTTGCAGTCCTTAGCAATCCACCTTCCCCTGTCTCTTCCCAGGAATTACAACCTGTTGACATCCTCTCAGGGGAGGGTTTGGTATCCAAATCTCTCAATCTCAAGGCTTGGCTCTTGAAGAGTTAGAGTTTGCTGATCTGAACCTCTCTCAAGGTGTCCTGGATATTCTAAAGGCTTCTCAAAGCCTTCCACCAGAAAGATTTACAACTCCAAATGGAAAAGGTTCTCTGTTTGGTGCTCTGTGGTATATTTCTCCAGAACCTGCTGGGTTGCCTACAGTCCTGGACTATATGGTTCATCTCAATGGCTTGGGACTCAGACCAGCTACACTCAAAGTACATTTGGCAGCTGTTTCTGCTTTTTGTCAGTAGGCAAGCCCTCTTCTTTCAGCCCATCCTGTATTTTGCAAATTCTTCAAGGGACTGTTGCACACCAATCCTCCCTTCAGGGACCCTGCTCCTGTTTGGGACCTTAATGTTTGCATTGCTCAGCTTATTCAACCCCGCTTGAGCCTTTGTCCTCTGCAGAGCTTAAGTATTGACTTGAAAAACTGTGTTTTTGGTAGCCATTACTCTGCCAGGTGCATCAGTGAATTGCAGGCCCTGTCAGTGGAGCCTGATTTCATCTCTTTCCATAGAAATAAAGTCCTAAGAACCAACAGGAAGTTTTTGCCTAAGGTGGTTTCAGATTTCCACCTTAATCAGTCTGTCTCTTCCTGTTTTCTTCACTGACCATTCCTCCTCTGGAGAGAGGAGGCTGCACAGCTTGGATGTTAAAAGGGCCCTCAGCTACTAAATAGAGCGCACCAAGGGTCACAGGTTTGACTCCCTCCAGTTGTTCCTCACTGATGGAGAGGTTGGTAAGGGAAAACCTGCCACTAAAATATCTATTGCCAGGTGGATTGTATCTTGTATACAATTCTGCTACAAAAAATTGGGTAGAATCCCACCCTCAGGCCTGAGGGCTCACTCTACTAGAGGTACAGCTGCTTCCCTGGCTGCTGCCAGGGATATTCCTATCTTAGAGACTTGTCAAGCAGCCACCTGGAAAACAGTCCATACTTTCACCAAGCATTACTCTCTGGATATCCAGACTAGGAGTGATGCTCAGTTTGGCACAGCAGTACTTCAGAGCCTATTCCCAAAGTAGGTTCTGTCCCTCCTCCATGGAGGTACTGCTTGGTAGTCTGCAATAGTCAGAATACATCAAGACTTCATGTTGTTGTTTGAAGAAAAATTACTCGCCTTAGTAATGTTGTTTCTTCTAATGGAGTCTTGATGTATTCTGACCTCCGCCTCCCTCTCAGAACCTGGTTTTTGGGATGTGGGTGGGCAGGAGCAGTGTTGGCACCTAGAGGTGCCCCCTTTTTCTCACCCTCCTTTATTTTGGGCGTGTGTTGTGTTTTGTTTTTTGGGTTTCCTGACTTGTCTTTTGCTTTGAAACCGAAAAAAAACTTTATCAAATTTAGTTGCCAGTTGGCTAGTGTGAGTTTACAGTTTCCACACAGAACTCCCAGTGAGTATAGCTCGTAAAGATCTGACGGTTGGGGTTCAAACAGCAGACAGAGGCTTCAACCAAGCTCAAGCTCAGCTGCTCCATGCCTTGCATGGAAAGTTAACCTTTGTTCTCCGGGCAGTTCAAAGGTTGGAGATCACTGCAATAGTCAGAATACATCAAGACTCCATTAGAAGAAACAACATTACTAAGGTGAGTAATTTTTCTTCTGTACTACCTAAATCTAAGTAAACTCTGAGTCAAGATCTTTAGCATTTAATTTGGACTACCTAAAATCAAAATTAAAAAGGATTTGTCACCTTTGTATATTGTGGAGCTTTTGGTTGACTGATTGCCCTCCTGCCTCTTAAGGACTAGTGAAGGGCCTACTGATTTGTCCTCTTGAGGACTGAAGGAGGACACCACAGAGGGTAATGGCTAGGCAGGACATGAGGGAAAAAAAAATTTTAAAGCCCTGCCACTTTGTCTGTGGAATTTGTGGGCACTGAATGTTGTCATCTCCTCTTAAAAATAAATTACACTTTGTCACCTTTTGTGCTGTGGACGGTCTGTCATCTCGCCTTAAAGACTATTGAGGTCTCGAGAGCACTAGCCAGGAGTGGCTAGATAGAAGGAAAGAAATAAAACCCTTCTTTGGGACTGCTGTACCAGTCTACACTACACTGCATACTGAATTGTCCTCTTTTAAAAAAAAAAAAAAAATTAAAAACCCTTGTCAGTTGCAGTCGGTGCTTGTTGGGTCATGCACGGGTAGTGGCACTGAAATAAAATCACACAAGAGGCGTTTAATTTCTTAATATTTCTGTTTATTATTTACAAGCCGACAAACTATTCAACTTTCTACTAGCCTGCCTGTTGTTAAGCAGCGAGCATTTTGTTAATACAGTCAGGTAGTTACTTGACGTACAACCAAAGCACTGAATAGACAACTTGGTCTCATTGGTTAAAAAAAAAAAAATAGGTGGAATGTAAAAAGTTTCCTGGGCATGTACTTGTGCTGCTTACGTGCCCCAGTGGGCATGTGCCTTTTTTTTGTTTTTTTTACGGGTTTCATGCCCTGTGTGTATGTATGTAATATATATATTAGTTTTCATTCATGGCAAAAAACTCCTGTTTAATGCATCAGTTAGGGTTGTTCCACAGCAACAAAAGCAAAGAAATTCAGTGTTAGGGTTGCCACCCCTTGCACCCCACCAACAGGCATTGGGGTGTGCGTTGGGGTCGTCTGCCCTAACTCTCACCCCATTCCATGTGTAAATAAGTGGAGGTGGTGCAGTATAGGAGAATGGGGTGAGAGTTTGGACCGATGACCCCAATGCACACCTCGATGACTGTTGGTGGGGATGGGGTGGGCTTGGGGTGCAAGGGGTGGCAACCTTAACACTGAAATTCCTCGCTTTTGTCTCTGTGGAACAACCCTAACTGATGCATTAAACAGAGTTTTTTGCCGTGAATTTCCCCTCTTTTTGAGAATGTGCACTATAAATAGTGAACGGTATGTGGTGGTGGGAAGGGCCCCGCGCTCCCAGCATGCTGCCCATGTCTGCGTAATAACCGTAACAGTAACACTAACGGTAATGGTGAGTGAAACGCAAATGCTAATGGTAAGTGTAACAACTACAGAAACATGAATGCAAGCGCAAGTTCTAAGTGTTATGGTAATGTAAATGGTATCGCAAACGGTAACGGTAATGGTGATGCAAACACTAACAGTCATAGTAAAAGTGATGCAAATGTAAATAGAAACAGAAATTGTTATGGAAATGTAAGTGCAAACGCTAACTGTAATGCAAACTGTGAGGGAAATGCAAATGCAAACAGCAACACACATGGAAACAGTAACAGTAAGCTGATGAAAGGCAACAGTAGCGAAAAGTCTGAATCTCGCTTTGTTTCCGAGATAACGGCGCAAAGTTGATCTGAGGCAACAGTAGCGAAAAGTCTATCTTGCTTTATTTCCGAGATAGCGGCACAAAAGCTAATGTGAACCAAACCACTGAAAGGCACCTTCGTATCACAAGGGCTACTTATGTTATAAATTTCAAGCCACTAGCACCACGCATAAATGCTATGTGCAAAACTATAAGTGCGTTATGCAGTATCTCCACAGCAAATTATTTTCCCAACATGTAAACAGCATCATTCGCGTCTCCAGGACATCCACTCAGCACCCTCCAAATTTCATGTGAAAAGACCAAACCATCCCAGAGATATTCAATTTTTAAGTTTCTACACCTTTAAGAAGTCTTCCACCACAAAATGACGGAACTCACTACCGAAAAATCTGAATGTGAAGGGGGGCAACTTCAAACGCTTATAACTCTGGAACGGAACAACATGTTTTCACCAAACAACTGGCATGTTCCTTGAACGGGCTTTTTACATGCAAAGTGTTAGACCAGTCAACCACATAGTGGCTGACAATGGAGACAAATAGCAAAAACTGAATGTTTTGCAGTGCAGTATGCAAAAATCATATGCAGCAGTGAAATATAAATTGGTAAATATATAGATGGACCATTCCACTCCATGTATACCAAATCTTATCCAAATCTCAACTGTTGCAGAGCAGCACGAGCAAATAACTGCACACAAGTGGCAAAAACATACATTTTTGGGCGCTTCATTCTGCAAAAAGCATATGCAGATGTCAAATGAAAATTGGTAAATGTGCAGAAGTAACATAAGAGAAATCCACGGAAAGCAAGTGTTAACGCAAACAAAAACGGTCATGCAACCAGTAACGTAAACACAAGCGCAAACGTTAACACAAACACAAATGGTGATGCAAACAGTTACAAAAATGCAAAACCAAAAATGGTAACATACACGCAAACGGTAATGGCAACATTGAGGTAAAATAATGGTAACACAAGTAGTAACGCAGATGGTGACACAAATGGCAACAATAACGCAAATGGTAAGACAAACGCAAGTGCAAACGAAAATGCAAACACAAATGGTAATGGCAATGGAAACGCAAATGGTAACGAAAACACAAACTGTAACACTAACGCAAACAGAAATGCAAATGGTAATGGCAGCGGTGACGCAGAAGGAAACAGTAACATAATCGACAATGGAAACGCAACAGGAAATGCAAACAGTAACGTAAACAATGATGCCAAAGGAAACAGTAATGGAAACGCAAGCACAAACACAAATGATAACGCACATGGTGACACAAAAGTAAATGCTAATGAACACGGCAGTGGAAACGCAAACGGTAACAGTAATGCAAATGCTAAAGCTAACACACATGGTGACGTAAACGGAAATGCAAATGGTAACATAAACACAAGCGGAAACGCTAACGGTCACAGTACCGCAAACGTACAAACTTTTTTTCCCAAAAAGGTGCATTCAGAAGCACAGTGATTACAAAAAATGTGGCCATAATAACGGCCCTCTGAGCAGAAAATGAGCACTTGGAATACTAAATTGCTTATATCACAGTAACCGTACGATGTAGAAAAAATATAAAAAATCTCTTATTTATGACTTTCCATGCTAGTTTTGCACTTAACCCACTAGGGGGGGACCATGCATTTTTTAGACAAATTCCATATCTCAAATTGTTTTCGAGATATGGGCCCCGAAAGGCACAGCGGATGCCGTAATGTTATCCTATGGGGAAAAAGCATCAACTTCGGAGTGCTGGAACTTTGCAGCCATCTAATATTTTGTCACCAAACCAAACGGCACATCTGTGGGATCTTGGCTTTCTTCCCTGCAAATGTTAGCCCAAAAGACCAAACCATTCTTTTGTGGCAGTGTGGCAAAGATTCCCTATTGTTTTGGGCATAGTGTCAAAGTACTTTCGCAAAAAAAAAAAAAATCACAAAAGTGTTGCATTTGTAAAAGTACTTTGCGACACTTCTTTTTACAAATATTTAAACATATTTCTGGGGTGTTTTACTCCCAAAAAAGACATGGCTAGCATCCTCAGGGCTCGACTAGGTGAACACAACAAGAATTGTGTCCCTAGAGGGTCCCAAATTTAAATGCCAAGCATTTCTTTGATCACCAACTGAAAACAAAATGACCAATTTGTGAAAGTAAAAGCTGCATTTGTGACGCTTTCGCATATTTTAATTTTTCTCATAGACTATAATGGGGAACAGTTATTTTATTTTATTTTTTTTAATAACTTTTGAACTGTTTAATATTTTTTCATGAAATCTTTGAAAGGCACATCGGGGACCCTGGCTGCATGTTCCCTTAAGGTTTCAGACCAGTCGCGCAAACCGTGCAGGCTGTAGGCACGAGCAAAGAAATGTGCAAAATGTGTAATTTATGCGTTTTCAGTGTTCTGTAGCTCCGCAACCTTACATCCGACCGTAACAAAACTTGGCAGGTCCAGAGATCTATGGTACCAGACATGCGCATTCCAAATTTCAGGCAAGTCCATCATACGGTGGTAAAGTTATTAAGCTGCCAAATTTCGGATTTAACCTTAAATGGGGTACTCAGTCTTAACTATAGTGGCACTACTGTGCCACTATTTTATTTATATATTTATATATATCCTGAAATTTGGCACGCACGGTCTGGTACCATAGCTCTCTGGACCTACCAAGTCTCGTTATGGTCGGATGTATGGCTGCGGAACTACAGAGCGCAGAAAAACACACAAATTATGCATTTTTACGCATTCTTTGCTCGTGCCTACAGCCCGCACGGGTTGCGCGACCAGTCCAAAACCTTTAGGGAACATGCAGCTGTGGTTCCTGATATGCCTTTCGAAGATTTAGTGAAAAAATATTAAACTGTTCAAAAGTCATTCAGAAAACAAGTTTCCCATTATAGTCAATGGGAAAAGTTAACAAAATATGCGAAAGTGTCGCAAATGCACTTTTTACTTTCACAAATCGGCCATCTTGTTTTCAGTTGCTGGTCACAGAAATGCTTGGCATTTAAATTTGGGACTTTCTTGGGACACAATTCTTGTTGTGTTCACCTAGTCGAGCCCTGAGGATGCTAGCCATGTCTTTTTGGGGATAAAACACCCCACAAATATGTTTAATATTTTTAGGGGTTTTGTAAAAAGTATGGTTGCAAAATGCTTGGCATGTGCGACACTTTCGTGATTTCATTTTTGAAAGTGTCGATTTGCGAAAGTACTTTACGACATTATGGCAAAACAACAGGGAATCTTTGCTACCCTGCTGCAAAAGAACAGTTTGGTCTTTTGGGCTGAAATTTGAGGGAAGAAAGCAAGATCCGACAGTTGTGCCTTTTGGTGGTTTGGTAACAAAATAATAGAGGGATGCAAAGTTAATGTGCATCTGAAGTTGACACTTTTCCTATAGGATAACATTACAAAGGCCCCGCTATGCCTTTTCAGGCCCATATCTCAAAACGGTTCGAGATGCGGACTTTTCGTCGGAGGAATGCTTATGCCCCTCATGGCTAAGTGCAAAACTAGCCTGGAAAGTCATAAATAATGTGAGATTTTAAATTTATTTCTACGTCGTACGGTTCCTGAGATATAAGGAATTTAGTATTCCAAGTGCTCATTCTCCGAGGGCCATTATTATGCATACATTCCTTTTTTTTTTTTTTGAAATAGAAATTTATTGGAGAATTTTTTTTGTTTTCCAGATAGATACATACATTAACAAATATAAAGTCCATTCCTGCTCATTTACACCAAAATAGATTCAATAGCAGAAGAAAGTAAAGAAGAGAAGAAAGAAATATGAATGGAGGATAGAGAGGAGAAAGAAAAGGAGGAAAGAGGATAATCTTGGGGGGAGAGTGCCTGTATATCAAACCGAGGAAGTAGGAAAGATAGAATAGG
This sequence comes from Neoceratodus forsteri, assembly GCA_016271365.2. Lineage (NCBI taxonomy): Eukaryota > Metazoa > Chordata > Ceratodontiformes > Ceratodontidae > Neoceratodus > Neoceratodus forsteri. The sequence goes on from CM057449.1 coordinate 1,565,121,353, forward strand.
TGAGGAAGATAACAGGGTAACCAATCAATTACACATCATACATGCATACAGTATTGCATTGCCTTATTATGCATACATTCTTTGTATTCACTGTGCTTCTGAATGCACCTTTTTGGGGAAAAAAAGGGTTTGCGTTACTGTTACCATTAGCATTTCCGCTTGCGTTTACGTAACCGTTTGCATTAGCATTTCCGTTTACATTACCGTGTGCTTTACCTTTTGCGTTTGCGCTACCATTTTTGTTTGCGTTTACTTTTGCGTCACCATGTGCGTTTGCGTACGCGCTTGCATTTGCGTTAATGATTCCTTTGGTGGTATCATTGGTGTTACCATAACCGTTTGTGTTTCCAATTCCATTACCGTTACTGTTTGCGTGTTCGTTACCATTTGCATTTCCATTGGCCTTAGCATTTGCATTATCAGTAGCATTTTTGTTGTCGAGTGTGTAACTGTTTCCTTCTGCATCGCCACTGTCATTACAGTTTGCGTAACTGGTTGCGCTACCATTTCTGTTTTCATTTGTTTGTGCTTCTCTTACCGTTTGCATTATCGCTTCCACGTGCGTTACCGTTTGCATTACCATTAGCGTTGCTGTTTTCTTTTACCTCGCTGTTGCCATCACCGTTTGCTTAACTTTTTTTTTTTTAATTTTGCTTCTTTATGCCCCTACCTTTCGTCCACATTCTGCTCCGGTCACAGACCCTGGAGCCCCGACCACCGGACATCGCCGATTCCCCCTGGTCATCTCTGGCTTACCCCCCAGAGAGCGGAGCCACGGTACCGACCTCCCTTATCGGCCGCGGAACTGTGACTGGTTAGGGGGAACGGCTCCGGTGGCCAATCAGGGCAATCCTGGGCAGAGCATCATTTAGACGCTAGGCAAGGGATTTTTATCCCCCTGTATTTCTCCTCGAGGAGGCGGGACGCAATGACGCCAGCATCTGCCCCGCTCTTACCTCGCCTCTCCTCGCCAGGCCGGTAGCGTGAGGTCTCCCAGCCTCCTTAGAGTCTCACCGCCTCCGGATGCTGACGGGACCTTTCCCTCGAGAAGGAGAGCACGGCGGGCGCCAGTCCTTCTCTCCCCGCCGCCCTCCGACGACCTGATCCGCTCTCAACCCGGTCGCCGGATCGCGAAGCGGAAATTCATTCCGCTGCGCCGCGGGCCGCACCGCTTGTTTAACTTTACCATTTGTGGGTTTTTTTTTTCATTTCTGCAGTGCAAAACATTGTTTTTGCTATTTTTCTGCACTGTGTTCCGCGACGCATAGTGCAGCCAGTGTGTGGTTGATTGATCTGAAACTTGACACGAAAGACCTGTGCTCAAGGAACATGCCAGTTTTGTTTGGTGAAAACTGTTCTGTTCCAGAGTTACTGCCATTTGAAGTTGGCCCCTCGCAGGTTACAGATTTTTGGCCGCCAGTTCGCTATTTTATCGTTTGGCGCGATTTCCGCCATTTGTGATGGAAGACTTCTTAATGGTGCAGAATCGTAAACACTGAATATCTCTGGAATGGTGTGATCTTTTCACATGAAATTTGGAGGGTGTTGAGTGGATATCCTGGGGATGTGAATAATGCTGTTTACATGTTGGAAAAATAATTCGCTGTGGAGATGCTGCATGACACAGTTAACGTTTTTCGCATAGCGTTCTACATGGTGCTACTGGCTTGAAATTTATAGCATAGGTAGCCCTAGTGGTACGGAGGTGCCTTGCAGTGGTTTGGTGTGTAAAACATTAACAGGTGCGGAATTATGCAACTCTAACGAATGAAAATTTTGGTTCATTACACTTCAATAACTTCTGAATTGTGTGTCTGATTTGTCTGGCATTTGGAATGTACAAAGATTTATAATACATTTTTCACTGTGAATTATCGGGTCGCTGGCACTTAGGTTGCTGAATTGTGCATGTTAGGTTGTTTGCTTATGGCGCTGTGCGACTGTTAAATGGATGTACACACGGTGTGCTATGGTACGTCTTTGTTTTTTTTTTTGTTTTAACAATTTTTGGTTCTGTTGGATATATGGTTCTTGTGTAGCGAACTGGCAGAAATGTTATTTGTAGCACTCCTGCGCAGTATCATAGCACAGCCAGTGTGTGGTTGATTGATCTGAAACTTGCCACATAGAAAGACCTGTGCTCAAGGAACATGCCAGTTTTTGTTTGGTAAAAAAAAAAAAAAATGTTGCCCCATTCCAGAGTTCTTGCCATTTGAAGTTGGCACCCCTCGCAGTTACAGACTTTTCAGCCTTCAGGTCTGCCATTTTAGTGCATTTTCAGACGCGATTGCCATAATTTTTGTGGGTGAAGACTTCTTAAAGGTGCAGAAACATAAAAATTTAATATCTCTGGAACGGTTTGATCTTTTCACATGAAATTTGGAGGGTGTTGAGTGGATGTCCTGGGGATGTGAATAATGCTGTTTACGTGTTGGAAAAATTAGTCGCTGCAGAGATATTGCGTGACGTAGTTAACGTTTTGCGATAGTTGCCCGCATGGTGCTGCTGGCTTGAAATTTATAGCATAGGTAGCCCTAGTGGTATGGAGGTGCCTTGCAGTGGTTTTGTGTGTAAAACATTAACAGGTGCAGAATTATGCCACTCCAACAAATGCAAATTTGGTTCATCACGCTTCAATAACTTCTGAACCGTGTGTCCAATTTGCCTGGCATTTGGAATGTACAAAGATTTATAATCTTTGACTGTGACAGTTTTCGGGTCACTGGCACTTGCAGTTGCTGAATTGTGCATGTTACATTGTTTGCTCGTTGCGCCGTGCAATCATTGAACGGATGTACACACAATTCTGGACACACAGTGTGCCATGGTACATGTCTTCATTTGCCAATTTTCATTTCAGTTGGGGGCCCCGCGCTCCCACCACCACATTCCATTCACTATTTATAGTGCACATTCTCAAAAAGAAGGGAAATTCATGGCAAAAGACACCACTTAATGCATCAATTAGGGTTGTTCTGCAGCGACAAAAGTGAGGAAATTCAGTGTTAGGGTTGCCACCCCTTGCACCCCATGCCCACCCCGTCCCCACCAATAGGCATCGGGGTATGCGTTGGGGTCATCGGTCCAAACTCTCACCCCATTCCCCTATACTGCACCACCTCAGCTTATTTACACATGGAATGGGGTGAGAGGGCCGACGACCTTAACGCACATTCCGATGCCTGTTGGTGGGGGCGGGGTGGGCATGGGGTGCAAGGGTGGCAGCCCAGTAACCTAATTTCTCACTTTGTCGCTGTGAAACAACCTTAATTGATGCACTAAACTGAGTTTTTGCCATGAAAATAACATATATATATATTTTTTCTTCTTGTAACCTAAACTTGACAGGAATAGTCAACTACTTTAATTATATTTTTTTTTTCTTGGGGCAGTGGTATCATGGGTGTAGGAACAGGTACACGCTTGGTTTTAGTGCCTCCCTCCCGCCACCTTCAAAGTTATGATTTTTGGGATTTATTTCAGTAAATTCCTATGCAGGCGCATCAAATCTGAGAGGTGGTATAATTTTTTTTTCCCAAGCGTAACTCGCTATTAGGGGTATAAAGCCAAGGAGCAACAAACAGAGCTATGTATGCCACTTGGGGTGGAGTAACAGAGGGTTCCAGTGCACCAATATCCGCCCAGTGGCATCTTTGTATCTAATTTTGGAGATTTTTCTTTTTTGTTGCTATGTACATTTTATCCTCCATACGGCCAGGACAGGCTGGCTGCCTTCAGCCCTACCTTGCCCAACCCCATGACCACCACTGTTCCCTACCTCCCAGAACCTACCGGAATCCTGTTGGTGAGGTGGGTGAGGGATTGGCGGGCAGGGCATTATGTAAGCCTGCCCCGCCACCATTTTCCACCAGTTTTTCTCCCTTCCCCACACTGGAGCACACTCATCAATTTGCGCTTGTGGAGGCACGTGCACACTGCAGAGTCTCGCAGCACCACCCATGTTCTTCACTCCTTGACCCACACTGCCACCAGGCCTTCACCTGGTGACAGTCATTTGGGGGAGCTGGCAGTCCTTACACCAGGGGGGAGGAGAACAGTTGCTCAGATGCTCAGTCCTCTCTCCCGGCCAACCCCTGCAAGTCTGTGCTTGTTCCCGAACACCGGTCTCTGGTGTAAGGCAAGGTGTGGCATCCAGTGCCTCAACCCTTATCACCACCGGGCCTGCTGGAGATCTGATTTTTGAGGGTTAGTGGCCGTGCATGCCATCTTTCCTCTCCACCACAAATCAGTATGCATACAGGTGTGCATCTGACAACTTTCAGTGCAGTCAGAGTGGTCTCTATGAGTAATATAATGTTTGTTTGAATGTTACCTTGTTTGCAGTCTATCTACCTTGTATTCTGTTAGTTACTGGATTTCTGCTGGAGTCCACTAGGAAACCGGTAGGAATCTATAAACTGACAGTCCACATCATTCTCTAGCTCTCCACTCCCCCTGCATTAAAATTTCTGATGGAGAACTTCCTCCCTAACACACCATTTGTCCTGGAGAATAGTCCACTAAAACAAATTGTTGAGTTTCAGAAAGAAAAAAAAATTGCAATTGCTGAAGTAAAACAATGGATAATGGGCTGTACAACATTTTTGGCAACTTAGAGGTGAAATCACGTCTCCTTGACTATCCCATATACTGGAAGCAGACATGTGTTGCGCACAGATGTTGAACATCTGTACTAAGTATATATCCAGATGTGTGCTGTTCCCATGGTTTGATATGCAGTCACCTGGGGCCCGGAGTGGAAGTCAGGGGATAGACTTCTCAGCTCTGAGTTGGCTAAGGCAGAGTTTGCTGCAGAGGAAAGCTCAGTCTCTAGGTGGGGTGGAGTGAAGGGCACAAGGGCTCCTGTTGCTCTCCATGGAGCAGCAGTGGTACTGCTTGCTCTTGGACAAGAAATCATACAAGGAAAGATTAACTGGCCGTAATATATACACCCTGGAGACCATGAGAGAGGGAATGTAATGGAACTGTACAAATATCACCAATGAATAAAATGAATTGTTCACCCCAAGTATGGGCCTTAAAATATACACCCTGGAGACCATGAGAGACTGGGAGATAATTAAACCGTACAATTCTCTCTCTCCTAAGCTGGTCTCTGGGCTTCCATACACGTGGGCTGTGTCTCCTGATGCAGATAGGAAGGCAGGAACCAAACTGTGCAGCAGGGGATATCCAGCCCTCCACTTCCTGTTTTCATTAGTTTACTTCCTGCCTTCCAACCGCGGTATTCTGCAAGCAAAACTCTATCACCATGGCAGGGGCTGAAGACAGTAGACTGTAAGTAATAAAAAATAAAAAAATTTAATTTTCAGTTGGATTTCTGAGGAAATGTTGCTTAATACAGCACTTCTTTGTGGGTTCCAGTCTCAGCCTTACAAGCTGCACAGACTGGCCTCATTTCACCTCAGTGTTTTTTTTCCGTAATTTTGGGCTCAACCCAGCTCCTACTCTGGATTTTCTTTCCAGTGCCATTTTTCAGCAATTGGGAGAATAGAAACAGCACCTGAGTGCTTAATAGAGGATCCATCTCCTCGCCGACAGCAGCTCCGTGTTTCTCCCGTCAACAACTGGCATTCTGAATTCCTCAGTCGCTCGTCGACAGTGGGTCTGCAGTGCTGTTACAGCCGCCGTCACATTCAGTATACTCGCCGATGAGCGCGCAGTGCAAGGGGCGCTATTCAGGACCAGCGGAGCTTTTCACATTGTGCAGGCTCTCCAGCAACATAAGGGACAAGATAGAATTTAATGAATACAATAGAATTTACTAAATACAGCAAAGGCAAATATCATCAATGAATAAAATGAACTGTTTGCCCTAATTCAAACAACATGAAGTCTTGCTGTATTCTGACTTATTGCAGTGATCCCCAACCTTTAAACTGCCCCGGAGAACAAAGAGTTAACTTTCTATGCAGAGCATAGAATGCTGAGTTCGAGCTCGGTTGGAGTCTCTGTCTGGAGTGTTTCAAACTCAAACTGTCAGATTCTTTACTCCGCTTCACTGAACGGTCACTCTGGAGATTGTTCTCCTTCAGCTCAGTTCGAAAGTCTGTTAAAGTTTGTTTTCGTCTGTTTTTAAACCGAAAAAGTTATCCGCATAGTCGGTCCAGCCTCTGTCTGTAGTGCCGTGAGTACTAGATAGGAATTGTTCTGTTTTTCTGTGTGGAACTTGTAAAAGTGTGGGTCGGTTCGGCTGAACCGGCCATTTGGTAGTGAAATCTTGTGTTTTGTGTTTTTACTTAGTGTGTGGTCACCAGTCCTTATCAGTTCTAAAAAACACGTGTTTTAGTATGTTTTTTTCCCCAATACTGCGTGACACGGTTGGAGCAGATAAGAGGTCTTGCCTGGCGGTTGCCATAAAAGGGTAAGTTGGTTAGGTTGGCCATATCTGAGAAGCCCAAGAAAAAATGGGCCCACTGGGTTTCAACACTGCAGTGGTGGGGAGGTCTTTGCTAGCCGATCCCCACACCACCTGTGTTTATTGTCTGGGGTTTGACCACTCGATTCAGACTGCCAAATATAAAAACTTTCCCAAATCTACCCTTGAGAAGAGATTAGGTAGACTGAGGGAAAAGGAGGCCGAGAAGTCCACTGACCCAGATGGCCAGCCCGGTTTGGTTCCGACTGAGCCGATTCTGAGGGATCAGTTCTGACAAAAAACGCAAAGACAAATCGTCCGGTTCGGATCCAGAGGTTCACGTTCCGACCGCCGAAGAGATAGCCAGAGCGCTTCGGATTGTGGAATCGCTCCACCCAGTTCCTACCGATCCGGCACCTTCTGGCAGGGGTTCGGTTCGGGTTGGTTCCCCCGGTTCAAGATTATACCCTTGAAGATTTTTATGAACCGGAGTTTGAAGTGGAAGGGGAATTTGAGGAGGAGGATGATGAAAGTGAGGGTCTGGATGTGCCTGTGGAACCGGACATCTCCCCAGATAGACCTTCAAGTGTTTGCCCTCCTAGGCTTTCTGAGTCCCCTTCTCATTTTATGTTCTACAGAAACGTGGCTGAAACACTCCAGCTTCCTATGGAGGAGGCTGTGGAGGATCAAGAGGAGCCTGATTATGTAGAAATGATGGACATCCCAGAGTCCAGGAGACTGTCTATTCCCCTCCACAAATCCTTTGGGAAACCGACACAAAAAATCCTAAAGTCTCCCTAACACTATACCTCCTGTGGATAGAAGAATGGACAAGAGGTATACACTTTCAGGCTCAGACATGGAGTTCTTATACCAGCAATGCAGCCATGTTGGGGTAGTGCAGACTGCTGCCTGTGACAAGGCAAATATTCCCTTGGCTTCACACCCCCGAGACAAGGACTCCAGGAAGATTGATGCCATGGCAAAGAAACAGTACATGGCGTCTTCCTTGGGACTCAGACAGGCGAATTATATGGCCTGTACAGCCAGGTACCAGAAGTCCAGGTGGGACACTGTACTGGCACTGGCTAAACAGGCCTCCTCCCAGCTAGCCAAGGAGCTGGAGGCAGTGACTGCAGATGGGATTGAGGCATCTAAAGTTCAGTTTCATGCTGCTGTGGACTCTAATGATGTGTCATCAAGAGTCATGACTACATCTGTGGCTCTTCGGAGAATGGCTTGGCTCAGATGTACTAGCCTCTCGCAGGACACTCAGGCTGAGGCCATGGATTTTCCTGTAGTGGGTAATTCTCTGTTTGGGGAGCAGACAGAGACTTACATGAAGAAAATGGATGAGAACAGGACCACTTACAGGAGTGCACAGGCCAAGGAGAGGCAGGCAACTCCTCAAAGACAGCAGTCTAGGGGCAGGGGCAGGCCTTTTCAAATGCCTTTTTACCAAGCACAGGCCTCTTCTTCCTTTTCACAGATACGGTTCTTCAGAGGGAGAGGCAGAAGGGGGATGAGCAGGGCTGCATCCACTCCTCAGCCTAAAGCCTCTGCCAAGCAGACACCCTGATGGGCCTGCCCGGGTCGAGACTCCTATTCCAGTAGGGGGCAGGCTGGCTTACTTTGTCCAGGACTGGATGTCTATTACATCAGACAAGTGGGTCCTGGAAGTAGTAAGCCAGGGACTGGTTCTCAGCTTCAGAAAATTTCCAAAGATGAGAGCCAGATCTTTTCCACCTGCAAATCTCTCGGAAACCCTTGCCCTAGAGGCAGAGGTTTCTTCTCTTCTAGCCTTAAGAGCCATAGAGAGAGTACCTACCGTACACTGGGGCAAAGGACTGTATTCCAGGTACAGTACTTCCTGACCCCAAAAAAGACAGGGGAGTGGCAACCTATCCTAGACCTAAGATATCTAAGCAAACATCTTTTAAAACCAAAGTTCAAGATGGTAACTCTGGGAATAATCCTTCCCTCTCTAAGGCCAGGGGACTGGTTAGCCTCCCTGGACCTCAAAGATGCCTACTTTCACATTCCCATCAGGTGCTCCCACAGAAAGTACCTTAGGCTCGAGTTGCCCTTAGGCCACTATCAGTTCAGAGCAATGCCCTTTGGCCTAACCTCAGCTTCAAGGGTTTTCACAAAGTGCCTGGCAGTAGTAGTTGCCTTTCTAAGAAGGCAAAAGACTTCCATTTTTTCCATATCTGGACAATTGGCTAATAGTGGGTCAGTCTCCAGACCAAGTCAAGTCTCACCTGCAAGTGACCCAGCAAGTGCTCACTTCTCTAGGGTTTCTTCTCAACCTTCCCAAGTCAGTTCTCTAACCAGTCCACCTTCTTACCTTTATAGGGGCAGAACTGGGCACACTCAGAGCAAGAGCCTTTCTTCCTCTAGAAAGGGCAAGGGTTCTTATGGAACTAGCCTCTTCCTTCAGCCTTCGGGTATCTCGACCAGCAAGGCATTTCCTCCAGCTCTTGGGCCACATGGCAGCTTCAGCAGCAGCGGTCCAAGGGGCAAGATCCCAGATGAGGGATATTCAGTTCCACCTGAGAGCTTTTTGGTCTCAAAGGAAGGATTCCCTTACCAAACTGATCCCAGTGACTCTGACCTTGATCCAAGCCCTCCGATGGTGACAGGATCAGGACAATTTAAGACAAGGTGTTCCTTTTGCTGCTCAGCCTTGTTTGGTGGTCCTTACCATGGATGCTTCTCTTCTGGGCTGGGGAGCCCATCTGGGGTCCCTCACTGCCCAGGGGCTGTGGTCCCTCTAAAAATCCCTTCTCCATATCAGTCTCCTAGAGCTCAGGGCAGTTTTTCTGGCCCTAAAAGCTTTCTCTCAGTCAGTACAGAATAAGGTGGTTCAGGTCAGAACTGACAACACCCACCTCCATGTGGTACATCAACAAGCAGGGAGGCACTCGGTCCACGGCCTTGTGCACAGAAGCCATGAAGTTGTGGTCCCCGGCTTATTCCCTGCAAACCTCTCTGGTAGCAGTTCACCTTCCAGGGAAGGACAATGTGCTAGCAGATGCACTGAGCAGGCTCTCTCAGGACCATCATGAATAGTCCCTGGACCCTCAGGTGTTGAAAGTGATTTTTTCAAGGTGGGGCACTCCAGAGATAGATCTCTTTGCAGCCCCAGACAATCACCAACTCCCTCTTTTGTTGCAGACCTCCAGGCTTGGGCTCAGTCCCCCTGGACGCTCTGATTCTGAATTGGGAAGGGAAGTTTCTGTATGCCTTCCCCAACTCCCCACTCCTGTTCAAAGTTTTAGTCAAAATAAGGTCTCAACCTTGCAAATTGATTCTGATTGCTCCAGATTGGGCCAGACAGCCCTGGTACCCCCTATTGCTGTCCCTAACAGTCCATCTTCCCCTGTCTCTTCCCAGGAATTACAACCTGTTAACATCCTCTCAGGGGAGGATTTGGGGTACCCCAATCTTCAGTCTCTCAATCTCAAGGCATGGCTCTTGAAGAGTTAGAGTTTGCAGATCTGCATCTTTCCCAAGGGGTTCTGGATATTCTCAAAACTTCTAGAAAGCCCTCCACCAGAAAGACTTATAACTCCAAATGGAAGAGATTCAGCATTTGGTGTTCCAAGAAGCATATTTCTCCAGATACTGCTGGATTGCCTACGGTTCTGGATTATATGATCTATCTTAATGGCCTAGGCCTCAGACCAGCTACTCTCAAGGTACACTTGTCAGCTGTTTCTGCGTTTTTGTCTGTGGGGAAGTCTTCCTCACTATCTTCTCATCCTGTGTTCTGTAAATTTTTTAAAGGATTGCTTCACACCAATCCTCCTTTTAGAGACCCTGCCCCTGCTTGGGATTTGAATGTTTGCATTGCTCAACTTATGCAACCCCCTTTTGAGCCTATATCTTCAGCAGTGCTTAAGTACTTGACTTGGAAAACTGTGTTCTTGGTAGCCATTAACTCTGCCAGGCGTATCAGTGAATTGCAAGCCCTGTCAGTGGAACCTGATTTTATCTCATTTCACAGGGATAAAGTGGTCCTTAGAACCAATAGAAGGTTCTTGCCCAAAGTGGTTTCAGACTTCCATTTAAACCAGTCTGCCTCTTCCTGTTTTCTTCACTGATCATTCTTCCTCAGGAGAGAGGAGGCTACACAGTTTAGATGTTAAAAGAGCCCTTAGTTACTACATAGAGTGTACCAAGGATCACAGGTTTGACTCCCTCCAGTTGTTCCTCACTTATGGAGAAGTGGGAAAGGGCAAACCTGCCACCAAGAGATCTACTGCCAGGTGGATTGTGTCTTGTATACAATTCTGCTATGAAAAACGGGGAAAAACTCCACCCTCAGGCCTGAGGGCTCATTCCACAAGAGGTATAGCTGCTTCCCTGGCTGCTGCCAGGGATATCCCTCTCTTAGAAATGTGTCAGCCAGCCACCTGGAAAATAGTCCATACCTTTACCATGCATAACTCTCTGGATAGCCAGGCTAGGAGTGATGCTCTGTTTGGCACTGCAGTACTTCAGAGCCTATTCCCAAAGTAGGTTCTGCCCCTCCTCCATGGAGGTACTGCTTGGTAGTCTGCAATATGTCAGAATACAGCAAGATTTCATGTTGTTTGAAGAAAAATCACTCACCTTAGTAATTGTGTTTCTTCTAATGGAGTCTTGCTGTATTCTGACTCCCTGCCTCCCCTCTCAGAACCTGTTTTTGGGAAGTGGGTGGGCAGGTGCAGTTCACCCAGGGTGCTCTTTGTTCACCCTCCTCTTTTTTGTTTGGGTGTTGATTTATTACTGTTATTTGTATTAGATTGGTTTTGGGGTTTCCTGGCTTGCGTCTTCCTTGGGAATCCAAAACATTTTACTGCCAGTTGGCTAGTAGGAATTTTACAATTTCCACATAGTTTTTAGTTGTTTGGGCTCGTAAGAATCTGACGGTTTGAGTTTGAAACACTCCAGACAGAGACTCCAATCGAGCTCTGCATAGAAAGTTAACTCTTTGTTCTCCGGGGCAGTTTAAAGGTTGGGGATCACTGCAATATGTCAGAATACAGCAAGACTCCATTAGAAGAAACACAGTTACTAAGGTGAGTAATTTTTTCATACGGACATTAACATATACACCTTGGAGACCTTAAGAGAGAGGGAGATGATGGAACTGTACAAATATATCACCAATGAATAGAATGAATTGTTCACCCTAAGCACCCTAAGCACAAGGTGACAGTCCATTAAAGCTGATTGGGGTGGGGGAGGTAGGATCATGATGCTTGCAAGTATTTTTTCACAGAAAGAGTGTTGGGCAAGTGGCATGAACTGCTGGAGGAGGTGGGCTATGCCAAAACAGTTTGTGGATTCAGAGACGGGTGGACGTGGCACAAGCCTAATAAAGGCAGGAGGGATGTAATGAGGGGAAAGGGGAGGAAGATGCTCATTAGAACCATCGCACAAGTACTGGGTAGGGTTAACAGACTGGATGAGCCAGCAGGTCTTTTTCTGCCATCACGTTCTATGTTTCTGTTTGTGAAGGTAGCGAGTAATCTCCCATCTCCCTTGAAGGGTCTGTGTTACTACAATCCTTTAAACCAGGGGAGAGAATAAAATCAAAGGAAAAAAATGTAGGGCCCCTGGAAGGTATAGTGGTGTTGCTTTCTATGTTGACAACCCTCTGGATCTTATCCAAAGCCTGGACTATTTTGCATATCGGGAGGTAGAGGGAGTGCTGAGCATCAATCTTGGAGGCCTTCTGCGTCATGGAGGGTAAGGGGCTCCATTACATTGCTGCTTCCTTGCGGTTGGGGAGGGGAGGGCACATATGGGCAGGAATACGTTGGGACATGTTAATAATGGAACCTTTTTTTTTTTTTTTAATTCTCTCAACCGTCTCCCAGCTCAGGTACTAGAAGAAAAAGAAACTGAACAGCAGGAACGCAGACTTCCAAAGTATGTATTCCGAAATGATCCATTTGGGACTCTGGAAGTGAAGAGCATTCCAAAGGGCAAGCTGTCCGTAGTGGAGGCACTAACTGTGCTGAACAACCACAAAAATTCTCCACGAGATTGGACTGCAAACAGAATAGCCAAAGAGTACAGTCTAGACCTGAAGCACGTGAACTCACTGCTACATTACTTTGCACCTTTTAATGTGAAGATCATCCCTCCAAAAGAACAGAACGCAAAGTGGATAGCGGCAGGAACAGAACAGTGAGACTGTGATTCTGTGAACTGTTTGTACCTGACAAAAGTGAGTCTACATACTGTGCAGATGCATGTTGTTGGAGGATTCATTATTGAGTCCGACAGCATTTTGGCTCAGTGTATCAACCTGTAACTAAAAATACCACACATGTTCAGTCTGCCATCAGAACACTTAAGGGACCCATGCTACTTGCAGAGTCAGACTCATGTCCAGCAGGAAGTAGGAGGGAGTGGTCTAAAGGCAAACTAACCTGCTGGGCTCTGGGGAAATCCTTCACCCTGTAGAATTTTCTTCGTCCTATAACGATGGATTTGTATTGATTTCAGGAGGGCCAGTGATTTCTGTGCAGCCCCTTCTGAACAAGTCTTTTGCTACTGTGTATACTGTGTTCTGGATACTGTCAGTTACAGTACTGGGGGTTTGTAAGGAGCATGCAGTTGAAACTATTTCAAATATTCTATAACTCTATGGCTGACAAATATGTGTTTTGTACTTTGGTTTAGGGATCTGAAGAATGACCTTATTTCACAGACTTCAGTGTGTTCTGTTGTCACAACCCAAATGTCCAATCAGACAAACCTAAAAAGGACGCACATCTGTGGTCCCTCTCCTAAAACGTCAGGCAATTAAAAAAAAAAAAAAATTTAGTTACAGAAATGACATTTTTGTTTGGTGTAGCTTATGTGATTTCTTCTGCCTTTTATGGGATTTTTTGAACATAGCTATTAAAGAGCAACTGTCACGATTCTTGGCCTGAGGCAGGCAACCCATACCATGAAGTTGCCTGCTCTGTGGACTATTTTATTCATAAATCAAGTTTTTTCTGTATGACAAAAACTGCTGTATCCTCCTCCTCCATAAAGCCTGGCTTATAACTTCCTGAGTGCGAGCCGGCGGCTGCCAGCGCTGTATCCTGCCCTAGGAGCGAGGCTGCATGTCGCTTCCGGATATTGTAATGGGGTCGGGGAGGGGCAGCCTAAATGAACTTGGATTATCTTTGTTGGCAGGTATACATGTATGAGGCTAATATATAACCTGTATTATGGCCTCATACATGTATACCTGTCGCAAATATAATTTAAGTACATTTAGCCGGCCCCCCTCCCCAATCCTATTGCAATATGCATAGAGTGCAGGTAGCCCCATTCCCTACCTCTTGTCATTAAAGTGCAATTTTTAGGAGCACGGCTGCAGTGCTTGGCGCCCATTCGGCTTGTACCAGGAGGATGAAGGATATGGAGGATATAACTCTTTTTGTAAGTACAGAAAACCTACAATTTATGGATAAAGTAGTTCCCAGGGCAGGCAACTCCATGGTATGGGTTGCCTGCCTGGTTCGTGGCAGTTGCTCTTTAAAACAGAACATACATGAAATGGATAAAAACAATTTTCACAGTATTTAAAAAGTGTACTGTTTTAATTAAGCAGCCTTTTTAGAAGGGTTCGCATTTTGTACTTTTAAAATGTGTGTTTTTTGTTTTGTTTTGTTTTTAACAGGCGGTAGAGTTTAGAAAATTGATCCAGAATCTCATTATAAACATTGTAGAAACTGGATCAGTTTGTTAATGAAAAGTAACCTCTTAAAGTAATCAAATACTGATTCCCAGGGCCATCATTTGTTCAACAGTTTATTATGCGTATCCTTCCACTAGAGAGTACAGCACTGCAATTTCCTTGCAACCCTACAAAGAAGGAGTTTCTTATATACGGAATAATACATAACGGGGTTGTAAGGAAATAATGCATGCCTCGGTTGTTGGGCACAAATCATACCCGAGTGCCGCAAACATCCAAGAAAAGCATTATTCCATTATGACTACACACCCTGGAGTGTGTTAGCCTACTTATACAATGGGCTTTTATCTGTTAACAAAATTATGTAGTTCAGGTCAGGTGTGCGGTCATCAGAAAATTATAAATGGCCATGTGACATGCTTCAGCCAGTGCGGTTACAGGATTTTCCGGCCCATTTTATGAGGTGGATTGTGTTTACTCAGTGCTTCAGATAAGGTGAGTACTGACTTGATTTACTCACCAAGTTTTAAGATACTTGTTAAAAAATATTTTGATGAGCAATGATACTCAATCTGCATTCTTTATAGGTGCTTAAAATTAAGCTGATTTATGCAAGTTTGAAGCACTTTTACTCATCAGAATTATATTTTCCTCATTGAATGTCAAAAACAGTGAGTACATTACTTTTGAATTCCAAAGTTACCTGGAGCACTGGTTTTACTGTGTCATCAACATCTGCACTGCTAGCAAGGATAAAGTGAAAAACCTCTGGGACCCTTGCGGCAGTGGTCGAAAATTCTGAGATGCAAAATTGCAGTGTAGATGTTCCTGTATGGCCTCCGCTCTTGGGGGCTTCCAGTAGTACCCTCTCTTGAAAGTTTGGCTTGGGAGGGGAGTATGAACTGAATTATGGGGGTGCACCTGCCACACACAAAAGATTGTATTGGGTGAGCGGGGGGCAATTGAAGCATTTTTTCAGAATGTTGCAGTCTATCTCCTTACCTGATTTGCAAGAAAAAAAACTAATGCTGCTGCCCATGGTACATAATGGTAAAGGTACATTTTAGTCTTTCCATTTGCTGATCTTAAGTTTGCTCCTTTTGCAACTATTCCATTGCAGTATCATCTGGCAAACATTTTGTGGGTTTCAAGTCGACACTTCTGATTTCAACTTTTTTTTCAGTGAACATTGTGCTCGATTTTCTTAGCGTAGCTGATACTAGAGGACCATATACTGTTCCTAACTGCTGTTCAGTGATGCAGTGCCACTCCAAGAGGAGGCTTGAGTCATGTAGACAGGACATTTAGAAGTACCCTGTGCTCACAGTCGTTTCCTCCCCCATCCTAGAAATGTATGTAAATTGCAGCATACTTACTGTACACAGTTTAGGTAAATTTTTATGCGAATGGGTCAACTGAGTGCAGAAGCAAAATGAGGGACCACACTGAATTCATATTGGAACAGTCAGATCTTTGAGGACCTCTCCCTCCGTGGACCACACCGTTGGAAATATAAGTCATCAGTGTCAGGACCACTCATTAACTTTTGCCCACAAAGGAAACTTGCCCAGCTGGGGCCATCCACATTGATATACATTGGTGCCACCTATATGATGTGGGTGGCCACATACCTCATCAGTGTTTTCTCCCACTGTCAACTGCTCATGAAATCGTGGAAAGCGCCAGTGTCAATTTTGGAAAGCGCCTATGTCGATTTTGGTCAGTTTTATTTCTGTTTGTTTATTTTACTCATTTTCAGCACATTATTGCATGCTGCCATCACTTCCCCTGAAGAAGACTCTTTTTTTTTTTTTTTAACCCCCTCTGCCAGTGTGGTGTAAAGATAGAAAGGATGCTCACACACTTTGTGTTTTTTACCTAAAGAAAGGGGGGGGGGAATCTACACCCCATCCTGGACTTCAGTGGCCTAAAAAGATGCATTGCATACAGAATTTTTTAGAGAAAGAGGTTTCTAACAGCGTGGCTACAAGTCACTAGCCACACTTTATCAGTTAACTGGAGACAGCTGAGTCACCGGACATGTTCAAGCTAAGTTTCTCCTACCATATGCATGGTGATATCCTCCAGCTTCACTCCTTGATGTCAGATCTTTCTTTCCATTGGAAGGGGCAGATATCCTCCTTCGCAATTCTGCATGCATAGTAGGAATCTGCAGTTTTCAAGTTCTGTTCTAGGCAAACTTCAACTTTTAAAAAGTTTTCGACTAATATTAGCAAGAATTGTTTTCTGTTTTTGCTCTGTAGTTGATCCTTGATACAGAACAGTATTATCCCGGGTTCAAGTGCTGTATGCATTGAAGCAAAAAATGTCACTCTCAGACACATGTGTCTGCTGCCTGTGAAAGCAGCACGACATTCAACAGTGTCCTTGATGTCAGGAACAGAAGGCTTGTCTACCCCTCATTAGGCCTAAGGATCACAAACTGCCCTTGGTGACTGTCGGTGGCCCAGCTCGCAGCCTTTGAAAAGGAGGCAGCAGCCATGGTGGGCTCATCTCAATCTTGGCATTAGTCTCTGCTGGGTCCAACATTGGAGGGTCTTTTACAGACTGTTTCCATCGATGTGTATGGCCCTCCAGACCTACAAGGAGAGTCCACCATGTCACAAATGGCACAAGAAGCATAGTTGATCATGGAACTAGGAATGATCACACACTCAATTTTCCTCCAATCACTCTGTTATGGTTGCACTTCCACTGTTTGAGGGACAGGTTAAGATTGCCATGGTGACCCCACCAGATCTTTCAACCTAGTCTGTGGTCGATCTGCTAGTTGAGATTTTTCTCAAGCCAGTCTACCAGTTGTCTGAGGAGATGCAGTGAGGAGTAGTCCATCTCACAGACCCCGGTTCTCCTGCTTCTTGCTCGCACAGGATGAGATGACCTGGCTCAGTTGGCAGCCCTGAGTGAGCCACCTCTGGAGGTGCTTACCATGGTAGTCATGCCTCAAGGCAGCACGAGGCCTTTGTTGGTCTATCTGACTAAGCACATGATCTACATGGATCCCCCAGTAGACACGTGCTGTTGGCCTTCGGGTCAAGGTTGAGGGGGCCACCACATTCCCTCTGTTACTCAACTAATAGACATTGGTCGGACTTATCCTCCTCTGGGGAGGAGCAACATAGACACCCTCTTCTTCAGAAGTATGAGGACCTGGATTGACAGGAATGGTCTCTCACTGGGAGGGGCGGGGTGGGGCTCTGCTCCCAGGCAGGCAGTCTCTTAGACCACTTGGGTGTCCGTTCCCCAGCTGGTGACCCAGCAGACAACTGAGCTGCCTCTCTTCCACCAGAGGTGGAGCCCCCTCCACTGCAGTTGCGGCTCAGGGCCCCCAACAAGGAGTCTCACCCAGCTACCAGACTGCCAGGCTATTTGTCAAGGTCACACAGGGCTCTAGGGTGATATGCACTTCGAGAAATAGACCAGGGCAGTGTTCGAGGAGAACCTCATACTCCGAGGGTAAGTTGTCAATAACCTTGAGCAGTGCCCCTCTACTATGTTATAAGGGTAGATGTCTCTGTCATATTTTCCATGTCTGCACCTACCACCTGAAAGTGCTCTTATTATGTTCCCCTAGCTGTGATGAATTATGTATAGAATATTATATAAGGAAAGTACCTATTTCTCCATCTGTCTATTCTGGTATTCTAACATTTGATTGTAACATTTGTCTCTTATAATCTGCAAAAGACAAAGAACCTCTGTGCGCAAACACTGAGGCAAGGGTTACCCCAAGGGGCATTTGGCTGGGAAGCCAAGTTTCAAGAAAATACAAAATCACACATGCCCATACAATGCAAAGTATCATGGGCTGCATATGTAAATCACCACAGAATGTTATGCTGGTTCAACTTTAAGCAGAATTGCATGGAGCCAAAAGGCCTCTCACACAGTTTGCAAAGGGTGCTAACAGATGACATAGACATGTGTTTCGTCCTACCAGGACTCATCAGTATGCCTCATCTGTTTGACACCCCAGTGGAATGGACCAGCTACCCTAAGACAGTGTGTCTTGGATATGTTGTGGTGAACCCATTAAAACAAAAAACTATTTAAAAGACAAAGAACCTCTGTGTGCAAACACTGAGGCAAGGGTTACAAAGGGCATTTGGCTGGGACGCCAAGTTTCAAGAAAATACAAAATCACACATGCCCTCACAATGCAAAGCATCATGGGCTGCATATGTAAATCATCACAGAATGTTATGCTGGTTCAACTTTAAGCAGAATTGCATGGTGCCAAAAGGCATATATATTATACTCTGCAAACCCACCATGTGTTTTATGCTGTAAATTTCTGTTTATCTGTAACTAATCCCAGGTCACCCCTGAAAGAGAGTCCTGCATTGGACTCAGTAGGTCTTCCCGGTTAACAAACGTAAATAAATAAAACTCTGCTGTCGGTCAAACTGCCTCATCAGGCTTGACTTCCTTTGGAACACTGCTTCAGTTGATGACTGATTCCACATAAGTCCCCTTGGAGCCACTTCAGAAGTGGGCTAGATAACCATTTACTGACATTCTAGACCGGGTCGATTCCTTGCTGGCTGAGGACATCTTGGGACTGGCTTTGGAGCTTTGGCAGCACCCAGCATCCTGCCTAGCGCCCCCCAATGGTCCAAGTACATGGTCCCCATGGGCACCTTTTAAGGGTTCTCCTCTGAGGAGGGACTTGCTACCGTTTGGCCTTTAAAAGTGGAAAGGCCAAGGGGATGTGGATACCCCACCGATAAGGGATCCAAGAACTTGATTATGTGGCCAAGAAGGTCTGTGCAGCCTCCTCACTTGGTCTGAGGCAGGCCAGGTACGCCATTACAATGGCTGACTTAAGCTATTTGTCGGCAGAAAAGGATCACTTGGCCCACCCAGTCAGCCCAGATGTATGTTTGTTTATTTGTTAGATAACTTTATTTCTGTAGCGCCCAATTCCAGGGACTCTGGGTGCTATACAATAAGAACAGTACAATTATTTAAAATCATACCAAAAAATACATACTGTATATAAGATTTGACTGGGAGTACAAAATTAATTTATCCCACATTTAAAATCACAACATAAGTCAATTAGTCAATAAAAGCTTGCTGGAACAAATGCGTCTTTAGGTCCTTCTTAAAGGCTTCTACCGAGGGAGCCCCCTTTAAATAACCAGGCAAGGCGTTCCATAGGGTAGGCGCGGCCACCAAGAATGTCCTGTCCCCAGAATGCTGCAACCAAACCCTGGGAACCCTGAGGAGGTCTCCCCCGGCAGAACTGAGTGCCTGGGGCGGATGGTAGGGGACAAGGAGATCTTGCAGGTAGACGGGTCCCCTTTCATTCAGGGTCTTGTAGGTCAAGAACCCTATCTTGAAGACAAACCTCCACCTGACCGGCAGCCATTGCAGTCCGCGGAGGACTGGGGTGGTATGCCCACACCTTTTTATCCCCATCAGCAGTCTTGCCGCCGTGTTCTTTACCAACTGCAACTTGCAGAGGTTGCCTCCAGATATCCCTAGATACAGAGCATTACAGTAGTCCAGCCTGGAAGTGACGAAAGCATGTACCAGCGTGGTCAGGTCATCAGGCGGGAACAGGGCTCGGATTCAGGCAATATTCCTAAAATGGTAGAACCCACTTTTGACCACGGCATCACCTGAGCATAAAGCGTCTGGTCATCATCTAGGATCACACCCAAATCCTTCACCTGTCTAGACGGGGCAAGGGGAACACCCCCCCTCCCAACACTAGGCTAGGAGGTAACCCCGCCCCAGCGACTTGGATCCCCCACCAGTACCGTAATCTTGTCTGGGTTAAGCTTAAGCCAGTTTTGAGTCATCCACAATTGGATTTCCCCGATGCAGCTATTAAATACAGAGTCCATCACCTGGATATCTGGTGTACATGACAAGTACAGCTGGGTATCATCTGCATAGCAGTGAAAACACAGCCCGTACCTCCTGATAGTGTCCCCCAATGGCAGCATATACACCGTGAACAGCAAGGGCGACAGGACCGAACCCTGTGGAACCCCACAAAACAGAGGCTTCAGGTTAGAAGAGACTAATCCCATTGTCGCCCTTTGCACTCTGTCTGCCAAATATGACCTGAACCAGTTGATGACATTACTGGACAGGCCACACCAGAACCACAGGCGGTCAAGTAACACCTCATGGTCCACTGTGTCAGACGCCGCAGAGAGGTCCAGGAGGACCAAGGTGGTAGTCTCTCCTGTCCCTCGCCATCAGGAGATCATTGAGCACCCTTACCAGGGCAGTCTCCATACTATGCCCAGCACAGAATTCAGACTGGAATGGCTCATAAGTGGAGGAAGAGGCAACATGTCTCTCAAACTGAACGGCCACCACCTTTTCTGTGACCTTCCCTAAGAATGGGAGGTTCAAGACTGGCCTGTAGTTGCTGAGGCAGTCCAGGTCCAAAGAAGGTTTCTTCAAAAGGGGTCTAACCAAGGCCTTTTTCAAGGCCAGTGGGAAGACCCCACTCCTCAAGGAACTCTGGACAACCTCAGCAAACACAGGTCCAGTCAGGTTCAAACATCCAGCCAAAAGGAAAGTTAGACCTGGGTCCAGATCACATTGTGTTGGTCACAGCTTCGAAATTATCCTCACCACCTCCTCCATCCCAGCCAGCTCAAACTCATCTCAAACAGAAGTGTTCTGACACAACTCTGGCCGAACCCTGCATCCCTTTCGAGAGATACTCGAAGAGACCTCAGTTCTGATAGAGGACATCATGTCAGCAAAGAATAAAGCCAGCTCCTCGCACCTAGTGCTAGAACCTGCCCACCTGACATGGAGACAGGCTGGATGTAAAAGCCCGTCAACCTAGCGGAAGAGCTGAGCTGGTCTGTTCCTCGAGTAGCAATCTCCCTAGGCAAAAATTCAGCCATCTTCCTGGACATAAATCTCCACCACTCATTCACACTAGTGGGATTAGCGCCGGAGGCACTAAGACCCATCGGGAGCAAACTTTTTGCTGGAGGGTCGGCGCGAGAGACGGCGCCGCGAGCAGCGGCTCGAGCGGTAATGACCATCTCGGCGACGACCCTCCAACCGCCTCAGTTCCTTTTTTCCCGCCGTCGAGTGCGCTTCAGTGACGACGTCGCTCGCCTGTCGGGAGTCAAACTTCAAACTAGCGCATAGTTTTCAGTTTGTTTTTTTGTAACTTTATCACGATAAGTAGTATCGCTTAATTTTATTCTATTTTCGTTAAATTTTTCTAATATTTAAATTTTACTTGAAGAAGTCTCGGCCTACTGGACGGAGTCGACCATGAGCAGGTCAGGTGACGGTAGGGAGACTTCGTATGAAAGCTGTTCAGTCAGCCGGGCTGGGTCCGGTCAGCCTCCTTCTCCTCAGCGGGGTTCCGACAATGGTCAGTCCGATGCCGGGGGATTAGGCGGTCCCCCGCCCGGCATAAAATAAGCGGTCGCATTCTCGGCACCGTTCGGCCTCGAAACTCTTCTTGACCCCACAGGTCAAAAGAAGGCATCACTCAAAATTAGCCCTCTGTGGTATGTCTGCGTCGGCTCGGTTATCGTTACTGGTGCAGTGCCTTCTTGATCGCCAACTTCAGTATCGTCGTCCTCGACATCGAGCCCTCCCGCCTATAGGTAGGACTCCAGATGAGCAGTTTCATCAGTGGGCGCTCTTATGGAGCAATAGGCTCGGAGGTTGGTTCTTCTGCCTGGCTCGGTTGCCTCGAGCCCTCGGGCCCTCCGGCGATCAGGTAGGGGCGGTTGGACCTTCCTGTCGCGTGGCGCCTTCTTCCGGTGCCAGCGACTCCGTGCTAAGTGTTCCCCTCACATGGCTGCGGGCGCGGGGCCCCTCACCCGATGCCCTTATCTCCTGTTTTTTCCTTCTCTAGCTTTCCAGGTTCCTGGGGCTCTTCCAGCGCCTTCGCAGGAGTCTGTTGGCTTATCGGCGCCGTTTTCGGTGCCGCTGGGTCTTCTTGGCGCCGTCCAGCGGTGCCGCTGGGTCTTCTGTGGCGCCGCCCGGTGGTGCCGTTGGATAAGGCGGTGCCGTTCGCGGTGTCGTCCGCTGCGCCGGTCAGCGCGCCGTCGGCAGCGCCCGTCTCGCGTTATCGTCACGGGCAGCGAGGCGCTTGCGGGGCAGCGTGCCTCTTGGCGCCGTCGCCTCTCCGGTACCCGTCTTCAGCCCGTTTTGCCGTCTCGGCGCCCGGCACCCAAGGGACTCTCCTTGTTTTCTGCTATTTCCTCCTCTCCTAATTTTCCTCCTTTCCTGTCCAAACAGTCCTTTCTGGACCATCAGGAGATGATGTTGAGCCCTGACCCAGACCTTGGTTGGGTGATGAAGTGGAGGAAACAGGATCTTTCTTTGCTACAGAGCCTGTGGTCAGGACCTGTCCTTTAAGTCTCTGTTGAAGAACCTGGGATCCACTCTTTCTCTCCAGACTACAGACATCGATCCTGGGAAGATATTAAGACTCCAGTATCTTCATGCTGAGATCCTGGTTTGACTCCTCGATCCAGCCTTCCTTGAGGCAGCTGTCTCAAATGGTATGGAATAATCCTGCTCTTATTCCCTCAGTGGCTAAAATCCATTGATAGGAAGTATTCAGCTCCCAAGGATCGTCCCATTTGGCATCCCAAGCCTTTGCGGATCCTATTGTAGTCAGGCAGAGAAGAAAGGTCGTTCTTCCTCAAACTACTACAGCTCGACCTATTAACAAAGAGTCTCGTAAGATTGATACATTAGGTAAGAGAGTCTTTGCTGCCTCCACTCTAAGTATACGTGTGCCAGTTATCAAGGCTATTTTTCTCAGTATGAGTATATCCTGTGGCACTCTATGAAAAGAATGGTTGAAGCTCTTCCAGATTCAGTTCAAGTCAGAGCTTCTTCTGACCATTATTAGAGGTATTGGGTCCAATAACCAACAGGTCAAAGCCGCCATGGACGCTTTCGACACTGCTTCTCGCTCAGCAGCCGCGGGGATTTGTACTCGGCGCCATTCCTGGCTGCGTACTTCTGGCTTCACGAATGATGCTCAGCAGCAGGTGATGGCGCTGCCTTTTGATGGCTCCTTTCTTTTTGGCCCTCAGGTGGAGCAAGCCTTAGAGGCCACTCAGACAGCGGAAGCTTCCATAAAAGCCAACCTGCCCAACCTCAAAAGAAGACGCAGCAGAAAGTGCAGGGGCCTAAAGCTCCCAGCGCTACCTTATGAGTCGTTGGCCCAAGTTCCATCCACTCTGCCCGAGGTGGAACTTTCTCCTCCGGTGGGAGGTCGTCTGATGTACTTCTACAACCAGTGGAAGCCATAACCCGGACAAATGGGTCCTTCGGATAATCGCGAGGTTATTCTCTCAATTTCTTGAAACCCCGAATTGTCCTCCCCGGCGACAACCCAGGTTGTCGGCCTCTCAGTCAGACCTCCTCACGCGGAGATCCAGGGCCTTCTGAACAACAGGGCAGTAGAACTGGTGCCCCGCATCTCTGGCACGTTTCTCCATTACTTTCTGGTTCCAAAGAAATCTGGGGGATCGCCCATTCTAGACCTCAGAAGTTAAACAAATTCCTCCCAGGGAGAAATTCAAGATGATTTCCCTAGGTACCCTGTTACCCTTGCTGCATCAGCACGACTGGCTGGCCTCTCTGGATATGCAGGATGCTTACCAGCATATCCCCGTCCACCCGACCCACCGCAAGTTCCTCAGGTTTGGAGCTTTGGGTCAGCATTATCAGTTAAGAGTCCTGCCCTTTGGGCTGTCCTCGGCGCCGCGAGTTTTTACAAAGTGTTGTGCAGTTCTCTCGGCGCATCTCAGGAAAGTCGGACTCCGAGTGTTTCCCTACCTGGATGATTGGCTTCTAGCAAGGGACTTTGGAAGCCGTGCAAACGACTTCTCGTCTTCTCACGTCCATGGGAGTTCTGCTGAATTTGAAAAAATCTCAACTGCAACCCTCCCAGAGCTCCTTTTCATAGGGCGCTTCTAGACACCTCTTCAGCGAAGGCTTTCCTTCCAGAGGACAGAGACTCGACATCCTTGAATGGCCCGTTACATCAGGAGAACCAATCGGTTACAGCTCTCTCGATGCAGCATGTTGGGTCTCATGGCGTCCTCGGTCTTCACTGTCCCTCTCGCCCGACTGCACATGAGAACCACCCAATGGATGCTCTCCACTCAGTGGTCCCTGACCTCTCACCCCAGTCTTATCCCATGAAGGTGGCGGAGCCCTTGAAGGTCTCTCACCTGGTGGTCTCAAGAGACAATCTCTTGGAAGGATTCCCTTTGCTCCCCGGATCATCAGATCTCCATCACCACAGGCGCATCGCTAATGGGATGGGGAGCTCACTGTCTCTCCCTCCACACTCAAGGTGTATGGACTCAGTTCGAAACTCACCCCACATAAATGTCCTGGAGATGAGAGCGGTCCTCTATGCAATCCGAGCTCTGAAGGATGTCCTTTGTCACAAGAACATTCTCCTTCAAACGGACAACAAAGCAGTGATGTATTACATCAACAAGCAAGGCGGTGCTCATTCTAGGGACATGGATATGTTGTTCATCCACACTCATTGGCAGTATCCTTGCCGCTTTAAATCTTGCCGGAAGGTCTTCAAGCTTGCTCCTCCACCCACCGGGTGGTATAACTCCGGCTCGCCCCCATGGCGCCAGATCTTCCCTTACCGCTTGAGCTCAGGTTCCCTCCTTAACGCTCTGCGTTTGTGACTGGTTCCTATTCTCCGTTTGCGGTTTAAAAATAATATTTTGCAAAAGACTTGAGTCTTGATCCCTCGCGGCTGCGATGGATAAATCGACTCCGGTTTTCGGAGATGCCCATGCGGTCAGAAGATGTCTCGGACGGATCCACACTCCCGTGTGTCTACTGCTTAGGCCTTGAGCACGACCCGCGGGCTTGCGACCTGTCTCATCTTTCTCGGCCCTCGTCCTCTCGAAGACCGTGCTGCCCGATTGCAACTGGGCCGTCCGAAGGCGTTCCCTCCGGTGAAAGTCCAAGGAGGCCGGTTGGCGGTATCAGCGGCGGGTTTCGGCGGATCAGCTCGGCGGATGGTCGCCCTCGAAGAAGGGCGGTGGCGGCCGTATCTTCCCTCGGCAGCGTTGCTCCCTTCTCTCTGGGTTCTTCCTCACGGCTTCCTTTAAGGAGCTTTGTCTGTCCCTCTCCACTAAAGGAGAAGGGCCTCGTCTGCTGGACCTTTTTCTCGGTCAAAAAGAGGGACAAGGTAAATCCCTCGTCCCGGCGCTCTTGGGGCGGGAAAGGTCCCTCTCCGGGCGTCGAGCCGTCGGCCGGTCGACCGCTCTCGACCACTGGCCTCACGGTGTCCCGTCAGGTCAGTTGACCGAGACTCCACTGATGAAGTCGAGATTTTTCTCGACCCATTGGACGAGCTGTCGCCTTTAGCAGCCGAGATTCCCCTCTCCCCGGTTCCCCCGGGAGGAGTTGAGGATCCCGTGGGCTCGCCTGTGCCTCCGGTTCCGGAGCCCTCGGATGGACCTTCCGAGCCGAAGGGAGTGTCGGTTCCGGCCGACACCTCCCTGCACCGACCCCGGAAATTCCGGGACTCTCGGTCTCGGTCTCGGACCTCTTCGCGGTCCAGCCGTTCCCACCGTCATAGGCGGTCTCGGTCTCGGCACCGCGGTAAGCGGCGTCGCCGCTCGTCCTCGTCCTCCTCCTCGGATGAGGGGAGGCTTCGGCGTAAATTACGTCGCTGATGCGAGACCTTATGTTGCAACAGCTCCTCCTGGCCGGGAATAAGCTGACTCCGGCGCCTTCCCGGCCATTAAGTGGCGCTGTCACGGGCGGCCGACACAACCCTCGACTTGCCGAGGCCTATACAGGCGGTTGTTCGCCAAACCAGCTGCTCCACCGATTGCGGTGGAACCTCCGCCTCCACAGCCACCAATTGGGGCTCCGACCAAGATTCTCGGTCGGCTAAGGGTTTACCCCATCGGCTGTCAGTTACCCTCACTCCCGACCGACCTCGGCAGGTGAAGGTGGCTCAGGCCAGAGGCAGCTCTTCGAGGACTCTTCCGAGTCCGAAGATGATTCCTCCTTCTTCTCAAGCGACTGGACTTGGGTCTTCAGGAGGTCAGCCAATGGACGATAGCCCGTCGTCCTTCCTAGGACTGCTTCGGCTCATCTCGGAGTCTGCGGGATGGAGCTCGAACCACGTTCCAAGCGGGCCAGGTATCCTCACGGAGATTCTGGACCGAGGGATTCTCCGGCGGAGGCCTTTCCGGTGGCCGAGGCCATAGTGGGTCCAAGCACTGGAACTTTGGCAGCGCCTGCTTCCTGCCCTCGCGCTTCGGCCAGGATGGCCAGGAAGTATCACGGTCCCACCGGTTCCTTGTCCGGTTTTGGAACACCCTCTGCTGAGGGGTTGGTTACCGACAGCGTTTTCAGGCGCCCGGCAACGAGGATGTGGACAAACCTCCTGACAAGGGTCAAGAAAGTGGACTATGTCGGGCGAAAAGTCCATGCGTCCTCTCTCGACGCCGTCAGGCCAGTTGGCCGTCCTCATGGCAGCACATTTTCTCATGCCCTGTTGGGCTCCTGGATGAGGTCATCCCTCATCTTCCCCCGATCTGCAGACTACGGTTAAGCAGGTGCGGGACCAGAGGCAAGGCAGTGGCCAAACAGCAGCTCCAGACTGCTTTGGATGTAGGGGACTCATGTGCCAGATCGGTGGCGGCGCAGTGGCTATGCGTCGGCGAGCTTGGCTGAGGATATCCACCTTTACTTGGGATACCCAGCACAAGTTGGCGGATGTTCCTTTGAGGACTGACCTCTTCGACCCTGGGGTGGAAGGTCACCTGCAGAGGATCGAGAAGTCCAATGCCACCTTGGACTCGGTCTCTTCCGCTCAGAAGGACAAGGCGCAAACCACAGCCTAAGCCCTTTAGTCCTTCTGACTTGCCCGCGCCGGCCCAGCAACGTCAGGGCCAGCAGGCTCGACCTTGCATCCCAAACCCAAGCCGCCGGCTTCCTCTAACAGGAGGCAGGAGGAAGGGCCCAGGAGGGCCCTCGGCGGTCCTCCTCAAGCCTGCCCAGTGACAGGCTGAGGTGTCTCCGCCCCATCCCGTCACCCTACCCCTGGGTCCCCCGTGGAGGCGGCTCCGGCACTCCGTTCCGCCTGGTCGCTGTTACCACGGACAGGTGGGTCTTGAGGTGGTGGGAAGAGGCCTGCCTCTGGAATTGAGCAGGCACCACCCTTCAGGCACGTAAGCCCCTCGAGACGCTTGATCCCCAGCCTCACTGGCGGCTCGTCGAGGCCGACATCACTCTCTCCTCCTCCAGAAGGAGGTGGTAAGAAGGTGGTGGACCCTCCTTCAGACCCAGGGTTTGTGTCCAGGTACTTCCTGGTTCGAAAGCAGACCGGGGCTGGCGCCCCATTCTCAAACCTACCGACCTAAACAAGTTCCTAAGGTCTCGAACCTTCAGGATGGTCACTCTGGCTCAGATAATACCATCCTTGGAGCAGCGGCGCGTGGTTCTGCTCTCTGGACTTGCAGGACCAGCGTTTTTCACGTCCCTATCAAGTCAGTCTCACCAGAGATTCCTTCGCTTCGGCGGAAGGATCTCTCTTGAGTTCAAGCCATGCCCTGGCTTGTCTCCAGCTCCAGGTCTTCACCAAATGCATGGCAGTGGTGACAGCATTCCCTTGGCGCCCGAGGGGCGGGTGTACCCTTACCTGGACGACTGGCTGATAGCAGCTCCCTCAGGAAGGAGGCAGGTGGTCCAGAGATCTGGCCCTCAGGTCTGCTCTCAACTGGGCCTCCTTGTCAGCAGGCCAAGTCGATTCGAGCGAAGCAGGTGATTTTATTCATCGGGCGCAGCTCGACTCTCTTCGAGCCAAGCAGCGGCTCAGCCGGACAGGGCGAGGTTCTTTCCTCCTTGCCCGATCATTTCTGGTTGGCAATGCGCCCTGCCGGGACTTCCTGCGCCTCCTGGGTCTCATGGCGGCCTGTACCAGCGTGGTCCGTTGGGCCCGCTGGAACATGCGTCCCTTCAGTGGGGACTGGCCAGCCAGTGGTCTACCAGCTCCGATCCCTTGGACCAGCTTGTCGGTGACACAGGGGATGTGGAATGCTCTCCAGTGGTGGACGTTCCAGATCAATTGCAGGAGGGCATCCCGTTCGTCCGCCCGAGCCGACGGTCTCTCTGTCGACCGATGCCTCTCTGATGGGTTGGGGTGCCCATCTGGGGGAACACGGGGCTCATGGCCTCTGGTCCCAGGGAGTCGATGCCACATCAACCTGCTGGAGCTCGGCGGTCCGTCAGCTCTCACCGCCTTTGCTCCGTTCCTCCGGGGTCAAGTGGTCGAGTCAGGCGGACAATACCACGACCATGTACTATCTAAACCGCCAGGGCGGGGACGCGCTCATGCTTCTATGCAAGGAAGCTCTCCGCATTTGGTCACTCGTGCGCAGCCTGGAGGCGGATCTCCTAGCCATTCACGTGGCAGGGCCTCCAACACCCTGGCCGATGCCTGGGCGGATAGGGCTGCATCCACAGTGGTCTCTCCTGCGGAGGTAGTACAGCATCTGTTCTCCTTGGGGCACACCTCAGGTGGACCTGTTTGCCTCCACGGAGAGCAAGCTGAGTCTGTTCCATGCCGCCCCCTCAGCAGGGGCTCGCTGCAGGGGATGCCTTCTCGAGGCAATGGACCCCGGGCCTCTTTCGCCTTTCCCCATTTCCCTTGATCCACAAGGTGCTTCTCAAGGCGAGGAGGGACAAAGGCGCGGGTGATTCTGATAGCCCCAGACTGGCCTCGCCAGTTCTGGTACCAAGATCTCCTCAGTCTCAGCTCAGGACTCGCGGCAGCTTCCAGCTCGCCGGACCTGCTCTCAGTCAATCAGGGGAAGGTGTTCCATCCGGACCTTCAATCCCTGCCTGACGGCCCTGGTTCTGGCTAGAGTTCAGGCTTTGGGTCTTTCCGGCAGGGTCCTCAATGTAGTTGAGGCGTCCCGTAAGAGTCGACCAGAAAATGCTATGCCTTCAAATGGAAAAGGTTTTCCATTTGGTGTCGAAACAAGGGCTTGGACCCTTCCTCCTGTTCCTTGGCAAGCATCTTGGACTATTTATGGTCCCTTTCTAGTCAAGGGCTTAGGTCGGCGACCTAGGGTGCACCTGGCAGCCATCTCTGCTTACCGGGCCGGGCGAAGCAGTCGGTGGCGCAGGAGAAGATGGTCTGGCGCTTTTCAAGGCCTTGATCACATTTCCCCTCAGTCGAGAACCCCCACCTCCGTGGGATCTACTGCTGGTACTGGCAAAGCTCATGGGCAAGCCATTCGAACCTATGCACGGTGTGCTCTCTCTCACCTGTCGTGGAAGACAGCCTTCTTGGTGGCTATCACGTCAGCCAGAAGGATGGGAGAGCTCAGGCGCTTTCCATCGAGTCTCCTTACCTGGTCTTCCACAGGGACAAGGTTGTCCTCGCCCCACCGAAATTCCTTCGAAGGTGGTGTCGAGTTTCACCTTAACCAGGTGTTGACTCTGCGGTGTTCTACCCCAATCACACCTCGGAGGCCGAATATAGGCTCCATACTCTGGATCCTAGAAGGCGCTCGCTTATTATAAGGGCGACGGCTGAAATTGGGAGAGGTTCGCCAGCTGTTTGTCACCTCACGCTGAAGCCGCATCTGGCAGACCTGCAGCCAAGCGGACGATAAGCAGGTGGGTAACCTCCTGCATAGATCTCTGCTATAAGTTAGCGGGCATGGAGCCTCCCAGAGGGATAAGGCTCATTCTACCCGCCATACTGCTGCTGCTGAGTGGCTGCTTCCAGGCGTCCCTATCCAGGAAATCTGCAGGGGCTGCTACCTGGAAGTCAGCAAACACCTTCATTACCCACTACCACATCGACCTTGAGTCACGCCCGGGATGCTGGTTTTGGGGCCTCTGTTCTCCAGTCTCTCTTTCCCAAGTAAGTATATGGGGTGTGCGTCTTGCCTCCCTCCTCCCGGAGAACTGCTAGGAGTCTGCCAATGAGTGTGGATGAACAACATATCCATGTCCCTAGAAATACAGGTTACTCACCTGTAACAGGAGTTCTAGGAATGGTATATGTTGTTCATCCCTACATCTCTCTGACCTCCCGGCTTGACGCTGAACCTGAGCTTCCAGCGGGCCAGATCTCTGGCGTCATGGGCGGGAGGAGTTATACCACCGGGTGGGTGGGAGGAGCAAGCTTGAAGACCTTCCGGCAAGATTTAAAAGCGGCAAGGATACTGCCAATGAGTGTGGATGAACAACATATACCATTCCTAGAACTCCTGTTACAGGTGAGTAACCTGTATTTCTTATCCCCTTTGCAGGGAAGCAATGAGGGTGTGGGAGTGGTGCTTGGAGCACAAGTCTCTGATTCAAGCGGTTTATCTGCCAGGTATACAAAACGACCTAGCAGATCACCCCAGCAGAGCGAGGCAGACCCTCACAGTGGTCTCTCGATCCAGCCGTAGCTCGGTCCCTGTTCAAAGAGTGGGGGACTCCAGACCTGGACCTTTTTGCATCCCCACTCAACGCAAAACTGCCTCTCTTCTGCTCCAGAAATTCAGGGCCTGGCATTTTCTGTCAGGATGCGTTCAGGCTGCGGTGGACAAAACGCTTTCTTTCGCCTTTCCACGCTTCCTCTAATCCAGAGAGTACACTCAAGTTCGAGTCTCAGGGACCAAGATGATTCTCATTGCTCCTTCCTGGCCTCGGCAACTATGGTTTCCTCTACTCAACAGTATGTTGGCAGCCTTTCGAGGCCACTTCCTTTGCAAATCAGTCTTTTGACTCAGGGTTAGTTGGTCCATCCCAACCTGAAATCACTTCACCTTCATGCTTGGCTCCTGAAGAGATAGAAGTAGAATGGTTCAACGTCTCGTGAGAGTCTCAGACATCCTTCTGGCTGCTCGAGTCAGCCACCCAGCATCGCACGCTTCCAAATGGAAACGTTTTCTCTCTGGTG
The DNA here is from genome assembly GCA_016271365.2 of Neoceratodus forsteri. Classification (NCBI taxonomy): domain Eukaryota; kingdom Metazoa; phylum Chordata; order Ceratodontiformes; family Ceratodontidae; genus Neoceratodus; species Neoceratodus forsteri. The sequence continues at coordinate 1,565,152,370 of CM057449.1, forward strand.
TCAAAATCTCTTGGAATCCCTTTTCCTGTCCTCCTGGCAAGGTTCTGGAGTATCTTTTGGACCTGTCAAACTTAGGTCTTCAGTACTCCACAGTTAAGTTCACCTTAGTGCCATCTCAGCGTTCCATGAGCGGTTTCTTCCTTAACTCTGGCTCAGTTACCTATGGTGAAGAGATTTCTTAGGGATTCTCCATACCAGACCCCTGTTAAGCGTCCAGTTGCAGCCTGGGACATTAACCTGGTGCTGGACATGCTCACTCGGAAGCCTTTGAACCCTTAGCTACCTGTGAGCTAAAATTTCTTACCTGGAAGACTGCCTTCCTGGTGGCCATTACCTCAGCCCATGGGTCTCTGAGATACATGCCCCTGATTCACGGACCCTCCGTATACTGTATTCCATAAAGACAAGGTAGTTCTCCATTACTCATCCTAAATTTCTTCCCAAGGTTGTGTCAGAATTCCATCTAAACCAACCTCTGGTACTTCCGCTTACTTAGCTAATTTCCAAAATGAAGGGAGCAGGCTCTTCATTCCTTGATGTCAAGAGAGCCTTGGTTCTATTTAGATAGAACCAAGGATGTTACAAGACTCAGCAACTGTTATCGTTTCTTTCAGCGACACCGGCTGGGTCAACCTGTCGCTATTAGATGCATCTCTTCATGGTTAGTGGCATGCCTTCGTCATTGCTATTCCATGGCTCAAGTTAAATTAGAAGAGGTAAGTAGTCGCTCACTCTACTAGAAGTGATTGACATCCCTAGCGGAAGTCGCAATGTTCCAGTGCAGATATATGCAACGCCCCTGGAGCTCAGTGCATACCCTCTTCTAAGCACTATGCACTGGATGTTCATGCTAGGCGCATTCGCATTCGGCAGAACTATCCTTAATGGGCTTCTATCTTGAGCCGCGTGAACTCTGGCTCTCCGCTTGCAGCCTTTTGGGGATTATCAAGCTGGTACTCTCCACTAGTGTGAATGAGTGGTGGAGACTTATGTCCAGGAAGATAGGAAAATTACGTACCTACCATAATTCTTGATCTTCTTGGGCGAGTCTCCACCACTCCATTCTACGCCCCTCCCTCCATCCCGAGCTCACCGCTGTATTGGTCTTCACTCCCTCAGATCTTTAGGCCGTGAGGACTTCTTTGCTGACCCTTCTTACACGGGTCATACGGACTATCTTATGTCTGTTTTTTAATGTTGGGTTTACTCTTTACGTTAGTTGCGCTGCACCTCCTTGGTAAAAAAGGTACTGAGGCGGTTGGAGGTGTTCGCGAGATGGTCATTACCTTTCAGGCAGCTGCTCGCGGCCCCGTCTCTCACGCCGACCCTCCAGCAAAAAGTTTGCTCCCGATGGGTCTTAGTGCCTCCGGCGCTAATCCCACTAGTGTGAATGAGTGGTGGAGACTCGTCCAAGAAGATCAAGAATTATGGTAGGTACGTAATTTTTCTTTCTTTCAGGAGATTGTCCCCAGATAGTGGGCATAATGTGACTTCAAGGCCAGTTCGTCCTCCATCAGGCCAGATCTCCAGCATCTCTCTAACCTCCGACCCCTAATCTTTAAACTCTGGAGATCCTCATCATATCAGTGTCATCTCCAGTGAGTAGACAGGGGCCAGACATGAATGGGTGTGATTAAGTTGAAAACTGCAGCAACAGCCCTATTATAGGCTGCCACTGCTTCCTCCGTCCCAACCATACAAACCGCCCCAGCACTCAAAGAGGACACTGCTCTCAACAGGCAGTGTCGGACCATCTCCACAAGGGCGGGACCATCTTGGGGGGCCCCCCTAAACATTAACCCCATGGTGCTGTGATCCGACCAAACCACCAGATCTACTCTGAGGTCGATTTACATCTAATCTTGAAGAAAAAAACAGATCCCAGCCTAATCTGTCTCCGCAGACCCTAACTGGTCTTCAGCAACCTTCTCCCTTCCCTTTCTATTTACTAATATTCCCCTATGTCTGTCCCACACAAGCTTGAAACTCCCCACTGTTTTGCCACCACTTCTGCTGACAGTCTATTCCAGGCACCCACCACTCTTTCAGTGAAGCAGCAGTACTTGCTCACATCCCTGTGAAACTTCCACCTCTCCAGCTTCTCATCTGAAAGAGGCTCCCCTCCTGCACCCTGTTCAGCTCTGTTTGGTACTTGTAGGTCTATGTCATGTCCCCCTCGCTCTTCTGTCTTTCAGGGTGTACATGGTGAGATTCCTTAATCTCCCCTCATAGGGCTTCTCATGCAACCTCTGCACCATTTTAGTTGCCCTCCTGTGGACTGCCTTTGCCCTGTCTATGTTCTTTCTGATATGTGGCCTCACAGACTGGACAGAGAGCTGAACCGGTGGTGCTGAGGTGCTGGACGCCTTACCTCACACTACGCCGGTGACCCATGTTTGGGAACGAGCATGGCCCACTGGGGGTCGGCAGGGGAGGAGAAGGATCAAGCGTCCCATGGACTGCTCTCCTTCTCTGGGGAGGGAGGGTGTAGCTCTGGTCGCTTGCCCCTAGCGGAAGCTGAGGGGTAGCTGCGCCCGATGTTGGCAGAAGTTGCGGCAGATGCCTGGAGGAGCATGCATGGGAGTGGCGCTGCCGCCTCTGGCGTCACTGCATGCTGCATCCTCCGAGGGGAGCAAAAAAAACAGGAAGATGGAGTCCTCTGCAGGATGACGATGGTCCCCCTCCGCAACGGCCGGGAGGGCGCCTCCCCAAATACTGGATCCAGTCTGGTGGGTGAAGGTGTCTCCCCACCCCTTGCCGTGAAGGGTAAGTCGTGGGGGTTAAGGGAAGGGGGTCTAATACCCAGTGCCTGCGGGGAGGACATCAGATGGGCAGCAGAGGACTCAGAGGGGGAAAAAAGTATAAACAAACAAAAAAAATACTGGACAGTGTGCTCCAGGTGGGCTCTGGTCAGTGAGCGACAGTGGCAACACCACTTCCATTCTCCTGCCAGAGATGCCCCTCCATATGTACCCCAGCATCCCACTAGTCCTACCCACTGCTTTGTCATACAGCCCTGCCACTTTGAGATCATCAGTTATGATATCTTGCCTGCTTAATGATGTCAGTAACCCCAAGTACTCAGCTCCAGGCTTCCAATGCCCTAGGTGCATGATTTTGCCCCTTTTTAGCATTGTACTCCAAACGCCATGATAGTAACCATTTCTTGAGTTTCCCCGAGATCCCTTCCTAGTCTCTCTACCCCTCCTGAATGTCCACCCTGTTACAGATTTTGATATCTGCAAAAAGGCATACCTTCCCTTCCAGTTCTGCAGTGTCACTTATGAAGACATTAAAGAGGACAGGGTCCCAGTACTGAGCCCTGTGGCACCCCGCTGGTCACGTTCCCATCATTAGAGTGAGGGCCCATTCATTGTCTGTTACAGATAGAAACATAGAATTTGTCAGCAGAAAAGGACCGCTTGCCCGCCTATTCTGTACAGTTTGTTCCTGCCTATTCAGTCTTTGCAGACCCTAACTGGTTTGTAGTGGTCCACCCTCCTCCCTTCCCATTTACTCCCCTCCAAGGCTGCTAAATGATTGGTTGTGAGTGCCATTCCTCCTCCCATCCAGCCCCTGGTCTTGCATTGGCTGTGTCACTTTTTTTTCACAGTGGCCTGCTATTACTTCTGATAAGTGGTTGCTAGATGTGGTGGGCAATGGGTTGCCTCTGCACGTCCAAAACTCTCCCACCATACTGACCATGAGCTCCTCAGGAGCCCAGGGAGCCAAAGGGCAATGCTGTATGTGCCTAGGGCCGACTTTGCAGAGCTAGTGGAATGCAAGATGATAGAACAGGTCCTAGACACCCTGGCAGCACAAGATTGTTTCCAGATACTTGTACCAAAACAGACAGGAGGGGGATGGTGTCCCATACTGGATTTGCACAACCTCAACAAGTGCAAGTTCCATATGGTCACACTGAAACAAATCATACTTTCTCCTGGAGCATGGACATGGTTCAAGTTTGCTGGGATTCCAGGACACATTCTTCCACATCCCAGTTAATCGATCCAACTGTTGAAACCTCATGTTTCAGGCAGAGGGGGTGCTCTTCCAGTTTAAGGTCATGCCTTTTGGCTTCTCGTCTGTTCTGAGGGTCTTCACCAAATGCTTGGCTGTGGTGGCTGCCTTCTTTCAGTGCAGGGGCATCAGGGTAGGCCCATACCTGGATGACTGTCTGCTGGTTTGTGCTTCCATGGAGGCAGTCAAATGGTCTAGGACTCTGACCTTCCAGAACTTGGGCCTCTTGGCCAACCAGCAAGGCAGAACCTGGACTCCCTTCAGGTCAGGGCCTACCTCCCTGAAACACAGCCTTGGACCTTACATCCTTTGCCTGATCATTTCTGGTTGCGCGCTTATACCCAGCCCTGGCTTTCCTGCAACTGCTGGGGCTTATGGTGGCGTTGACCAGTGTAGTCCATTAGGCTTACTGGCGGAATGTGCCTCGTTATGGTAGTTGGGCCGTTAGTGAACTCAACGCCTGGGTTGCCTAGATTGGCTGGTTCTGGTGACCAGTTGATGTGGGATGCTGTGGAGTGGTGGCTGGGCCCCCAGAACTTGGAGGAGGAATTCCTGTTTGTCCACCTGGAGCTGTCACCCTGATGACAGATAAGTCTATGGTGGGGTGGAGAGCTCACCTTGGAGTCCCAATGCCGCGTCAGCCTGCTGGAGCTCCATGCAGTGTGTGTGACTCGGATGGAATTTGCTCCGTTGATTCACATTCAGGTCCAAATGGACAGCAAGACCACCATGTTATACCTGAACAGGCAGGGCAGAACACACTCCTTTCTTTTCTGTCAGCACTCCACACTTGGTCACTGGAGCACAGCCTGCATGTCGATCTGGTGAGCCACATCCCGAAAGAAAACAACCAGATGTCAGACGCTCTCAGGGCAGGAGAGACATTGCACGAGTTATCCCTGCACCAAGACATGGTAGACCAGCTGTCCTTCCAGTGGGGGCTCCCCTCTGGTAGACGTATTTACCTCATGGGAGAACAGAAAACTGAGGCTGTTCTGTGAGTGAGAGAGAGAGAGACACACACACACACACACGGACACTACAGAGAGAGATGTCATTTCTTGGACCTGGGTCTAAGCCTTCTATATGCCATTCCTTCCTTCCCTTGGCTCACAAGGATCCTGATATTTCCAGACTGGACAAGGCAGCTCCAGTACCTGGATCTCCTTGGCCTCAGCAACAGGCTCCCATGGAGGTTGCCCCTCCACCCCAACCTGCTGATGAGATAACAGGAGATGGCTCTGCACCTAAACATTCAGTCCCTGCACCGCTGAGCCTGGTTCCTAAGTGGCTAGAGTTCCAGGCCTTCAGTCTTTAGGAAGATATTGTGTGGGCATCTATACATTGGGCATCCCGAAAGGAGTAGACTCACAGAATGTATGCGTTCAATTGGAAGAGGTTTGTGTTGTGGTTCCAAGATGTAAGAGTCTTGATCCTCTCGCATGCTGAGTGGCAATGATCCTTGACTAGTTTTTAGTCTCTGTCTCAGTCAGGACTGCAAGCCATGACCCTAAAGTAGCACCTGGCAGCCATCTCTGCATACCAGGCTTGGGCTGGTGTGCGGATGGTAGCACAGGAGAAATCTGGTGCTTTTTTCAAAGGCTTGGACCACTTGAATCCTCCAGTGTGTGAACCATGGCCTCTGTGTGGCCTACTGCTGGTGCTGTGTTCATGAGCAAGCCAAGAGCTTGTGCACAAGTGTGAGCTGACATACTTGTCATGGAAGACTGCCTTTTTGGTGGCCATCATGTCAGCTAGAACTGTGAGTGAGCTTCCGATGCTCTGTGGAGTCTCCCTATCTGGTCTTTCACAAGGACAAGGTCTTCTTTCACCCCCCCAGGCACAGTTCTTCCCAACGGTTGTGTGAGAGTTACACGTGTGCCAGGTGATTAACCTTCCAGTGTACTTCAGTAATCTGATCTTTCAGGCAGTTGCAGGCTCCATACCCTGGTCCTGCAGAGGACACTGTGCTGTTGTAAGGAGCACATGGCAGGGATTCGTGGCAAGGCTTGACAGATGTTTGTCAGTTATGCTGAAGGCGCGCCTGGCAGACCAGTAGATAAATGATCACATACTGCATTGATCTCTGCTACAGGTTGGCTGGTAAGGAGTTGCCAAAGTGGCTTAATGCTCATTTCACCAGCGATATTGCTGCCTTGGTGGCTGCTTCCAGGAATATCCTCATTAAGGAAATATGCAGGGATGCAACCTAGGCTAAAGCACATACCTTACTCTCCCACTACAACATCAATGTCCAGAGCCGTCTCGATGCTACCTGTGGTGCCTCAGCCCTCCAGTCTTTTCAACAAATAGGGGTTCGCAGCGTACCCCCTCCTCCTGTAGGACTGTTAGGAGTCTGCTAAAGTGTGGCTATTGAACGCTATCCACATTGTTAGAAATCTGGGTTACTCACCTGTAACCATAGTTCTACCAGTGGGATACAGTTCCCATCCGCCTGACCTCCCCTGGCAAGTGGTGACTAGATTTCTGCTTCCAGTACGCAAAAATCTGAAGTCAAGTGGTGCAGCCAGAGGATAACACCAGGTGGGTAGTATGAGGAGCTTAACTTGAAGACATCTGGTGATTCTGCTGTCTCCAGCTAACTGCCGAAGTGTGAATGTGAACTGTATACCATTAACAGAACTCCAGTTACAGGTTAGTGACCTATATTTCTGTATGCCTTTTCCCCCAATCCCTCTGGGCATTGGTCAAACTTCGAGCACGGGGGCCACACAGATACTGGTGGTCCCTTGTGGCCTAAACAAGTTTAGTTACCTCTGCTCTTGCAGACTGTAGTGGGGCCCTTGTCCTGCTCCCTTTATATGAGGGTCTGCTGTCACAGGACCTGAAGAGCCTGCTGTTCCTATACCTTTGGTCCTTACAGCTTCACATCTGGCTCCTATGGAGTAGAACTGTGCCACTTTGGGCTCTAGAAAATATTTAAACCATCAAGAAATCACCAATGGAAATGTCCTTAAAGTAAGAAGCTGCCCAGGTGCATAATGCAGTAAAATAAGTTACTAGGACAACTTACTGCTTCTCAAAAAGCCAAACTTGGATTTTCGTCCAGTCACTTTTTTTTATTCAGTTTCTATAGGTTCCACAAAGTACTTCAGCATCTGCATCTCCGTGGCCATAGACGGGCGAGACCTTATCATTGTTCTGGAGTTTCTTACACAGGCTTCTTTCAAGCTGCTGCCACTTGCAAAGTGCCTTTCCTTTCCAGGAAGAATTTTTTTTTTCTAATGGCGAGTACATCTGTTTGATGAGTTTCCAAGCTGAAGTCTTTGATTGTGGATTCCTCATGCCTTGTTTTTCACTAGAATCTGTTTCATTATGTACTCGTCCTAGGTTTCTTCCTAAGGTGGTTTCTAGATTCATACTAAAACAGTCTGTCCACCTTGCTGTGTTTTGTTCTTTCCCGTTCGAAAGCTTGAAAAGTTATCCTTTCAAACAACATGAAGTCTTGCTATATTATGACAATTGCAGTGAGTCCCCATCTTCGAACTGCCCCGGAGGTGAAATAGTTAACTTTCCATGCAAGCATGGAACTCTGAGCGCGAGCTCGGTTAGAAGGCTCTGTCTGCTGATCTTCAAACATAAACTGTCAGATTCTTTACTCCGCCTCACTGAACAGTCGCTCCGGAGATTTCTCCTGCTGCTCGGTTCATTTTGTCGGTTTAAAAGTATTATTTTATCGGTTTTCAACCGAAATTATACCGCAACTGGTCGGTTCAAGCTCTGTCTGTGGTAATGTAAGTAATAGATAGGTTTTACATTCGTTTTCTCTGTGTGGAACTTGTAAACATTTATCGGTTCGGTTGAACCGTTCAGATTGTGTTTTAAATTGCTAGTCCTTTTTTAGAGTGTGTTTCCCGGTTCTTATCAGTTCTAAAAAAAAAAAAAAAAAAAAAAATTTCATTACGGTTTTTTCCACGACCCGTGACAAGGTTGGGAACCGATAAGAGAGTCTTGCTTGGCGGATTGCCATAAACGGGCAAGTTTGGTTAGGCTGGCATTATGTCTGAGAAACCCAAAAGAAAAACTGGGCCCACTGGGTTTCAGCAGTGTAGTGTCTGTGGGGAAGCCTTTGCTAAGGCTGACCCTCACACCACCTGTGTCTATTGTCTGGGGTTTGACCACCTCAATGCAGACTGCCAGATTTGTAAGAATTTCCCTGCTGCCACCATAGAAAGAGAGTTGGTAGGCTCAGGAAAGGGTGAAAAGTTCGCTGACCGGATGGCGGCCTGGTTCGGTTCAACCGAACCAGAGGAAGTGCCTCTGACCAGGCGATACTTCCTCGGGCAACGAAGAGCTGGCTCTGAGGAGCCAGTTCCTGCAAAAGGACTAGAAAGTCAGCTGGTGTGGAGCCAAAGTTCTCTCTCCAACCGCTGAAGAAATAGCTAAAGCAATCCAAATTGTCCAGTCTCTTTCCCGGTTCTGACTGAACCGGCACCATCAAGGGAAGTGCTCGGTTCGGTCGGTTCCACCGGTTCAAGATTATGATTTTGAGGAATTTTATGAACCGTGGGAGGGGGAAGAGGAGTATGAGGAGAGTGAATATGGTTTTGAAGACCTGGATGTGCCCATTGAACCGGACACCTCTCCAGACAGACCCTTAGGGGTTTCTCCTCCAAGGCTCTCTGAATCCCCTTCTCATTTTATGTTTTATAAGAAGGTTGCTGAAACTCTCCAGCTCCCTGTTGAGGAAGCTGTTGATGACCAAGAGGAGCCTGATTATGTAGAAATGATGGATATTCCAGAATCTAAGACTGTCTATTCCTCTGCATAAATCTTTTTGGAAGTAGACAGTAAAGTTTAAAAACTCCTCACACTATACCTCCTGTAGATAAAAGGATGGACAAGAGGTATACTTTATCAGGCTCTGATACGGAGTTCCTCACACAGCAATGCAGCCATGTGGGAGTAGTGCAGGCTGCAGCCTGTAGCCTGTGACAAGGCAAATATTCCCCTAGCTTCACACCCTCCTGAGAAGGACTCCAGGAAGATTGATGCTATGGCAAAGAAACAGTACATGGCAGCATCCTTGGGACTCAGACAGGCAAATTATATGGCTTATGCTGCTAGATACCAGAAATCCAGATGGGGATACTGTGCTGGCTCTAGCAAAACAAGTCCCTGACCAGCTAGCCAGAGAGCTGGAACAGGTGGCTAGGGATGGAATTGAGGCATCTAAGGTGCAATTTCATGCTGCAGTAGACTCTAATGATGTGTCATCAAGAGTCATGGCTACATCTGTGGCACTTCGCAGAATGGCTTGGCTCAGATGTACTACCCTGTCACAGGATACCCAGTCTAAGGCCATGGATTTTCCTGTTGTGGGCAACTCTCTGGGGAGCAAACAGAGAATTACATGAAGAAAATGGATGAATACAGGACCACCTATAGGAGTGCACAGGCCAAGGAAAGGCAGGTCACTCCTCAGAAGCAGCTTCCCAAGGGCAGGGGCAGGCCTTTTTTATAGGCCTTTTTACCAGTCCCAAGCCTTCTCTTCTGCTTATGCCCAGAGGGGGTTCTTTAGAGGGAGAGGCAGACGGGGTTCAAAGCAGGCCTGCTTCTACCCCTCAACCTAAAGCCCCTGCCAAGCAGGCACCCTGATGGGGTAGCCAGGGCCGATTCTTCTCTACCTGTAGGGGGCAGGCTGGCTTACTTTGTCCAGGACTGGAAGTCTCTAACGTCAGACAAGTGGGTCCTGGAAGTAGTAAGCCAGGGACTGGTTCTCAGCTTCAAAAAATTTCCAAAGATGAGAACCAGATCTTTTCCACCTGCATCTCCATCAGAGGCACTTGCCCTAGAGGCAGAGGTCTCTACCCTCCTCGCTCTCAGAGCCGTGGAAAGGGTTCCACCCTACACCAGGGCAAAGGTTTGTACTCAGGTACTTCCTTACCCCAAAAAGACAGGAGAATGGCGGCCCATCCTGGATCTCAGATACTTAAACAAGCACCTTTTAAAACCAAAGTTCAAAATGGTGATCCTGGGAATTATTTTACCCTCTCTAAGGCCAGGGGACTGGCTAGCGTCCCTGGACCTCAAGGATGCCTACTTCCATATTCTCATCAGAAGCTCCCATCGAAAGTACCTCAGGTTCGAGCTGCCCTCAGGCCATTACCAGTTCAGAGCAATGCCCTTTGGCCTCACCTCTGCTCCAAGGGTATTCACCAAATGCCTGGCAGTAGCAGTTGCATGCCTAAGAAGGCAAAAAATTGCCATTTTTCCTTACCTGGACGATTGGCTCATAGTAGGCCAGTCCCCAGAACAGGTCAGCTTACACCTTCAGGTAACTCAGCAACTGCTTACCTCCCTAGGTTTCCTTCTGAATCTGTCAAAGTCAGTTCTAGAGCCTGTCCAGCTCCTAACCTTCATAGGTGCAGAACTGAACACACAGGAAGCCAGGGCCTTCCTCCCTCTGGACAGGGCAAAGACCCTAGTCTCCCTGGCCTCCTCATTCGCCCTGCAGGTCTCTCGACCAGCAAGGCATTTTCTGCAGCTCCTAGGACACATGGCTGCTTCCACAGCAGTAGTGCAAGGAGCAAGATTTCAGATGAGGGACATTCAGTTCCATTTGAGAGCTTTTTGGTCTCAAAGAAAGGATCTTCTTACCAAGTTGATCCCAGTAACTCGAACCTTGATCCAAGCCCTACAGTGGTGGCAGGATCAGAGCAACCTGAGACAAGGAGTTCCTTTTGTCACTCAGTCTCACTCCTTAATCCTTACTACGGATGCATCCCTCTTGGGATGGGGGGCTCACATGGGCGACCTCACTGCCCAGGGACTGTGGTCCCCCCAAGAAACTCTGTTCCACATCAACCTGTTGGAGCTCAGAGCAGTTTTTCTAGCACTTCAAGCTTTCTCCAAATCTGTTCAGAACAAAATTGTACAGGTCAGAACAGACAACACCACTACAATGTGGTACATCAGCAAGCAAGGGGCACTGCTCTACGGCCTATGCTGGGCCATGAAGTTGTGGTCTCTGACTTACTCCCTGAACACCTCCCTTACGGCAGTTCACCTCCCAGGCAAGGACAATGTCCTGGCAGATGCTCTCAGCAGAATTTCTCAGGGCCATCACAGGTGGTCCCTGGATCCCCTAGTTCTGGGAGTGGTATTTGCCAGATGGGGCACCGCAGATAGATCTTTTGCAGCCCCAGACAACCACCAACTTCCCTCTTTTGCTGCAGGCCCCCAGTCTTGGGCTCAGTCCCTCTGGATGCCTTAGTCCTCAGTTGGGAAGGGAAGTTTCTCTATCCCTTTCCTCTCCTGTTCAAAGTGCTAGTCAAAATCAGATCCCAATCCTGCACGGTCATTCTGATTGCCCTGGATTGGGCCAGACAACCCTGGTATCCACTCCTGCTGTCCTTAGCAGTCCATCTTCCCCTGTGCCTTCCCAGGAATCACAATCTGTTAACCTGTGCCCAGGGAAGGGTTTGGTACCCGAATCTCAAATCTCTCAATCTCAAGGCCTGGTTCTTGAAGAGTTAGAGTTTGCTGACTTACACCTCTCACAAGGCGTAATGGATATATTGAAGGCTTCTAGGAAGCCTTCCACCAGGGCTACTTACAACTCCAAATGGAAAAGGTTTTCCATATGGTTCTCAGAAAAGCATATTTCCCTAGATTCTGCTGATTTACCCACAGTCCTGGATTATTTGGTCCACCTGAACACTTTGGGGCTGAGACCAGCTACCCTATAGGTGCATTTGGCAGCTGTGTCTGCTTTTATTTCGGCTGGTAAATCCTCTTCTTTTTCAACTCACCCTGTATTTTCCAAGTTTTTTAAGGGATTGCTTCACACCAACCCTCCATTCAGGGATCCTGCCCCTGCCTGGGATCTTAATGTTTGTATTGCTCAGCTTATGCAACCCCCCTTTGAGCCTTTGTCTTCAGCTGAGCTTAAGACCTTGACTTGGAAAACTGTGTTTCTGGTAGCCATCACCTCTGCCAGACGCATAAGTGAATTACAAGCTTTGTCAGTGGAGCCGGATTTTATCTCCTTTTCACAGAGATAAGGTAGTCCTCCAGACTAATAGAAAGTTTCTGCCTAAGGTGGTTTCAGATTTCCACCTTAATCAATCTATATCTCTTCCAGTGTACTTCACTGACCATTCTTCATCTGGTGAGAGGAGGCTGCACAGCCTAGATGTGAAGAGAGCCCTTAGTTACTATATAGAGCGTACCAAGGGTCACAGGTTTGACTCCCTCCAACTGTTCCTCACTTATGGTGAGGTTGGTAAAGGGAAGCCTGCCACTAAAAGATCCATTGCCAGGTGGATTGTCTCTTGTATCCAATTCTGTTTACTGAAAAACTGGGTAAGGTTCCTCCTCAGGCCTGAGGGCTTACTCTACCAGAGGTACAGCTGCTTCTCTGGCTGCTGCCAGAGACATCCCTATTCTAGAGATATGTCAAGCAGCTACTTGAAAACAGTTCACACTTTTACCAAGCATTACTCCCTGGACATCCAGGCTCAGAGTGATGCTCGGTTTGTACAGCTGTCCTTCAGAGCCTATTCCCTAAGTAGGTTCTGTCCCTCCTCCATGGGGGTACTGCTGTGTAGTCTGCAATTGTCATAATATAGCAAGAATTCATGTTGTTTGAATCAAAAATTACTCACCTTAGTAATGTTGTTTCTTCTAATGGAGTCTTGCTATATTATGACTTCCCTCCCTCCCTGCCTGCCCCTCTCAGAACCTCGGTTTTGGGATGTGGGTGGGCATTACAGTGTTGGCACTTTCTTTATGCCACTTTGTTGTTTCACCCTTCCTTTGGGGTGAATTGGTGTTGTATTTTTCATTTCTTTTGGGTCTCATGACTTGAGTCTTTGTTGGAGACCAAGTGTGTGTTTATGTTAGTAGCCAGTCTGCTAGTGTAGGTTTACAGCTTCCACACAGAGCCTTAGTGAGTTTTTGCTCATAAAGATCTGACAGTTTATGTTTGAAGATCAGCAGATGGAGCCTTCTAACCGAGCTCGCACTTAGAGTTCCATGCTTGCATGGAAAGTTAACTATTTCACCTCCGGGGCAGTTCGAAGATGGGGACTCGCCGCAATTGTCATAATATAGCAAGACTCCATTAGAAGAAACAACATTACTAAAGTGAGTAATTTTTTCTTATTGTCCCAGTGTCCATAAGGTTTTACGTTTCTGTTTGGACCACACACAGAACTGTAGACAGTTGAGACATCTTTTTTGTTTCATTCACCCCCCAGGATGGTTGGTGACCCTGTCTCGAATTAGTGCAAATGGTTGGCACACTGCAGTCTCTCTTTGTTACCGGAAGCACAGTAAGGCGCTTCCTGGTCCTGACCATGGGTGTGCCAACCATGGCATAACCACTTCTGTGGCTTATTTTTATTCAGGTCTCAGCAGCTGAGATGTGCTGTGCCGCCGCATGGAGTTCTGGCCACACTGTAATAAACACTGCAGTCTGGACATGGTGTCTCCTAGGCAGACTGACTTTGGCCTTGCCATCCATCAAGGACTGCTGTCTAATGGGTTTTATATGTCCCTGCTGTTTGACCTTCCTCCCACTCTACTGTTTTCCACTGCTTGAGAATTGTTCTAAAGGTGTGGCTCTGTGGCGGGAGATATCCTAGAAGAAAATGTTACTTACCAGTAACAGTGGACCTTGGTGAGAATCTCCTTTATAGAGCCACAGCTTACCCTTCCCCCTTGGTATTTCAGGTGGCATATTCTGGACCACATATCTGCACATTTATAGGTTCGTGGGTATCGTACGAGCATTGACGATCAGACCTATGTATAGCTCCCCCACTTTTCAGTGGAAAAATATACACTTCTTGGAGCCCATATACGTGTCTAGTGCTATCTTAAACATATGCATGCTTTCTCTATTAACTACTGCTTCAGGTAGTGAGTTCCAGAGACTGATAACTCTGACTGAACCAATTTTGTCTTGTTTGTTTTATTGACTATACCAGTCAGTGCAAATCTACGTGATCTAGTAGTTTTGTTTTGATGTTTAACCAGTGCTAGGATCTCCCATAGTTCTTCACTTTTTGTTGCACTGAATATCAGACCGAGATCCCCACATATTCTCCTGTATTGTAATGAATATAATTCTAAAAGCCTCAGTCTCTCACTGTAGTTCTTTTCCTTCATGTTTTTTTATCCTTTTTGTTGTCCTCCTTTGCACCTTTTCCACTAATGTGGCGCAACCCACACTCTGAGGGGCACTAAAGGGAGAGCAATATTCCAATTTTGACCTAACTCATTACCTCCTGGGCGGGCATTTTGTGTCAGGTAAACAGTGGATAGTGCGGACTTCATATGGACCTGTTGGAGGCAATGAGCTAACCAGTGTTGAGTACAGTGGGACAATTACGAGGGAGTCCCTACTCTTGATGCCTCTGAATATATATGCCCTAAGTTTATTACATTTATTTAACTGCCTCCCTAACGTGCGTGTTGAAGGATAAAGTATTGGTCACTGCTATTTTTTTAAGTCCCTCTCAGCTTCTGTTACCTGTAAAATAGTATTAAGTTTATATGTAAAGTGTATGTTTCTCTTTCTAAGGTGCATCACTTCACATTTCTCTTTGTTAAAGGATAACTTATTTTGTTTCGCCCAATATTCTAGTCTAGTCGGTTCTGCCTGTAACATTTGAGCTGCACCCTCATTATTAACTATTGCCCCAATTTTGCTGTCATCAGCATATTTGCATATCCATGCTCTATCTGATGTTTGCATTTTAGAGATAAGAGTATTAAAGAGTGCCAGGCCCAGTACTGACCCCTGAGGGACCCCGCTGGTCACCTGCCCCCACTCAGAGAAGTAACCCCTAATTGCCACTCTCTGCCTTCTGTTCTGCAACCAGCTGCTAACCCATTTTACTATGTTGGGGTGTAATTTTATTTTTACCAGATGTTCTTTCAGAATTTTGTGAGAGACAGAATCAAAGGCCTTTGTATAATCAAGGAATATTATGTCCACAGGTAGTCCAGCATCTAGGGCTGCACTAACCGGTTCAAAGAAGTGTAGTAGATTGGTGAGACATGACCTTCCATGATGTGCTACATTAGTTTGTCCCTCTGGTTTGATGTGTTCCATAATCTGTTTATGTATTAGTCCCTCCAATACCTTGCCCAACACAGAGGTCAGGCCTATAGATCTGTAATTACAGCCTGTCTCCTATCTCCTTTCTTATATATCGGTGTCGCATTCTCTTCTCTCCATTCATCTAGTACATTACCCTCTTTAATCGATGCATCATAAAGTTGTGTAATCGGTCCGGCAAGCTCATCTGCCAGTTCTTTCAGAAGTCTCGGATTCAGACTATCAGGTCCCATTGATGTTTCAGATTTAAGTTTATTTAGAATGCTGTTTTGTGAAACTTATTGTATCTGATCTAATTTTATCCAGATGTGAAGTATTAGGCAATTCTTTAGGTTGGAATATCATTAGAAAGTACTTGTTTAGTTAATTTGCCGTATCCTGTCCCTTGCAGATTAATTAATCATCCACTACTAAAGGCCCAATTTCTTTTTGGTTTTCTCTTAAGGACCCCACATAACTAAAGAAGTTATTTTTGTTATCCTTAACAGTTGTTGCCATTTTTATTTCTGCCCGTGCTTTGTATTTTCTAAGTATACTTACTTTTATTTGCAGCGCTTTTTGTATTTGTCCCAGTTAGTATCTGTGGGAGCATGTTTGTATTTGCTATGTAGTTTCTCTTTTTTTTTTTCCCCCCCTAATTGATGCCTTTACTGATTTACCCCACCATGCTGGAATTCTCCATTTTTTATTATATTTTGGTAATTAACACAGTGATCAAGGTTTTGCTTTTTTCCATATTGTGTTCAAGCCTAGATCTTTTAGTTCCTCTTGCTGTTTCCATTTCTTTAAATAGTTTCTAATTTGTTCATAATTTGCTTTATTTATAGCATCTTGTAGCAGTTTTACCTTTTACTTTTGGGAGTTACAAGTTCATTTCTAGCATGATTTTGTTGTGGTCACTGTCTCCAAAGGGCCCTTCCATAGTTATATTTTTAATTGTTTCCTCAAAGTTACACAGTACTAAATCCAAAATGTTTACTCCCCTAGTACCTTCATTAATTAATTGATCGAGATTCCTTTGTATGGACATCTCAAATCAATTTTCTAGGCCTGTAGTACCTTCTAACTTGTTCGTTAATATTCTGAAAATTAAAATCTCCTATCAATATGTAGTCGCCTTCAATGTCTGCCTGTTCAAGAGCATGAATGAAGTCTGCGTTTTCTGTTATGTTTGAATTGGGTGCTTGATAGCCTAAACATAGTGTAAGCAGTTGAGTGGGTATTTGAACTTTAACCCATATAAACTCGTTTTTATGTACCATGTTTCCTACAGGATTAAATTCAGTAGCCTGTAGGTCGTCCTTTATATATTACTATTCCACCCCCACATTTACCTATTCGATCTTTCCTAAAACTGTTATACCCCTTAATTGCTGTATCCCAGTCCCCTTGTACAAACCATGTTTCTGCTGCAGTGCATATTGTTATATTGGCATTTCTCACACAGTGCTCCAATTCATCCTTTTTATTCCTTAGGCTTCTAGCGTTTGTCAGTAGGACTTTAACCATTTGTAACTTTAGTATTTTATTTGTTGTCTTTTAGAGCATTTTCTCATTCTGTTTACTATTTTCTCTGATTGGCATTTTAGTTTCCCCTTGGGCCGTACCTATTTCCCCATTTATATAGTTTAAAGTCTGTGTAATACTATCCTTAAAGAGTGTAGCTAACCTAACGCTACCCTTCCTGCTTAAATGTAATTTATCGTAACTATAAAAAGTACTGTTTCCATCAAAAAAACTCCCATGAGCTCCTCCTTTACTGCACCCTTTCAAATAGGCATTTTTCTCTCCGTAACTGCCACCTTTCCTGTCAGCCTGGTTGTGGTTCTGCTCTCCTTTTCTTGTTGGTATGGTACAACCCTGAGCTTATCTCCTTTGGGAAACTGAGGAGTATGGTGCCTCCCATGTTATATAGGCAGTGCTGACGTATGTCAACATGGGCGGCCCCAGCTAGGCAGAAGTTTGAGTGATCTTGATGCTGATGGCTTACAGTTCCAAAGGTGTGAGACTAGGGAGGAGAGTCTCTCGAAGATACGGTACTTTGTGGTAGATTATGACTTTTAAAGTGGTGCATTGCTTGTAAGATATATATTCAGAATTCCATTATATAGAAATATCAAGGGAATGGAACTCTGATACAAGAGTAGCATAAATCATTTATTTAGATGCCACACCATCAGCAAATAACTACATATGACTGTATCAGCCAGAAATTGGTTATAAGCTGGCCCGCCGGCACAGCGGTTGGATTTCCGCTTGCGACGGGTTTAGAGGAGCGAGCCGGGTCACGGAGGCCGGCGGGGGAGAAGGATCGAGCATCCTATGACAGCTCTCCTTCTTCAGGGGGAGGGAGGGATAGGTCTGGCGCTTGCTGGAGCTTTAGCGGAGGCGGGAGTATCACAGGACGACAGCCCAAAGTTAACTGGGGAGGAGCGACGCCGATATTCCATGACGCTCACCACGCTGCCTCCACAGAAAATGGAAAATTGCTTGCTGGCCGCCAAGATGACGGCTCTCCGTTCCCTGAGCACCTCTAGTACCTGCCCAGGGCCTCCTGTTTCTCAGCAGCATCCCCTGACCCTAATGAAGTGTGTGCTGGGGTCTTTCCCTGTCTCCCCCCCCCCCCGGTGCCCTTCCCCCTCGGAGGAGGGGGACCCGCCCGGCCAAGGGATACGCTGGGATATCCCGGGGATCGGCTGCGATCTGAGGACCTGAGGAGGGCTGGGTAAGGTCAGTGGGGTTGGAGGAACTGTGGAGCCTGAAGGAGTGGGGCCAGCGAGCATGGAGGCGTATAAACATATAATGGGAAAAAAGATTTTGGTTACGTTATTGCACATGGCTAACTGTGGAACACAAACAATCTAAAATTAAAAAATCAAATAAAACTCTGGTCTGGTATGTTTGAAGGATGCTAGAAATAAAACTACAGCAGAGGATGAATTACAAGAAACCATTCAGTACTTGATCATAGCAGTGTCTCTTAGGGCATTGGATTTGAAATGTGTTTTGTATAGTACTTTTAAGAAGGTGAAATAGATTGAAAATAATTGTCTAAGCATTGGTCTACTATTTAGAATCCAGATTTTCTGCATCTGTGCTGTCTGTTAAAACAGCTAGACTGGCAGATGTTACTGGAACAAATAGCCTTCCTTCTGAGTTATCAGGTTTGTGCACAGAGCCCTTCCTGGGAAACTCCTGAGGCTATATCTGATTAGATCAGTGATCCAGTTTAGAAGTGCCCTTATGAAGACCTGTAGTGGTTGAAGAGCCACTGCTGTCCCTCTTGATATCTGTTTGCTCACCTAAATAAAGTTGGATCACTTGTTTGCCTTTATAGTGACTCTGGTATGATTTCTCCCTTGAGTGCAGCCTTCTTTGTTGCATTATCTAATTGGATAAAAAGTGTCGGGTTAGGTACAACTAGTAGTAAAATGTAGCAGTAAAAGTTTATTTTTACCCAGGTAAACAAGGCAGAAGCCTATTTGCAGTGCTGACCTGTACTGGTACCTGGTCAGAGGAATGGAAATAAGTTGCAGCCATGCTATTTACAAAGTTAACAACAGCTTGTTTTGCTGAAAACATTTACAGTCTATATTTAAATGTGCCCAACAAATAATGAGTGCCCATAGATGTAACTTTGCTGTTTAAGCAGTTCCAAGATTTAGCTGAATGTATTGAATAGTAAACTGACTAAAATGAGTTTTAAGTATTGGAACAGCAGGAGTAAACGTATTTACTGATCTCGGAGTCGGACAATATGTTTGTGATTCAGATTGAAAAAACTCTCTTTAAGGGAGCCTATGCCTTAGTTCTGATTAATTAGATGGAACAGCCTGCATTTTAGTAACGTAAATTTGCAGAAAATGCACATTGTTTCTTTGCCATACTAGGGTAACTGCAAGTGCGAGGCGATGAGGCCCGTAATGCTCTTATGCTAATCCATTATATAATAGGAAAGATCATATCCACTGCCTATCAAACCATCTAAACTATTTTTAAAATGCTTTTAGTTTCACTAATAACAACTTTAAGCAGTAATCTGTTCCATGGGCCAACAACTCTGAGAGTGAAAAATATTTTCACTTGATGCCACTGCAGATTGTGTTTGCAAAAGTCCAATAGTGTGCACTTGGAATACCTTAGATGACCAAGGACGGTGACTGGAGATGGAAACAGCAGTGCCATTGCAAACTTATTGTGCCAGTGCAGGATTTGACTTGCCCGTAGATGGTTGACATGGGTAGTCGGACAATAATTTTTAATGCATTTTTAGCTTCTCAACATGGGGGTTGTCTCCACATAAATGTTTCAGTTAATAAACTTCTAAAAGCAAAGTTTACAATGCAGATCTGCTACATTTGAGCCCTTTGTGTTATTTGAGATTGTATATCAAAAGTGCTTGCAAGGAAAATTATTTGAGTAAAATGCAACTTGCTAAATGACATGTCTGTTACTTTCAGATACCTAGAAATGGTAATACCTTACTAGGTTTTTTTTTTTTTTTTTTTAAACTGGGTCCTATTCATGAAATATCCAGTTACTGACTTAAAATTGCAGCTGACAATAAGAAGAAAACCTTTTCTTGTGACAAAATTTATTACAGTTGAAGAATGTGGATTACCTTCACTGCTGTTGGACTTTTGACTATGAAAGTAATGTTTGAAACTGTGATGCTTATTGGAATGGATGCTTCCAGAATTATTCTCAAACTTGGATAATGGCTTTCTGATGATGTGCTTAATGAGTGGCTAGTGCAGCTGTGTATGATGTGTGGATTCCCACTACACCAGTACAAAGGAGGTGCAGTCTGTAACACTCACTTGCTAAATTCCATTGTCCATCTTGTGTGGTTTTACAGAATCATGGCAGGGAGCAAAAAGTTTTACTTTCAGATCCCACCATGGGATCAGATGGCAGCCATTGTCCTCTATGTACACCCTTCCATTGGGAAACTACAGCTGCTGGTAAAAAAAAAAAATGGGTAATGTTTTATTTTATTTATTTTACACTTGTCTATGTGATGATGCTGACCAGGTAATTAATTTAGTGCACATAGGACTCCATAATGCTCTTTATAGAAACTTAATAAAACTGCTTGTTTTTTTAAGACCAAAGAACCTTCATAGGACATATCTGAATACTGCTGTTTTTAAATTAGGATAACTAGTTTTTGTAGCCGTCTTTTGTTATACGTCTGGCAGTGAGCCATCTTTCCCCTAATGAGATATCTGTGTTCAAGCAATTCCCCATACGTAAGTGTGTAGCTTGGTAGCTGTAAGTGACCTGCAGCTTCATTCTACCAGTCCTGAGTATAGGGGTGTTGTGAATTATAGCTTTGCTGGTGAAGCTGTGAAATCAGGAACCTTGCATTACGCAAAGTGGGGTAAAATTCCCCGCTTCGCGCTTCTTCGTGCAGCAAAGTTTTTTTTTTTTTTTGTAAACTGCTTTCTTTTAAGAAAATCTTTGAAACCATGCTCATCTTGTGCAACATCCCTCTTCCATACTACCAGCTGAATTATTATGCACCTCCACCATCGTATATCTTCCTTTCCCTCTGTGTCCCAGCAAAGTTTCTTATTTATGATGACATTATTATTATAGCCCTGCCCCACCCCAGTTGCAGCTGAATCCAACAGTTCCTGTTTCCTCCCCGCCCACCCCAGTCAGTTGCAAATAAATATAGTACCATCCCTGCGCCACACACCCACTGGCTGCCAGTCCCATGACCACCCTCATCACACAAAGGATGTACCAGAAGAGAATAAACTATCCATTCTTTGTTTAAAAATACTGTACTTGTTAAAAAAATAAATAAATAAATAAATAATAAAATAATTCTCACAACGGCAACCAGTCTTTTAATCATTGGTGTATTCACAGTGAATTAATTGGTAATGATGTGCTGGTATTAAAAGTTGATTGGCTGAGCACAGTGACAAAACAGGGTGGAAGAACTCTCCTCCTGTACCCACTCATTTTGGGTTGGCTAATCTGCTCCTGGCCCTGGACTGCTCCATCTCTTTGAGTTTATATGGTTAGCTTGGCCCAATGGTGCATGCTTCCCATTCAGTGAGAATTGGGTTTCCAGTGGTCCCAGTCGTGTGTCAGTCCGAACCAGTCTGGGTGATCCAGCTAATGCTGGATGCCATCAGTTGGTGGCTGTCTGACCCCAAACCTGTCAGCAACCCATTTGCCTGGGTGTAACAGCTGCTCACTTTAACTAACAATGCTTCGCTGGTGGGCTGGGGCACACATCTGCTTGATCTCTGAGCACTATTATGCAAATGATACCCAGCTGTACATGTCATTTGCACCCAGGATGAGTGATGCTGTGGAAGTGCTAAATAAATGTCTGGCTGAGATTCAGGACTGGACGTCCTCTAACTGGCTGAGACTCAATCCTGACAAGATGGAGGTGCTAGTGATTTGAGCCTGGTCATCAGCGGGATATAGGTGCTGCCGGGATGGGAACAGGATTATTCCATGGCGCCACTCCTTTGGCTGCATCTACTAAGGTGAAAAATCTGGGTGTCATCCATGATGGATTGCCACTTGAGGCTCTGGTGTTGTCCATCATCCAAGGTGTTTTTTACCACCTGAAGAATGTCTCCTGGATCAAAGCCTTGATTTCGCCTGACGACCTGCCCTCACTAGCGCATGCTTTTGTGATGTCTCGACTCCACTACTGCAACACTTTGTACCTTGGGGTCAGTGGAGGGGTTCTCCGGCTCCTGCAGCTGGTACAGAACACGGCAGCCTGGTTGCTGATGGGCCTTCAAAGATCTTGTCATAAGACCACAGTTCTGCGTGATCTGCAAGGGCTGCTTGCTAGGTGGAAAATCACCTTCAAGGTGGGCTTGCTGAACTATAAGGCCCTATATGGATCGAAATCTGGCTACCTGAGTGACCTCCTGACTCCTGTCCATCCTGTGTGTTCGCTCCGCTCCTCTACTGAGGGCCTCCTTGTGATTCCCAGGGCCTGCCTGAAGACCTCTGGAGATTGATCATTTGAGGTGGCAGGCCCAGTATTGTGCAATTGTCTTCCAAGACCTTTGAGGGAGGCCCCATCGGTGGAGATTTATAAGCAGGATCTGAAGACGCTTTTTTTTTTTTTTTTTTTTTTTTTTTTTTTAGGAGGCATTTGCAAACTGTCTGTGAGTCTTAGAATAGCAGACTGGTGAATTGTTTATTTTAAACTAGGATTCATCTAGGTTTAATTGTGGTTTGTTGTTACTGACTTATGTTTTGTGTTGGACATATGCTATTTATTCTAACTCCTGCCAACCTGTACAGTGCCCAGAGTGTCTGGGATGGGGCACTTAGTGAATAAAAGTTTGCTTCCTTACATAAGTTCTGGTCACAGAGTAAGGCAAGGCTTCACATTGCAAATGAACTACACACTAACACAAGGGTGCTGCCAAAAATGTGAAGTTCATTCCACTGCTTGAAGTAATTCCATATAAGAACCCCAGTGCTTCATTCAGAAGAACTTCCTCAGGAAAACAGAGAACAGTTAATTGTATTTGGATTCCTGGGATATTAATGACATCACTTATTCTGCTCTCCTTTCTTTGTCTTTACAACTGTCACAAGCTGTTTCTGCCATGACACACCAGGGCGGCCACATGTTGGACCTGGTGTTCTCACTGGGGCTTGAAATAATCTCAAGATTGATTGGGTGGTATGTTCCGTTCACTGCACAGTGTAGTTCATGTTCGTGGCTCCCACCGGATGCCCTCTCCCTACAGAGATGATGAGCTGTCATCCTGTTGAGGGGTTTGACCCTGGAGGGGGTTTAGGTGGCAGCTGATCTATCTGGTGTGGGTAACGCATGCACTGGAGGCATTGGTGCCGTGGTGGGCTCTTATAATAGAGTGCTGTTCAACACCATTGACTCCCTCGCACTTGTCCGTGTATGACCCAAATCTTCCTACCTGAGGTCCCCATGGTTTGATGGGGACCTCAGGGAGATGAAGAGAAAGGGTCGGAGGTTGGAGCGCTGCTGGAGAAAGTCCGGCCTGGAGGAGGACAAGCTGGCCCTACGTATGCATTATAATGCATACCAGGGGGCAGTCAACCATAAGAAAGCAGTGTTCCTGTCCAGGGAGATTGCTGCCGGGAAGAACTGACCAGCTATACTTTTTTCGGACTGTGGACAGGCTACTTCATCCTGCTTGTCTACAGCCGAAGAAGGTTTTTTTGAATGCTGAATGCAGAGAGTTTGCTCAGTTCTTCTCGGACAGAGTGTCCGGTATCCGGCAGGGAGTTCCTCTAGTCAGCAATGCCATAGCTGGCAGTGGTCGCCAGAGGTGTTCTGAGTGCACTCTGCCTGGTTGGGGGGAGTTTAGACCAGTGGAGGTAAGTGATATTAGTGAGGTCATCAAGGTGGCAACCAATCTGAAGCACACTTTTTGCAAACTGAATCCGGTGTCGGTGCCTTTCTTGATGAGATGCATCGACACCATTGGCCTGGCATTTGCTCTGATTGTCCAGTGTTCCTTATCTGAGGGGATCTTCCCTGATGCCTTGAAGGAGGCATTGGTGAGACCACTCCTAAAGAAACCATCATTGGGCCCAGAGGTTAGGACAAATTATCGACCTATCTCCAATCTTCTCTTTTTGGCGAAGGTTGTGGAGAAGGTAGTGACACTTCTTCAGTTGGAGGAGCAACTCGTGACCCATGAGTTGCATGAACACTTCCATTTGGGGTTTTGGGTGAGGCATAGCACAGAAACCATGCTTGTTTGGGTACAGAATGATGTCCTCAGGGCTAGAGATTAAGGAGAAAAGACTATTCTTTTTCTCCTTGATCTCTCCTTAGCATTTGGCACTGTGGACCATTGTGTGTTGCTTGACCGCCTTGGGGAACTGTGCAGACTCGCCTGCACTGTCATCTGCTGGTTTGAGTCCTATTTAACCAACAGGAGGCAACAGGTTGTGAATTTCTCCACCCCAGTCCCTTATCTTGCGGAGTACCTCAGGGATCGGTGTTGGCCCCAATGTTGTTCACAGTGTACATGCTAACCCTGGGAGGGATCATTAGGAAGTATGGCTTGGGTTTTCATTGCTATGCTGATGATACCCAGCTATACTTATCCTGTCCCCCAGGAATATCCAACGCAGTAGATGTGCTAAACAGCTGCCTTGCTGAGATCAGTGACTGGATGGCCTCTATCTGGTTGCGACTGAACCCCGATAAGACTGAGGTATTGATGGTGGAGTTGAACAGAGTGTGTGATAGGATGGCCTCTGAATCAGAGACTGGACTTGTTCTGGGATCTGTTCCATTGAAGGCCTCCTCTAGGGTGCAAAATCTTGGCATTATTCTGGATAGGAGTTTGACTATAGAGACGCAGATATCTTCCACTGTCCACTCCTGTTTTTCCATCTCAGAACTGTCGCCAGGATAAAGCCCCTTGTTCCGCCTCTGGACCTCCCCACTTTGATGCATGCCTTAGTTACATCTAGGCTTGACTACTGTAATGTGCTGTACCTCGGGGTCACGGGAGGATCTCTCCACAGACTGCCGCTGGTGCAGAAAGCAGCTGCCTGGTTACTTATTGGGCAGCCGAAATTTTGCCACATTACACTGGTGTTGCGTGAGCTGCACTGGCTGCTGGTCAGGTGGAGGATTCTCCTTTAAAGGAGAAGTCCACCCAGAATGTGCAAAAACACATGTAGAGTGTTTTGATATGTATGTTAAGTCCTAGTGTGTCCTTCCCTCTGTC
The DNA here is from genome assembly GCA_016271365.2 of Neoceratodus forsteri. Lineage (NCBI taxonomy): Eukaryota > Metazoa > Chordata > Ceratodontiformes > Ceratodontidae > Neoceratodus > Neoceratodus forsteri. Next base: position 1,565,177,213 of record CM057449.1, read on the forward strand.
TGCTATTAGGAGTTTTTCCTAAAGTAGCCTGCTAGCTGTATGGTAGTTTTACGACCCCTGGGGATCTCCATCACAAATTGGTTTTCTTTCTCCTACGATGCACCCTGGCTCATGTGACAGTGATGTAGCTATGCCCTTAGATTTAGCAGGGTCTGTCACAGCTCAGTCACAAATATAATACTTCTTTCAGAGAAGTCACACTGCTAGATTTTGGGTGAGTGTAATCATTATTATTTTTTGATATTAGTACCTTGTCCTGCTATGTTACAACCTATAAGGAGATGTTTAATTTTTGCTACTTAATACTGGTGCAAAAACTGAAAGTGACTGAGAGGAATAGAGTAAACGGTAACATGATTCAAACACACACACACATATACACACACACACACACACAGCAGAACATAGCAGGACAAGGTACTGATATCAAAAAATAATGATTACACTCACCCAAAATCTAGCAGTGTGTCTTCTTTGGAAGAAGTATTTTCCCTGTGGCTGAGCTGTGACAGACCTTGTATCAAGACACTGGCTTCCTGCAGGGGCAATTAGACATCACACCAAAGGGCACTCTGGGAAGACTAGAGGCCATAAAAGAAACCAAAACAGCAACCTCCAAGGGCAATAAAACAGCTAGGTAGGGGAAAGTTTAGAAAAAACATATCTCACAGCCAGAGGAAAAGAAAACGCTGGGAACTGGTTAGAGCACAGAAAAAAATACTACATATCTTTTTTTGATTTTAACATGGTGTGTCTTCTCACCTATAAGGCCCTACACAGTCAGGGCCCTGGTTATCTGTTAGACCTTCTTGTACCTGCTCTCTCGGTTTACCCCCTCCATTTCTCCTGTGGGGGCCCCCTAGCAATTCCCAGGACGAGGTTGAAATCGGCTGGCGACAGGGCTTTCAGTGTCGTCATTCCCATCCTGTGGAACTCACTCCCCTCTGGGGTTGAGGGAGCCCCTACTTTGGAGGTATTCAAGGCCCACCTTAAGGCCCTCCTGTTCACTCAGGCTTTTCTGGATTGAGTTACTCATTTATAAATTTGACCTGATTATAGCTGCTGAAAATGTATTGTTTAGTTTACTGTTTATGGGTAATGTGTATGTGAAGCGTTAGTATTTATGTGTCTATAAAAATGTTTTTTTTTTTTTTTTTATTGATTTATTTGTTGAATATGTATTTATCTGTGTATGGTGCCCAGAGCCTCCTGGATTGGTCGTCTTTTAAATAAATTTTGACTTGCTTTTCCATAAGCTTGGAATGAAGAATGTGTCATAATTACACATAGCTTTTCTTAGGAAGGATCCGTGGCCTCTACCAGATTACCCAGCTTGCTGGAAGTCTGCTCAGTCCATCCAGCTTTTCTGTAAAGTTTTCAATATTTTCATTATTTTATTTTCAGTACTAGTTACAAATATATACCTATACTATATGTATTTTTATATCTTAGTACTAATATGCTCCAGCAAAAAAATGATGGTTAGATCTTATTACATTTTCACATTCTGAGATTATCAGTTGTTCCGTGTGTTATGGTTTCAACAAGTTGGCACTGTATATACTTTACCACATAAGTGACTTTATGTGGCGATGGCAATACTAAGCAGAATCCCGTCCCCCCACAAAAAAAATTAATGATTTATTAGAATTGGACACAGTGGTAGCCAGCCCGCTGGTGCAGCGGCAAGACATCTGCTTGCGGTGCCAGCATTCCAGGTTCAGTGATGGACTTGGGAGTCAGAGGGCCAGATGGGGGGATGGGGAGAAGGATCGAGCGTCCTGGTGATTGCTGTCCTCCGGGGCAGGGATGCAGTGTGTCTGGCATTTTGTGGACCCCTGGCAGAGGCTGGGGGTACCACTGCGGCTGGAACCATAAAATTAGGGGGGAAGGGGTGGACGCTGGATGTCATTGCATGTCCCGGCCCCCTGGGGTCCAATAATTGAAAAATATGTCCACTGACAAATGACGTTGGCACCGGTCCCACATCGCGGATCTGGACCTCTCTCCACCCGAACTGTTATGGAACCGACGGGAAGTCGACTGCCCCACCACAGGGGGTAATCCGGGGTACGGGAAACCCTCCTCCCTAGTACTGTTAAAAATTCACCGGGAAGTCAGCGGCTGTGGCCCTGGGGTAATCTGGGGGTGTTGGGGTAGATGGCTGGAGGGACTGATCCATGGAGGCGGAGTGGGAGTGGCAACTGAGTGATTGGGGGTTGGATCCAGAAAAAAAACATTTGACACGGTGCACCTGTTGCTTTCCTAGGAGGGCAGTTGCCTTGATTAAATCTTTAAAATGTATGAATAAATCATTAGTATCATTATAATACCTAGGCATATGAGATTGGGGTCTGTGTTTTTAAGGGTATGGGCCATCTTAACAGAGGTATGTATATTAATGGTCCTGCTTGGGTATATCTCCTTTTTTACCTGCTTAAAATATGCACTGAGTACCTTACTATCTCTCTATGTTAGCTGTGCCATAATTATGGATTGTATTACAGACCTGTGTGACTCGTAATCAGTCTTCCTCTTTTCTCTCTGCCACCCAATCTAAATGTGAAATATGTATGTCAATATTTGCTGAAATTGAATCTCGATGCACTATATGTCATGTACAATTTCGCCAGGGTATGTACTATTATATACTGTATCCTAGTGCTTTGTACCTTTTTGCCAAAGTATGCCTTGGCAGATTATATTTTCTCACTATATATGTTCTAACTATATTGTATATTTCAATTTTTGTAGTTGTACTCTCCTGGGTTGCACCTGAAAATAGGCATTTTCTAGGGACATGGATATGTTGTTCATCCACACTCATTGGCAGTATCCTTGCCGCTTTAAATCTTGCCGGAAGGTCTTCAAGCTTGCTCCTCCCACCCACCCGGGTGGTATAACTCTCGGCTCCGCCCCATGACGCCAGATCTTCCTTACCGCTTGGAAGCTCAGGTTTCCCTCCTTAGCAGCTCTGCGTTTGTGACTAGTTCCTATTTCTCCGTTTGCAGTTTAAAATAATATTTTGCAAAAGACTTCAGTCTTCGATCCCTCAGCGGCTACGATGGATAAATCGACTCCAGTTTGGAGATGCCCATGCGGGCAGAAGATGTCTCGAGACGGATCCACTCCACGTGTGTCTACTGCTTAGGCCTTGAGCACGACCCGCGGGCTTGCGACCTGTGCTCATCTTTCTGCCCTCGTCCTCGAAGACCGTGCTGCCCGATTGCAACTGGGCCGTCCGAAGCGTTTCCCTCCGGTGAAGTCCAAGGAGGCCCGGTTGGCGGTATCCCGCGGTATTTCGGCGGATCAGCCTCGAAGCGGATGGTCGCCTCTCGAAGGAGGTAGGCGCGGCCCGATCTTCCTCGGCCATGGCATTTATCCCGCTCTTCTGGGTTCTTCCACACGGCTTCCTTTAAGGAGCTTTGTCTGTCCTCTCCACTAAAGGAGAGGGGCCTGCGTCTGCTGGACCTTTCTCGGTCAAAGAGGGACAAGGGTAAATCCCTCCGTCGGCGCTCTTGGGAAGCGGAAAGGTCCCTCTCCCGGGCCGTCGACCGTCGGCTTGATCGACCGTTCGGCTTGACCACTGGCCTCACGGTGTCCCCGTCAGGTCAGTTGACCGAGACTCCCACTGATGAAGTCGAGATTTTCTCGACCCATTGGACGGGCTGTCGCCTTTAGCAGCGAGATTCCCTCTCCGGTTCCCGGAGGAGTTGAGGATCCCGTGGCTCGCCTGTGCCTCCGTTCGGAGCCCTCGGATGGACCTTCCGAGCCGAAGGGAAGGTCGGTTCCGGCCGACACCTCCTGCACCGACCCGAAATTCCGGGACTCTCGGTCTCGGTCTCGGACCTCTTCGCGGTCCAGCCGTTCCCACCGTCATAGGCGGTCGGTCTCGGCACCGCGGTAAAGCGGGCGTCGCCTGCGTCCTCGCCCCTCCTCCTCGGATGAGGGGAGGCTTCGGCGTAAATTACGTCGACGGTACGAGGACCTTATGTTGCAACAGCTCCTCCTGGCCGGGAATAAGCCGACTCCGGCGCCTTCCCCGGCCATTAAGTGGCTGTCACCGGAACGGCCGACACAACCCCTCGACTTGCCCGAGGAGCCTATACCCAGGCCGGTTGTTCGGCCAAAGCCAGCTGCTCCACCGATTGCGGTGGAACCTCCGCCTCCACAGCCACCAATTGGGGCTCCGACCAAGGATTCTCGGTCGGCTCAGGTTTACCCATCGGCTGTCAGTTACCCTCACTCCCGACCGACCTCGGCAGGTGAAGGGTGGCTCAGGCCAGAGGCAGCTCTTCGAGGACTCTTCCGAGTCCGAGATGATTCCTCCTTCTTCTCGAGCGACTGGACTTGAGTCTTCAGGAGGTCAGCCAATGGACGATAGCCCGTCGTCCTTCCTAGGACTGCTTCGGCTCATCTCGGAGTCTACCGGGATGGAGCTCGAACCCGTTTCCAAACGGGCCAGGTATCCCCTCACGGAGATTCTGGACCGAGGGGATTCTCCGACGGAGGCCTTTCCGGTGGCCGAGGCCATAGTGGGTCCAGCACTGGAACTTTGGCAGCGCCCTGCTTCCTGCCCTGCGCCTTCGGCCAGGATGGCCAGGAAGTATGCGGTCCCTACCGGTTCCTTGTCCGGTTTTGAACACCCTCTGCTGAGGGTTGGTTACCGACAGCGTTCCCGCGCGGCGCAACGCCAGGATGTGGACAAACCTCCTGACAAGGAGTCAAGAAATTGACTATGTCGGGCGAAAAGTCCACGCTGCGTCCTCTCTGCCAGGCCAGTTCGGCCGTCCTCATGGCACATTTTTCATGCCCTGTTGGGCTCCCTGGATGAGGTCATCCTCATCTTCCCCGCCGATCTGCAGACTACGGTTAAGCAGGTGCGGGACCAGGGCAGGGCAGTGGCCAAACAGCAGCTCCAGACTGCTTTGGATGTAGGGGACTCATGTGCCAGATCGGCGCCGCAGTGGCTAGGCCGCGGGCTTGGCTGAGGATATCCACCTTTCGGATACCCAGCACAAGTTGGCGGATGTTCCTTTTTGGGACTGACCTCTTCGCCCTGGGGTGGAAGGTCACCTGCAGAGGATCGAGAAGTCAATGCCACCTGGACTCGGTCTCTTCCGCTCAGAAGGACAAAGGCCGCAAACCACAGCCTAAGCCCTTTCGTCCTTCTGTGCCCCCGGCGCGCCCGGCCCAGCATCGTCAGGGCCAGCAGGCTCGGCCTTGGCATCCCAAACCCAAGCCGCCGGCTTCCTCTAACAGGAGGCAGGGAGGAAAGGGCCCAGGAGGTCCCTCGGCCGGTCCCTCCTCCAAGCCTGCCCAGTGACGGGCTGAGGGGTGTCGCCCATCCCGTCACCTTACTCCTGGGTCCCCCCTTGGGGGGACGGCTCCGCACCTCCGTTCGCCTGGTCCGCTGTTACCACGGACAGGTGGGTCTTGGAGGTGGTGGGAAGAGGCCTGCCTCTGGAATTGAGCAGGCACCACCCTTCAGAGCCGTCGCCCCTCGGAGGCCTCGGATCCCAGCCTCACTGGCGGCCTGTCGAGCCGACATCACTCTCCTCCTCCAGAAGGAGGTGGTAAGAGAGGTGGTGGACCTCCTTCAGACCCAGGGGTTTGTGTCCAGGTACTTCCTGGTTCCAAACGGACGGGGGCTGGCGCCCCATTCTCACCTACACGACCTAAACAAGTTCCTAAGGTCTCGAACCTTCAGGATGGTCACTCTGGCTCAGATAATACCATCCTTGGAGCGCCGTGCGTGGTTCTGCTCTCTGGACTTGCAGGACGCGCGTTTTTCACGTCCCTATCCGTCCGTCTCACCAGAGATTCCTTCGCCTCGAGTGGAAGGATCTCTTCGAGTTCAAGCCATGCCCTTCGCTTGTCTCCAGCTCCCAGGGTCTTCACCAAATGCATGGCAGTGGTGACAGCATTCCTCTTGGGGCGCGAGGGTCCGGGTGTGCACTTACCTGGACGACTGGCTGATAGCAGCTCCCTCCAGGAAGGAGGCGGAGTGGTCCAGAGATCTGGCCTCCAGGTCTGCTCTCAACTGGGCCTCCTTATCAGCGAGGCCAAGTCGGACTCGAGCTGAAGCAGGTGATTTTATTCATCGGGCGCAGCTCGACTCTCTTCGAGCCAGAGCGGCTCCCGCGGACAGGGCCGGGTTCTTTCCTCCTTTGCCCGATCATTTCTGGTTGGGCAATTCGCCTGCCCGGACTTCCTGCGCTCCTGGGTCTCATGGCGGCCTGTACCAGCGTGGTCCGTTGGGCCCGCTGGAACATGCGTCCTTCAGTGGGACTGGCCAGCCAGTGGTCGGACCATGCGATCCCTTGGACCAGCTTGAGTCGGTGACACAGGGGATGTGGAATGCTCTCCAGTGGTGGACCGTTCCAGATCATTTGCAGGAGGGCATCCCGTTCGTCCGCCCCGAGCCGACGGTCTCTCTGTCGACCGATGCCTCTCTGATGGGTTGGGGTGCCCATCTGGGGAACACTGGCTCATGGCCTCTGGTCCCCGCGGGAGTCCCGATGCCACATCAACCTGCTGGAGCTCGGAGCGGTCCGCCTAGCTCTCACCGCCTTTGCTCCGTTCCTCCGGGGTCAAGTGGTCCGAGTCCAGACGGACAATACCACGACCATGTACTATCTAAACCGCCAGGGCGGGACGCGCTCCATGCTTCTATGCAAGGAAGCTCTCCGCATTTGGTCACTTGCGCGCAGCCTGGAGGCGGATCTCCTAGCCATTCACGTGGCAGGAGCCTCCAACACCCTGGCCGATGCCCTGAGCCGATAGGGGCTGCATCCCACGAGTGGTCTCTCCTGCGGAGGTAGTACAGCATCTGTTCTCCTTTGGGGCACACCTCAGGTGGACCTGTTTGCCTCCATGGAGAACGCCAAGCTGAGTCTGTTCATCCAGGCCCCCTCAGCAGGGCTCGCTGCAGGGGATGCCTTCTCGAGGCAATGGACCCGGGCCTCTTTACGCCTTTCCCCATTTCCTTTGATCCACAAGGTGCTTCTCGAGGGAGGGACAAGGCGAGGTGATTCTGATAGCCCCAGACTGGCCTCGCCAGTTCTGGTACCCGATCTCCTCAGTCTCAGCTCCAGGACTCGCGCAGCTTCCAGCTCGCCGGACCTGCTCTCAGTCAATCAGGGAAGGTGTTCCATCCGGACCTTCAATCCCTGCACCTGACGGCCTGGTTCCTGAGCTGCTAGAGTTCCAGGCTTTGGGTCTTTCCGGCATAGGTCCTCAATGTAGTTGAGGCGTCCTGTAGAGTCGACTCAGAAAATGCTATGCCTTCAAATGGAAAAGGTTTTCCATTTGGTGTCAGGGCAAGGGCTTGGACCCTTCCTCCTGTTCCTTGGCAGCATCTTGGACTATTTATGGTCCCTTTCTAGTCAAGGGCTTAGGTCGGCGACCCTAAGGGTGCACCTGGCAGCCATCTCTGCTTAGCGCGGGCCGGAAGCAGTCGGTGGCGCAGGAGAAGGTGGTCTGGCTTTTCAGTGGCCTTGATCACATTTCCTCCAGTAAGGGAACCCCACCTGCGGGGATCTACTGCTGGTACTGGCAAAGCTCATGGGCAAGCCATTCAACCTATGCACAGGTGTGTCTCTCTCACCTGTCGTGGAAGACCGCCTTCTTGGTGGCTATCCACGTCAGCCAGAAGGATGGGAGAGCTCCAGGCGCTTTCCATCGAGTCTCCTTACCTGGTCTTCCACAGGGACAAGGTTGTCCTCGCCCCCACCCCGAAATTCCTTCCTAGAGGTGTGGAGTTTCACCTTAACCAGGTGTTGACTCCACGTGTTCTACCCCAATCACACCGGAGGTCGAATATAGGCTCCATACTCTGGATCCTAGAAGGGCGCGCTTATTATAAGGAGCGACGGCTGAAATTCGGGAGAGGTTCGCCAGCTGTTTGTCACCTACGCTGAAGCCGCGATCTGGCAGACCTGCAGCCAAGCTGACGATAAGCAGGTGGGTAACCTCCTGCATAGATCTCTGCTATAAGTTAGCGGGCATGGAGCCTCCCAGAGGATAAGGCGCTCATTCTACCGCCATACTGCTGCAACGGTGGCTGCTTCCAGGGACGTCCCTATCCAGGAAATCTGCAGGGCTGCTACCTGGAAGTCAGCAAACACCTTCATTACCCACTACCACATAGCCTTGAGTCACGCCGGGATGCTGGTTTTGGGGCCTCGGTTCTCAGTCTCTCTTTCCCAAGTAAGTATATAGGGGTGTGCGTCTTGCCTCCTCCTCCCGGAGAACTGCTAGGAGTCTGCCAATGAGTGTGGATGAACAACATATCCATGTCCCTAGAAATACAGGTTACTCACCTGTAACAGGAGTTCTAGGAATGGTATATGTTGTTCATCCTACACCCCGACCTCCCCGGCTTCGACGCACAACCTGAGCTTCCAGCGGGCCAGATCTGGCGTCATGGGGCGGAGCCGAGAGTTATACCACCCGGGTGGGTGGGAGGAGCAAGCTTGAAGACCTTCCGGCAAGATTTAAAGCGGCAAGGATACTGCCAATGAGTGTGGATGAACAACATATACCATTCCTAGAACTCCTGTTACAGGTGAGTAACCTGTATTTACTGCCTAGTCTACCTACCTGGTAAACAAAAGATAAATAAAATGTGGGTCTGTTATACCATTTTGGTACACCCCCTGAGGAAGACCTAACAGTCAAAAAGCGTGGGAGCTGCCAGTCTGCATTTTCAGGGATGACTCCTAAATAAATTCAGCATTTATGTGTGTATGTGCCTCAGAACCTCCTTGTGAATGAGCTTGCTCAATGGAGTCTTTCCTGCAATAAACTTGAACTTGAATTTAGCAATATTTATTTGTTGGTTCACTTCGAGTGCTCGTTTTCTTGTGTCAGTTGACATCCAGGGTTGCTGCCTGTGAGGCACTGATGGTCCGAGGACCAGAGTACGCTTGTCTTTTGTTCTAATCTGACAATCCCTGAGAAGCTTTCACCTGACTCTGAGAACTTCTCATTAAATGGCTCCAACCAGAGGGCAAAACGGTCACACAGATTATCGACTTGGTTGCTATGGAACAGTTTATCATCATCCTTCCTATAGATGTGCAGCTTTGGGTATAAGAACACTCACACGAAAATGTGGGGAAAAGGTTGTTTCTTTTGTTGAGAACTATCAGATGGTCAGACCGACACCACAGCAGCGAAGTAACAGCCAAGGAATGGTAAGACCCTCTTTGTTCCCCAGTTTAACTCTTGATCAAATAAGCACTCTGATGGGGTTAAAAAGTGTGCACCCAAAGACTTTATTTGGTAGAACTGTAATAAGTCAAGCCTGGCCATATTGCAAGAAACTGCCATAACAGTAAGGAGGGTCACACAGGAACAAATTTGGCAGGAGCAAATTGGGACAAGTATTTAACAGATGTCAAGGTGGGGGTATGCCTGTGACGAGACTTATAGATTCAGAAAACTGACAGACCCTGGTACATGCTGAAGTTCTGAGGAAAGACTGTGCAAAAGGACAAGGTATTGGGGTCATCTGCATCTACAGGGACACGTGATACTATCTCACTACCCATGGGACTGTGTACTAATTAGAGTGTCATACCAATTGAAAGTGGGGGTACTACCTACGTTACTTGTACCTGTGATTACTGGAAATTACTTTTCAGATTTTACAAAGTTAATCACACGGATAAATCCTGCTGTTTTAGCAGCTGTGATAAGAGCGACAGGCAAAGAAAATCTCAGATGTTGGGGATGCTTTTCCTTTTGGTGACTTTGATTTGGAGCCCAGCTGCAAGATCTGGAAGTCCAGGAAGAAAAGATGCATAAAAAAACTGTGCCAGCAAAAGACTGATGGATATAAGGGCCTGATATTTGAAAATGCTGAAACTAAATTGATAGCTGATTGTGATTTTGTTTTGGAGCAGACTAACAAAACGTCTCTCCATGTTTTGTTTTTTTTAATAAAGTAGCTGGGGTGAAATAAAAAGAGTGAACCAGTGTTTAAAAAAAAAAAAAATGTAATGGTTTACTGTACGGAGTTCAGGTTTATCCTCAGATGCAGGAACAGATAGACCAGTTGGTCATACCAAAGAAGTATAGAACTGAGTTGTTACAGATAGCACTTGATAGTCCTATGGCTAGTCACTCAGGGATGGACCACACCTTTGCCAGTTTATTGTACAGATTTTATTGGCCTGGGATTCATGAGGATGTTGCTACTGCTTGCCAGTTCTTGTGTTAAATGTCAGAAAGTAGCCCCAGTAACTAACAAAAGACATGGTGCCCCTGGTGCCACTACCCTTGATCAATGTGCCTTTTGAGAGCATTGCAGTGGACGTGGCCCCTTAGACAAAAGTAAAAAAGGTAATTTATTTTGATAGTGTGTTACTTTGCCTCTCAATGCCCAGAGGCAATTCCAATGCATGCTGCCACAGCCCCAAAACTAGCAGCAGAGCTTGCCAAAATGTTCAGCAGGGTGTACTTAACTGAAGAGATTATTACTGAACAAGGTAGTAATTTAGGTACTACATTGCTGAAGGAGCTATACCGAATGCTAGGTATAACTGCAGTAAAAACCTCCCCTTATCACTCTCTGACCAATGATCTTGTTCAGCATTTTAATCAAACCCTAAAATGCATGTTAAAAAGGTTTGTGAAATGTGGAGGGAAAGATTGAGACCATATTTGTTACCTATATTTTGCTTATAGAGTGCCATAAGCATTAATAGGTTTTCCACCCTTTGAAATACTGTGGGGTAGACAGCCACTAGATGTAATAAAACAAACCTGGGAGGATAACCCTACTCAGAAAGAATCTGTCACATCTTCTATGTGTGCACTGAGAAAGAAACTGGCAAAATAAGATGAAATTACCCACAGTAATCCGGAAGAAGCCCCCAAACAGCAGAAGGTGTATTATGACCATGGGGTAGGGTAAAAGAAAAGGTTTTTGAGCCACATGAAAATATCTTGTTACTGTTATACACTACAGAAAAACTGCTGATGAAGTGGCAAGGGCCTTATAAAGTGGTTTAGATGTATTTGTACAGTTAACTATGAGATTGAGACCCCTGATCGGAAAAATCCTAACAGTCTGAAGAAATTGGTTGGAGGAAAAAAAAAACACACCAAAGGTTGTATTGTTAGTCTTGCCAGAAACAGCTAAAATAGATTTTGATATAGCTTATGACAGACTGGAACAAACTAAATTCTGATGCTGTAATGGTGAATGTCTCCTTACCCACAGAACAAACTGCAGAAATTTGTAACTTGGGAAAGACATTTATTTAAAAGTACTTTTACTACAGTGCCAGGCCAAGCAAAAGGGGTCAAGCATGTAATAGTGACAGTGTTCACCTATTGGACAAAAGACATACAGATTACCAGAATGGTTGAGAGCAGACATAGTTAAGGAAATACAAAAATTGAAGGAGTTGCATATACTGAAGAATTGAGAAGTGTTTGGTCATCACCAATGGTGGTTGTAAATAAAAAAAGAAGGGGGTTACTTAGGCAGCTGAGCAGTGACATGGAGAGAGAGCGGGTTCCCCCCCCCCTTTCCCTTTCACACACCGTGTAGACACCATAAGGATGAACCTATTACCTCAAATTTTTTTTTTATACCTGGCACAAACCTTGCCAGTTAACTTCCCATGTAGTTTCTTCCAGGAGGTCAATAGAGGGATCTCACATTTTATATGGGATCTTAAGTGCCCCAGGAGCCATCTGGCCACTCTCTACCTGCCTAAGAAATTAGGAGAAATGGCCTTGCAAAATTATTTTAGGGTATCCCAAATACGTACTGTCTTTCTTTGGCTCCATCCCCAGTATGAAGCACACTGGAAGACTTTGGAGCTTCAAGAGGAGGACCTGCATAATGTGACCCCTATTCTTTTGGCACATCTCTTTCTCCCCGCTGGTCCACAGTTACTTTAATTCCTCTACTTCCTTACAATGTTGGCAGGCTAGTCTGTCCTTGAAACACATTCGTGAAGCAAGATTTCTATTATATTCTATACCTTATTTGGCAGACTTTCAGACAGCCCGTTTAGATAATGGCTTTTGATACTGGGAGAGGAAGGGTTTGGACTTGGTCCTCCATCTTATGAATAAAGGGCAACTCCTCACTTTTAAGGACTTACAACAAAAGCATGCTCGGCACCCACAGGATAAATATAGATATCTACAAGTATCAACATGTATTAAAAAGTGGGTATCACAACACACGGACCCCGGGGCCATCCCTCCACTTATTGAGATTTTTCACCAGGCTATTGAGGGGAGAGCAACTTTATCACACATGATTTCATATATCTACACAGCCCTACAAGCTAATCTGGGTTGCTCACTGGTTTCTTTAAAACAAACAAGGGAGAGAGATTTAGATATTGACGTAGAGGAAGCGGACTGGGAGAGACATCTGTGTCACTTGCAGAAAGTCACTAGCTCGTAGCTCTCTAGAGGGAATTTTCTTGGAAGGTGGTCATTAGATATTTCTGCACACCTGCTATCCACGTAAAGTACCTCGGATTGAGGAGCAATGTGCTGGAGAGGTTGTGGCATCTCCCCTGCAACTCATGGCCATATATTTTGGACGTGCCCCGCTCTCCAACTCTTTTTCCAAGCATTATAGGGGAACTGGCAACCTTACTGGCTACCCCATAACCTTGACTGTGGAATCTTTCCTATTCTCTAAATATGAAGCACCCCGCATAACAGAAAACTACTGAATATTGCCCTTTGGGCGGCCAAGAAGGCCATTGCCCAGTGGTGGTTGTCTGGCATCCCTCCCATGATTTCTTAATGGAAAGATATCTTATTTGGCATTTATCAAATGGAAAAAATAACTGCCTATATAAACAGGGGTTGACCTTAACTTTTTTTTGCACTAGCCAGCAGGACAGGTCAGTCTAAAATTGCACTAGCCCGCAGTGATTTGCACTAGTCCGCAGTCAGACTCATTATGTGCTTTCTACTCACAACACAATGAATAAATGTAGAAAGCAGTACAGTTTAAAAATTGATTTACATTTATACAAAGATGAAGTAACACACAAAATGACCAAATGACCAATTGTTTCAAAATATAAGCATTCTGTGACTCATAATAAATATCAAGACAACTCCCCCCAAATGTTCTTTTCAAGGATTGACATGATATGACTTGAGGTTCAGATTTGTGCATCTTCATCTTGGGAGTCGAGAGATACTCAGTCACACTACTAATATCACTCACATCACTGTCACAGTCAGTGTTACAGTCACTTTGTGAGTCTGCTGAATAGTCATCCTGCTGTCGTGCCAACACTGTTCCAGTGTGTGGCCGCCTCCTTTGTCCCCACTGTTCCAAAGGCAGATTGCTTTTTGGGGATTGAACTTGTCAATGTCTGGGGAATTCATTTGTACCACCATGAGGTCCGCACTGAGTCCGACTGTAGCTTGAACGCAGGTTGACTTTGTCAGCTTCAACTGGCTGAAACCTCGCCTGCCTCAGCTGAACTTGCAGGCAATGTCAACAGAAGATCCATAAGAGCTAGGATGTTGGGATACTTCTGTTGGTAAGCAACATTCACCCTCTCCCAAGTCAGACTGTGAATCTGCTCAAATCTGGAAAATAAAAAAAGAAAGGCAAATGAGAAGCATTCAACACACTGACAACTTCACACATATTAACTTTCTTTCTCCATAAATAAGGCAATAAGTTCTTTAAACATACATTCAACTCAGAATTGACAAAGAAATCACATACCTTGCATACAGTTCGGATTTCAACATAGTCCACTCTGTTTTGATCATGTCTGTTTTCACAGTAGCACCTTCTAGGACTGGTTCGTAGTGTTCTATAATCAAGGCCACTTCCTGGTTTCCAAATTCTGAAACACCCCCAAAATAAAAAAGTTAGATTTTTTTTTGTCCCTGCCATCCCATGCCATTCCCAGCACAATTATCTAATTGCCCACAATAAATTCTGTTCTACCTTGCTGACTGTCCTTGTCTAGCCATAGGGTGAAGCTGGCAACTGTCGCAGCACGTAAAAGCTGTGGGCTTGCATCAAGGAAACGATCCTGCAGACTTTCCTCCAAACTTTTGAGTACCTTTTTGTGGACAGCAGTGATATCTGAATTCCCTACCGGTGTTTGTCCATGCAGCTCTGTGACACCCTCCACTTGTAGTTCCTTTGGTCCCGGCCTAAAGGAGAAAAAAAAAAAAAGGAAATACATTGAAAAATTAAATAATACTAGGCTAGCTGCTAGCAGATCATGCTAGTAGATAATTGCATCCTTCTTTAGCTCATACCACAGTACTCACCTTGTATTATATGTTTTTAAAGTTTCCAGGGTTGACTGCATAGTTGCAAACACATCAGCTACAGTTGCATCCCTCTCCTGGGCCACACGGGATAGAACTGAAAGAACACCAATGACATCAAACATAAAGTGTGCGAATTTCATGACATCTGCCTGCCGAAGGATCTTCAGTATGCCTGCAGCTTTGTTCATCTGCTCCAGATTCACACCCTGCCTTTGCTGCATCTGTAACACAAAACAGAAACATTAAAAATGCACAACAAAATGCACACAAATTAAAACCACATGTCATATGTTTACAGAGAATCATGTAAAATGTACCTGAGTCATGTGTAGAACTACAGCAGGACACCCCTTCAGCAGAATCTGCAGAGCCGTCTGGAGGTGAGGAAGCCATCGTGTGTCACCAACTCTAGTCGGAAGTAAAGGACGCATCTGTAGTGCTTCATATGCTTCTTTTAGTTTGCTCCTATTTAGCGGTGAGTTGTGGTAGAAGCAGAACACATGCAGCAACAGATTGCTTAATCTGTTATAAATGGGGATGGTTTTCAAAGCTCCCTTGTAGGCCAACTCAAGGCGATGGGCAAAGCAGTGTACTGATTGCACGCAAGGCTGCATTTGTTTCAGGAGGGTAGCTACCCCATTGGTCCTGCCGACCATCACAGCTGCTCCATCACTGCCAAAACCCACCAGTTTTCTTGTCCACCCCTCAGCTGGTATATTGAGCTTTGTTTCCACAACTTTTGATGTAGCCCCTTTTATTGACTGGGCATCAGCTTTTGCCACGGTCTACAGGCCCACCAGCTGATTACACACTTTGCCTGCGGTGGCAAACTGCACATAGACAATTTCAGCCTCTGTAACAGAAGAGTCAGTGGTGCCATCGCTGATGAGGGAAAGGAACTTTGTGCTGTTTATCTTCTCTCTCAGGGAGATCTGTTCCACCTCTGCAATATAGTGAATGAAACGCCATGCATACTTGTCATTTTGGTATGTTGAGCCGAGGTCCAGTCCCTTCATATCGTCCAGACTGCACATCCATGCAAAGTCTCTAAAGGGACGCCCTTTCTTTGCAATGTCGTGACAAGTCCGGAATAGTTTTTCCAGCCGATCTAGAGTTGCCTGGTTCATAGTCTTCAGCATGCGCTCTGCAGTGCTCATACCTGGGATGGCGGAGATGGCATACTCTTTTTTTGGCCCTAATGTGACATTCACTTATGCCATGTGAAGTAACAGATTCCAGTCTGAAGTTGTCAGTTCCATGGCGAAAATTATTTTTATTTCCCCCTTGCCCGACTTCAGATCATCATGCTTCTGACACAAATTACAAAACATCACATCTTTACTGGCATTGTATCTGAGCCATTCATATTTTTCTAGCCAGGCTGTCTGAAAGCAATGGCTTCTCTTACTTTGATCATATTCCCGATCCCTAAATTTTTTTTCTTCTGTTCGCTTTCTTTTATTATCCGCTGGATTGCTCACTTCCTTGAAGTATTTCCACATTGTACTAACTTGTTGTTATGGATGGCGCAGGTCTGTGTATTAAGTGTCTGTGTCTTTTTGACTGACTTCCAACCACAGACCCTGCCCACACCACTCCCTTCACTGACTTTGGTGAAGATTCTATGATGTACAAAAAAAATATTATAAAATAAAAGTTCAACTATCACTGCTAGCTCTTGACTATAATGATAGAACCTCACTACAAAAACACCGCCCCTAAACTCCGCAAAACATACCAGGATAGGTTACCACACTTTGTATTTGTAGCCAGAATGATTCAACTAAGCAGTACATTTTAGGTCTGAAAAAATTGCTCTGGCAGTGGCACCCCAACGCATTAGCTCCACAACATAACAGAAACTGCGGAAAGAAGCTGTAAAGCAGAACACAATGTAACTAGCCAATGTGACATACTGGTTTGCAAAATGTTAAATATATTTAATATCAGATGAGAACAACGGCAAATCCAGACCAGAACACACTTTCAGAGAGTTCCCCACTGCCCCCACGCAACCTCAGAAAGCCCCAAACAGCTGTGATTTTAAGAAACACACTTACCTGAGCTTGGCATAATCAGTTTGGAAGCTGCAAAGAAAGACTGGCGCACTGACAGTTTGCCCTCAGCCCCACCCCCCCACATAGAACTTCAGAACAACACACCACCCCACTCCCCCACAACCACACACTCAAACATGAATGAACTAAGCAGCACATTTTGTGTAGAAAAATAATTATTGTTCTCCTTCTGGCCCCACAGTAAGCCACAGACATGCTCACTCCCACCTACTCAAGCCACATGCCAAGCAGCCCCACGACAAGCTACAGATGGAATTCAGCTGTAAATGGTAAAATTAAAAACAGCAGTCATCCTATCACTACATACTTGCAGCAGGCATGTTTGTTGTTCTTCCTCCCCTTCCCAACACCACCAACCCCTCCCCCCTTTACAATTACTTGGATTTTCATGACATGACAATCATTCAGCAGAAAATGGTAACAAACAAATTAGAACAACCTCATCATGACATGACCAGCCCCACAGTAAGCCACAGTACCCCCCCTCGCCGTTTGCAGGCAATGAACAAACAGAAGACAATATATGGTAAAATTAGACATTTTACACACCCAGCACCCCCCCCCACAGTTGCAGTCTTTAATGGCAAGAAGTTAGCTTAACAAGCAATCGGAGGGATAGGCAGTAAAAAATAAATCACACAGTGAGCACACTAGCACAGGCTTTAATGGCAAGAAGTTAGCTTAACAAGCAATCGGAGGGATAGGCAGTAAAAAAAAAAAAATCACACAGTGAGCACACTAGCACAGCTATTCCTCTCCTGAAACCTGCCCACCACAACATTGTTGCTGCCCAAAACCTCTGAAAATAAATGAATGACTGTACCTGTCGTTCTTCAGTAGCAGTCGAGTGATCCAGCTCCCAGTCTGCCCCTCTGATTTTCAAATCCACACCCACGGAGAAGATCAGAAAACAGCAGTCCCGAAACTGATTTGGACCGTCACTATACGCTGCCACAACCGCCGCGCCGTAGCTGAGCTTCCGTGGTGTGAATCCCCGAGATCCAGTCCGATGATGCCAAAGAGTGTTCGCGACGCTGACCGACCGTCCTCAAGTTTGCTACCAGCCTTCTCCTTCAAATCTTCTTCCGTGGTTTGGCGTTTCGGCGTCCCAAACGCCACCCTTTATTCCCCATTCCAGCACTTAAGCCCTTCCCCAGCCATGCTTGCTGCCAATGACAACACTGTACCGTACAAATTGCCCAATCACATTATCAGCCTGCCCATCCACGTCACCATGCTCTTCTCTTCTCCTGCCCTACTCCCTGCAGCTCAAAAGACAATTCAATTGGTAGCCTCTGCTCTGACGTCGGCTACCAGTGCTGTTCTGATTACAATTGCTTCGCCCTCCCTGCTGGCTTGTGTAACATTAGCACTGCTAGGCTAGTCAATCGAAATCGGGGGAATATCGGGCTTTGCTGCCGCGGAAGCTGACGTCAGACGCCAAAACCGCACTAGCCCACACGGACAGGTCGGGAGGCATCAGCACTAGTCCGAGGCAATCTGCACTATGCCCCGGACTAGTAATTCTATGTTAAGGTCGAACCCTGTATATAAATCATCATCTAGAGGCCTTTGAGATATTCTGAAGAAGATGAGTGTTTTATATTATGGCTTAGAGAAGGGATTTTGTTCCATGGCTTAGATCAGCAGCTCTTTTGGTTATTTCGACCTCTGCTGGGAGGAGCCTTGCCCTCGGGGTTTGGTGGCGTCTCGGATGTTCCACCGGGGGTTGGATGTCAGCCCTCGCTCTTTGTCCTCTCTCTACTTTCACTTCCTCCTCCCCATCAGGTATGTTCCTGGCCTGATTAAGTTGAAACTTAACTATCAATTTAAAATGGTATGCCTTATAGCTAGATGGCCAGGATGGGCATCTTTTTGATTTTTACACACCTCTCATGTGATGTCTGTTAATGTTATTTTGTTGTGTTTAATATGTATTTTATTTGTGATGATTATATATGTCTCTGTTGTCTGTACACTTATAATCTCAGGGAATACAGCTCCATCCATTTTCTTTACCGAACATATTGCAGTAACAATAATATATTCTGCTGATTGAAATTCTTAATAAAGAATTACAGTTAAAAAAAAAAAGGGTATAAGAATCTGCCATGATTTCTGGAAACGTAAGTGTCCATATTTGACAGCTGTCCTGTGACCGGGACAGATGATTTGCTGGACAGATTGGGAAGTGCCAAGTACATCAGTACCCTCGATCTCGCAAAGGGTTACTGGCAGATTCCCCTAACTAAAGAATCCAGAGACAGAACTGCATTTTCCACTCCAGTTGGATTCTGTCAGTTCACCACCATGCTGTTTGGTTAATGTAGCGCACCCACTACATTCCAGCAGTACATGGATATAATTCTAGCCCCACACAATGGTTATTGTGTGGCTTACCTGGATGATGATGTGGTGTACAGTCCAGACTGGAAAAGCCACCTGCAACTCCTACAAGCAGTTATCCAGTCTATCAAAAATGCAGGTCTCACCATTAATGCTACCAGGTGTGTATTAGGCTTGCAGGAAACAAGACATTTGGGGTATATTTTGGGAACTGGAGAAGTAAAGACAGAGATTGTCAAAATGAAGCTGCAGCTAACAGCACTGTCCTTAAAACAAACAAACAAAAAAATGGTCATTTTTAGATCTAGCGGGTTACTACTGGTGATTTGTTTCCAACTTTGCCCAGTTAGCTGCTCCCCTCAATGAACTCATGAGAAAAACAGTACCCAAATAATGTGAAAGGGTCCCCAGAGTGTGATGAGGTTTTTCAGACCATCAAGGCTGCATTATGTTCAGTTCCTATTTTATGATGTCTAGACTCTGAAAAACAGATCTTTACTTTGAGAGGGCTCTTGCAGTAGGTAATTACATATAGGACTGAAGCTGGCAGGCGTCAGGACCCCATGGAAAAATTATGATGTCTAGACTTTGAAAAACAGTTTCTGTTACAGACCTGCATCAGAGGTAGGCTCACAATATAAATGGGAAAGGACATCTATCCTGTGTATCAGAAGGAAACTA
Organism: Neoceratodus forsteri; assembly: GCA_016271365.2. Lineage (NCBI taxonomy): Eukaryota > Metazoa > Chordata > Ceratodontiformes > Ceratodontidae > Neoceratodus > Neoceratodus forsteri. The sequence goes on from CM057449.1 coordinate 1,565,196,616, forward strand.
CACAACAGAGAGAAAAAGTACTATACTATTAAAAAAGAATGCCTTGCTGTGAAATGTGCTAGAAGCTGACTGTATTATTAAGCAGGAGAACTCAATTGAGCAAGCTCATTTACATGGAGGACCTGAGAAAGAGACTTAAAATATATACAGCATACATTGGTACAACAATAAAGAGGAAGAGCAGTACAAATAAGCATTAATCCATGACAAAGGAGGGCTCTGCTAGGGAATTAATGCCTGGTTGGGATGCTAGGTCGCAGGCAGAGTGCCTCCAACCATCAATCAGACGTTAATTCCGTAGTAGAGCCCAACTTTGGAGTGGATTAATGCGCTTGTAACATGGCATGTGCAAGGTAAACATTATTAAAATACTGTTTAACTTACAATGAAAGAAAGATGAAAAACAGTAATTTTAATTCACAAACCATGCTTCACTTTTGTCCATTTGAAATGCTGTATAGATCTGGAAATGTGTGGCGTGCACAGTGGACGTACATTAATGTAATGTCTGAAAATTTATAGCAGTATCAACTTTACATTAAGCTGTAAAACTGAGAAAAATATCAAGACTTGCTAGTTGTTCTCCACAATTGTAATGTTTTGCCCTCCGTTGCTCCATCGCAGTCATTGACATTTCTTGCCATGTTACAAAGATGGACAACACTATAGCAATCAAAAAAAGACATAGATGGTGGCATATAGTACTGCGGATGAGGAGCATCAGTGCAAAAGGACAAGACTTGCAGTATTTGTATGATATATACAATCCCATAAAATTTAGGTACAAGTGCGAGGCCAAAGTGCATGATATTTATAAATAAATCACCTATTCTAGAACAGTGGAAGCATTTTAGCAGTAGAAACTCACAGGCATGGGATGTGAGACAGACAAATAAGAACATGAGACGGAGAAATTAGAGGGGTAACAAGGGTGAGGTAGAGGAGGAGTGGGATGGATGGGAAGCGGGGGAGAGAGCATGGAAGGGGTGAAGTGAAGGGTGTGGAGGATGAAGACCACTACCCAGAATTACACTTTTATTCCAACAGACATTATTAGAGCAGAGAGGAACTACTGGGGGTAAGGGGCGAGGTCAACGATGGGGGTGATGTGCAGAAATCATGTAATTTGCTGGTAACTAAATTTTTGAAGCTATTTAGAGGTACCAAATTTTGTAATTTGAGGGTAGGTTGTGCTTTGTTCCAAGCATCAGAGAGAGCATGGCTGATGGCCATTTTTGCTGAAGCGGGAGCGAGATTTGGGGACATCCACCATGATATACGAGCTATTCCATAGTGGATAGAGGCAGACAGTGTGATGGAAGGGACCCGATATGTATGAAGGAAGTTTTAGTAGGAGGGCTTTGTAAAGCCACAAGAGTGAGTGGAGAAGCTGTCTGGTGAACAGAGAAGCCCAGCCCAAGGAAGCATACAGATCCCAATGATGAGTGCAAGGGTGGGCATTTGTGATGAAGCATATTACCCTGTATAGAGTGTGTCGACTGACTGCAGCAGGGTATCTGAACAATGGCCATATATCACATCTGTATGGTCCAGTAGAGGGATGTACCAGTCTCATCCTGGCTTCCGCAGGGAAAAGGGACCTGTTTCTAAAAGAAGAAACCGAGCCTTTGCTTCGGCTTTTTTGCAAGCGAATAGATATGAGCAGAGGTTGACAGGTGGTGGTTCAACACCCAGGTACTTAAATTTGTTGACAACTTCTAGGTTGTCACTGAGTGGGGTTTTAATGGGAGGCAGTAAGGAGAGGTTTTTAGGAATAGAGGTAAGATAGAGTGGAAATACATGACCTTAGTTTTTTAGCATTCAGAAGGAGTTTGGCCTGTAACAAATTCTTATATACTTGTAACAGATCACAGTAATCTCTGTGGCTTAATCAAATGAAGGATAAAAATCCCAGAATCAAAGCCGGCCCAGTGGCATGGAGGGCTGAGGCATCCATGCCTTACCTCCTGCCACGCTGACGACCCATGTTCGCAGTGCGAGCAGGCCATTGGGGGTTGGCTGGGGAGGGAGAGGATCGAGCGTCCAGAGGATTGCTCTCCTCTTCCGGGGAGGGAGGACTGGTGCTCCCGCTGAATGACTGCCCCCAGGTGGAGGCCTGCAGACAGTATGGGTCTGAGGATGCCAGCAGAAGGGAGAGTGCTATGAGACTTCTGATGTTCGTGTGCCTCCAAGCGTGCATGTCTGGCTGTGTGCGCCCCAGCAGGGAACGGGAATGGGGAGAAAATGGAGGAAAGAACCTCTGACTGAAGGATGAAGCCTGACCCTCCACAGGCTCTGCACCCAGACTGGGTAGAAGGTAAGATCCGTTATTCTGGGGTGATAGGGCTGGGGGAGGGGGTTGGACAGATGGCAGTCTGAGGCAGTACAAGGAGTAGAAAATGTTGATAGAAAAAAAAATGCCAGAATTACAAGGTGGTACCTGGCTGTACAGCCATTTAAATTCAAAGTGATGTACACACCTGGAAAAGAGAATATCGATGCTGATTTTCTGTCAAGATGTGACTCAGGAATTGAGAATTCAGAAGGTTGAAAAAAAATGTATGTTCTTAACTGAAATGTTTGTGTAAAAGGTGTTATGAAAAAGGGACACTGCAATATGCAAAGAACTGTAAATGTTGTTATAAGGTAATGTTAAAAGAGAAATAGAAGGTTTTGGAAACTTTTTTTTTTTAGAAAAAAACAGGTTCTCTCTCAAAGAGGACTGTGTATGGCAGGGTTGGGTAAGACACTGCCCCATTTGTTAGGTAGAGAGAGAGTTAAAAACAAGGATCTGTTTTGTTTTTCCTTTTCTGCCACTTGTCTGTCTTTTGCCTCTCTGTGCAATCAAATTCTTCTTGTGGCACCTAAGAATTGGCCACTACGATGGTCCCATTGTACCTCCTGTTATCTCCCATCCTTCACTTACTGTTTCTGTTCTTTCTCCCCTTGCTTTTCTGTGGTTAGAAAATATATGTAAATCTTTTTGTGAAATGGAATCCCTTGATTTGCAAACATATAAATTATAGTGTTGAAATGATTGCAGAAAGTTATTTAGGTTTATTAAAGAAGATAATCTGGAACACAGAGGGATGACCTTGAGATACATTTTGAGCTCCACAAGCTTTTTTTTACAGAATTGTCAACAGGAAACCAGCTCTAGGACAAAATGTATTCTTTTGTTGCACATGTTAAGGCTAGATGCTCTTCAAGCTGGCCTCAGTAAGGAAATTTGACAGTCTTGATACATTTTGTGAACAGAAAGGAGATGTAACTTACAACAACAGGATGCAGAGTTTGAACTGCCAGGCAAAAACACCTTTTATTTATTTAGCTTTTGTTTACTGGGTAGGTACACTAGACAAGTTATATGCCTATTTTCAGGAACGACCCCGGAGAGTACAACAGGTACATCAATACAGCAAAGCAGGTGAGCAAATACTTATACATTTTGTGGTAAGGTACAAGGAGTCAACAAGACGGGGGGCAAGATACATTTTGTGAATTAGGTACATAGTCAACAGAAGATAAGGTGCATAGGGTCAACAAGACATCAGACAATATGTAGTGCATTAGTTCAGGTTGTGGTATATTATCAGGGCAATGCTTTTCGGGGGGGGGCTCGGAAGGAGGATTTTTTTGTTTGTTATGCCTTTGAGTCATCCTATGCAGTTCTATTTTATTTTTATTGATAACAAAATGTTACTTGTGAATTTTATAATTTTTCCTTGTCTGCCTTTGCTTTCTGACTTATGCCTCTATGACAAGCTGCTGCTCTTTTTTCTGCCCCCCCCGGCCACATTATCAGTCCTGAGGGCCCAAGAGTAGGGGAGCTGTGTGGCGATAACCATGAAGATCTGGAGTGAAGCCCTGGTTTGCATCCCACCAGGGCGCCTGGCTACAGACTTGAGTACCCTGCCAATCTCCCCTTCACCAGTCTTGGGGGGCTGGAGGGTGGAGACATTGTCCTAGTATCTGCAAAAGGCAGCAAAGTAAGCCCCTAATTTGAGTGGGCTTACACACTCCTCCTGCTAGCCTCTTGGTGCTCTCAAAAAGTCTATGTCTGTACTCTCCAAAAGTTCAAATGTCGGTGGCATGAGCATTCATATCAACAATATATACAATTCTAGTTTACACCTGATGCCTAACTAATCAGTGATTTTTACATATTTACATAGCATCACATTTCTTACTAGACAATTGATGTCTATCTATATGCATGAAATACTTAGCAACACTTCTATAAGTAACATCCCATGACATTCCCCAACACTGAACTTTATCTCCAGACAGTACTGGGAAAAATGGATAAGGCACATACAGTGGGCACTGTAAGCGTATGGGCCACATGAAGGGGAAGGTCAGAAGAGGCACAGAGGATATCGTACCTGAACTTAAAAGGCTTAGGCTCCCATCCAGACTTTCTGGGTAACACTGCTTCCTCAAGAATGGGTAGCACTTCTCCCTCTTCAACCTCTGTGTCCAGCACAAAGGCATGGTCAGGTATTACTTTAGACCCTGGGATGTATGCCTCAAAATCAAACTCCACATTACTGTCTATAATTGGGTCTTCAAGTTGCTCAGTTTCCAATTCCACAGGCACAAATGGTGCTACATCATGATTCTCAAAGTCCTCAGTTGGAGATGTACTAGTTGACAGCTCTGAAATTCTCCATTCATAGGCCGAAACTGCATTGTTTTGAGGTATGTTAGGTACTCTGATGCAACATTTACAATACCAGCATCACTTGTCATCAGAACTATTTTCCACTGTTTCTTGTACAGATCCTACATTAAGGATACCGGTGTTAATTCTAGGCACGTCACTTTTCTGTGCATCTGTTTGACTGAATTTGTGGTCTCTGGGCCACTGGGCATTCAGTTTCAGGCACAGGTTCAGGCACATTCTCCCCAGCAGGTATGGGGGGGCTTCCTATGGACAGTTTTTTCTAAGCATCTGCCTTTTTCTTGGTGAATTTTGTAGACTGGCACATTAGGCATTTGCTGAACTATGATATAGGATTCTGGCACCCAATGGTCCTGAATTTTGCGTTTTCCCTGTGAGCCCAAGTTTCTCAGAAATACATGATCTCCAACTTGGAATTCCTGGTGTCAAGCTCATTTTACTTGTTTTTATTTGCAAGGTTATTCTTGGCAGCAGTTTCAGAGGTAAGTTGGTAAGCTTTTTCTAACTGTAAACACAATCCCCTGGTGTATTCTAAGGTTTCTTCTGATGCACCATTGGCCGAGACTCTAAAACCAAGATCAACAGGGAGATGAGCTTCTCTGTCAAACATTAAGTAAAATGGGGACCTTTGGGTGATGTCATTTCAGGTGCAATTGCATGCATGTACCAGTGAATTTTGTGTCCCCAATTTGTTTTTTGAGCTGGTTCAAGGTTTCCCAACTTGTCAAGCAGGGTTCTGTTAAAGAATTTGGGCTGTGGGTCTCCCTATGGGTGGTAACGAGTGGTTCTTGATTTCCTGATGCTGTAGGTTGCCAGAAACTCTTTCACAAGTCAACTTTTGAAGTCCCTCCCTTGGTCAGAGTGAATTCTTTGAGGGATGCCATTATTATCTGCTTTTCGCTGCAATACTTTAACAGCAGTGGTGGCCTTTTGATCTTTCATCAGGTATGTTTAATCATATCAGATGTAATGATCGGTTATCACTAGGATGTTGCAAATGTTTTTTTTTTCTATCAGGCTTCAGTGAGAGGAAGTCCATATATACTATTTCAAGTGACCCACTGGTTTTGATGTTGACCAAAGGTGCTGCTCTTATTTGGCAAAGTTTTTCTTTTGCTGCATCTGATACCATTCGTAAAAATGTTTTCAACATTTTGTGCCATTTTGGGGCAATAGAAGCATACTGGCATAAAGTCCATGGTACGGCCAAACCATAAATGACCCGTGTCATCATGTTGGGATTGGATGATTGTTGTTTGGTACTTCCAGGGCAGTACCAGTTATTGCCAAGGGAAGTCAGGCTGTGCACTGTCATGACTGGTTCTTAGGAGCAGTCCATCTTTTACAGACAATTTCTTCCATTCTATCAATAAAAGGTGGACATCTGGGTGATAAATCATGTAATACCACAGTTCTCCCATTGGGTGTGTTTGTGTTCAGAATGGCTAGCCTGTAGCAAAAATGTAAGGTCCAACCCAGTAAAATTGAAGTATGCAGTCAGAATAGCATCTGGAGAGCCCCCAGCATGTTGATTGCTTAGTGCAGCTATCCAGGATTGGCACTATCTGTAGTGTCAAATTTCAAGCACATTGCCTTTACTGCTGCACTTGGAAATTATGTACTTAAATCTAGCTGCTCAGGGTGTGAACGCTGAGATAAAGCACCAGCCTCAGTGTTACTTCAGCCACTGTGATATTCCAGACTGTAGTTGTGGGTGGATAAAGCTGAAAGCCACCAGTGTCCAGCTACATCCAGCTTGGCTGTTGTATTCACACTGGCAAGAGGATTATTGTCTGTTCTCACTGTGAATTGGGCCCCGTACAAATAATCATGGATTTTTTTCAGTGACCGCCCGCTTGAGGGCCAAGAATTCAAGTTTTTGCACTGGGTAGAGCTTTTTCACATGGGTTCAAACTGTGGCTGGTGAAAGCAACTGAACAAAGTCTCTGAGTGCTTCTGGTATAGGACGGCTCCTAAACCACTTAAACTGGTGTCTGTGTGAAGGATGTATGGTTTGGTGGAATCAGTCAATGCCAGTACAGGTGCCTCACTTAGGCATTTGATTATCTTTTTGAAGGCCATTTTACATAGTTTGGTCCACCTGGCGCCTGATGGTTCATTCAGCTTCCACTACTGTTTGGGGATTGCCCCTTCTGCAGTGGACTTTCTTTTTGTATGTAGGCGGGTAGTCCTGAGTGAGGTCATTCAGAGGGTGGACAGCAGTAGTATAATCTTTCATAAACCCCTGGTAGTAGCCGTAGAATCTGAGAAATAACAGTAGTGACTTTAGGTTGTGTGGCCTAGGCCAAGTGGTGAGTGCCTTTACTTTTGCCGGGCCAGTCTGTACCCCATAGGAAGAAACAATGTAGCCCACATATTTGGCTGATGGCTGACAAAACTAGCACTTGTCAATGGATAGTTTCAGACCAAATTCTTCCAATCTTTCCTACACCTTCATTAGTTGGGCTTTGTGATCTTCCAGTATCCACCTGAACACTGTCAAGTCATCTAGGTACACCAGCACTTCCTGAAGATGCATATCTCCCACTTCCTTCTCCATTAACCTTTGAAATGTGACAGGGGACCCTTGATATACCTTGGGACATCCAGAGGGCAGATGAAGGTGGTCTTCTCTTTATCCTCCTCCATCATTGGGATTTGGTAGTAGCCACTGCAAAGATCTAGCACCGAGAACCACTTCCTTCCTGTTCGGTTCACCAGGGCATCTTCATCTCTGGGTACCATGCACAGGCTGCACACCATCTTCTTGTTGAGAGTGTGGTAGTCTATGTATCACAGATTGTCCCTGTCTTCTTCCTGGCAACCGCAGTGGGTGAGACATAAGGACTATGGGACATCTTGATGCTCTCCGCCACCAGTAGCTCTTACAAGTGGCACTTGACCTCCCCTGTGTCAGCAGGGACTAGTCGTCGAGCTCTGTCCCAAAAAGACTGGTCATCTGTGAGGCAGTTGTGGTGCTCTTCTCCTTTGACACTTCCAATGTCCCATTCATTCAGTAAGAACAATTTTCTGCACCTGGCCTGATTACCTGGCTAAAATAAAAAGCTGAGGAAGCACTGATTTTTTTTTAAAACATTCTGTCTGGAGTTGCTCTTATTACTTCTGTTTAGCAACTTAAGGGTCCACTACGGTCACACTTTCGGCATGGAAGATATTCATTAGCACTCTCCCCTTCTGCAAGATGATGTTTTTTTTCAGTCTCGATAGTCATCCTCACTGTGACTTGTCTCACCCAAGGGGTGGCAGGTGGTGACATCACTCTTCTTTGGACCATTAGTCCTGGTAGGCTGTCAGCTGGTGCATCAATGATGAGAGCAGATCTGGCTGTCCTGCACTTGAATTTGACTATACTGATCACATGGCACATTGCTTTTGGTGGGAAGATCACTTCCTTGCTGTTGACCTGGTGGGTCACTCCTGTGGTCTCTTCATGCACCAGTGGTTTTGGGGCATCACGTTTTAGGCTCACTGTCTTTACAGTTGCTTGCAGTGGTGGACTCTGTAGGCACTAGGCTCCTCCTCTCTCTTGGCACATCTGGGCCAGCCTTCCAAACATATCTGCATTGATTCTGATTAACACTGGAGTGTCATCCATGCTCTTGGATTCAGGACATATCAAGGCTATAGCATCAGTCCTGTGTGGCATTCTATTGCCCATTCCAGGAATCTCAAATTCCATGATACTGTAGCAATCATAGGAGTTGGTAGTGTCATGCAGAGGCCCCACAGGACAAGCCCCTTCAGAGGAATGAGTGGCAGGTGTCTTTTACTGACTTGTAGAAACCACAGGGAATGACAGTAACTTGTGACCTGATGTAGAGTAAAGCTTTGCATAGCTGTCCTTCGTTGGGGACTGGAATGTCAGCTCTGGGTCCCAGCAGTCCTGAGAGCAGCTTGCTCCCTTGGGGAATTTCTGGGTCAGTCTATTTTATGGAGCACTGCACTGTCGGAGACCCGTAGTCACTCCTTCATGGGGCTCTGCTGTTGTTTCCCTGCTGGGGTAGTTGACTTTCTCACTTCTGACTTACAAGATGTGGATTTGCTGGATGTGGGCAACCACAGGCTGTGTCCATTCTGCCCACATCTGTAACAAAACACATTATTCCTAGGATGAGGTGGAGCTTGAAGCTCATGCCAAGGGATAGTAGAAAATCTGGGGGCACTTTATCTTCCTAGAGGCCTGGAGGGGACTCTTGTCTGCTGTTCGTGTGCTGTGGCCAATGCTTTTACTTGCTCCACCAGTTGCTTAATTTGAACTCGTAGCTCAGTGGCATCCATCTGAGGTCCTTCGGGAGTGACTTGTGGCGTGATGGGGGAAGGGGTGACTTTCTCTGTGAACTCTTTCAATTACTCCCTCAACTCTGCCAGTAACTCTTCTTCTTGCACCGCTCCCAGAAGCTGTTTCAGGCAGGGTTATGTGGCTTTCTGGTCCTTCAGCCAAAGGGAAAAGATACTCATCTGGGAGTGTATAATCCCTTTCAGAACTTGCTCTAGTTGGGTTCTGTCAGCTTGGTCTGTGGTGATTCTGCTAGCCTCGACTGTTCATTGGATAACTCTCCTGTCGAGTCAGGTAACTTGACAATTTCTCTGCCTTTTTCTGTATTGTGGCTCGCAGCTGAAAAAGCAGGTCTGTGCTACTCTTGATGTTTCCCTTAGGTGCTCTTTAACATTTCCAGGTGGTCCCGCAAGGTACTATTTGGTTGAGCTGTATGCAAACACTGAATAATGTCCAAAGCATTGCCCCAGAGACTTTCCACCACTCTTCCTTTTTTCACCTTCAGAACACTTCCACTTTTGGAGCATCTGTGTTGCTTGACTCATCCAGCTGTTGTAGTCATCTTTCACATTTGAGGTGGAGACAGTGTCTGAGAATGTGTGTAATGTTCTGTAGAAGCTGCTATCATAGGGGGACACAGGAATAGTTGCACATTCATGTACCACCGGTGCTGGATTGACAGAAGGCACTGGAGTGTCACATCTCCGTTGTCTTACAGGTCACACAGATCCTTGGTAGTCTTTCCATCTGCACTGACAGACATTTCACTTCAAAATCTGCACGGGCCATGGGGGCCTTTGGGTGAAAGAGTTGGGGTGTCACAGGACACCAGTGCTTGAAACTCTTGCATTGTTTTTCTCCTCACTGGCCAACAACATTTTGACTTTTTCCACCCAGTTGTTGGCTGCACTAGTGGGAGAGGGGCAAGGAAGGCAGAATACTTCCCCTGTCAAACCGGTGCCTTGCCCCTTCTGAACATTCAGGGGTTGAGCATGGCAGCCAATTTGCTTACATCAGTTTCTGAATCACTCTCATTCAAGTCAGTCGTGCATTGGCTGGTGTGGTTGTACCTCACACTGCATACAATACTTTAAAATTTCCAGAACATGGCAGAGCTTCCAGTGGCTCCAAAGTGCTGGCCCTTTAGGTACCTTCAAGGATCCCTATGACCAGGATTGCTTTTTTCAGGTCCAGGCACTTCTCTCAGCATCAGTCTTTGAACTCCTGTAGGGGCATGACAATTTTCAAAATTGGGGGGCTAAACATTTTTCCCCCTACAGAGTCACAGTTTTGGGGTCCACGCACATGGTGCAGAAATCCCAGTAATGCCTCCCATGTGGCATACCACCCAGGGCCTTCAGGGTTCCCCTCTCCACACATTCAGAGAGGACTGACCTTAGTTGTCTAAGGATGTGCTACAGTGGGTACACAGGCCTAGTGTGGCAAAGTGCTTCCAGCTGGAGTGGCAATATGGGGTACCTGACTGCTGACACACAATGCTATTACCCCCCCAGGAAACGGTGCATAATCTGCCCTCATAGTCCCACCCCAAAACAAGTGACACAGTAAAGCAATAGCAACCCTCAAACCAAGAAATGCAATTCAACAAATAATTTATGTAAAAGGGAGGCTGCAGAAAGAATGGGGCCAATAGGAAAAATGGGAGCAATAGGGTACCAATAAATACTCTATGTAGTAACAACAGCTACCATTTGCCCCACAATCTACCGCTCCCCCCATAGTCCTGCAACCCCCAAGAGGGTGCATCCAACTTAATTCCTCCAAAGGCCATGGGCGAGAACTCTTTTTTTTTTTTTTTTGTTACATTGCAGTGGGTGCCTCACTGGAGATGCAGTTGCTGCTAACAGAGTGGGAGCTCAGTGGAATGCTTTAAACCATGGCAGTCAAACACAGTTCAAACCCAAACCATTGTAGAACAGTTAAATGTTAAACTGTTGAAAAGGTTAAAAACCAGTTGACAAATAGGGCCCTTATTTGTAATCCAGAGGATGGGTGGCAGGGTGGCCTCCACAGATCTGCCTGGGCCTCCCACACTGGCAAAGCCCCACCCAGGACTTTTGTCTCAATCCCTGATACAGTACACTTTCTCCCCTATTGCAGGGCTGAAACCCTGATGGTTACTTATGGTTTGATGCCTCAAACGATACTTCTGGTGTCAGTTGCTAGGGCAGGCAGGATAGATGCAGATGCTCCCAGGTGGGACGCAGGCTTCTCTAGGCTCACTGGTGATCTCTCAACATTGTCACTTCTCTCTGTACTCTGAGGCTTGGGACCTGCAATGAGGCAGTGGCCTTTTCAGACTGTAGACAATTCAGCAGCTCTTCCCCCAGAGATGAAAGTTTGTGGTGGGGGGAAGGAAAACCCCAACTCCAAACTTATCTTCAATCTGTAGTTTTGTTCAGAAGTGCTTTTTTTCCTTCAAACACTTTCACTGTGCTGCCAGACTCTTCAGGTGTGTCAGGCCTGCAGTGCCTGGACAGGACAGTGGCATACCAGCCCATGCTTCAATTCATAGTCACTCACTTTGGCAGTCTGACTGAACTGGCCTCGATCCCTAGACACAGACCCTTTTATCTAGTATAAAACTCTACGCCTGATTGGTTAGGCTTGTTCCTAAGTAAACAGTCCATTGAATGTTGACCCAGCCATGCTGGGCTTGCATACAGTCTTTCTCATGTTGCAGGCTCCTGATTAGCCAAAATTCATGGGTAAATCTAGTGCCAACCTCCAACCCTCATTCCCAGAAGTCTTTGCAGGCTGTGGAGTTATGGGGCCACCATCTTTGTTTACATTTCTTGGTAGTCTTTAGAAGCTTCCTGCACCTTTATTTGAAGTCCTTGAATGCTGTTTTTATAATATCCCTGGCCCCGCTGTATGTCCTGGGGCCAGGGATATCCTTGTTTTATTTGGCACATTCCCATTTACAGAGCCAGGGATTCTGATTTGGGAGGTGGCCTTTGAACTACTCTCCCAAGACTCTGTGCATGCACACTTTCACTTCTTCCTGGTTCCTGGCCCGCTATCTACCCTGGAGCCAAGACTCTTAATAGAGGTGGTCACATGGCCTGGTTTAACTGTTGGAGCTCCAGCTCTGAAATGGGCATACTGTGCATGTGTGGGAGCCCGACATGACTGCTGCACTTCTTACTTTGGTCTCCGGCCCTGCTGTGTCTCCTGGGCTAGGGGGAACCTCGAACAGTTGCTGCTTTTATTCTGCCCAAGCCTCAGCCACACTACCGATCCTGAGAGCCTGAAAGCAGGTGGAACTGTGTGGTAGTAGCCACAAAGATCTGGAGTGCAGCCCTGGGTTGTAGCCCACCAGGGCTCCTGGCTGCAGACTTGAGTGCCCTGCAGGTCCCCACCTTGGCAGTCCTGGGGGACCGTAGGGTGAAGACATTGTCCTTGTATCCAGAGAAGGCAGTGAGGTAAGCCCCTAATTTTGTGTAGGGAAGGGGGTTACACAAATGTAGCTAGTATATTTATATTCTGCTTACATGTACCATTTCTGCCTACAAGAAAGAATAATGACAATAAAACCATTTGCTTTCCACAGCATATCTGAGACATTAAAATGGTACCATTCACGGAAAAATATTAGCTACAACAAATAACATAAACACACAGTTATTTTACAGGCAAAGTCCATTCAGAAGTCCTGTAGTGTATAGCATAGAAAGCATGCCAAGGTCCAGTGTTCAGGAAAGGACCCCTTTATGGCAGGTGATGGAGCTGTCATTTGACTCGATAAGTTCAACACCCTCTGTGCAAGTAAAGTCCCCTCTCAGTGCAAGCAAAGTCCCCCAAAGAGCAGACAATGAAAACATGCTTTAGACCATGGATAAAATAGCATTTCACAAAACCCACTTAGGGATCCCCTGCAGTACTCCCACACCATTCAGTGTTAGAGTCCTCCCTTCTATCCATGGCCCTTGTGTCTTTTGCAATTTTATCCAGCAGTTTAAGTCTTTGGGGTCTCTAAACATACATGTCTGTCCTGCATATTGGACCTGAAGCTTTGCAGGGTACATAGAACTAAATGGTATGTTGACTCCATGGAATTGTCCCCCCGTGGAAGGGTTGTGGGATAACAGATGGATCAGACACCAAACTTCAGTTTCAACACACAGTCTCTGTGTGATGTTTGTTCAAAATACAACAGATGACGATCAGCAATGACATATTCCTTCGGTACATCAATTTGCAGCAATAAACTATGTATGTCCTTCCTCTGCACTTGTCAGCACCTGCTGACTCACTGATCTAAACTTTTCAGTGAAAACCCTTCATCCCTATGGTTTCCTTGTTTGCTTGGGTGGTGGTGGGGGCTCAATGGGAGGGGGGGGACAAGCTACAGATGAACAACCTTGGTGCAGAAGCACTGAAACAAGGGTCACCCCAAAGGGCACTGACAATAAGCCAAGTTTCAAAGAAACACATCACATATACTTCCATAATGCAAAGCAACATGGGATATTTGCAAATCACCATGAAATTTCAGATTGGCTCAGTTTACAGCAGGAATGCATGGTACCAATTTACATGCATTTAACAACACAACCAACTTAATTTCTATAATACAGTCACCTAGTACTTTTTACCTTTATCAGAAACACCTAGTGCCATGGTAATTTTAACATTTACAGGTTTTATAAACATAAGGTATATACATTAAGGTATTTTATGACACAGTGCTATTACATACTAAATCCAACAATGATAAACACAGCCTGTTGTTTTACATAAGCTCAGAGATCACCACAACAACCTCCCTGTACGAGAACCTGAGAAGGAAAAGGAAAATTAAAGAGGACACTATAGCATAGTCAAGAAAGAGGAGGGGGGGGGCATAGGTGGCCAACCTTATGGACTAGAAATTGTAAAGGATAGATTAGGCTAAGAAATAGAAGAACTGTTGCAACAGATTTAAGAAAGGTCAGTCCTCAAGAGTGGCAGGATCTCCCTGTCGCCCCCCACCCCCAAAAAAAATTTTTGCCATTGAGCTGTAGAGCAGCATAGATCTGGGAAGAACAGCACTGAACCTCCATCAACCTCCATATTTTTAGCATGCTGAGCAGCTTTTAGAATTGCACCTATTTGGCAGATAGAATCCATTCAGAGAAGCAGGGTTCTAGGCAGCCTATCTGTGGCTCTTTTCTGAGAAGTAATGCAATAGCATTTCTAAATGCTGAGATTTGGAGCCATGTGTTCTAGCCCCAGAGCCTCCCTGAACCATGTGGTGATAGTGATGATCAGTGTTTCACCCTCGAAACCCTCTCAGAGCCCATTGATGCATACATTATTCCCTTGCAATAGATTTTCTGCATGTTCCAGCAGGATCAGATGAGATTGTTTCCTGTAACCAATCCAGCTGACACAGAAAGGGCCTTGCCTGCACTGCTCACTGCCTCCAGACCTCAGCTGTGTAGGCATCCACCCTCTGCTTAGTCAACTGCAGCAATTTGTAAAAGTCAAATTTACTATTTAAAAGTTCCAAGGTCTTGCTTCTCTTTTACATTGTGGAGTTTAGGGCATTGAAGGTATCGTTGGTTCTGCTGCTTGGCTGTCATTGCTCCCTCAGCAGCTGGTGTAGCATTTTTTATCTTTGCCATTGCAAATTGCCCGATTTTCACACCAGTAGAAGGCATAGCACTTTTGAATGTGTAAGTTTGATAGAATCAGGTTTCAAATAAAACTATTATTTTAAGCAAAAAAAGCACTTTTCTGTTGGGGTTGTGTCAAATGTATACCTGGATGCCTGGACAAATAGCTCCAGTCCCCAGATTTTAATTAAAAAAGGGTCTCTCTCCATTGAATGCCATACAAGAAGTGGAGCTAGTTAGCAGAATGTTGTAAATCAATGCAAACTAAAGTGGTTGTCATATAAAAACGTTAAACATCTGTATTATGCCATATGTATTTTTTAAACAGAGCAAAGTCACTAACTGCCTGTTTGAACAAGCAGCGGGTGGTGGGGTTGCAAAGTTGTGACAAGGTAATAAGCATTGACAGGTGCCAGCCTGGTAGTACAGAGGGCTGAGGTACTGTGGTGCCTTACCTCTCACCGTGCCGGCAACCTGAGTTCAGGAATGAGCTCAGGTTGCCGGGGATTTGGGGGGGGGAGAGACTGGATGACAATCAAGTGGCCAACAGGCAGCTGTCCTGTCCCAGATTAGGATGGTGTGTTGTTCTGGCTCTTGGCTGCCACCAGGTGGAGCCCTGGTAGTAATGTCGACACCTGGGAGGCAGACTTAGGTCAGGGGTGTGTGGAAGGGGCTGCATTTCTAGAACGCATGCATGCCTCCATGCACATGCATCCTCTGTGTTGCTGAGGTGGCAGGAAGTCGGGGAGAAAATGGAAAAGTGATGGGGTGGGAGCTTAAGCCCTGTCGCCTAGCTCTGATCGGTGCTGCTGACTGAGCTGCTTGGTCTGACCTGAACTTGTGGGGGATGGCCCTCACGCCACAGGGGGAAGGGCATGGGAGGACTCACTGATCAGATAGGTCCCAGGGAGTAGCTGGCACCAGTAGGGAGGAGGTGGGACAGGGCTGAGCAGTCGCCCTGACCATCAGTGTAGAAAAAGCTCTATAGAAAATGCATCAGTTGGGGAAGGGTTAGGGTGAGGGATACGGTCTGTCAGACTACATAACTGAGGAACTCTGGCTGGGGGGGGGATCATTGGATGCCAGGAACAAATAGTATTGATCTCCCAGTTTGGCCGTGACCAAGATGGCCACTTGACAATTGGCTGTCCACTTCAGGTTTAACTTGTTTAAAACTAAAAATCTTAAAAATGTATATTTTGGTGAACCTTTCAACAGAACTCGTTAGTATTGTTCTGCAGAAACAAATTATACCTTTTTTGCTGCCCTCCAAATTTTCCTGTCAAAAACATTTTTGTAAAATTCATTGAATCATGGTCAAGGGGTTGTAAGCATGGTTCCACTGAATTTGGGAATGGTCATTGACCTGCCAATATACTTGGTGTTTTCAAAATTCTGTTTAGAGTTATCTGGGGTTAAAAATTCTGTAGCCAACTTGGAGAGCAAAATAGAAACTCTCAACATGAGGGTTTTTGACAGAGAGAGCACCTTGAGGCACATGGGCATCCAAGATGACAGGTGAGACACAGAGATCCACATGCTAAAATTCAAAGTAACCCTGCTTTGGGGCAAGCTTGATGACATGGAATATAGAGGGTGCTGTGATAATATTTGATTAGTTGAGGTACCAGAGGGCACTGAGGGGAAAATCGTGGGGGACTTTGTCCAGCACCTGCTATCTAAACTTTTTTATTTAAAAGACTGCCCACTTGAAGTGCAGTGGGCTCATTGCACCTTGACATCATGAATACTATGGGCCCTATTCCTGAGATTTTCCACTAAAGAAAGACTATTTCGGCTTGCCAGAGAGAAAGGTTCTCTACTTTGGCATAGCCACAGAGTGTCCCTGTTATCAGCACAGCTCACCAAAAAAAGGACAGCTTGCGCAGACCTCAGACACTTTCTGCAGAAACTGAGTACCAGATACTGTATGGCTCACCTCACAGCTTTAAGATTGAACAGAACAGGGTCTATCATGACTTTACTGAATCAGCTGAAGTGGCTGCTTTTGTCCAGAGGAATTTGGGTGGCACAGGGACTTCTAAGATAACAGACAACCAGCTGGCACACATAGACAAACTGCAGTATCCAACCTCAGATGCCCACCAAATGGACACTTCAGATTAGTTTCCTGCACCCTCAACTAGTGCAGCACCTCCAGAACAGTGTCAGAGGAAGCAGGGTAGGCACAGAAAATTGACTAGAAGCTACCTGACTTCCCCCCCCCAAAACAATAACCACCTTCACCGCAGCTGGAACCGTGGTTCCCAGGCATCAGTGAATGAATCTTCAGCAACTGAGTCCCCTCCAGAGAGAACTACTTTGCCTAGAGCTCTATAAAGCCCACAGATTACAGCCGGCTTGAGCCCAATAGTAGTCCACAAAATGGATGCCAGCAAACCAAAAGCACTTGGAGTCAGGCATTTCTTAAACAGCTAAATTTTCTCAACAAACAGCATTGTGCAGTTTGGGTTTAAACAAACACTTTATATAGTATCAGGAAAATACAGATAAGACCAGTAATGTGAAATAAAAAAACATTGCTAATGCATTGTAACAATTTGTAAAACGTGTTTTATTCATTTCATCCAACAGGAAAAGCTTCATGCTTCCTGATGCCTTAATTACCTTCCATATCAAACTAAAGGTGGTTTATAGTAGTTTTCCTGCAGTATTTTGTTTTATATTTTATTCAGGGTCAAACACAAAGATTCATATGGGTGATTCTGGAAGCCGCCTGTGTCAGGCACAACCTGCAGGACAAACGGGGGCTGCACCCGATACAGTTGTGGTAAATGCAAAAGGTGCTATTCCAGAAAGTTTACCACTTGCAGCAAATTATCTGGAATAGCCACACATTGCGGCTCTGCACAACACGGAGTGGTGCAACGGACAGCATCACCACATGTCCATGACACAGCCAGGGACCAGGTGGCAGGGGCTCGCCCAGGTGGCCCGAGGGCAGCCGATGCATGGTGCCCTCGTTGGGCACTGTCCCAGTACCACCGGGGCACCCGTGTGCCCCAAATGCAGACTGCCTGCTGTGGCAGGCAAATACCAACCCCCACATTCCCCAATGACTGTGGCAGTGCACTTGTCCCCCCCCACTCAGTAGTCCCAATCCCTGGTCCTGTACCCACATTGCATCCCAGGCCCACACTGTGCCCCCCTGTGCTCCCCATGCCCACACGGATATGCCTGAACAGTACCAGGTGGCCTAGCACTCCCCACCTCCCACCATTTGACAGCCAGTTGTCACAGCTTCCCCATCCCAAACCTGCTTAGGATTAGCACCTTCTTCCTCCTTACAGTTTATCATGGCCAGCCATGGAATGCGTATGTGGGTATTGTATAGTGTTATACAGTACGTGTATAAGGCATTCTGTGGCTGGCCGTGGTAGTGTGTGGAGGGAAGTGCCAGTCGTAGAAGTGGGTCTGGGATGGGGGGAGCTGGGTGGTTGATAACTGTCTGGGGTGGGGGCATTAGATCACCAGGGTGAGGTCATGAATGGGGGAGTAAAGCGCAGGGCCACTACCGGCATCATATTGGGGGTGTGATTGGAGAGTGTGGGGGGTTCCCTATACAGCAGAGCACAGGGCAGATGCCTCACGGTGGGGACTGGTGGGCCACTCTACCAGGGAACGTGGGCATGCACTTACAGTACTGGCATGTGTCTGAATCTGTCCACAGGGCACCACCCCACTGGGTGCCATGACACTAGGGCTAACCTTCAGTGCTCCTCCCCTGCCCCTAGCTATCCTATGTCCTGCTGGTGCAACCACTTAGACCACCTCCTGGCTGGTCTAGGTGGTGCCCTCTGCTATATCCATGGTGGGCCTTCCAGAATCCGAAGAAAGGGGATGTGGCAGCCCTGCCATGGTGCAAGCCCCCTTTCAACCTGGCACTCTGGGTTGCTGGATGTAACCCTGGCACAAGGGGCATTGGTTCGGTGTGTCTGGGGCAGTCTCAGGCTGCCTACTGGAATCGCAGGATGCCACAAGGTGTGATAAAAATCACCACTTGTCATACTTTTTTTGATGCAAGTCTCTTGCATCATGTGAACCCCTTTTGGAATCGGCCCCATAGTGTTTATGTAATTTTTTCCTCTGGTACAGTATTTTGCAAAACTCTTAACAGGGGAACACAGTGCTAAAGACCACAAGGTTTTCCTTGGCCATAGCTGCTCTAAAGCAGCCATTTTGACTTAATGCTAGCTCTTTTGGGTGGAGGTTAGAAAGAGAAGAATTACAAAGAAAATTAAAGTTTCATCTCTGGGTGACCAGGTCAGGGAAGACAAGTTAGAATATTAGAAAGGTTAGCGTAAAAGAAAGGCTGCAGGCAAAAGGATAGGAAGGAAACATTAACGGTAATCTGGCATGTTGTAAGCCCATTTCTGCACTATTTCAGGTCTCAGCATGCTTTCATTTTCTCTGGTACCTTAGGGCATCCTTGTTTTGGCTGTGCGGCTTTCTAGCCCCTTAGGACATCATTCTCTATTTTTACTAAACAAAAAATACAGTGGGAGGATGTCACTCTACCACAGACTGTCACCTGAACCTCCTTCTTCTGAACTGCAAATGTATACCTCAAAACAAACAGGTGTAAGCAATGGTCTGATGGTCTATTGTAAATCTGTAAGTACTGTAAATGTTATTGTATTGTCTGTTGCATTTTGGGCTCAGGAGATTCATTTAGAGGGCTGGTGTACTGCCACTGGAATCCTCTTGTTAGGCCATGGATGTCATACAGATGTGTAGCATGTGGAAATAGAAAGCAGTAGGCAGTAGCGGAGCCAGGTTTGGGAGCCAAGGGGGGCCATTCAGTCAATAATGGGCTCCACAGTGGGCACTAAACATTGAATAATGAAGGTGGTGGGGCACCACTACTCACACTGAGGTAGCCAGGAGGGGCGACCACCCCCCCAGCCCCCCCCCTCTAGCTCCGCCACTGGCAGTAGGACCATATGAGGAGAGACTTATTTGGTGCATATTGCACAGCTGTTGGGTCCCTGATGCCTTACAGTGGCATATTTGCATAGCTGGTCACTATGGCTCAGATCACTGACTTGGGGAGGCTGACACAGACACCAGATGTAAAATACTGAGCGAGCCAAAAAACTTGCAACTTTGTATAGGGGAAGTTGCCTCTTAGTGCTCAGTGACTCCACCACTGTGTAACCACGCAGCTAAACTGCACCACATGGCAATATATTTATTATAGCAGCCAGAGTATATACCTATAGCTGCCCTTACCTGGAGTTCTAGTAATTGGCTCTGCTAATCGGCTCAGCCAGAAACTCACAATGGGTACGCCATAATTCTGTTATCTCCCTTTCCAACACACTGATTTATGTTGCATAGATTGGGTTCATCGTGTCATGGCTGCAGATTTCAGATTTGGTCCAGACCCTCTGATTCAATTAGGAACTGTAAGCAGAGTACCCAGGAATCTGTGGCGGCTGTCCCCAAAACCACCAACACATAAACAAAAAACTGCACCGAGGAAATATGCTGATAACAATGTTTAGTAGCAAATAAAGCAATAAATTTATTCCAAAAGTAAAAGTTCTACTGCATCCAGGTACATCAACCAGTGCTGATCTTCATCAGGGTGCTTCTGGAATAGAATTCCTTTGCTTTAGTTGCTTTTAAGCATTGGTCTCAGCATGTTTCCTGAGTGCAGTCTTTTATTCTATTGTCTTGCGATCTCCACATATTTAAGGCACTGATATGAGAAAACTGAATGATACTCCTGCTGAACATATATCACCATAACTCCCAACAATAGCAGTAGAGAAGAGGGGATGCTCCTGACATACTTAATAATTATTACTGTCAGAGGGCACAGGGATATGACCTCTTGGCTGTACACGCCTGATTAACCTCTTTGGGGTGCCTTGACTTATGCCACCCTATAATTGGACCTTAGGGCAGCTACTACTTCAAGGCGAATTATCGTCCTATATCCAACCTTCCATTTTTGGGGAAGATGGTGGAGAAGGTGGCAGCGCTTCAGTTGAAGAGCACCTCGTGACTCACGAGTTGTACGAACCCTTCCAGTCAGCATTTCGGGCTAGACATAGCACAGAAACTGCGCTTGTGCGGGTGCAGAATGATCTCCTCAGGGCAAGAGATTTGGGGGACAAGACAATTCTTGTTCTCCTTGATCTCTCTTCAGCATTTGACACTGTGGACCATTGTGTGTTGCTTGTCCGCCTCAGGAAGTTATGCAGACTCATCTGGTTTGAGTCCTTTCTCACCAACAAGAGGCAACAGGTTATGATGGGGAACTCTTCATCTACACCCAGTCTCCTATTTTGTGGAGTCCCTCGAGGATCGGTACTGGCCCCAATGTTGTTCACAGTGTACATGCTGCCCCTGGGAGGGATCATTAGGAAGTATGGTCTGAGTTTTCATTGTTATGCCGATGATACTCAGCTATATTTTTCCTTTTCCCCAGGAACATCCAACACAGTGGATGTGCTTAATATCTGTCTGGCTGAGATCGACTGGATGGCCTCCAGCTGGTTGTGACTGAACCCTGACAAGACAGAGGTATTGGTAGTGGAGTCGAAAAGAGTTCGTGATAGGATGGCCTCTGACTCAGAAACTGGGCTTGTTCTTGGAGTTGTGTCATTGAAGACCTCCTCTTGGGTGCGAAATCTGGGAGTGATTCTGGACAGGAACCTAACCATGGAGGCTCAGATATCCTCCACGGTTCGTACCTGTTTTTCCATCTCAGAAACATTGCCAGGGTTGCTTCCCTTGTTCCACCTCCTGACCTCCCTCACCTTGATACATGCCTTAGTCACATCTAGGCTTGACTACTGTAATGCGCCTATCTCAGGGTCACAGGAGGATCTCCAGACTGCAGCTGGTGCAAATGCAGCTGCCCAGTTGTTGACTGGGCAGCAAAGTTCTGCCATATTACACCGGGTATGCGAATTGGTAACTGGCTGCCAGTCAGGTGGAGAGTCCTCTTAAGGTGGGTCTTCTCACCTATAAGATCCTACATCGGCAGGGCCCTGGTTACCTGTCAGACCTTCTGTTACCTGCCTCCTACCCGCCTCTTCGATTTTAGTGGTGGCTTCCTGACCATTCCCAGAACGAGGCTTAAATCAGCTGGTGATAAAGCCTTTAGTGTTGCAGCTCCCGTTCTGTGGAATTCTTTGCCAGCTTAGGTCAGGGAAGCCCCCACGGTGGATATTTTTAAGGCCTGTCTGAAGACATTTCTTTTCTCCCAAGCCTTTGATACTTAGATTAGTATATATGGTAAAGTTTGTGATTTTATTAGATTTGTTTATTCTTTTTTTGTATAGAATTCTGTGCTGTTTTTGCGTTTGTGTTTTTAAATTCTGTTTAAGAAGGGACTTCCGGTGACGTCACGGAGATGGCTGCAAGCTAACTTCAGCAGCTCGCTCCCGCTGATTAATGAGGAGTATCTCCCTAAATAATTGCGACTCCTTAAAACAAAACGACTGACCCCCGAAGGAAAAGAGGATGGCAGGCAAGCAACAGAGGAGCAAAAGCGCTAAATCGTCGAGTAGCTTACAAAAACTGAAGCAACTAGTGCTAGACGAAGACATGGAGGGATTCGCGGCCCAGTCACGCCATAGACGCACAGCCTCTGAGTCCTCTGGGGAGCCTGATTTCGCAGAAAGCGCCGACTCGGAAACGATGCAAAGGACCTTGCAGCAAATTCTTTCTACAGTCACAAGAATCGATCTATCCCTATCAGACCTTAAAAAAGAGGTACAAACTTTAAATAAGAAAGTAACTACAAATGCATCTAACCTCACGACGATCTCAGAAACACAAGAGCGATCGGATAGGCTCCTTTGCTGCTATTACAGAGAGATAGAGAACCCAACGTAAACTGGAGGATCTTGAAAACAGATCACACAAAACAATTTCAATTCACGGAGTGCCAGAAGACGAGAAGTGGATTCCTCTCAACAGCTGACATGGTACTGCATATATTGTGTGGTGCTCTCCCCAGATATCAAAATGGACATTGATCGTGCTCACAGATCTCTAGTTGCCAAACCCTAAGATCCTACTGCAAGACCACATTCTATTATTGTTAGAATGGTCTTCTTCCAAAGTAAAGACTGGATACTACAAGAGGCGTGGAGACAAAGAGACCTCAGATATGAAGGTGCTCAAATCTTTTTTGACCAGGATTTCTCGTCAGCACTACAGTCAGAAAGACAAATGGTCAGAGGGGTTATCAGAGAGTTAAAACTCAAGAAAAACATAAAGGCTCAAATGTTATTCCCTGCCAGAATTAAAATACATCTGGATAGTGGGGTCAAAGTCTTTCAGATCTGGTGGAAGCAGCAAGTTCTTCAAAGTTTAGAACATGCGTCCCTGACTTAGATATGCAGAGGCTGAAGAGTAAGTTGAAAACAGAGGTGTGGACCAGAGTCCCGAATCTCAGAGGAAGAAAGAGGGCAAATCCAGGTTCCTACCCACACGAGGCCGCTGGATATCCAGGACTTGATAATCAAAACAAAATCTCGTATACAAGGAGACAAAGGACTCACATAGCAGGGGAAAGAAGTGGTCAAGATAAAGGACTTGATTGAAGAGTTTGGAAATATCGTGGACTTGCTGAAGAGACATACTCTCTAAATGACCGGGCCTAGGGAAGGAGGTCCGTTGCATATAAACTTTGGGACTTCTAAGGACTACCTAATGGCAGATCCCTTCAAAATGGAAAAGACATTTGGGACTGATAGAAATAACAAGGTTCTTATTATTATAAAACTGCTGATGGAGATGGGTCCCTGGGCCGACATTGAAGAGCCCCCTTAAGGTAAAGTAGAACACAGCACGAGATTTAAGAACACTTCGACAGAGGACTTAGCTGAGGTCGAGGGAGAAGATGGGGAAGGGAAGGGGGGACAAAATATTAAGAAAAAGAAATGACCTATAGTGGCAAAAGGAAAACATAGATATACAGAGGGTTTTATAAGCAAGTAATAGAAAGGGGAGAAGTGGGGGAGGGGGCTGACACACTGAGAAAGTAAGCTAAAGGAGGACAAAACTGTAGGGACAACTAAAACCAAAGGGCAAAACATATAGAACCAACTTCATCGGGGGGGGGGTAAGGGCAACCAACAAGATGAAAGCCAGAAACTGATGTAGTAGTTTGAGATAGAAAGATGGATAGGGACCACTAAAACTAAAGGGCCAAAAACATATAGAATCAACTTCGTCGGTGGGGTGAGGGGAGGCAAGGACAACCCACAAAATGAAAGCCAGAGATTGATGTAGTAGTCTGAGACAGAAAGACGGATGAGATTGGGAGGGAGGTAGATCTCTGCTCACAGGATGAAAACAAATAGTCGGAACTAAAAAAGGGATAACATTTCTTTAATAGAATAGGAGGTGTTCTAGAAGAGAAAGGGAAAGAGGAAAGAAGGAAGGGCTATATGCTAAAAGAAGGCCAAGAAGACTTAGAAGTAGAAGCAGGGACAGATAAGAAACTTAGTATACTGTCTGGGCAGGGATGAAACAATTTCCTAGGGATAGTGCAGAAAATAAGGGGAATAAGACAGGGAATAGTATGCGGAGTCATAAGAGGAAGTAACATGGTTAGGGAGGAGGGCAGAGTTTAAGAGGGAAGGAAAAAAGAGATGGTGGGAGTAGGAACTCCTAGAAAGAAATTTGAAGCTAGACATTAAAACTTCAGCTCGATCTCGAAGTGACAGGCCTAAGGGGGTGTTAGGGGCTCCCCTATAGGGAACTCACTTAGACCTCCTGCCCCACTTTTAGGGGGCACCACTTGGGTCGAAGAGACCTCCCACGGGTTTCGCCGTGGGTTTCACATGGATGTCATTGAGAATAACACTGATATTATGTAAATAGTGTTAATGTTATCTGTTTTGATAGTACCAAAATTAGGTACCAAGTTGTATTACAACTTTTTATGTTTTAAAGTCTTGGAATTTTTGTGTTTAGTTTCGGCTTTTGCAGGCTGGACTGAGAACTCATGGATTATATAGGTCGGCTACTGGTGCACAAAGGATATACCCCAGATATCAGATGTCTCGTTGAATATAATCTCATACAATGTAAAAGGAGTTAATTCTCCAGTGAAAGATCTAGGTTATTGTCGGAACTTCAGCTCTTGGGTTGCGTGTGGCTTTTCTACAGGAGACACACTCTCACAGATGGAGCACCTTAAGCTTAGAAGGAGATGGGTGAATCAGGTGGTGGCAGCCTCACACCCCAAAAAGTAAAAAGGCAGGGTGATATGAATAGCCCTCGAAAGTTGACTAACAGAAGAAGGGTTTCAGGTAGGTTTGTTAGGTGACCTGTTTAATGCACAACAAACCAATACACTTAGTTAATATATATGCTCCAAATGTAGGAACACAAGGATTTCTTGGAGAAGTTTTTAGCAAAGTGGCAAGCCTACCTCAAGGACTAGCACTGATGGGGGGTGATTTTAATACAGTTATCTCACCACAATTAGATCGCTCATCGGGCAACCAAAACACTAATAAAATGGCAAGTAGAAAGCTTAAAGCCCTGATGTCAGAATCAGGTTTGGTGGATATATGGAGAGAACAACACGCAGGGGAAAGAGACTATACCTTTTTCTCGGGGGCACAAAACTCATACTCACGAATAGACCTTTTCTCATGCCTAAACGGAGTTACACAGGTCGAACAATCTAAGATACATACCATTACCCTTTCAGATCATAGTCCACTCGTGAAACTCACCTTTGGTCAAGAGGAAAACTCCCTTGGAGGCTAAACGTATCCTTGTTAAATGACGAACCCTTTAAAAAACTTATTGATAAGACAATTTCAAACCTGGAACAGGACTCACCTGTAGGGGAATGCTCACCAATGTTGTGGTGGGACACCTTTAAAGCAGTGGTAAGAGGACAAATAATTAGCTATGCCTCAGCCAAGAAAAAACAGACGAAAAGGAAAGAAAAAACCCTAAGAGAGAAAATTTCAAACTTAGAAGCAAGGCATAAAGAAAATACAGGGTCGAAAAAAATTCTAAAGGATTTGAATCAGGCTAGACAAGAGCTACAAGATGTGGAGGGCAGGAAGGCGGAAGGCCTCCTTAGGTTCTGTAATCAAAAATATCACGAGATGGGAGGGAGGGCCTTGAGACTGTTAGCCTTTCGTCTTCGAAAGAGACAGGCCGATAGACATGTCTCAGCAATAAGGGATAGTGTGAATATGGACAAAGTTTGGGTCAAGCCAATAGAAATTGCTTCACAGTTTAGAACATTTTACAAAGAACTTTACACAGAGAGCAGGTGGAAACAAGAGTCAGATCAGAGACCTTTGCCTTTCTGGACTCTATAAAATTGCCTGTCCTTCCGTAAAGATACAGGAGATACTTTCGCCACAATTACAGAGCAAGAAATTTATATAGCTATTAGAGCCTTCCGACTGGTAAGACGCCAGGGACTGGACGGATTGCCAGCGGAATGGTACAAATCATTTAGTAAGTTACTAGTACCTAAATTGGTGCGGATTTATAATGCCAGTCTGGAAGAGGGGACACTCCAAAATCATGGCAAGATGCTCAGTTACAGTCATCCAAAACCTGGTAAGCCCAGATCTCAGTGCTCATCCTATAGGCCCATCTCTCTCCTCAATCAAGACCTAAAAATCCTAACCCGAATATTGGCCTCCCGACTGCAGCAATGTATAGGGCTCATAGTTCACCCGGATCAAACAGGATTCATACCTGATAGACATTTGCAGGATAATGTTAGGAAACTCCTGAACATGGTCTCGTACAAATACCCCAGTAATACAAACCCAGTGGCAGTTTTTCTTGATGCCGAAAAGGTGTTTGACAGAGTGAACTGGGTGTATATGCAGGAGGTGATGTCGAGAATGGGGTTGGGGGGTAATTTTCTTAAGTGGGTGAGCATGTGTTATCAGAACCCAACTGCTCAGGTCAGAGTTAATGGCTTGTGCTCAGAACGATTCGATATAAAACGGGGAACAAGACAAGGATGTCCTTTATCTCCTCTGTTGTTTGCATTGACTATGGAACCTGCTGGCACAAGCCATCCGTCAAAGTCCAGATATAAAGGGATACTAATAAACAATATTGAAAGTAAGATCTCGTTATATGCAGGAGATACAGTGCTGTACTTGAGAGACCCAGTCAGTTCTGTGCCAGCAGTGCTCCAGTTGTTGGATAGATTTGGTCTGATTTCAGGCTTCAAGGTGAATGTAGAAAAACGGAGAGTTTGAGTCTGGGACCGCCAGGTACGGAACTAAGGAACCTTTACCCTTTAAGTGGGTTAAGGACAAATTAAATATTTGGGAGTGCGATTCCATTAGACCTTAACAAATTATATTCCTATAACCATCAAATACTAAAAGAAAAAGTATTTGAAGACTTGCAAGAGGCTAAGCATTCCCTTAGCTTCATGAACAGGGTTGAAGCTATCAGGATGAACATTCTACCTAGATTTTGTTCCTATTCTTGACATTACCTATTCTTATAGATAGGGGAATGGCGAGAACTAAAGAAAAAGCTGTCTAGAATTTATTTGGGCGGACGCCGTCCACGCAAGAAGTGGAGCATACTAACAGAGGCGAAGAAAAGGGGGAATGGGAGTTGCCCGACTTGCTAAAATATTATTTACGCCCAGACAGCTCCAATACTGAAAATGCTGTTGCCTGAAAATGGAGAGGGATGGTACGGGATGGAGGAAAGAGCGCCCCTGGGTCCCCTTAGGTACCTGCCATGGTAATTAAAGTTGCAGACCTTAAAAACCTAAGTAACATCTGGACTAGAAATACCCTGAAAACTTGGCTTAGAGTTAGACAGTGGTGGAAGATATTTTCCCCACTTGGAAGTATATCCCACTGAAGTTCTTGCCACAATTCCAGCAACACAAGCAGATGCTTGCTGGAGGAGATGGTCTGATGGAGGACTCCAATATCTGTATCAGATGGTGTGTGAGGAGGGTGAAAACTCTCACAGCTTCAAGAGAATTTGAACTTCCCCAAAGATTTTTTAGATACCTTCAGTGTAGACATTTGTCACTAGCACAGTTGGGATAAGTGCTATACAGAGTGATCCTGCCCCACTGCTGAAATGCATATACCTGAGAAGCCAAAAAGGAGACTCCAAAAAACTTGTTTCATATTTACAGCAAACTCTGCAGGAAGGCTCAGGGACACTGCAGGTCCAAGCTTTAGAAAATAAATGGCAGGCAGAATATGGGGGTCAGATATCAGACAAGGATTGGTTACTTATATGGCAAGGTGTGCATAAAACTACTAACTCACCAGTATGGAGAGAGTTTAGATGGAAAATCTCGGTTAGGTACTTTATCACTCCAGAGATTTCCGCTAAGTTTGGCACCTCCCGAAATAATAAATGTTGAAGGGGATGCACGGATAAAGGCTCTCAATATCATATTTTTTGGAGTTGTCAGAAGCTGGCGGAATTCTGGGAAGAGGTAACTTTAGCCATAAAAGAAATACTGCAACTAAAAGACTTGCCGGATTTTCCCCATGTGGTATTGGGACCCCCGGAGGTCAAGACCAAAGCCCAAAGATACTTATTCTTTATACTAATAGCAGCAGCCACCAAGGCTATCACACAAAGATGGCTCTCCAGGGAAAAAGTGACATATTCAAAATGGTGGTCCAATGTGATCAATATTAAGAAAATGGAAGCCCTTACGGCTATACTAAGGTTGCAAACGGATAAATTTAACTCAAGATGGCTCCCATTTTATGAATACATGGAGAACAAGAGCGGCACCTCTGTGCTCGACCAGTTCCTGACAAAATGAGCTGGATAAATAAACCAGGTAGATATCCGGGTAGAAGGCCCAGAAAAGTCATTAAGCCATAGATGCCTGACCTCAATCAATCAACTCTGATGACAGATGTAAATAGTCCGTGAATTGTTATCTTCTATTAAACCATAGACCAGCATGCAAAGCCCACTTTCCCCTCTGTAAATTTATAATGAGGGATGGGCAGATGGGGTGGGAGGGAGGTGAGTTGGGGGGGGCTGTTTTTTTTTTCTCTCTTTCTCCCTTAGAATTACATCTAGGGAGGAGAAAGGTAATAGGAAATGGAAGGGTTGCAGACAGATTATAAGATAAAGAAAGACATCAGATATGTACTATAATTTATGAGGACGAATCTGATGGGATAAGGGCTGGGAGTTACTAGACGAGAAGAGAAAAGAAGACTGATAGGTCTACAGACATAGTTTGAAGTGCGAAGGTGGGGTGATACCTTCCCTACCTTGAAGTAGAACTCTCCCTACTCAGTCCAGCCTGCAAAAATGAATAAGATGATGCTTTTAAACTTAAGAAGAGCTATAATGGAAATTCCTGTCATCTGCTTTTATGTATTGTCCTGTCAAATAGATTTTAACTCCAAGACGAATGTAATTTTGTAATGTATACCCTGTAAAGGAGATCAACTGTAAATGGTCTAAAAATGAAAAATCAATAAAAATCGAAGTTCAAAAAAAAAAAATTCTGTTTAAAAATTTGTGCGGCACCCAGAGCCTCTGGGATTGGGCGTCTTTTAAATAAATTTTGCCTTGCCTTGCCTCCCCCCTCACAGTTTGCAGGAGAGACTGGCACAGAGACTCCAGGCATTAGACCTGCTGTGCTTCAGATAGGATACAGGGACAGGACTTACAGTAATGTGAAAGTCACAGACCAGTCCTTTGTAGTTGTAAGGAACTCTTACCACCCCAAAGGTATTCATCAAAGATTATTTCTGTGCATCGTTCTGGTGTAAGGAACAGCTACTTGTCCTCACCACCCAATGCATCTTTTTTGAAAACTCAGTGTCCGCCACTGTCTGGTACTCAATATAATGCTGAATAAAATGGCTCAGTGCTGATGGTTACCATGGGTTTAACCCACCAGAACTGCATGTCGGTGTATTATTTAAGATTATAAGTAACCCTCTCCTGGCCCAATAGGAGGTCATTTAGCTCGACTGAAACTCTTCCTAGTGAATAAGAGAGACTAGCAGTTGCTGTTGGGAACAGAAGGTTCATGTTCTCCATCATCCTCTTTGCTCGCCTCTTCCTGTTAGGAGTTTTAGAGATTACTCTTTACAGAAGTTAAAATCTGTTTACTGACTGTTCTTGTATTGTTAATATGATATTGACATTTTGTTTCTGCAGATCATATCCACCCACTGTTACAATGTTGTGGTGTCTGACGAGCTTCTTGCTGTTAATGTATAAGGATATTGCATCATTTATAGCTATTGAGCTCTTAGTTAACTGCTGTGCTTTTCCCTTAGTTACCTATTAACTGAAAGGTTGTGTGTTGCAAAAATTTACCAGACAACTTAGGTCCCTATCTCCTTACTAATAATCAATATTTTTTTATTTTATTTGAATCTAGAATTACAAGTACCTTTGAGCCAAGGCTCTTTTACAAGGGTTCCATGTCAGATGAGGTACAATTCAAACAAGACATTGAATGACAGTGGGTTACAGGCAGTTACATACAGTTTTATATATTCAATACAGTGGCAAAAATGCCAGAAGGAGGTCTGGTAACAGGGTTAACACAGTATGGAAGAGAGATACACTAGTGGGATGCAGCCATAGGCACATGTCAAATATCAATTAAAGTGCTACAAGGGTATAGGGAAGGTGGGTGGGAGGAGGAGGGGATGAGTGGGTGTATGGGAGAGGGAGTTGAGGAGTAGATGGAAGGAGCAAAGAGGAGAGGGGAGAACAATTAGGAAGGACAGTCACAAGAGCTAGTTGCAGACAGGATGTGATGGAGACTGGCTTTGAATGGACCAAGCTTTAGGCTTTGGCATTGAGGCAGTGTCAATGTTGAGACGATTGAACCAGCGAGCACAATGAAAATGGGCAGACTAGATGGCCAAGCACCCTTATCTGCCATCAGTTTCTATGTTACTGTATCACGTAGATGGTCACTACCAAGATAACTCCCAAATTGCAAGCGCTCATGGCGCTATGCCAGCCCAAAAACCCCAGGTCTGAATAAGATGACATTGCACATCTTGCATATCCTGCATAACCTGGTACACCCCCTCCACACACATACTACATTCCATGGGGTCTAACTTGTATCAGTTTATTTCCTGGAATGTTCAGGGTCTAAACTCCCCATTAAGAGAAATCAAGTGCTTACCCATTTAAAGAAGGAGCACTGCAACATTGCCCTTCTTCAAGGGACTCTCCTCCTTGTGGCAGAAACCCTAAAAACTTGCTAACGAATGAGTAGGGCAAGTTGTACACAGTTTATTATCAACAAAGGCAAGGGGGTTGGACAGTCTCTTTCACAAAGAACTCAAGGTGCAAGTACTAGAAGAAGTCCACTCTGTGGAAGGGAGATGGGTACTAATGCGAGTCCTCTTCAATACAGAGTCAGTGTTACTGGGGAATATCAATGGGCCACACCACAACTCAAACTACATCTTTCCAGAACTAGCCCAGGAAATAATCCCTGTGATGTATGAGCCCAGTGACAAGCTACTGTTGGGAGATGATTTTAATAAGGTCTGGGACCCACTCACTGACAGGCTTAGGAGCCAGAATATCTCTCCTACTGGTGCTAGCAGAGGTTTGCATGACTTGGAGCTGAATTTAAACTTGTGGACCCCTGGAAAAGCCTGCACCTTGCAAGGCATGACCGTACTTTTCTTTCAGCTCCCCACATTACGAGCAGTAGAACAGACTTCTTTCTCCTGCCCATCCAGCTCTTGCAAGAGGTGCAGCAGGCTTTGATTGGTCCTATTATGATTTCTGAGCATGCTTGTGCAACCCTCACTTTAATGGTGGGTCCAAAACTGCTAAAAGCATCCCACTAGCACATAGACACTTTTCTTTTCATGCACATGGAATTCCAGCAGTGGATCTCGAAAGAGACATTGTTCTTTTCCATAAATGACAGCCCAGAAGTTACCAAGACAGAACTGTAGGATACCTTTAAGGCCTATATAAGAGGGAAGGTAATCCATTATGCAGCCCATGTCAAGAAGCAGCCCTCCAAGGGGTTACTTGAGTGGAGCGAACTCTTAAAAGAAAAAATAATACAATATTCTCCCAACTCACTTACCCCAACTACATCAGGTCCTGGACTTTAAGAGTGTAGATTTTGTAAAGATGGGTGAATGTCTCAGTAATGACCTGGCAGGGGGGATGGCCAGGGGGATGGAGAAACAATGAGGAAAGCTGAAAGGGGGCATAGTGACTGCAACAAAACTTTGCATCAAGCAGGTGAGCAAAAGCAACAGGAAAAAGAGACTGCTATGGTTCTCGAAAGAAGTGGCGAAAAAGGTAAAGGCTAAAAGGGTTGCACTCATAGAAACATAGAAGTTGACGGCAGATAAGGACCACAAGGCCCATCCAGTCTGATTGTTTCTTTTTCTACCTTATAAATGTGCCATCGGCCTTTTGCTTTGTCAATGGCCTATCTATTCATACTCATCTGTATTGCTGCCTTATGCCTATCCCATGCCTGTTTGAAGCCCTGCATTGTATTCATATCCACCACTTCCTGAGGTAGGCTGTTCCATGCATCCACTCAGAAGGTACAAGGAGATGCATAGGAAGGAGGATAGGGAGATGTATCAGGGGAAACAGAGGAAAGCAGAGAGAGCAGTAAGGAGTGTGAAGGCACAAACTGAGGAGAAAATAGCCCAGGCAGTAACAAAAGGGGACAAAACATATTTTAGGTATGTAAGTGAAAGGAGGAAGACCATGGGAAGGACTGTAAGGTTAAAAAGGGAAATGGAGGATTGTACAGAGGGGAACCAGGAAAAGGCAGACAACTTGAACAAATATTTCTGCTCAGAGTTCACAAAGGGAAAGGGGTGGGACCATAAGTTCCTGGGGGGGGGAGATGAGAAGACACCAGTCCCCTTTTGGAGGAGAGAGTCCTGAAGGCACACACTAGTTTGAAAGTGGACAAAACAATGGGGCCAGATGGGGTGCACCCATGGGTGTTGAGGATGCTCAGAGAGGTATGGGTGGCTCCTCTGGCAGTCCTATTTATTTATTTGCTTTTGGTAACTGGGTAAGTGCACTAGGCAAAGACCTGTGTATTTCCAGGCATGGCCCAGGAGAGTACAGATGACAAAAACCACAATCAAACAATAGTAAGAAGTAACACACAATTATCCACATAGGGATATGCAACAGTAAGAGCAGAAATTGTAGTATCCATGCAGGGATATCAATTAAGCTGAGCAGAGCTGTAAGATATTACCATGGAGAACACAGATAAAAGACAAATTCAAGGTAGATTATTATAGGGCATACAAGTAAGGTATCAAACAGGGCATTCTTGAACATGGGGTGTGATTTTGCACTCTGGATAGGAGAAGGTAGGGAATTCCAAAATTTAGGTGAAAAGTGGGAGAAGGCTTGCTCTCCCATGTTAGTAGAACAGTGCAGGACAGAGAGCGGGGCAGAATTAGCTGACCTCAAGTGTCAAGAGTTGATCACAGGTGTTAGCCTAGATGCTAAGGAGGCAGGATGGGAATAATGAGAGAAGGAATCTATAAGGCACCCAAGGTTATAAGATCTCATGGAGGATGGGGATAGCCGTTGCAGGGAGGAATAAAGCTTGCAGTGATGAGTAAGACGAGGAGCAGACAAAGTGATTCTGCATATATTATAATAGGCAGTGTCCCACTTCTGGAGTGCACCCGCATTTGCCTGGGAGAAGACTGGAAGTGAGTAGCTTGGTCCTGGGAGAAAAACACCTCTGGCAACAGAGATCCTGGCAGAAGGGGTAAGGGAGTGTTGAATGCAGTAGGCCACCCCAATCTTGGAGTTAACTGACATGATGATCTCACTCATGTGAAGAGAGAAGTCCAGGGCAGGGTTAAGTGTGACCTCAAGGTATTTAAAAGAGTTAGTAACAGAGACTGAAGAACCATCCTGGCATAGGACCTGTAGCTTTGAGGACTCGGTGTGGGATTTTCTAAGGGACTTGAAGAGCACTGCCTGAGTTTTGGAGACATAAAGGACCAGGTGATTTGAGGTGAGCCAGCACTGGATTTGTTGAAGAGCAAGGGAGAGGTGGTTGTTGATGATGTCTATGGACCTGGAAACGATGAAGAATACCAAATCATCTGCGTACAGTAGTGGCCAGCAGTGTGAAGGATGGGCAGGGAGGTCATTTATAAATAAAGAAAAGAGCAGAGGGCCAAGTATGGAGCCTTGGGGAACACCACTGGTGATAGAGGCAGGAGAGGACAGGACCTTACTAAAAGAGACAGATTGAGACCTTCTGTAAATTTAGCTGGTGAACCAGGATATGGTAGCCCTGGAGGCACACAGCACTGTAAGCTTATGTAGAAGCATAGGGTGATTCACCAGGTCATTAAAAAAAGCACCAGTTAGTAGGTCATTGTACATATTTGACTTAACCTCACTGGTGAGCTGAATGAGGGCAGTAGTGGTGCTGTGACCAGCTCTAAAATCATGCTGGCCAGGAGACTGAAGATTAAATTTGAGAAGATGGTTGGACACATGATGATGGATACGTTTTTCGAGTAGCTTGTTGAGAGTGGGTAATACAGCAATGGGGCAGTAGTTGGGTAAGATCTTTGGATCTCCTTTTTTAAATACAGGGATAGTCCTGGCAGTTTCCAAGCCAAGGGCACAGTGTAGGAACTAATAGATAGGTTGAAAAGCCTCTTTACAGGGGTAGTAAGAAAAGGGGCAGCTAGTCTGAGGATCTGGAGTTCGAGTTCATCAGGACCAGCACTGCCATGAGAGGGGATGGTTCTTAGTAACCGCAGAACATCCTACCTAGTGACTGGAGTAAGCTCCAGAGTGGGTAGAACGACTTGGGGAACTGTGGAAGGAGTCTGTGAGGAGTGTGGCAAGGAAGGTGAGGTGCTTGGAAGCATAGTAAGTAAGGAATTGAAAGCATTAGCAATTGTGAATGGGGTTGTCACAGTTGGCATTGGTAATTAGCATGTCACAAGGGACCTGACATCTACCGTTCCTGAGGATCTCATTAAATCATGACCAGTAATGCTTATTTATTTTAAGTTGGTAACTGGGGAAGCACAGTGACCCAAGGTTCAATTCCTGGTGTGACTTGGGGGGAAGGGGTAAGAGGAGAACAATACCTACATAAATGAGAAGCAGGCAGTTAACAAGGATATCACAGACAGGTTACAAAAGCCTGAATAAAAGACAGGTACAATATTTCAGAGAGACAGGCAGATTACAAAGATGCCTGGGGGAGGTATCAGCAGATACTAACAATGAACGCAAACAATGAATGACATGTAAAAAAAAGTACACTTGAAATAAACTGAAAGTAAACTAAAAGTGTACAACTCAAATTTAGGTAGCAGTAGAACAATATAAAAATAACATATTAAAACAAAACAAAGACAGGAGGAAAATACAGGGTGGACACAGGGTGAGGCAAAAAGCATAAGGTAGACTTGGAGCATTTAAGGATCTAACAAATGAACATGAAGTAGCCATGATTAGCTAGAGCAAAAGGAGGTTTAGTCGGGTGGATGGCAAGAGCCGGGCGGGGGGGGGAGATAGGGGTGAGGTGGAGTAAATGTTTAATGAGGTTTAGCAATGATAGCAAATGGAGAGAGGTGGGAATGGTCACTGGGTGAGGCATGGAGCAGTTCTCTAGTTGCTCTTAGTGACACAAATCTCCTTCATGCAAGTGTTATGCAAAATTTGATATGCAATGAAGTCCGCAGTAAGAAAGAGAATTTCCATTTGGCTCCTAACTTGGCTGTCTGTCTGAGCAATTATAGAAGGGGTCACTTTAATCATCTGGTAGCAGTACACCTGACCCTGCGTCTGGCGAATGGAATGTGCTGACTTTGAAGGGAGAGTAGGGTATCGGTGGTGAAGTCAGTGGCTAGGTTGATGTCCCTAGTTGTAAAGAGAGGGGACCAGTCAACCTGTCTTAGGTCCTGTAAGAATGTGTTTGGGTCGAAGGCAGAGAAGTTGGATATGGATAAGATTTTAGGAGGGCAGGAAGGAGGTGAGGTGGCCCAGACACAGTAAACAGGGAAGTGGTCACTGATTGAGTCGGCTAATACCCCAGCAGTGGAAATTCTATTCTTCCTCTTGGTGAGGATCTAGTCAATAAGTGTGCGGCTAGATCCACTATATGAGAGTCTTGTGGGTGACAAGATAAGCTGCGATAAATTGGCCTTGCTGATGGTGGAGGTGGGGGCCTAGCCAGTCAAAGTTGAAATCTCTTAGACAAATCATTTACAACCAATGGTAAGAGATCAGTAAGTTTCTCAAGGCCTTGTTTACTGTTTTTGGGAGGTATGTATGCACATACTAAATGGAGTTTCTTAGTGCCACCTAGCAGAAGAAGTGAATGTAAAACTTTACATGATTTCAATGGGTTGCTAGGTAGAAGGGGGAGGTTAAAGTGAACTTTGCAATACAGTACCAGACCACCACCTCTTTTGGGGGAGGACGGTCAGCTGGAGCATATTATAGCCTGCAAGAGAGCAAAGGGAATCTGGGATAGAAGACTTCAACCATGATTCGGAGAGCACAAGTATATCAGGTTTATTGACATGGGCCCATGCTTCCAGCTCCAGGTGATTTGCCAGAAGACTGCGTATGTTTAGGTGGGCAACTCTTAGTCCAGGAGAAAGGGTCGGAGGGTGGGAGAAAGCCTGAGGAGTTATATTGTGAGGGTCAGTGGGGCCTGGGTTGGTCTCTAGGTCACCAGAGAGTGATAGGGAGATAGCTATAATCCATAGGGTGGCAAGCGCAAAGGCACGAGATACGTATCTGGGGGAGATATATTTCCTTCCAAGGAAGTACTTGAAGAGACAGCGCAGAGGTTTGAAGCTGAAATCCAAAATTAGTACAGGAGGTGGAGTTGCTAACACCAGAAGGTTAGAGAACGTAAAGTCATCCAGACAGGTGTCATCAGTAAAGTCACCCAGACAACAGATCTGTAGCAGTGAAGAAACTATCTGCACTGCAGTGAATCTGGGATGGATGCTGCTGATGGGGTTGACTAAGCCCAAGCAAAACAGGATCAGGGTAACAGCTGCACTGCAGTGGAGGTAATTGTAAATGATCAATCAGCACACTTGACTTTTGCTGCCACATTATTTATTGTTAAAAACAAAATGCTATTTCAAACAAGGCAACTTTTATAAATGCTGTGCTGCCTGGTGCCACAATCACCACAGGAAGTCTGTACCCAAGTGCTTCACCCAAGTGGCTTCATCAAACAGCATCTTGCTTTATTATTTTGCAGACCCTATACTCCTGCATCTCCCTATCAATCTAATTGAAGACAGGGACTAAGCAGCGGGGTTGCCCTTTTCC
This sequence comes from Neoceratodus forsteri, assembly GCA_016271365.2. NCBI lineage: Eukaryota > Metazoa > Chordata > Ceratodontiformes > Ceratodontidae > Neoceratodus > Neoceratodus forsteri. The sequence continues at coordinate 1,565,233,547 of CM057449.1, forward strand.
CCACTGTTGTTTCTTCTTTAAGTGATGGAGCCCCTCTTGTGTAAACTCCAGCAAGTCCAGGAAGTAGAGGGTATCAGCTGCAGAAACTCACAGATCAAAATGTTAGCATTTGTGGATGATCTGCTCCTGGCTACCTCCAACCTGTCAGCATTCTTACCGGAAGCTTTAGCCTTTCTTAAAAACTTTAAACTGCTCTCAGCTCTCGAGGTCAACTGGACCAAGATGGAGGTTCCACCACAGAATAAAGCTACACAGGAATTCGCCATTCAGCACCTGGGTATCCACTGGCAGCAGCATAAACTTAAATACCTAGGCATAATTCTGACTGCAAACCTCAATACCTTAGCTGACCTTAACCGTAACCCCCCTTACACACCCTTGATGCAGATTTTGCTAGGTGAAAGAAGCTTAGGTTTACTTTTGGAGGCAAAATTGTGATGTACAAGATGATGGCTTTCCCCAAAATCTTGTTTTGCCTGAACAGTTTGCCCACAGCCATTCCACCGAGTAAATTTCAGTGATTTGAAAAACTCTTTGTATTCTTTCCCTGGGAAGGGAAAGAGACATGCTTTAGCCTTCAGAAACTGAGGGTGCCAGGCAAATGGGGAGGCTGGTCTTTGCCCTGGCTCTTGGCATACCACAAAGAAGCAGGCATCAAGAACACCCTCCACTGGCTGAATGTTCTGGGGGTGCAGACCCCTGTGCAGTTGTAACTGGAAGCTGGCTTTGCACTGGGTCTGCCTTGGACCCTGTAGAGTAGGCTCAACCAAGGTCTCCAGAAATACCCAGCATCTCCAGCCCTCTCTTTCACTATCCAAGCCTGGCAAATGCTGATCAAGCCGTGTAAATGGAAACTGTCACACTTAGGAAAATGGGAGCCCCTGTGGCACAATCCTCACCTCACTATTGATAACAAACCAGTTAAATGGAACTAATGAGCGGCCAAAGGAATTTTCATTGTGGGCCACTTACTTGGCCCCCATACTTGCAGCTTGGACTCCTTCCAAAACCTAGCTGCTAGATTTGACTTTCCCCAGATGGACGTATGGCATTTTGTCCAGCTTCAAACTGCTGTCCATGTGAGAATCTTTCATGAGCCAGGAGCCACAGAAAAACATCTCCCAGTCCAGATAGAAAAATGGCTAGTGCACCCCCTCAGATTGTGAGGTAGAATTAAGCAATAATGCATGACATGGAGTATGTCAGGCTGAGATAACATCATGTCTCGGGTGGCTGGGCATGAGGGCGTAGGCCGAGTGTGTCCAACACCAAAAACGTGATGTTATTCCCCACAACACCTGCCCTGGCATCCATTATTGCAATTATAAAATGTCTTGCTTGTAAAAGAAAAAAAGTGAAAAAATATATGTAAGTTGCTTTTTGAATAGCCATGATGTTGTGCTGGGATAACATCACTGTTGAATGGCAGCACTGACCAATTAGAGCCCAGGATTTTTCTTGCCATCTAATAATATATGATAATATACAATCTCCTCACATCCCTACCTTACTGAAGTGCAGGAATGCTTGGGAAGTTGAGTTCCAGTTCCACATCCTTAAGGAGGACTGGGAGACCATGCTCAAAACTGCACACTCAGACTTCAGGGATATGCCTTACCAACTCATACAAAAGAAAATTCTCCATAGATGACATCACACCCCTGGGGTATTAAAAAAATGGGACTTATACTGACTGATGTATGTTGGAGGTGTCACCAAAATGTGGGAACTCTCATCCACTTCCTCTAGTCTTGCTCTTCTCTTGCACAATTCTTATGATTCTGTAGGGCAGTTACCAAGATAGTAATGCATCTGGATCATGTGTTCTGGTTGCTGGGAGGGACCACACAAACCCACATTTATCCAAGCACCATAAATTCTAGCTACTGTCAGCAGCACTGGAAGCAAAACGACAAATCCTTCTTAAGTGGAGAACTGACACATCTCCACCTTCTTGGAATGGTTGACATCACTGATTAAATTGGCGGAATGTGAGAAATTCACATATAGCAAACTCCAGCTTAAGCAGGTTCAAGGCCATATGAGACCATTTTCTCTGATCAGTCAGGTTTAGAGGTCCATATTATTTTGAATCTGTCTTCTGTTACAGTTTCAATTGTATGATTTAAGATGTTGTAGCTCTTTAAAAGTTGACACGCTTAGCATATTCATTTATTCCAGTGCATGATTATTAGATAAAATTGAAAGCCAGAGCCCAACGTAGGGGCCCTGGCGGCAGTCAAGGATATTATGTAAGTGTGTGCTCTAGCTGATATTTGGTGCCAGCAATATCCTTGTATCCTTGATTCCTGGGCTTCCATCACACTTTCAGATGTGTTGAGTTTTGTCTGACTTCCCCCTCAGCATCCCAGATGGTGCTTGACTCAAATATAGCCTCCCTCTATCTGTCGGATCACGCTCTGGTTGAACTATTTCTTGGGGCTCTGCCACCCCCAGGTGTGCCTCATGGCGGCTGAACCCCTTATTGATCCAGGACAAAGATTATGCCCCCTGACTTCGAAAGAAAGCGTTCTCCTACTTCGACCTAAATGACACTGGAGACACCACCAAGGCCTCATCATGGGAAGCCTTCAAGGCCTATATACAAGGCCATATTATGGCCTCTGAAGCTGTATGGCATTAGAGGGAAGCAAAGCAGAAAGCCTTCAAGAAGGAGCTTGTTGACAAAGTGAAAGCCCTTAAAGAAACTGACCCAGGCCTTCTAGAACCCAATGTGTTAAGTCAGAGCTCTCCACGTGCAACTCAATTCCTTAGCAACACAGAAAGCTGAACTGGCAATTATGCATCTTAAGCACAGGTACTGGGACTGGGGGAGAAGGCAGGCAAATTGATGTCATACAGACTTCGTAGGTAGCAGGCCGATAGGAATATTCATGGCTTAAAAGATTGTTATGGCACCCTGCACACTGCCCCTGAGCAGATCAACCAGGTGATATGCACCTTTTCTGAAAAGCTTTACTCCTCTCTGGGTCCTTTTCCTTTCTAAAGACTCCATGAAACTGGAAGCCTTACTTGCAACCCTCTCCCTACGCACCCTAAGCGAAGAGCAAAGAGCCACGCTGGAGGCCCCACTCTTCTCTCAAGAGAGGCCATCTCTGCACTTTCCTTGCACAAAGCCCCGAGAAGAAGAAATTAACTTCATACATACCATAATTTCCTTTTATTTTAGCTCCAACATTATCAATGGGTAATCATTATAAATGGGTGTAGTGCACCAGGGGAATGGCACAGCCTAAGCTTTCGAATGTTGGGCACCTGAGGATTCCATACCCTAATTGCAGCTACCCAGTTAGTACATAGCAGTGCCACGAGAGCTTCATCCACATACAATTAAAAAACAATCACCTATTATATTAACAATAAACTCTCTAACCTTTCTATCCGAAGTTCAGCAAAGGAATGCATTCGGATCGTGTAGTGAAAAACAAAACTCTTATGGTGCTTCCCAGGCTCCAGACTTCTCACCGGAGTCACCCCTCTGTGAATTGAAGCTAATATATATATATATATCTATATAACATGAGATGTGTGCTTTTTTTCTCTCAAAGAGAACTGCAACAGGAAGCACACCTTAATTAATGAAACCTGTTAACCTGCGGTCGCAGATAATTAATAAATCATATAAATCAGCATAAAATTTAGATATCAGGAGTACAGTGCAGCAGAACAGAGAGATCCACGTAGGGGATTTTACTTAAAAAAAAAAAAAATAGACCTCTCTCCTAGCATGCAGGATAAGATTCTCCCTCCGGAGCCATGCTCCTGGGTGGGTCCCATTGACAATGTTTGAGCTAACAGAAAAGGAAATTACAGTAAGTGTGAAGTTCATTTCTTCTTTTTGTAGCGCTCCACATTGTCAATGGGTAATCATTATAAATGGGTTCTAAGAAGCAGTACCCAGAGAAAAAAAACAGGAGGGGAGAGAATGTTATCCCATACGCTAGATTCTTCAGACTTACTTGCAAACTGCTGCCTGCAACACTCTGTGACCAAAAGCTGTGTCAGCAGAACTCTGAACATCCAATTTATAATGTTTCGTGAATGTGTGGATTGAGGTCCACGTAGCTGCCTTGCATAGTTCCGCAACTGTGGCCTCATTCCTCTCAGCTCAGAATGTCACCAGAGCCCTGGTGACGTAAGCCTTGATAAGAGCCGGAGGTCTCTTCTTTTTTGTCACATAGGCTTTTGCAACACAGGCCCACACCAGCTAGCTAGGGTGGGTTTAGAAGCCTTCTCTCATTGCTTGGCTGCCCCAAAAAGCACAAATAGACTATCTGAATTATGAAATTCAGATGTATGTCTAAGGTAGATCCTAACTGCCTGCCTGAGGTCCAGTTTATGCAATTCCTTCTCCTTAGAGTGAGAAGGATGCGGACAGAAGGATGGCAAGCAAATCTCTTGATTTACATGAAAGGCAGTGGGCACTTTAGGGATGAAGGATGGGACATTCCTAAGTACCACCTTGTTCTTGTGCATGATAAGGTAGGGCTCCTTATGAGACAAGGCTTGGAGTTCACCCACTCTCCTGGCTGAGCACATGGCCACTGAAAAACAGATCACATAGGACAATACATACAGTGGCATGGATGACAATGGTTCAAAAGGATCAACACAGAGAGCATTCAGAACCAACTTAAGATCCAATGAGGGAACTGGGGATCAAAACAGTGGTCAGCTCCTGCCAACCACATGCAGCAAACTAACAACCTCTCTTTCAAACAACATGAAGTCTTGCTGTATTCTGACTATTGCAGTTCGCTCCAGCCTTTAAACTGCCCCGGAGAACAAAGGGTTAACTTTTCTATGCATGGCATAGAATGCTGAGCTCGAGCTCGGTTGAGGTCTCTGTCTGTTTCCATTTGAATCTATACCATCAGATTCTTTACTCCTCCTCACTGAACAGTCGCTCTGGAGATTTCTCCTGCAGCTCGGTTCGAAAGTCGGTTAAAGTGTTGGTTTTAAACAGAAATTTATTCCGCATAGTCGGTACAGTCTCTGTCTGTGGTACCATGAGTACTAGATAGGTTTGTTCTGTTTTTCTGTGTGGAAATTGTAAAAGAGTTAGATACCGATCATTTGTAGTGAATCCTTGTGTTTTACTTTAGTGTGTGGTTACCGGTCCTTATTGGTTCTGAAAAAAACGTGTTTTGAATGTTTTTTTCCAATACCCGTGACACAGTTAGGAACTGATAAGGGAGTCTTGCCTGCCGATTGCCATAAAAAGGGTAAGTTGGTTAGGTTGGCCATGTCTGAGAAACCCAAGAAAAAAAACAGGCCCACTGGGTTTCAACACTGTAGTGAGTGTGGGGAGGTCTTTGCTAAGGCCGATCCCCACATCACCTGTGTTTATTGTCTGGGGTTTGAACACCTCGATATAGACTGCCAAATATGTAAACATTTTCCTAAATCTACCCTTGAAAAGAGATTAGGTAGACTGAGGGAAAAGAAGGCCGAGAAGTCCGCTGGCCTAGGTGGCCAGCCCGGTTCGGTTCCGACCGAACCAGAAGGCGTGCCCTCTGACGAGGGTGATACTTCTTTGGGTAAGAGGAGAGCCGATCCTGAGGGATCGGTTCCTACAAAAAGAAAACGCAAAGACAAATCGACCGGTTAGGATCCAGAGGTTCACGTTCCGACCGCCGATGAAATAGCCAGAGTGATTTGGATTGTGGAATCGCTTCTCCCGGTTCCGACCGATCCGGCACCTTTTGGCAGGGGTTCGGTTCGGTCGGTTCCCCCGGTTCAAGATAATACCCCAGATGACTTTTATGAACCGGAGTTTGAGGAGGAGGGGGAGTTTGAAGATAAAAGTCCGGATGTGCCTGTGGAACCGGACATCTCCCCAGACAGACCTTCGGGTGTATCCTCTCCTAGGCTTTCTGAGTGCCCTTCCCACTTTCTGTTTTACAGAAAGGTGGCGGAAACCCTCCAGCTTCCTATGGAGGAGGCAATGGAGGATGAAGAGGAACCTGATTATGTGGAAATGATGGACATCCCAGAGTCCAGGAGACTCTCTATTCCCCTTCACAAATCCTTTGGGAAGCAGACACAAAAAATCCTAAAGTCTCCCAATTCTGTACCTCCTGTTGACAAAAAGATGGACAAGAGGTATACACTATCAGGCTCAGATACGGAGTTTTTATACCAACAATGCAGCCATGTTGGGGTAGTACAGGCTGCTGCCTGTGACAAGGCAAACATTCCCTTTGCTACACACCCCCCAGACAAAGACTCCAGGAAGATTGATGCCGTGGCATAAAAGCAGTACATGGCATCTTCCTTGGGACTCAGGCAGGTGAATTATATGGCCTATACAGCCAGGTACCAGAAGTCCAGGTGGGACACTGTACTGGCACTGGCTAAAAAGGCTTCCCCCCAGCTGGCCAAGGAGCTGGAGGAGGTGGCTGCTGATGGGATTGAGGCATCAAAGGTACAATTTCATGCTGCTGTGGACACCAATGATGTGTCATCAAGAGTCATAGCTACATCTGGCTTGGCTCAGATGTACTAGCCTCTCACAGGATACTCAGGCTAAGGCCATGGATTTTCCTATGGTGGGTAATTTTCTGTTTGGGGAGCAGACAGAGAATTACATGAAAAGATGGATGAGTACAGGACCACTTATAGGAGTGCTCAGGCCAAGGAAAGACAAGCAACTCCTCAGAGGCAGCAATCTAGGGACAGGGGCAGGCCTTTTCATATGCCTTTTTATCAAGCACAGGCCTCTTCTCCCTTTTCACAGAGGGGGTTCTTTAGAGGGAGAGGCAGAAGGGGGATGAGCAGAGCTGCATCCACCCCTCTGCCTAAGGCTCCTGCCAAGCAGATACCCTGATGAGTCTGCCCGGGTTGACTCTCCTATTCCTGTAGGGGGCAGGCTGGCTTACTATGTCCAGGACTGGATGTCTATTACATCAGAAAAGTGGGTCCTGGAAATAGTAAGCCAGGGACTGGTTCTCAGCTTTAAAAAATGTCCAAAGATGAGAACCAGATCTTTTCCACCTGAGGTCTCTCCGAGACCCTTGCCCTGGAGGCAGAAGTTTCATCTCTTCTGGCTCTAAGAGCCATAGAGAGTGTTTCTACCCTACACTGGGGGAAAAGGTCTGTACTCCAGATACTTCCTTACGCCAAAAAAGATAGGGGAGTGGCAACCCATCCTAGATCTAAGATACCTGAACAAACATCTTCTAAAACCAAAGTTCAAGATGGTAACTCTGGGAATAATTCTTCCTTCTCTAAGGTCAGGGGACTGGCTAGTCTCCCTGGACCTCAAAGATGCCTACTTTCATATTCCTATCAGGTGTTCCCACAGAAAGTACCTCAGGTTCAAGTTGCCCTCAGGCCATTATCAGTTCAAAGCAATTCCCTTTAGCCTAACATCAGCTCCAAGGGTCTTCACAAAGTGCCTGGCAGTAGTTGTTGCCTTTCTAAGAAGGCAAAATATTTCCATTTTTCCATATCTGGAGGATTGGCTCATAGTAGGTCAGTCTCCAGACCAAGTCAAGTCAGACCTGCAAGTGACTCAGCAAGTGCTCACTTCTCTGGGTTTCCTTCTCAACCTCCCAAATCAGTTCTTGAACCAGTTCAGCTCCTTACCTTTATAGGGGCAGAGCTGGATACTGTCAAAGCAAGAGCCTGTCTTCCCCTGGAAAGGGCAAGGGTTCTTATTGAACTGGCTTCGTCCTTCAGCCTTCAGGTGTTCCGACCAGCAAGGCACTTCCTCCAGCTCTTGGGCCACATGGCAGCTTCCACAGCAGTGGTCCAAGGGGCAAGATTTCAGATGAGGGACATTCAGTTCCATCTGAGGGCCTTTTGGTCCCAGAGGAAGGACCCTCTTACCAAACTGATTCCAGTTACTCGGACACTGATCCAAGCTCTTCAATGGTGGCAGGATCAGGACAATTTAAGGCAAAGGGTCCCTTTTGTCACTCAGTCTCATTCGATGGTCCTTACCATGGATGCTTCTCTTTTGGGGTGGGGAGCTCATCTGGGGGATCTCACAGCCCAAGGACTGTGGTCTCTCCAGGAGTCCCTCCTTCATATCAATCTCCTGGAACTCAGGGCAGTGTTTCATGCCCTACAAGCTTTTTCCAGGTTGGTGCAGAACAAGGTGGTTCAGGTCAGGACAGACAACACCACAACCATGTGGTACATCAACAAACAGGGAGGCACTTGGTCTATGGCCTTGTGCATGGAAGCCATGAAATTGTGGTCCTTGGCTTATTCCCTGCAGACCTCTCTGATAGCAGTCCACCTTCCAAGAAAGGACAATGTGCTAGCAGATGCACTGAGCAGGATCTCCCAGGGCCACCACAAATGGTCCCTGGACCCCCTGGTTTTGAAAGTGTTTTTTTCAAGGTGGGGCACTCCAGAAATAGATCTCTTTGCAGCCCCAATCACCAACTTCCTCTGTTTTGTTGCAGACTCCCAATCTTGGGTTCAGTCCCTCTGGATGCTCTGATTTTAAACTGGGAGGGGAAATTTCTGTATGCCTTCCCTCCCTTTCCTCTCCTGTTCAAAGTCCTAGTCAAGATAAGGTCACAGCCTTGCAAAGTGATTCTGATTGCTCCGGACTGGGCCAGACAGCCTTGGTACCCCCTGCTGCTGTCTCTAGCAGTCCATCTTCCCCTGTCTCTTCCCAGGAATTACAACCTGTTAACCTCCTCTCAGGGGAGGATTTGGTACCCCAATCTTCAGTCCCTCAATCTCAAGGCATGGCTCTTGAAGAGCTAGAGTATTCGGATTTGCATCTGTCCCAAGGGGTTCTGGATATTCTCAAAGCCTCTTGAAAGCCTGCCACAGAAAGACTTATGACTCCAAATGGAAAAGATTCAGCATTTGGTGTTCCAAGAAACATATATCCCCAGACACTGATGAATTGCCTACAGTTCTGGATTATTTGGTCCATCTTAATGGTCTAGGCCTCAGACCAGCTACTCTCAAGGTACACTTGTCAGCTGTTTCTGCTTTTCTGTCGGTGGGAAAGCATTCCTCACTGTCATCTCACCCTGTATTCTGCAAATTTTTCAAAGGATTGCTTCATACCAATCCTCCCTTTAGGAATCCTGCCCCTGCCTAGCACGTAAATATTTGCATTGCCCGACTTATGCAACCTCCTTTTAAGCCTATGTCCTCAGCAGAGCTTAAGTGCTTGAATTGGAAAACTGTGTTTTTGGTAGCCATCACCTCTGCCAGACATATCAGTGAATTGCAAGCCCTGTCAGTGGAACCTGATTTTATCTTTTTGCATAGAGATAAAGTGGTCCTTAGAACCAATAGGAGGTTCTTGCCCAAAGTGGTTTCAGACTTCCACTTAAATCAGTCCATGTCTCTCCCTGTCTTCTTCACTGATCATTATTCCTCAGGGGAGAGAAGGCTACACAGTCTGGATGTTAAAAGAGCCCTTAGCTACTACATAGAGCGTACCAAGGGTCGCAGGTTTGAATCCCTCCAGTTATTCCTCACTTATGGGGAAGTGGGAAAAGGCAAACCTGCCACCAAGAGAACTATTGCCAGGTGGATTGTATCTTGTATACAATTCTGCTATGAGAAACTAGGAAAGATCCCACCTTCAGGCCTGAGGGCTCACTCTACAAGAGGTACAACTGCTTCCCTGGCTGCTGCCAGGGATATCCCTCTCTTTGAAATTTGTCAAGCAGCCACCTGGAAAACAGTCCATACCTTTACCAAGCATTACTCTCTGGATATCCAGGCTAGGAGTGATGCTCGGTTTGGCACAGCAGTACTTCAGAGCCTATTCCCAAAGTAGGTTCTTTCCCTCCTCCATGGAAGTACTGCTTGGTAGTCTGCAATAGTCAGAATACAGTAAGACTTCATGTTGTTTGAAGAAAAAATTACTCACCTCAGTAATTATGTTTCTTCTAATGGAGTCTTTCTGTATTCTGACCTCCCTCCCTCCCTGCCTCCCCTCTCAGAACCTGTTTTTGGGAAGTGGGTGGGCAGGTGCAGTGTTGCAAAGAGGTGCCTATTACACACCCTCCCTTTATTGCTTGGGTGATTTTTGTTATTGTTGTTACCCCTTAATGGGGTTGTTTTTTTGGTTTTGGGTTTTCCTGACTTGAGTCTTTTTTGGGAATCCAAAACTCCATGTTGCCAGTTGGCTAGTAAAAACTTTTACAATTTCCACATAGGAGGGTTAGTGAGTTGTTGCTCGTAAGAATCTGATGGTTTAGATTCAAAGGGAAACAGACAGAGACCTCAACCGAGCTCGAGCTCAGCATTCTATGCCATGCATAGAAAAGTTAACCCTTTGTTCTCCGGGGCAGTTTAAAGGCTGGCGCTAACTGCAATAGCCAGAATACAGCAAGACTCCATTAGAAGAAACATAATTCCTGAGGTGAGTCATTTTTTCATTTGTTCCCAGAGAGAAACCCATGGACACTCCTAGAGCAGAAACCTGACCTCTCAGTATGCTCAATGCCAGCCCTTTATCTACGCCGTCCTGAAGAAACTCCAGAATGGAGGTCTTCAAAGGTTTAATTCCTTTCTTTCTGACTCAAGAGGAAAATTTAATCCAGACTTGGGCATAAGCAGCCGAAGTAGAGGTTTTTCTTGCCGCCCGCAAGGTTTCAACTACCCTCAGGGAAAAACCTAATCTTAAGAGTCTCCTCCTTTCAGAAGCCAGGGCACAAACTGCATTATGCCTGGGTTCGGGTGGAGAATGGGGCCTTGCAGCAGGGGGTCCCTTCATACTGGGAGGTGGAAAGGAGCTTGCTGAGCTAGGTTCACTAGATCTGAGAACCACGGTCTTCTTGGCTACTCAGGGGCTATCAGAAGAAAGTTTCCACATGAGTGTCTTATTTTTCTTAAATCAAGGATGGAAATGAGAAAGGAAAAGTGTGGTCCACTGTGAATTGAACCTCAGACCCCTGGTATACCTGCCAACTATGTGAGCCTATAGCTTAATGGTTAGAGCACTGGAACAGCATACCAGGGGTCTGAGATTCAGTTCTCAGTGGGCCACACTTTTCCCTTCTCATTTCCATCCTTAATTTAAAATTGCCTGGCAGAGGCTGAGCTGCACTGAGAAGTGGTCTGTTTGTACTTCTTATTTTTCTTAAGACTTTCTGGAGGAGAGGCATTGGGTGAAAAGCATACGCTGTCCGAAAGGACCACGTCTGAGTCAGAGTGTTCACTGCCTCTGTGTGAGGATACTAATACCGAATGAAGAACCTATGGGTCTGAGCATTGCGTCTTGAGGCAAACAGATCTATTTGCGGTGACCCGAACCAATTGCTTAGTAGTGTGAACAACTCCGGGTTCAACTGCCACTCTCCGGGGTGAACATCTTCGTGACTTAGCCAGTCATTCTGAACTTTCAGTTTCCCTGCCAGATGTACTGCCAAAAGAGAGAGAAGATTCTCCTCTGCCCAGCTCAGTAGTTTGGAGGCCACCCAAAGCATTTCCCTGCTCCTTGTGCCTCCTTGATTGTTTATGCATGCCACTGTAACAGCATTGTCCGACCACACCTTTACTGCGGTGTTCCTCAGTCTGGACTGAAAATGAAGTAGAGCTAAGTGGACCGCCTGCATCTCCAGGACATTGATGTGGAGACCCTACTCTTCAAGTGACCAAATCCCCTGAGTGGAAAGTTGCTTCAGGACCACCCCCCCCACCCGTGCAGACTCGCATCTGCCATAAGAATCACCTCTGGCGGTAGTTCTAATGGAACTCCCTTGTTGAAATTCTTCACATTCAGTCACCAACTCGAGTGAAGAAGCTGAGGGGTGAGGAGGATCCTGGCTTGACAGTCCTCCAATGACAGATCCCAGGCATTCAGCAGCCCCCATCTGAAGCGGCCACATGTGGAAGTGGGCACAGGGAATTAAATCTATTGCTGCCATCATAAGGCCCAGAATCTGCAGCAGAGTATGGGCCGTCGCAGAGGACTGAGTCCTGCGCCAAGGTATCTCTGACAGCAACATCTTCTCCTGGAAAGGTGACAGGAACATCCTCCCTACTTTCGTGTCAGAGATCACCCCCAAGTGTTCCAAAGACTGCAATAGCTCTATGGCACTCTTCTCCCAGTTTACCATCCAACCATGCAATTCCAGAATCTCCAGGGTCCTAGACATCGATCTCTTTGCAAGAACAATTGTCTGTGCTTGATTGAGCAGATTGTCCAGATAAGGGTAGACATGATGACCCTCCTGATGTAGTTGAGCTACCAGAACAATCAATACCTTTGAGAAAACTCAAGGGGCTGTTGCAAGGCCAAATGGTAGTGACCTGTACTGAAAATGTTGGTCCAGAATCGAGAATCTGAGGTACCTCTGGTGGAGCTGATGGATGGGGATGTGAAGGTAAGCATCTGTCAGATCTATGGAGGCTAAGAAATCCCCTGGTCGAACAACCTGGGTTATCGTCCTCAGAGACTCCATCTTGAGCGTCTTGTGGTGCACAGACTTGTTCAGTTGCTTTAGATCCAAAATGGGCCTGAACCCCCAAAACTTCTTGGGAACTACAAAGCAGAGGGTGTAGAACACATGACTCTGCTCATTTGATGGGACCGAAACTAAGGCCTCAGTTTGAATGAGATGGGTCAGAGTGTCCATCACCTGGTGTTTTGCCACTTGCTTTGAAACAAGGGATGACAAAAAGCATCCCCTTGAGGAAACCGTTAAGAACTCTATGGCATAGCCTAGGTGAAGAATTTCCAGAACCCAGGTGTCTGACGTTGTTTGGGCCAATCTTGCAAGAAATTCCTGTAGTCTTCCACCAAGGGGAAGGGGGCAGGGATGGGCCCGTGTACCATCAGTGTGAGGTACCAGCTCTTTGTGCTTGTCCTCCTCCACAGCACCTGGGAAAAGAGCCTCTGCTGCTGTATCCTTTATTGCCCGAATAGGTACCTCTGTTCCTTTGTGTACTGAAGTTTCAAAAGGGACGATACCCTCCCTGGTACCATCTGCATTGACCATTGCCCTGGCCTTGCTGAGGAGCTGTGGCCTTGTGATGCTGGTTTGACACTGGGAGGTGGTCCTTCTTATCACGCACCTCCTTTAAGATAGAATCCAGACCAGAACAGAACAATAAACTTCCTTCAAAAGGAATATTAAACAGCTTCATCTTTGAAGACTGATCAGCAGACCAATGTCTGAGCCACACGGACCACATGGCCGATGCAGAATGGTGGGCTGACAAGCGTAAGCTGTCCACTATGGAATCCCTCTAAAAAGAGGATGCCATGGCCACCAATTGCAAAATAGTCGCACCCTCAGAATCAGGAGGGATGTAATCAGTCAGCATAGTGACCCAGAGGTTCAAGGCCCTGGCAACAATAAAAGAAGCATAGGATGTACGAATGTTTGTACTGGAAGTGGTGAAGGCCCTCCTGCATGAGGTATCTGTCTGCTTGTCATGTGAATCTGATAGTGCCAGAGCCCCCTCCATTGGAAGGGGTGGTGTGTTTTATAGAATTATAAACAGCCTTGTCTGCCAAGGGGGGGTCCCACTTGTGAGACTTTTCCCCTAGAAAAGGATAATTCCTAGTCTTTGGTTTTGGGAGCTTTCTTCTCCCATCCACACCTACCCATTCCTGTTCAATAATTTGGTCACAGTGGACAAAGCCTGGGAAACATTTTGGAGCAGAGGAGGACGCTGACAGAATTGGATTAACCTCCAGAGTCACCATGGACTGTTATTCCTTGAGCTGTAAAGATCTACATGCCTCAGCTATCAAAAAGGGCAAGGACTTACTATCAAAGAGAGGTGGAATCGGTATCCTTGACTTGGGTTCCATCCACTCTCCTTCCTCTACCTCCTCCTTAGAAGGGACGTCCTCCTCATCTGACAGTAATTTACTAAGACCAGTTGTTTCCCCAAGATCCTCGTAATCATCATCCTGGCCTTCCAATAGGGCAGGGTTGGGATCTGTCTGCATATCTGACTCCACAGCCTGTTCATGCTGCATCGCATCTGGATGTGCCTGTGTGGGCTCCCCTGATCTGAGGGGCCTGGTCAGGGTCAGATGTACCTGCTGGGATGTCCTGCAGGACACTGGGGTTCAAAAGCTCACTAAGGAGCAACCACAGATTCTTATACAATTCTGCTTTGCTACTGCCAAGCGAAGGACCAGGTGCCCCTCCCCCATCTCGGAGGACCGGCTGGAGTAGTCCGTGAGAGAAATATTATGTTGGTCCACACAATGAGGACAATATATACCCACAGAAAAGGGCCTCATTACCCTTCTGCAGGCCTTACATAGTTTAATAATGTATGGTCTCCTGAAAGCCATGGTGCCAAAAACAGTAAAACCTTAGATTAATACTGCCCTTAATATAGTTGTCCACAACTCAAACACTGACAGGAGAAAACCCACAGCTTTTAAACAACTATGTTGAGAAAAAATTCCACAAAAAACTGCCAGCCAACTTAACTACATAATATGTCCAGCAACTTGAAAAAAACAATGTGCGCTCTCCCCGAAGGTCATGGGGAAGTGAGCGCATGTGCACACAATGAAAATGCGTGTGTGCACTGTGTTCCCCTGCTTTTTCTGGTGGGAAACTGAACTATTGAAGAGGCGCGCACTCAGCCTTTATGGCGGCGGTGCAACCATAAACGAGAACGGAGGTCAAGGTGGAAGTTCAACCAGCCTCCTCATAACACTTCTTAGTAAATTTTATTGTAGGCAAAAGGCAGTAAAAACCCAACACACAGTAACCATACAAAGCATCCTCAAGCTGGGGTGTGGTGAGGATAAGGAAACTGGCACTAGAGACAAATGACCTCTCAGAACTCCTATTCTCCCAAAAAATAAAGATGTACCTACCTGAGGCACCTTTGTTTTTTTTGTAATATAACCTGCATACCATACAAAAACACCTCAGCAAGGCAGAGAGTGTCTCCCAGTCCACATAGGGAGTGAGAAGAAAATACACAGATTAGTCAATGTAAAAGCCGCAGCTTAACAGGCACGATTAAAGAAATTTAGGGGTGCTCCCTGTAAACAGGCAGCCCCAACCTGCAGAACAGAATTGCAGCTCCAAACTGAAGTCTTGAAAATGTTTCAGAGAAGACAAGTAGCTCTCTCCCCTTTCGATGGCCCAGTGAAACTAGGGAGCTGCCATTAGGGTATGGAATCCTCTGGTGCCCAACATTCGGAAGCTGAGGCTGTGCCATTCCCCCTGGTAGGGGTGCACTATACCCATTTGTAATGATTACCCATTGACAATGTGGAGCACTACAGAAAGCAATAGTATCCCTTTGTCTGCTTATTTGCCTTGCAACCAGGGCTTACTAAGGCTGGCCCCACAGTGGCCCCACCCTTAAGACGTGGAAGAAGTTAGAAGGCTGGCTACATATGTCCTTCACCCCTTGAAACTGCTCCCTCTGTATTATAGTGGGGGGGGGGGAGCGGTCCTGCTTCACTGGACAACTTGGAGGAATAAGGGCATCATATTCCTCTCTAACTTGTTGAAATGCTCCACTTCATACCCGACTTCTTTGAGAACCTCGAAACAAGATTTAATCTCCATAAATAGGGAATTTTGGAAATACCTCCCAATAAGAAGTGCCATAAGTGACTGCATTAAGATGCTGCTCCCTCTTACCCCACACAGACCTGCTCACCTCCTTCCTGCTTGGTAGTCTGCTGTTAAGGGAACAGCAGGCCTGATATACAAACAGATTCTGCAAGCCATCCCTGACCCTTTGGATAGTGCCAGCACCAAATGGTCCAAGGCCCTGGGTATCGACACATCTGAGGCTCTCTGGTCACAGCTCTGCCTACTTGCCCACAAAGCCTGTCCGGACATCAGGAGTCTTCTCATACAAAATAAAGTTATGCACATTTGGGACCACACACTGATGAGGCTGAAATCTCCCAGCCTTTTATCCCACAATGCCTGCTGGAGATGACAGGCAGCTGGAGCTGACTTCTTGCACATCCCTTTGTCACTGCTCCAAAATCCAGCCATTCTGGACTGGTCCAAAAGTGTTGTGGGACAATTTTGGGTGGTCGCCTTCCTCTACCACCTCAGCTATATATTCTTGGTCTGCCCTGTCTACTGCTCCCCTACTTCCTGAGCCACTTCAATGACTCAAGATGGCCAACATTGAAGCCAGGAGGCTCATACTTCAGAGATGGATATCGGAAAAGGCTCCCTTGGAAGCCCAGTGGCTTACTGCCCTAAGGAATCTAGCCACCCTGGACAGGATGTCCCATTTTACAAAGGAAGCTTTGTCTAAATACAGCAGTATATGGGAACCCTTCCTACTTTTCCGCCACACACTGCATAACCCTCATCCTGCTCTGAGTATTGGCTGTACACCATCCATGTCAGCTGTTATCTAGGTTAGGGAGCCCTGCCTCCCTCCACCCCGGCTGGCAGTAACCAATGCAGGCACCCAAACTCTGAAATATTTCTGTATGCCTCCAAGTGTAGCAGTGAAGTTGATTGTGTGACTGTACACCCTGTATTTATTACTGTTATCTAGGGCTGCTTTGCATAGCAGCCTAGTTCCAATTGTTATCAAAGTCAGGAATTGTTTGACAGCTGTGCCATTACAGCGCACTGGGAGGCCAAGACCTGTGACAGAAAATGAGTGTATGAACTCATGCACTATTTGCTGCTACTGCTGTCTGCCACAGTTTACTATTGTTCAAGCTGTGAGCAATACATGACTATTTTGTGAGCGAGTGGCAAACCTCTCTTGAATACTCATAGCAGTAGAGAAGCACCAACATGCACACTGTTTGATCTGGCACATGTTCATGCAAAGGAAAGACAAAGAACTGGCACGGGAAAGCCAGAAGCTCTTCTTCCTGGATGGTAACAGTGCCCTTTTCCATTATATCCTGGACTACCTCTGGGACTTGCAGCTCATCCCACCTACTTCCCAGAGTGTAGTCACCTGCAGAGTGAAGAACATTTTATCAAGCTCCCAGAGCTCATCAGGTGATTGAACCCTTGAGTCAGTCAGTCAGAATTCAATCCCTGAGGAGGGGGGCTTCTGCGGCATTAGAGATCTCAAGCAGGATCTGTTGGGGATAAGGGGTACTTAGGGTACATTTAACAACATCAATCTGTCCCGGGACACTGTATCCCCATTAGGGTTACCACCTTTGGATGAGGTAAAAACCGGATCTGAAACCACACCCCAAACTCCGCCTCTGGCTCTGCCCCTTTCTTATGACTGGCGAGTATATCACTCCTCCTCCAAAGCCATTTGTAATGTTGGAATAGACATTACTAGTGATAGGAAATTATTTTTATACTGTTATTTATTTGATTCATTTATTCAGTTATTTATTTTTATTCTTTGGCAACCAGGTTACCTCCCATAGGACACATAGCCCATTTTACAGGAGTGACCCAGGAGCAGAGGAAGGTTAAGTGACTTGCTCAGGGTCACACAGTATTTAAGTGGAGGTTGTGGGAATCAAACTCAGGTCTGCTGGATGTGCCAGGCTCAGCCACAGCTTATTGCACAGCCCTCTGTTAAAACACTCTCCCATTTTCCTTTCCATGTCAGCCATGTATTCCGATTCTTTGACCAATTTTTGATAACTTAATTGTCAGTGCTTGTGGTACCCTTAATACTGCACTGTGTTCCCCTTTACCTCAGCAGCAACTGCTGTTTCTTTTCATATTTCTATGACATTCCACAATTTCAGATGCACCATTCTATGCTGTTTATCTGAATGACCTGTCAAAGTGTAGCTAATATCATGTAATGTTCAGGTAATACAAAACATTAGAGCAAATATAGTGATAAAAGCAATAAAAGTCAGATTATTAATTTAACAAAAATGGGTTTAAAACTTACCATAATATAGAACAAACAAAAAGAAACACATGAGAGCACATAAAGGTGTAAAAACTGTTTCCTGTCATAGCAGTAAAAGACCATACTTAAAATGCAGAGTGGAAAAGAATAGGTTAATTTACTGCTAATGATCTTAATGGCCATACTTTACACCTCTCAGACAGTCTGGTATTACAAACAAAGGCAAGTCTTAATGACTGTGACAGCAGAACGTCTTTGTACCCTGGACATGTAATGCAGCCAAAACAGTGAATGATTTGATACATCAGTTTTAAGAGTATATGAGCACTCAAAATGGCCCAAAACCGGACTGCATGTAACCAAAACCGGATGACCGGATAAGGACCCTAAAAACTGGATTATCCGGTCAAAAACCGGATAGGTGGCAACCCTAATCCCCATCCAGCAGCCCCACCTCCATTCTTGTCACATCCCAGTTACTGGAAGCCAAGAGATCAGGCTACATCACCACTGGATACAGTGGCGCACAGACCATATGCATGGATAGCCAACCAGATACCAAATTCTGGAGCTTTGCAGAGATTACAGTGCTGGGAAAGACCTCCCTGGCTAAGGATGTGTTTGTAGAAAATACTGAACAAGAACCAGAACCCTGATTGACCCCCTGACAGATACATCTGCTGGTATTTCCTTAAGCTATGCTGTGCAGAGGCACAACTTCTGATTTATTGCAACAACAGAGGATCAACGTTGCACAAATACTGTTCTATCATTCTTTCTGTTGAAAATACTAATTTGCTTACTGTAAAACTAAAATATTCACTGAGAAAAAAGTTCACTATGTGCGCAATGCCTCTTTAAGGCACAAACATATTTTTTCAGCAAGTATTAGCTGAATTTCACCCCAGACATGTGGTTCTTATTTGGGCATTCATCTCGCTGCCCTCTGCTCTTGCTGTGTTCACTCACTGTAAGGAAAAAAAAGCAAAAAATTTTTATTTGTAGGTGCTCATTTTATTTTATTTGAATTGAATGTTTCTGTATTTGCATGGGTTTGTGCAAGGGTTCAAAAAAAGAGTTTTGATCAAATCACAAAAAAATAAATGATCAGCGAGCAGTGAACTGTCACTTGATTACTTTAGTCTGAAAGCTCTCCTTGGTAAGATCTACTGAATTCTGTATGATCCTCTTTTCTGCCGTAGCACTCCCTCCCTCTCCCATGTCAACCACTTCCTGGTGTCCACTGGAAATGTCTCCTTCTCCCTTTACCACAGTAAACAATTCCCGGTGTTCCATGGAACTCACTCCATCTCCCCAAAACATGGCAAGCAGTTCCTAGTGTCCACTGGCATCCGTCTCTAACCCCATTCCATACCAAGCACTCCCTGGTGTCTAGTGAAAACCCCGCCCCTACCCACTTGAACCAAGTACTTCCTGGTGTCCAGTGGCATGCCAACCCTCTCTGCACTTGTGGCAAGCACTAACTTGTGTCTACTGGCAGCTGTCCCTCTACCTGCTAAAGCCAAAGAGTTAGGAAACAAAAGAATCACCAGCACTGCCATCATCTGATGAAGCATTACTATATGTGCAAAATGGGTTGGGATCTGTGGCATTCTGTTGCTTATGTGCTTCATGGTTGTTTGTGCTGCTCATGCTGTTATTTCAAATAAATTCATGAAACAGCATTCCTTAGGAATCTGGTGCCAGTAATTCTTTTATTTCTCTGTGCATTTGTTCTTACCTGGCAAAGACGTTTCCAGGGGAGCATGCCTCCTTTAAATTTTGCAATTAATGTCAAGCAGTCCTTGGTATCTACTGAAACCCTCCCTCCCTGTGTCAAGCATACATTTGGGTCCAAGGATACCCCTATCACTCTGTCACAACTCAAGCACTCTCTGGTGTCCACTGGAACTCTCTCCTTTCACTGGTATGTGCCAAGCAGTTTCTAGTGTCTAGTGGCACCTCTCTCTCAGCCTACGTCAAACACTCACTGAGGTATAGTGGCACCCCCAGCCTCTTCCATTGGGTCCAAAAGGCTGTTCCCAGTGCAAGGTGGGCATTCTGTGGGGGGAAAGGAGGCTATTCTGGGGGTTGGTGGGTGTTATGGGGCAGAATGCTTTCTATGGCAGGATAGGTGTTCTGGGCAGTGGGTGGGCATTCCATCCCTAGGGTAGTTCAGGCCTTACAGTGGGCATTCCGGCCCCAGTGTGTGCACTGAGTTATAGGGTGGGCATTCCAACCTAGGGCGGGCATTCTGGTTCCAAGAGCCGTCATTCTTGCCATAGTGTGTGCATTAAGGTACAGAGAGTATGCATTCAGTCCCTGGAGTGGGCATTCAGACACATAGTGTGTATTCTGGCCCTAGGGTTGGCATTCTTCCCTCAGCATGGGCATTCCAGCCCTAGGGTGTCATTCCGTCATGCAGGGTGGTCATTCAGCTCCTAGAGTTGTCACTGTGGCCCTAGAGTGGAAATTCCTGCCCTCTGGTGGGCATTTCAGCCCCAGGGTGGGAACTGCAGAGAGTGTAAGTCATTCCGGCCACAAGGGTGGTCATTGAGGCATATAGGTTGTCATTCTTGCCGTAATGTGGGTATTTTGGCCCCTGGGTGGGGCACTGAGGGTGGTCATTCTAGCCACCAGGGTGAGCACTAAGGTCCAGAGGGTGGCATTCCAGCCACAAGAGTAGGCACTGTTCTTCTAAGAGCTCACCCTGTATCAGCCTACCTGGGTCAGCACTGAGGCACAGTGGATGGTTATTCTGGCCAATAAGGTGGGCACTGAGGCACAGATGTTGGGCACTCCACCAGTAGGATGGACATTCTACCCCAGGGTGGGACCTGAGGCAAAGGGTGGTCATTACAGCCTTTGGATAGGCATTCCAAGCACAGGGTGAGTACTGAAGAAGAAGGTGGGCATTCTGACCCCCAGAGTGGGCATTCTGGCCCTGGGGTGCTTATTTCTGCCTCAGGATAGCCATTCCAACACTATAGAGGACATTCTGGTCCTAGAGTGGGCATTGAGGCACAGATGGTAATCATTCTAGCACCCAGATTAGGCACTCTTGGGAGGGGAGGCTGGTCTAGATCTGTAACAATGGTCCAGCTGCAGGGATGGTGGTGGGCTGGGTTGTAAGCTGGTCTGGGAGATGGAAGGGTGACCTAGCTACAGGGAGGGTGTGGCTCTGAGGAGGAGAGGTAGGTCCGGGGACAGGAAGGGTGGTCCAGGTTCAGAGAGGGTAGTTGGCTGTGGGTCAGAGGCTGCTCCAAGGACTGCAAGGGTGGTCCAGGTGCAGGAAAGGTTGTTGGCAAGGGATAAGAGGCTGGTACTGCAGCTGAAAGGATAGTCCAGCTGCAGGGAGGGTGGTTAATAATAATAATAATCTTTATTTTTAATGCGCCTTTCAAAAACCAAGGCGCAGAACAAGTTATAAAATCACATCAAAATGACATATCATAATAAAATCAGTAAAATAAATACAAGTCGTGGCCAAAAATATTGTTGCCCTTGCAGTTTTTTCTAATAATGCACCATTCCTTCCAGAAAATTGTTGAAATTAAAAAATATTTTGGTATCCACACATGTATTTCTTTGGTTTGCAGTGGAATCAAACACAAAAAGCAGAAAAATTTACTAAGTCTTAGCTTATTCCACACAGAAATCCTTAAATGGCCCGGACAAAATTATTGGCACCTTTCAGAAGTAGTTAGAAATAATTAGATTTCAAGCGGATGATTCTCCTTCACTTTGGAATTGAACTCACCTGTGGTGAGTTGCAGGTGCCTGCAATATAAAAATCACACATTCAACCAGTTTGAATAGAGAAAAGGACTCATTCTCCTGTTTTGTGCCACTGTGTGTACTGCAATGAGCATGGAGAAAAGAAAGACAGGCAGAGAATTGTCTGAAAAGGACAGACAGAAGATTGTAGCCAAGCATGGACAATAATCAAGGCTACAAATCAATCTCCAGAGACCTTGATGTTCCTTTTTCCACCGTACGTAATGTTATCAGGATGTTTAAGGCCCATGGCACTGTAGCCAACCTCCCTGGACATGGCTGCAAGAGAAAACGTGATCAAAGATTGCAGCGCAGGATTGTTCGAATGGTGGAGGAAGCACCTCAATCAACTGCCAAACAGATTCAAGCTGACCTTCAGACACAAGGTACGACAGTTTCAACTCGCACCATCTGTTGTCAACTCAATGGAAGGGGGTTATATGGTAGGAGGCCCAGGAGGACCCCACTGCTGAGAGAGAGACATAATAAAGCTTGACTGGGGTTTGCCAAAACACACCTGAACAAGCCAAAATCCTTCTGGGAGAATGTCCTGTGGACAGATGAGACCAAATTACAGCTTTTTGGTAAAGCACATCATCTCTATGTTTACAGAAAACAAAATGAAGCCTTCAAAGAAAAGAACACCTTCCCTACAGTCAAACATGGAGGAAGTTCAGTGATGTCTTGGGGTTGCTGTGCTGCCTCTGGCACTGGGTGCCTTGAACGTGTGCATGGCATCATGAAATCTGGAGATTACCTGGCCATTTTGGAGCGCAGTGTTGAACCCAGTGTCAGAAAGCTGGGTCTCCGTCGAAGGTCATGGGTCTTCCAGCAGGACAATGACCCCAAACGCACTTCAAAGAGCACCCAGGAATGGTTCAAGACAAGACGCTGGACTGTTCTGAAGTGGCTAGTAATGAGTCCAGATCTAAATCCCATTGAAAACCTGTGGAGAGATCTGAAAACAGCAGTTGGGAGAAGGCACCCTTCAAATCTGGAGAACTGGAGCAGTTTGCACAAGAAGAGGGCCAAACTGCCAGTAGAGAGGTGCAGGAAGCTTATCCATGGCTATAGGAAGCAGTTGATTGCAATTATTTTGACCAAAGGCTGTGCTACCAAATATTAAGTCTAGGGTGTCAATAATTTTGTCAATGTCATTTTTCATTTTCTGATTTAAAAGGATATATTAAATTCTGAATCAAAAACAAAGGTTCTGTAATATTAACAGAGAAATAAAGAATTGTAGAGACCAAATACTGTACTGTTGTTAATTTCAACTTATATTTAGAGGAAATTGTGAGTTATTTGAAAAAGTGCAAGGGCGCCAATATTTTTGGCCACGACTATAATATCAAACATCATAATAAAATTTTAAGATCAGACCAGGTCAGCATCATCCCCAAATGCCCTAATCCACAAAAAGGATTTTAGTGCTTGTTTAAAACCCCCCACAGTCGTGTACTCTCTAATCCAACGGGGTAGAGAATTCCAGAGGGTCGGTGCCACGAACATAAAAGCCCAGGCACTGGAAGATTTTAAAACTACCCTCGGAATCTCCAGCAACCCCTCGCTGGCCGAGCGAAGCGGTCGCTCTGGGATGTAAGAAACCAGAAGCTCTTTCAGGTATTCAGGGCCCAAACTGTGCAGGGCTTTGTAAGTCAAGAAGCCGACTTTAAAGGAGATCCGCCACTGAACCGGCAGCCAGTGCAGTTCCCACAGCACCGGTGTAATATGGGAGGAATGAGGTGTCCCAGTTAACAACCGGGCTGCGGAGTTCTGCACCAGCTGCAAGCAGTGGATATCAACCCCTGGAAGCCCAAAGTAAAGGGAATTGCAGTAGTCCAAGCGTGAGGTCACAAAGGCATGGATCAATGTAGGTAGGTCCCCAGACAGAACAAGGTGCTTGATCCTAGTGATATTCCTAAGATGGTAAAAGGATAGCTTAATGACAGCCAACACTTGTGCACATAGAGTCAGACGATCGTCAAGAATTACTCTTAGGTCGCACACCTGTTCAGAGATAGGGAGCTCAACATCCCCCAGGAATAAGCCTGAGGGATGGTTTGTCCCCAACCCCCCTATCTGGTGACCAGGATCCATGACCATCACCTCCGTCTTTCCAGAATTCCGCTTTAGCCAGCTGGACCTCATCCAACCTTGGATTTCACCGAGGCAGTTATTAAACACCGAGAGTGCTCCATTCTGTTCAGGTGCAAAAGACAGGTAGAGCTGGGTATCATCGGCATAACAATGAAACTCCAGCCCATACCGTCTTACAATGTCTCCGAGGGTAAGCATGTACACCGCAAACAGCATGCGGGACAGCACTGAGCCCTGGGGCACCCCACAAGACAGAGAGGTAGGGTCAGAGAAAAACACCCTCGATACCACCCTCTGAGTTCTACCAGTGAGGAAAGAAGTAAACCATTTGTGGACCAAACCTGAAAGCCCACAGATGATTCTCAGGCGCTCAAGCAGTACCCCATGGTCTACAGTGTCAAATGCTGATGACAGATCCAGTAGGACTAAAATGGACTGTTTTTTCTGGTCTCTCACCATCAAGAGATCACTGAGCACCCGAACCAGTGCAGTCTTGGTGCTGTGCCTCTTTCAAAAAATGGATTGGAGAGGATCGCAGATGCTATGGATGGTCAGATGGTTGTCTAACTGAGTAGCCACTACTTTCTCAATTACCTTCCCAACGAAAGGAAGGTTTGAGATAGGTCTGTAGTTGGCGAGGAAGTCGGGGTCCAAAGAAGCCTTCTTCAACACTGGTGTCACCACTGCCTCCTTCAGGGAGCAGGGATATTCACCAGAGTCTAAGGAGCACCAGACTATCTCCACCAGAACCAGGATAATAATCTCCCCACAGCCCATAATCAAGGCTGTAGGGCCCGGGTCTAAGCTACAGCATGTAGTGTGCATACCCTGGACAATCCTCATAACATCCTCGATTTCCAGCCTTTTGAAGAGATTCCAGGAACATAGAGGGAATGCGACCAGGAACTGGTCCACAGCCATTCCCATAGAGAGTGTAGCATGTGTCTCCACCCTGATGTCATCCACCTCATCTGCAAAGAACCGAGCAAGCTCCACACACTGGGATTGCGAAAAGGCTCTACGAACCTGTAGACAGGCTGGGTTGCACAGTCTGTACATGGTTCGAAAGAGCTGGGCCAGTCGGTTCTGAGCAGCAGCAATTTCCCCGGACAGGAATACTGCCTTCTTACGAGCAATTGCTGACTGATAGAGTTGATAATTCTCTAGCAGTCTAAGATGGTCGGCATCCAAGCGGGATTTCCGCCAACACCTCTCTTACCTGCTTCCTAGTCGTCACATCTCCCTCAAGTCCCCATCGAACCATGGGGACCGAGGATGAAGGGAGAGAGGATGCACACGGATTGGTGCAATGGAATCCAGAGCAGAGGTAATGGCCTTATTATAGGCCAGGACCAAAACCTCTGGATCCGAGCACATCACAGGGAATTCTAATAGGTCAAGTGCCGCAGTTAGACCATTGGGAGTCACATCCCGTAAAGGGCGGTACTTGACCATCTCCACAGGGGTAGGTCTACGAAGGGGGGTACCAAAATTGAATCTCACAGTGTGATGGTCAGACCATCCGACAGGTTCCACCCCCATGCCAGAGGCTTCCATCCCCAGGAGGAAAACCAGATCAAGAGAATGGCCGCATTTATGAGTGGCAGAGGCAACCACCTGTGAGAGGCCCAGTGAATTCATCAATTGGAGGAAGTGCTGTCCAAATTGCGAGAGTTCATCGTCGATCCAAGCATTGAAGTCGCCCAGCACCATCAACCTGGGGGACTCCAATACCAGGTCAACGACGAAGTCCGCCACTTCCTTAAGGAATGGCTTCTCATCTCTGGGTGGACAGTAGACGAGAGCCAGTCTATAGCCCCCACCTGCCACAACAACACATTCGAATGATCTGGTCTCCTCAACTGGAACACTAGTGGGACCCAATTCGGTCTTAAAACAGACCGCAACCCCCCCACCCCTGTGGTCCAATCTCGGACGGTGAATCACCGAATACCCGGACGGAACTGCCACCTCAAGAACAGGGCCAGCATTTCCATCCAGCCAGGTTTAGGTGATGCAAGCCAGATCCGCTGTACTCATCAAGTCTGCCATAATAGCAGTCTTGTTCACAATGGATCTGGCATTGCATAACACTGCCCGAGTTGGACAGAGCCCCTGGGATGCCCTTGCCACCTGCCCACCATTACTAGTGGTGGTGCCCTTGGGTATGGGGGTCAGACAAGGAGACCCCCGCTCTGATCTCCATTTCACTCCAGGGCATCTTCTGGGCTTAACAATCCCGATATGAGTGCTCCTCTCGTCCATCCTCCACTGTTCAGGCCCCCCACCCCTCCCCCTCCTCCTACAGGCAATTCCCATAGCCCAGCAATGTTGAAAGGTAGAAAAACTAAAGGAGGGGGGAAAAGGGGGCGAAGGGCATGAAGAGTGGAGGATGAATAGGGCATGACCGGGGGGGGGGGATAATAATAAATATCCCCGTCCTTCAACATGGAACAAGACAGTAACCTCCTACTCTCACCAAAACTAATAAAAATCAAAACCCAAAATTAAGATAACAGTTAACCCAGCAAATTAAACAACCATTAACCAAAAATCAAACCCCCCCCAAATCCAACTGAAGTAACTTAATCCAGAATTTCTCAAATAGAACCTGCTTTCCGGAAAATAAACAAAACTAACACCATAAATAAACAATAAAAATAAAAATAAGAATAAATAATAAACAAAAATAATAAACAGAGATAGGAGTCCCTCCTCACACAAAGAAAACCTGTCACAAAATCAAATAAACATAAGTAAAAAAAAAAGAAAATGAAGAAAGAAAAGAAAAGAAAACCCAACTAAAATAAAACAATATAAATTGGCTAAGAGAACAAGCACTCACACTGCAAGCTTACTTAGCCCCCGAGCACTCTCACTGCACGGAACTAAAACAACATAAAATACCCTCCCAAAAATAATAACAAATTTTGTGAGAAAACAGGGACTCCCACTCCCCGAAGACTCACAATAACTGAGCACTCTCACTGCACGGACAAAAAATGAATATATATTAATCCAGAGAGTAGGTTCCGGTCAGGAAAAACTTCTCACAATAACACATAAAACTATAACTAAAATATTAAAACCCGGGACCCATCCATGACCTCCCCAACACATTAAACAAGGATTCACTCTATTAGATCATCAGTACTTATCCTTTCCTGGGTCCAAATGCTTGGGCCCAAAGTTCAAAAATGTTATACAGTTCAAGCGAAAACCAAACAGGACTATGCTCGACAGCAAGCTGTTCGTGAGCGGTCAGAGTACCAGTCACTCCCCACTTTTAGCTGGAAATATACTTCTCAAACTAGCCCCAAGAAAATTAATAATTCCTCATGTCTGCGTTTGGCCAAGGTCAAAATAAACTGCACGGACCGCACAGGCTAGGAGGTGTCCCACAACCCCCACTCCCTCGGGTCAGGGCCCCAGAATAAGGGCAGTACAATGCCCACCCCAACACTGCAGGTCCCCAGGGCAGACAGAGGCCCAACTCTCTGGTAGGCCGCTGACTAACCCCCTCACCCTCTGGGAAAGAAGACCGGGGGGGAACCCCCCACCACGGCAGCCCCAGGTCTTGACCCGGCCCGGAGTCTCAGAGCCCAGCAAATTCAAACAGAATCTGGAAGGAACGCCAGTCACAAACCAGTTTTCTCCAATTAAATTAAATGGGTTCCACTAAAGGGGGAAGCACGTCCGAACACCGGGTTCAAATATCCAGTCAGTCCCAGGCAGGTCCTCCTCCCACAGAACCCCTGGAAGGATGCCAAAACAGTCTCGTAGACCATAAAAATCTCCAGCAAATTCAAGGTCAAACAAAGCTGGAGTAAACCAAGCGGTACTCAAATGATCAAATTCCAGGGAACAGTCATATTCCAGGGAAAAGTCAGACCAAAACACAGCAACTCGCGTCAGCAGTTTCAAAATCATATAATGCTAGTTATCTTCCAAACAGTTAGATTCCAAAGAACAATTCTATAAAAAACACCACGGTGCACGTTAGCAGCAAAAAATATCTCTGTGTTAAAAACCAAGGATATCTTCCGAGTCCGAGTCCAATCGCAAAGGTCCAGGTCCCGATTAGCAAATAACAAATAATGATAAAAGCGAATTTCAAACAGTAAACTTAAAACAACATTAAAACAAATTTAAAGCAGACTGAAAAAGAAACTAAAACAAAGTATAGACAAATATAACGTGAGTAAGATTTAGGGCGAGATTCAGAGTGGACCCACACCGGTCGCCATCTTAGGTGGGGGTTGGAGGCTTGTACAGGTGCTGGGTGGATGTGGAAGGTGCAGGATGGTTGGTTGGATGGGGGAGGCTGTTCCATGGGCCACACCCCTTTCAAAGACATTGGAGGGTCCCCACACCCTCTAATAACATATTACTGAAATCTAGACTAGCTGGAATTTCATTTCATTTCATTTCATTTATTCTTTGATAATCGGGTAAGGACACTGGACCAAAGGTCCTTTTTCAGGCCCTACCCAGATGAAAATACAATAAACAGGAATCACAAAATACAAACAATAGCATATCAGTACTTTACATAAAACAATTACATACAGAATTCTGTAATAGATATTGCTTTTGCTTCATCTTAAAATTTGCAAGAGAGGTAGCCTAACGAGTGAAAATCGGTAGCGCATTCCAGTAGATAGGAGCAGCCACAGAAAATGCATGTGATCTGATTTTAAGTTTGGATTTAACTACATTCAAAACGTGCCATTTGCTGACCTTAGGCTAGGTAACATAGATCGAATGGCTGAACCAGCAAAATGCACTCAAATTGCACCCAATCTGGCTGGTGGCTTTCACCATGTCTGAAATCCATGCACAATAAGGGGTAGCAATATACTGCTGTATAAGGATTTTGAAATGGAAGACTTCTATTACTATATAAGGATCCTGAACTGGAAAACTTCTGTATGTAACTCACCCCTTGGTTTTGTTTGCATTACTGCTACCCTCTGAGGCTCTCAACTGCTGCCGCCGGATCCCTCCCTCGATTGCATGTGTGGCAGACTGTGGCAGTGCTGACATATTTGGTTCCTCCTGCTTCCATTGTGGTAGAACCTCTGGCCTCATTCTTTGGTCCTGGTTCCCTGATCCCGGTAGAGGGGGCTGGTATCAACAGGGACACCATATTTTTGGCACATTCTGCACCACGAGCATTCTGCCATCTTCCCATGCAAAAGCGCATGTGCCAGTGCACACCACTCTCTACCCTGCTGGTGGCCATGACTCATGGATCCACTACACTACAAATGTAGCACACCAAACCAAACGGTAGCCCAAGAGGGCTTAAAGAAATCACCTGTGGCCAGCACACCTAAAGGGGCCTAAAATATAAATAAGCAAAGATTTTGGAGCACAAGACTCCTTTGCAGACATGGCCATGGCCATCTTGCTGTCCCTCCAACATAGCAGCTGACAAATCAGAGGGAAAGAAAGCCCTATCCAACCTAGCAGACAGACAGAAATGACTTGTGGGGGAATTATGCAATCGGACTCTCCCCAAATGTACTGGCAAGTTAAAGGGGCCAATCCAGAGGTAAAACAGTGTAGAGGGACTAATGCACAGCACTGCCTGACAAAACAAACACTAAATCTGGGAGGAAGGTTTCTGGGTTTAAGAGGAGCTCATGGCAGTTGGAGAGAGACACTAAGCTGACCACGTCTGCTGCTGTGTGAGCAAACGGGAGGCCCAGCCAGGCCTAAATGTGGTGTTCCCTCTCAAGGGTTCACTGTTCCACATTCCTGTGAGTCTTATCATGGGTTCCTACTGCTGAAAGACTGTGTCAGGGAAGACACCTGTTAAGTGAAAGCTGTGAAATTGTGCCAGAGGAGCATCTGCTGAGAAAAGCCATCAAGAGTTAGTGCTTTTAGGGGCATTTTATGCAGAATGAAACTGCTGTGAGAAAACCTGAGAGAGCTGCTAAGCTGAAAAATCGAAGACAGAGACCAGCATCTCCATCAAACTGCTGAAGAGCCAGCTACTCCTTATCAAATGGGGTGAATCGGGGAAAGTGGCATCATGGGTGCATGCCCCGAGTATGAGTACTCTTGATCCAGAGGGGAGTTGCACAATAGAGGTTGCCTCTGTGGTCTGAGTTCATTGGGAACCATGAAGCTGCTACTTAGTGCTCCTGTGTGTGCTGTGAGAGTTGAGCTAGAAGGGCAGTACTGTGGGAGCTGATCCAGAAGGGTTGTGCTGTGTGTTTAGCTGGAAGGGATGTGCTGCTTCAAAATGTCTCAGAGCAAGTCCAAACTGCTTCAACTCCAGGCCAGTGGAGTCTAATCCTGAATCATGTTCGACCTGCTTGTGGCAGGGTTGGGTAAGACCCCATCCCATCTGTTATGCAGAGGGAGTCAAAAACAAGGATCTGTTTTGTCCTCTCCTATTCTGCCTTTTGTCTGATTGCACAAATGTTTCTTGTGGGGCCTTGGAATTAGCCACTCAGATGGTCCCACAATTCCTCCTGTTATCTTCCTTCCTCTTGCTGTTTCTATTCTTTCTTTCTCACCTTGCTTCTCTATGATTTAAAAAAAAAAGTGTGAATCTTTATGTGAAACTGGGATCCCTTGGTTTGCAAATGTAGGTAATTATACTGTTGAAATGAGTGCAGAAAGCTATTTGGGGTTAATAGAGGAGATGTCAATCTGAGACACCGGGGGTTGACCATGAGATGTATTTTGACTTCCATAAGCTTGCTAACAGAACTGTCAACAGGAAACCATCTCTGAGACAAAGTGTTCTATTTATCTGCACCTATCTATTAAAAGACTAGATGTGCTCTTCAGGCTGGCCGCGTAAACTAGTATATGTAATAGACAGTACTGAATTATTGGTATTCATCCCAGATTGATGGCTAATTCAGTTTGAACTGTGGGAATTTAATGTAAGCCCTTTGTATAGTAGAGTGTCCTCTAAGGAAGCTCCATGGAGTGAAGCGCAGGGGCTAGTGCAGTGTGCTTGCACCAGGACTTTCTGTTTCAGCAAATGCTGTGCTGCTGAATTGAATAAATCAAACTTTGGAACAACAAGTCAAGTGGTATCTAGTGCCTTTGTTAAACAACAGCATACTTTCAACTTTATGCGCCCAGAGTGCAGTTAATTCTTGTTTTTGGTCCACGCATCCACCACCCTCTCCAATGTCATAAATATAGCCCCCTCAAAAGCTATGTACCTTTAAGAGTGTCTGTCGACCTCTGAGTTGTGCCAGTTTTCTATGCCCTTGCAAGACTGGGTTAGCTGCCCTGACTTGGTATTCCAAGAGGGAGGAGTCAGTGGTCTGAGCTGAAGGGCACAGGCTGGTGATAGAGTTGGTGGGAGGCTAGCATGTGGTACACAGTTCCAGCTCCCACTGTTCAGTAATTTCTCTGTAGAGCCTGGCATCAAGTAAAGTACTCATTCGTGGCAGCTGCCATTGTACCAGATGATCAAAGTGGGGGGGGGGGTGCCCCTCGCCAGTAGGAAAAAAGAAAGAAATAAGAAGAGTTTGAGGTCTGTCAGAGAAAAAAAAATCTGTCAAAGAAAGAACTGCAGGCAAAGGATTTGTGGTGATGTTTATGCAATAAGGCATGACAGGAGGTGCACTATGGTGGGATAACGGCCTGCCTTGGGTGGGTTGCAGCTCGAGAAAGAAGACATTAACTTCATACTTATCATAATTTCCTTTTTTGTTAGCTCCAACATTGTCAATTGGGTCTAGTGCACCCCTACTAGGGGAATGGCACAGCCCAAGATTTTTGAATGTTGGGCAGCTGAGGAGTCCCTGCACTAACGGCAAATCCCCAGTTACTACTTAGCAGTGCCATGCAAGCTACATACACAGTCAAAAAACAGTCACATATTGACAATAGTAAAAAACTGTCTTACCTTCCTATCCGATATTCAGAGAAGAGATGCATGAAGTATTCAGATCTTGAAGTGAAGGAACATACAGTCACAAGGTGCTTCAGAAGCGCAACATGTCTCACAGGAGTCACCCATCTGTGAACTGAAACTAACATATAATGAAACGTGCTCTTTGTCTTTTTCTTTGAGAATGCAGATAAACAAACTGCCAACAGGAAACACACCTTAATAAATGAAACCTGTTAAGCTGTGGTCACAGATAATTGATAAGTCAGTGTAATTGATAAATCATATCAAAGTACAGTGCACCAGAAGAAAGAAAGAGATCCACGTAGGGGATTTCACTAAAAAATAGACCTCTCTCCTAGCATGTAGGATAAGATTTTTGGCTCCTAAGCAAGTCCCATTGACAATGTTGGAGTTAAGAGAAAAGGAAATTACATTACGTATGAAGTGAATTTCTTCTTTCTGTAGCACTCCACATTGTCAATGGGTAATTAGTACAATTGGGCTCTAAGAAGCAGTACCCAAACAAAAAAATGGGAGGAGGGAGAATGTTATCCCATATGCCAGATGCTCCAGAATTACTTGCGAACCGCTGCTTGCAACACTCTGCAACCAAAAGCTACATAAGCCTGGCTACCTGGCTACAACATATTCAGAAGAGACAGAGCAGGCAGGAAGGGAGGAGGAGTGGCACTGTATGTGAAAAATGACATAAGGGCCACACAGATCCAGGAGGAACAAAATGGGGAGAGATACTGTGGGTTAAGCTGGAAAGGAAAATGGGGCCAGCCATCCGCACAGGTGTGGTCTATAGACCACCAGCCCAGGAGGAAGAAACAGATAGGAGTTGATGCTAGCCATCCAAAGGATGGCAGACAAGGGTGAGGTAGTACTGGTTGGAGACTTCAATATACCAGACGTGGACTGGAGCATCCCAGCAGCAGCATCAACTAGGAGCAGATTTATCCTGGACTCCCTTCAGGGTGCCTTCCTCAAGCAACTGGTCATGGAACCAACTCGGCAGAAGGCAATACTGGACCTTGTGCTCACAAACAGGGACAGTGTGATGGGGGTAACAGTGGGGAGCACCTGGGTAACAGTGACCACCAGTCATTGTGGTTTGAAATCACAGAAAGAGCAGAACCAAACCACACAAAACACGTATCCTGGATTTTAGGGGGCAGACTTTGGGAAAATGGGAGATACTTGAAAGAGGCATTAAGGGAATGGGACAGGAATCAGGGTTGAGGAGCAGTGGGCAGTATTTAAATGGGGATTATAAGAACAACAGAATTATGCATTAAGCAGGTTAGCAAGAGGAAAGGAAGAGAGACCATTATGGTTTCCAAAGAGGTAGCAAAGAAAGTAAAGCCAAAAAGATTGCATTCAGGCAATACAAAAGACACAGGCAGAAGGGGATAGGGAGAAGTACCAGGAGAAACAAAGGGAGGCAGGAAGTCAGTAAGGGAAGCCAAAGCTCAGACAGAAGAACACATTGCAAAAAGTGGGTAAAGGGGACAAAACCTTTTACAGGTACATAAGTGAAAAAAGAAAGACAAAGGGAGGGATAGTGAGACTGAAGGGGGAGGATGGGAGCCACGTGGAGGATGACAACAATAAAGCTGACATATTGAACAGGTATTTCTGCTCAGTCTTTACTAAGGAAGAGGGGGGTAATGGGTCTGAAGGGAGTACAAGGGGTGAGAATGGTGCAGAAATGGACACAAGTCCCTTTACACGAGAAAGGGTCCTGAAGGAACTGGAAGTAATAAGAGCTGATAAAGCAATGGGGCCAGATGGGGTGCACCCCAGGGTCCTTAAAGAACTAAGAGAGGTGGTGGCTGAACCTCTGGCTATCCTGTTCAGCCAATCACTGAAACAGGAGGTACCCAAAGACTGAGGACAGCAGATGTAGTCCCCTTATACAAAAGGGGAACAAAGAGGAAGCAGGAACTACAGACCAGTCAGCCTCACCTCGGTAGTGGGAAAGATCATGGAAGCACTACTGAAGGAGAGATTGGTGGAACATCTGGTTGTCAATGGACTACAGGACCCAAGGCAGCATGGTTTCACCAGGGGAGGTCATGTCAGACCAACCTCATTGAATTTTGACTGGGTGACTAGGGAGGTGGATCAGGGAGGGCAGTGGACATGGCCTATCTGGACTTCAGCAAAGCCTTGACACTGTGCCACATAGAAGACTATTACACAAACTGGGGAATATGGGTGTGGGCAGGACAGTAGTGTGGTGGGTAGGTAACTGGCTGGGTGGCAGGACACAGAGGGTGGTGGTAAATGGCTGTCACTCCACAGAGGGAAGAGTAACCAGTGGGGTACCACAGGAATCAGTGCTGGGACCGGTCCTATTCAACATCTTCATCAGTGACATTGCACAGGGTCTAGAAGGCAGAATTTCACTGTTCGCTAATGACACAAAGCTCTGTAACAGAGTTGACACACCAGAGGGTGTAGACAGAATGAGAAGGGACCTGCAGACACTTGAAGAATGGTCAAGGGTTTGGCAGTTGAAATTCAATGCAAAGAAGTGCAAGATAATGCATATGGGGCACAAAAACCCTGGCACAATATATCAGTTGGGGGGTGAGGATATAGCATGCACCAAGCAGGAAAGGGATCTTGGGGTTGTTCATCTCTGATGACCTCAAGGTAGGGAAACAGTGTGACAAGGCATCAGGTAAAGCAAATAGGATGCTGGGATGTATAGGCAGGGGCATCACCAGCAGGAAAAGGGAGGTCATAATTCCGCTATACAGACACTAGTGAGGCCCCACCTGGAGTACAGTGTACAGTTCTGGAGACCATACCTACGTAAGGACATAGACAGGGTAGAGAAGGTTCAGAGGAGGGCAACAAAGATGGTGCATGGGTTGCATCACAAGTCCTATGAAGACAGGTTGAAGGAACTGAACATGTACTCCCTGGAGGAGAGGAGGAGAGAGGGATATGATAGAGACATACAAGTATCTTACAGGAGGAACAGGGTGCAGGAAAACACTATTTTTAAGTGAAAAAGATGTTTCAGGACTAGGGGCATGGGATGAAGTTGGAGGAGGACGATTCAGAGGAAACATGAGAAAGAATTTCTTCACAGAACGGGTGGTGGACAAGTGGAACACCCTGCCAGAGGAAGTGGTGGGGCTGAAACAATCACGGGATTTAAGAATGCATGGGATAGACATAAAGGAATTCTAGAGGACAGGGGTAAGGGGAAACAGACTTCTAGGAAAACAAACTGAACTTACAAGCTCAAATGGGCAGACTAGGTGGGCCATAGGCCCTTATCTGCCGACACTGTCTATGTATCTATGTGTAAGCAGAACTCTGAACATCCAATTTATAATGTTTCGTGAATGTGTGAACTGAGGTCTACATAGCTGCCTTGCATAGTTCTGAAACTGTGGCCTTGCCCCTCTCCGCCCAGGAAGTTGCCGATGCCCTGGTGGAGTGACCCTGATAAGAGCCGGGGGCCTCTTGTTTTTTGCCACATCGGCGTTAACAACACAGGCCCATACCCACCTAGCTAGGGTGGGTTTAGATGCCTTTTGTCTTTGCTTGGCTGCCCCAGAAAGCACAAACAGACTATCTGATTTACGAAATTCAGATGTACATTTAAGATAGATCCTAACTTCCCATCTCAGGTCCAGTTTATGCAACTCCTTCTCCTTGGGGTGAGAAGGATGAGGACAGAAGGATGGAAGGCAAATCTCTTGGTTCACATGCAATGCTGTGGGCATTTTAGGGATGAAGGATGGAACAGTCCTCAGCACCACTTTTTCCTTATGCATGATAAGGTAAGGCTCCTTAAGAGACAAGGCCTGGAGTTTGCCCACTCTCCTGGCTGAACACATAGCCACTAAAAAACAGAACTTTAAGACAATGCATCCAGTGGCACAGATGCCAAAGAGCTCAAAGGGTTCAACACAGAGAGCATTCAGAACCAGGTTAAGAGCCCACGGGGGAACTGGGGATCGAAACAGCGGTTAGCTCCTGCCAACCGCACGCAAAAAATGAACAACCCATTTGTTTCTAGGGAAAACCACAAAGAAACTCCAAGAACAGAAACCTGCCCTCTCAGTTTACTCAATGCCAGTCCTTTATCCACGCCATCCTGAAGGAATTCCAGGATCTGAGCAATGGAGGCCTTCAGAGGGTTAATTCCTTTCTCTCTGGCCCAAGAACAAAAATTAGTCCAGAGTCAAGCATAAACAGCCGAGGTAGAGGTTTTTCTTGCCGTTAGCAAGGTTTCAACTACCCTCGGGGGGGAAACCTAGTCTTAAGAGTCTCCTCCTTTCAGGACATAGGGCCGTGAGTTGCATTGTGCTTGGGTTCGGGTGGAGAATGGGGCCTTGCAGCAGTAGGTCCCTTCATACTGGAAGGCAGAAGGGTATTTGCTGGGCTAGGTTTACTAGATCTGAGAACCACGGTCTTCTTGGCCACTCTGGGGCTATCAGAAGAAAGCTTCCGCTTGAGTGTCATATTTTCCTTAAGACTTTCTGGAGGAGAGGCAGTGAAGGAAAAGGCATACGTTCTGCAGAAGGATCATACCTGAGTTGGAGCATCCACTGCATCTGCCTGAGGGCATTGATACCAACTGAAGAACCTGTGGGTCTGAGCATTGTGGCTTGAAGCAATCAGATCTATCTGTGATTGCCCAAAATGATTGCTTAGCATCACAAACACCTCTGGGTTCAACTACCAGACTCTGGGATGAACAGTTTTGTGACTTAGCCAGTCCGCCTGAATGTTTAACTCCCCTGCCAGAGTAACTGCCGATACAGTGATAAGATTCTCCTCTGCCCAGCTCAGTAGTTCGGAGGTCTCTCGAAGCATTGCCCTGCTTTTTGTGCCTTCTTAGTTGTTTATGTATGCCACTGTGACGGCATTGTCTGACTGCACTTCACTGCAGTGTTCCTCAGTCTGGACTGAAAATGAAGCAGAGCTAAGTGAACTGCCCACATCTCCAGGACATTTATGTGGAGACACTGTTCTTTTAGTGACCACATCCCCTGAGTGGGAAGTTGGTCCAGGACTGCCCCCCCCTCCACCCATGAGGCTTGCATCCGTTGTGAGAATCACCTCTAGTGGTAGTTCCAAAGGAATTCCCTTGTTGAGATTCTGCATATTCAGCCACCAACTACAGGGAGCAATGAAGCTGCGGGGTGAGTGAGATCCTGGCTTGATAGTCCTCCAATGACGGGTTCCAGGCCATCAGCAGCCTTGTCTGAAGAGACTGCATATGGAAGCAGGTCCAGGGAACTAAGTCTTTTGCTGCTACCATGAGACCTAGAATCTGCAGCAGAGTGTGGGCCGATGTTGAGGACTGAAGTCAGAGCCACCATATCTCCAACAGCAACATCTCCTTGTGGGAGGGTGAAAGGAACACCCTCCCTACTTTCGTGTTGATGATTGCCCCCAAGTGCTCCAAGGACAGTGATGGCTCTAAGGAGCTCTTCTCCCAGTTAATCATCCAGCCATGTGATTCCAGGATCTCCAGGGTCCTGGACACCGATCTCTTTGCAAGAAGCACTGTCGGTGCTCAAATGAACAGATCATCCAGATAAGGGTAGACATGATGACCCTCCTGTCATAGTTGAGCCACCAGGACAATCAGTACCTATGAAAAAACTCGAGGGGCTGTTGCAAGGTCTACTGGGAGTGCCTTGTACTGGAAATGATGGCTCAGTATCAAGAACCTGAAGTACTTCTCATGAGACTGTCTGTTGGGGATGTGGAGGTAAGCATCTGTCAGATCTACTGAGGCTAGGAAGTTCCCCGGTTGAACAACTCAGATTATTAACCTCAGAGACTCCATCTTGAACATCTTGTGGTGCACAAACTTGTTCAGATGCTTCAGGCCCAAAATGGTCTGAAGCCCCCCCGGACTTCTTGGGAACTACGAAGCAGAGGGAGTAGAACCCTTGACCCTGCTCGATTGGGGGAACCAGGACGATGGCCCTGATTTGAATAAGATGGGTCAGAGTGTCTGACACCGCCCGGCATTTTGTCACTTGCTGTGAAACCAGGGACGGCAGAAAACATCCCCTTGAGGGAACCGTTAAGAATTCTATGACATAGTCCAGGTGAAGGATTTCCAGAACCCAGGTGTCTTACGTTGCTTGGGCCCATCTTGCAAGACATTCCTGTAGTCTTCCACCAAGGGAAAGAGGGCAGGAATGGGCCTGCGTACCTTCATTGTGCACTACCAGTCCTTTGTGCTGGTCCTCCTCTGCAGCGCCTGAATAAAAGGATCATCTATTGCTGTACCCTCTATTGCCAGAAGAGGTACCTCTGTTCCTTTAGGTACCAAAGTTCCGAAAGGGAAGATACCCTCCCCGGGACTGTCTGTGCTGACCATTGCCCTGTTCTTGTTGAGAAGCTGTGGCCTTGCGCTGCTGATTGGACACTGGAAGGTGGCCTTCTTATCCTGCTCATCCTGCAAGATAGAATCCAGACCAGAACCAAACAATAACTTTCCTTCAAAAGGAAGGTTAAACAGTTTCATCTTTGAAGACTGATCAGTAGACCAATGTCTGAGTCACACATCCCTCATGGCTGCCACAGAATGGTAGGCTGAGTGGGCTGATAAACGTAAATTGTCCACAGTGGAATCCTCAAGGAAGGAGGATGCCATGGCTACCAACTGAAAAATACTCGCACCCACCGAATCAGGAGGGATGTAGTCGATCATCATATTGACCCAGAGGTTTAAGGCTCTGGTAACAATAAATGAAGCATAGTAAGTATGAATGTTTGCATCTGAAGCGGCAAAGGCCCTCTTGCTCGAGGTATCTATCCTCTTGTCATGTGAATCTGATAGTGTCAGTGTGCCCTCCATTGAAATGGTGCTGTGCTTTACAGAATTATAAATAGTCTTGTCTGCCAGGGGAGGGAGCCCACTTGTGAGACCTCTCCCTTAAAAAAGGATAATCCATAGTTTTTGGTTTTGGGAGATTTCTTCTCTCCTCCACATCTGCCCATTCCTGTTCAATAATTTGGTCACAGTTGAGAAAACCTGGGAAACATTTTGGAGCAGCAGAGGATGCTAACAAAATTGAATTAACATCCAGTGACTCCATGAACTGCTCTCCCTTGAGCTGTAAAGCTCTACATGCCTCAGCTATCAAAAAGGACAAGGACTTATTATCAAAGAGGGGTGGAATTGGTATCCTGGTCTTGGGGTCCATCCACTCTCCTTCCTCTATCTCCTCCTCAGAGGGGATGTCCTCCTCATCTGAAAGTAATTTTCTCAGGTCAGGCATTTCCCCAAGATCCCCTTAATCATCCTCCTGGCCTTCCGATGGGTCAGGGCCAGGATCTGCCTGCATATCCGGTTCCGCAGCTTGCTCCTGCTGCGTCATAGCTGGATGTGCCTGTGTGGGCCCCCCCCCCCGACATGAGGGGCCTGGTTTGTGGTTGAGTATATCTGCTGGGATGCCCTGCAGGACATAGGGGCTCAATAGCTCACCGAGAAGCGACCAGAGATTTTTACGCAATTTTGATTTGCCACTGCCAAGTGACGGACCAGGTGCCCCCCTCCCAGCTCGGAGAACCGGCTGGAGGGAACTGTGAGAGAAATATGATGCTGGGCAACACAATGAGGACAGTATGAACCCACGGGAGAGGGCCTCATCACCCTTCTGCAGGACTTCCATAGTTTCATAATGTATGGTCTCCTGAAAGCCATGGTGCCAAAAACAGAAATAAATCTGTGACGGAAACTTTAATTTAAACTGTCTTTAAGAAATTTACTCCACAACTGGAAAAACTGTGACAGATTTTTAAAACATAATTGTTAAACAACACAAAAACTGCCAGCTAACAGCAAAAAACGTACCAGCCACTTGAAAGACTATAACTGAGTGTGCGCTCCTCTCAAGGTGCAAATGCTGCGTTCCCCCACCTACTGGCGGGAAACTAAAAAGTTGAGGAAGCGTGCACTCAGTTCTAACAGCAGCCAAACAACTGTAAAAACTGAAGGTTAAGGGGGGAACCCCCCTCAAAAACACACCTCACAAGTTGGCTAAAACAACAGAAACACAGTAAAAATACAGAAAAAAATGCCAATAAAAAAACTCGTGGTAGGGGAAGGGGCAAGGAACCGACGCCAAAGACGAGTGACCCCTCAGAGCCTTTACACTCCCTCGAAATAAAACTGTACATACCTGAGGCCCCTTTTGTCCGTTTTTTAAGTACTGTAACAGGAGACCATAACAACACCCTAGCAAGGCATAAGTGGCTCCCAGTCCACACAGGGAGTGAGGAAAAAAAAAACAAAAAAAAAACAGGCAGGTGAATCAATTTTAAAGCCGCAGCTTAACAGGCACAATTTAAATTTAGGGGTGCTTCCTTTGAACAGGCAGCCCCTACCTGCAGAGCAGAATTTCAGCCCCAAACTGAAGTCTTCAATTCCTGATTGAAAATTATTCCGGGAAAAGAAAGTAACTGTTTTCCTTGTGAATGGCACAGTGAAACTGTGATTTTCCATTAGTGCAGGGAATCCTTGGGTGCCCAACATTTGAAAATCTTGGGCTGTGCCATTCCCCTGGTAGGGGTGCACTATCCCCAATTGTACTGATTACCCATTGACAATGTGGAGCGCTACAGAAAGGCCACTAGCCCACCATAATGCACCCCTGGAGTGCCTTATTATGATTATGAAATAGGTCATTTTCAGTAAATTGGATGTATTTTTTAAAGATGGTTTTGTTGTGCTACTCTGTCTCAGCCAGGCTGTTGTGCCAGGATAATGGCAGGGCTGAAAGTACCTCTTGGCCAATCAGGAGCCAGCATTCCTTCTAATCATTTCATAATAAATCTTTTTATCAAGTGAAGTGACTTGGTCTGGCATCTGTTGGTGTCATCCCTCCCCAAGTGAGGAAATGTGACTGATCTGGAAATTCTTGTCAGTATTTGGGAATTTACCTTAGTGTTTCCTGTGTGCTGATACTGCCCAAAAGGGCTGGAGATTACTGTCTGGCACCAGACAAATATCCTATGGGTAAAATGGGGAAAAGTTTAAAAGTCCAGAGTTTTGGGGAAGTGTCAAGTAGGTAGACTCCATGGAGAGACAGAGTTTATTCAACATTTCTGTGACAGAATCCAGCTAGTGCTGCATAGCTGTAAGCACTGGAATTGTTTTGTCTGCCAGGTTTGGAGTAAATGGGAAGGATGGGTTAGTGTATGTCCATGGGGTCCACACTCATGCTGCCTGGGGTGGTGGACTCTGATAGCAGTCTTGAGCAGGGCCACAAAAATACCTGAATGTATCACACCATGGTTAAAGCCAACCCAGAAGTATCAAAAGTTCACCCCATGGTGAAGCTATAAAATTAATGTGCCAGCTGAAGTACAGTATTTAGGAGACTAAATTTTACCACCATTATCTTTGAGCACACAATGAAGGAGAATAAAGGATTCTGTTGTTTTTTAACTCCGTATGGACATACGAACATACGAATCTGCCAGCAGAAACAGGCCTCATGGTCTATCAAGTCTGCTCAAATGTGCAGCTAGCACCCTTACATTGCAGCTGCCCCCCTCCCCCACCCTCACAGTTATCCCCCCTCTCACCCTGTCCCATCCCCTTTTAAAACTTCCCACCGTCTTACAGCATACCACCTCCTTGGGCAGGGTGTTCCATTTAGCCACTACTCTCTCCGTGAAAAAATGTCTCCTAATCTCTCTCCCCTGTGTCTTCCCCCCTCCAATCTGAGAACATGCCCTCTTTTGTCCCTCCCCCTACTCAACTTAAATACCCCTTCTGTACCTGTCTTGTTTTTCCCCTTCAAGTATTTAAAGGTCTCAATCATATCCCCACAATATCTCCTCTCCTTCAGGGTGTACATATTTAACTCACTCAGCCTGTCCTCGGAGGGTTTGTCCTCCAATCCCTGGATAGTCTTTGCTGCCCTGCACTGTACCTCCTCCAGTAATCTGATATCCTTGTTCAGAAATGGATGCCAGTACTGCACGTAGTACTCCAAATGTGGCCTGACTAGTGACCTGTACAGGGGCAGGATCACCTCCCTACTTCTGGATGAGATTCCTCTCACAATACACCCCAGCATCCTGTTGGCTTTAGCTGCCGCCTTCCTGCACTGAGCTGAGTTGTTCATATTCCCCATTATAACCACCCCTAGATCTTTCTTCTCCTCAGTGATACCTACCTGAACCCCTCTCATCCGGTAGCTCCTCCCCAGGTTCCTTGCTTCAAAGTGCAGAGTCTTGCACTTCTTCATATTGAAACCCAACTGCCACATTTCCGACCACTCCTCCAGTTTAGTCAAGTTGTCCTGTTGCCCCTGCCACCCTACTATGTTGTCCACCACCGCCCCCATCTTGGTATCATCAGCAAACAGACTGATCTTACTCCTGTTACCATGTGAGATATCTGCGATGAATATCCCAAACAGCATCGGGCCCAGTACCGAGCCCTGTGGAACCCTGCTCATCACAGCCCTTGGGGACGAGAGTTCCCCTACCACCACCCCTTGCTGCCTCCCCTTCAGCCAGTTCATGATCCAGTTTACCATCTTTGTCCCCACACCCACACATTTCAACTTTCCCTCCAACCTCCCATGAGCCACAGAATCATAGACCTTGCTGAAGTCCAAATACAGGACATCTACTGCATGGCCCTTATCCAATTTCCTCGTTACTCAGTCATAATACTCAACTAGGTTGATCTGGCATGATCTTCCTGAGATGACCTATGCTGCTGACCATCCTGGAGTCCATTGTCCTCCAAAAAAGGTCACCAGCCTCTCTTTCAGGATTGCCTTCATTAGTTTTCCTACAAAGGATGTGAGGCTTACTGGTCTGTATTTGCCTGGTTCATCCT
Organism: Neoceratodus forsteri; assembly: GCA_016271365.2. Classification (NCBI taxonomy): domain Eukaryota; kingdom Metazoa; phylum Chordata; order Ceratodontiformes; family Ceratodontidae; genus Neoceratodus; species Neoceratodus forsteri. The sequence continues at coordinate 1,565,275,921 of CM057449.1, forward strand.
TTGGGCCACTTTTGTGGAGGGTCACCACGTGAGCCATCCTCCAATCTTGTGGTATAAATCCTGTGTCCAGGGAAATATTGAACATGTTCACCAGTAGCCCCACCAAGACCTCTGCCAGCTCTTTCAGCACCCTGGGGTGAATGCCGTCTGGTCCTGGTGTCTTATCCACCCTCAGTGCCTTCAGATCCTCCAGCACCCTGCCCTCTGTAATTATCTCATCCGTCACCCACTCCCCCCCTTGCCCACCTTCCCCATCCAGGGGTAGCTGCCCTTCTTCTTCATGAACACAGAAGTACTAATTTAGAGCTTCTCCCTGCTCGTCCCTTCCCCCCCCACCGTCGTTCCTAATCCGCTATCTGGTCCTTGCAGCTCCTTCTCTCCCTGACGTACCTGAAGAAATTCTTTTCCCCATCCTTGACGCCCTATGCCAACCTCAAATTTCTGAAAGCCTTGACCGCCCTGACTAGTCTGGCTACCTCCTTGGACTTCTTCAAATACATTTCCCTGCCCCCCCCCCCAGATTTCCTGAACCTCCTAAATGCTTCTTTTTTTGCCCTCACCCCTTCCAAGACCTTCTGACTCAACCAGCTTGGCTTCTTAGCCTTTCCCTTCTTGCTCTGCATCTTGGTGCATGACCCAGTAGCCTCCATCAGCCCTAATTTGATAATTTTGCATTTTTGGCTTGCATCCAAGCGTGGATTAATTCCTGCCAGGTGCTTTTCCAAACTTTCCCCCACCTTGCCAAAGTCAGCATGTCTGAAGTCAACCACCCTGGTTTCTGTACTCACAGTTTCCTTGCCCATGCTGAGCGTGAACCACACTGAGTGGTGGTCACTCCCAGCCAGTGGGTCCTCCACCCCAGCTCCCTTACAGTCTCCCTGTTAGACAGTACTAGGTCCAGAGTTTTATCCAACTGAGTCGGCTCGTTAACCATCTGTGTCAGGAAGCTGTCTTGGAATGCTTCCAGGAGCACTTGCAACTTTGCATTCGAGGTGCTGGGATGCATCAATCCACTTTTGGTAGATTGAAGTCCCCCACAATCATGGTGTTCCCCTTCTTGCAGACCCTCCTAATCTGCTCCACTAACTCCCTGTCCAAGTCCTCTACTTCAGCTGGTGACCTGTACACCACTCCCATCCTCAGTGTCCTACTTTTCGAATCTTGGAATTGCATCCATATTGCCTCTATTCTACCCTTCTCCTCCTCCTCTTCCCTTGTACACCTTATCCCCTCCCTTACATAAATCACCACCCCTCCCCTTTCCCTTGCCCCTATCCTTTCTGTATATCTTATACCCTGGGATCATCAGATCCCAGTCTTGGTATTGGGTGGCCAAGTCTCCGTGATGGACGCAATGTCCACCGTCCCCACTGCCAAGAGAGCCTGTAACTCAGCTGATTTGTTCTCCAGGCTTCTCACATTTAGGGAGACAACCCTCCAATGTATTCCCTTCCTTTCCTTAACCCTTTTCTCCCCATCCTTAACAACGCCTCCACCCCATGACTTTGCCCTGGTACCCTCCTTGCTAGCTTGGGGGGTAAGCTCGTTCAGCTCCCCTCTCCGGCAGCCCTGCATACCTGCTGCACACTTTTTATTCATTTATTAAAATGTTTCGCCAGGAAGGCACACTGAACAACAAGTTGCTCGTCTCACAGTGCGACCGGGAGGGGGGAGTACAAGTGGATTTAAAAATAGAGATTATACATGCAATAACAGTTCACTTACATAATGATTAGGTACAGAATGATACCACATATCACAACACACAGTTGGTTTAGTATTACAATTAAGAAACAGGTAACAATATATAATAGACTATCAAGTGCTTTGGGAAGGAAGCAGGTAGGGCATAGGAGCCAGCTAGGGGAAGGAAGAACAAGGGGGGGCTCAGACAATACCAGTAGAAAATATTTACTAGGCTTACTTAAGTGTGACATAGGCAGGCCTTGGGAATGCAGGAAACAGCTCGGACAGTTTAAAAAAAGTTATTGGCAAATAGAGGAGACGTTAAGTAGCATATTGTGTGGACTGGGTAAAAGGGGCTACCTAGTTAAGTACAGTACAGTGGGGTATGGTGAAGGTGGGGGTAGAAAGAGGGAAGGGGAGGTTTAGTAGGGAAGGAGGAGGCATGCCTAGATCTATACCCTCCAGGATGCTGAGAACCCTGCTGGGGCAGAGTAGGCAAGGACAAAGGAGAAGGAAAAAAAAGGGGCGCATATGTAGGGAAGGAGGAGGCATGCCTAGATCTATACCCTGCAGGATGTTGAGAACCCTGCCAGGGGCAGAGCCAAGCAAGGACAAAGGAGAAGAAGAAGAAAAGGGGGGGTGGGGGGCATGTGTAGGAAAGAAGAATTTGTAGGGTAGGAAGATAGGTAGAAAGGGGGGAGGGGGAGGCAAGGCTTGGGACTTTTCCCCCCAGGATGCTGAGAACCCTGACAGGGGGAAGAGCCACGTGGAGGCAATTGGTAGGCAAGGATGGAAGGAGATGGCGGGCAGGTGAAGGTCAATGGAGAAGACAAGGGGAGAGCCTAGGAGGGGGTGGGGAAAGGATGGGAAGCTTGGAAACAGCTCATATGAGTATATGATGGAAAGTTAAGGAGGATTAAAACAGGAGCAGTTAGAGGAGAGATAGTTATGTAAGGAAGCGGCAAGGGAGTAGGAGGAGGAGGAGTGCCATATTTGGGCGGGGAGAAAGTTCCAGAGTTTTGGGAAGCCATGGGCAAAGCTAGACTGATCGACGTGTGTTGCTTGGTGGGGGACAGCCAATGTGTGAGAGTCCGAGGATCTGAGGGAGTGGGAGGGGGCGGAGGGGTAGAAAGGGCGGTTGAGAGGTAGGAGGGACGTTCACCACACTCGCCTCCCCCCACACCTAGTTTAAATTCACCTTAGTTGCTATGTATTCCCAAAGCCTCTGTTTCAAAACCCCCTGTCCCACCTTACTCAGATGTAATCTGTCCTCCACGAATAGGTTATGTTTGTCCCAGATGTTACCCAGACTCCCACTAGCTCATACCCTTTGGTTCAACACCATTCTCCCAGCCAAGTGTTGCACTCCTCTATCCATACTTTTCCCTCCGTGCTTGCCCTGGGTACTGGGGGCACTTCCCAGAAGGCCACTGATCTCCCTGCCTCCTCATACAACTTCCCCAGTTCCTTGAACCTCTCCCTTACCAACTCGACCGTATTACCCTCTCCCCAGTCTTCTGTATCCAAATGCACCACTACATGCGGTTTCTCCCTTCCTCTCCTTTAACACTTGAGAACAGACTGTCTCACCCCACCCTATCCAGGTACTGATTCCACCCATATTCGACTATGCCGCTCCCCTTTACTTCCCCATCTGACCCCTTTTAGGATTGAGTCTCCCAGCACTAAGACCCTGCCCCCCTTACATGCTGTACTCACCCCCTGCTTGCCGAACTTTCCCTTCTGCTGTGCCCCCAGCCTCTACTCTAGTCCTGTCCCTTCCCCTATTACCCCCCCATCCTCTCCCAGCATCATCACCCTCCTTCCCTTCCTTGATGGGCCCATTCTTTCCTTCTGCCTCATCTGCCTTAACCTCCTTGCCCTACCCTTTATCCCATCCCTTGTCCCCTTACTACCCATACCCCGTCCCCATCTTCTGCCTGACTGTTGCCCCCTGGGCTTTCACTACCCCCTTTTCCTCCTGCCCTCTCCCAGAGAGCCCCTCCCCCATCATCCATGATTGAAGCCAGCACTGTGAACCTATTATCTGACCCTGGGCTTCTACTATTTGCTTCTCCCCTCATACTATCCCGAGGTTCCTCCTTACTGCTTCTCAAATTTTTTACTCTGTTCCCTATCCTCTTCTTTTCCACTGGTTCTGTACTCCTGGATCCCTGAGGAGATGGTCTTCCTGTTCCATTGATCTCCTTCATTTCCCCAATCCTCACTAACTCCCTTCCTAGCCACTGTACCTCTGCCTCCAGACCCCTCAGGCTGTGACAGACAGGACACCCCCTTAGTTTCCATAATGTGCCCATCCAGACAGCCGCCCCACAACCATTGCAACTCACTATTCTTCTCATCCTGGTTTGTCTCTGTTCCCCCTGCCTGCTGTACCAGTTCCATGCCCTCCGACGCTGACCCCTCACCTGCAGCCTTATCCCCTCCCCAAATGCCACCTTCACTGGCATGCCATATATTTGTTCTTCTAGTCCCTGCACCTTTGCTCAGTTACCTGAAATCTGTTACATAACACAGAAATTACCTGAAACTGTTACAAAACCCAGAACCTTCCTGAAGTTTAGCAGCAAAATAACCCCCCAAAGCAGGGCCTCAGCAATTGAAGGCAGGTGAAAGAGAACACAGCAATTTGAACTCAATTACCTGAAATCTGTCACCTAACACAAAAATTATCAGCCAGCCCGATGGCACTGAGGGTTGAGGCACTGGACACCATGCCTCGTGTCATGCTGACGACCTGGGTTCGGGAATGGCCCCAGGTGGCTGGGGGTCGGCAGCGGAGGGAAGAGATTGAGCGTCCGGAGGACTACTGCTCTCTTCCCGGGAGGGTTAGCCTAAATGTTTCGCTCAACGAGCGCTCTCTAGCAGAGGCTGGGGAGTTGCCGAATGTAGTGTCGCTAGTGTATACTGGGGGGTGGAGCCATGGCATGCGCTGCCTAGGTAGCCGGGCTCCACAGGGGACATAGACACAAAAAGAAAAAAAATCACACATGCTACTGATAGGCGAAAGCATCTCCCTCACGGACCACACTCCCAATCACAGGCTCGGTCCTCAGGCTATCCCACCTCCTCTCCAGCCCAGTGTCTCAACACTATGAGAAAGAGCGCCCTGGGTGGGGGTGGCCCTTCCCCAGAGGGTAGACCCGGGGGATGCCCAGAGCCGCAGAGCAGCCTGTGATTCCCGAGCCACGTGGGGAGGTAGAGACTGTGATCAGAAGGTAGCCGGAGAGAGTTCAGAGGTGAGCGGAGCATAAAACAAAATTCGAAAAAAAAAAAAAAAAGAAATTATCTGAAACTGTTACAAAACTCAGAACCTTCCTGAAGTTCAGCAGCAAAATAACCCCCAAAGCGGAATGTCACATTTAACGTTGTTCTTTTCCAAGTTCTGCTAACCCCTTTCATTGCAGCTTTTATCACCCTGCTGTGTGCTGGCAGAGCCCTGAAGGTAAGCTTCAGGCTTGGAAGGTCAAGTAAGTGTGTTTTGGTATTTTTATGTAGGGCCCTTCCCTGGAAATGACTATTGACTTTTATCCCTAGACCAGGGAAGTAGGCCTACATTAACAAATGCACTGTGAAGTTAACAGGGGAGAGATAATGTTCTTTTTTAAACAAATTTTTAAGACAGACTACCAAGATGTGCTGTAAACCTTGGAAAGGAACATTGAAAATGAAAAAAAAATTCTCTAGTAACTTGTAATAGTCGAAACATCATATTTATGAAAGTACATGCTGAAGTGCAGAATTGCTCTTTAACCCTGCCCAGATAAAATTGTATCCCTGTGCCCGGATATTCAAACTGCGCCAGGCTGTGGCGCAAGCCTGGGTGCAGCTCAACTTTGTTGCGCAGGGGTGTGGCCTGGGCGATATTCAACAGAGCTGCGCTATGGGCGCGGCTGGTCTCCTTTCTCACAACCCCACTGTGCATATGCCATGCAGCACCTCACGATATTCAAAGGGGACATGCAAATGGGGCCATAATTTATGCAGGTGCACATCGGGCCATTGCATGTCATTATGGCCCGTTGCATACCATTAGCATGCAGGTGCGCCGATCCCAGCGACTCGCCTGGGGCCCTGCCAGGATCAGCAACCCGTCAGGGACCGGCGCCCCCTGCAGCCCAATCGTGAGGCATTTGTGTATAAAATAACCCCCTCAACATCCCTGGTGGTCCAGTGGACTGCTATGTGCCTGATCGCGAGGCATCGGTACTACTCTTGCGTCCAATATCCTGGTGGTCCAGTGGACGATCGCTGCCAGATCGGCGGGCATCTGTAAAGCATAAAATATTCCTGTTACCCTGGTGGTCTAGTGTACCCCCTCACTCCCACCCTCGGCCCCACACTCCGCTCCCCAGTCAGCGGCGGTGGCAGCACCCACCGCCTGACGCCCGCCACCCACTGACTGACAGCAGACTCGAGCTGCCGCCCGATGGTTCACAGCGGGCCAGTGCACGCTCTACCGTACTATCAGTCAGAATATCATTCATATCTGGACTGGTAATGCGGTATGGGCTGCGACCGATGACTGCTGCGAGAACCAGAAGCTACCAGCTGTCATCGGCGGTGGCGAGGCAGGCGAAGCGGTGTGCCACCCGCCCGGCAACCAGCGAGGCGGGCGAGTGAGGAGGAGGTACCTGCCCTGAGTGAAGATATTTTATGCTTTACAGAGACTGTGGGCGGTCGGTCACTGGACCACCGGGGCTCAGGAGGGAACTATACCAATGCCGTGATCGGGCTGTGATCACTGACCCTGAATCAAGGGAAGATGATACACTGCCCCACTCAAACACTAACAGTCCATTGGACCCAGGGATATTGGAGGAATTTAGCTATCACGGATGCCCAGATGGGGCATGGGGGCACTGCCAGGGTGCGGCAGGAACTCGGGTTGCCACCCACGGGTGGCAGCTGCGGTGTTGCGCCCTACAATGCGGCAGCTCACCAGTGGGTGGCCATCACTTGTTCCTTTTTTTTTTTGGCCTAACTTTGTGCAGGCGCGGGTAGGGGTTCGCATGCATGACTCTGACATCCTGGGCTGAATATTGGGCTGTGCAGGTTGTGCATGGGCACACCCCGACCTGTGCCTGCATACAATACTGATGTGATCCGGCGCATCAGATTTGTCGGCGACTTTTCCTTTTGAATATCACAAGGCTGGCATTGTAGGGTTGTGCATGGCTCAACACTTTTGAATATCTGGGCCCTTGACTTTATTGAGGCCTTCTGTTGTGTTTAAGTTTGTGTGGAGAGATGAGAACATTCTACCAGTAGACTTCTGCAGAAGTTTGAATTCCCACATTCTATGATAAACAAACATTCTGTCTATTGAATGTGTGTAAAGACAATTATTCCACGGACAAAAGTGAACAGCCAATGAAATTGTCAGACTGGCAGTTTATCAATGGTATAAATCCTATGATAATCACTGGCTGATGAGCAAATACTAATGGAGCTCATCTGCAGAACAGGAATAAATAGAATAAAAATAAAAAAACAAAGTAACCTCTTTAAAAGTTGTATTTTATTATATTAAAAAAATGAACCTTGGTAAAATCGCAATAAGCCACTCGGAGGATGTGGGTTATGGGGGGATTTGCCACGGCTGGCAAGGATTTACCCACTCCAGCCGTGGTAAATCCCCTGATAAACTACACCCCCTTGTGGCTTATTGCTTAAATGATAGGAAGGCAGGGATGGACTACTTTTTACTAGTCGCTTTTAAGAGAAATAAATACATGGTTTTCAATTTAAAACATTTTTTGTTAATTTAAAGATGGTCTCAGAAGCCTATTTTATAAGTTAAACAAGACATATCAGGGTGTGGGTAGTCACGTTAATGATAAATGCACTTCAAGGAGCTGAAGGCAGTTGGCATAAATGCCTCGTGTCTCACAGCGCACCTGAGAGTGCATTTATCATATAACTACCTACTGTACACCCTGTTGTATCTTATTGCTTACAAATTTTACTTCTCTGTGTGGGCCCATTTTGTGTAACCCGATTGAATTGTCTATTGGCTAAGCTTACAACTGTGTCTGTCTTGCCCCCAGGGGGTGTTCCAGTCCAGTATAGGGAGGTGGGTATGTTACAGTACTGCATCCCAGGGGGTGGCACTGTGCACAACAGCCACCCACTTATTCTCTCTAGTTGGAGGCACCACCGTATTCTCTCTAGATGGAGGCACCACTGTATTTCTTATTTGTTCTGGGACAAATCCCCTATTGCAGGAGAAAGAATGAACCCAACCCCTCAACCAGGTGGGCCCTGTAAAGTCACCAGGCAAGACAGGGTGACCTGGGGTCACATATACACAGCAAAAAGTGTAATCAACAAACCATATACATATAGTTCAGTAAAACAGACATGTAGAGTTTTCCAATAAATGTTGTCGCATACCATTAATTGAGGGTGAGATAAGGAAAGACACGGAGGCCAGTAAAGTAGTAAAAAACTTATTAGTCACAACTCCAAGACGCCCCCCCCAAATCATCCCCATCCCCATCCCCATCATGTGAGATCCTCTGCCAGCTCCCAAATGCCAAAATAGCTTCACGGCTTTATGACTACCCCGTGACCATGGGTGTCAGCAGGCATACTCGGTGTACTCTGCTGAGTACAGTAAAATCTGGAAAATCCAGGGGCAACATGAGCCTTAGATCAAGGCAACAAATATAACAGAGCCTGATGTAGACCCTCCAACAGTTCATTAGTCAAAATAGGTACACTTCTGTGTTTCAGCAAGTTTGGGGGGGCATATTAAAGCCAGGGGTCTGGAGGCCACCAGGCTCCCAGAAGCTCTGGGGGTTTAGATGCTCTGGGGTGAGTTTTGGGGCTTTTATTGAAGATAAAACACACTTTTGATGCTCTAGGTTTTAGTCTGATCTGTGGAGAGTTTTATGGCTATTTCTTTGAAGATACAAGATGCTATTTTTATGTGTTCACTACTCATGACTCCAGGGGGAAAATTATTGTTTTCCACTGGAGTTAGGGATGTTGGTGTCTCTCTGGCTAACCCTGGCTTAGAGTCTTTAGTTGCAATTGGAGTGGGTAGCTGACTGACCAACAATGTCAACCCTCCACCTCAGGACCTTTTTTGCAATGTGCTGTGATGATTCTTCCTCCCCCCTAAATTGCATAATGTGTGATGAGGCAACTGGAAAAAGACTAAATACAAATAAAACAATTGTGGTTAGGTCAGCCAGCATGTTTAACTTGTACCAGCAGTGGACATTGTCTTTTTTGTATGGGAGCCGTGGTGGTGGGGTAATATCAAGAAAGAATGCAGTGGGAGAGTAATGTGGACTGTAAACAAAGAAGGTTTTGTTTTCTCATATCATATGGATACATCAAATATTATAGCAGACAAGAAAATAATTACTTACCGCAGTAATCTTCTTTCTTCCATGGGGTCCTTTAGCATCAGTAACTTTTTGCACTTAGCTGGCTAGGTGCAATTGCCCCGGAGGTGTGCCTTTAAGAAATTTTTTAAAGAGCATAGGGCTAGCCAATCAAAAGACAGGAGGGGGTGTGAACTGAGTGATGAAAGCTATTGACTGCTTCAGAATTTTTTTAAAGGAAAAATGAGGGCAAATGCCCCGAAAAAGAATTAACAGGATTCAAAAAACATGCAAATCTCCAAAAGTGGAAATAGAAACAGCAACATGAGGTAAAAACTCAATAACAAATACCAAATTTGGTAAAAGGTGACGTAAGAGCCCTTCTCCGACAGGTGAACCGGGGAGGAAGGGTGGGAGCTTACTGATGCTAAAGGACCCCATGGAAGAAAGAAGATTACTGCGGTGAGTAATTTTTTCTTCTTACCCCAGGAGTCCTTTAGCATCAGTAACTTTTTGCAGACTACCAAGCAGTACCAAGTGGGAGGCGGGCAGAGAACCTACTTAGGAAAGAGGCTCTGCAGAACTGCCCTGCCAAATTTGGCATCAGATGTGGTCTGCACATCCAAACTGTAGTGTTTCACAAAGGTGTGCACAGATTTCCAGGTAGCTGCTTTGCAGACATCCAGTAGGGGAATGTCCCTTGCTGCTCCAAGTGAGGCTGCAGTACCCCTGGTGGAATGGGCCCTGAGCCCCACTGGAGGTTGTTGGCCAGCTTTCTCATAGCAGAATCTAATACAAGAGACCAACCAATGAGAAATAGTTCTCTTGGTAGCTGGTCTTCCTCTGCCTACATCCCCGTAGGTGAGGAACAACTGAGTGGAAGAGCCTCTGGACAGTGAGGAACAACTGAGTGGAAGAGCCTCTGGACTGTCTACTATGATCTAGATAGTGAAAGATGACATCCAAGCTGTGGAGCTTTTGCTCACCAGTATTAGATGGCTCAGTAAAGAAGACAGACAGAGTAATGGATTGGTTCAAGTGAAACTCTGAAACCACCTTTGGCAGAAATTTCCTATTTGTCCTGAACTCAACTTTATCATTGTGGGGGATGATGTAATTCGGCTCAGTGCACAGGGCCTGTAGCTCTGAAATCCTCCTGGAAGACGTAATGGCTACCAGGCAGATGGTCTTCCAAGTTACAAACTTGATGTGGGCCGTGGACATAGGCTCGAAAGGTGGATTCATGAACCCATCTATGCAAAGGTTCAGGCTCCAAGGAGGAACAGGCTCCCTGGTTGGAGGCTGGAGGTGCAAGAGGCCTTTGAAAAACTATTTAAAAATGTAATGGGGAAAAAACTGATTTCTTCATTCCCACCGAAAGGCAGGTTGAAATTGCCACCAGGTGTAGCCTGAATGAAGATGGTTTCAAGCCTGACGCCTGTAGGTGTACCAGGTAGTCTAGCAGCTGAGGGTCTGAAGCTGATAGGGGTTCGACCTTTTCACTTCTGCACAAAAGGGAAAACCTTTTCCATTTGGCTGCATAAGTCTTCTTAGTGTTCGTTTTTTTTAGCCATCCTCAGTATCTTAAGGACCTGTTCAGAGTACTGTGAGGACGGAAACTCTAACTCCTCAAGAACCAGGCTTTGAGGTGAAGAGAGCGTACGTCTGGGTACTGCACTCCTGTCTGAGGAAGGGTCAGCAGGGAGCAAGTTGGAGGCAGGCGAATGGGCCTGTTGCAGGACATTGAGAGAAGGAGAGGGTACTAGGCTTGCCTGGGCCAGTCCCGAGCCACTAGGATCATGGATGCAGGCTGCTGCCTGAGTTTCAGCAAAACCCTGATTATCAGGGGAAAGGGAGGAAATGTGTATAGGAACCTCCCTGACCAGTCCAGGATCAGGGCATCCAGAGGAAGTGTTCCCAGAACTGGGGGCCTGCAACAGTACTGAGGAAGCTGAAAATTGAGAGGAGAGGCAAACAGATCAATGTCTGGTGTGCCCCACTGCCTGAACACTGTTGCTAGTACTTGCTTGTTCAGTGTCCATTCACTCTGACCTTGACTGCTGCGGCTTTGAGCATCCGCCAGAGTACTGAGTTTGCCTGGGAGGTGAATAGCTGAGAGGCTGACTCCCAGGGAGAATGCTAGAGACCAGAGCTTCAGAGCTTCCAAACAGAGTATTCCTGATCTGGTACCACCCTGCTTATTTATGTAGAACATTGCAGTGGTGCTGTCCATTCGAATTTGAACTGCCTGCCTTCTATGCTGGGAGCGAAAGCTTTGAGAGCTAGTAAGACTGCTCTGAGTTCTAAAAGATTTATGTTCAACTGTGACTCTTCGGGAGTCCAGTTGCCACTTACTGAAGCACAGTCTAGATGAGCTCCCCAGCCCAACAGGGAGGCATCTGTGGTGATCACCTTTGTGGGAAGAGGAGCTTGAAATGGAACTCCTGCCTGCAAATTTGCAGGGTCCTTCCACCACAGCAAATTTTGGAGGAATTGCTCCGACACCAGTATTAACTTTGAAAATGTGTTGCTTCTCTGAAACCAGTGAGCTCTGAGGTAGGCTTGCAGGAGTCTCATCCTGTACCTGACCCCTGGAACTACTGCAGTCATAGAGGCCATATTTCCCAGAAGTTTGAGGAAATGTCTGGCTGGTCTTGGCTGTCCCTGGGTGAAAGAATCTGCCACTGAAATGAAACTCTGAATTCCTTCCTGTGGGAGGAAAGCATATCCCTTCCGAGTGTCCAGCTGGGCCCCTATGAAGGTGAGCAACTGGGTGGATTCTGGGTGAGACTTCTTGAGATTTACCAGGAAACCTAGAGACTCCAGAGTGCATTCTGTGAGGGAAAGAGATTCCTTGACTTGGCAAGGAGACTTTCCTACTATGAGCCAGTCATCCAGATAGGGGTAGAGAGCGACATCCAGTCTCCCGAGATCTGCTGCTACCACTGCGAGACACTTGGTAAAGACTCTTGGGGCCGAGGACAGACTGAAGGGCATTGTGGTGAACTGATAGTGACCCGAAGGAAGTTTGAACCTGAGAAACTTCCTGTGAGATCTCCTTATGGGTATGTGGAAGTAGGCGTCCTTTAAGTCGAGGGAGGCTTGCTTGAACTGTAATGACAAACCCTTCTCCACTATCTCCAGCACCCACTTGTCCAACGTGATGAGGGACCAGTGCTGAAGATAGTGAGAGAGTCTACTTCCAACTGGAAACGGGGAGGCGACCTGGACACTCACATCAGGACTTAGACTGAGAGGCAGGTGGCTGGGTAGAGGTGGATCTTCTTTGGCCCCTTCTGCCCCTGCCTCTGAAAGACCCCCTGTACTGGTTAAAGTCAGATTGGGGATAGGGACTGTAAGGCCTGGGAAAAAAACTTCTGCCCCTGGGACGGGATCTATGAGGGGTGGCAGGTTTAGGCTTGGATGAATGGTTCTGCCAGGAGGCCTTGTACTCATCGACCTTTTTCATGTAGTCAGTGGTTCTGTAATCAAACAACATATTTTGATCACAGGAAAAATCCATGGCCTTGTTCTGAGTGTCTCTGGTCAGACTGGTTGTTCTAAGCCAGGTGAAGCGTCTCAGAGATATGGCATGGGCCATCGCCCTAGAGGCTACATCATTGTTGTCATCTGCCATGTGTAATTGGTACATAGTAGCTTCTAAGGCAGTTTTTGACGTATCCACCAGCTCCTGTACCATAGAATCTGATTCGTTGCGGGCGATAGCCTGAACAGATTTCCAAAGGGCTTTCTGATATTTGGCTGTGAATGCCATGTAAGAAGAAAGCCTGAGAAGCAGGGAAGCTGTGGCATACATTTTCTTTGTATAAAGTCAATTTTCTTGGAATCCTCGTCAGGGGGAGAGGGCGACAAGGAGACACCAGCTTTCTCACAAGCTGCCTGCTGCACTATACTCTCATGGCTAGTGTGTGCTGACAGGAACTCAGTACCATTTTTAGACAATTTATATTTTCTCTCAAGCCGCTTATCAACCCCTAGTACTGAAGTGGGGTGCTTAAGCACCTTCATGGTATTTTTTCTAAATGCATTATAGATAGGGATGACCAGGGTCTTTGAGGATGAAAGACCCTTCATCTCCCTATAATCTTCATCTTCATCGACATCCTAGTTGGGCTCCTGTGTAGGGAGGTCCAGGGTATCCAGCATATTTTGTATAAATGAAAACATAGAGGAAGGATCCTCGTGGTCACCCGGGGGATCCCCAAGGCGAGGGTCCGGGGACTCCTGGGGCTCAAGGCCCTCAAAATCCATGTCAGGGGCATCATAGAATTGATCATCATCTGCGTCACCCTCACAGTCTACAGAACAGAGAACTGTGGAAGAGTGCTTGCCAGCCCCAGTAAATAGAGGACCCATCTTTTGAAGGGTCTGAAACAGTTGCCATGCTTTTTCCATATCTTGCACTGATGGAAGAACCTGTGCAGTTTGTAAGTGCTTTGTTTTTTCTGAATGCTTTAAGCTGCCTGTTGTCTCACTATTGGCTTTCCCAGGAGCAACGGCAGCATATCTGTCTTGACAGAGTTTCTTTATAGCCACTTCATCAGAGGCTTGATCAAGCTTCCTTTTTTCGCCACTCTTATTATTTTTCAATTTGTGAGGAACTTCATCTTTGGAAGCTTTAATTTTTGACTGGGAATCTGGAGGGTTCCTCAGCACCTCTGGTTTTGGTATTAGTATTTTTGAATGGCCCCTCATCGGAAACTTTTGATTTATCCTCAGCCATAATTATCAAAGGTTTGTCTGCTATGTTCGCCAATTTAAGCAAAGCAAACCAGTTCTGGACCTATGAACTGAGTGCAGGTTGCTGTGAAAATGCCACCGGCCAGTCCTGCCCCAGTTAATAAACTCTGTCTATTAGCAGTGCCTTTTTTTATTTTGGTTGTAAAACTGGGATCTATACCAGTGCCAATCTTAATAGAAAACCAGTAATACTCAACTGCGCACAGGTGGCTGCTGGACCCTTACGGACAGTCCTGACACAGATGATACCAAGATCCAGTAACATAACAAAAAAGGTTTCCTCGTAGTTGCCAATCTAGAGAGAAAACCCCCAGGCACTGTTTAAATTTGAAATCTACTGCAGGTGTCTCGCTCTAAACCCTGCGAGGTCTGAGGTAAAAAACAAGGCAACTGTCCCCAATTCGACAGTTCCCACAAGAAATTAGTAAAAAATGAAGGAAACCATTGAAAATAAACACCCGCGATAAAACTAGGCTTTAAAGTAAATAGTCGCGGTAAAAATAAAGTCTAAATAACGCCATCGCGCTAAAGATAAAAAATGTTTGAAGCGCTAATGAAAAAGTAAAAGTTGTCACTCAGCACACCAAAGGAAAAGATTTATGAGGAAAACTTTACCCAGATAAGCACTAGGAGGCTGTCAACAAGGAAAGTTAGGAGACACCTCAGAGGCAATATGCTGAGTCCAGCGGAGAAAAAATTCTGAAGCAGTCAACAGCTTTCATCACTCAGTTCACACCCCCTCCTGTCTTTTGATTGGCTAGCCCTACGCTCTTTAAAAAATCTCTTAAAGGCACACCTCCGGGGCAACTGAACCTAGCCAGCTAAGTGCAAAAAGTTACTGATGCTAAAGGACTCCTGGGGTAAGAACAACAGGTACTAAAGAATTAAATGTTTCAGCAAATACTGCAAAATTTTAGATCATAAAAGAAACATGTTTTTTAAACGACTGTGGGCAATATGGTATAAGAGGTGTTATAAAATGGGCATGAAAAAATAAGCTCAGTGATTGGCTGGAAAACCAGTGTAATATCTGTATTACACATAGAATAAAAAAAGTACAGGCAAAGATATCAATGCCCCTAAATGGAATGTTCATAACTAGGCATGGAACATTCGCTTTTCAAAAGCCGCCATTGTTTTTAGTCTCGGTAAGCGAGGGAGTGAATGTCTTGGAAGTTGACCGACTGATGCCAATGACTCAGCTACTCTGCCAATCACTGCGCTTTTTTTTTCATGCACATTTTAGAAATTTGTTTACTGACTAAAAGGTCAGAGATAAATTAATCAGTCCCGTAAAAAGCGACACTGCAGCAACTCCCCCTCCCCAACGAGCTTCTTTCTCTGCCAAAAGCATCGGCTACTCACCAGCACTGTGAAGAGCAGCATTTTCACCATCCACCTCCCGTTCCAGTGCCACTGCCTAAAAGGAGCCATAATATTGCTGCCATGTCTGGATGGGGGGGGGGGTTGTTTAACCAGGAAAAGGCACACTAAGCCAGAGCTTGTTTCCAGGTGTGACCTGGGAGCACAAGGAAGTTAAGTGATTTGCTCAGTGTCACACAGTATGCAAGTGAAAGCTGTGGGATTCAAACCCAGGTCTGGTCTGCTGGATGTCACCAGATTTGCAGCTCAGAGCCTTAGACCACTGCGCTATACTGCCAGGCTGCTGGTAAGTGACGACGGGAAACTTGCTACTGAACGAACTACAGCACCCAAAATACCCAACAGATATTCAGGATGAGAGGTAATTACAAGTTAAACAGCATGCTAGGCAATTATTATGGAGGTACAGTTTCGCAACCTGTCAGGGAGAACCTGTTACTTCCTCTCCTGACCACACTTGTTCTCTCGATCGGGGGGGGCCACAACAGTACAAATGTTAATTTGTCAGAAGACAATGATGTCATCACCTAGTAGGCGGAAGGACTATTTTATCTCAAATTATCACAATGATTTCAGTTTAATAATATTTTTTAAGGTGACAAAAAATTAAAAAAAGAGAACCATTTTATAAGCGCAATAAGACATGACAGGGTGTGTGTTGAACAGATATTACCGCACTTCCAGGGGCTGAAGACACTTGGCCGGTGGCATCGTGCCTTACTACGCCCCTGGGCGTGCGGTAATATCTGTTCAGCACACACCCTGTCATGTCTTATTGCTTACTTAACATATCCTTTTAAAGTCTAAAACACTGACTGATATGCATATCTGCATATATCCTTTATTTAACATGACTGTTCTGTCCTTGACCTCTTATTGCTGCATCACATAATGGCTAGGAAAAATATCAAAAAGAACAGTTTAAATCCATTTAGTGCAATAAGCAATCCATCCTTTTTTTTATACACTGTGTATGTAACCAATGCTTTTACAGAGACATGCCAACCCCTCTTGTACCATAATTGCTTACAGTTGTTTAAAAAACATGATACATATTTCCACTGATGGCATGGAATTAGATCACTGACCACCACCCACCCACTGCAAGCCAAGTGAAGACAACCATGATCCTCTTTGGTTAGTCTGAGCCTTTGTAGCTTCCTGGCTGCCTGGCAGTGAGAAAGTAACACTTGGTCTGTTGCAGGAGAGGCTGTTTCTGGCTGCCACCCCCACAGCAGCAATGGCTAGCATCCTAGAAGAACCACCCTCCAATCACACTGCTGTGTGCACAAACTAAACCCTGCACCCTTTTCTCTCTTCTCTCATTTATTATTCTGTAGCCCTAGTACTATTATTAAATCAGCAACATAAATGCTTAAATATAAAACCTGCAGAAGGCAGGCAGGAAGTAACAAGGAGGGGGTATCAGTTGGCTCCCAAGGGGCCATAGTACCACAGCTGATGTTAGGGCCCCAAGGAGCTAATTTTATAAGGAGGGGAAGGGCTACACATGGACCAGGAAGTCCCATACATCAATCTGCAGGAGGGCTGCCTGTCCTGCCCCCCCCCCACCTGCAAGCAGCACTAGCCCCATCCAGCATTCTGCAGGAGGAGTGCCTGTCCTGACTGCAGTGCCTACCACTTGCAAGCAACAGTGACCAGCAGTGCTGTGACCATCTCTGGTCAACCCCCCAAGAATGTTGTTTCTCTCTACGGTAGAATTAACTGTGTGATCTCTGTGGTCTCTACGGATTACCAGCGGCACCTCCAGATTTCTAGGTTCTCGTGCGAGGTGACCGTCAGCTACAGAGATGCAGGCGCGGGGTGAGCTGGGAGCTACAACTAGAGAGGTGCGGGCTGTTCATGCTTTTCAATCTCTTGCCTCTCAAAATGACAATGATTAATACAATGGCAGAAATATCTAATTTAGGAGTAATGGAGAAAATGTTTCAGGAGGATATCATTCTACCGTATACTGTTCTTTTCATGGAACAAGCAGTTTGGAGTTTTGAACTATCTCATTGTTTGTGTACAGCACTCCCAAGCGTAAGCTGACGCTGTTGACCTGTTGTAAACCTGGTATGGTATTTGCTACATCCTGATTGGCCAAGAGGATTTAGAACCCAGGTGCATTTTATGGCTGGGCCAGCTGGCAAATTTTGCCTCACAGGCCAGTTTGGAGCTGAGGTGGTGGTCCAAACTTGAACTGGCGGACCCCATCACTTAAAATGAAATGAAAGGTTAAGGGGAGTTCTTTTTCATGGCATTCATCGAGGGTTACAATACCACCTGTCCTGATTTGACAGCAGTGTCCTGCCAAAATGCATAAAAATTCCATATTTTAGTTTTTGTTGATTGGGTGGGTGCAAAGGTCCCCCTTCAAAAAATGGCCACAGGGACAAGCGGGCAACTACAAGTCAGTGAGCCTCACTGTGGAGGGGTTGTGGGATAACAGATGGACCAGACACTGAACTTCAGGTTCAACACACAATCTCTTGCCTGGATGTGCTGGGATGAGTCAGGACACACAGGAAGGTTCAGATTTTATTTGCTTATTTTTAAAGGAGTAGGCTGTACTTAGTTATATCAGACATCAGTTTCCAGTCTTCGTCCTCTCTCTGTCCTTCCAAGCTCAGTTCTGGCTTACAGTGAGCTCTGCTGCTTTAAAATGCTTTCTGTCCCACTCCTGGCTGAAATTAATTAAACAGTCCGCTGGTGATGCCCCACTAGTTTTACTGCTTAATGACAGCTGAGTGACAGATCCGCTTGAAGGCTTCTGATAACAGCTGATGATCCGACCCAGACTTGGGGGTGGGGGGCGCGACCAGTCACTACACCACATACTACCTGCACCGCAACAGGATAGGAGACAGGATGGAGCGACATCGCAAGCGAAGGACAGAGAAGAACAACACGAATAAATAATTAATCCAGACTGTCACTCGGTGCCGCGTCTCAAACACCAGCAGCCTGCAAAAACTTTCCCGACAGATCTGCAGGATTAATTAGACTGCCACTTACAACTTGTCTGCGCGCTGATCTGCCACAGTCAGACACTGACCTCAGGGCTGCACGCAGTTTTCACGCAAGTCTACTCGTTCTCTCGCCAGTGTCTGTCAGTACTAGCAGTGGTCAGCAGCGAGCTGAGAAGATCAACAAGCAGCGGACTTTGGTCCCGTTCAGTCAAGGGAAACACCTCAGGTGCTCGAACTGTCCTCCTGGGGATTGTAAGGCGCCCTTTGCAGGGTACACCCTAGTAACACACCAACAAACCACTCATCTGTCCGTTGGTTACCATGGGGACGACGAGCAAGGATGCTCCATGACTGGGACTGTGCTGCTGGTTAGCGGCAGTCTCAGTAGCATGGCTCAGGCATAAAAAAAAAAAGTCAAGTAGGGGGAAACTTGGAGGCTTTTGCTGCAAATTCGGTACATGGTACCAATGAGTCAGAATATGGTACCATTGTTAAAAAAATGGTATTGTACCGGCAAAACCGGTACAGTTGGAGGGTCTGCTGATGTACATGAAGAGCTGTTTTTCCCCTTCTTAGATGCTTTAGTATGAATCTGTGAATGATCTTTGGAAGATGTGTAAATGCTAAAGTTAGAGTGACCCGATCAAGTCATCATGCATGAGTGCTGGTGTGAATGGACTTCTGTAAGGCTCAGATAGACCATCTTAGGGTAGCTGGTTCATTCCACTGGGGTGTCAAACAGACGAGGCATACAGATGGGTCCTGGTAGGACGAAACACGTGTCTATGTCTTGTTTTGGCACCCTTTGCAAACTGTGTGAGAGGTCTTTCGGCACCATGCATTTCTGCTTAAAGTTGAACCAGCATAATATTCAGTGGTGATTTGCATATGCAGCCCATAATGCTTTGCATTGTGGAGGCATGTGTGGTTTTGTATTCTTTGAAACTTGGCTTCCCGGCCAAATGCCCTTTGGGGAACCATTGCCTCAGTGCTTGCACACAGAGGTCCTTTGTTTATTAAATTGTTTTTTGTTTTAATTGGGTTCACCACAACATTACCCAGATAGACCATCTTAGGGTAGCTGGTTCATTCCACTGGGCTGTCAAACAGAGTAGGCATAGTGAAGTGTCCTGGTAGGATAAAAACATGTGTCTAAGACTTTTCTATTTGCACCCTTTGCAAACTGTGTGAAAGGCTTTTTGGCACCATGCATTTCTGCTTAAAGTTGAACCAGCACAATATTTTGTGGTGATTTGCAAATACAGCCCATGATGCTTTACGCTGTGGGGGCATGTGTGATTTTGTATTTCTGTAAGGCTGGTTACTTTGATGTGGTACAGAGGCATATCACAGTGTATCCTAACTACTGTGACTAAAAGCCAGGTAACTTCTGCCTGAGTGGCAGTGTGTGTTAGATAAAATAAAATACTGTGACTCTGTTAGGATCATTGGCTTAACACTGTTGAATGAAACGGGTAGAGCAATGTCTGTGTGGTGGGGCAACACGTGTTGGTTTGTGTTTACGGGGGCGGGGCAACAGTTCTGTCATCTCCGAGTACAAGTTTAAAAGTTCTGGCTATAGTACACCTCTACCCGTGACCCCACCACGCCTTTCCCCGACCCACTGGGAGCACCCACCACCACCACCACCCAACCAGCTGTCAGCTATCCTTTTTTTCTTAGGCAACCCGATCCCGAAAATGGCAACTTCTGGCCCTGTCCGACATAAGTGTCCGTAGGACATTAGTAAAGTAACTCGTAAATTCATGAGGCATATCCCTTATACACTGGCCTTCTACATAGCCCAACACAGAAAGAAAACATATATAAATAGTCTTCAATTCAACCGCGCCAGCCAATAAACTCCTGCTGCCGCGTTATGCAAACGCAGTACGGCCGCCACGTTGCCACGCCTCAGAAGGGGGGCTGCCGTACTGGTGTTTCCGAGTTCTGTAGCGGCGGGCAGCAGCTGGTTTTGTTTTCCCAGCTGCTTTCGGCTGTGAAGCAGCAGAGATGGACGAAGGAAGCAAGGTTGCTAGATAGACAGATGAAAGGGCTCCGACAGCTGGTGACAAAAATCAGTGCACACTGAGTCTGCAGAGCTGTGCAGAACCCGGGAAACCGTGTGCGAGTGACCGCGATGCACTGATCAACTATAACAGCAGCCGCGCAGCGTGCATCGGCATCACCAAGTGTCGAGCCGCCGCTGTATATGTTGGAAGCGACCAGTATCAACAGCAGCTTGTCTGCTAGCTGGAAGCAGCCGACTCCTTTCCAAAACGGACATCATTCACGGAGCCATCAGCAGTGCTGCCTGCAGATTGCGTGCACAGATCATCAAAGCCGAACAAAGCAGCCAACGGAGTGAGTGAAGTCCTGCATCAGGGATCGGGCACATCTGGCACACGGTAGCCACGGTAGTGAGCAGAGTACCCCACAACAGAGCTGCAGCAAAGGTCTAGTACACCGCAACCATGTGAGGTGAGTCCAGTGCATTCAGTGGTTAAATTGGAAATGTTTTAGGTTGGGGAACTCTTCTGTTGTATCCAATGGAGGAAGGGTTGCAGAGGTGCAGTGACTCATGCAAGTAATAAGAGGTGGGGAACGGTGTTCCTGTATGTTCCTATCCCCTGTGCACATGTGTGTGCCAGTTACTGGGCGCATCTGGCACACAGCAGCCCTAAGAGCAAGGTGAGTCCCACATACAACAGTTGCACTGGGATAGTGGCCACATCTGGGCATACAGCAGCCCAGAGAGGTGCATCCTGCACAACATTTGTACCAGTTGTTCAGGGTATTTAGCACTCAGCATCTGAAGATGATTTCTGCATAACAGCTGTGTCGGTGGTCAAGTACATCTGGGCACACAGTAGCCATGGGAGATAAGTCCTGCGCCTGAACAACAGTTACCCTGGCAGTCTTGCACACATCACCTGAGGGAGGTGAGCCCTACACAACAGCTGCACGAGGGTTGGTCATATTTGGCACATAAGAATCCTGGGAAGGGAATTCCACACATGTTGCACCAGAGTGTGGACAAATCTTGCACATAGGTCATGGAAGTGGAGCCTTGCACTGCTGTATTGGAGTTTGAATTCATGTGGCACACAGCAGTCCCTGGAGGTGAGTCTCAAAATCAGTTGCACCGTGTTCTAGAGTCTTGACATATCTAGCAAGCAGCAATCCTGTCTCTCCTGTGGTTGCTGGCAAATGTTTCCAGGCTTCATTTTTGGCAATCAGCAGGTCAGAAATGCTAGTCTAATCCAGTGGGATTTGCAGAGCTCAAAGGCTGAAAAATGAATAGCCACCACCTTTTTACTAAGACAATCTTATCTTTTCTTTATTGTTGCAAGTCTTACATTCTCGGTTTACAGGTCTGGCAGTAACATGAAGAAGGATTGATGTGGCAAACTTCCCAGGCAAGTTGCCATTTGACAATAGGTAGAAATCAGCGTAATGTAAACAGTACAGTCCCAGACAACCCCCATTAGTGTCGAACACTGTTTCTTATTCTTAATGGGGTTTGTATATTGTGCAGTTTTTGTATATTGACCAGGGTTGCATTCAGCAGACAGGTCACTGCAGAAGCTTAGGTCATTCTACAGTTCAGTACCCAGCAGTTGGTGAAACCAGTGTGACGGTGCCGAGCGGCGGCAGCATCAGCAGGGAGAAAGGATGTGGCAAGGCGGAAAAGAAGCCTGGCTTCAGTATGGGTGAGCGGTGGTTTGCAGTACTGACAGGTATGCACAGAGTCATACTTATTTACTTATGGAAAATAATGTATTGCTGGAAGAGCAATTTCCTAAGTTTCATAGAGCAACTAACTTTTAAATGCTTGTTTTGTAGTGCTTGAATGTTTCGCTGACTGCAGAGGTTACAACAGGTTTCATAGTTTTAAAATCATTATATATAGTCTACAGTAAGTGCCCCAGGTGTCATAATGTTAATTTCCTATCATAGGATGATTAAATGGACTTAATTCTTTTTTAGCATGGTCTGCACAGGCCTTTTTTTTCTGTTTAGCAAATTCCAATATTTGACCAGTAGGCGGAGACTTTAGACTTGACCAGTGTGTGGGGGAGTAGATGCTGGCATGGGAATTTTACGAAATGTAGTTATTTTGGATCCGGAATGGGAGTGAGGACTAGATAATCTAATAAGAAAAGTAAAATAAGAACCTGAAATGAATCTGAGGGTTGGTGGGGGTAGTGGGCACATTTATTTATTAGCCTTAGGTAACCTGGTAAGCGCAGTAGGCAAACTGCCTGTTTTCAGGCATGACCCAGGAGAGTACAAGTCAAAATACAGTGGTTATCAAATACACATACATTGCAGCACAAAATTAAAGTTAAACAGATTACAGAGGTGTAAGTTACATAGCACATAGGTGGATGGTAACACATACTCTGAAGCTGCTTGTAGACCACGTAAATAAAATTTTACTTCTGATAATATTTATTTCATTGATTATAAAATTTGGTATGTGGCTGTTAACACCTTTTTTTTTTCATGGCAAGAATCAAGCAATGGCAGATGAACTAATACTGTAAGGTGGGTGCAGGTTAAACAGCGCACCGTAGGATGCCACATGTTATAGGTAGACTTGCACAGCGAGTGCAGAACCACGATGAGGAAAAGGAGCGGAACTCTGTAGTTCCTTATAGCAAAATATAAGCAGTTTCGTTCAGATTTCCCTGCTGGTAATTACTCTTGGGACTGAACTCTGTGAGGAAGAAGATGTGTTGGATAATCGCGTTTGAAAAATACATGCACAGCTGCATACAGGGTGCGGGTCTCTGGTGGGTAGAGTCATTATTTGAAGGAGGTTGTGGCTTTAGTAGTGTTCATCTCTGCCTTGCAGCACAGCGGCTAATTAACACAGCAGACTTGCACTCTTCTGACTCAGAAATTTTCAGTAACAGTGTGCTCTTCTATCACTTAAGGTGTCTTTTCCTGCATGAAGGCACACATTGTCTTTGGTACTTCACACACATCTCATGATGTGTCACCAGGCTGGGAGTTGTTGCAGATTTGCCTGAATTGTTTAGAGATGGACGAACCATAGAATTTAAATATTGGTGCCAACAGACTCACACTGTCGCAACAGGTGCAAAGCCGGTTGGGTCGGTCCATATGGCTTAGAAAGCTGAAATGGAACAGCTACCTGTTTTCTTTCTATTCTACTAACTTGGTGAGTAAGTAGAATCTTATTTACAAAACAAAAAAAAAGTCTTGCTTGGATTGACTGACGGAGTAAAATTCATGTTCGGAGAAATTGCGGAAATGTTTTATGTATATACATATATATATATATATATATATATATATATATATATATATATATAATGTATATATTTATTTGCAGTATTTATTTATTGGGGTGAATACATTAGACCAGAGGCCCATTTCTAGTCATGGCCCTAGCCAGACAGGCACATGAACCTGATGCAATACCTCTGATGTAGGCACAGGTACATAGTAACAGAACAGAGCATTTTATTCTCCAGTAGCTGCAGTAGATTAGACTGGAAGCTGCACACACGAGCAGATGTGATAGACCTTTATGACCTGTATCTGCTGGCATTTTTCGTGTGTTCCTATGTAATAGAAAATAGGGCAATACAAATAGCAGACTGTTAAGTGTCGGTCAAATAAATAGAGAATAATGTATAGGAACTGGTGTGCTAAGAGTTTTTTCCCACACACCTCAAGCGTGTGCTGTCCATAACTAGGGTCTACAAGAGTGTTTTAGGCGGAAGACCATGAGGCCCATCTCGACTGCCTACTTCTCAGTAATATCGTAAATGAAACCCTGACAGGAATAATGTGTCTAATCTAGTTTTGAAAATCTGTTTATTCAGTGAGTGGATGGCATCATTTGGCAGATCATTCCAGACACTTATAATTCCCTATATAAAGTAGAAAGTACGTTTTAATAGTTAACAAATTTGATAGTTTACACTGTATGGTGTGACCCCTGGTCAGTACTTCTTTTGGCCTGAATTCTAGCCTAGTGAGCGACATGAGAGGCTTGTCATGTCGCATCGAAAATAAGCAGTGGGCTTCCCCGAGTTTTTGTTTCGAATGACAGTCCTAGATTAATCAGCCTATCTTCATATGTACGGTTCTCTAGTCCCCATACCAGTTTAGTTGCCCTCTTCTGAATTCCCTCTATCATATACTGATATCCTTTTACAAATATGGGTACCAGAACTGGGAAACACAGTCAGTGTGTGGTCATATGGGACTTCCATACAGTCCGAGAGGGACAAATTGGTTTGTGAGCTGGTGGTCAGTTTGGCTAATAGCTTTCAACATCTGGTAGCCAAATCAATATTTTTAGTAGCCATGATGTTTAAGGGTGCAAAAATCACATTGAGGACAGGTAGCAAGCTGGTTGGTAACTTCCAAAATCTGGTAGCCAAATTGATTTTTTTGCTGGCCATTGGCCACCTGACTACCTGATTTTGTCCCACCCTGTGTACATTGGAACAATGACATTCTTATTTCTAGAAATAAAGTGTCTCTTAATGCAGCCCAAATGCCTGGCATTTTTATTTAGGTTTTTACAGCATTTATCACTTGTAAAAGTTATTAGTGATATCAAGGGCCCTCTTTTCTGACGCTTCTTTCAGTATTTGCCCTTTAATGAAATAGCTGTAGTTTTTGGTGTGCTTTCTCATGTGGATGGCTGTAAACATATCGGTGTTGAGTGCCATACATGCCAGACATGAGTGTCTGCCCAAGCTGATATTTTATCCAGATCTCTCTAGAGAGTTTCAGAGTGCTCTTCATATCTACAGAGTAGCCTAATTTTGAATTGTCTGGGTCCCCATTGGCAAACATTTGGTAACACCGCATGCTATTTCCCCTGACGTACAACTAGTGAAGATTTTAAACAGGGTCGACCTAAGGACCGACCGTTATGGGACCCCGTTTGTAACTGGTGACTTGGAGGACATATTTAAGTCTAAAACTCAAGAGGAGGTTGAAAGGTTTATGAAGACGGCACTCACGGAGGATGTTTAAAAAAAAAAAAATTCCCATATTTTATATAATTATTTTTAGGATAGGATTGGATGAACCAGGTCTGGCGTGCTCTAACCACAGTAGTAGAGACTTTTAGTAGGCTCCAAGTGGCATGCTTAAGTAATTAAATAAAATAACAACAAACATTTTTTTAAACTGTGGTTGGCACTGGAACTGGGTGCCACCACATTGCTCAGTACCATCTCTCTGTTAACTGGTAATGATCAGTGGTGATAGATGGGAGATGTGTGTCGCCCGATTCCTGTTGCTGCTGTTGAGATGGCAGCAGAGGTCATTCCTTGAACTTTTTTGCTGCTGGAGGTTGCTTCTGCTGTATGTGGAGTCTGCCTAACACTCCCATAGTGGAGCACGAGAAAAAATGTTGAATGTTGATAAATAAGTGATTGATGTACAGAAAGCAGGCATCAAGCTGTATACTACATGGGTATTAATACACATATGTATATTCTCATCCATAGTGTCTGGGGAGAATCCACTAGCCCCACAGACTTTTCCACTGGCCCAGCTGGTGTATTACTGAAATGTTACCTTCTCCACTTCAAGCCCACAGGGCTAGCTGAAGGAAAATCTTACTAGTCTGATACAAAATCTACCATTATTTGGTTAATGGTCTGGTGCCAGTTTGGACCCCTGGTATTACAGTGTGAAAATTGCTGAAATCAGTGTACTATCACACTTAGCCAGAAGTTATAAATAAAATAATAGATGTCCAGTCATCAGGAACACGGCTATGATTCCATTGAGGTATTCGAGTGACAGCTAACAATGAGAGCAAAGCTTAAGAGGTTCTTTACTGTTACTAGAACCCCAAGATGGAATTACACAGCTTGTTACTGATTGGTTGGGCATTTGTTATTTTTAGCAATATATGGTTTGTCATATTTTCGCTCTGAGGCCTTACCTTGCAGATACTGACGAAGATGAACTGTCCTCAAGGAATAAATTTCAAAATAAAAGCCATTACATGTTGATTTGTGAATTTTGAAGACACACTTTGACACTAGTTGCCTGGGTAACCGCTGTTAGGGGTACAGGGAGCAGACAGTACCGATGGGATGAATGGATGGAAGGAGACACTCAGACGTACTTGGTTCAGCT
Source organism: Neoceratodus forsteri (assembly GCA_016271365.2). Lineage (NCBI taxonomy): Eukaryota > Metazoa > Chordata > Ceratodontiformes > Ceratodontidae > Neoceratodus > Neoceratodus forsteri. Next base: position 1,565,302,232 of record CM057449.1, read on the forward strand.
ACATTATCTATAGTTTTATCAGTGTGCTCACTGACATCGATCTCCACTTGGTTTCTTTTATGCTTTGTGAATGTCCAGAATGGCACTCGTGCTTGACTGACCGACTGATTCTTTTTCACGATACTATAGCTCCGACATCAGAATGATAGTATTATGAAAAAGAATCTTGAGAGCAATGGTATTACTAGTATTCAGTGTCATTATTTCCCTTCGGGGAAGTGACAACCCATATATGACAAGCCATGTATTACAAGGTATTGCCACCAACTTTTTGGCATCAGTTCAAGTGGCATAGAGCTTGAAGCAATAGTGGAGAATACCGGACCACTGTGGGCCTACGCTATTAGCATAGAGTTCAAGTTACGCCACTCTCTCAAAACTACCTTTCCATTATTTTGTATTTGCTTATTTGAGTTGGGGGGGCTATACACATACATCCTTTATATAACAAAAACAAACAAGGGGGGGGTGTGGGGCAAAGCCCCCCAGTTCAAACACACTTAAAAGTTAACAGCAAGCGCAAGGGCTGATGTACATTGCTGCTTTACAAGGTCTAGTATACATTTCTGCTGTACAAGGACCAGTATACATTGCTGCTTTACAAGGTCTAGTATACATTTCTGCTGTACAAGGACCAGTATACATTGCTACTTTACAAGGGCTAGTATACATTGCTGCTTTTCAAGAACTAGTATACATTGCTGCTTTACAAGGACCAGTATACATTGCTGCTTTACAAGGACCAGTATACATTGCTACTTTACAAGGGTTAGTATACATTGCTGCTTTTCAAGAACTAGTATACATTGCTGCTTTACAAGGGCTAGTATACATTGCTGCTTTTCAAAGACTGGTATACATTGCTGTTTTAAAAGGGCTAGTATAAATTGCTGCTTTACAAGGACTAGTATACATTGCTGCTTTAAAAGGACTAGTATACATTGCTGCTTTAAAAGGGCTAGTATAAATTGCAGCTTTACAAGGACTAGTATACATTGCTGCTTTAAAAGGACTAGTATACATTGCTGCTTTAAAAGGGCTAGTATAAATTGCTGCTTTACAAGGACTGGTATACATTACTGCTTTACAAGGACTAGTATGCATTGCTGCTTTACAAAGACTGGTATACATTGCTACTTTAAAAGGGCTAGTATAAATTGCTGCTTTATAAGGACTAGTATACATTACTGCTTTAAAAGGACTAGTATACATTGCTGCTTTAAAAGGGCTAGTATAAATTGCTGCTTTACAAAGACTGGTATACATTGCTGCTTTAAAAGGGCTAGTATAAATTGCTGCTTTACAAGGACAAGTATACATTGCTGCTTTAAAAGGACTAGTATACATTGCTGCTTTAAAAGGGCTAGTATAAATTGCTGCTTTACAAGGACTGGTATACATTACTGCTTTACAAGGACTAGTATACATTGCTGCTTTCAAAGAACTAGTGTAAATTACTGCTTTAAAATCTGAGGACAGTGTGTATCAGCACCCTTCCTATGTGGGATGCTGCTACCCACGGGGAGGGTGTGGCCCCACAATGTTCTCAGATTTGAGGCAGCACCCTCCCACACAAGCAGGGTACTGCCCCACATGTCTGGGTCACAGCTTTTTGGTAGTAAAATGGAGGGATGTCCATTGTACTGTGAGGCAGTTGAGGGTTCTAGTTGTCTCTAAAGGCAAATTAATTTGGGCCTTTTGATAAAGGAATTGTTTTAGAAGATAAGTGGATAGTTCTAGAGAATTTCTGCAGTTATTTGTGAAATGGGATGACTGCATTCTTTTCTTGTTGTCTACAATTTCAGATTTTTTTAATTCTTTTGTAACTGGGTAAGGCCCACTAGGCACAAGTGTGTTTTCAGGGTTGACCTGGGAGCTTTGGGGAGGTTAAGTGATTTGCTCAGAGTCACACAGTATGTAAGTGGAAGTTTTGGGAATCAAACCCAGGTCTGATAGATGTATAAGGCTCATTCACAGCTTGCTACTCTAATCTGTAGGCTATACCACCAGGCCCAACTTATTTGGTTGCGAACTGCAGAGTTTGAAGGAACTCTGTTCACTTTTGAAATTCTTTATAGGCTAAGAAATGCTATGTATTTGTCTGCCATGGAAACCACAGCATAGAACGTTACAGACACCAGAGTCTGCAGGCAGATTGGGGGGGGGGGGGGCAGCCTAAGAAGGTTTTAGTAAGAAGAACTGTTGCCTGAAATGCTGCTTTTTCACATAGAAACATGGAACATGCCCGCCCAGTGGCGCTGAGGGTTGAAGCGATGGATGCCACACCTTGCACCAAGCCAGCGAGCTTGGGCCACTGGAGGTCAGCAGGGGTGAGAGAGGATCGAGCGTCTGAAGGACTGCTCTTCTCTCTAGGGGGGAAGGAGACCTGTCCTGCTCGCTGACTGCCCTCTGGCAATATGGGTCGAAAGACAAATACCAACGTCCTCACATTGGTAGGGTGGGGGATGGGAGAAAAGTGGAAAAACAGAGCCTGGCAGGTTCTGTGATGGCTCTTGCATTTGCAGAGGTTGACCCCGGCATCTGGATTGGGTCTCGGAGTGGGGGTGTGATGCCCTCCTCCCTGGCCCTGCCGCAAGGGGCCAATCCATGGGGGATTCTCTGATGTCGGCGATATGGGGGTGCAGGAAGACAGAGAGTATGTCTTTCCAAAAGGAAGGGACCTCAGCCACCTGCCAGGGCTCCCAGGAGGAGGGGAAAAAAAGATAATGGAAAAAAAGAAACATGGAACATAATGGCCCATGCAGTCTGCTGAACCCTATCTATTGCTAGTGGGATGGACCTAGTGAGCATCTCCCTCACTTTTACACTCTCCTTTTGTTATCTTCACCTGCCGTTATGAGTCCCTTGTGCGACTGTCCCACCCATGTTTGAACCTACTCACAGTTTTGGTGCAGAGCCCCTCCTCTGTCAGTCCGTTCCACTTGTCTACTTTTTTTGTGAAGTGGTACTTGCAGACATCCCTCCTGAACCTACCCACCAGTCTGCTTTAGTGGATTCCCCTTGTGTTTGTACTTAGGGTGAATAATTCATTGTATTTTATTGTGTTAAAGGGGAACAGTCAGCACTAAGATTTTTATTTTTATTTATTTTATTATTTGTTAACCAGGTAAGGCCCACTAGGCAGTTGCCTGTTTTCAAGGGTGACCTGGGAGCAATGGGGAGGTTAAGTGACTTGCTCAGAATCACACAGTATGCAAGTGGAGGTTGTGGGAATCAAACCCAAGATTGTCTGCTTGGTGTACCAAGCTCATTCACAGCTCGTTACTCTAACCTGTAGGCTATACTGCCTAAGAGCATTACACGCAACTGTGTGGCTAGTCCCAGTTTGCACTTTGTGTGCAGAAACAGTTTCTTTCGCTACTTGCCGTTTACTGCAGTATAGCAGACTGTATCAGGCTGATTTTCCGGACTTCTAAGCTGACATTTACTTTAACCAGAAATCCTGAAATCCACTGCTGCTAACATCAGTTTTTTTTTTGGGGGGGGGAGGGGCTGTGGCACTGGGAGATTCAGTAGTCTGCAGTACATGTTGGAGATTTTATAAGCTTAGATCAGATGTTTGCTGGTCCAACGGTTCTCAGAGGGCTAAGTACAGTCCTCTGTGACTGTACTTGGACTGGGTAGGACAGTGGAACCAGGAAACAAAGGATCACAGCCGATAACATCTGGGATGGATAAGGATGGGACCTGGCTGGGCTGCAGGAGGTTAGTAAGAGGAAGCCACACAGGAGAGAGGTAGAACTTGGAGGAGAACTTGAGAGGATGGAGGTAAATAGTATAGCAGAAAAAATATGAAGCTACTTTCACCAAGGATACCACAGAAGACAGTATATTCCAGAGTTGGCTAGTGCCGCCAGTAACTGGGGAACATCAAAAGAGGGGTGATCACCAGAGCAGGGAAAGTACTTCTGCCTCTTTAGAAGGCCCTGGTTAGGTCCCAACTGGAGTGCTGCTTGCTGCGTTTGACCCTTTAATCCAATGAGGGCATTGTGGCAGTCGAGAGTGTGCAACTCAGGACCACCAGAATTATCAGCAGTATGGGAGACAGAAGCTATGAAGAGAGGAGAGAGGCTGTTAGCGTGTTCACCCTGGAGAAAAGGAGGCCAAGAGCTGATGTGATCTTATTCTTTCACATACTCGAGAGAATCAGCAAGCTTGAATAGTCAGAACTGCTTGATCTGGTGTCCGGCATCAGGATGTGGTGAGACACAGTGAAGCCCGGGGGTAGCCAGACAGTGGTGAACCTATGACAGTCTACCAGTGGAATCTATGGGTATGAAGACAGAACAGGCCCTTAAGGTAAGCCTGGACAGATGTCTGCTTAGCAACAGAATTACCAGGTACCCAGGGTAGTAGAGTGGGCAGGGAATCCCTACAAATAAGTACATGTTGATACAGCATACTTATTTCATCCATGCTTGGGGGGGCGTGATGGACGGTGTGTCATTTCTGACCTTAAATTACTATGTTACTTGCCTACGTCAGGGTAAAAAAAGGTGTCCGCACTTCTTCAAGTGACACTAACATTTGGTATAATTCATTTAAAGGACAGGGCACCTGTATGTTAGCTGTAGGTAGGAAAGCATCAAGACAGCCCACTGGTAGGTACAGTACTTCTAACACACAAGAGCAGGAGATCCTGTCCAGAGTTTGGTTTGGTGCCAGATAACATGACCTGTGTCAGATTTAGAAGTGGTTTAGTTCTCATAATAAAAAGGAGATCCCTTGCCTTGCACAGGATGGAATTTCAAAGTTTACTTATTAGTCAGATAAATAAACTCAAAGCCAGACAGAGCCCTGCTTTCTAGGAAGTGGTGCTCCAACAAATTAAAATTACTTCCCAGGGACATGGAAAGTGGCCATATAAATAAACCAGACGCACCATCTGTGTGTGTGTGTGTGTGTGTGTGTGTGTGTGTGTGTGTGTGTGTGTGCGCACGCGCACGGATAGTTGCCACAACAAAGAGTCAGTGTGCCTGAGTGACAGTATGTCCTGAGAGCGTTGGTGTCTGTGAGTCTAGCTGTTAAATACTCAGGGAAACATTTGCATTTCAACGCATAGAAATCATAGAAACTTAATGGCAGAAAAGGACCTCTTGGCCCATCTAGTCTGCCCCTTTTCCCTCTCACTGTTCTTCCCTCCTCCTTCTGAAAGTGCCCATCCCACTGCCCTGTAACCACATGTTCCTGTCCCATGCTCTCTTGAAGCCCAACACTGTTTCGGACCCCACCACCTCCTCTGGAAGCTCGTTCCATGCCTCCACCACCCTCTCAGTGAAGAACTGTCCTCTCACATTGCCCCTGAAGTTTCCTCCCTGCAGTCTCAGCCCATGCCCCCTCATTTTAGTGCCTTCTTTCCTGTGAAATAAATGCCCTGAGCACACTTTGGTTATCCCTTTGACATATTTAAAGGTCTCTATCATGTCCCCTCTCTCTCTTCTAGTCTCCAATGTATAGAGTCCCAATTCCCTACATCTCTGTTCATACGGTTTGCCCTTCATCCCATATATCATCTTTGTTGCTCTCTACTGAACCCTTTCAATCATATCTATGTCTTTGCGCAGGTATGGCATCCAGAATTGGACTCCGTACTCGAGGTGCGGTCTTACCGTGGCTTGGTATAGGAGCATCAGGACCTCCCTCCTTCTGCTAGTGATTCCCCTGTCTATGTATGCCAGCATCCCATACACTCTCCCCACCACCCTGCTACACTGATTTCCCACCTTGAGGTTACTAGGCACTATTATCCCCAGATCCCTCTCCTGCTCAGTAGCTCTGACTTCCTCCCCCCAAGTCTGTACCCTGCCTTCGGGTTTCTGTGCCCAGGTGCATAACTGAACACTTTTTTAATATTGAATATAAGTTGCCAGATTTCTGCCCACACCTCCAGTGCCCTCAGGTTCTGCTTCATGTCCTCAACACCCCCTATGGAGTCTTCCCTATTGCAGATTTTCGTATCATCTGCAAGAAGGGCCACCTGTCCCTTCAGCCCTACCGCTATATCACTGATGTAGATATTGAAAAGGAGCGGTCTCAGGATTGACCCCTGGGGAAGCCCGCTCATCACCCGGCCTGCACTGGAATTGACCCCATTCACTACCATCCCCTGGCTTCTGTCTGTCAACCAGTTTTCTACCCATCTAACTATTTTGTCCCCCACCCCCATACTTTCTAGCTTGTTGATCAGTCTTCTGTGGGGTTTGATGTTGAAAGCCTTGCTGAAGTCCAGGTAGGTCACATCCACACCACCCCCCCCAGCCGGTTGATTTTCTTGCATCACCCAGACAAAGAACTCAATCAGATTGGTCTGGCATGCCTTCCCTTTTGTGAACCCATGCTGTCTGTCATCCATCAGCCCATTTTCCTCCAGGTAGTCCGTCCCCCTCTCTCTGATGAGTGCCTCCATGACCTTCCCCACCACTGCGGTGAGGCTGACCGGGTGGTAGTTTCCCCTCAACTTCCTTCTCCCCCATATTGGTACCATGGTCGCCTCCTTCCAGTCCGCCGGCACCCTTCCGGAATCCAGAGACAGGTTGAACAGCCTCGCCAATGGGGCAGCCAGTTCCTCTGTCAGTTCCCGGATCACTCTTGGATGCAGCCCGTCTGGTCCCATGGCCTTGTCCACCATCAGCTTGCTAAGTTCCTCCTGTACCCTCTCTGCATTGAAAGGACTTATGTCCACACCAGCGTCCCCTCCTCTCCTCCTTATCTTGGGCCCCCCGACTTCCCACTCTTTCATAAATACCGAACAAAAGTATCTATTTAGTTCTTCTGCTTTTTCCTTGTCCTTTTCCAGTGGCTTCTCATCCTCACCCCACAGCCTTGTGATCCCCTGTCCAGTCTTCCTCCTTTCTCCCACATATCTAAAGAAGGTTTTGTCTCCTCTCTTGGCCCGTTTTGCTATTCTTTCCTCAATGTTGGCCTTCACCCTTCTTATTACTTTCCCTGCTAGCCTCCCCAATTCCCCTATAAGCTTCTCTGTCCTCTTCCTTTTGTGTTTCCTTGTATTCCCTGAAAGCCCTCCTCCTGCCCCCGACCAACCTTGCGACTTGCCTAGTGAACCAGAGTGGTCTCCCACAGCTTGTATCCTTCCTAACCTTCCTAATATACATATGCTTGGCCTCCCTCACTCAGACCCTAATAGCTCCCCATAACTCTTCCACGTCGTTCATCTTTTCCATACCCTCCATCTCCTCCCTCACTATCCTTCTCATCTTGTCAAAGTTTGCACACCTGAAGTCCAACACCGTTGTGTTTGTTCGGTGTGCCTCACTCTCTGCTCTCACCTTGAACCTGATGGTCCTGTGGTCACTGTTTCCTAGCTTCTCTCCCAAAAGCATCTCCTTCACATTCTCGCCATTTGTTAAGACCATGTTCAGCAGGTTGTTTCCTCTAGTTGGCTCCTTGACCAACTGCTGCAGGAACACCCCCTGCAGTACTTCCAGAATCCCAGTGCTCCTTGCTGAAGCCACATCTGAGATGGACCGGTCTACGTCGGGGAGGTTAAGGTCCCCCACCAGAAGTGTTTCCCCCTTGAAAGTCATCCTCATGATCGCCTGTGACATCATCCTGTCCTGTTCTTCCCTCTGCGTTGGTGGTCTGTAGACTACCCCTAATCTCAAGGATTCCTCTATCTTTCTGTTCAGTGTTACCCAAAGTAGTTCAGTTTCCCCATCCCCCTTCTGCCCCTCTGTAACCTTTATGTCCTTCCCAATGTAAAGTGCCACCCCGTCGTGTCTCTCCTATTCTTCCTGAACAATCTGTAGCCAGGGCTAGCCGTCTCCCATGTGTGATAGTCTGTCCACCATATTTCCGTGATCGCAATTATGTCCAGTACTTCATGCACAATGATGGCTACCAGTTCCTCCATTTTATTTGCTAAGCTCCTGGCATTAATTACTAAACTCCTTCACCATAGTCCCCCTTCCATACCCCTCCTGAAGGGCATGTCAGAACCTCAGAACCTAACACTCATTTTATCCCTTCCCAAGGGGGGCCCTAGGGCCCCCATCTCAGCCTTAGTCAAGTGTGGTTTTATTATCAGCCCCCAGCCCCCCCCATTTAGTTAAAATCATATGCTTTTTCAAAGAACTCCCCTAGTCTACATTTTAGTACAGCTGCACCTTCTCTATTAAGGTACAGCCCGTCAGGCAAAGAGACTCTCATCATCCCATGTTGCCCCCCAGTCCCCTACGAGCCCATATCCCATCTGCTTACATCACCTAACCAGCCAGTTATTGAATTCCCTTATCCTTTGTTTTTCTCTCTGTACTAGCTCTAGGCACTGGCAACAATTCCAAAAAGGCTAGAGATTTGAAGCAGAGATCACTGCATAACCTAGCCAGAGCCTTAAATCTCGCCTGTACCTGTAGGAGACTATTTCCTTCCAGATCATTTTCCCCCAGGTGGAACACTAGATGCGACTTCCTATCCTGTTCCCTACCTCATGAGGGAATATGGTGGATTACCTCCAGCACCATCATGCCCAGCAAGCACTCCATCCAAACTGCACTGTTTCTGCACACACACACACACACACACACACACTTGATACCCTTTATGATCGAGTCTCCAGTCAGTAGTACCTTGTTCCCTTTCGGGACATTTTCTGTATTTATCTTCCCTTCATTCTTTTAATGCTAAGGGTGTTTTCTTGAAAAGCAGTATCTTTGTCCCTTGGATTTTATCTGTTCCTGCCTTCTGTCGCCCCATGGAATAATCATGGTCTTGTTATGATTCTCGACACCCTGATCATTTCCACACCAACAGGTTATGATGTCATTAACAGAGGATTAAGACTGTATGTGTAGACGAGAAGCACAAGCAGACAAAGTCCACAGGGCACATATCCCATTTTCATATAAAGATACACAGCAACAAAGAATGAGGGGGAGGGAACAAAGAAAAAAATATGAACCATAAATAGAATAATAGCAGCCAGTCAGTTACAAGGGTTCCATCAAAAGCTTTTGGTGACATCATTACCATGAGAGTGTAGCTCCAATGCTTTCATGATGTCACCAGCATCCTTTGATGTAATTCCAGCCTTTTAACTTATGCTGTGGGCATTTTTAAAAATGTTCAGCTCTCACCCCCTAATCAAAGGAGATTAGCCATCTTGTAGTTGTGGTGCTGATACTAATGCTAGCCACATTGTCATGTTAAGCGAGTAGAGCTGCTCAGTCCTGGGCTGTGTGCATCCACTGTGGGCTGTACCTTGCATCTCAGTTTCCTTTTACTTCACAAAGGCAGATTAATCTGCAGCATTGCGAGGGGGCTGTTTCCAGTCATAATAGTACAGACTGTTAAAAGATTAAACTAATTTTATAGCATTATTCTTTATCTCTGCTGTTATGCACACTATGTGTTTTTATTTTTATGTACTGTATGCAGTAATTATAGGAACAAATATATACCATACTTGCCAAGCAGAATGAAAAAAGGAAAAACACGGTGTGAATGCTTTCCATTTAAAGAAAGGCTCCTAGCTGCACTGAGAAGTTGCTGTATGACAAAGGCAGCATGACTGCAGGAGAGTCTGGTTAACCAGTCATGCCGACGGCTCAGCTGACAGGGCACCTGTGGCCTGGGCACGGTTCCCAGTTACATTACATCCTTTGTTTCTCACTGTAGTTTTTGGTTGTTATCGATGGCTTAATGTAGCCTGTGACAGGGAGCTCCTGCCACTCTTGAGGACCGACATTTTCTTAAATCTGTTGCAACAGTTCTTCTATTTCTTAGCCTAATCTATTCTTTACAATTTCTAGTCCATAAGGTTGGCCACCCCTTCCCTTTCTTGACTGTGCTATAATGTCCTCTTTAATTTTCCTTTTCCTTCTTAGGTCCTCATACAGGGAGGTTATTGTGGTGGCTTCTGAGCATATGTAAAACAACAGGTTGTGTTTATCGTTGTTGGATTTAGTATGTAATAGCACTACTATGCCATAAAGTACTTTAATGTATATATTTTATGTGTATGAAACTTGTAAATGTTGAAAATACCATGGCACTATGTGTTTTTGATAAAGGTAAAAAGTAGTAGTTGACTGTATTATAAAAAATAAGTTAGTTGTGTTATTTAAAATGTATGTAAATTGCTGTAAACAGACCATCTGAAATGTCATGTTGATTTGCATATATCCCATGATGTTTTGCATTAGGGAAGTATGTGTGAGGTTGCGTTTTCTTTGAAACTTGGCTCATTGTCAGTGCCCTTTGGGGTAATCCATGTTTCAGTACTTCTGCACTGAGGTTCTTTGTCTTTAGCTTGTTTTATTTTTTTTATTTTGAGCCCCCACTACGCAAGCAAACAAGGCCCGCATAGGGGTGGAGGCTGAATCTCAGCTGCTAAGTTAGATCAGAGATCAGTGAGCTGATAGGTGCTGGTTAAGTGCAGAGAAAGGACATATGTAGTCTATTGCTGCAGACTAATGTACTGAAGAAGGGATATACCATTGCTTAAGGTTGTCTCATGCATTTTTTAATAAACATTACACAGAGATTGTGTGTTGAATCTGAAGTTTAGTGTCTGGTCCATCTGTTACCCCACAACCCTTCCACATAGCTTATATAAAAAAAAACAGAAATCAGTGCATGCCCCCCCCCCCCCATTATGGCAGATCGTACAAATAGAAGCTATTTTTTCTGCCTGAATTGGTCACTTTATTTAATTTACAAGAGGAGTGGGGGTCATTTTATTATACAATGGCAAGAAATAATGCTGGACTCTGATTGGTTAGTCTGGGACAAGGCCTGTGATGTTATCCCAGTATAACATCTCTGGATCTAGTCCCAGCACACAGAAGACCGCATCAAATGTATAAAAAAAAAAAAAATAAAAAGCCAGAGAAACTGTCTTCTGTAAACGTCACAACAGCAAATCCTCTGATCCCTGACTAGTTGAACTCACCCACGCTACCAACACTCCGATATCATTCAGAATGACAGTTTTAAGACCTAGTTTACAGCATAGATAAAAAAAATCTTTTCGGCAGCTTCTTTCCTGTGAACAGAGTGGTTTCATTGACCCGCCAAGACCATAACTGCCAGTCGCACGGTTCACTGTTGCCACTTGGTTCATGAGAAAAAAATTGCCATGAAAACTTCATCTCTTTTTTTCTCTTTGAACTGTCACACATCCTTCATCCCTTCCTTCTCAACAAATGTAAAATAAAGCAGTACCTCCGCCAGAACAGAGCCATAATAACTAATGACGGCAGACAGCTCAGCCGCCGTGGTCCTTGCATTGGGTCGGCAGCTGCGCCACTCAGACAACAAGAAAATAGCTGAATTACTTACAAATAAAAAAAAAAAATATTACAGGGGCAGACGCGCAGAGACAAACACAGACACGGACCTGTTCATGGAGACAACAAAACCTGTGGACAAGAAAATCTGTGGAGAGACAAACTGAAGACAGAGTATGTAGCAGCACCATCTACTGGGCAAAACAGAAACTGTGGACTTTTTTTCCAAAACCAAATTCCTACATTCAGCAAAAATGAAGGAAAAACTTATTTGTAACATTATTTTTTTCTGTTTTTGTCTTCTCTGTAACCGAGCCACTGTATAACAGCAATAATGCAGTCCAGGGTGTGTGTTGTGCTGGGATAATGTCACTTCTCGGGTGCTGGACGCACTCAGCCTTCAGCTTCGTGCAGCCACCCAAGGCGTGATGTTGTCTGGCACAACCTTGCTGTCATCGTGTGCTTAATATTCACTCAGGGCCCTGCTGTGAAGTTGCTCAGCTACCAGACTTTAAGGTAGACCACCCATCAGCAGGGTCCCTATTCCAAAATGCATCTACTAGAAATGGCTCCCTTTATATAAGATGTACAGCCTAGACTGGCAGAGTTGGGGTGTGGTCCCCAACCAGTGTGTAGGTAACTAGTGAGGAGCTAGTTTATGAGAGAACCATACTTCTCCCAACCAAATTTAGCTGCTCACCCTTGCTCATTCATCAGTTCCACATTTAAAGAGGGACATTGAACTCCTGGAGAGGGTCTAGAGGAGGGCAACCAAAATATTTGGGGCTTGGGGGTTAGGACCTATGGGGAGAGGCTCGAAGAGCTAAATATGTACACATTGGAAGAGAGAAGGGACCGGGGGACATGATAGAGGTCTTCAGGTACATGAAGGGGTAAATAGGGGAGGAGCAGTCAAAGGATGGGGGCAACTAGAGGCATGGGTGGAAGCTGGAGGGGAGATTCAGGGAGAAAGGAGGAGGTGCTACTTCACTGAGAGGGTGGTGGAGCCATGGAATGTGCTGCCCAGGGGGCTGGTGGAGGCAGAGATGGTGGAGGGGTTCAAGAGGGGGTGGGACAGTTACAGGGGAAGGGTTCTGGAAGCAAAATCCAGTGTAGCGAGATTAACCGGGACTGGGAAGGGAGAAGCCAGAGAGGGAGAGGGGGGCACCAAGGTCAGCTCCCAGGGTGGGGGCTGACCTAACGAGCAGAGACGAAAGACCGTTAGGCCTATTCTGCTGGCATTTTTGTTTGTTAGTATGTACTTTAAAATGGCTTTTCCATTGGGGGATGCTACTCTGTGTGGCATACAGCATACATCAGTAAAACCAAAACTCTGCCTTTGCATGAAGAATCATGCCACTTATTGCGGCAACTTGTTTTAGTTGCCAGTTCAGGACATTTATGACAGGTGTGAGGACCATGAGGTAATCAGATTTTGGAGGTTAGAGGCACCTGTCTCTGTCTTGTAACACCCCAGGAGTATTATGTTCTCATTATAACCACACACACCCTGTTTTGCTTTTATTCCTGGTTATATGTCGCTGCATCTCACACATGACCTCTCTTGCCCCTTTGTTTTGTGTCTTTTTTTTTTTTTACCCCAGTAGCTTAATCCAGTCAGTAACTAAAATCTACATTGTTTACTTGGTTTGTTTAAAAGTTGCTTACTGCACAGCTTAACAAAAGGTTTAGAATGAGGACAGAGTTATCTGCCTCCATACTATTAGAAAACTCCTTTGGCTGCTAAGCTTTGCTGCTGCCCTATATGTACCAGTTCCTACCACTTTTTAACTAGGATGGTGAATCCCATGGACAGAAATGTGAAAGCAGGAAAGTATTAAACATGTCAGTGTTTAATCTTGTCACTCCAGCCGGCTGTCCCTGACTGCAGAGGTGAAATGTGCTGCAGTTAGAAAAGCAGCAACTCCTCGTTCTTCTTGTTTTCATTAATAGATTACTAGAGTATCTGACCAGTTTCTTAAAATACTCTCTCTCCCCATTTTGTATTTAATGATTTAGAACTTTCAAGGCTGGTGCTGGTGTACGTTTCTTCCTCAAGTTTTAAAGTGGTGGCGAATGTGAGTGTGGGCTAACTGAAGGTTCCTAAGAAGCTCAAAATGTGCAATTATTGATCAAGGGAGCATTCTCAGTCAGAGCACTTCTTCTGCATGCATGTGAGACATTCTGGGCCTGATACACAGTCAGTTCCTTATCTGTCACAGACCCCTCCGAAGCATCCACATTTAAGTCTGAAGGAGGGTGTGTGTGTGTGTGGGGGGAGGTGTTCGCATGCAAATGGACTGCAGACCCATTCACACACAGCATGACAACACCAGCCACTGCAAGGCACTTTTCAGACACTTCTTGCACTAGAACTAACCCAGACGTTTGGTTGGGATGTTGGACTGCTGGGCCCCTGAGTCAGTGTCAGTGGGTGATGGAGATCAGTGAGTGACCAAGAAGATGAATGACCATGCATGGGGGTATGGGATTAGGGGATTCACTAGATGCTTGAGACTGATATTTAGTCTAGGGTTAGGAAGGGGGGCCATTGGACTGCCAGGGACCACAGAGGATCAGGAGAGTGGCAGAAATGTAATTGGCCCAGATGCTGTCCAAAGGCACAGGTCAGGTATTTGGGCCGAGACTGCTAGTGCCATAGAACCTGTGCTCACAGCCTGTGTGTATGGCATTGTGATATGTAGCTGCTTTTACTCCATACACAGAAGTCCGTGGTTGTCACAAATCTGACGTTGGGAAGTGCAAACCCCAAATACGCTTCCTAACATCTGGTAACTCTAATTAGCATTGTGACTTAGTCGTATGGGGAACTCCTACCCCTGGTGAAGTTAGCCTTTGTAGATGGCTGTTTGTTGTGTGGTCACAACTGGGTGGCAGTTTGCCTTCTCCCCCATTTGGCAGTTCCACACCTAGCAACTGTGTATTGGGTCCCTTTATTCTGTGTAGAATGTCTCATGCATAATTGCCCTGAAAGGGGACCCATTCAGGAGGCTTATTTGTTCAGTACTTTTAACCTTTTGGTCACGCTCGATAAAAAATAGATTGGCAGCTCCCTCAGTGTTACCCTTGTAAGAGTGCTCCCATTTGCATTCTTTTAAGTGCCAGAACTACTCGCCTTTGGTCCAAGGTGACTTAAAGCAGTGCACAAGACCACTCAACAGTTGTATGAGTGCTGATGGGGAAGGTTCACACACACACACACACACACGTATATGTCTATATATATATTTGGTCGTTGAGGTTATGGGTTGTCTGTTCCATATAATAAATCTGCTTAGTGACATGCCACCAGTCTTGGATAGTTGGAAGTTTTGTGGTCAGCCACACCTTAGTTATTGCCTTCTTGGCTGCTGTAAGGAGGAGATGGAGAAGATATCTAGTGGCAGGGTTTCGGAGTCCTCTAGGGAGTAGTAGTAAAAGGAACATTTCACTCGTTAGTTGTAGCTGAGGACCAAAGAATTCTTGTGAGAGAGTTTGCAGTGCTTTTATAAAGGGTTGAAGTTTGGGGCAGGCCCACATGATGTGCATGTGGGTGGCTCTGACCTCTCTGCAACGATGCCAGCATGCAGCTGTGCTGTTAGGGTTATAGTGGCTGGTGACTATAGGAGTTCTGAAATATCTAATGAGGTTTTTCCATGCGTATTCACACCATTGATGGGAGCTGGTCACCTTGGACATGTACTGGCATGCTTTTTGCCATTTCTCTGAGGTGACAGGGAGGTTGAGCTCCTCCTGCCACTGTAGTCTTATATTGTTTGTAAGGGGCATTTACTGAGCTTTCTGGGCCTGATAGTACATTGACAGTAGGTGTCTCTGCTCATGTGAGGTGTTAAGGCGTATGTGGAGGTTTATCAGAGGGGGAAATTGTGCAGGTGTTCGAATTGGGGCTGGTAAGTTTTCATAATAGTGGCGTGTCTGCAAATATCTATAAAAATCCCTGCGGAGTATGTTGTATTTAGTTTGAATTTCTGTAAAGGTCCACAGGTTCCCCTGTAACAGTACATGTGGGAGGTATCGTAGGCCTAAAATTGTTCCCATATTGAGAAACCATGGTCCATCTTGTTGGGGAGGCACTGACTCAGGTTCACTATAGGACATATGAGAGGAAGATAAGGCTTTAGGCATTGTGAGTTCCTATTAGCACTCCAGGCATTCAGACAGTGAATTACCCAGGGGTCTGTAAGATAGGGAGGGAGGGGTTCATTGCGTAGTCCATATATTTTCCCAAAATAATCCCTGTTACCAATAAGGGACCTCTTTGTTTCCACCCAGTGTGGGTTAGTCGTAGAATTCTGCCTCGCCATCAGGTGTGTAAGAACGGCCGCATTATAATAAAGGCAGAGATCGGGAAGTGATAGGCCCCCCTCAGCTTTAGGGAGAGTGAGAACCTTCATACAAACCCTAGGTCTCTGTCCCGACCATATGAATCTAGAGATGGAGTGGTTCCATGCCTGAAATGTTTTCTCACTTAAAAGAATGGGTACATTCTGAAATAGATAAAGGGCTCTGGGGAGAACAACCATTCTAACTAGCTCTATTCACCTAGAGAGACTCAATGGTAGGGTGTTCCATGAAGCCAGATCAGTTTTAAGTTGGGAGGAAAATGGGACACGGTTATTTTTATAATAATCTGTTGGAGATCGGGAAAGTTGCATACCCAAGTATCTCAGCTCAGTCAGGGACCAGTTGCAGGGAAATAGATCTTGTATGTTAGAGGAGGGGGAATAGTGATATGTGAGGACCTCAGTCTTAGATTGGTTAAGTTTGTATCCAGATGCCTGTCCAAATTCATCCAGGAGTTGTCTTACTGCTGGTAATGACCTTTCAGTGTCCTGGAGGTAAAGCAGCACATCATCTGCATACAGTGCAACTTGGTGTTCCGCACCTCCCAAGAAGACCCCTGCTATGTTCTGTGAATCGCGTATACTTTGTGCAAGTGGCTCAATGAATATTGCAAATAGAAGTGGTGAGAAAGGACAGCCCTGTCTAGTCCCTCGAGCCTATCGTATATATTTGGAGTGATGCCCATCTATCTTTACACAAGCCTGGGGAGCAGAATATACGGTATGTCCTGAATGACCCTAATCAGTGTCCTTGGGATCCCTATTTTATATAGAACCTGGTACAAAAATGGCCAGGCCACCCTATCAAACACTTTCTCCACGTCGAGACTCACTAGAACTGAGGGAGAGTCAGTGCTGTTCAACTGGTGGGATAAATGGAGGGTACGTCTGATGTTATCAGTAGTGGAACGGGATCTCAAAAAACCTGTTTGGTCTCTGTCTATGGGTTGGGGGAGATATGTATCAAGACGATGGGCAAGAATATTCATAAATAATTTATAATCCGCATTGAAGACTGAAACTGGTCTGTAGGAGCTACAGATTTTTTTTTTCCTGGTTTGGGAATTACTGAGATAGTCGCATAGGACCATGTGGGAAGGGGTGTT
This sequence comes from Neoceratodus forsteri, assembly GCA_016271365.2. Taxonomy (NCBI): domain Eukaryota; kingdom Metazoa; phylum Chordata; order Ceratodontiformes; family Ceratodontidae; genus Neoceratodus; species Neoceratodus forsteri. Next base: position 1,565,318,969 of record CM057449.1, read on the forward strand.
CCCCTCTAGGATCGTGTTGAAGAGCTGGAGAAGTTTGTTAAAAGTCTGGGGTCTAGTTACCTTATAAAATTCTACCTGTCAGGACCTGGGGACTTAAGGGTTTTAGCTCTAGCGAGGGCCGAGGTAAGTTCAGTTTCTGTCATCAGAGTGGTTAGAATTTCTCCCTGGGATTCTGTTAGTTTGGGCATGTTAATTGGGTGGAGGTAGTCATGTATCTGTTGTGAAGTGGGGGGATGCTCTGGGGTGTACAGATTGGAATAGTAGGTGGTAAAGGCCTCAGTGATGCCATGTGGTTTGGTTAAGGGGTGGCCATGCATGGGGTGATTGATAGTGGTTATAACTGCAGATTTCCTTTGTTTTCTGATCTGATAGGCTAAAAGCCTCGTCGCTCTTGGACCCACCTCATAATATCTTTGTCTTAAAAATGTTAAAGCTATCTCAGTTTGTTATAAGGCTAAGTGATGAAGTTCTGCCTTGGTTTGCTGTAGTTGGGGGAAGACAGAGGTATCCCCTTGCTTGTGTGCCATTTGCAGAAAATGCAAAGTGTCCTCTAGTTTGGCTTTCTGTGCCCATCACTGCCTATTTAATTCTGCTGTATGCTGAATTATGTGCCCTCGAAGGACTGACTTCACTGTGTCTCAGTGTATTGCAGGGACGTTTCTTCTGGAGGGTTATTTTTCGTAATTTCTGTTATTTTATCTATGAGGTATTCTTGGAATTGTTTTGAGCGAAGGTAATATGAGTTGAGTTACCAGCAGGTGTTTTTGAGGTGCAAACCCATGTCCCAGAGAGTGACTAGAGGGGCATGGTCTGAGAGGGCTATATCACCCATGTGGGCATCTTGTAGTATAGATAGGTTCTCAAGTTGGGTGTAGGTTTGGTTTGTACGTAAGTGCGGTGGACTGCAGAATAATGAGAATAATTTCGTACCTGGGGGTGTGTGGCACCAAACATCGCACCAGCCCACCTCCTGTATGAATTTTTTGAAGAATTTTTGGCTCGCCGTTTGTCTAGAGGGGCGTGGGTTGGAGACATCCAGTCAATTGTCTGGGAGGAGATTAAAATCTCCTGCCAGTAGCAGAGTCCCTACGGTCATCTGCACGATTCTGTCTAGGAGTGTTTTAAGCTGAGGGACAGGGAGGCCTGGGGGAAGTAAACGTTCGCCAGGGTAACTTGTCTAGTACCAATTGTACCTTGCACCAGGATCAGCCCAACTCAGGCGAGGGGAGAAGGGAGTGTGAGGTGGTATTATAATTGCCACTCCTCTATGTCTACCGCTACTGCTAGAGGAGTAAAAGACCTCACCTTGATTCAGCCAAGCTAGTTTAGCATGCTCTACGGAGATTATACGAGTTTCTTGTAAGTAAATCAGATCCGATTTACTTTTCTTCAGGTGCACTAAAACTCTGTATCTTTTAATTGGAGAGGTCAGGCCATTTATATTTTGGGAGAGAAGTTTAAGGTGTGGAGAAGTCATAGTCTTAACCGGGGTATACCGCTACTAGGGGGACTCCCCCTCCCACCCCCCAGTAGGGTCGGTTACTCATTAACTCTTTCACACATAGTTTTCCAGTTCATTTGCCAGATCGACTGTCGACTCATATGTTAAAAGAATAAAACAACAGACATAAGTAAAAACCCGTTAAAACATGTATTTTAAATATCCAGGTAACCAGTAACATGGTCCACTGTGGGGCCAACTGGGCACCACCAGCAGAGGTACTGTAACTGGTGCTTCCAAAAAACAGGGTCATTGCTGGACCCTGAGGTAAGGATAAAACTTTAATGGGAGGTAACTTCCCAAGTGCGGGGGACCTCTTGACACATATAGTGTCCAATTAGGAATAGTGGGAGAAGAAGTAAAATATGGGACGTCAGGCTGAGAAGCCGAGATGCTCAGTGCGGGGGGCTGTAGTGTGAAGGGATTGATTCAGCTGTGAAATGCTGATTAGGGCTCCAACAGAGTGTAGGTGGGAAGGAAGGGAGGGACAGGACGCCCCTCTCCCCACGAAGAACCGCAGGGATGGAGGGCAGGTGGAAGATGGCCCATCCCGCACCAATCTCAGGTAGTCTAGCAGTGCCATTGTCCCCTTAATACTATCCAGCAGCACAGTGGGATGCAGGTCGGCAGCCCTCTGGTCAGCAGTGGCACAAGGGGAAAGAGGGGAGGGGGGGAGAGGAAGGGAGCAAGGGCTCGGACTCAGTACAGTGTAGTGCAAGTCTCCAACCTACCTCCCCCTCGACCCCCCCAAATCCAGTGTCCAGGTCTCTGTAGTTCTATCTAAGTGCATGTCTGACAGTTATATGTGGATCCCCTTCCAGCGTTGTCGTTATTCAGGCCAGGAATCACCTATGCCCACTGGTGGGTGCAGGTATATTTCAAGGAAATATCACTCGGGGAAGGCCCAAACAAACTGTCCTGTTATTTAGTCTGTAAATTAAATCACCCCCCCACCCATCCATCCACCAGCAAACAGCAGCTTTTGCCCCAGCCAGGGCACCGTTTGAGCGAATGCCAACCACTAGGGTTTTGCTTGAGGTACAGTGCTCTGCCTCTCGGCAGCCAGGGAAGGCCATGGATGTTCACCTTGTGTTAGTAACCTTCGCAGTCCCAGCTCCAGGCCCTGGGACAGGGCCTGGCCCCAAGTCCCTGTGCTACCAGAGAGGAGAGGTGATGGGTAGTATCCGAGGCAATTCAACCCTAACCATCTCCCTCAGAGTGGGTCTCCTGAGTGGGGTTTGAGAGCAAGTGTGAGACGGTCGAGGTGGCAATGCAGCTTTCCCACCCACCCTCTCCGGAAGCAAGGTATTACTGAGTAACCCCCTCCTCCCGGCCCCATGTATCCTCGTAAAAGGTGCTTCGCTGCCTATATTATAGGTCCCCCAGAGACAGGAGAGTGATTACGTGCAGACATGTCAAGGGAAGCTCTTGCTCAAAACTCAGGGGGTTCAGATTTCCTCCTGATGGTTCGGTCCTCCACATATCGGCCAAATCTTGGCGATTCCCCGGAGCCATGATCCCATCTGGAGTAGCGGTCTTGACAAATTCCCTGAGGGACAGGGCCTCTCAGTGTTTATTTGAGGGGTTCGATAGGCGCTAGGATGAAATCGGGGGAGGAGGAGACCAAAATGCCAAGTCATGTCTTGACAGGCGCCATATCATAAGGCATAATCGCTGTAATGGCTCAGCACCCCCTCTCATGGAAATCAAGCCAGCAAGAAAAGTAAACGGGGAGAAATGGAGGCAAGGGTCCCAGGCGCACAATCAGTCCATGGGGAGCTATCGCCAATGGAGGATCAAGGTTAGAGGGACCGAAGGAGAAGCCCCCCCTTCATCCCAGCACAAAGGCCGCCACTGTGAGGGCGGAGGGAACTACAAAGAGGGAGCACTGGTAAAGTGGGGGAGGCCCAAGCTGCCCGTTTCCAGGTCACACGAGCTAGGACATTTATTTCTTTAAAATTCAGTACATCTACAGTCTATACTGGTGGCAGGTTCAAATCTTCTATGCCAGAAGTAAGTCAGTTTAGTCTACTGACTAGGCTACAAATGCCTTGCAGATGGTAATACTTGCAGTTCTCATCCTGGGGACTTTGTACAGTGCAGTTGTTCAGACGGAGGGGACGTCTGGCGGGCCTTCAGGGTGCTGCCTATATTCTGTATTGCTTTCACTCCTTGTTGGTGCCTCGCATCACGCTTGCCGCTGTTCCACATCTTCTGAGAGAGCCTGGAGGCAATTGAGGAGCTGGGTGAGCCGCGGTTGTCATTCAGTGGGGGGACGTCTATCTTCCTGGCCTTGAGTTCCTCCTTGGCAGCTGCAACTGTGTCAAAAGTAAGGTTACCCTCCTTAAAGAAGATCATCATCCTTGCCGGGTAGGGGGTCCTGAGTCGTATGCCTGCCGCCTTGAGTATTCGCATAATAAGAATGTTTGCCTTCCGCCTTGTCATTACTTTGGGCGCATAATCGTTCTCAAAGTATAACCTCTGCTTTTGAAATAGCACTGCTCCCTTCCTCCATGCTGCTTGTAGGATGCTCTCTTTTTCTTGGAAGCGCAGGAATTTGACTAATATTGCTTGTGGGCGAGCCCCAGGAGCTGGTTTTGGGCCTAGTGTGTGGTGAGTCCGCTCAGATTCCAGTGAAAGATGAGCTGGTAGGTCAAGGATCTCTTGGAGGTTGTTTTGGAGGAACTGGAGGATATCCTGGCCCTCTGCCCCTTCAGGAAAGCCTGCAATGCATATGTTATTACGGTGGTTTCTGCTCTCAGCGTCCTCTGCCTGCTCTTGCAGCTGCTTGATGTTCTGGTGTAGCTGCACTATAACCCTTTCGGCGCAGTCTACTCTGCCATCAGTGTCCGTGGTCTGAGACTCCAAAAAGCTGGCCTTCAGGGAATATAAGGGAACACATCGGGATGAAGATAGGGAGGCATACCAAACTGCCCTGAGGGAAGCAAGGAAGGCAGTAAGGCAGGCAAAGTCCCAAACTGAGGAAACACTAGCACAAACAATGAAAGAAGGTGACAAGACTTTCTATAGATACATTAGTGAAAGGAGAAAGTCCAGAGGGGGTATTGCTAAGCTCAAAGGAGAAAAGGGGGCGTGTGAGGAGGAGGACCCTGTAAAAGCATCTATCCTAAATAGATACTTTCGCTCAGTATTTACTGAAGAGAAGGTAGGGCAGGGCCCGCAGCTCAGCACCATGGACACGGGGGGAGGGAGGGAGGTGAGCAGTACTCCCTTCACAAAAGAAAGGGTCCTACAAGAGCTCGCTAAGCTCAGGGTGGACAAGGCAATGGGACCTGATGGCATATATCCCAGGGTACTAAAGGAGCTAAGGGTGGAACTAGCAGAGCCATTAGCAGAACTGTTTAGTGAGTCTCTGAGCACAGGAGAGGTCCCAGAAGACTGGAGAAGGGCTCATGTGATCCCGCTCCACAAGAGTGGTAGCAGGGAGGAGGCAGGGAACTACAGACCAGTCAGTATTACCTCAGTAGTAGGCAAGGTTATGGAGGCATTCCTTACGGAAAGGATAATGCAACACCTGGAATCCATAGGGGCACAGGATCCAAGACAGCATGGGTTTACAAAAGGAAGGTCCTGTCAAACTAATCTCATAGATTTCTTTGACTGAGTAACCAGAGTGGTGGACCAAGGGGGAGCAGTTGATGTCGCCTGCCTTGACTTCAGCAAAGCTTTCAACATTGTTCCACATAGAAGATTGATAAACAAGCTGGGAAGGCTCGGAGTGGGTCAGAAGTTGATCAACTGGGTGGCAAACTGGTTGAGAGGCAGAAAACAGAGAGTGGTGGTAAACAGTATGCAGTCAGAAGAGATGCAGGTCACAAGTGGGGTACCTCAGGGATCAGTCCTGGGGCCAGTCCTCTTCAATATCTTTGTCAGTGACATTGCAGATGAACTAGAGGGTAAGGCTTGTCTGTTTGCAGATGACACCAAGATCTGCAACAGAGTAGATGATCCAGATGAGGTGGGCAGAATGAGAAGAGATCTGGATAAACTAGCAAAATGGTCAGAAGAGTGGCAACTGGGATTTAATGCAAAGAAGTTCAAGATCATGCACATAGGGAAGAGAAACCTTGAAGCCACCTATAGACTGGAAAGGGGAGTTGCTGGTAGTCACAAAGGAAGAAAGAGACTTGGGCATCATTTTGTTTATTTATTTAGTTTTTGTTGACCGGGCACTGATGACCCGAAATCATCCAAGCAGACCTCTAAAGCAATAGGTAAGGCTAGGGGGACGTTAGGGTGTATTAGTAGGGGTATCACAAGTCGGAAGAGGGAGGTAATAATCCCCTCTTTACAAGACACTGGTTAGGCCCCATCGTAGTACTGGAGGACACACCTTCACAAGGACATTAACCAAATTGAGGCAGTCCAGAGAAGGGCAACCAAAATGGTGCAGGGACTGCATCAGAAGACATACGAGAACAGATTAACGGAGCTCAATATGTATACCCTAGAGCAAAGGAGGGAGAGAGGTGATATGATTGAAACATTCAAACACCTTAAGGGCATTAACAAGGTGAAAGAGTCTAACATATTTCATTATAAGAAAAATAGCAGGACAAGAGGACACAGCATGAGATTAGAGGGAGACCAATTAAGGGGTAATGCGAGGAAGTCCTTTTTCACACATAAAGGGTAGTGGATGCATGGAACGGCCTACCTCAGGAAGTGGTGGCTATGAATACAGTGCAGGGCTTCAAACAGGTGTGGGATAGGCATAAGGGAGCAATACAGATGGGTATGACTAGATAGGCCACTGACAGTAAAGGACGATGGCACATTTATAAGGTAGAAAAAGAAATGGGGCAGACTGGATGGGCCTTGCAGTCCTTATCTGCCGTCAACTTCTATGTTTCTATGGATAACTGCCAAAGTAGTTGATGCAAAATGGTACAGTATAACATTATAACAGTAGTGAGCAGCTGGGTAAGCATACTGTAAATGACAAGTCCTCCACCTTAACTTAGCCAGAAGGCTTGTTCAGTCTGGTCAGCTTAAAACCAATTATATTGAGGTCTCTGAGTATTTTTGGCTAGAGTCAGGTTTCTGAGAGTGCTCATGTACCTAGTTTTCCCATGCGCGTAGGAGATGTGTCATGGGTAAAAGACTTTTTTAATCCATGCCCACAATATGAAATTCTTTAAGTATTTCTGCTTTAAGTGAATGTTGGTTGTTGCTGTCGGGCCTGGGTTGCTTCCTATATCTTCAGCCAGAAGGATCATCGTCAGCCAGAGAAACGTGACCATAAAGCTCGGGGGTTATAAATTCCATTCTGCATGTGAGGGAGGGTAGCTTGTGAATTTCCTGGCAACATTTTCATAGATACATACATACGGTACAGTCATAGATACATAGACAGTGGCATCAGAAAAAGGACTACCAGCACATCCAGTCTGCCCACTCTACCTAACTACCCAATAATTAGTGGCCTACCAGCCCATCCAGTCTTCTGCCCACCCTGCCTAACTACCCTGTTTACTGCCCGATAATTAGTGGCCTACCAGCCCATCCAGTCTGCCCACCTACCTATCTAATTACCTAATGATTAGTGGCCTACTAGCCCATCCAGTCTGCCCACCTACCTAACTAACTACCCTGTTACTACCCAATAATTAGTGGCCTACTAGCCCATCCAGTCTGCCCACCCTGCCTAACTACCCTGTTTACTACCCAATAATTAGTGGCTTACCGGCCCATCCAGTCTGCCTACTCTGCCTAATTACCCTGTTTACTACCCAATAATTAGTGGCTTACTGGCCCATCCAGTCTGCCCACCTACCTAACTACCCTGTCACTACCCAATAATTAGTGGCCTACTAGCCCATCCAGTCTGCCCACCTTCCTAACTAACTACCCTGTTACTACCCAATAATTAGTGGCCTACTAGCCCATCCAATCTGCCCACCTACCTAACTAACTACCCTGTGTGCTACCCAATAATTAGTGGCTTACCGGCCCATCTGGTCTGCCCACCTACCTAACTACCCTGTTACTACCCAATAATTAGTGGCCTACCAGCCCATCCAGTCTGTCTACCCTACCTAACTACCCTGTTTACTACCCAATAATTTATTTATTTTGTTTTTGTTGACTGGGTAGGCACTCTAGACAGAATAGCTGCCTATTTTCAGGTATGACCCAGGAGATTACAACAGAGGGCAGGTGCATAACAGTAAATACAAGGGAAGTCAGATGGACAAGAATCATTGCAACACAGGCTAGAGATCAGGCACAGTACAGATGTACAAAACGTCAGCAATGACAGTACTTTTGCAGGAAACAATATACAAGTAGCAGATACAAGATAATAAGCTCAATTAATTAATAGTCTTAAGTCAACCTTAGAGGGTCAGTGCCTAGGGAAGGGGGAAATGAGATATCCCAGGTAGACTTAAGAGTAGTAGGGGTAGGAGCCATAGGCAGCTAGGAGAGATCAGCCAAGGAGTGGGTGAGCACACTACAGGAGCAAGGTTCTGAGCTTAGAAGCGCTCTGTGTAGGTCCTGCTTGAAGCTGCGTGGAGAAGGGGAGTTTCTAATATCCGGTGGAAGGGAATTCCATAGTTTAGGGGCATTTTCCCCCACTTTGGTTTTCCATCTTGGTAGGACAAGAAGGGATTTGTCAGCTGATTTCAGGAGGTAGGCAGAGGTGGCAGGTTTGAGCAGTAAAGTCAATTTGTCGGATATCTGGGATGAGATTAAATTCTTAATAAAACAGTAGGAAGTAGACTGATGGAAAGCTGAGGGTGTAAACCATCCAAGGCTAGAGTATAGTGTGCATTGGTGAGTAAGCTTAGGTAGTGCCAGGGCGAAACGGCTGATATTGTTGTAGCAGACATCCCACTTTCGGCGGAACGCTCCAGTAGTTGTTGGACAGACTGTTAACCCATATGCCAGTTTATGTCTCTGGATCTCTTGTGCAATGGCCAGCCTCGCTGTGGATGTAAGGCTATGCCTAACCTTATATGCTGGCCCCAGTTGAAAATTTATGGATTTGATGACCGTAGTTAGGTGCAGGTCAAAGTCCAGGGCAGGATCAAGGGTGACCCCAAGGTGTTTAAATGAGGTAACTATGTTAAGGGAGGAACCATCTAGCACTCTGATACATAAGGGTTGAGTGCAGGATCGAATTTTGGAACCCGAGCCAAAGAGCATTGTCACTGTTTTAGTTTTATTGAAGACAAGCTCGTTCTGCAGTAGCCAGTGCTGAAAGATATTGAAGTTATAATTAAGATTCTGGTTGATCTATTTAGTGGCGTACCAGCCCATCCAGTCTGTCCACCCTACCTAACTACCCTGTTTACTACCCAGTAATTAGGGTTCATTGCAGATATTTATCTGTGTGGGATGCTGATCTACTGGGTATCAAAAAGTAAGGGTCAGATGAAGAAAGATGATGGGTTGTTCAGCCCAGCCCAGTTTCGTAAGACAGCAGTTTAAAACTGTTTTAACAAAGAGCAGCTTGTCCCAAGGGATAAGAAAAGGTGAGTCAAAACTGAAAACTAGGGCACTAGCCACTCCCTAGAAAACGGGAAAATACCCTTTGGCTCCAGTGGAGATAGAGCGCCGGAGCTTGCCCTCGATTTGTGGCCGCCCTCCTGGCACCCGACCGACCGACGCTACTGAAGATATCTGGGTATTGGGGCCCACCTCGTCCTCGCCCGGGGGTAAACCGAGGCTTCATGGGCGACGGAGGACTGTCCAGGTAGGAGTGGACCGTAGGGGGATGACCCCTTGGTGCTCCCGAGGAGACCAGAACTGAGGGGAAGAGAGGAGGAATAAATAAGAAAGTAACAAAAAAAAAACATTGAAAACTGTGGCAGTTGTCCGAATCCTCCACTCTGAAATGAACACTGTATAATAGTTTCGGGCAGAACTAATGCTCAGAAGCAAAGATTGCATGCTCTTGTGAAACTCAACTGTGTACTAGTTGGCATAGCAACAGCTGATTTGGTACTGATGATGTTTATCCAGAAGTTTCTGATAATGTGCTACCTTTAGAACATTAAGTTCAAGATAATTTGCACCCTGGCATCATAAAAATGCTTATTTCCTTTTTCACCATAAAATTGCTTGTTTTCTTTTTTTGATTTGACGACAGCATGAAGTAGTAATGGATGACAGCGGAAAATGAAGATGTGGTGCCACTGTTACATTTTAGAGCTCTGCAGGGGACATTCAGGTCAATTTAAAATGAGCACATTTCAATATTCTTGTTGTGTTTTGCAGACTTCTGTTTTTCTCGGGTTTAACTGTTAACCTGTGGTTCATTTTGTAATTTAAATATATTTTTTTTAAGCTTAGAGCTTCCACTGGTTGCACTGCACTCTGTAATTGACCAAACTGTATTAATCACTAGTAAGAGGTTACAGCCTGATGTGCACTAGTTTGAAGCGTTTCTAAATTTGATCATTCACATTTCAAAACTAATTATTTATTTAACTAACATTTGGTGACTGGGATAGGCACACTGAGTCTGGGCTAGTTTCCAGGTGCTACCCAGGGAAGGGGATATAGCAGGTAGTAAAACAGGTGATTGTGTATTTTATCGGACCAGCTTAAGTACATTGATGTAATTACTTCGTGAATGCCACAGTATGTCAGTACATACACTGGTCTATTACGCTCCACTTAGCAATCTCATGCTGCCATATGTGCACTGCAGTCTTAGTAAGTACTACAGTACTGTTTGCTACTGATGTGTGCATTTTCAGTCCGTTTTAGTTGGGTGACTTTGTCCCCCACATCCCTTTTTTTTTTTTTTTAAAGGGGTATTGGATAAATTGGTGTAACCAATATGACATTTACAGCAATCTATTTACTAAGGTAACGTACAAAACAATAGGTGGGCATGGGGGCGCGAAGATGGAAATACACAAATCAACAGCAAATTACCTGAAATGCACGAATCAGCAAAAAAGCCAGTGTGGCACTTGAGTAAAGTAGCTCTGCACACATATCCAAATGTTAGTGAAAGTAGCGGCTACGCAGATTACGGCCAACATACAGTGGTCCAATACTCTACACAATCGCCATGAAACAGCGATAACAAAGTAAAAACAGGTGCATGTACATGAGCTATAAAATACATTGGTTATGGGGTAGCCAGGGTAAGTGGCCGTGCTGCCAATACATGGCAAGATATTTCTATAGAAATCATAGTGGTGTACAATTCAAATAACAGTACACTGAGTTGTAAGCTATACAATAGAGTAAGAGGCAAAACGGGTAAAATTGTGTGTGTGTGTGTGTTTGTGTAGGGGGGATGGATAAGTTATTCAGTTGTTTTGTGGAGTGAAGAGGAAGAACCCTTTGCTGTAGGTGCGTACTTTTGAGAAATGTGTCAGTAAGAGTAGTTTAGGAGAGTGCAGGGAGGAAGAGAGACAGATGGGAGAGAGGGGAGGCTGTTCGATAATGTTGGAAGGTGGATAAAGATAGCAGACTGGCCTGCTACCTGTTTACTGTGAGGGACATGAAAGGAACGAGTAGGAGATGATTGAAGGAAGTAGGAGGAGGGGATGCCAGGGCTCAGGAGAGGAGAGGAAGGTGGGAAGAGTGTAAAGCCAGTATTTGGCCATGAAGGAGGAACAGTGTGAGAGACATGCAAGGGGCAGAGTGTTTCAGTGAAAGTTGCCTCCAGAGCAGTGCAGCCTCGGAGGCAGCACTTGACTTTTGCACTTACTCTTTCTCCTGTACAATTACTATTCTAACTCCATGCTGCCATGGATTACCACTCTAGTGAAATTCTGTCACAATAAAATTGAGGGGAACTTGTCCAGATTCAAACTCTTACTCTGATTTGTCAGGCTGTAGTCCTTTCCACTACACCACCAAGCTAGCACAGTAGTGAACCTTAGCTCTTTAGCCGCTGAGGTTACAGCCCTGCCTGTGAGGCAGCTGTATCCATAAATGTCTGCCTCTGAGGCAACATTTGTTCAAAGAATGTGTTTACCACGAGAGACACCAATCCTTAAGGGAAGGGAAAGAGAGAGATTAGCATGTAGTGAGCAGTGATAGTGGAAGATGGAGCAGCGAGGGCCAAGCAGCAGAATAGGTGAAAAAGGTGGTCCAGCCTGGCAGTGTAGACTTTGGAACACCAGTGCAGTCAACCACCAGCAAGATCATTTCAAGAATGATCTCTTGGCAGACCAGTAAGGGAAGGCAGGATTTGTTTCGATACAGCACACCAAACTTAGGGCAATGTTTTTTATGCATTGTGTCAAAGTGAGTGAAAAAGCTGTGATTCAGATCCAGCCACACCTCTTTAAGTACTTGAAGTGGGGTACCTGCTCAAGCAGGTTTCCATCCAGAGTTTTAAAGACAGGTGTATGTCGGAGCCTTGCCACAGTAGTTTCTGTAAAGTGCCAAATGTCAGAGGAACAGGTTTTGTGGCATTTAGCGAGAATAGGTGTGAGCGGAACCAACAAATTTTAACATCACATTTTTGAAGGTCAGTGCTTTTTCAGGTCCGTCCACTTCCAGGGTGGATGAGACATTAAACTGAGAGGTCCCATCTGCTCATCTCTGGTGGTTGTCTAGGTGGATGTTTGTTAGAGAGCCCCAGGCACTTTCAGAAGGGTAGAGGATTTTCCCAGTGTTCTGGCCAACATAACAGTAAAACAGGGCCATGTAACCCACTTCCCCAAACGCATATGGAAATGAGTTGTCACAGTTTTGAATGCCTTTCCTGATCAAAGATTAGAAATCAAAAATATAATCCTTTTAAGAATTTTTTGGGAAAAAATTAGTAAGTGGGATTTGTCTCTCCCCCCCATACCTTCCAGAGAGATGATTGCAGAGCACAGTACAGCCTCTCTATAGAGTGCCTTACTGTACAGTGAGTTTACTGATAGCAATGTGCTGTGGCCCTTATCTCTCAGCCTTTTGTCACTGAAATGTGGGACATAGACATTCATGTAGCAAAATGTGGGACACTTCTCGTAATGTGAGAGACTGCATCAAACAACAATCTCAGAACACTGTGGAAAGGAATAGGTTTTTCATATGGAGTATAATTTGGATTTAGCATCATCAGTTATGAATTTCTGCTTTAAAGTCTGGGGCCCAGATATTCAAAAGGGTTGCGTATGGCGCAACAGTGTTGCGCCATGCACAACCCACTGATGCACCCCGGTGCGAGCATTGAAAGGGGAAAAGTGCGCCTGCATAAACTCGATGCGCTTGGACGATTAGTAATGCATGCAGGCACAGGTGGGGGCGCTCGACAGATAAACTGCACAGCCCGATATTCAGCCGGGTTGTGCAGTGTTATGCAGGCGCAACCCCTACCTGCGCCTGCACAAAGTTACGCGTAAAAAAAGCAGGAACAAGTCGAGGGCCACCCACAGGTGAGCTGCCACATTGCAGGGCGCAACACAGCAGCTGCCACCTGTGGGTGGCCCTGGACTTGTTCCTGCAGCACCTGGCGGCGCTCCCCCATGCCCCGATCGGGGGCTGAAGTGTCATTCACATATCTGGACTGCTCTTGAGCGGTAGGGCTGCACGCCCATTGGCTCATGCTCTGAACCATGGGCGTGCAGCCCTACCGAGCTGTCAGGCGGCGGGCTGCAGGCGGTGGTGCGCCCCGCCCGCCGGCTGACGGGGCGGGTAGGGACTCATGGTGGGTGGGTGGGGGCACTAGATCACCAGGGATTTCCGACGCCGGGGTTAGGATGCCGGGCGATCGGGCTACCATGTCCACTGGACCACCAGGGATATTGGACTTTGGGGGCTGCTCGTGGGGGAAGATAACGCTATGCCCGCGATCGGGCTAATGGGGGGGGACATAACGTTATGCTCGCGATCGGGCTGCGGGGGGGGCTATTCAGGTATGCCCGCGATCGAGCTAATGGGGGGAGAGAGTTTACTATTATTCCTGTGATCGAGCTGCAGGGGCGCCGGACCCCGACGGCTGCTGCCTGGCAGGGCGCCAGGCACAAGTCGTCAGGGATCGGCGCACCTGCATGCAAATGGGGCCGTAATTAGATGCAAATGGCCCCCCCTGCTCCTTGCATAAATTATGGCCCCATTTGCATGTCACCCTTTGAATATCGCAGGTGATGCGCATGGCGCAATGGAACTTGCGCCACCACATCTCAATGCTCTACTGTGACCACTTGCGCTGGCGCAGTTCCAGTGCACCATGCACAGTGGGTGTGGGCCAGGGGGCAATATCCAAAGAAGTTGTGCCATAGCGCAACTCCGTTGAATATCGCCCTGGCCACACCCCTGCGCAGCTGTTTTGAGCGGTGCAGGGGCTTGCACCACAAAATGGCGCAGTTTGAATATCTGGGCCTGAGTATATAATTTAAGACTAAACCTTCTCAATGTGGAATTGCTCCTGTTCCATGTAAGATGCAGCAATACTTTTTTTCAGTTTTATTTAATTTATATATTTTCTTGCAGCTCATTCAGGAAAAAACGCATCTAGACATAAGCAGTCCACCATTACATGATATAGCATATAGTCATGAGGTAACAGTGAGTCGAATGTCTCAGCGGCACAAGATTATGAGGGTAACTAAAAATATTAATTAACTATTACTAAAGCAGCTGTTGAAAACAATGCTTAAACTTTGGAAATTATGTATTATGGTACAACATAGCTACCTGGACTGTGTGAGGGACGAATAATATTTCCTCAGTACCATGAATGATGCACTATTCATTATATGGATACAAATAACACTATTATTTGTATTCGGGAAAGAAACGTAAAAAACAGCTCCCCACCCTCCTCCCCAGCCCAAATAATGGCACTATTATCCACACTCGGGGAAATAAAATTAAAAAACAGCTCCCTACCCTCCTGCCCAGCCCAAATAATGGCACTAATATCCATACCAGGGAAATAAAAGTAAAAAAACAGCTCCCCACCCTAATAGGATCCCTATTAGTTGAGCAGTGGCTTTCATGCTTACCAGAAGGTAGCTTAAAGGTCTTTAAAAAGTTCTGAAAAGTAGCCCCATAGACTTGTATGGAGCATGTCCCCATGCTCTCCCTGGTACCACATCACAAAATGTGAGAGCACAGGGGCGGAGCAGGCTGATCGGGAAGTGGAAAGGGAGCTGGCTGGCGGTTCGGCCAGAATTATGACCCCTTCCCTTCCGTAAAGGAATGCATTACAATTTCTCATTTCTACACAGACTGACTATCGCCGCCCCAGGATAGCGGACTATGAAGCCCTACCCTGTATATCACACATTTCCCTTAATAGCTTCTGAAAAGGTTGCCGATCTCCATCATGTGGGCAGCCCCACGTGCCACTTGCTCACTGTATGCTAATGTGCCTTGCAGACCAGTGGCTAAGTCAGAACGTTCCACCTGGCACAACTTTTGTTAAACGAACCTTTTCACTATTCCAGCTCCAAACTGCTGTGAATCACCACACTACTGAAATTAGAGCAGGAATTAAAAAAATATTGAAAAAAATAAGTTAAATCTTTTTTTAGGATTGAAATTGTGGCCTCTTGCTTAAAATAAAAAAATACAGGGCTTCTGTGAGGATTGGAACCAGGTCTTATGCTTCCTAATCCTCAGACACATCTCCTGAGTTATGGAGCTGCACTGTAATGAATGTACTGGGTGAAGCCTACTGGTTCTGAAATATATATGAAGCGGGTAACCTGGGTTCTAATCTTGGCAGTGGCTTAAAAAAAAAAAAAAAAAGAATGTGTGGGCAGAAAGACACCCAGAGGTAAATTCAGGCTGCTCATAACCTTGTCTCAATCTGTGCTGTGCTAACACTGGGCTAGGTTTAAAGGGCCACTAGCCCTAGAAGGAGACAGGCAACCCCTTCCCTTGGTAGCACATCCTTCCTTCTGCCTGTGGGTCAATGTAATCCGCTATATCTGTCCCATCCAAGTTAAAACCCATGAGACTTAGCTTCGCCCACCTCTCTGGGATGTCAGTTTCATTCACCCACCACCCGTTCAGTGAAGAACTTTCTTACATCCTTCTGTACCCCCTCCCCCGCCCCTCAGGATCCTGTTAGGCACTCTGTTTGAATGAGTAGAGTATGTAAAACGTGTGCAGTAGATCGAGATGTTGGTGACCACCGACATGCTGGCCTGTGGCTGCCGATGGATCTGTGCGTGGCACAGCACCAGTCGCGTGCCTGCCACGGACAGCACCTAGTGGAACTCAAGCTCTACATGCAGCAGTAAGCATTGTATTTCTATGATGTTAGTAGTCAAAAGATGCTGATTTTCGGGGAGGTCAGTATGTGGCAGACAACAGATCAACAGGCATAGCTGAACATTATTGTTACAGGAACCCATTTTCAGTCTTCTAACTCCTGTACAGTAAATGTTAACAGGGGTTTGTCAGGAGTATGGAGACGTTAATGATGCTATCTGTGTAATGCCTTCAGCATATCTATCTAAAGCCCTATCAATTAAGCAAAAGGTACTCCCAGGGGTTATGTTAAGAGTCTGTTAATCACCTTCTGTGGGTGTAATGTGACAGTGTGGCACGAGGCATAGCTGAATGTCACATGCCCCTAGAGGGTGATTAACTGACCACTAACATAATCCCTGGGAGTCTTATTGCTGTTATAATAAAAATGTTTTTTAATCAGCGTTAAACCTTGTTCAGCATATGATTAAGCTCCACATGTATGTTAATAAAAGAGTAACATAAGGCTGTTAGAATGTTTACAGCCAATCAGAAAGCTCTGTTTCTCAGACCCTTTTTATAACTCATTTTAAAACTTCGCACACTGTAGATAATAGAGCACATTTTTAATTTTTTAGTGTCTCTCCTTCACAATGTATTTCAGTGTGCCTTATGAAGCAATGGGCTGAACACTGGCGGTTCAGTGACCATATGCAAACAGTTTTTGTGCTCTCAGCAAGATCCAACACATAGCCATGGACAATTAGATTTAAGCTAGTTTTATTGAGATGGAACACTGGCCAGAGTACCGGGGACAACCATCAGTGAGAGCGGTGTTGTACACATGCAGTAGCAGTTTGTGCAAAACAGTGCCATCTAGTATGAGTAACTGCAAATAACGAAAGTCCTATAGTTCTGATTAGTACCCACAAAATTGAGATTGTAGTGTATAAACTCCAAGAAACAATTTACTCTCCTAGCTAGGGGGACTGTTCCTTTAGCTGAATGGTTAGACCTACTGCCTTTGGGACTTCAGGCCCCTGGTTTGATTCCTAGCAGTGGCTGAGGATGTGGCTGTCCAGGCAGAGGGGACAGACGTAATGGGCAGAAGGGATCACCTTGGGCTAACATTTCCTCATCTGCAGGACAGCTCCGCCAATAGTGTAGCACCTCCTCAGCACTGCTTTGTAGTATTAGCATTGGTATGACCCCACAGATCACTTGTGTTGGGCTTGAATCCACAAATCTATGGGTAGAAAGTGACAGTCCTACCAGCTGAGTCGCACTGACACTAATACTCCAGATACAGGTACAGTACTATAATGTGAACTGTGGTAGAAGGTCTTTTGTCTTGTTGCAGTAGTAGGGCTTGCCAGTGTCCTTGTAGGAGACAGCCAGTGAGATAAAAGCCACTTGTATTGGCTTGTTTTATTAGACAGATCTTAGCAATATACTTGATTGTTTGAGACATCTTAGACTAACAAACCTTTACAACACGGCAGTTAACACTGAGTAAATTTCATTAAGCAGCAAGTGTTTGCATTGGCACATATTGTTTCCACAGATACTACAGAATGTTATGCTAAAAGTTAAGTGACATTAGTTTTCTCAGAACACGGTGATTGCACAAGGCCATCACTTTCTGGTTTCATGGCAAGCAGGCATTCGGATTAAAAATGTCCATTCTGCTCTAGTCATTAAATGGATATTGCTGCTGGTATTTATTACACCGAGGGTAATTCATTTTTTTTCTTGAATTAACACTTTGAGCCAGCCCAATGGCACAGTAGAGCGACATAAGTACATAGATAGAGCTACCGTCTGCTATGCCAGTGACCGTAGTTTAGGAATGGACTTAAGCTGCAAGGGGGCCAACCTGGGGAGAGAGTGCCCAAAGGTCTGATTTCCTGTCTTGGGGAGGGAGGGAGGACAAGCTGCACCACTACTTGCCTGCCACGTGGCAGAGGTCACGTGGCAACCCAGTAGGCATGTTCACTCCAGTAGGACCCACTGTCGGATGTTGATACTTGCGTACCTACCTTCGAATTAACACATGGTGCATCATGGCATGACAGGCAGCCCTGAGGTCAAGGTGTGTGTGTGTGTGTGTGTGTGTGTGTGTGTGTGTGTGTTAGTTTCTTTCTTCACCCTGACTGGCTCCACATTGGGATGGGCAGGATGGGGAGCCTCGAGCCATGCCTCACATGTGATGGAAGAGAGTGATTACAGGGAGAACAGGGACAGTGGGTGGATCCAGACAGATGTTGCTGGTGCTGTGTTCTCCACCCCCCTATTTGCTGACTGCTTGGCTTACAGTCCACTTCAGTGCTCACAGCAAACAGTCCAGGGTGTGCATCTGGGGGTGGGCTATGGATGCTGGAGGGCTAGATGGGACCCTCCAATTTCAGTGGGGACGTCAGGCTGAAGGAGATCCTGTGGTAGACTAAAGAAGTGAATAAAAACTAATGAGAACTAATGAACAGAGCAAGGTTGAGAATTTTTCTGCTTCTGAAATGGGAATGTAAAAAATGCAAACAGATTTAAAACCGGTGTACGGGAATCTGCTGTATCTGATGAGACATGCCAGTCTCTGTGCCTGTGCCACTGCTCGGCAAGCAACCTGGTCTACCTCAGATCTGATGTACTGGGGTGGAGCAAGGCCCTCCTCCCTCAGCTCTGCCATGAGAGAGGAACTTATGGGGGAGACCTTTGATCAGGCACTCACTGGAAGAGGTGGAGAGCCAGCCCTGGGGGTATGGGGATCGGGCTGATGCAGCCGCTCCTTGACGTAAGCAGGATAAAAACTTCTACGAAAAATGAATAAATTCCACAGCAGTCAAAACGAAATCATGGGGAAAAATCCTGCAGCTCAAACTTAGCAAAATAGTACCTAAAGGCTTCAAGTCCCAGGTTGTGGCGTATTGATGTATACCATGATACTACATCTGTGGACAGCCAAAGGTACCTGTGTGGCAAGACCAACCCCTCCAGTTTATGCAGAATATGCATACTATCCCTAATGTGCATTGGACATTTCACAACAAGCTGCTATGAAAAATAATCAACAAAAATTGAGTTTTTTTCGGTGCGGGATCCCGATGCAGAAATGATTGGTCTCCCTGGGGAGTTGATCTGGTTTTTGTACACCTTTGACAGTTCATAGATTCCTGTCTGGGGTATACAGCCTTGTATGGCTTAGGGACTAAATCTAAATGGTAAACAAAAAGAAGTAAAGCCACAAATGCAGTCATCTATCTCTTCCTTGGAATTGAGCATGATCTTACTCGAGTCCAGAAGTCAGAATATTACCAGCGTCAGTCTTCCAGAACCATCTCAGTCGTCTTCAGCAAGTACAGTGGAATCCCAGTTATCCAAACTGCTTGGTAGACATCTAAAAGGTTTGGATACCGGTGCTAGCCATGTTTTATTGTTGTCACCCTTTAACACACGAGGCACTGAAGACCGAATAATCTTTTTTTTTTTTTTGTAATTTCTCTTTTAACCCTTCTTAACGTCGGCACTGTCACCTGGCTAAGCCTCCACACCCAAACCACGGGAGAACCCCCCATGGAGCCATGGCTCTACTGTCCAGGCGGGGACGAGGAGGGGGAGAGGCCTCCCTGGCTCAACCCCATTCCCTGTGCCATACCTTCTGATTTCGTCGGTGTCCATCCTCCGTGGATTGGGGTGCCAGTTGGCAAGAGTCATTTGTCCAGCTCTCTTGCTGGTGTCGTGCCGGGGCCAAGCATTTTACTGAGTACACCCCACAAGAGTGTGACATGTGCATGATGCCATGGCGTACGCCAGCATCTATCACAGTCCACCCCAGTTCTGCCTGCTTGGACATGCCAATCCTCCAGCTTCCTCTAGAAGTTAGACATACACCAAGCCAAGGTTCCCCGTCCCCCCCGGAGGAGACGAACGGTCCCATGGCCACTCAAGCCTCCCCCCCCCAATCGGCCCTCCAATGACCCAGGTCCATTCCCGAACCCGGGTTGCTGGTGTTGCAGGCGGTAGCGCCCCTACTGCGCTGGTGGGTCAGTCCGAATAATCATTTAGTACATACTGTGCATGCTTTATTTGGTAAACTATTTTTTACTTTATAGATATTTTCTAGCTTTATTTTGCACAAAAAATGCTCCAGCAGTCTAAAATAACAAAAAAATATATACGTAAAGGCTTACATTCTGTACTTTACGCTTTAGTTCAGGTGTAGTTAGGTTTAAAAAATAATCAGTCACTGCCTTACTACCTGCACTTTATACTTTAGTTCCGGTTTAGTTGGGTTTAAAAAAATGGCGTACTGACCGAACAATGGAACCCTTACAGCGAAGACCATTACAGTGACAGAAATCAACAGGTTGCTGTAATGGTCCCCACTGACACCAGCACTGCATCTCCTGGTGTTTCACCACCACCTTGAAACAACTCCCGACTCGGAGTTGTTTAATAAAATATCGGGGGTGGGGTGGGGGGCACAGACCACCACAAGGGTTCGTGGGGCACAGCCCCCCAGAGGAAACACACAGGAAAACCGACAGCACATTGCTGACACGCAGCATTGTATCTTTCAATGTAGGGGATATCGGCGACTTTGGTGTCGTTGCATCGTGGTAGATCCTAAAAAAATCAGTCACAGATTTTTGCTTTAGTCCATCGGACCGTTTCTCACTTGCCCATGTTCTCAGAGTTCTGATCAGCATCAGATCCACTGGTGAACAAGTTCAACAATTGAATCCTCACTCAAGAGTCCATGCCCCTCTTCAGTGCTATCACAGCTGACCCATTCCTCCACATCTGCAGCTGTCAGCACAGCCCCAGGTAATGCTGCTGCTAGCACAGATAGCTCTGATTTGTGCAGTTTTCACAGGTGTGCTGCCCTCCACACTCTCATGGTTTTCCCCCTCAGTCTTATTTCCAAGCTGGATGCCAGATTTTTTCCCCCATGATTTCTGTATGGTCTTTGGTTTTACTTGATGCCAGGCTCCTGCAGCTACTGTATGTAAATGGCATCTTTCAGCGTTATTCACTTCAGGATTTAATTTAGGGGGAAGTCGAATTCTTCTCTGCAAGCACCGACTGAAATAGTGAGGTATTTATGCCTTAGAATTTCCAGGATTACCTGATCTCAAGGTTGCAGATGGGATGTTGTGTTCTGAGGTAAGAACACACACTTTATTGTCCCATTTCTAGTTTTCACAGGGGACTCTCTGGGTGTGCAGGGGAGTTACCAATCAGCAGTATCACTTTATGTCACAAACCTTAGGATAAGAGATGCTGCTTGACAGAGGGTACAGACTGTTCATGAAGCAGTTTTTTTTTTTTTAAACAAAAAGGCATCCATCCAACTGTTCTCTGGGCTGTACAGCGGACTGGGAGATTAAACACGTTGATGTGCTTAAAACAGTGAGGCTTCTGAGATTTGCCAATTATGAGAGCTTGTAATTTATGTGTTCCTGGGGCATTTGCACATCCTAGGATTGTAACCCTCTCTTTTTGCTTTTTAAATCCCGGTGCATATTGTTCACTTCCTTGTGCCAGGATCTTATCAGTTAGACAGCCCCAGACAAGGCCGGTTTCATTGGCATTATAGACTTGGTCAGCTGTGAGGTGTATGTGCATGGTAGTACAGAAGAGTAGGGGGCTGCTCCAGTTGCTGGTGGGGGAAGTGGGATGGGGGAATGCACTTCCCCCCCATCCGGCCCCACACAGGACACCGGAGCAGCCCCTTCCCCTTCTGAACACCCCAGCAGGACTCAAGAAAATTACAGCGACTTGTCTGTGAATGGACACGTGCTTATACAAGCATGTGCTCATTCACTGAGCTGAGTCGGGCAAGCTGCCAGCCGTGGAGGTGAGTGGAGGGATGCCAGTGGTCCGCTCTGGTTGGGGTTGGGGGAGTGGGTGGGGTCTACATGACAGGGTGGGGTGGGGAGCCACTAGACACCACGGAAAGTAACAAAACATTTTATATGGATCCGACGTGTGGTGGGGTACTACCTGTCATGGGGGGGGGACTAGACACCAGGAAAATAATATATATTTTTATATGGCTCCGACTCAGGGTTGAGGGAGCAGGGTGGGGGCACTAGACACCAGGGATAGATCAGGGGTGGTGTTGATTTCTCCATTTGTGATCTCTACTTGCTTTGAGATTTTGAAGTGCAATTTGCACTTAAAACCCCCCAAAGCAAGGCAAAGTCACAAATGGTGAATTATGGGTTATTTGGGAAAATTATGCAAAGAGCTACGCGCGGCAAATTGCTGTGCCCGCATAGTAAAACTTTGCTGCATCTCTAATCCTGAGTACTGTGGGCAGTTCTGGGCACCACACCTGAAGGGGATGCAAGGAGGCTGGAGGGGGTCAAGAGGAAAGCGACGAGGATGGTGGATGGGATGCAGGTAGATCCTATGAGGAAAGGCTAATGGCCTTGCAGGTATACTCTCTCCAGTATCAAAGATGTCGAGGGGATATGTGTCTGGTTTATAGGGCATTTGAGGATGAGAAACTATGGGAGTGTATAGTACTAAATAGGAGACCAGATACCCAAACAAATGGAGGACACTAACTGCAGCTGAAAGGAGAACATTACTATAAGAACCAGAGAGGAAATTGGTTCTCACAGAGAGCTGTGACACATTGGAATGCACTACAGTACCTGCCTCACTGGTCTCCAGTGACAACATGGACCAGTTTAAATGTGCATTGAATAGATATAGTGAGGGATATTGTTTTCAGTTAAAAATCTAAATTGGTGCAGGTCTAAAATGGCTAATGCTATATGGCCAGTATTAAATCCTATGAATTGTATGAAGTAGTCTTCTTCTGAAAGATAAGATATTGAATTCAGATATGGAGTCTTGTTAGAGAGCTGTCTCATGTCTATATTTGCAGTTAAACAAAAAGTTAAATCAGATTATTCTGCTTGCTTTGTTGCACTGCTGCCTTTGAAGGAAAGAAAAATAAAATGCAAGGAAGGGGTTTTGTTTGGGAACCCTGAACTGTGCTTCTTCATAGCTCAACTAGTCTTTTAAGAATACATCTGGTGAGTCTAGTTATATGGATGGTGGAAATAAGAAGTAAAGCATCGTATTTTACTTTTGGAAAGGATGGAAGCAAAGGAATTTTGTCTTACATGGCACCTCTTGTAAACACTATATATATATATATATATATATATAATATTACAAGCCTTGGACAGTTATAGGAACAGTTAGGTGATCTCTGGAAGACTAATAGAAGGTGGTTAAGGAAAACTCTACAACGTTAATTATAAGTCTAATTATGGTAATTTTTCATGAAGTCAGCGGACTTTGTGATTGACTGCTGTACCAGGCTTTTCCCTTTGAAAGGCCTGGTGCTGCTTACAGAACCGTAACATGTGATTGTATAAAGCTCGGCTTTCTTTTCAACTGCTGTTTTTTCCTCACACAGCATTGATCAGCACAAGTAATCAGTTATGGTCGCAGTAACACCGTCACAAGCAGGCATTGGCAGGGTCTTAACACCCAGTCTGGGTTTAGTGGACCTTAGCTTTGCCTCGAGCCATCAACTCTTCACAGTGGGGTGCTAATCCCTTTGGAAGTGCATGCTTACTTGGGCAGCATCATTGCTTAAGTAAAGAAACAGAATGTTGTGCACAGAGAGTGACCTGCGTAAGGCCACAGAATGAATTAGTAAGTGGTGCTGGGGGTGGGGGCTAAATATGGGTCTCCAGGTTCACAGCAATGTGCTGTAAGCACTAGGCTTACGATCATGTACCTTATCACACTGCGTACATTCAGGAGCTTGATGCTTTGAAGTTCTGTTGCCAGGACAGGTGTTTAATTCAATTCTACTGAGAATTCGTAGTTTACGAATGGAGGTGATTAAATATAAAAAGTCTGTCCCTGTGCTTATTACTTAGATCACAACAGTAATTAAAGATGAGCACAACAGCTAAGCAGTAGTACTTCAGGGACCAGTTTAACACATCTCGGTGTTAGACAACTGAAAACTGCTGCTACTGCTGTGCTCTCCTGTTTCACTTTCGATTAGCAGGCAGCACAAAAAGGGGTTTAAATAAAGATTTGAGAATAATATTGCACAGATTAAATGCAACTGAATGGTCCTTTATTCCATGGTATATATTCATTTTTAAGTAGAAATTCTCCATACATAGGGTGTTGCACTAAGGGGGCATTGTCGTGTCATAGTCTAGTGGTATCACCACTCCACCGGCAGTCCAAGGCAGGGCATGAAGTATCTTCCTAGGTAGCCTGGTTGTCTAGAAATCATGATAGCTCCATTTTATAACCAGTAATTCAACCTTTGCGTCGTATGAGGCAGCACTTTCTATTACTGCCCTACTTACAAAACCCATAAATAAAATCGAGCCCATTGTTCTTCTTTAAGGGCTGAGGGGACATTAAGTCCATCGGGTCCACCCCCCTCCCCCCACTTCATAGGCAGAGAATAAGTAACCAATGCAAACGTATTCGTTTATAGGGTTACAAATTACCCTGGTAAGCAAAGTACAGAACTGAATGGGAAAGCTACTTTAAAAAATAAAGCAATCTACCCACATATAAATACTCTCTGCAGCACAATAATGAATGGAAGGCAGATAGAAGGCTCAAAGGTGGGCAGGTTGTATTATACCCTGATGAAAGTGCAAATTCTCAGAGCTGTAATATAAGCAATGGGTATTTTAGTTTCCAAGTGCTGTGCACTGAATTATTCCTAATGAAACACACCTTGTTCCAAAGGACTATTGCAAGTATGTAGGTTACTATCAACTTTGTACTTGTATGCTGGCTGCGGGGAAGAGCTCTTACATGTCTGATGTGCTGGATGGTTGTAGTGCTAGTGTCTGAATATTAGTGGGAGGCTAATACTGCCTTGAATACTTTTGATATCAACTTCCGATGAGCACATTTTAATGCAGTGAGAGTACGACCTTTCTTCTAACAGATCTGACAGGGATTAATTTGCTGTTTCCAGTAAATGATCCAAAGTGTTCTTTTTGATGCATACATCCTAATTAATGTGAACATCTAGCATGTTGGCTAGGGATGAGTCACTGGGCACGGCTGGCTCTACAGAGAAGGGAGTCGACTACAAGGATGATTGGTGCTTCTTCACGGCGATGATGACCATGTGAGCAAATTGCTTCTTTTCTGTCTGGGGACTTAATTTTTTTTTTTTGCGCTGTTTGCTGCATGCTTAAATCAGAACTTTAGAATAGATTACAGTGCCAAGAGTCTGCATACTCATGGGCTGGAGATGAGAAGGCCAGCTGTAGGGAAGGGAGGAGGAGAAGATATGCAGCTAACCATTCGATAAGGCCTGGTTGCTAGGTGCACAGCCTACTCTGTATGCAGTGTTATCACTTAGGAGCAAGATACCAGCAGATGCTATCCTGGTTCCCATGGTTTCCATGTGGATTGTCTTCCCTCTCAGAAGTGGGGAAAAATCTGCTTAATTTTAAACGTATCTTATTAAATCACCGTCTAATTGTTCTACGCATCAAACTGCATCCTGTCCTGCAAGACACAGTTGCTGTACCTATCACAATCCTTTTTGTATTTTTGACTTCCTTTACTGCTAAATAGTCTAGTGTATAGTAGTAAACAGTACATGGAATTTTTGCTGGGGGGGGGGGGGATACTCTACAAAAGATTTACGTGGCTGTACCTGGAAATTTCTCTTATTTAAGGAGATCAGGACTCTGTTGCTTGTTATGAAAAATGATAGGTTACGGTTCACGGAGAAACTGATGAATTATTCATTTTGAACCTGGTCCTTGAAAATAGTTTTTAATCAGCCTGGGGCTTTCATGGCAAATAACAAATTACCTGAAACACTGGTCGCTTGAGTTTTTTGGCTTCTGTTAGCAAGCTGCCATTCTTGAACATCTTGTTGCTTGTGCACTGATGTACAGTGCACTTGCTTTTAATGGTGGTGGTCTGCAAGTTCCTGTCCAGTTTAACCCCTGGGAATTGGATACAGCAGGCAGAAATGTTACCTGTCCTGATCAAGACCATCCTGTGTTTAGTGTTCGTCGGACACAGCAGTATGTGAGTTCCAGTAAAACACTGTTATCCAAGACTAGGTTGCCTACCTAGTTGCCACAGTGCTGAGCATTACAGATAGCCCATGTCTTTCCTCAATCTCCAGGAGCAGTGCCAGGCCCTATGCTGATCCCAGAGTGCTCCCCCCCACCGAGTCCACACATGGACCCAGGTCTCCTTGATAGCATCAGAGAGCACTTCTGATTTGCAAACCTCTCAAGTGCTATCTATGACACATAGTGACACACATTTTGCACATATATTCCCCCCTTGTTGCATGAAAATATGGTGATATATTCCACTGTGACGGGAGATGTGACCAGATTAATTTATTCTTCTTTTTGTTAGTGTAATTATTTTCCTTTTATAATTTCTGCTGTTTGGAATGGATGCAAAGATGGCTTTCAGGTCACATACTTCAGGCAGCTCTCAGGAGAATATTGGCCAACTGGTCGTTCCGCTGGTACAACGGTAGCACTACCACTTGCGACACCGGTGACCTGAGTTTGGAAGCAAGATCAGGCTGTCAGAGGGTTAGGTAAGAGAACAGTAAGCTAGGGGAAGGACAGAGTGAGTAGGGGTCGGGCAGACACCAACACATAGCACAAGAGTGCATGGGTCGTGTGTCATGGCGCCATTGCATGCCATGCACCTCGGGGGGGAGGGTAAGGAAAATGGAACTCTCAATGGCAGGATGGTACATGGACCTTCACAGGACCCACACCTGACTAGCTGGGCTCGCCAGTCCAACTGCTGGATCTGATTCACTACGGCGGATCGGGTTACCCCACCGACCCTGCCAGGGGGGAAGCCCTTGGGGGTACCGGCCGATGGAAAGTCCCAGTGAACGTCGGGGTGACAGGGCTGGGGAGTCCAGCGGATGGTGGCTGTCTGAGGTAAGGGGAAAAAAAAAAAAAGAAATACTGGCCAACAGCTAAGTGCTAAGTCTCCCCATGAGCTCATCTAGCTACAGACCCTGGCAATTGTGAGGGTGCTATTTCCTGCAAAACAAGGTCATAAAGCTGTGAGTGAGGGTGTCATAGGTGTGAAGGATGCCAGTTAGCTTGCATGATGTCTCTCACACACACACACACACACTCACATCCGGGGGGGGGGCACTGTGGGGAACTGTCACTCAAGGGAGAGGCCATACCCTCCACAGCCCTGAGTCATAAAATGTAGAGCTGGACAACCTCTCAATCTCTCTGACCTCGCAGTCTTTGAAGAGGACTAGATTCTCTGAGTGAATGTTCCAGAGGAGGGAGAGCCCTGCCCCTATAGCTAGCCTATCTGTGTGAGGGAAAGACAGACTTCGTGGAAGTCCTTTTAGGTCAGATGGCAAGTAAAAATAGGCACTAAGAGAGACCAGATTTTGAGATTATTCTGACAATCATTTGTTTAACTATCTTTATTTCCCTTTTCCAATAAATGTGTATATCTTTTGCCTTGCTGTAAATATATCCTGCCCATTTGTTAATACCTGCAGCAGTTACTAGTAAAGAATCTATTTTTATAGAATCTGTGGCTGCTCCTCATTTTTGAGAAGGTAATTTTTATATTTCTGCTGGCAAACAGACATCTGTGTTTGCAGTCTGACATCCGAAGTGCGATCTACCAATTGTTACTGTGTTTGACCTCCTTGACCTTGAGCAGGAAAGGGTATTTCCCTAAAATAATCAGATGGTGGCAGCTAAGGAACCAGTATACTCAGACAACTGCCTGGTAAGCTGGTACAGCCCAAGGAGCAGTTTGTCACAAACTGGTGGGAGAGGTGTGGATCAGTGCACAAATTTAAAGCCAGAATTTATGCGCTGTGTGCTTTCCGGGGATGTGTACTGGAAATCTGTGCCCCAGGCAGTAGCCTTACCTAGCATATGGGGAAAAAGACAGTGCCAGCTGAACGTTACCTTAACAGTCACAAAACAGGATATACAGAAAGATTACATTGTTTACTTTGCTACTGTTTTTTTTATTTCTAGAAACACAGCTTAGTGCAGTGTACTGTAGCTGGCGAGTATGTCTTCAGCATACAGCAGATGTAATTTGTCTCAGTTCTGTGAGCTGTGCAGACAGGAGTATTGCTTATGAGGACCTGAGAAAAAATGGACTCGTAGAAACCCTGGTGGAGCAGGACCAAGTGCAGGGAGGCAGAGGGTCCTTGAGGTGTTTGACCAGTTGCCTGGGGAGCAGGCAGTCACTGATGAAAGTGACCAAAGTAGTGAGACTGAGGTCACAGAGGATGAACAAGAGGGGTACCTCGTGCCATGAGCTGATGAAAGGGCGCACCCTGAGCCTGAGCCAAGAACCGGGGCAGCAGAATCCAAATTAGCTCGAGCTCATGAAAATGGAGCAGTGGGCAAAGCTTGAGATTGAGAGTGAGAGAATGCAGCTTTGAGGCCGATGAAGCAGAGAAGCCGTCCCAGCATGAAATCTTGATGCAGCAGGAAGGAGAGAAGGAGTGTTTGAGAGAAGGAATGACAGCACGAGAAAGAGATGATGAAACTGCAGCAGAAAGCACTGCAGCAGACCATTGAAACCCATGAAGCCACGATACATTCTAAAATGTTTTCTCTGTACCAGGAGGGGGATGATCTTGATATACTTTTAAAATAATTTGAGAGGTTATGTGTGCGGCCCAACTGGACATGGCTTCATGGATGACCCACCTTACACCATTGCTTACTGGCTGTGCTTTGCACACATTTGCTAGACTGGATGATCAGAACTGTATGGACTATGATAAAGTTAAGTTAAAGTTAAGATAAGTTAAGAGGGTGTCACTGAAACATTTTGAGCTAACTCCTGAGGCTTATAGTAGAAAATTTAGAGAATTAAGAAAGGACACAGGAGACAGCTATGTAGAATTGCATGTTCAGATGTGTCACAAAAACAAGAAACTCTTGGCTGCACCTCCAAGGATCAAATAACATAATGCCATGGACTAGCGTACTGTAAAAACAAAGTTTATTGGTTTAAAAACAGAAGCACCCCCCATCAATGGTGTCTACATATGTTTTGCGGCGCATTTGACGCTTTATCAAGATATTTATCTTTATAAAGCATCAAGTGCGATGCAAAATGTACATAGGTTGATGGGGGTTGCAACTGTTTTTAAACCAAAAAACTTTGTTTTTATAGCACACTAGTCCATGGCGTTATGTTGTTTGGTCCTTGGAGGTGCAGCTGAGAGTTTCTTGTTTTTGTGATACAGGTACTTGTATTTTGGCTCCTTTCTATCGCCCTTAGCCATGTTTCCCTTTTCTTGGATTATGTTCATATGTGTACCTATCTAGACCAATGGATGCATGGGGCCAAAGCTAGAACTGTAGAGCAAATTAAAGATTTGTTTGTAAGGGAACAATTTCCTAAAATTGTACCTGAGGATCTGTGTGTATGGCTACTGGACCAGGCATGTAGCTCCCTAAAGGAGGCAACAGAAAGTGCTGATCTGTATGTGGCCAGCTGAATACACGTGCAGCGTGGGAACAATGGTGGTGGTGGTGGTGGGGGGGGTAGAACAGGGTTTCAAGGGGACCCAGGGAGGGCAGCCTAAAGTAAACCAGCCTGCACCGATGCCCAAAACACAACTCATCGGTCCTAAGGAGAACAAGGAGCCAGGGGCAAAGAAGTGCTTCATTTGCCAGAAAGTGAGGCATCTGACCTATGACTGCTCTAAAAACATGAACAAAGGGCAAAAGCCTGGGGGGGGGGGTGAACAAGACAATACCCAGCAGATAGCAGGCTGTGCACAGATTGTAGTGCCACCTAACTCCTTCAAGCATATGCACCCTATCCTAGTTAATGGGACAGTAATACAGGGCTTGAGGGACATTGATACCTCCATGGTGAGGCAGGATCTGATCCAGGCGGAGCAAATTTTGCTGGGGCAGTTTTTCCAGATTCGGGGAGTCACAAGTCCAGCAGTCCAAGTACCAGTGACTTAGGTCTTTTTGAGCTGGGAAGGTGGCCATGGGGTACAGGAGGTGGGAGTCATACCCGATCTCCCTGTGGTGTGATCATGGTGGATGATTTTGACAACAGGGAAGCTCAGGTGTGTGTTACTACCTGCAGTCAGGCAAAAAAGGCAAGCTTCTGAGGGTGAAGAGGGGGTGATGCAACCTGTGCTAACCCCTCCCTAAGCAGCTGAGGAAGCAACTAGTGAGGGTTAGGGGGCTAGCTAGGAGTAGTAGCCCCAAGCCACAGCTACAAACAGAGGAGATCTCCGCCGTGTGCGGATTTCCTTGTGAAGAGGAGTTGGGGAGGATCAGATGGGAGGAGCTGGGCAGAACTCAGCTGGCTGATCCTACCCTACAAAAACTGAGAGACATAGCAGATAGTGCTGGGGACTCTTGGGGTGGGGGAGGGTAAAGAGTTATTTTACTGGGAAGAATAGGCTGTTGTACAGGGTGTACACACAGAGGGACTAGAGGAGAGGTACTCCGGCAGCACTCAGTCCCTCTGGCTTACTGCGAGCAGCTTTTGCCCCTGGCCCATGACATCTCTTTTTCTGGCCAACTGGGTATTAGCTGCACAAAAAGGCAGCTTGCCAAAAATTTCTTTTAGCCTAGTATGTACACAGATGTGGCAAATGACTGTCAGACTTGTCCACAGTGCCAGAGGGTGGGAAAGGTAAGGGACGAGGCTACAGCAGCTTTGGTACCCCTGCCCATTATTGAAGAACCTTTCAAGAGGGTAGCCGTGGACGTAGTGGGGCCGCTGAGCACCCTGAGTCACACGGACCAAACGTACATACGGTTGTCATGGACTACACAGCTAGGTACCCAGAGGCAGTGGCCATGTCCTCCATTGCTCCACTGAAGCAGAGAAATGGCTGATGAACTCCTGGGAATCTTTAGCAGAGTATGATTTCCCCAGGAGATTTTGTCAGACCAGGGGGCAAATTTCATGTCATCAGTGATGACTAGTCTGTGGGAGAAGTACGGGGTGAAACAGCTTTGTGACTCACCCTATCACCCTGAGACAAATGGTCTAGTTGAGAGGATCAGTGGGCCCCTCAAAACTATGCTCAGGATATTTGCTGACTAGTACAAGAGGGAGTGGGACACATATTTGCCCAGCCTCCCGTTTGTGTACACGTAAGTCCCGCAGGAGTCCACGGGGTTCTCATCCTTCAAGTTCCTGTTTGGTCACAGGGTGAGGGGGGCCCCTAGATTTAGTTAGGGATGAATAGGAGGGGACCCTGCCTCCCAAGGGGAATCTATTGTGGAGTACATCCTGAATTTCATGGGCTGGCTTAAGAAGCTCACGGGGCTCATCCAGGAGCACTTAAGTCACTGCACAACAGTGGCAGGAAGCCTGGTATGACCATGGGACCAGAGCCCGGGAGTATGAAGTTGGACAGCAAGTGATGGTACTCATCCCAGTTTAACAGAATAAACTGCAGGCAGCATGGGAAGGCCCATTCTCCATCGCTAGGAAGGTGAGTGAGGTCAATTATGTAGTGGGACTACCTGACAGAAGGTGCAGGCAGTGGGTATATCATGTTAATAAGATGAAACTGGGCTGGCCCAGTGGTTGAGGCACTGGACGCCACATCCCATGCCACGCCAGCAAACTTGGTTCAGGAGTGGACGCCAGGTCGTCGGGGGTCAGCAGGGGAGGAAAGGATTGAGCGTCCAGAGGACTGCTCTCCTTTCTTGGAAGGGAGGGGGGAGTTAATCCCGCTGTCTGGTGACTCCCAGTGGAGACTGGTGGCACCACAACCATCAGGATTTTAGTATGGGGATTGGTTGTGGTGGGGCGCCTATGGGCGTGTGCGGGAGCCTGGCAGGCAAAGGTGGGTTCAGTGGGACCACACCCATGCACAATACCGAGTCCTCCGGTTGGCTTCTGGTTCTCCCTCCGCTCCCTGGTCGCTCTTCTGGATTCTTGATAGGGCACCAGTAGGAGTTGGCGGTCCTGCCCTGGGGGACTCAGAGCCAGGGGGGTCAAGTCGCCAAAGGAGTGGGAGTGGAGGTGGGCCCAGACCAGGCAGCTGATCTGGGACTTCAGGTGTGCAGGAGAAGGCTGGATCCCGAGCTACCACACCGGAGAGAGGCTCGGGCACTGGTGAGTATGGGGGCATAAAAAAAAAGAGTTAAAATATGTGATGAAGCCCTGCTATGACAGAGGAAATGAGGAGGGTGCTGTGAGCATTTGGGAAAATGATCACGAGAAAACTGGGGCACATCACAATGGCTAAACACCACATGCACATTGGGACCCAGGTGTCACTGAGGCAGTCCCTCTACAGGATACTAGAGGGAGTTAGACCATGCAGGAGGATTGCAGAGAGATGCTGGCTCTTGGAGTAATCCAGTAGCCGCTGGGCCTCACCTGTGGTCCTGATCTGCAAGAAAGATGGTACCATATGGTTTTGCGTTGCCTACAGTAGGCTCAACAGCTGTATGTAGTCAGACACCTACCCCATGCCCAGAAAGGATGAGACCTTGGAACAGCCGGGGGAGTTCAATTCCTGACCACGACAGACCTGACAAAGGACAACAGAGCTGACAAAGTGCTACTGGCAGATACCCCAACCCCTGCAGCCAGGGAGAGGTTGGCCTTTATCACCCATTTTGGTTTGTTTGAATTCTGAGTAATACCATTTGGAATGAAGAATTCACCTGCAACCTTCCAGTGGCTTGTGGATTTCATTCGGTCTGGGATAGGTGAATATGTGCTGGTGTACATGGATGATATAACCATTTACAGCCAGACATGGGAGGATCACATCAGGCACATGAGTGTGGTGTTCCACTGACTGAAAGCTGTAGGGCTAACAGTTAAGGTGGAAAAATACCAGATAGGAATGGCAGAAGTGTCCCACCTCAGGCATGGGGTGGGCAGTGGATGCATCCATCCAGAGCCTGCGAAGGTTGATGCCATCGAGGCCTGGCCCATTCCTACCACTAAGAGACAGGTTATGGCATTTCTGGGGACAGACGGGTACTACAGAGGTTTGTTTCTCACAGTAGTGATGTGGCCAAGCCCCTGATAGACCTGACAAAAAGGAAACTGCCGGAGAAAGTTCTCTGAATGGAGATCTGTGAATCCACTTTCAAGCAGTTGAAGGAGGCATTATGTAGGTCACCCGTGCTTGCTAGCCCCAGTTATGAGCTCAAGTTAATTGTGCACATGGATGTCTCCGACCATGAGCTGGGCACTGCCCTAAGCCAGATTATACTGCAGGAGAAGGAGTACCCCATCGTGTATCTGAGCCAGAAATGTCTGCCCAGGGAGGAGGCATATGCTACCATTGAGAGGGAGTGTCTGGGGATAGTGTGGGCCCTTCAGAAGCTGCAGCCATATTTGTATGGGTGGGAGTTCACTGTGGTCACAGATCATAATGCCCTGACATGGCTCCATAGGACTAGTGGGCAAAATACAGAATTATTGCGCTGGAGTTTTATACTGCAGTCGTATAACGTGACCATCCAGCATCGCAGTATTTTGCAAAATGCCATTGTGGATGGGTTGTCTGTGCAGGGCTACGTGCATGGCAAGATACTTTAGGCACTTCCTAGTCCCTACATGAATGGCAGTGTCACTTGGGGGTTGGCCAAAAGAGACGCGCCTTAATTTCCTGGGGAGTGATGGTGATGTGACCAGATTAATTTATTCTGTTTATTCTTGTTTTTGTTAGTGTCATTATTTTTCTTTTATAAGTTCTGCTGTTTGGAATGGATGCAAAGATGGCTTTCAGGTCGCATGTTCAGGCTGCTCTCAGGAGAAATTCTGGCCAAGTGCTAAGTCTCCAGTGAGCTCATTTAGCTACAGATCCTGGCAGATGTGAGGGTGCTATTTCCAACACAAGTGACAACCTGCTAAACAAGGTCATAAAGCTGTGAGTAAGGATGTCATAGGTGTGAAGGATGTCAGTTTGCCTGGATGATGTCTTTCTCACACACACACACACACACACACACACACACACACACACACGGGAACACTGCAGAGAACTGTCACTTAAGGGAGAGGTCACACCCCCACAGCCCTGATCACATAAAATGGAGAGCTGGACATTCTTCTGCTCTTTCTGACCTTTGCAGCCTATGAAGAGGACTGAACTCTCTGAATGAGTATTCCAGAGAAGGGAGAGGCCTGTCCCTATAGCTAGCCTATCTGTGTGAGGGATAAGTAGTAAGTAACCCTTATTTTAAAGTGCCCCATCTTGGGGGCTCTGGGCACTATACAGTAAGTAGGAAAACATATACAACAATAGAAACATGGAAGTTGACGTTAGAAAAGGACCTCAAGGCCCATCCAGTCTGCCCATTTTACCAATTACAATATACAACAATAAATAAACATGAAAATAAACAGTAAAGATAAAATAAGTTAAAATAAATCCTAGTTTAAATAAAATATTGCAGCAGTCGGCCAATTTAGTTATAAACAGTCTAAGAACTCCTTTTTAAACAGATGCACCTTAAGGCCCCACTTAAACCCTCCACCAATTGGGCCTCCTCAAGGATCTTGGTAGTGAGTTCCATAGTACTGGGCCCGCTTACTCGAATGAACGATTTCCAGATGAGAGTTAAGGTAAATTCTAGAACTGCTAGGGAGGCCCTCAGTAGAGGAGCAAAGCGAGCGTACAGGACAGGCAGGAGTCAGGAGGTCAATCAATTAGCCAGGGCCCAGTCCATGTAAGGCCTTATAGGTGAGCAAGCCCACGTTGAAGGTGATTCTCCACCGAGCCGGCAGTCAGTGTAGTTCACGCAAAATGGGGGTCATATGACAGGACCTCGGAAGGCCCATTATTAACCTGGCCACTGCATTCTGCACCATCTACAGGTGCCAGAGAACCCCTCCAGTGGCCCCGAGGTACAGAACATTACAGTAGTCAAGCTGCAACATCACAAACACATGCACCAGTGAGGGCAGGTCATCAGGTGGAATTAAGGCTTTAATCCTGGCAACATCCCTTAAGTGGTAAAAACCACTGATGATGACGGGTGACACCTGAGCCTCAAGTGCCAGTCCATCATCAAGGATGATGCCCAGATTTTTCACCCTGGAAGATGCCACCAAGGAAGTGGGGCCAAGGAGTAATCCTCTTCCCATCCCAGCAGCATGTGACTCCTGCTGACAACCGGGCTCAGTCACTAGTGCCTCCATCTTGTCAGGATTGAGTCTCAGCCAGCAGAGAACATCCAGTCCTGGATTTCGGCCAGACATTTTTTTAGCACCTTCACAGCGCCATCTGTCTTGGGTGCAAATGACATGTACAGCTGTGTGTCATCTGCATAGCAGTGCAGACCCAAACTGTACCATCTAATGATCTCACCCAGAGGAAGCATGTACACTGCGAACAGCGCAGGTGACAGGATTATGC
Source organism: Neoceratodus forsteri (assembly GCA_016271365.2). Lineage (NCBI taxonomy): Eukaryota > Metazoa > Chordata > Ceratodontiformes > Ceratodontidae > Neoceratodus > Neoceratodus forsteri. The sequence continues at coordinate 1,565,353,990 of CM057449.1, forward strand.
CCTGGGGACTCCACATGTCAAGGACTTCGGGCAGGATGAGAAATTTTCCATCACCATCCTCTGCGCCTTGCCTGTGACAAAGGACTCAAACTAGTTAATGACAGTACCGGTGAGTCCACAGACCTCCCTCAAGCTGTCCAGCAACGTGGTCCACCGTGTCAGATGCTGATGAGAGATCGAGGAGCATGAGAATTGACCACTCCCCTCTATCTTTCACCTTGAGGAGATCATTTTGCACCCTAACTAGTGCCATTTCAGTGCTGTGTCTTAGTGGATGTCATTTCAGGTTAGTTGGCAGGTAAAAATAGACACTAGGAGAGACTAGATTTTGAGATTATTCTGACAGTCATCTGTTAACTGTTTTTATTTCCATTTTCCAGTAAATGTGTACTTCTTTTGCCTTGCTATAAATATATCCTGTCTATTTGTTAATGCTGTAGTAGTTACTAATAAAGAATCTATTTTGATAAAATCAGTGGCTGTGCCTCATTATTGAACAGGTAATTTTAATATTTCTGCTGGCAAACAAAGATGTCTGTGTTTACAGTCCATCATCCAAAGTGCACTCTACCAGTTGTTATTGTGTTTGATCACCCTGATCCTGAGCAGGACAGGGTTATTTTCCTGATATAATCAGGTGGTGGCAGCTAAGGAACCAGTATACCCAGACAACTGCCTTGTAAGCTGGTACAGTCCAAGCAGCAAGTTGTCACATCCACGTACTGTAATGTTAAAGTTTTTCTAGAGATACAAACCATAGAAACATACAATAGACTCTGGGGCAGAAAGGGACCCATGGTCCATTGAGTCTGTCCATTTTAAACCAATAAAAATTAAAGAACATAAAATATATGATGCCTATCGTCCACATGCTTTAACATGACACTGTCAACATCTGCAGACCAAATATGGCCCTTTTAAAGTAATGTTTGAGGGAGGGGGTGAATATGTTTTTAAACACAGATTTTAATTATTAAACACAGGTTTTAATTATTGCTTTTAACATTTCTCTGGAAGATTCTTCTTTTTTTTTTATTTTGAAAAAGAAAAACAGAGGATGCCATACTGGCCTGATAACATTAACATGTTGGCTTCCCCATCCCATGTACTGAGCACTTTCTCGACACGTAAACAATGGCAGTAATGTGCTGTAGCACTTCAGCACAAAAATATGTTTTAAAAAAGCTAAAATTTGTTTAGAGATCGTAAACATAAAATCTTAGTTGTGGTTTATGACATTATCAACCCCCCACTTAGATTTCAAAGGGGCATAATCAACCTGTTTTGAGGAGGGTGACAGTAACACATTCTCCACATTTTAAAGACCACCACGACATATTTTAATGCTGATGGATTGCGCAGTATGCCGCTGCACCACTGGGAGGGGACTTTCTTCCCATCTTCTTGTCGTGTTGACATTTTGGTCATGTCCCAGCAGAACAGAAAGGACCAAGTGATGATCCAGATATTTTTATTGGGTTTCTTTTTTAGTACTTTTACACGGTTTCCATGCCAGAGGAGCCTGCTGCCATGCTTTCTTTAGGACAGCTCTTACCTGCTAGATTCCTCACTTTTACTGACACTGAGGGAGCTGGGTGTTGCATTTGCAAGTTGCAGTGGGGACTCACCAGCAGGAGCTGGTACCATGCGAAACATGCATCTGCTGGTCGATGTAAAAAAAAAACAAAAAAAATTCAAGTAGACCTTGCATCGCCTATCTGAAGGTTTTATTTTTTCTTTAGGTGCATTTAATAAGTTACTACATCTTCCACAGGGTGCCTTTTACGGTGCAAGAGAGTCTGAGTGTCAGTTTTTACCAATGATGCTTCGGTGGAGGTAGTTCAGACACAACTGCAGCTGGTCTTCGATGGCCTTCAGAGTTTTTTCAAACAGTCTTTAAAGCTAAATGAAAGTAAAATTAATGTTATTTGGAACATCATGTAAATGAAACAATACAGCCAAAAAACAGTTGACCATGCTCTCCAAACTATTTTCAGACTTGATTTTACTTTAGACATCCAAGCTTCGATTTTTCTTGTGCCCCCTCCGGGACATACTGGTAAATGTGCTTTAACCTGAAAATTGACACCGATCTGCCTATTGGCAGCAGAAAAAGTTATTACCAAACTTTGGATGACCCTCATAGTACCCCAGATGAATCAATCAATAAAATTTGATTTAACCAGGCGTAGATACCATTGAGCAAGCTCATTTTCTAGGTGGTTCTGGACATCAATCAGGTTACAGGCACAGGTAGGCAAAGCACAAAAGTACATGTGGAAGATCAGTCAGGTCATAATGTACCAGATGACAATATTACAAGCAGTTAGAAGAGACAAAAAAAACAATTAGCATGTGTGTTATACATCAGGTCAAGATAAAAAAGGAGAGAGAGAGATAGTGAGGAAGAGAGGGATGAGGAGAGATGGAGAAGGTGGTTACACAAAGCCATTGTGAGAGTGCGGGAATTATCCAGCCAGAAAATTCTGGAACTACATAGATAAATGGAGGTCAGCACTAAAAAGGAAGCAGGGTAGGTAAGTAAGCATTAAGCCACGATGATGGTGGCATCTAATGGTGGATTAATGCATTGTTGGGAGGGTGTGGCAGCCGAGGGCGTACAACGGCCCAACCATGCATTAATCCCATTAGATGCCACCTTTGGAGTGGCTTAATGTGCTTGTAACATGGTATGCATCATTTGAGGGTTACTGTGATTGTGCGTGCAAGAAGATAAGACATTCAGAGTTTCTGCTTGCTACAGATTTGTGCTGCCCTTTTTGAAAATGTCAAAGACATCTATTTACATCGTGATGCGGTGAAAACAGCTCTATTGGTACATATGCACAACGCTGCCTTCCACATGGTAAACTGGTTTATTTGGAGATCTACTCTGCTATTATTATGGTGCCATGTGTAGGAGGTCCACGGGTCAGTGATTTCAACTGCCGTTTGTTATCTTCACATACAGATTTGCATGCTACGTGCCTACCCTCTGTGTTGCTCTAATATACCTCCGATCTGGTGTGCTCCCAGTTCTGCTGCTTTTGTCACTTGTTGTTCTGCTCAGTTTGTGGGGGATGCCAGTATTTCTTGGGATCTCCGCTGTTGCTCTGCCACTCCCGTGGTTGCCACTGACTCTCCCGTACACTGTGAAACGGCGCACAGCTGTCTCGGTCCCGTGGCACCATGTGTTTGTGTCGCATCGGTCCCATCTGGCCGCCCTCTCCTACGTGGTGGTCTGCGTCATGACTCCTCAGCCTCTCCAATTGGTCGATCTGTGCGGTTGCTCTGGGACACCCTGGTGGCGTTGCCTCTTCGCTTCTCTCTCCCTTGCGGGTCTCTCTCGTCTCTGGCAGTCAGGGGTTGCGCGTCACTGGGTGGGCAAGACAAGACGCGCCCCTCTCATACCTGCAGCCGTTTTGCTGGTGCTGCTTTTAGTTTGTGTGGATAGTGCTGGTATTTCAGTTTGGAGACGGCATTACTGCTGGATTAATCCCTGCTCCAAACTGTACCAGCTGATCTATTCTATCCAATCCAGCGTGCTCTTTTGAGGTTCCTTAACTTTGCTGTGTTACAAACAGGAGTAACTCCTCGGCACTTACTGGCTTGTGAGGGCCCATACACACGTTTCTGTGTGTAGGCTGGTTTATTTTCAGTTGTAGTTGGTGGGGGGGGGGGAGAGAGAGCGAGAGAGGGAGAGAGAGAAAGAGAAGGAAGGAACAAGAGCTGGGTGCCCCCTAACTCGGGAGCTAAGCAGGCAGGGTGGAGGAGAGGAGGAACAGAGGGGATATGATCGAGGTCTTCAGATATCTCAAGGGAATAAACAGGGTCAACCTTGATGGGGTGCTGCAGCTGAGGGAGGTAGGGACCACTAGAGGGCAGTCAGTGAGGCTGGTCAGTTGGAGACTAAGGGGAGAAACGAGACGCTACTTCACTGAGAGAGTAGTGGAGCCCTGGAATGCGCTGTCTGTGATGCTGGTGGCTGTTACAGCTGTGGAGGGGTTCAAGAGAGACTGGGATAGGTATAGGGGGAGGGAGCATCCCAGAACCTCGCTGGGGGTTGGGGGGGACCTTGTGGGTGGGGAGCTATAACTGTTCCCTGGGTGGGCATTGATCCCAGAGCAGATTCGATAGACCATTAGGCCTATTCTGCTGACTTTTTAGTATGTTAGTATGTGATGTTGCAGATTAATGATATGGAAACGCTAACTGCTCACTTACACCATAATACTAATAAGTTTCAATCTGTCTGGCAAAGGTGGATAAACCACATTTTAGATATAAAGCCGAGTTTTGTTCTTAAATTAGAGGTTGTAATTCGACAGTACTGTCTATATAGCTTGACAGCTTGACACATTGACGTGAAGGTTATCTGTAGCTGAGATGCCTTTGCTATTGTTGTTGTATGTATGCCTGTTGCATAACTAAAACTCTCAGTAAACAGATATTAAAAAAATTATACTCTTCAAGTATGAATTGTAGCTAGAACAGGTGGAGGGATATAACTATGTGGGCTTCTGGATGGGTCAGGCAGTTTGCACGTGAACAGACCTGTAGCCCAAACTGGCAAAGGTTTGGGAGTACTGTGTAGACAGAGGGGGTGCATAAACGCTGAGATGGGACTGAAAATAGTACAAACCCAGCTATTTCCTGTTATTTATTATGCCAACTTTGTTTATGAGAACTGTATGAAGGCTGGGCTAAGCAAGCTGGACATCCTGTACAGCAGGATGGCACTGTTTATTTTAAATTGTTCCTATGATACACATACATGCAAATGATATAACCACTTGGGGTGGACCTCTCTGTTTGATAGGCGTAAACTACACACAATTTTGCATTCTCTGAAATACTAAGTGCATGAAGGGGTACGTGCCAGATTACTTAATGGAGAGGTTAAATAACAGAGAGGCATACGTCTCTAAGAAATGATGGCCTCCTGGAGTTGCGTCTCCGAAGACAAACACTGCAAGAGCTGTTCGCTTCTTTAGTCACTGAGTTCCCCAAGTGTGGAACTCTTTACCAGCAAATTTCAGAGCCCAGGAAAGGAAACTGCCGGCCCCAGAACAAAGTCCTGGTTTCTGTTGTCTCCATAGAGCTGTAACAAATGCAGGGAGGGAGTGACATAATCTTATTCCTCCGCAGTGTACTGTGATTCCTGTATGTGTTTAGTCTCATTCAGAACTGATCTACAAGTGATTCTGCATTGAAACAGACTGATGTACCTAATGCAAATGTTGCGTACTTTGCTTTTTATAATTGTGTGATTTTAAAAGCTTATCAGCTCATGTTTGTACAAATGCAAGTTTTTATTGTGCTGAGTAAGTACATTGACTGTATGCAGGGATGTTGTTGTCAGTGAGCATCTGCTCAGTGACTTTATCCCTAATAAACTAAACCTGAAATTGAATCTTGAACTTAAGTTTTGGACAAGAGGGCTGGGGAGTGTAGCCGAGATGTAATGGCTGCTCAAACGCCAGGCAAGGACTTTCTTATACCATAAGAGACAACCCACAAAGGACCTGTTAACTTATTATTAATCACTCAAGTTAGCTAGAGTGATTTATAAACGTTTTGAATCACACTTTTTATATATTTTAAATATGACTAACCTTACTCCCCTTGCTATGAAGTGGAATGCTTTAATCTTTAACATTCCAGCATGAGGGACTACTGTTTGCAGGGTAAAAGGTACAGTGGTTCTGCCTGCCAGTTGGCCGTAATCATGTAAGTGATTAATAATTTATGTTAACAGTGATCCAGATGCAGAGTGTCTGTTGTAGCCTTGTATCAGCAAGGTATCTCTCCTTGATATTCGTGAAAAATGAAGTTCACCTTGGAGTTACAGTAGTTGACAGATCTGCAGCATAAGATTGCCAAAATGTTAACAAAACTTGAATGCTGAGACTGAACTAAACAGAATCCTAACATCTGCTGAACTATAGACTGACATATTTTATGTGTTGTTTATTTATAGCAACAGTTCTTAGACTTTGTCACAGTGAGCCTCCCCAAATGCATGGAAAAGATTTTGAGCCTCCCCACAAGCTGAAATAATCTTGGGCCTCCCAAAGAAAATTAACAACTGTACTTTGCACAGTACACCATGAATACATTGAAACTCCTTTGAGTACTTGGCTCTCATTCCGTTCTGTGTCTTTCACTGATGTGGAACCTTTGAAAAAGAGCACCCGTGCTCAAAGGTGTTATCTGACTAACAAATAAACACAAATAAATGTTATTCAGCTTACTGTAACCCCCCCCCCCCAACAACAGGCCAGCCTACTTGCTCCACTATTTGATTCTTGAACCATTGTTACCCTTGTTGCAGTACCTTCATGGGGTCAGACTACTTTCTCTGTTTGCTCTCTATCTGGAATAACTTTCCTACATACCTCACATCACCCCATCTTTCCCTGCTCTTAAGCAACTTCTCAGGGATTACTTTGCTCCTTCCTATTAATGCTCTTAGTACTTCTATGCTCCACCCTTGTATTTGGGCTGTTCTGCCATCAGTCTACAAATTGATCAATTTCCACCACTCATTATTAGTTTATTGTTCTTATTAGTTTGCACTATGGTTCATTTTGTATGCTTGACTGCTTTGCAGTCACCTTTTCAATTGTATTCACTCCCTACCCTTCTCCGGGTACACCTGAAATGAGCCTTGACTCATTTACCTTCTCTTGTCACTGATTTGTAAACAAATACATACATTTCATCTACTATTATCTTCTTCCAGTTTGCTTCATCCTTTCAAACAAAATATATAAAACTCAAAATTTAAATACAGTACTTTTTTAGACTTGCTTAAGCCTCCACTGGAACAGGCTGAGGCCTCCCCAGGGAGGCTGGCCTCATCATTTGAGAACCCCTGATTGATAGGAAAGTCATCAGACAGTGTCTCCCAGGGTTTCCTTTTAAAGTAATATTTGAAAATATAGAGAGCTGAAAGGAGTAGCAGTCTCAGGGGGAGAAGAAAAAAATGGAATCAGAAATGAATTTCAAAGAGAATCCACTCAACCCCTTAGAATAAAATTATTTCTTGGATACAAATATGTTTCTTATAAGTGCTTCTTTATTTTCAGTTCATTTTATTGATTCCTCGGGGTCTTGACACCCTAAATATTACTTACTGCAACAGCCTGTCCAGGTGTTGCAGTAAGTAATAGCGAAGGTCAAGACCCCCCTGGGAATTGTAAAATCAGCATAATAAATAACCGCTAATGCTGCTATTATATAGGTAGTGGTGGGAGCGATGTCACTAAATGGGTGTAATGCCGCGAACACTTGCCGCTCAGTCGGGTCCCTCCGCACTTCAGCGTTCGGCTGAAAAGTCGGCAACTTTATTAAAAATTAAACCTGGATGTAAAATATTATGTGCTGATTGCAGCCTCGGACTCCCGCAACAGTATTGTAAGGTATGTGAGGACGGAAGGGGGCTGCAATGCTATTTTACAGGTCACCTTTAAGTGCTGCATCTGTTCCTTCCCTACTTTCTTGTGTGAACATTGTCAAATGCCCCCTGTCAGATTGTAAATCCGGTACACTGCAGCTAACTAAGCTCCAGTATCAGATCCAGTATCTGGTGGGCATTCTTGCCAATTTGGATCCAGATTTTAATTCAGATCCTGTATCTGGTGGTACTGCCATGGCCGTATTTAAGGTGAAACTGCAGTTAGACTCTCATTCACAGAAATTCAGCCATGGTCGTCTCACGAAAAGAAAGCAAGTTGGCGTTAAATAATTATTTGTATACAAAGGAGAAGGATGGGGCACAGGGAAAGGTATTTTGGCGTTGTGAATTGCGTACCTGCTGTGCTCGTCTTCGCACACTTGGTGACACCATCACCTTGCCTCCAACCAAGCATAATCACGCCCCGGTGCACGGTCATACAGAGGTCATCACAGCTCGGGCTGGCATGAGATGCAGAGCCTGTGAGTCAGAGGAGGCTACATGAAATGTTGTACATCGAGGTCTTCAGCAGGTATCTTTGAGTCATGCACACCTGCTGCCCAGGCAATAAACTCTCAGGCGTGATGTTAGGTGCCATAAGCATCGGTGGGGGGGGGGGCAAGGTAGCAATGGTTCAGAGATCATGCAGTACTCGCTCAGTCAGTGATGGACCATTTGTACGAGTTAATACAGATGACATTTTGATTTTTGCTAGCGACACTGACTTAAAAGTGCTCAGCGATCATGAGCGCTGGTTCTGTGATGGAACCTTTGCAGTGAGGATGACCAGCTATATACGGTTCATGCATTTGTGCATGGAGTAAATCGCCATGTGTCTGTGCTCTATTTCCTGATATATTTGTATTCACTACTTGAGATTTATTGTTGTTTTTATGCACAAAATAGCTCCTTTGCACATTGAACTAATGATAAACTTATGCTGCTTTGCTCCTTTGCACATTAAACTAATGATAAACTCAATGCTGCTTTGCACGTTTGCACATTGCCAAAACAGTTGTTACGATGCATTTGCTGTTGCTATACCATGCTTTTCTGTGAATAATGTTGTATTTTTAAATGCTTCATGTTTGTCTGCATTTGTTGCATTGAATAAATAAAGCTTCATTTTAACTTTATTTTACATCTCTCGTGTTCTGTTTCTGTATGGAATTAATTGCCCACAAAACCTTCTACAGGTACATGTGAGAAAAAAGGAAGACGAAAGGGGGCATTGTTAGAATCACAAAAAAGGATGGACAACCCACAGAGCAAGATGGGGAGAAGGCAGAGGCACTCAGAGAGTAGAGGCGGGTGAAGTGGTCAAAATCTTAATTTGCGTATTAAAGCGGAACCTGTGGGGTAATCCACAATGCGAAGCAGAGTTCTCCGCCTTCCAATCATTATCGCAAAGTCCATTGGAAGCACTGACTTCGCGTGACTCTGCCTTTCCCCAACCACTTCTACACCAATTTTAATGTGAAGTATACTGATTTTAATGTACTTCGCATTACTTCGCCTTCTTTGTGAGCTCTAAGGTGAATTTTGCAGTGATTCATAGGATTGCAGGTCACATGGGCTGTAGATTGTCCTGCACAGCCTCAGTTTTGTGTAGTGCGTGTGTAGTGGTAGCTGGAGACAGTTTGCTCTCAGAGCTCTGAGATTCAAACCCTCTAAAAAACGGTCGGAAAGCCTTTTTGAGCCATTTTGTTTGCTCAAAATTTAGTACATCGATTGTAGGAAACCCTTCTGTGCTCATATCAGCAAATGTTTATTGTTTTTGCATGGATTTTGAATGTTAATTTAGAACATTCAGTCTGTGTACTGACAGACACTGTTGGTGTGCTTGGGGGGAGGGGCATAGATTAACTTGGAGAAAGGCAGTCTTTCTAACTGTTTTGGTTATATTTGTGTTGTATAACTGTGTTCATGTACACACAATAATATTTTCAGTAATTTTTGACATTTCTTTGCTGATTGTTGTGGTGCAGTACATAGTTTCAGTTTGTTTAAAAGATTTGGTTATATTACTGAAGTTTTTAATTTGCTACACATTACCTGTAGTGTGTGAGTGTGTGCGATGCGTGCCATCAAGTCAGACACATTTTATTGTACCACACAGTAATTGTAGCATTGTGAACCTGTTATCCGTCTGCGTTATTTTGTACTGCTTTGTGGTATCTTGGTAGTGGACTGTTACTGCAGTGCACTGCCGCTCTTTCGCCCAACCATAAAGGTAGAATTTATTTTTCCAGTTTGGGATTTGTGTGACCACCGGTTAAGGTGTTTATGTGCCTGTGCGGCTGCATCTCTTTATAGTGTGCAATCTGCATCTGTGCGTTTGCATCCGTTTAGAGCCCAATCTGCATCTGTAAGCCACAGTTGTTGTTTTTTTGCTTCCCATCCACCCCAAATTTCAGAAATTTAAATTTATTGTGAATTTTCTGCGTAATCCCAAAAAATGCCTGCAAAGAGGCGTACATGCAAAGATGCTTCTGGCCATTGCACTGCTGCCAGTGGCAAGAGTGGGCATGGCAGTATGCAGCAGAAGTGCTTTGTTGATGCCAGTAAAGGGATTTCTCTGACTTTGTTTTTCACAGCGCAATCAGTAGCTTCAGTCATGGTTGGAGTTGTTGTTGTCCCCACTGGTAGTAGTGAAGTTGCTGATAGCACGAGTATTGTCCCAATTTCAACCCGTGACAACAAGTTTATCGGTTTCCCAAATATTGTGGAGTCTAGAGCTTAATATGTATAACCACAAGGAAAGGAGGGGGAGGCATGGTAGAAACTATCAAGTACCGAAAAGGAATCAACAACATACAAGAGGGGTAACATCTTTCAGAAAAGGAGATGTGCATGAACAAGGGGGCAAAATTTGAAGATAGAGGAGAGGTGGATCAGGGGCAACCTCAGGAACTATTTTTTCATGGAGAGGGTGCTGGGTGCAAGGACAGACAAAAACTAATGATCAGTGTTATGGCTTGAGAGCAGCAGTTGAAGCATGCCCATTATTTGGAGTTGGTGCACCTCCATGCGCTCCAGCTGCTTCACGTTGTCAGTCCGGTGGTTCACATGGTCCAACTCACTCCACATCAGGCCCAAATTGGCATGTGTGGCAGGTGTTCATGCAGGGTTGCCACCGACACCTGCAGGTTGTGGAACAGCTGTTTTCTCCATGGCCCGCCTCCGCTTGACACCATGTGCGGGTGGAGGCTGTGCTGCTACCTGTTGCCCAGCAGGGCTAGCAGGTGCATTCCTGCCCTATTCGGTAAGTTTGGCCTGCCAGTCTGCATTGTGATGGTTGTATAGGTGGGTGTGCGGACCACCTGTGCCCAGATGACTTCCCTTGGGGCTACAGCACAGCAGCTCACTACACAGATTGCACTTCACTACACTGGTGTACGAAGGTAGTGTAGTGAAGAACTCCCACACTAATGAGTTGCGGGGAGGACCGGGCACAGGCGGGGTGGGGCCCAGATGCTGTTGATGGCTGCTGCTGGTGCTCAGTTGGGGCCAGGGGTGAGGAAACCTTCTACTGTGGCTGTGACTGCTGCAGCTCCTCCCTCACTTCCTGCTGAGCTGCTGGCGCAGGGGCCATGGCAGGTGGCACTTTTGGGGGGATGCTGGTAGGGTGCCACCAGAGGTGGTACTTCCATGGCACCACTACCTTCTGCTTCAGGGAGGGGACCACTAGCCCGGAAGGTGCTCCGGTTCAGACGCGTGGTTTATATTTTTTGCTATCTCTCTCTCTCTCTCTCTCTCCTCTTGAACACAGCTCATTCTCCCACAGTAGCTAAAGTGAAATTGAAAGTCTTTCACTCTCTTGCATGATTGACTTCCTGCCTGAAGCATGTGACCTGCAAACTGTGAGTCATGTGGGCTGTTACAGTGCTCACTCACTCCACCTTTAAAAGAAGATAAAGTGAAGTAGCACGGAGTCTTCATAATGCAAAGTCATTATGATGTGAAGTGGCATAGTACCGCATTTCAGTGGGCACTTCGCGTAGCTGTATGTCATGGCAGAGTGGGCCACTTCACCTCTACTTCGCTAGCAAAATTAAACTTTACTGCATCTCTATCAATGAGTACTTCTCAGTCTTCACACAGGAAGCAGATGGAAACGGACTAAGAATAGGCATAAAGAAGTGTCTAATTGAAGGAATAGACATGGGTTCCTTCACAGGGGAAAGGGTCCTAGAAGAAATAGACAAGTTAAAAGTATATAAAGCTATTGGGCCAGGTAGGATACACCCAAGAATACTTAAAGAACTTGGGAGAGAACTGGCAGCCCCCTTAGCAGTGCTCTTCAACAAATCGTTGAGGAGTGGGGAGGTGCCAGAGGATTGGAGGAGAGCAACAGTATTACCACTCCACAAGAGTGGAAGCAAGGAACAGCCAGGAAACTACCATCTGGTTAGTCTACCATCAGTTGTGGGAAAACTGATGGAATCCCTGCTGAAGGAAACTGGTCAGCTCGACAGAAATCAACATGGTATAAGGGAGGTGCTGTCAGACAAACCTGGTAGATTTTTTTCAATTGGGTCACCAAAACAGTGGATCAGGGTGGGGCAGTGGAAGTGGTTTACCTGGACTTCAGCAAAGCTTTTGACTCCGTTCCGCACAGGAGACTAGTCAAAAAAATGGAGAACATGGGAGTCAGGTCCAAGGTAACGAACTGGGTCAGAAACTGGTTACATGGGAGAACTCAGAGAGTATTAGTGAATGGCACTCTGTCAGAAGAGGGGAGGGTGACTAGCGGGGTCCTGCAGGACTCAGTTCTGGGACCGATCCTCTTCAACATATTCATTATTCATCAGTGACATTGCGGATGGACTGAAGGGAAAGGTGTGCCTGTTTGCAGATGACACCAAAACTGGCAACAGGGTGGACACACCAGAGGAACAGCATAGCATGGAAACCGATCTCTGAAAACTTTAGGAGTGGTCCAGGACCTGGCAATTGAAATTCAGTGCCAAAAAATGCAAGGTCATGCACCTGGGAAAATGTAACCCAGGGAAACTGTACTCAATGGAGGAGAGCAGCTGGTGACTAGTAGGCAGAAGCAAGACCTACGAGTGAACATATCAGATGACTTCAGGGTCAGTAAGCAATGTGAAAAGGCAGCACTAAAAGCCAGTGGCATCCTGGGATGCATAGGGAGGGGCATCACAAGCAGAAGGCATGAAGTAATCATGCCCCGTATCAGTCCCTGATAAGGCCTCACCTGGAGTACTGTGTCCAATTCTGGAGGCCATACCTCAGGAAGGACATAGATAGGCTGGGGACGGTACAGAGAAGAGAAACAAAGATGGTGCAGGGCTTGCATTGGAAACTGTACAAATGCCGGCCCGGTGGCACAGAGGGCTGAGGCGTTAGCGCCTTACCTCGCACCACGCCAGCGACCCGGGTTCGGGAACGGACTCGGGTCACAGGGTCGGCAGGGGAGGAAAGGATTGAGCATCCATAGGACTGCTCTCCTCTCCTGGGGTGGGTAGCAGGGCCACATCACTCTGCAGCAGCCCCCGGTGGAGAATGGGAGCACTGCATGAGGGTTGCAGTAGGGGAAACACCAGAAAAGCGGAAACTGCTCTGGCATTGGCGGATCATGGCTGCTGGTCTGCCGACACCTCCGAAACTCCCGATGGAGTCATGTCCACCTCAGCAGTGCCCTGGGGCCACATAGAGAGTGTGCTGGATGCTTGCCCCCAGTGCCTTCCCCATTGGAGGAGAGGGACCCACCTGGTGAAGGGTTACACTGGGTTACCTTGGGGAAGGCTGCATTATAAGGTAAGGAGGCTCATGGGAGTAGTAGGGGTTGTCGGAGACCATGGTGTCCCGAAGGAGTGGCAGGTCCCGGAGCACGTAGGGAGGATAAAGAAATAATGCAAAAAAAAAAAAAGAAAACATACAAGCAAGACTAGATGGCCTCAAATTATACTCCCTAGAGCAATGCAGGAATTGTGGGGACCTGATCAAAACATTTAAATACCTTAAAGGCAACAACCGGGTGCATATGCAGAACCTCTTTCAGTTAAAAGACTACAACAGGACTAGAGGGCGTGACCTTAGACTTATGGGAGGAAAGTTCATGAGCAGTATGGGGAAATTCTTATTCATAGGCGCGTTGTGGAACCATGGAATAGCCTGCGGAGGGCGGTGGGTGCCAAGATGGTTCAGGAATTCAAGCGGGCATGGGACAGACAATGTGGAATATTAAAGCTGGCAGCTAAGTGTGGGGGGGGGGGTAGGAAACCAAGGGCAGACTTGATGGATCATATGGTCCCTATCTGCTCTGCTGACAACTTCTATGTTTCTATGGCCTGATACACCAGCCACAGAGGGAAGTGAATAGCTAGCTGTAATGGTTTAGTGCATGATCAGGTAGGTCGACAATTTGCCAGTCTACCTTTTGAAATGGCGACAGAACGTTACATCTACCAATGTTGTTTTCACCAATATGAGCGACCACAATTTGTTCCGGGGACGATTTGAGCGCATTGTTTTGACCGCAGCTTTTCGTCCGGGGACTAAATGACTGCTCACAGTTGAAGCTAAGTGTCTTTCCTACTATGCTTCCCTTCATCTTGAAATTCTGGTTTGGTTCATTCCCCACTTACCTAAGTTCCCTTCTCACCTGCCCCTTTTCTCCCACTTTCCACACTAACCCTCTCTAGGTAGGCTAAACCAGCTGGGGGTACAGCCAGCTAGAACTGACAGTGTTTAACACAGAGTTGAATTTCTCTTGGTACGGGTTATTTGAGAAAACTATATAAAATTGGGGCACTGTGTTGGTGGGATCATCCTGCAACACCGCACCCCATTCAGTTTTAATAAGCATACTGGCAATAGGTAAACTATGCTGGTATCACTCTGAAGCACCTGCATAGAAAAATAGTAATAACAAAACTGAATCTTATTTCAGAGGCTTTACACATGGGATTGAACTCTGTGATTAACATTGTCAGCCCTCAGTTTTTGTTAAAGAGGAATACTTGTGTGCCTCAAACTACTGGTATGGGGCCATGAGGTTCCAATTTACTACACGTAAGTTGCACAGTAGAATAATTAATTTGGGGGATGTCCCATTGGCACAGTCACTTGCAGTGCTTTTGACCAGCTCTATCTCCAAGTGCCCCACCATGGAGGCAGTCCATGGGAAACAGGAGGTAGATCCCAGAAAAGGCCAAGACAGGGCTGAGGGATACGGGCTGAAAAGGGCATCAAGCACAGGGGATAAAAAATAGTAACTAAAAAAAAAATCACTTTTTAACTTTTGTGACAATTGATGTTGATATCTGGTTAATCTTGAGCCTCCATTCCCTTGTGCCATGCTGGCATGAAACAAATCCTGTAGTGCCCTGGGGCTGAGCCTGTCATGACATTGCCATGGAACTTGAGACGCAGGGTCAAGGATTACCCAGAAGGGCACTGTCAACAAAGCCAGGATTTAAAGAAATACAAAATCACACATACCTCAGTAATAACAAAGAATCAGGGGTTGTATATGCAATTTAGACTGGTTCTGCTATAAGTAGGAATGCATGGTGCCAAATGGCCTCTCGTTCACTCTGTAAAGGCTGAAAACAGAAGACACAAACCCATGTTTTGTCCTTCTCAGAATTCATCAGTGTGCTTCATCTTTATCTCAACTCTCTGGAAGACAAGCCAGTCCTTATGTGGTCTTTGGATTTGGGTCATGGGGTGACCCAAAATAAGAAAACAAGTTAAAAAGACAAATAACATCAGCCCAAAAGCACTGAAGCAAGGACTGTGCAAAAAGGCCATTACAATAAAGCCAGGTTTCAAAGAACTACAAAATTACACATACCCAATAATGCAGTACTGGGGGCAGTATTAGACCTGGTACTTAAGTAACAGGGACAGTGTTGCAAACATCAAGGTGGGAGGCCACGTGTGGACCAGTGATCACATACAATGTGATTCAGTATGAGGACGGCTGCGGAATCGAACCACACAAAGGCGAGGGTCCTGGACTTCAGAAGGGCAGATTTTAAAAAGATTGGCAAATGCCTCAGGGATGACGTGGCAGGTGGGGATGACTTGGATGGGGTGGAGAAACAGTGAGTGAAGCTAGAAACAGGCCATAGTGAAGGCAACAAACCTCTGCGTCATGCAAGTGAACAAAAGCAAGAGGAAAAGGAAACCACTATGGTTCTTAAAAGAGGTGGCGAGAAAGGTAAAAACTTAAGAGGGTAGCATTCAGAAGGTACAAGGAGACACAGAGGGAGGATGGAAGCAGTCCAGAGGAGGGCAACTAAAATGGTTCACGTTCTGTACCAGAAGCCATATGAAGAGAGACTAAAGGAGCTTAGTGTGTATATCCTCGAGGAAAGGAAGGGGGGGACATGATAGAAACATGTAAGTCCCTCAAGGGAATCAGTGAAGTCCAAGAGGGTAGCATCTTTCAGAAAAAGAGATGTACAAGAACAAGGGGACGCAATTTGAAGATAAAGGGGGGACGGCTCAAGGGCAATGTAAGGAAGTATTTTTTCCACAGAGAGGGTAGTAGATGCGTGGAACGGCCTTCCTGAGGAGGTTGTGGGTTCAAAAACAGTGGGGGAATTTAAGAATGCATAGGAAAGACATAGAGCATTTCTTGTGGGGGGGGTAGGAGGAAGTAGGCTGTTGATTAACTAGGATCTGCAGCTTATCCAATAGGTATGGAAATGGACTGACTGGGTGGGCCAAGCGGTCCTTATCTGCCGTCAAAGTCTATGTTTCTATATAGGGAGGCATATCAGGGTGAACAGAGGGAAACAGGGAGAGCAGTAAGGCGCGCAAAGGCACAAACTGAAGAAAGAATAGTCAAGGTGGTAACAAAAGGGGATAGAAAATTTTTTAGGTATGTAAGCGAAAAGAGGAAGGCCAGCGATGGGATTGCAAGGTTAAAAAGGGAAGGGGGAAGACTATGCAGAGGGGGAACCAGGAAAAAGGCAGACATCCTGAACAACTACAGTAATTTTGTTCAGTGTTCACAAAGGAAAGAGATAGGGAAGGGGCAACAAAATAGTAACAGGGGCACTGGAGGGAGGTGGTAGACACTAGTCCATTTTCAAGGATAGAGTCCGAATAGGACACGCAAATCTGAAAGTGGACAAAGCAATAAGGCCTGATTTGGTCCATCCAAGGGTATTGAGGGAGCTTAAGGAAGCAATGGCTGCACTTCCAGTGGTCCTGTTTAACAGGAAACAGGAATTGTCTTGGAGGACTTGAGGAGGGCAGATGTAGTCCCACTTCATGGATGTGGTAGCAGGAAAGAGACTGGCAATTATAAGCCAATCAGACTGACTTTGGTGGCACGAAAGTTATGGAATCTCTGCTGAAGGAAAGGATGTGGAACATCTGAAGTTCAGTGGGTTAGAAGACATGAGGCAGCAAAGATTCACGGTGAGGGTGGAGGGCTTGTTAAGCGAATCTGATAGATTTCTTTGACTGGGTGACCAAGGAACTACATTAGGATGGAGTGGTGGACCCAGCCTACCTAAATTTCGGTAAGGCGTTCAACACCGTTCCACAAAGGAGACTAGTAAGAAAACTGGGTAGCTTAGGAGTAGGTCCAAAGGTGGTAAACTGGGTAAGAAATTGGTTGAGGATAGACGGCAGAGGGAGGTGGTAAACGGAGTTCACACCAAGGAAGGATGGATGACCAGTAGGGTGCCTCAGGGATCAGCGTGAGGACCAGTCTTCTTTAATGTCTTTATAAGTGACATTGCAGAACAGCTTGAAGGGACGGTCTGCCTCTTTGTGGATGACAACAAAATCTGCACTAGGATGGACACTCTGGGGGAGGGGTGGAAAAGATGAGCTCTGACTGAGAAAATGTGAGGAGTGGTCAAGGGTATGGCAGCCGTGTTTCAATGCATAAAAGTGCAAAACATTGCACTTGGGGCACAGAAACCCATGAGTGGTGTACAAAATGGGTAGGATGGTACAGATGACCACCAGGCAGAAAAGAGACATGGGGGTAATCATAGCTGATGACCTAAAGGGGGCCAGGCAGTGCAACAATGCAGTTGGAAGGGCTGGTGGGATGCTGAGATACATAGGGGAGGGGTATCATCAGCAGTTGCCTCTGTATAGCTTGCTGGTAAGATCCCACCTTGAGTACTGTATCCAGTTCTGGAGACCACATCTCCAGAAGGACATAGACAAAGTGGGGCAGTCCAGAGGAGTGCAGCTAAAATGGTGCAGGGTCTGCATCAGAAGCCCTATGAGGAGAGACTAAAGAACCTCAATATGTACACCCTGGAAAAGAGGAGGGAGGGGGAGATTAGATAGAGACCTTTAGGGGGTAAATAAGGAACAGAAGGGACGTATTGTTTTAAATAAAAAGGTAGTCAGGAACAAGGGGACATGTTATGAAGCTGGAAGGAGGTAGATTCTGAAGAGATGTGAGGAAGTACTTCTTAACAGAAAGAGTGGTGGATTCCTGAACAGCCTTCCAGCAGAGGCGGTGGGGCAAAACAGTGGTGGGGTTCAAGAATGCATGAGATAGGCATAAGGGAATCTTAGGGGAAAGGAAGAGGGGGATGGACCGGTGATCAAGTAGGATCTGTGGTGATACTCTAGGTAAGGAAAAACGGACAGACTCGGTGGGCCATACAGTCCTTATTTGCCAGTAAATTCTGTGTTCCTGGCAAAGCCTTGTGGAATGTATATGTGAATCATCATGGAAGAATTTACACTGATTCTGCTTTAGGCAGGAGTGCATGGTACCAAATGGCCTCATACACACTGCAAAGGTTAAACACAGAAGACACAGAGAAGACACATATTAGATTGTTTTCTTGTTTTTGGGCTCAAGCCAGTATGACCACAAAAGGGGCTGATTCATTTTCTCTTGGATTGACAAACAGATGAGGCACACTGATGAGTCCTGAGAAGGACAAAACACATGTTTGTATCTTTTGTTTCCCATAATGCTTTTCATTATTGGGGTATGTGTGATTTTGTATTAAACTAACATACTGTAAATTGTTTACATGTTGCAATATCTGACTATTTTATTGACATTGGTAGTCTGTAAATATTAGACCTAGTGTTGTTCAGGTAGTGCTTTTGTGGATCCAGCCACCCTCCATCAGATAGTGCTGGTATCCTACCTAGGATCCTACCAGGAATCCTATCAAAGATGGACGTAGAAGCCAGGGCCAGATTGCGATGGATCCTGGGTAGGATCCAGGGATCCTAGTTCAGATCCAGAGATCCTAAGTCAAATCCAGGGATCCTAGTGTAACCCCTAGATGGCGCTATCCCAGGGGCTACTACCCCTGCCTGATTTGCCACTAACAGGTTGAGGGGCCTGGATCCAATGGCGGGTGCCTCCACCCAGAGGTCAGGGTTTGCAATAGTTAAACTAACTTGGTCACAGCCCTCTGGGACACTGCAACCCCCCCTTTCTTCCCACTAGTGGCCCACACAATATATCAGAATTACCTTCACAGTATACACTTACCCCCAGGTCTGGTTCCGGCACTGGGACCTCCTGTGAAATGAGATACAGTGCAACAATCACAGTACAGTACTTTAACATAGAACAAATACCTCAGGCAGTATAACTTTGCTGAAACAAGCAGCTCTGATTTATTTAGGGGATATAACAAGGACAGGGGAAATCAGGTTAATTAGCTTATCACTCTAATAAATCTACCTGGCTCGTGCACAGGCATATCCCTATCAGTTACTGTCCCTGGTACCCAAGCCCTGAGTGGCTAGTCCAAACCGTGGCAGCTGGTGAGGGGCCCTTTCACACAGAGAAAGCGAGAATTAAACAGTCAGCAGTACATTTCTGGATTTAATGTGGCAATTCAACAGGAGCAACTGAATTAGTACTCACGACCTCAAATAAGATAGGGTCCTTCAATGTCAGTAGGGCTCACTTGAGGCATGCACAAACCTCTTCACATCCATATAAAGAAAGCACTATACCAGGCTGCATCTGTATCCCGATCGCAATTACTGCACAATACCCGGGAGAACACACAGCAGATTCAGTTCCTGACAGACAGAGTGCAATTTTCAGCAATTCCTCCAGTCTTCTACAGGGTGAGCCTGGTTTCTACTCTTCAGAGATCCTTTGATTCTTTTCACAGGGCAGTTCAGTCCTAACAAGCTGTTACACAAGCTGCAGACGGAACTCTGGGCCTTACACGTTTTTGACTAAAACTGCACACTGAAAAGCACAGGGCTCCTTCCTTCTTCACTGCCAAAGCTCAACTGAACTCCAACCGCAAAACTGGCACTTCCTTTGAGTTCCTCCCAGTTCTTGACTGGATTGGCTGTCACTCACAATAGACTGCTGCTGTTGGTCCAAAAAGGCACTGAAGTCTAAACTACATCTCCCAGAGTCACTGCCCATACAATCCTCTTGTGGCTGGCTCAGATTATGAGTCCAAGTTCTGATTCGTCCAAGGCACCATTTTAGAGCTAGCTTACCCCACACTGATTGGTCCAGTTCAGCAGTTCAAAACTAGAATGGGGAACTAGCAGACACAGTTCTGACTGCAAAGAAAGCAGGTTAGACAAACTGTAATTTCATTATTACTCTAAATAATTTCTGGCAAACAGTTACATCTTTCAGATAGGTTCCTTTGCACTCTAGTGACTGCAAAAATGAAGTGAATTGGCAGCAGCTCAGTGGTACTCAGAGAAGCACACAGTCCCCATACAAACTAATTATGTCTGCAAGCAGACAGCTCTTAAAGAGACAGTACCAGAGGCTCTAAAAACACTCACTGATAAATGGCTTAAATGCCAAACACCATTCAGGCTTGGAGCAGTCAAGCAAGCTCCTGGAAGTCTTTTGGGAACCCCCATTTGCAGGGGGGTTACACTAGGTTGGATAGTTAGGATCCATGGCCAGACAGCAATAGATCCTAGGTAGGGATCATAGGTCAGATAGTTAGGATTGGAGCTGGATCTGTTGGTCAGAACTGTGGATCTGTTGCTAGGATCCACAAGATCCACAGTGTTTGTTGCTAGGATCCATAGGAACCGCAGTGTTTGTCGGATCAGTATACTGGATCTTAGAGGACTGCTGTCCTACCACAGCAACTATCTGACAAAATTGGAGGTATCTGTTGGAATCCTAGTTTCTAGGATACTATTTGAGCAACACTAATTAGAGCCACACACTGCAACTTGGTGGTTGACTTATTGATTGAGAGAATTGCGGCTTCATCCTCCACAGATTGCATCATTTGCCTGTAGTCCAGCACATAAGTATGATTTGTCAGGCCTGTATTCTGGTTTGCCATTCATGGTCAAAACTCCAAAATAGTTCAGGTGTGAGTATCGCAGGGATTGCTGAAAATGTCCATAGACCATGCCTGCCTGGTAGTTCTGAGTGTTTGTATGGCTCTTTGAACTGCTTGCATGAAAGGCACTATGTAGAGTGCATCACATTTAAGTCATTAGCATTTGAAACTCTCAACGTTGCTCATTTGTTGGCAAAAAAAAAAAAAAGAACAAACCCAGCCTCCATTCCACTAGTGGCTCTTATTGTCAGCTTTTCGCACAGTTATCTAAATGACATGTGTATACTGCATGATTGTTCTTACACTGTAAATGCAAATAGTATGGCATGGAAAAAGGAGAATAATTAAAATGATTCCGATAAAAGTCTGCATCCTGCAATTACAGTTCCTCTCTAGTGGAATTATTTCCTAGCACCTAACTCTTTATAGAATAGTAGATTTTATTACAGTAAAAAGATTATTCTTTGCAGTGATTTGCAGGAAAAACCCAGCAATCTGTTTTTTTTCACCTCATGTAAAACCCAGTGCTATCCTGTAAATCATGGCTGGTCATCCTGCTTCTCTTACCACCCATTTTTCACCTAAACCAGAACCACTTCCATGGTCCACAAACCTGATTCTTAGCTTGGTAATTGTTGTGTTTGGGCATCTATTTTTCAATACTGGAACCAGGGCAAGCATGCTCTGCTCCCAGTATTGGCCTTAACTTTCTCATACGCTTTACTTTCTCTTTCTTCCTGCCAAGAGTGGCTGAGCAGGTACCACACAGTGGAACACCCCTAGGGAGACTTATTTCCTCTCCCAACTGTGAAGAGGCTGAGCAAGCTCATCACCTGAGTGTGAGTGGGCCAGACTGGGCAAGCTCTTCCAGAGCAGGTGGCATGGGCATACAGGAACAGCCCCATTGGGTATAGCAGCATCGGTCACTTCACTGGTCAAAGTCCACCCATTTTCTCCTATTCCCTCTTCACCTTTCCTCCAACCACCTCTCTTGTTACACACGATATTCTGTGCTCCAGATAGCACTGGCATTCAAGAGTAATGTACTCACCATTTTTGACATTGCGAGAGTAAAATATAATTTTTAACTTGGAAAAATAGCACCTTTTGAAGTATCTGTGGAGAATTTCCAAGGGTTGGGATGAGTATCAGTACGCGTCAAAAAAAAATATCCGGAAGTATTTCTTAAAAGTTGGCAGTAAACTAGACCAATACTCACCTTATCTAGAACACTGCAGTGCATCTACCTTGTAAACTCTTTCTTTGGCCAACTACAAATGCTTCCCTGCAGCCTGCAATGCCATAATAATATATATGATCGCAGTTTTTTTCAGTAGAACAGCTAGCCTGCTTGAGGGTCATAAAACCATCCTTCTGACTTCAGGAATCCATAATACTATTGACCTGATGTTAAAACGATATTGACCTGACATCAAAATGATGGTATTACAGAATCGAATGGCAAAGTCTCTTGCGCTTAGCTGTTCTTAGCGTTTGCTCCTGTCACGGCTTTCAAACTTCATTTCAAAAGTGACAGGAGCAGTGCACCTTGCTGAACGTGTTTCATGTGTATATTTTGGTACTGACAGAGATTTTCAGCCACTGGTCAAGTTAGTAATTACATTTAAAAAAACGCAGAGAAACAAATCTGAGAGGAAGAAATAGTAGCCATATATTACAACAAACAACAGATGGGTGTCTCTCTGTTACTGTTTCTTTAAATCCAACTTGGGATTCCTGTGACTGCATAAACCTTGAGAGCAGTTCCAGAAAGAATGCTGTGATCAAGCCACTCGGAAAGGTGCTCACCACTGAAAGGCAGCCAGCCCTGAGAGTTAGTAGAACAAACCTGGAATTGTGGTGCCACTTGAGACCCAAAAATGACTCAAGGTAAATCCAAAATAGCAGGTGCAAAAAAGATTTTATTGCCTCAAAATGATCGTGTTCGATAGTAACAGAGCCCTTCGGCACCTTTGCCAGGAAGGAGCTCTGTTACTATCAGACCTTTGATCATTTTGAGGCAATAAAATATTTTTTGCACCTGCTATTTTGTATTTACCTTGAGTCATTGGGTCTCGAGTGCCACCAAAGTTCCAGGTTTGTTCTATAAACCTTGAGAGCACAGCTTTTGAAGTTTGTGCCATCACAGGAATCCCTCGATGAATTTACAGCACCGTAACGGATGCCCATCTGTTATTCTGTTTGTGGCAGGTGCCATTAGAGGTGAAATATAAACAGAGATCCTATCCTCCTCTCTCCAAAGTTTGAAAGCACATCCTGGTTTTAGCAATTATCTCTGCTTTAAAGCAGTTTTTCTAAACAGAACAATGACCATTTTATTGTTACTGGCAATACCCATCACTATATTACTTGGCAAAGACCTTTCGTGCATACAGAGGAATTATGGTTAGTGTTCCTTTTTAAGACTAGGGGTCTTCTGCAGACTTTAGAATGCACTCTAGTTCAGAGAAATCTGTTATAATGGGGGGTAGCGTTTAAGGTGGCAGTCTAAAACCTTTCAATATTTGGGTTCATTTTCATATGTATTTATTTAGTTTTTGTTGACCACTAAAGGACTAAAGGAGAGCTAGACAATACTGCCTATTTTCATTTTCAGCCTCATTGGGGGGGGGGCAAAAGAAATAAAATGAAACCAGATTTAGCTGTTGGTGGTGTACTTAAGTAAATGAGGAAATAATGCCAGGACACCATGGAAATTCTACTACTTTTTTCAAGAAGTGTTGTGGGATCTTTAACATCCACCTAAACAACCACCAGAACGAGCAGATGGGACCTCGGTTTAACGTCACACTCAATGAACTCTTTAACCAAATGACAAAACTCTTAACTAGTCTTTAAAAAAATTAATTATTAATCAGCAGACTGCGGAACTGCAATAGATATTTGTGTACTTGAACAGTTCTGATTGTAGCTAAATACAGAACAGCTCAGCAAATTGCTGTTTGGCTAGAGGAACCTTATACAGTTTTTTTGGGAGGGGTCACAGCTACGTAGGTAGTCAGTCACAGCCAGATATGTAGGGCCAATGATTTTCCCTTTTCAATGGAAAACTCCCACTAAGACTGGAATTTGCCACTTTCAAACCATCTGGGGTAAATTTTTCATGAAAAACTGTATTTGCACCACATTATCATGCAAACAACCCCATTTTGTGCCAGCTTTTTGGGCAGCTCTCCAGTTGTGATCCAAATGTTTGAACAAAACATGCTGACTTTCCTTCTCTTTTGGGGGAAAATGGGAAAAAAGGGCTGTAAGAATTTGTCAAATGGAATTGGCCATTTTCTAAAAAGGGAAAAATAATTGGCCCTATGTATTTAAAGAGTGATTCTCTGCTATAATAAAATGCTTAAAACCGCTAGATTTACACTAATTATGTTTCGACATTAGCATTTTCTAGTTTTTTGTTATTGTACTTTTCCCTGTTGTTGCTCTACTAAATATTGCAGATACTGCAGTACTTAATTGAACTGATTCTTTCAAAATGTATCTGACTTGCCTCTGCTGACCTGAAAATTGCTGTTTGTCGCATCACAGTATATAGTGTGTGGTGGAATGCTGTTATGCATGCAACATGCCTGGAATATGCTTGTTCTGCTGCAGTAGTGACATCATTATGTTATTCTGCTGCAGTAGTGATGTCACTACTACAGCAGAACAACTTGGAATGCTAACTTGTTTTTTTTTTTCTTTTAGATATTACCTGAAGAAGACCTAAGGTCGAAACGTAGATTTTTAACTTTATTTTCTGTTTTCAACGTGCATTTAATATAACCATTTTGTTTTGCTTTTAGACCACATGCTGACGCAGCGCCTTGTTTTTGTTTTTTGCAACTTGGAATGCTGCCATATAGTTGCTTTCCTCTATTCAGTTAAGCTTTAAGGTGTTGTTTTTTTTAAAACTTGAACTTGCAGAAACATCTGTAGCACACTGTCAGTAAAAAAGAAGATCTTTTTTTTTTAAATGTCTATTCTCTGTTGTCTTCACTAGCTGGTTTTGTGGTTTTGTGTGATTTTTCTAAGCTGTGACTGCCCATACTCTATAAAAGATTGTGTATGAGCAGTCATACACAAATAATAATAATAAAACTTTATTTTTAAGGCGCCTTTACAAAACCAAGGTGCCGTACAAAATTTAAAAACAGACATATTGCACCACTTACAGTAGCTTGATTAAAACAGTCATCTAAAACCAATTTATAAAATCTCTCTTAGCCGTGAGTAAATCCCCCGGTAACTCACGGCAAAAGAGCAGCTAATGGCAGTAGATTGTTTACAATGCATAGCACTGTGCCAATCAGCTTCCATTAACAAAGCCCAAGCATGTGGTAAAAAACTCCCGCTACTGCACGTCAGAAACGCCATCAGCTGTTAATCAGATCCTGTCAGAAAAGTGTCACAGCATGTCTGACTTCATATCGTACTTCAACATGGATAGCCCTGAAACTCTGGAGGCATTACTTAGTAATTTGAGTGAACAGGAGACACCTTCCTCCACTGTCGGAAACATTGAAGCAGACGTTTCTTCCGACCAGAGGCTGAAAGGATATTCTTGTATCTCGAGGTTCCCTTGGTAACAGAGCACCTCTCAAGCTGCACTCTTGAGGTCATCTGTTACCAAGGAGACCTCTTGATACAAGAATATTCTCATTGTATATGACTGCTCATACATACATAATCCTCTGTGTTGTTATGATGTGCACTATGGTGTCATATACAAAAGCACTGTGAGGTTAGCTGTGGAGAGGCAAAGGCTTCTTATAGACTGTTTGGATAGACTACCAAGATGTGCTCCAAAATTAGGAAAAGGACACTAAAAATGAAAAAAGTATACTTTAGTAACTTGTAATAGTCGAAACATTATATTTATGAAAGTACATGCTGAAGTGCAGAGCTGCTGTTTAGCATGCAAGTTCAAAATGGTTATGCTACTAAGATTACATAAGGTTCCACTAAGATTCTACGTGGAATATACTGTGCTAAATTCTGAGCACATTATTCAAAAAAGCATTTAACACTTCAGAAAATGCACATAAAATGTGACTAGGCTGATGTTAGGATTGCGAGGTGTAGTACGTGTTTTGAGGATTGGTTTAAAAAATTGTAATCTTTGTAAAAACTGTTGGGAGGGCAACATTTCACTGAAGCATACCAGATCACCATAGATGTCAGTATACTACCCAGCCTTATGGGTTTAAATAAGGTTGAGGGGCCTAGGTTGTTAATTTCTTTGGGGATCTGTTATCCAAAGAAGCTGACTTAAAGTTCAGATGTCAAGTTGCACAGTGCCTCCACCCAGGAAAAGAGTAAGTGAACTAGGCTATGTGAGGATTAACCCATGACAGAGTCTATTGGGAATGAATTAATCCGTGGCTGAGGAGTGTGGGGGTGTGAATTAATCCGTGGCTGGGAGGGGGGGTTGGACCATGAAGCCACAGGTCAAGTGGTTCCAACCAGCCAGCCAGCCATGGATTAATTCCCAAACAGACCAATGCTCTGGAGTGGGTTAATTTACTTGTAACATGGGGAAGAGAAAGAGTCTGGCTCCCTTTTTGTTTGTGTCTCTTCCCCATGTGCAAGTGTTTGAAAATTAATTTAAAACTGTGAACACTGCAGTGTTTAAAGGGCTCCAGGAGGACATTTAAGTTCCTATCTGTAACATGGGGAAGAAAAAAAGGTTGCACCTGTTTGGAGAAACTGCATGCTGAACAGGCTGAATTTTTGTTTTTAGTATTGTGAGTGCAGTGGTGAACAGTTACTGATTACATGCAGATGTAATCAACATTTCAGAATATGTGCTCATTTTGGCTGACTTACTTTTGTGAACTGTGGAATCATCTCCCTTTTTCTGCTGTGTTTGCTGTTTCGGATTTGGCTGCTGTGCATTATGGAAAATGCATATATTTAAGTGCAGTGGAGATTTGAGATCTGGTAGTTGTTGCTGCAATTCCGTTGGCTGGCCATCAGATGGTACACTGAGGTTTATATCATTTTTATCTGTGACTTTTACAACCAGCTTTGCACATTAATAACTTTGCCGCCTTTCAACTGATTTACATGAAATATAGAAAGACCAGCCTCTGTGTCAGGAACTCTTGATCCTGTGAATTCCACGTAGATCAACAGTTCTCAAACTTTGTCATAGTGAGCCTCCCCTAAGCAATGGAAAAGATCTTGAGCCTCCCCCAAATACTGAAATATTTTTTGGGCCTCCCCATAGAAAAATAGCCTATTTTTCACAGTACATCAGGAATAAATTGAAACCTCTTTGCATAGCTGGCTCTCATGTTATTAAGCTTATTGTAACCCCCCTCAACAGGACAACCTACTTGCTCCAATATTTTGACTCTAACCATTGTTACTCCTTACTGCCATACCTTCATGGGTCAGACTGCTTTTTCTGTTTTCCCTCTAACTGGAATAACCTTCCTGTTGACCTCTGCCTCTCCCCCTCTCCCCCTGCTCTTAAGCAACTTCTCAGGGATCATTTTTCTCCCTCCTGCTCTTATTCCTAGTACCTGTATGGTTAACTCTTGTATTTAGACAGTTCTGCTGCCTGTCTAATTGATCAATTCTTCCTCGCATTGTTAGTTTATTGTTCTGAATTTGTTTGTACTTTTATTCATTTTGTATTTCTTGAGTGTTCTGCAGTTACATTTTGAATTGTAGTCTCTCACTACCCTTCCCTGGGTACGCCTGAAATAAGCCATGGCACAGTGTACAGTACCTTCCCTGGTCACAGACTTGTGAATAAATACATAAATTCACCTACTATTATCCTCTATAAGTTTGCCTTATCCCTTCACACAAAATCTATAAAGTTCAAAATTGAAATATAATACTTTTTCAAGACTTGCTTGAGCCTCCCCTGGAACAGGTTGGGGCCTCCCAAGGGAGGCTGGCCTCACCATTTGAGAACCCCTGACGTAGATCACTTCAGGGGAGGCAGAGTTACAGAGATGCAACAAAATGCAAAAGTCTCAATTTTTGAAAATGTTGACTTTTTTTTTACTACCCGATAACTAAAAAAATAAGAGACTTTGAAACCTGAAACGTTTAGGTTTGATAGAAATTGGTCCAAAGGGTGTGCTTTCGTGGTTACGTCCCACTGTTTAAAGTAGTTTTTTTAAAATATTTAATAAAAGACATGAAGGCAATCTGGAAAATCAGGGTATGTGTTTCTGAGCCAGTAGACCAAGTGAAAAATAGTCATGTAGAAGTTTTCAAGCTACTTATGACAGGGGGAATAGATATGGGGGCACTCTGTTGTAAAATGGGGAACGCATGTGGTGAGCACTCTACTATGGATTAATTCGGGAGGAACCATCATATACAGGAAACTAAAATGGGAAAGCGATATAGTGCGTACTGTACCATGGATTAATTGAGAATTAATCAATCAATGGCAACCTGATGCAGTTTCTCCGGTTAGGCCCAACCCTTTCTCTTCCCCATGTTACAAATGCTTATGCAGCCTCCTGGGAGACAAAAGCAACCCACTATGGTCCTCACTGGTACAGCCCTCAGTGACAGTTTGCAAACTATAATGCATAGCACTCTACTAATAATATGCACACAACACAAAGATTGCAAACAAAGTTATTGGGGGAATCAAGAACGAGGTGGAAGGAAAGGGTTAATGCAAATGTTTTCTGCCTGTTGTCTGCACTGAGCCCACCGATGTCTGTTAAGTTGCTTTCTTTAGCTTTTATTTTAATAAGTAAAAGTTTATTGGTACATTTCAATAACATTCAGATACATTTTTAACAAGAAATCCTGGCCAGGGCATTGTGCCTTGGATGTGCAATCTAGGTGGTGTGTCCTCGAAGTATAAGAATGTTTGACACAGGATTGAGAGAGAATAAAGTGTCAGATTCTTCACAGCTGTATGTCAGAGTTTACAAATAATTCAGACTTGGGCTGCAAATAATTATTTCTCATAATGATAGTAAAGAGCACATTAAGCAGTTTTCATATCAAAACAGTATTACAGCAGTCTTTCTATATGTTTTTTGTTGCATGTTGCCTACCATTCCAGAGCTCTGTAGCCTCTCCCTCGAGTGCTGGATATGGTACCTGTGTAAGTCACAGGGAGACTATGTTACAGAGTGGAGGGGGTGGTGGTGTTTGGAGATGAGACTGTGTGTGCCCAGCTGCTTGCCTTTGTGTACTGTGTATTCACCTGTTCAGAGTGTATCCCTGTAGTCTGAGGCAGTAGTCTGAGTTTAAGTAGGCACCCTGTATCTCCCAGTATTGGTCTAACTGGTTCCTAATTCCAAAGCAGATCTTCTCGAAGCAGGTGGCTTTCTTCAGCTCCATGAGCCATTCTGCGATTTTGGGATGGGGGGTTGGTTGTGTCCAGTGCCATAGTATGATTCGCTTGGCTGATGTCAGTGCACCTGCCAACCATCTGGCTGATTTTGATGAATTGCTGGGGTTTGTGAGATCTATTTCTAGCATCACTCATGTCAAGTTTAGCTGGATGTTCCGCTTAAACAGTGTTGCACATTTATTTAGCACTTCCTGGCAGTACCCTAGCAGCTTAGTACATGTGAAGAGCAGGTGTGTGATGGTCCCAGTGCTTTTTGGGCAGTGCCAGCATGTGTCTGAGTGTATGATGCCCCAGCTATGGAGTTTCTGAGGGGTTCTGTGCCATCTATGCAGTATTTTGAACTAGGTGAATCTATTCTGAGGCCCTGTTCACACTATAGCACGATAAGGAGAAACGTTTCTTAAAACGAATTAAACCTTACCGTGCAGTGGCACTCGCACTGTCTAATCCATTTCTTGAAACTTTTCTTCTCAATCATGCTTAGCTGTTCACACTGGCGCAACTATTCCGGGTCCGTGTAGCATGGTGCCATAGCGTGTTTCCCCTAACTGCTCACCAGCATGCAGTGCGTTCGGCAGAGGGCACAGGCAGCATGGATCCACCTAACACGGATTAACCACAATGACAGTTCGCACTGTGAGTAAAAACGATTTGCTTATTCAGACGTTTTCACGAACCATGCTATAGCCTAGGTCCAATCAGAATTTTAGCACGGTTCATTAAAACGTGTCCCAAAGTAGAATAGGTGCGGATGGAAAGGGTGCAGGCACATATCTGAAACAGTTTAATGCCCCAGAACCATTTCAGACCGTCTAGTGTGAACAGAGCCTTACTGTCCTTCACATTCCTATTTAATGTTGCCCAGCAGCTGTGACATTGCTGGTCTGTGAGCTGCACCCCCAACTCTTCATTCCATTTCTGCATTGTGCGTTCCATTGGGTCTGAGGTAAGGGACACAAATAATTTATAAATCTTATTAATTTGTGGACTCCCCGCTAACCACTTGTCCAGTGCGTTAGGGCTGGCCATCTCATAATTTGCTCCTTTGCCTGCATGTAAAGCATGCCTTAGTTGGAGATATCTCCAATGCTGCTTTGCTGAGATATTGTATTTAGCTTGAATCTTTGCAACGGACATGGGAACTTTAGTCTCTACATCTATCAGATCTTCTGTACAGTTTATGCCCGAGGACTCCCAGTCTCTCCAGTGCACCGGTTGATTACCAATCTTAAGGCAGTTATTATTCCATAAAGGGAATTCAAGGGGATCTCCAAGGTGACCAGCCTGTATGCCTAGCTGCCCAGTCCCAGTTTCATTTGGTGTACTGAGATAGTTGGATGATGCTTCAAGTTATGCAGAGTGGCCCCAAACTGGACGTTGCTAAATGTAGGTTCTCCAAGTATTTGCTCTTCACAGTCTACCCATCTAGGCCTGGGGCTTTCCCCTGATAGCATAGATCTAATGGTAGCTGCTATTTCCAGTTCATGGAAGGGCCTATCTAGAAATTATTTTTGCTACCAGGTGAGAGTTGGAAGGTTGAGGGTTGCAAGAAAAGCCTCAATTTCATCAGATGAGGTGTGCACTTCTGCTATGTAGAGGTCCACGTAATAATGCAAGAATGCTTTATTAATGTATTTATTATTCCTTAGTCCTTGCACTCTAGGCTTTTGATCATAGTGATCCTGGATCTTTCCTGCCTTTTTTCAGTTGGTAGGCTAGGAGTCTCCCAGGCCTCTTGCCTTCCTCCTAGAAAGCCTGCCTTGTTCTAAAAAGAGCATATTCATCTTTCTGATGTAGGTGGGTATTTGTTTTGTACATGGTGTCATTGATGTCAGGAAGCATGTGGCTCTATTCTGTAGGATCAGCCCAGTATTTGTCCTCTGGTTCCTTTAGCTTGCTTTGCAAGTCCCAGCTCTTTGGTTCTAGCCTTCTTAGTGTAGGATGCCTAGCTAATGCATCTGCCTCTTATTAAGGCATTCAGGGCACCCCATCTTATAGCTTCAGAGGTGTCCCTGAGCTTATTCAGTGCATGGAAGCTCTAGATTTATGCTCTGTTTCTTAAAAAGGGTGTCTTAACAGCTTAACATTAGGCCTCCACCATCTCCATTCTCCATTTTGGGCCGTTGGGGAAAGCCATGTGAAAGTCACTGGCGCATGGTCTGAGATAACAGTTTGGTCTATCTTGCCCTCCATGATGTCTGCTGTACAGTCTTCGGGGGTTAACCAGAGGTCTGTGCTGGTATAGATGTTATAGGGATGTGAAAAGAAAGAGTAATCTCTTCCCTGTGGGTTGGCCAGATGCCAAATATCCACCTGGCCCAATTCTGTTATCATTCGCTGTAGGGCTGCTGATGACTGTTGCTTAAGTGTCAGGGGAGGCATTCTTCTGTCTATAAAGTCATCCAGAACTGTGTTCATGTCCCACCCATAAAGAGTTTCCAAAGAGATTTCTCTGTGATGCGTTGGGTGAATGCATGAGAGAACTTTGAATGTGGTGGATTGGGGACATATACATTGCAGAGGGTGACCATCTCTTCTTCCAGCACCCTTTGGAGTATGAGGAATCTACCCTGCAGATCCTGTATGGTCCTTCCAATTTTAAAGTTTTCCCCTTCCAGATTAGTATCACTACCCTTCTACTTTTTATGTGTGCTTGCGTGCGCAGCGAACAAGAAACATTTTGAGGAGATTAGAGTATTGCAGAGGTGTGGCAGTGTTTGGCCAATCCAGCCAATGCTTTCAGGGGCTCGTCCCTTGGCCACTAATCAACAGGGAAGCTGCCGATGATGGGAGTTTCAGAGTGAGTGCCGGACTTAAAAGAAATATGCCGCTCCAGTCACGAACAGTTTCATCATTGCAGCGGTAGATCCCCTTCCAGCAACAAGGCAAATTCCAGCCATGCGCATTACAATGAACAGTAATGTGCATGGCTGGACTTATGAGCAACTTGTTTGCTCAGTGTCTTTCCTGGTGAAATCAATAAATGAGCCCCGTTACGCATAATTGGCGGCTCCTGCTACCCACCACACACTCCCCTCAAAACCAGCATCGGGGTGCCCAGTCCCTGTGTTGGCATGCCTCCCCAAGCCCAGACATATATTTTGCTGACAACAGGGTGCCCAATCCCCATGCCCGCATTCTCCCCCCCACCCAGTGTGCCAAAGTACTACTTATGTTTTTCCCACACCGGGATGCCCAATCCTGGTGCTGGACACGCCTCCCATGCCCCCTTTTTGTCAGCTGACCTCAGGGTGCCTAATCCCTGTGTCGGTATTGATCCCCCCCTCCCGTCCACTAGTCTTGCACACTGGGAGCCCACACCACTGTGCTGAAATCTGTTTTGTTTTCACCTGTAAAAAAGAAAACAGTCACATAACTTTTTTTTTTTTAAACCTGAAAAAAAAGAAAATGGTCCCTCGTCGCTCCCACCGGCCCTCCCCAACCTGCACCCCCTCTGCACACCCCACCTCCCCGCACCCCCCTCACCCATACTTACCTCTAGAGGTCTGGGGCTGTGATCTTCTGTGGACCGGGAACAAATCTGCACTCTTCAAAAGCCAACCACAAACTGATGAAAATTACTGTAAGCCCTATAATGGCAATCAATGGGAATTTCAACTTAGGTTGATATCTCAGCCATTTTTGGGAGTTTTGGCCCCAAATTTTCAATATGGGGTTCTCATGACCGCTGACACTGCCATTTCGTTTCTTGGTCCCGAAAGGTGATTTCGCAGTCGCTGTGTGGAATCCCCTTTTGGGACATATTAATACAATGACAGTGCCACTGTTCATGAGGTGGGGTCCCAGAAAGCCTATGTTGCAAGTCTGGTGAAAAAACTCCCCAAAATGACTGCGTTACGAATGTGCATTTGCACAGTTTGTACGCATGCTCGTAACTTCGTCAGTTTTTAATATTTTCACTCCAAATTCTCAATATTGCCATTTTTTCACACCTCCTTATGATCAGTAGAGCTGTCATTTTTTGCATCCTGCCTGAAACGTGTTTTCGCACCTGTGGCACAGATTGGCGCAGTCACTGTGCGAAAACAACTTTTGGGACAAATTAATGAAATCACATTGCCACTGTTCATGAGGGGAGGTCCCAAAAGGCCACGTTGAAAATTTGGTGAGCGAATTAAAAATGGCTACACTACAAGCGTCGACACTCAATTTCCTTCACTTTATAGCCGTCGCTTTTTTATATTTTCACTCCAGATTTTCAACTTTGTCATTTTTTCACACCTCCTCATGAATAGTACAGATATAATTTTTCACATCCTGCCCAAAATGGCGCATTTGCTGTGCAAAATCACCTTTCAGGATTGAGTAACAAAATGATAGTGCCACTGTTCATGAGGTGGGGGTCCCAAAAAGCCCATGTTGAAAATCTGGAGCGAAAATACCAACAAACGCCTTGGGCGTTAGGGTTTCCAACCTTAATGCCCCACCCTGTACAGACTGACAGGCGTCAGGGGTGTGGCTTGGGGTTGTCGGCTGTAATGCTCATGCCATTCCACTCCGACCTTGCAGCCACTGACAAACATCAAGGTGTGCCTTGGGATCTTTGGCCCTAGCGTTCACCCCATTCTCCTATACTGCACCCATCTTAGCTTATTTCCTTATGGAATGGGGTGAGCATAAGGGCCCGAAGACCCCAAGGTACACCGTGACACCTGTCAATGTCTGCAGTGTGGGTTGAGGTGGAATGGTGTGAGTGTTATGGCCTAGGGCCCAAAGGCACACCCCAACGCCTGTCAGTCTCTGCAGGGTGGGGGTGGGGGTTGGCGTAAGTTCAGTACTTCACTGCCATTCCTATTATGCATCTCTCTAACTCATGCAGTACCAATGCCAGTACCAGCAAGCAGACATTCGACATTGACAAATGCTTGTTGAATTATATGGACTATTATGAATTTTAGCTACCCATCTCATCCTGAGTTGTTCATCTTTGCTTTAAAGAGCCACCGACCCCTCGAAAGTACTTTGAAAAACATATTTTGACTTAAAGCTGCTTTGTATTTTGCATTAACTCTGTATTTCTTATTCCTATTATTTATTACTGCGGTCATATGCATGAACACATTTATAATACAATTAACTCTAGTCAGCAAATACCATAACAGAAAAATACAAACATTTGTTCTGTAACGAAAGCTTTGTAAACCTTTTAACTTTTGAGAACTTCTGGTAGGCAAGGCATCAAGTCTTGAACCTCTTACTCTCTCCAGTTAGTGCTAGTGTGTGCCATCTATGACAGTAGCATGCTGCGGTCCCTAATTCTGGACCAGCTAAACCTGTGTGGTATTTTAATGCTTAATTCCCTAACTATGGTGGATAGATGTGTGTTTCGCAGATTGTATTACACTGTAACCCGCTGTGTATGTGTGTGTATGGGGGGGTTGGGAGTAAAGGAATGCAGGAGATGTGCCTAGTCTCAGGCTTGACTATGAGTTATCCATTCTCTTCCGATGCAGCCACCCATCACAACCCATTCTGGATTAGTGTCTTAGTGACTTGGCTCTTGCAGTGTGTCTTTGGCAGTATGCAAGCTTGCAGCTTGTGAGTCCCCCCAGGAACCATACTTGCTATGGTTCTGCCAGGTTGTGGTTGCCATCTTAGTGTCCTTTCTGCCCTACTAGTGTGTTCTGCTCCCCTGGTGCCCTAGTCTGGAGAGGACATGAAGAGCCTACTGTTACCATCCCAGTCTCAGTGACAGGGACCCCACCCTTCAACTGAACGGGTCCATAGGCATCTTTTGGTCCTTTTTATCCCAGACGCAACAGCTCCTTGCATGCCCAGGTGGCTATTGAACATAGTAACACTCCCCATATGCTGCCCAAGTGACGTGCCACTCCAGTTCTCCATATTAGGCATAATGTTTGCCTTTGAGCTAGTCTACGTGAAGGGCAAGATAAGGGCAGAGGTGCTTGAGGTGCTTAAGCCAGCTAGACTGTAGTGTGTAGGTGTGTCCTGGGAGTATTGAGTCTCTGCCTCTGAGTCCTGGGGTTCCCTGTTCCTGTCTTTGTTGAAGCTGTTGGGTCTAGGTCTGTGAGGCAATGGTCCATTTCTGTTCCTGTGTTTGGCCCCTCTGTTAGCCCTCTTTGATTTTGAGACCTACCAGTCCATGTCTTGGGTTTGCTCCTCCAGGAGTTTACTCGGGCACTGTGATTTTGGTGGGGCCCAGATCTGGAGACTGCCTATTTGAGATACTGTTGCTGCTCCTTTCACTGTGGTCCCTATTTCAGATCCCTTATCTGGCCAGTTTCTTTGTATTTATCCAGCTGCCTCTTCTGGGGTCCAAAACTTGTTGGGAATCCCATTCCTGACTATTCTGAGTGTAGCAGGGTATTGAAGGTGATGGGGAATTCCCAGCAACTGAAATTGTTATTTTTAATTTTTTTTTACTTCTGTGAAGCCTTTGTGTCAAGAGTGGCAGTTAACCATTGTTGTGCTGCTGGTGTGTAGATACGTCCTAAAAACCTATACATTCTAAATCTTTTGGCAGCCTAAGGGTTAAAAGGAGACGTCATTGAATATGTATTTATTTAGCTTTTGTCTACCGGGTAAGTACACTAGACTAGTATTATGCCTATTTTCAGGAATGACCCGGGAGAATACAACATGGGGAATACAGATAAGGTACAATGAGGATGAATAGCATATTACATTAAATAAGCAAACATGTGGGAAAAGAAATGCATGAATTGACAACAGTACAACGTATGGGAAAGAAATACATAATTGACAATAGGAGGAACTATATAGGAGTGGAGTACTATCCATGGAGTAGATTGGTCACAATATAACTTATAACTTTATAGTTAGGCAATCCCTGGGAACTAGCAGGTTCAACTGACAGATTATTTATAGGTCATCAATTATCTAGGATATACAGGTTAGGCAGTACCAGGATAATAGAGAATAAGCAGTACTACCTATACTTGGGACGAGGCGGTACTACCTATGCCCAGGGTGCTATGCAGTGGACACAGAAGATGCCCACAAATTGAGAAAATGGGTAGTTGAGAATAGAGTAGATAGAAATCATTTGAGCTGTGGGAAGTATCAACAGCTTTGGTAGAGGCGGCTTAGGTAAGATTACTGGCAGTTTGATACATTACTCTAGGGAGGCTTGGGACAGTCACACACTGATGCTAATTTCAGGAAACCCCACAGGGAAGTGCGAAAACTCTGATAGGAGGGGGCCGAATGGATATAACCGGGGAGGGAGTTCCAGAGTCTGGGCGCGCATACGGCAAAGCCACGATCCCCATGAGGGTACGGGTGGAGGGGACTTTAAGCATCCCTGCAGTCAGGGACCTAAGATGGTAGGGAGTAGGGTCCATTTGTGGTAGAAGCAGGGCCAGCCCCTGAGGGATGCCGGTTTTAACCACTTTCCCCGAGAGGCATCCCACCCTGAACTCCAGGTATCTGGCTGGGGAGAGCCAGCAGAGTTTGTCGTATAACTCACATTGGTGGGTGAGTCGGGGAGCAGCCAGAGCAAAATGACAGATGTTACTATATGCAGTGTTCTACCGAGAGGAGATGAATTTAGGGACCGAACAAATAGATGCAGACCATAGCTGAGGGAGGAAGAAGCACACTCTCGAGGGCAAGTCTAGCGCGAGATGGTTGTACTTGGCCCTATAGGCCAGGCCAAGCTTACTGTTCACTGCCCTGCAGATGTTTAGGCTATGACTCCCCATATCAAGTTGGGGGTCAAGTGTAACCCCAAGGTATTTGATTGAGTTCACAATAGGTAGCGAGGGGCCATCAACACTGATGATGTTTAGCAAGGCCGACGAGGTTTTGATTTTGGCCGTGGAGCCAAAGAGCATAGCTTGCGTATTTTTCAGGTTCAGGACCAGTTTGTGGTTAGTAACCCAGGACAAGACATTGTTAAAGTTGTCGGACAAGCACTGGTTTAGGGCGGTGGCATTTTGGGAGTGAGCCAGTATCACCAGGTCATCCACATACATGGTAGCTCAGCAGTTGGTAGTCACCATGGATAGTTGATTGATAAAGAGGGAGAAGAGGAGGGGGCCCAGTTCCGAGCCCTGAGGGACTCCGGAGGTCACCAGCCGGGGCTCAGAGAGGACCTTGTTGAAGCAGGTTCGCTGCTTTCTACCATTCAGGTAGCCCGCTAGCCATTTCATGGCATGGGGAGAGAGTCCAAGTGACCACAGCTGTGCTCCAAGCAGTTCATGGTCAACAAGGTCAAAGGCTTTGGACAGGTCGATAAATATGGCACCAGAGAGTTTGCCCTGGTCCATGGCTGTCCTGATACTTGATGTAACCGAGATCAAGGCAGTGGTGGTGCTGTGTCCCTTTCGAAAGCCATGCTGGGCCGGGGACAACAGCTCATGGGAATGGATGAACTCCGAGAGCTGCTCGGCCACTACCTTTTCGAGGAGCTTACTAAGGGATGGGAGAATAGCAATCGGACGATAATTATCTGCCAATTTAGGATTGCCCTGCTTCAGTACAGGGACTATCCTCGCCTCCTTCCAGCTATCAGGGATTATCCCCGATCCAAGGGATAGATTAAAGATGTGGGCTACTGGGGAGGCAATGTGTGCAGCACCAAGCTTTAGAAGCTTAGGATCCAGGTTGTCAAGGCCTGGGCTAGAGTACTGGGAGAGGCCGGCTAGGTGTCTTTGCATGTCCTGGACTGATACAGCCCTGAGGTAAAACATTTGCCGAGAAGGGTGATGCTTCTGCCACGTGGAGGGGGGGGAGGAGCGAGCTCTCACCAGCTGGGAAGAGAGAAGTGAAGGCCGAGAGGTCAGTGAAGTGAGTATTTAGGGAGTTGGCTATGGTATGTGGATTATTGCATGCAACTCCATTTATGACCATGTCCATGACCCCCAGATGGGAGGACCCACTGACAAGGGATTTAATATCTCTCCAAAACCTCCTGGGATCACTGGCAGAGCTAAGTAGGGTGGACTTGCAAAAGTCACTTTTTGCAACCCTGATAGCCTTTTTGCACTGGTTCCTGAGATGCCTGTATCTTTGAAAAATAGATGTAGATTTTAAGTCCATTCCAAGTCAGAGGACCCCACCCTTGGCCAGGGACAAAAGTTTCTCTTTATCTAGGAAATGTAGAAATTTGGCCAGTATTGGTTTAGGTCATCCTCCTTGCTGAGATGAGGGGTACCAGGGTTCTGTGAGCCCATTCAATCTCTAGGGTCAGTCTCCAGTTGAGTTAGAGTAGCTTTGGTATCTCCTGTTGTAGAAAAGCCAACACATCTCTGTTCTCAGCACTGTCTGGGAATCCTATGAAATGAAGGTTATATCTGTGGCTGCAGTTTTCTGCATCTTAAGCTCTGTTCCAAAGCAGCCCACACAAGCCTTTCTAGTCCTTGTATTCTTCCCTCATGCGTTGTATCCTTGTCAGCAATGCGTAACAGGAATGTTTCAGTGTCTTTGGCTTGTTGGGTTAAGGTCTGCATTTTATCCTCCTGTATTGCCATAGCTGATTTAAAAGTGCTAATCTCTTTTAGCGTCATTTGTAGAAGTCCTTAATCTTGATGGTGTCAGTGAGCAAGGATGGTGTGTGAGCTGCTGCCATTTCTGTGGCTGGGAGTTTCTGTCAGAACTGCCATGTCTTTTTTGTGATATCTCAGGAATGCCACAGTAGAAATAAAACAAAACTGAGAATTTGTTAGAACCAAATTTCCTCTTTCACACAATGTCTGCTTTGTACAGGTTCATGCGCTGGTTCCACAGAAAAGAAACAAATTATTTAGTGGAATATTGGAGCTCTTGTTTCAAGTGGCCACCTTGGTCGTGTGCTGCACATGCGTCCTGCTTTCTTTGACTTTTATATTTTTAGTTAGCCTGTTGCATTTCCCCTACGTTTCTTTGTACAACACACTTGGGGAGTTACGCAAGCAATAACTCATGACGAGGTGTGGGTTATCTCCTGATAAGAGCATGCCCAGGTGCAGTATCGTGCTCTTATCAGGAGATAACCCACACCTCTGTGCTTGTAAAATGGGTGTTAAAGTATTAAAAAAAGAAAAAAAAAGAAAAAAGAAGAACTGAAAAGTTAGAAATATAAAAATGGGGCTTCAGTGGGTTAAATATTGAAAAAATAGTCCCACTATTAAAAGTTGTATTTATTGGCATGAGAGGGTTTCCTTCTTATTTTTGAGATAGAAAGTAGAAAAACAGCAGATTGTGTATGTAAGGTCCACCTCACTGCTAAAGTTCTAAACATGTAACGTTTTTATTTATTGGTTTATCTATGTGGGAGTAGTGACTGACAGTGAGTGGCCATTTTGTGTGAGTTACAGCGTGGATTAGCGAGTGTCATAACGAGTGTTTGTGACTTTGGGTACAATTTGATGTTTTTATGTGACCTCAGGTCTACACACATGAAGAAAACATTTTTTTTCTTTTACTTTTATCTTCCTTTGTTAGTCCAAGTCTCACATCAGCGTCAGTTCACTATCATCGAGTGTGACCATGTGAGACCGCGATAAAGAGGCATTTGAATGTGGAAAATGGAGATTACTTTCGGCTTTGTGCAGTAAAGTACAGGTTACATTTCTTTATTTTTAAGCATTGATTTATTTATATTTGGTGAGGCAAGACTGCAAGGCATGGGGGAATGAAATGGGAAGCATGAACTGAAAGTCATCTGCACGAGTGCTTCCCATTTCAGCTGTTTGCGCTTTCCGTTTCAGCGGTCACGTGTCACTGAGGCATTTTGGTGAATGTAAGACAAAAGAAAAAATGGATTACAGTTTTCGTTTTGTGTGAGGATTTTGAATTGTAGCAATTTTCAGTGTGAAGGCATAGAAGGAGTATTACTGGCAGTGCTATCGAGAGTGCGAGTGGGGCAGCCTGTAGAAAAATGGTAGGAAGCTTTACTCGATTATGTTTTTTTGTTTATAGTGGCCAGAGGTCAGTGATACGCTACTGTTATGGGGCTGTAGGGAGAGGATTAATGCCAATTGTGTATGATACATGCTGATAAGGACATGGCTCTGAAGGGCTATTAGCCAATCAGAGTTCTGTATTTTAAAATCCCGTTTTATAAAGTTCAAGATAACACTTTGTAATGGGTTCTGGTGTATTTTGATATCTCCTCTCCATGTACGTGAGAAGTCAATATCTGTACTCCATGTACATCAGAGAGCTGTAATTTTCTGTTGGGTTGGGTGGTCAATTACGATGACTAGGTCTTCTGGATTTACAGTTTCCATTGTCACAATCATGTGTACCCTAACTTTGGCAAAAAACAGGGTACTTTAATGTGTGAGTAAAGTCAGCTGCTTTGATACTGTCCTGGGGTAGGGGGGTGGGTTGCCTTTCTGGCAGGGTGCTAGGTGGACTTGGTAAAGGGAAGCAGAGTACATGAAACACTTACGTACTACTTCATAACCACCTTTGTCTAGAATTCAGCTGTAATGTTCTTCTGTGCGCGCTCTCTCTCTCTCTCTCTGTCTCTCAGAAATAAATTCCGGTTGATACAATGTAGAAAATTCCCTTCTAATGATTTAACTTTTGGCCCCATCGGATCAAACATAGTTTAATACTTCATTGTCACTGGTAACTAAAAGCATCCCATAGACTGATGTGATTATTTTTAAGTGAGAAACTCGGAAGGATTTGCAAAGACAAAGAAAGAGCCACACATACTTTTGATGCCAGTGCTGAACAGGACAGGGCAGAGCTTGCGTGTTAAAAATGAAAGCACACACATGTCTGCAGTTTCCTACTGCAGATTCCAGGCCAATTTACTGTACATCTTTATTTTATTGAGCTATTTTTGGGTGTTTATCTTGGTAAAAATCTTCTCCTCTGTTGCTATACAAAGTCAATTTATTTCTAAAAGCAGTGTCACAGAGAGGCTGGAACATCTTGTTATGCACTGTTATCTTCTCCTGAGTGCCTAGATTAATTTGCACTTCAAATAATTTATAGGCAGTATATTAATTGACAAGCTACTGAGCTCTGATTCAGCTTCCTTTTAAACAACTCAAATCGTTGTCCTAGATCTTTCAATAGATGAAAAAGCAGCCGTGTTCCTTTGTAGCATTATATGTTGCTGCCAGCAGCAACGGCGGCAGCACAGCACCTATAAATAAAGCCCTTTACCCAGATAACGTTTTGATCGCTATTATCCATAAACCTAGACAGGTGCCTGGGGAAGAGGGGGGAGGTTAAATAAGTAGTTTCCGACCACTTCTACCTTAGGCAGCAGAAGTTCCTGTTGTTTAAGACTTGACTATTGTGCAAGGGTACAAGAAGAAGAGGCTAATAAAAACTTGAACTTCTGTGTGGAAAAAGCAAGGCTTTTGGAAATACGGCTGTGGTTATATTATTTTCACCTCTTTGATCTTACTTGCAACCCGAAAAGAAACATTTTCCCCCACTGCAGATTTTCCTTGTTCATTTTCAGACTCTGTAGTTGCATGTATGGGATAACACATGACTGTGTGTATAGCTGTGGGGAAATAATGCACACCTTGGGTGTTCATAGACAGGAGGCATAGCCAAGTAGCATTAGCATCCAGGGTGTGCATGTTATGCCTTATAGTATTATGTTTTTGCTGCTGTTCTGTACCTTTTATGTTTTATTATGACCTAGCAGACTATATACTATTGTAATTTATACTATTCCCCACTCTGTATACTTGTCAGCACTGTGATTTTTCTGTACTGCAACTGTCCTAACCAGGACCTCCTTACAAATTAGCTTTGCTTAGTGTAGCGATTCTTCCTGGTAAAACAAGTAGAATGAAATATTTTTCTGTTGACCTTTATGTTCTCTTTTGGTCAGATCCCCCTCCATGCCCTTTTCCAACAATTTTTCAGTCCCAACAACCCATCGCTGTACCTCTTCTTGCAAGACTATTCCCTCCCATGGCATAGCTGTTGGAGGAGGCTTTCTTGTTTCCTCATCTGTAACAGAATCTGATCAGTGCAGATTGAA
Organism: Neoceratodus forsteri; assembly: GCA_016271365.2. Lineage (NCBI taxonomy): Eukaryota > Metazoa > Chordata > Ceratodontiformes > Ceratodontidae > Neoceratodus > Neoceratodus forsteri. The sequence goes on from CM057449.1 coordinate 1,565,396,022, forward strand.
GCTCAGGGTCTGGGAGTGGCAAGGCCATCACCCTGATGGCTGCAGTTTTTATCTCCTCTGTAACCCCTGAATCCTCCCTCCACCATGATGTCACATATAGATTTTGTTGGCCTTGCATGTTATAGCAGCTCTGTGTCAGCACCTGCTCTTGCAAAAGCGCAAGTGTCATGAGGGGTCACTATGACAGGGTGCAGTGATGTCAAGCCCTCCCTGGATTGGGCTGGGATACACTGCGCTTGGTAACAATTACCCCAATGCTGGCCATCTGACCCCAGCACCTGAATTTACTCCTTATCCCTGGTCACCAGCACAGAAATGCAACACACTTATGCAGAGCCCTCAGGTGCCCCAGTTCTCCTAAATGTTGATGGTCATGTGGTGTTCTAGGCTTTGATCAATTGTTGAAAACAGCCTTGGTATTCTAACTTTGGCACCCCTTTCCTAAGATGATTTGTTGGTAAGTAAATTTCCTTGCCTTACAAGACATTGCTGAAGTTCAGGTGAGGCCAACTGTGCTTCGAGCAGTTTTTCAGACCCTAGAAGCATGACTCAAACAATCATCCAAGTTTCAGGAGACTTTCTACCCTAATGTTGCATTTCAGACTTCCGATGATGTCACCTACCTTGAAGGCAGCTTACCCCATGGCTCCAACTACCCTCTCTTCCATCAAAATATATTCTTGACGTAGAAGCTTAATTTAGGTAATTTTCTCAGTGCCAGAGGTAACTGTAATGGGATTCTCTACAGAGAAACAAGAATGAAGTTCATTCAAAGACCATACCATGGAGATCAGTCCTGAAACACAGCAGCCCCAGAAATTTACCCTTGCTAGCCTTCGATTGCAGGCTTGGCTCTGGTGCTGAAGAGGAGGACTCCGATTCAGGATACAACATATCCTTCAACAGAGCTAGCTCAGAGAAGATCCTATGCACGCTGCACGGGATCAGTAGCAATGCCAAAGACATCAAGCAGGGCTTTAAAATGCTCGAGCAGCGAGCTACAGCAGCTGAGGAGGTGATGATGAGGAGTGAGATGCATAAGGCTTGCCTAGACCATGAGCTCCTGTACCTTTGTCAGCAAGAGGGAGAACTTATAGAGAGAGCTGAGGATGCGGAGGCCAGATCTCCGAGGAGAAGACTGTGGCTGTTCGGTTTTGCTGAAGATGCTGAGAAACCTGATTTAAATTCATCTAGTGTGACTTGGTTTCAGCAAGAGCTTTCCCTCCCAGAGGTCTTTGGTACAGAAATCAAGAAGGCTTACAGGACCCTTGATCCTAAACTGAAACCAGGAGTCCTTCATGGTCCATTATTGTTAAAGGTTTAAAATACCCAGCGAAAATGGCTGGCCCACCGGTGCAGCTGTAGAGTTCCCGCTTGTGATGCTGTCGACCCGGATTCAGAAATGAGCCAGTGTCATCAGTGGACCAGCCAGGAGAGGTGAGTGAAGTGTCCAAGTGGATGCTTTCCTCCTCAGGGAGGGAGGGTGTACAGCCGCTGGTGTACTACCACTACCTGAGTGACCACAGGTGGTGGTGCAGCCGGTGCCATCGGAGCAGGGTGGGAGGATGCCAGGTTCACTCCGGCACATGCACTTTTCTCCATGTGCACATGTGTGCTGTCCTGCAGGGTGGGAGAAAATCTGGAAATGCCCAACTGTGGCAAGAGGACATCTGGCCCAAATCACAGGCCCCGCACCGCTGACCGTGGCATTCACTTACCATGTACCAACTGAGTCTCCATTGATGGAAGGGCCCCCTGGTGGTCCTGCCCAGGGGGCAACTCAGGGTGCTATGGAGCCAAGTAAGTCCCGCAAGGCAGATGATGGGACTGGCCGTTGGGGTCAGGACCAGTGGGGGTTAGTTAGCTGTAGGAGGGATAAAGCACACTAATTCAAAAAGAAAAATGCCTTGTGAAAGAGTAACTGTTGAAAAAATCGTGGATGTGCATATCCATATAGTAATTATTGTGCAACACCAGGTTGTGCATTGGAGAAGGAGTAATGTGTGCTCCGGGACAGCCCAGGTTCCAGTTGCCTTGGTGGCCCAGCTAGTTAACGCTGGTTAACATTGCTTCTGGAGGAAATACAGACTTTGCTACAAAAGAGGGCCATATAACCTATGCCAATAGAACAAAGACGGCACACGTGGTTTTACTCTCAGTACTTCCTGGTCCCAAAGTGGACAGGAGACCTGCATCCTGTCCTGGATCTCTGAGAGCTGAACTTCTTCATAGAGTACAAGTTCAGAATGATCACCTTGCAAGGCCTTCTCCCACAGCTGCAGGCAGGGGCTTGTTTGTGTTCCCTCAATATGGAGGATGCTTACCTCCTATCACAATCCGGAAGCCTCACAGAAAATACTTGAGGTTCCTGTTTCATGTGGGACATTACTAATTCAGAGCATTGCCCATTGGCTTGTCTTGAGAGCCACGGGTCTTTACCAAATGCTTGGCAGTAGTGACAGCAGCCCTTCGCAGGAAAGGCCTTTATGTTTTACCCTACCTTGACGACTGGTTATTGAAAATCCACCCCAGAGATCAACTTTTGAGAACCTTAGGGCGAACCAAACAGCTGTTTGGTGATGGGGGGGGGGGGGAGTGACTGTCAACATACTAAAATTGATGTTGACACTTTGCCAGTGACTGCAATAGGAGTAGTCTTGGAAATAGCCCAGGGCTCAGCTTTCCAGCCCCTGGACAGGGTCCACCATCTGGTGACCCAAGCACAGTTGGTGCATGACAGCCGGTATGTTTCAACCAGTACATTCCTGCACCTGCAGGGCCTCATGGCAACAACCACTGTGACAGTACCATTGGCCAGGCTGCACATGTGGGTTCCCCAGTGAACCTTATGAGTCCAGTGGGATCAGCTCACAGGTGACATAGAACTAATGGTTCTAGCCACGTCCCCTTTGCGCAAAGTGCTCAGGTGGTGGATAGAATGCAGCAACCTATTAAAGGGGGTTCCTTTCCTCATCCATTCCCCTGTCCAGATCCTCACAGCTGATGCCTTGGGGATGAACTGGGTTACACACTTGGGCTCATGTTAGACGCAGGATACGTGGACCCCAGTAGAATGCACCTTGCACATAAATGTTCTAGAAATGTGAAGTGTTCTGTATGGGCTCCAGGCCTTCCAGAGCCACCTGTCCCTGGTCCCTCAGCTAGTACAGATGAACAATTTCAGTGTGAAGCATTACATCAACAAGCAAGGGGGTACTCATTCCTACCCCTTATGCAGGGAAGCAGTGAGAGTTTGGTATTGGGTCTAGAGCATGGTCTAGAACTGCCCACAGAACATGTTCCAGGTGCCCAAAAACATCTTGGCAGACAGGCTAAGCAGGTCCCAGTTCAGGATGCCACAAATTGGAACTGCTGACCTCGGTAGTCAGAAACCTATTTGACGGGTGTGTCCTCCAGAGTTGGACCTTTTTGCATCCCCACACAATGCAAAACAGATGCTTTTCTGATCGCTTACTCCGGGGCCTGGAGTTTTCTGGCACTATGCATTGTCCCTCTCCTGGAAAGGGAGACTCCTATAAGCCTTCCCTCTAATTCAGAGTACTACTCAAGCCGCAAATGGATGTGGCAACTCTGATATTCATTGCTCCCTTATGGCCTCGACAGATCTAGTTCTCCTTACTGCAACAGCTAGTGGTGGAACCACCAATGCTTCTGCCCCTGTGAAAGGGTCTACTGTCACAGTAAAAGGAAACCCTGGTCCACCCGAACCTCAGATCTCTCCATCTACGTGCATGGCTCCTAAAGAAATAGTCATTACTCATCTCGGGGGTTCCCAAAAAGTGCCTACTGTTTTAGTGGCTGCCAGAAAGCCTTCCACCAGATCCACTTATTTTATGAAGTAGAAGCGATTTGTTTTATCGGCTGCTTCCCAATACCTGGATCCGTTCACCTGTTCAGTCAGTCAGGTTCTAGAATATCTGCTGTCTCTATCAGATTCAGGCCTGCAGTATTCCTCCTATCAAGGTGCACATGGCTACCATATCAGCTTTCCACCTGCCTATAGAGGGTCGTATGGCTGCACAGCTGGAGGTGGCCTGTACGTTTTTGAGAGGCTTTCTTCATCTGAAGCCTCCCATCCGTAATCCAGTCCCAGGTTGGGACCTGGCTTTCATCTTGGAAAAGCTTATTTTGGCTTATCAGTCAGCCACGACTTGTGGCCTATGCTTTCTTTCTTGGAAAGCGTTGCATTTATTTGCTATTACTTCTACTCAACGGATTTCAAAGATATAGGCTCTAATGTGTGAGCCTCCTTGTTTGATTTTCCACAAAGACAGGGTGTCTTTGCATACCAATCCTAAGTTTCTACAAAAGGTGGTGTCTGAGTTTACTTTAAATCAAACCATCCACTTACCAGTTTATTATCCTGAGCATGCCAATCCAGGGGAAGCATTGCTCCATACTCTAGGTGTACACAGAATGCTCAGGTACTAGATACACCACATAAAGGACTGCAGAAGGTCTGCACAGCTTTTTGTTTGCCTTTTTGTTTTTGTTTCCTGGGAGTGGGTCCCAGGGTGCTAGCCTGGGTAAAAAATTGGCTGGACAACAGGACACAAAGGGTAATAGTAAATGGAGTCCACTCCGAAGAAATGGAGGTTACTAGCGGGGCACCGCAAGGTTCAGTACTGGGACCAGTCCTCTTTAACGTCTTTATAGGTGACATTTTTTTAATTTTTTTTTATTTTATTTTATTTATCAAAGTCTAGGAATTACAACCCTTCGAGCCAGGGATTTATTTACAAAGGCTCCACGTCATACATTGCGGAGGGACTAGAAGGAAAAGTATGCCTCTTTGCAGACAACACAAAGATCTGCAACAGGGTTAATACACAAGGGGGGCATGGAAAGGATGAGAAGGGACTTGGCAAGGTTGGAGGAATGGTCGAAAGTATGGCAGCTTAGATTCAGTGCAAAGAAGTGCAAAGTAATGCACCTGGGAAACAATAACCCAGGGAAAGAGTACACAATGGGGAGGAGGTACTAATAACAACAAAAATGGAAAAAGACCTGGGGGTAGACATATCAGACGACTTAAAGGTAGGCAAGCAATGTGAGAAGGCAGTAAGGAGGGCTGGGGGGTTACTGGCATGCATAGGGAGAGGTATCACCAGTAGAAAACAGGAAGTTGTTATCCCTCTGAACAGACTGTTGGTGAGACCCCATCTGGAGTACTGCATGCAGTTCTGGAGACCTCATCTCCGCAAGGACATAGACTCGATGGAGGTAGTCCAGAGGAGGGCAACTAAAATGGTGCAGGGTCTGCACCAGAAGCCATATGAGGAGAGACTAAAAGAACTTAATATGTATACTCTCGAGGAAAGGAGGGAGAGGAGGCATGATAGAAACTTTCAAGTACCTCAAGGGAATCAACAAAGTCCAAGAGGGTAGCACCTTTCAGAAAAGAGGTGTACAAGAACAAAGGGGCATAATTTGAAGATAGAGGGGGGATGGCTCAGGGGCAACGTGAGGAAGTATTTTTTCACTGAGAGGCTGGCGGATGCATTGAACGGCCTTCCTGAGGAGGCTGTGGGGTCAAAAAACAGTGCGGGAATTCAAAAACGCATGGGACACAGGGCTAGAAATAATGGTCAGGCTGCTACGTTTCCATCGGACATGAGAGCCTGGCACTTTACATTTCCGGGGTCACTGTCATATTTCTACATTTAAAAGTGTTTTACATGCTATTGAGCCAAACCCATATGTCAGCAAAACGGTACCTAACATATATGATTTATAACTGAAATAATGTGAAATAAAATGTGTTTAAACACCACTTTTGTGTGTCCTTATTTATTGGAATCTCGGATTTTACACCTACAGGCTGGTGTTGTCTGGGTGAGCGGCACTGACATGAGGCCGAGTATAGTAATAGTGCATTACCATGACAAAAGCATCCTTGCTATACAGGCCACCACCATGTCTCAGACAGAGACAAATACCAACAAAACCCGAATGATCATCGATCTGCTGTTCATGTTACAGGCCTGCACTAGTCTCCATGTCATATTGCTGCTGCACCTTAAATCACACACTTCCACATTGTTGTTTTATACCTCCAGAATGGGAATAGGAAAGGGTGTTCTTACACAACAAAGAACATCACTGACAGACCTCATTGTGCAGTGATGGGATTGCAGTTCAGGCCCCAGTTCAGGCTGGCTCTGTTAATTAGTCTCAGACTCACTCAGTCATTCAAAACTGCAAAACTACTAAGACTTAAAGCTTGATCAATGAGTGTAGCACTGACTTACTTGAATGTTGGGACATGACTGCTTAGTATGCTGCCACTCCACTGCAGTATCTGCTGCAACTGCCTCTAATCTCTTCTTGCTTTGACTGCTGGCTCAGGCTGCTTGCCGAGGGTGAGCTGGAGTTGTTTCCTCCACGACCCCAGGCACAGGCTCCTCGAGATGACACAGTCCGGCACTGACCCGTCTGCACCACACCAACTACCACTGTCCTCCCGACCAGACAACATGACTCCTCAGTCCCCGGCCCTCCCCAGCCCCAGCATGCCCCCACAGCCAGAGCCAGCTCTGGAGGACTGTCTCCACTCTGACTCTGGAGTCTGGCCCTGCCTGGCCTGGCAGCTGGCTGCCTGCCGCCCTGGTGTGGCCTTGCTTGCCAGCGGCCCAACCGTCTCTCGTCACCTGTGACCTCATGGGAGCTGTGGCGGTGTCTCTCCTACTGGTTGGGACAGGCTGGCTTGTCACACTCCTCTCCCGCTCTATTATCCACTGCTCAATCAGCACCATAAAGGAGCAGTCACTCAGTCCAAAAGCCAACTACTACCTCCCATCCCATCAGCACGGCCACAACTTCAGAGCGCTCACTAACTAAGCCAACGATGCAGGGCAGGTGGATAGCACTTCTCTCCCACTCTCCTTGAGTCCGTGAGGACGTAAACTCCAGCTCCACAGCAACTGGGATGCTGCGCATGCACAGAACCACCACCTCCGCTCCTGACAGCCACCCACAGTGCACAGCCAAATAGTCGGTGTCAGGCTAGAGACCACAGAGGTTTTTTTGTCAGATGTGGGCACCAGTAAATACGGGACAATACACGTCCCGTATGAATTTAGAATGGGACACGGGACGATCATGCGAAACCGGCTCAGTACTGCCACTGCTACCAAGTGGCCAAGCCAGCATACTGCAGCATGCATTTCCATATAGAAATGCTGGCATTAAAAATACATTTTCAGGGCTAGAAATGCCTTTCCACGGAAATCCGGAAAGGCTATATTTCGAGCCCTGGGACATACATAAGGCAATTCTAATGGGGGGTAGGAGGAAGTAGGCTGTTGGTTAACTAGGATCTGCAGCTTATCCAATAGGTAGGGAAATGGTAAGACTGAGTGGGCCAAGCGGTCCTTATCTGCTGTCAAAGTCTATGTTTCTATGCCCCTATGAAAGAGGACACCTGCATTTCCAAACAGAGGTCCAGAAGGCTAGCCAACAGTATTTCTTTTTGTCACAGGAAGTACGGTAAGGAACTTCCTGGGGTGGTTCATGGTCATTCCATAAGAGGCATGGCCACCTCTGTTGCTTGTTTTAAAAACTTTTCTGCTGCAGACATCTGTGCAGCTGCCACCTAGAGTACTGTCCACACCTTCACTAAACACTATAGTCTGGACATTGTGTCTCATAGAATGGCAGGCTTTGGCCTAGCTGTGCTACAAGGCCTACTTTCTTAAGCCAGTAGGCTCAAACTACCCAGTCTACTCTCTGCCAATACTGCTTGGCAGACGTTCCATAGGTGTGGCCTAATGGAAGAGATATCTTCAAAGAAGATAGAACAGTAATGTACTTACCATGACAGTAGATCTTCGAGATAATTTCTTTCATCAGTCTAAACGGGCCCTCCCTCCTTCCCCCCTTATGGATCGGAGACTCCAGCTTTTGCTACTCCTGTCTCCATTCTGGTTTACCTATAACCCTCTGCTTTGCCTGGGTTCTCCCCATGTTCCCTACAGAGAGGTCCTCCAAGTGTGATCTGCAGCAGGGAACTGAGGAGAGGAGGGGCTGCACACATCTGTATGAGAGCCGACATCTGATGTCGTGGAAGGTCCCTGGATGACTGCTTGCAAAAGCTTCTGTGTGGTCCAGTGCCTGGCGGCTTATAGGTCCATAGGTGTGGCCTGATGAGCGATTCTCTCGAAGATCTACTGTTATGGTAAGTACTGAACCGTTCTTTGTGACATAGCCACAGGGGGATCCCCATCCCCCCAACAACTAAGTCAGCCATCTGTGGATAGCTGTTAGGTGTGTGGTTGAAACAGTGATCCTGTTTGCACTCTATTTTGCGACTCCGCAGCTAGTGACTGCACATCAGGCCCTTTTTGTTGGTCATTTAAATCCTTTTTTTTTTTTTGCTTCTTTTTTCCTGCCTGTGGCCACCAGAGCATCTGCCCGGTCACAGACCCTTGCGCTTCCACTTCCACATTGGCCTCTGGGTCCCCCTCCGACACCCCTGGCTTACCCACCAGGGTGGGTTTGCAGCACCCGGCCTATGCTGCAATCGTGGGTCTGGATCGGGGATCTGGCCTGGAAGCTAATCCAAGCCAAGGGTAGGCTTTATTCATGGCGGCCGCAAGCTTGATTTTAGATTACTCCAGGGCGGGGACATGCAATGATGTCCTGCATCCACCCCACCCCTCTTAGATTTGGTGCTGGCACTTGCGATTTCCCCCCGGCCTCCGCCTCCGCCAGGAGTCATATGCATGCCGGACACTTGCCCGACCCTCCCCCTGGAGAAGGAGAGCAGCCCTGAGGGCGCCCTTGGTTACTTGGTTAGATGGACAGAAGAAGGCCATAGCCCATCGAGATTGTCCTCCACATGTGTGGATCATTGTATATGAGACTATTTTAATAACCATTTATCTAGTTTATTTTTGAAAATCATAACAGTAGGTGAATCAACAATATCCTGTGGTAGTGTGTTTCACCAGGGGGAGGTCATGTCAGACCAATCTCATTGAATTTTTTGACTGGGTGACTAGGGAGGTGGATCAGGGGAGGGCAGTGGACATGGCCTATCTGGACTTCAGCAAGGCCTTGACACTGTGCCACATAGAAGACTATTACACAAACTGGGGAATATGGGTGTGGGCAGGACAGTAGTGTGGTGGTAGGTAACTGGCTGGGTGGCAGGACACAGAGGTGGTGGTAAATGGCTGTCACTCCACAGAGGAAGAGTGACCAGTGGGGTACCACAGGATCAGTGCTGGACCGGTCCTATTCAACATCTTCATCAGTGACATTGCGCAGGATCTAGAAGGCAGAATTTCACTGTTCGCTGATGACACAAAGCTCTGTAACAGAGTAGACACACCAGAAGGTGTAGACAGAATGAGAAGGACCTGCAGAAACTTGAAGAATGGTCAAGGGTTTGGCAGTTGAAATTCAATGCAAAGAAGTGCAAGATAATGCATATGGGGCACAAAACCCTGGCACAATATATCAGTTGGGGGTGAGGATATAGCATGCACCAAGCAGGAAAGGATCTTGGGGTTGTCATCTCTGATGACCTCAAGTGAAACAGTGTGACAAGGCATCAGGTAAAGCAAATAGGATGCTGGGATGTATAGGCACGGGCATCACCAGCAGGAAAGAGATCATAATTCCGCTATACAAGACACTAGTGAGGCTCCACCTGAGTTACAGTGTACAGTTCTGAGACCATACCTACGTAAGGGACATAGACAGGGTAGAGAAGGTTCAGAGGAGGGCAACAAAGATGGTGCATGGATTGCATCACAAGTCCTATGAAGACAGGTTGAAGGAACTGAACATGTACTCCTGGAGGAGAGGAGGAGAGAGGGATATAATAGAGACATACAAGTATCTTACAGGGAGAAACAGAGTGCAGGAAAACACTATTTTAAGCTAAAAAGATGTTCCAGGACTAGAGGGCATGGGATGAAGTTGGAGGAGGATGATTCAGAGGAAACATGAGAAAGAATTTCTCCACAGAACGGGTGGTGGACAAGTGGAACACCCTGCCAGAGGAAGTGGTGGGGGCTGAAACAATCATGGGATTTAAGAATGCATGGGATAGACATAAAGGAATTCTAGAGGTCATGGGTAAGGGGAAACAGACTTCTAGGAAAACAAACTGAACTTACAAGCTCAAATGGGCAGACTGGGTGGGCCATAGGCCCTTATCTGCTGACACTGTCTATGTATCTATGTATAGGAGTTCTAATAGTAAAGAAGGTTTGTTTTTTATTCGTATTAGACTTTTTAATATCCAGTTGTTTATTATGTAACCTAGCTACAATTTTTCTGTTGGATAATGTTATACCACATTGTTTCATTAGAACGGGTGATTTCATGATTTTAAATAGCTGTGAAAGATCACCTCTAGTTCTTCTCTGTTGGGGTGAATATAAGCTTGATCCTTCTCCCCCCCCCACCCCCGCTGGCCCTCCAGCTCTCCCCGGGTCTGTTCCCGAACCTGGGTTGCTGGCGTTGCAAGCTGAAATCCATCCTCTGTGCTGGTGGGCTGGCTGTTTTAAATAATTTTTTAATAAAATAAATACATTTTTGTAGCTGTGGCACATGTGTATATCATTTTTATTGAGAAAGTTCCAATCATATACCATTGTTTAAATGCTGCATTGAACAGCTGTGTCTCCCCGTAACTGACCGAATGTGTTTCAGAGTGTGAATTTTATTAAAGGCCGTAAAGGTTGTAGTCTGTGCATGGGCAAGGTGATGAGGGTTCTCAAGATTATAAGGTGTCAGTACCTCACCAGGGGGGCCTGAGAGAGGAAGTCAGATGGCAACTAGACCAGCTTTAAGTGGCAGCCATAATTGTTGACAGGACCTTTATTTTGATCTATGCAAGTAAGTGGAGCTTGTTCTGAGGGGTTCATGGTTCGTCAGGAATATGGAACAAGAAAAGGGGAGTAGAGTTGAGGCATTAGGCTACTCACTGTGACTATTATTTCACAGAACAAAAAAGTGGTATTATTGAACAGCCAGGCTGTCTTTGGGGTAAGACCTGGTCACTTTTTTACTGTTTACTAATGTAACATTTCCACTGCAAAGTGTTAGCCTAAATCTGTCTAGATTGACATACTTGCGTTTACTGTTTAAAACCTTTATTTTATAAGTTTCTCCTAATTGCATTCCCTTGTCTGCTTTAGAATAGCTCTTGTAAATAACAGCTGTTTAAGATGTAGGTGATTGGGGGGGCATTGTAAAAAGGGTACTCTTCTGGATCTCTGCGGTACCTGTTCTATTGAAGAGAGATGCTGTTGTACATAATCAGAGCTAAGTAATGTCTCCTAATACTTGGAAGCAATAAGGTAAAGAATGGTAGACAAGCCCATACTCCACCTGAGCTTCGAGCAGTCAGCCTTGGCTTGATCTAAGGGGACTAGTGACCAAACTCACAGGTCCAGTTGTCTAGGGCATGCCAACTGTTGAGAGGGGCGACTGTGTGAGCAGGACACAAAACAAGGTAAACTAGGGTGGAGGTCTGTGACAAACTGTTGTGAGAAGGGCGCTGGAGTGGTTGCAGACCCACAGTCTGTGACAATAGCACATGCTCTGAAGAGTGGCACATACGGTATAGCTCGACTGATCTTGGTGGGCTTAGATGCATTACTGTATATTCAATAAACTGTCTAAAGAAATACAAAAGGTTTAAGGTTGGTAGTATTAAAACTAAATCAGTAGTTGGTAGTGATATTAGGTTTGATTTCCTGAGTGGAGCTCTGTTTGTGCTGTGAGCCGCTGTGCAAAATAATGGTAGGAAAGTTCAATTTGAGATCTTCACATCCTTGCGAAATATAAATAGAGCTGGACTTGGTTTCTATTTTGGGGATTTTCATGACTGACAGACACATGCCTGTAGAAATGCACTGTGCCCAACCAGATGGATTATAGTGTTGCCAAGGTAACGGACTGGTGCCATAAGTGGAGGTAGCTGCAGAGCTGTCACCTGAACATCAAAGAAAGCTTTTAAATCTGGGATTTAACCCATTGCAGAGCAGTGCCTTTTTTCTCTGGCCAGTGGAGTTGTAAAGCACTGATGGTCATCCTGTTCTGTGTGGCATTTATTAGAATTTGCAGCTTGAAGCCACACTGAAACTGAGAATGAAAAAACTCTGAAAACCCAGCTCCGTTGTCTCTGCTCCAGCTCTACATCTCTGATGTCGACCTTGTAATTCACACTAAGCTAAGTGTGCCTAGTTGCCTTCGCTACATGCTAATGCACAATTTTTTAGTTTTTAAAAGTGTCTAAATTCAAAGCAGCAATGATTTTGAGACATCTCACTCTAATGCTGACTTATTTACCTAACACAGTTTGTTTTATTTTCGTATGTATCATGTCAGCAGTTTAGGCTGCAGCACTAGAACAGTATGCATAGGCCTCTATTTGAAGGCAAATTATAGTGTATGGTGGAATGCGGTTGTGTATGGAAATCCATACACCACAAAAAGTTGTTCTGCTGCAGTAGTGACATCCTCACTAACGCAGAATGAATTTTTGTTCTGCGTTAGTGAGGACGTCATAATGCAAGGGACAACAGCAGGTGTTGTGATTCGTCACCTGCTGTGTGAGAGTGGCACGCAAGTGTGTTGAGCAGTGGCAATTGTGAATCGAGGGCATCGGCAGAACTGATATAAAAAAGGGAAAAGTGTGTAAATTTTTTCTGTTTTTCAGAGACCATACACTATATAGAACAATGTATGGTTACCCATACAGTACTTGGCTGTTCTTTCACCTCGTAGAAATAATGCTGACTTGAGAGACCTCTCGAGCTTTGCTCTCAAGGTCATCAGTCGGCATTGCATCCGGTCAGTAGAAGAATAGCCTTGTAGTGTATGGTTACCCATACACTATCCTAAATGTTCTTCAGAGTGACATTTTGTACTTTATGAGGACCAAGAGCGCATACCTATGCCTCCTGCCAGATAGTAAAAACCTTTATTTTAATACAGGATATAACTGTTAGGGTTGAAACGCCCTATTTACAAAGGTGTCTTGTTGCAGAGGAATATTGACAGAGAATTACAAAATATAAATTAATGAAAATAACATATACAGATTATAGGAGCTATGCACTACGTAAACCTAATAACACAGATGACAGTAATGGCTAGTGTAAAAATCAGCATAACTGTACAAGATCAGACCTGTGCAAAGATCCAGATTTGTACACTCATTTTAAATTTCAGTAGCTACGGCCCAGTGGCGCTGAGGGTTGAGGCGCTGGACGCCACACCTCGCTCCACGCCGGTGACCCGGGTTCGGGAGCGGACTAGGGTCGCTTGGTGGTCGGCCGGGGAGTTAGGGCTTGAGCGTCCTACCTACAGCTTGCCTACCCGGGAGGGTTAAGGCATCAGCCCGAACACTTGCCTGACTCCGGCGGAGGCTGGGAGTACTACAAAACCCCAATGTTAGGGGATGGGCTGTAGATACAGCGTGGCGTGGCGCCTTGCGCCTTGACATCAGGGGTCCTACGCTGTAAGGGGTGGGAGAGAAAAGCGGAAAAATGCCTGCCGTTGCCGGGAAGATGGAGCCTCCGGAGACGTGCCCTCGATCTGCCTTCACCCGCCCGATGATCCCTGGACCGACGCAAGTTGAATTGATGGGGTAAGGGGGCTCTGCCCCATCCCCGCTCGGGGGGCAAACCGTAGCTACATGGGGTTCCAGAGGGTCATACGGGCAGGGTGAAAGGTGGAGGGATGTCTGCCTTGAGGCTCCTGAAGGGTCGGGTACGGCAGGCAGGGAGGTGGATAAACAGAATTAAAAAAAAAAAATTTCAGTAGCTAAACAATATAAAGGTCACAGTGATTGTGTGATACAAATTCCACATCAGTCTGTTCTGCATTACTTTAGTGGACCTAGTATGAGCACTCCCATTTACTGTCTGCCTCGTATGGCAAAATCTTGAGCTCCCGCACACTTGGGACTGAACAATGAATATTAAGCTGCGGCAGGAAATGAAACTTTTTTTTTGTCTATATAGGCTCTCACATTGCTTATTGAGTGACTTCAGGCTAGAATAAGCTTCCCAAGTGAAAGAGAAGACTTCTAGGACTGGGTTCAAGACATGGCCCACAGCTCAGTATTCCTTGTACTATTGTGGGAACTGATTTCCAGAGAGTGATGTCTCTGGACCTACCTGATTAATTTCATTATAACCGTTGCACCATACACTTTGTAACCACTCTGCTGTTCTCTTGTTATATTTGTACAGTGTGCAGCTGGTTGTTATGCAGTATTTGTGTGTGCGTGTGTTTTTTATGAAACTATGTACTGTTTTTACCTAATGAAAATGAAATGTCTCTTCCCATAGGAATATTCTGGTGGGGAAAATGTCAAATAAACAAATACATTCTTATAACAATATAGAGGGATGCCACAGAATAAAACTAATATTTCTGCAACCACTTTACAAGATGCCTTAGTATCTTGTATTTTTTTTTGGTTGGGGGGGGGGGGTCCGAATTGACATCTAGCAAAGCTTGGTGCTCCTTTCAGTGGAATACCGAACAAATCCTGGAGCAGCTTTCACAATGCTGATGACATCTCAGTAGCTATATACAACACTGAAGCAAGAAGTTGAAATCAAAGAGAAACAGTTACATCTTTGTACAAACAGAAGATTTAAAAGCTATAGCAAGTAAACTGAGAGTGTATAAAAATGAGTGCTGTTGGATGACTCCAAATGTAGTTATTACATATAAGAGGGCTGTACTTTTACAACTTGTGGCTCTTCCACTCATGAGTTACGATCCTGCCCCTTGCACTTACAAAGATAAATTGCATATCTTTAGTTAGCCTCTTGCTTAGCCCTTATAAATACAGATCTTGCTTTGAGGGGGCTCTTGCAGCAGGCAACGCTGGTAGGACTGAAGCCGCCAGATGCCAGGATCACACGGAAAATGTCTAGCTGGCAGTCTACAGCAGGGGACCGCCGCCACCGACGTCAGCACACTGACATCCGCCTAACCTATAAAAGGGGCGATCCCGGAAACCTACATCAGTTCTTTTGCTGCTGTCAACCTGTGCACTTTGGACCTTCATGGACGCCTGCTTCAGTCGACTGCCATTTTCTTTGCGTTTTACCTATGATTTATTTTTTTCAGTGTCTTTAACATTGAGTTTCAATGTTTTTCTCCTTTTTTGTTTATGTCTTCTTGTACAGCTTTGTCTTCCAACCGGCCTACGAAGTGTGCCTACGGCAAGCAGATATCTACCTGCCAAGGATGGCCACTCTTCCTGCCTCCTCTGCTTAGGCCCCAATCATGACACCGAGGCCTGCAAGCACTGCCAGGACTTTAACCAGGCGTCACAGAGATGCCTCTTGAAGACCCTCCAGCACCACTTGCTGCAGCAGAAATTAGCCACGATGGAGAATGAGCATCAGGCTAAAAGTTCTGCTACCTCCCCGACCTCTGGGGTTTCGTCGTCTTCTTTCCAGAAGGAGAAGAAGTCTAGCAGGAAGCACAAGCACCAGGACCGTCCTTGATCAGACTCTTGCTCGTGCATAAACTGGCTTCCGCCTCAGGCTCTTCCTTCCACGGGAGGTTGGCCCCTCTGCCCTCGGTAGCCCTTACTCCCTCTGGGTTGCCAGTGGTTCTGCCGCCTGCCCTCATCTCTGTCATGGGTGGAGGCTCTTTGAGGCAGCGGATGTCTTCCACTGCCTCACAGCCCCTGATGCTCAGGCCCTTAGTCCCCATGGGTCCTCAGCCAAGTGGCTCGATGAGGGTTGGCTCCTCAGGCAGTGGGTCTTCGCACTTTACCCCCCCCCCCAGTCAAGGCATTGCCTTCTTCAATACCCGATTCTGGGCTGGCGCCAGCCCTTACAGTCATCGTCTTGAGCAAGTGCTCACCTCCTCTTCTACACAGGTGATGCCTCTGCCCCCATGTTGGGGGAGCTCCCTCTCGCAGGCACCAGTCTCTCCTCTGGGACTTGCGTCGGCTCCTGCTCCAGACCGGCACCAGCCTTCGCCTTTTAGGTGGCTTCGGCTCTCTGACACCCACACCATTGACACTTCAACTGTCTTCGCCTCTGCCCAAGCCTACGCCTCAGCAGTCGCCTGCTGGACTGACACCAGGGTACCCTATGCCGCATCCCCCACTGATGTACCAGTACCCTCCACCTCATTATCCACCGTATAACCCTTCTCCTCTGGTGGATTACAGTGCCTTGTTCACAGCCTGGTAGGCCTTTATGAAGGACAAAGACACACCTATGAGACTACCCTCTCCACCCCCCGGGCCCCCTCCTAGGGACCCAGATTGGGTGGAACCCAGCAACTCCCATACTACAGGGACTTCTAGGGGTCATATTGACGCCTCCCTCCCATGTATGGAGGACTGTCGCCCACTGACTCTGGTCCCAGATAATGACTCTTCGGAAGATGATTCCTCCTCCTCCTCAGAGTTGTTGGAAGGCTCCGTGTACTCTTCTGATACTCAGGGGCAATATAAAGAGACCCTCAAGTCTCCCCAGGAAGATTCCTCTTTCATGGATGTGATGCTCCATATCCAATCCCTCACTGGATGGGATACTGAGGAACTTGACCTGGAACACCGTCACCTGGCAGTTTACTTGTGCAACACGGAAACCCTTCCTTTAGTGGTCCCCCCCTTGATCGAGGCATATGATGATGTTACCAAGGTGACGTGGAATCAACCTTCTTCCACCCCAGCCTTGGCAAAGAAAGCAGGCCACCTCTATCACACGTCAGTGGGCAAGCCTTTCTATGGTGAACAACCTATGGGCAATTCAGTGGTCATGAACGCTGCCCACAACCATACTAAGAAGCCCAAACATTTAAGCACCCACCCCACAGACAAGGAATCCTGCCAGCTGGACCAGTTGGGCAAGTGGGTATACTGTTCTGCTACACTGGCCATTTGGACTCAGAACTATTTAGCCCATATGGTGCAGTACCAGACTGCCATTTGGGATCAGGCGAGGGATTTGGTGGCAGCCCTTCCCGATGACTCTGCCAAGACACAGTTAGCCCAGTGTCTTAAGTTGGGGTCTGACATAGGCACTCATGTACTCAGAGCAGCCTATGACACTGTTGATGCTGCCAGACATTGGGTGGCAGCAGGAGTTTGCATTCGCTGCCATTCCTGGCTAAGGGTGTCCAGGTTTTCGCCGGATGTTCAGGCCAAGATCATGAATGCCCCTTTTCGGGGCTCAGTCTTATTTGGGGGAAATGCCCAGGTATCATCTTCCGCCTCCAGGAATCAGGTAAGGCCCTGAGGTTGATGCACTCCATGTACCACTCCCAGCCATGGTCCTCCCATAGCCAGCCCTTTCACCGGTCCTCCCAGCAGCCTTCCAAGGGCCAGCAGTTGAAGGGACCCTTTAAATGCAATGCAACCACCTCACCTTCTGGAGCAACTGCCCATAGGGCCCCCAGAGCCCCCTCAGCTGCTCTGCCCACCCCCAGGTCCACTGCCTGACTCCATGCCTAACCCCCCCCCGCAGCAGAGAGCAGAACTCTTGGGGGAGGTGGTTGGGGGTCAATTCTCCCTGTACCTAGACGGGTGGCACTTTGTAACTTCAGATCAATGGGTACTTCAGATCATCGAGCGGGGTCACACACTTGAGTTTCTGGAAACCCCCCAGTAAAGCCCTCCCATTACCTGCAAGCCCACATCATAGGTTCATAGGTAATTTCAAGCCAATTAGACTTGCGTCCATAGAGCTTGCCTTTATTTTATGTATTTGAACATTAATCTATCATGTCTTTTATTTACCAAGAAGATACTTGTCTAATCTAGATTTAAAAATATCCATATTAGTACTGGCTACCACTTCTGCTGGTAAAGAGTTCCAGCTAGGAACCACTCTCTGGCTAAACCAATGCTTTCTCGGAAGAGTATGCCATTTTTGAATTGTTAATTGAAACTGATGTCCCCTGGGTTCATATTTTGATTTTTTGGGGGTCAACCGTAGGTCGGTTAATAGAGCATCATTTTGTAAGCACTTAAATAACACAAAATAATCTCCCCTAGTTATTCTATGCTGCAGAGTAAACAAGTCTAGCTCCTTTAACCTTTCAGAGTATGACATGTCTCCTAATCCTTTGATAGGTCCAGGCTGAGATTCAGGCAGTCCTTCACCAAAGGGCCATAGAACCCCCCCAGGTCAAAGGGGAAAGGGATTCTACTCCCACTTCTTTCTAGTCCCCGGCAAAATGTGGGACCTGCAATCGATCCTGGATTTAAGCTGCCTGAACCTCTAAACAGAGTACAAGTGCTTCACGATGGTGACTCTTTAGGGACTGTTACCCCTCGTTCACCAGGGGACTGGCTCTGTTCCTTAGATATGCAGGATGCCTATCTCCATATCCTGGTTTTCCCAGCCCACCAGCACTGCCTCTATTTCTGCTTTTATGGGGAACACTTCCAGTTCTGGGCTCTCCCTTTTGGCCTTTCCTCGGCACCTCAAGTCTTTACCAAGTGCCTAGCAGTGGTGGTAGCAGCTTTGTGGAGACAGAGATTTTATGCTTTCCCTTATCTGGATGATTTGCTGCTGACATCCCCCTCCAGGAATTGCTTGCTACAGACTCTGATAGGCACTTTTCAGCTCTTCCAGCTCTTGGGGATAACTATCAACCTGTTAAAGTCTTGTCTCTCCCCAAGCAAATGCCTCCTATATATAGGAGCAGTCTTGGACTCATCCCGGGGTAAGGCTTTCCTTCCGGAGTATAGGGCAGAATGCTTGAGAGCGCAGGCCTGGCTGGTCTCACAGGCTCTGGCCAGAGCGTTTCTTTGTCTACTGGGGCACATGTTGCCTGTCATAACCACGGTTTCCCTGGCCCACCTGCATATGGGAGTTTCCCAGTGGACCCTTCAGGCCCAATGGGACCAATGCACTGACAGTTTGGAACAGCCAGTGCTGGTTTCTGACCCAGTGAGACAGAGCTTGAAGTAGTGACAGAGCCCCGCCAACCTCCTGATAGGGGTTCCTTTCTGCTGGGTATCCCCTCAACAGAAGTTAACCATGGATGCTTCGGGTCTGGGTTGAGGAGCTCACCTAGGAGACCGCCAGATCTAGGGAATTTGGTCCGAGTTGGAACAGCATCTCCACATCAACGTGCCGGAGATGTGGGCAGTTCTTTATGCTCTGCAGGCCTTCTAGACCCATATCCTTCCAGGCCCACTACTGGTGCAGACAGACAACGTCTGTAGTCTTTTACATCAACAAACAGGGGGGTACTGACTCTTACCCCCTTTGTCAGGAAGCCATGAGAGTCTGGTACTGGGCCATCAAGCATGGCCTGAAACTCTCAGCTGTCCACGTTCCAGGCATCCAGAATGCCTTGGTCGACAGTCTAAGCTGATCCAAGTCAGGGGCACACAAGTGGGAACTCCTGTCCTCGGTGGTTGAAGATCTCTTCAACAGGTGAGGATGCCTAGAGTTGGACCTTTTCGTGTCCTCAGTCAGCGCAAAACTGCCGCATTTCTGCTTGCTCAGTCCAGGGCCTGGAGTTTTCTGGCACGATGCGTTGTTCCTCTCCTGGAAAGGGAGGTTCCTGCATGCCTTCCCTCTCTTCCCGCTACTGCAGAGGGTTCTCCTCATGCTTTAGTCAGAGGGGTTGGAGATAATTCTCATAGTGCCCTACTGGCTGTATCAGATTTGGTTCCCTCTACTTCAGCAGCGGACAGTGGAAAATTCCAGTTCCCTAGCCCCTGTGCACTGGCTAGCTGTCCCAGGAACAGGGCACCCTGGTCCACCCAGACCTCAAATCTCTGCATCTCCATGCGTAGCTCCTACAGCATTAGCTATCACCTTCTTTGGGGTTTCTTCCAGGGTCGCTGATTTCCTGGTGGCTGCCAGGAAACCTCTCCACAAGAGCCACCTACGCCATGAAGTGGTAGCGCTTCTCCATCTGGGCTACAGTTTGCCACTTGGACCCTATCACCTGCCTGGTGAGCCTGATTATGGAGTACCTCCTCTCCCTTCAGACTACGGTCTGGAGTACTTTTTGTTAAAGGTGCATCTTTTTGCTATCTCTGCGTACAATGCACCTATAGAAGGCAAGGCTGTTGCCCAATTGGACATTTCCCACACATTTTTGCAAGGCATTCTTCATTTAAAACCTCCCATTCGGGACCCTGTCTCACCTTGGAATTTTATTTTTATTTTGGAAAAGCTCACTCTGCCTCCCTTTGAGCTGGCCGTGAGTTGCAAGCTGCACTTTCTGTCATGGAAAGCATTGTTTTTAGTTGGTTATACTTCTGATTGAAGAATTTCCGAGCTTCAGGCACGGAACAAGGATGGGTTAGGGAGCTTGTGTGAAGTGTGAGGACTGATTTCCAAATTTGGCATTCTTTGTCAGTTTCAATCTGTTTCAGTAGTCTTACTGTTACTCTTGAGTCTTTACCATGTATTCTGTCCCGCCCACCACTGTCATTCCAAAACTGGGCACCCCACTGGAAACAGCAACTACAAAAACTAAGTAACAGTCATGTTGCTGGAATGCTCACACACAGTGTGGTGAGCTGCTTTTGTTTGGTTAGTACAGAAAGTGGGGATCACAACGCAGGAGAAACAAGAAACGCTGATTGTGATTGTAAGTTTATTTACTTTTAGCCTTTTATGAAATGAGCAGGATAAACCATTATACTTTTTGCCATACCTCCCTCGAGTCATCCGACTCTATTTCAGTACTGTAGTACCCCAACACTGTTACCGCTCAGTCCTGTTTCCATCACTGTTATTATCAGACTGTTTAGAAGCTGCTGCTACAAATTGGGGGCAGCTTTTATTAGTAATTTATTTTTACCTGCGGCTTCTAAACGGGGGCGGCTTCAAAACGGTGAAATACGGTATGTGTAGGTTCAAAATGTTCACTGTAGCATGCACAGCTGCTTTAACTAGTGGCGATAAAGGACGGCCTAGATGGTTTCCTTTCTGTATTTTGATTCAGCAAAAATATACCTGAAGATAACAGCTTTATGATTTGAATACAGTGTAGCTATCCATATAATAAAGTTTGGATCAAACCCAATCTCCTGAAATGCGCCAGTTACAGTAAATAGTTAAATATTACTATCTCAATCAGTTACACCAAGGAGTGGAAAATGATTTTATTTATTAATTGTATTATTTGTTTATTAATTTATTAAATAATTTTGTTAACTGGGTAGGTCCACTGAGACATAACTGTCTCTATTTCAGGGGCAACCCAGAATTAATTATCTATAACAGGTAGAAAATTATCCTTGTCAAGAGTACATTGTCAGAACAGGTTAGACAGGACACAGTCAAAGTACAAAGTTTTGAGACAATACATTTGGCTAAGCAAGGAGATAAACCAGCTACTGGTTCACTAGGCTTTAAACCAAAATTGGACCACTTCAAACTAAAATGATCCTGGTAGTGAAAGTGTAAATGGTCTGCTTTACTTTGCTAGTGGTGAAAGGCAGAATAAGAGTAACCAGCAGTATTCCTTTCCCCAAGGGGTTCATATTCCATTCCAGTGGGTTCAGGCCTTAATTTAAGTGCTGGCATTTTCAGACTTCCATAATTTGCCTAATATAGCACATAGTATTGCAATTAAAGGGTACTTGGGGTCCATCTTGTCTGCTCCTCCTGCTGAATGGCAGTGACTAGACCAAATTTGAGTATGGAAACACAGCCACACTTAACAGCTGGAATGTTTCCCCTGCTTATGCAGTGTAATCAGGCCCGGACAGAGTACATCCAAGGGTACTAAAGGAACTGGCTGAGGAGCTGGCAGGGCCACTGGCAGCCCTATTTAATAGTTCACTAGAGTCAGGCGTGGTACAGCAGGACTGGAGGACAGCACATGTGCCCCTCCACAAAAGTAGTCCTAAGGATGACCCAGGGAATTACAGACCAGTCAGTCTGACCTCCATTGTGGGCAAGCTCATGGAGACTATACTAAAGGAAAGGTTGGTGTAATATCTAGAGGAGCATGGGTTCATGGGGGGGGGAAGGGAGATCATGTCAAACAAATCTAATTGACTTCTTTGACTGTGTCACTAAGACAATAGACAGGGGCCAAGTGGTAGACATCCTCTATCTTGATTTCAGCAAGGTCTTTGACTCTGTGCTCCACAAAAGTTTGATCAGGAAGTTGGTGGATCTTGGGGTTGGGGAAAAGATGGCCAAATGGGTGGACAACTGGCTGAGGGACAGAACCCAGAGGGTGATTGTGGGGGAGAGTTATTTGGTACCAGAGAGGTAACCAGTGGAGTCCCACAGAGCTCTGTACTGAGGCCGGTGTTGTTCAGTGTCTTCATCAGTGACATTGGGGATATATTAAGGGCAAAATGTGCCTATTCGCGATGACACCAAGCTCTGCAGGAGAGTTGACACAGCTGAAGGGATACAGGACCTACAGGAAGATCTGGAAAAGCTGGGGAGGTGGTCCATAATCTGGCAGCTTGACTTCAATGCCAAAAATGCAAAGTTGTGCATATTGGAGCCAAGAATCCTAGGACGGAGTACTACCTGGGTGGAGTCCAAATATCTGCATCAGAGGAGGAGAAGGACCTGGGAGTGATGATCACTAGTGACCAGAAGCACTCCACACAGTGCAAGAAAGCAGCAGCAAAGGTAAACAAGATGCTGGGATGCATATCTAGGGGGATCAGTAGTAGGAGAGAGGAGGTTATACTGCCCTTGTACAGGTCACTGGTAAGGCCGCATCTAGAGTATGCAGTTCAGTACTGATGCCCACACCTCAAAAAGACATTAACCTGCTGGAGAATGTCCAGAAGAGAGGTGCAAAGAAGATAGCAGATCAGCAGGGTAAGGCATACAAGGAGAGGTTGGGGACACTGAACATGTACTCCCTGGAAGACAGGAGAGAGCGAGGGGACATGACTGGGACCTTCAAGTCTTTGAAAGGAATATATAAAGTTGATAAGGAGAGTCTCTTTAAGCTGAGTGGCACCCATAAAACGAGGGGTCACAGTCTTAAGCTGGAGGGTGGGAGGTTTAGGAGGGAGGTCAGGAAGCACTTTTTCACAGAGAGAGTGGTGGACACTTGGAATGCACTGCTGGGAGAGGTCATCTCGTTGAAGACAGTGGGCAGCTTTAAGAGAGGCTGGGATAGGCATAGGGGGAAGGTAAGGATCGTGGGTAGGGAGGATGGGAGGAGTGGGGAGGGAGGGCAGGAACATTAGTTCAAGCTGTGGACCCTGCAATACGAGCAGACTTGATAGACCAAATGGCCTTCTTCTGCAAGCTTCTTCATATGTTCATATGTAACACCCAGTGCTGTTCTTCGTAGTCCTGCTGTGAACAGTATCAACTATCACAACCTCACCAGTAGGCTATTCCACATGTTAACAAGCCTCAGTGTAAGGTAATGCTTTGTAATGATCCTCCATATCCTCTCCCTTCCCCTCCCCTCCCGTTTGAGTGCCTGTGCCCTCTAGTTCCTGCTTGCACTCACCAGCTAACACATCTGTGTTTACACTAGTCTGTCCATCCCCATAAGAAGACGGAATTCAGTGATCATGTCACCTCTCAACCTTCTCATCTTTAGGCTGAAAACCTCAAGTATGTCCAATGTTTTCTTTTTTCCTCTTATCCCATAAAAAAACTAATCAACTTGGTAGTCCTGCACTAAACTCTCTCAATCTCTTCAGTGTCTTCCTTGTACTATGCTGATCAGAACTGGACAACAGTACTCAAGGTGTGGTCTAACCAAGGACTTGTGCAGTGGGAGGTTCACCTCACTTCTCCTACTCCTTACTCACTTTGAATGAATTCCAACATTATGTGTGATCTCTTGATGGTGTCAGGCACAGCATACCATCTAAGTGGCTTCAGCCGACTTTCCGCAGTGAGCCCTAGGTCCTTGTCTTCGGTTGTGCTGTCCACATTTGCGCCACACTAGCTGTATGTGTGGCCCAGATTCCTGGGCCCTTTATGTAGTACCTTGAACTTCCCCACATTAAATGTATGTCATCATTTTTCAGCCCATGACGCCTGTAGTGCTTCCCCCCCACTGGTCTGTCTATTCTTCTTGGCAACTTCAGCAGTCTGCTGCAGCCCCCACACCCTCCATTTAGGTGATAAATAAATATGTTAAAGAACAGCCATGGAATATGTGTACGGTGGCCAATGATAACATTACCATGTCTACAGTTAGTAATACACATATTACATCACCAGGATTCTAGTGGCTTTTGTCTGGTTGTGGCAAGTGGAAAACGTGACTGTGGCCACTGCCAGTGGTACAGTATGGCTTGTTTTTATTTGTACATGTGCCTGCTACTATTGACTGTATTAGCCTTAATTTTATGTATTGTTCCTTTATAGTTGTCTGGGTCAACCATGTTAAATGGGTCTGGTTCCCAGCAGGCTTACCCAATTGTTAAAGAATAAAATAAATAAAAATAATAGGTGGCTCTGGATGGTTCAGCAGAATGGCAATTGGTTCTGGAGCTCTTTTTCTCAAAGTCACTGTTTCATATAGATTAGTTATGCACCTGGGGTGGGGAAACTCAGAAGCTGTGTACGACACAGGAGAGAGGTACTTACAGTCAACAAACAGTCACCAAGCAAGAAAGGGACCTCAGGGTCTTCACATCTAATGACTTCAAGGTAGTAAGTTGCTGCAACAAGGCAGTGAAAATGGCTATTGAGATGCTGAGGTACATTGGGAGGTGGATTTCTAGCTGGAGGCAGGAGCTGGTGCTGCCGTTGTATCGCTCACTTGTAAGGCCACACCTGGAGTACTGTGTTCAGTTCTGGATGCTGCACCTCTGCAAGGACATTGACAGGGTAGATGTTGTACAGATGATTGAAAACAAAGTTATTGCTGCGCTGCAAAGCCGGGCAGGGTGCGAGCTGAGGGCTGCCAGCCCTGATAAACTGAACAAACAAAAGAATAACTCACATTCTGTAGCCAGGGGAGTGATACCCCAGTGAAGGAGGCAATACTTGTGGGGATCACAATACTTGTGAACATGGATGGCTGAGACAATTCAGGACTGAGCGGTAACAGTGTTGGGGTACTACAGTTCTGAAATAGAGTTGGATGACTCGAGTGAGGTATGGCAAAAAGTATAATTGTTTATCCTGCTCATTTCATAAAAAGCTAAAAGTAAATAAACTTACAATCACAATCATTATTTCTTGTTTCTCCTGTGTTGTGATCCCCACTGTGTAGTACTTGCAATACTTGCCAAGAAATACCAAAGTCAAGTTTCTTCAACGAAAATATAAATTTATTTTAAATCATTCCAAACACATGAGTGAACCACTTGCAGGTGCCTTAGCGCTTCGCCACTTAAGGCTTCTATTTTCGCACTCTGGAGTGCAAGTTATTCTTTTGTTTGTGGAGGTTGTACAAAGAAAGGGAACCAAAATGGTGCAAGGTTATCAGGAAAAGCCATATGAGGAGAGGCTGCAAGAACATGTGACAGGGAGCTCCTGCCATTCTTGAGGAACGACCTTTTCTTAAATCTTTTGCAGCACTTCTTCTATTTCTTAGCCTAATCTAGCATTTACAGTTTCTAGTCCATAAGGTTGGCCACCTATGGGCACCCCTTCCCTTTCTTGACTATGCTATAGTGTCGTCTTGAATTTTCCTTTTCCCTCTCAGGTCCTCGTACAGGGAGGTTATTGTGGTGACCGCCAAGCGTATGTAAAAAAGGTTGAGTTTATTGTTGTTGGATTTAGTAAGTAATAGCACTATGTCATAAAATACCTTGATGTATATACCTTATGTTTATGAAACATGTAAATGTTGAAAATACCATGGCACTAGGTGTTTTTGATAATGGTAAAAAGTACTAGGTGACTATTACAGAAATTAAGTTAGTTGTGCTATTTAAAATGCATGTAAATTGTAAGTTGAAGAAGTCTGAAATGTCATGGTGATTTACATATATCCCATGATGCTTTGCATTAGGGATGTATGTGTGATGTTGTGTTTCTTTGAAACTTGGCTTACTGTCAGTGCCCTTTGGAGTAACCCTTGTTTCAGTGCTTCTGCACTGAGGTTCTTTGTTTTTAGCTTGTTTTGTGTTTTTTTCATTTGAGCCCCCACTACCTAAGCAAACAAGGCCAGGATAGGGGTGGATGCTGAATATTAACTGCAAAGTTAGATCAGAGATCAGCGTCAGTAGGTGCTGGCTAAGTGCAGAGAAAGGACATACATAGTCTGTTGCTGCAAACTGATATACTGAAGAAGGGATATGCCATTGCTTAAGGTTATCTACTGTATTTTGAATAAATATCACACAGAGATTGTGTGTCAAACTGGTAGTTCAGTGTCTGGTCCATCTGTTATCCCGCAACCCCTCCACAGACTTGGTGTTATAAGTGGGATAACTTCCTGGAAGTGTCTGGGCTGGCCGAAGAGGGATGTTTTCTGGTGGATATTACCCAGATATCCCAGGATGACGAAGAGATGCAAGGGGACGAGAAACTACTGTGTCGTCGAGGCAGACCACCAGAGCTTCAAGACGACGCAGATCGACTATGCAGAGAGGTGGAACACCAGTGCCAGGTGCTCGAGAGAGCCCTGCCAGAGAGTTTGGATGAAGAATCAGGGGAGGATTTTTCATGGGCTCAGCTGGAGAAGGACCTCCTGACTGAGCAGGATATTCCTTTGTTGCCTGTGTTCCCAGGATGCTGCCTGTTGGAGGTCGGAGATGCAAGTATGGAACTTGACCCCAGGTAAGACTGTGCCTAGTGATACTGTGCTGGGATTGAAGACTCCAAGCAAGCAAGAAGAAGCCTGTGAGGCTGAAGAGACTTTTTTCTTGTATTGATGCAGCTAAATCTAGTAACAGTATTGTCTGGGGTATACTGCAGGCTAAAGATGCTAATGTTACCAGAATGTTACAATGTGTTAAGATCAAGGAGGTGGTACATCTGTTTTATTTGTTTTGGTTTTTTATGAAAAACCTGCAGAGGAGGAGGTGGGTGGAAAATGGATAGGAACCTGTGTTGGGGTAACACCTAGAGTGTCTGCCCTCAGGAGTCTGTATCAGTAGCAAGTGAAATAAACGAATCAAGAGACATAGTGGGTTTATGTACAGGGGTTGAACC
Source organism: Neoceratodus forsteri (assembly GCA_016271365.2). Lineage (NCBI taxonomy): Eukaryota > Metazoa > Chordata > Ceratodontiformes > Ceratodontidae > Neoceratodus > Neoceratodus forsteri. Next base: position 1,565,423,081 of record CM057449.1, read on the forward strand.
AAGGACTAGGTCCTGCTTAAAACTGACATCTAGTAGGGTTGGATCAGGTAATTACTCACCCCAGAGAATGTCTTTCTATGGTATTGGACTTTATAGCTGTGTCCAGGTTTTTGAGGAAGAAATATGGTGGACTTTCCCTAAAAAGAGATGGGAAGGTACCGTTAGTCTCTGTTGAGAAATGTGTTAATTCATCAGGGTACAGAATGATGATATCCACTATGTTTATGATGGAATGTTTATCATTAATAGGGACCCTGAGACAGAGCTTCTGAAGATGGATGGGTGGAAGCTCCATCCCTTCTTGGGACAGTAAGGTGGTAAGCAGTCTGCAGTAACTGCTTTCCTCTTAAGGTGGGGATACACAGTGGAATAAAACTTATTTTCAAGTTTGAATCTTGAAGCTTTTGTGGTTCTTGCATTTTGGAGTGCAACTTGGCTCATTTGTTAAATATTTAGGGTCTGCCGTCCCTACTGCTGCGACTCCCCTCCCTCTCGAGCGCAGTTTGAATTTCTTCTTTTTTACCCTGTCTGTTACCTGTTCACAATACTGCGCTTAGAGGTTGGCACTGTGGCAGCTGAGGGCCTGACCTGCTGAGTGCGTTTGTGACAGATTGGTTGGCAGCGGTGGAGATAAATTTGGTAACAGAAGCTTTAACTGCTCAGTGTGTCAGCTTAATACTGTACAGCTCACTTGCAAAAAAAGGCAGTGATTTATTTTTTTTAAAAAGAAACAGAACTATATTTATTTATTGAATTTTGATGACCGGGTAGGCCCACTGGGCCCCGGAGGTCCCTTTTTCAGGGGCGACCCGGGTGAGACAACAAATTACAGGTAACAGATCAGTACAGTCATGTAATTGTAAAGTATTTAACAGTAAGAATACATAGGTTTACAGTCGAGTTCCTACCTGTTTTATTTTTTTTTCTAAAGTGCAAGTTAGAGTAGCCGTAGTTAGGGAAGAAGATGGCTTCCAACTACAGCGGCACACTGTAGACTACCTGAGGCAGTTGTGCCAGGACAGAGGGGAGAGCCACCAAGCAGAACCTCATGGATGCCCTTATGGCAGAAGATGCCCAGAGCATCGAGTCACAGGCTGTGACTGTAAAAGACCAAACCATGAGCATGGAGGGGCTAGCGGCCAGTGCAGTGTCCAGATCCAGTGAGGATGACAGCAGGGCCAGTTCCAGTGAAGGGCCACAGCAGCAGGGAAAGGTCACCAGCATTTGGGAGCAAGAAGCAATCAGGCTGCAGATTGAGTTGTGCAGAATGGAGCTGGAGTTCCAGAGAGAGGAGAAGCGAGAACAGCGAGCCACAGAGGAGAAGAGGGAGCGAGAACAGTGAGATGCGGACCGTGAGGAGTGTGAGCACCAGAGATGACATGAACTGGAGAAGCTACGCCTCCAGCCACTAGCACCAGAGCAGGTAAGTGGCTTGGGTTTAACTGGAACTACAGGACTGGGTTACAAATTGAATTCCAAATTGATGGCTGAATTTAAAGAGGGGGAGGATATGGTTGCCTTTTTAAATTCCCTTGAAAAAGTTTGTATTCAGGCTAAAATTCCTAGAAGGTCCTTGAGCTTCCAGCTATCCCTACTACTTATAGGGGAAAGCTCGGGGTGCATTGCTTCAAATGGACAATGAGGACAGTAATGATTACAGCAAACTTAAAGCTGCATATTTAAAAAAGTTTGATTTAACTGCTGAAGCATACAGAGCTAAATTCTATAAGCTCAGGAGAAGCCCTGATATGAGCTACGAGGAGCTAGCCACGAAACGTCAGTTTTAAAAATGTTAGTGGGAAGGAATTGAAGCAAACTCTGTAGTTAAAATTGAAAATTATGTTTTGTTAGAACAGTTTTTTGGACATGCCCAGCAGAACTGAAAACCTGGCTGGATGACCGAGATCCCAAAACAGTGCAAGAGGCTGCTGAACTCTCGGACTGGTATACCAAGAGCAGACCTGCCCTGAGAGGGAATGGGACGGGCGTGGCAGCGCAGAAAGGGAAAAGTGCGCCTTCAGGGCAGCTAAAACCCTCGCTGCTTCTATTGAAACCAGTTAGCCCCAGGTTTCAGAGAAAAGATTTCTCTGAGAAGAGAAATGAATGTTGGGTCTGTAAAGAAACTGGACATATTGCAAGACAGTGTCCCAAAAGGGCAAGTAATACACAACATGGGGCTAGGAAAGAAGTAGATTGTTTGTGTGTCCCTGGAAGCATGCCTGTGAACATGAGGGAACACGTGCACCCAGTCACGGTGAGTGGTGTACAGACACAAGGGTTAAGAGACACAGGGGCATCCCTGACATTGGTAAAAGGGGATTTGGTAGAGCCTGGTCAACTAATACCCAATTAATTTGTAGCTGTACAAGACTTTACTGGTGAGGAGAAAACATTGCCCCTCGCTAGTGTTCTCGTAGACTGGGGTGAAAAAGGGGGAACTGCAACAGGTGGCTGTAGCCAAAACGTTAGCAGTGGACGTCATCCTTGGCAACAATCTCAAACAGGGAATGATGTGTGCAGTTACCCGTAGCCAAGTGGGAAGGGGACATTGTAGTTCCCTGGACCCCACGGAAGCCAGTGTGGAAATCCCTGGGAGGCCGATTCCCCAGCCTGTGTCTCCTGATATGGAGACTAATGAAAAGGGGGCAGAAATTTCCCCAGTAGCAGTTAACCACACAGCTACGAAGGGTTACTCCGAAGAAGGAGGGGTGACCCATTGTCCGAGGGTTAGGGATGGCAGTGATCCTGAGTGCCCTGATGCTAGTGCAAGGGACCCTAGTTTAGAGACTGAAGGGGACCTGTCGCATGCCTTGGGAATGTGTAAGGAGTTTGCAGCTGCTCAGAAAAGTGACCGTAGTCTAGAGAAGCTGAGGGCTTGGGCAGACTCTAGCGGAGCACAGGGAGATGACGGTAAACATAAGGTTTATTGGGAAAATGGACTGATGTATACTCAGGCTGTGCAGACAGAGGGGCGAGGTGATAGGCAGGCAGCTTGTCATTCCCCAGGGGTATCGTGAGCAGTTGCTCAAGATTGCACATGATTTTCCCTTGTCTGGTCATCTGAGAATCACGTGCACTATGCAGCAGTTGGCCCAGAATTCCTATTGGCCCAACTTCACCCAGCAGGTGAAGGAGTATTGCAGGTCTCGTCACAGATGCCAAGAAATAGGAAAGGAAGGTAAGAAAACCCAAGATGCCCTGATTCCATTTCCCATAGTGGAGGAGCCATTCCAGAGGGTGGGAATGGATATTGTGGAGCCTTTAAATACCCCCAGCTCCTCCGGGAAGAGGTTCATCCGGGACTGTGGTGGATTATGCCACCTGGTACCCAGAAGCAGTAGCCCTATCCTCACTGAGGACAGACAAAGTGGCAGATGCCTTATTTGGGTTTTCTCCTGTGTCGGGTTTACGCAGGAGATTATCACCGATCGAGGGGGTTCCTTCATGTCGGACCTGATGAAATGTTTGTGGGAGAAGTGTGGGGTGGTGCAGAGGCGCATGACACCTTATCACCCACAAGCCAATGGGCTTGTGGAAAGATTTAATGGTACTCTGACGTCAATGCTCCAGGCGTTTGCTGAACAGCATAGGAGGGACTAGGAGAAATACGTTCCCCACCTGTTGTTTGCATACAGGGAGGTGCCCCAAGAGTCAACAGGATTTTCCCCCTTCGAACTCTTAAATGGGCGCTGGGTACGTGGGCCCCTAGACTTAATCCAGGAGGACTGGGAAGGCAAGCATGCCACCCAGGGAACTCCCGTTGTGGATTACATCCTTATGTTTAGGGAAAGGCTAAAGGAGCTTATGGGGACAGCCCAGAGCAACCTGGCAGCTGCCCAACAGAAACAAAAAGTGTGGTACGACTGCAGAGTCAGAGTTCACTGGTACATGGTGGGTCAGGAAGTCATGGTCCTTATTCCGGTCCAGAAAGACAAACTGCAGGCTGAGTGAGCAGGACCGTACAAAGTAGTTAGAAAGGTAAATGACGTGAACTATATCATAGAGTTACTTGACAGAAGACAGGCTGAAAGAATGTACCATGTCAACATGATAGCCATATGATAATAGGGCTCACATGGTGTTTGTAATATGTAGTCCTGAGGAGGGGACGGACGAAGGAGACCCCCTTCTGGACTTGCTGAAAAAAAAGCAAATGGGAGACCTGTGTGGAGGCAGTTAAATTGTCTCCCCAGCTGGCCCCAGACAAGATCCAGGAAGTAAGGGAGGGTTTAGCAGACTTTGACCCCCTGTTTAGCACCATGCCTGGATTAACCCCCTTAGCGATGCACGATGTGGAGACAGGGACACAGACGCTCATACAGCGGACAGCATATCGGGTGTTGGAGGCTGTCCAAAAGGACATTAGGAAGGAGGGGGAGGAAATGCTGGATTTATGGGAAATCCAGAGATTCCACAGCCCCTGGGCCTCACCCGTAGTCCTTGTGCCCAAGCCAGAAGGCTCCACTCATTTCTGTGTGGACTGTCGTGGACTGAATGCAGTCACGAAGTCAGACGCCCACTCGATGACCCGGATGGACGAACTCCTGGACAAGTTGGGAGAGACGACCTACCTTACGACTATTGACCTGACCAAGGGGTATTGGCAGGTAGAGTTAACTGACAGAGCTAGGGAGAGGTTGGCCTTCATCACTCTGATAGGCTTATTTGAATTTAAAGTAATGTCTTTTGGAATGAAGAATGCCCCGGCCACTTTCCAAAGGTTGGTGAACCAGGTGTTAAATGGTGCTAAGGAGTACGCCATGGCGTACCTGGATGACATTGCCATCTTTAGTGCCAGCTGGGAGGAACACCTGTACCACCTTAGGGAAGTGCTGGGTAGGATACAGAGGGCCGGGCTCACTGTCATAGCTGAGAAGTGCCAGGTGGCTATGGCTGAAGTGGCATACCTTGGGCATGTTGTAGGCTGGGGACAGCTCTGTCCTAACCAAGTAAAAATAGAGGTGATCAAGGCATGGCCCAGACCAGAAATGCAGAAGCAGGTCTGGAGTTTTCTCGGGACAGCAGGGTACTATAGGACATTTTTACCAATTACAGTGCCCTGGCTGCTCCCCTATCTGACCTGGTAAAGAAAAGGATGCCTAAGAAAATTACCTGGGAACCAGCCTGTGAAAAAGCCTTTACCAGACTGAAGGAGGTACTGTGCAGTGCTCCTGTATTTACAAGTCCTGACTATAGCAGACCCTTTATAGTTGAGACTGACGCCTCAGACTTGGGTATTGGGGCAGTACTGAGTCAGCCAGCCTGCCAAGGGAAAGATCACTCGGTAGTGTACCTGAGTAAAAAGTTACTTCCCAGGGAGCAGGCATACTCTACTGTGGAAAAAGAGTGTCTTGCATAGTGTGGGCCCTAAAGAAGTTAGAGCCATACTTATACAGGCAGCATTTTAAGGTACAAATGGACCACAACCCCCTAGTTTGGCTGATCCAAATGGGAAAAACTAATGGTAGACTATTAAGATGGAGTCTTGCCATGAAAGGGTATGACATGATGATCTTACATAGGGCTGGAGTGACCAGTCAAAACGCCAATGGCCTGTTGCGTATTTATGAGGAGTGAACTGATTTGGGAAGCTCATCCAATGCAGGGGATTGAGCCCCCAAATTCAGTCTAGGTGGGGAGGATTGTGACACTTGGCCAGCTCGTAATGATTGCTCTATGATATTTGTATATAGAATGTGGTATGTGAGTGTCTCTAATGAGACAGCCTGTGGGATGCCCCCCCCCCCCAGGTCTCAGTTAAAATGACAGGATGTATATTAAACCAACAGATCTCTGTAATGTGATTAACTTGCTTGAGACACTGCATTTTATGACCTGTTGCTGCTTTGAAGTGGAAATGAAATGGGACTTTATGAGTCTGCCAGAGGATGGAGATCATAAACTTCTATGACGTCTTAAGAGGAAGAACATTTAATATCAGCTGGTGTTAAAAAGCTATATTGCACCTAAGTGAGATATGGAAAAGTCATAAAAATCCTTTGATGTGGCCTGGGAAGAGGAATTACTCACAATCAAAGGAAAGGCTTTGGTTTAAAGACCGTCATCATTTGGGAAATTTGTTTTTGCTGAAGTCCCAGTATTTAAAATATCTCCTGACAGGAAGATCATTGATTGTATAATTTTTTATATTCAACAAGGAGGAGCTAGATGACACACAAAAGGGGTGGAGAGAGACAATTTAAACTTAATACTGTGGCTAAACTTAGTGACACATTTCTTGTTGGACTTTTAAGAAACAAGATCTCTGATCTAACTTAAGCACTGTATAGAGGCAATACATTAGATAGAAAAAGTCTTATTGTATTGTGGTAGGAGTTTTTGTTTGTACTTTTCCTTGTTTTCTTTTAAGTGATTGTAAGCTTTATGATATAGTATTCTGTGTTTACATTTTGCATATTTTTATCCATTTTTAAGTAAACCTTTTATTCCAAAGACTGCCTGAGTGTGTTTTCGAAGTTCTTTCTTTTGCATGTGACGTATGGAGGGTTAAGACTGACAAAGCTGTTCATAAGCTTGATGGTGTTACCAAACTGGGAAAAGGTAAGAATATAGAGTTTTAAGGGTTCATTTTAGATACTTGGTTAGGTGCCCTTAGGCGAAAGATATCTGGCATCCCCCCAAAGAGCAGATTATATGAGCCTGTACATTTGGGTACACTAACATAAGGTTCACTGTTTGAATCTCCGCAGAACTTGAGATCAAAGGTAATTCAGACCCACAAGTAGACAGGAGGGTTACCCTGTCTGTTACCTGTTCACAATACTGCACTTGGAGGTTGGCACTGTGGGAGGAGAGGGCTTGACCTGCTGAGTGCGTTTGTGACACATGCAGTACTCCAGATGGGGTCTCACTAACTGTCTGTACAGATTGATAACAACTTACTGTTTTCTAGTGGTGATGCCTCTCCCTATGCATCCCAGTATCCCCCCAGCCCTCCTTACTGCCTTCTCACATTACCTGCCTACCTTTAGGTCATCTGATATGTCTGACCCCGGTCCCTTTCCATTTTTGTTGTTGTTGTTAGTACCCCCCCCATTGTGTACTCTTCCCATGGGTTTTTGTGTCCCAGGTACATTACTTTGCACTTCTTCGCATTGAATCTAAGCTGCCATACTTTTGACCATTCCTCCAGCCTTGCCAAGTCCCTTCTCATCCTTTCCACCCCCACCTTGTGTATCAACCCTGTTGCAGATCTTTGTGTCATCTGCAAAGAGGCATACTTTCCCTTCCAGTCACTCTGCAATGTCCCTTATAAAGACTTTAAAGAGGACTATCCCTCTGGTGTTAGTACAGCCATTAGCAATTGCAGACTCTACATGCAGTGAGAGTAAAATAATTTTGCTTTTCAGGAACTGAACCCAGGGCTCTAAACAACATCGAGGTGCTCTTCCAGCTGAGCTATCAGGTGAGTTGTGTAGTCTAAGATTCCAGTGGCCACCTTCTTTCTTAAACTGCAGGTCCTGTATCCAGGAATACTTAGATTGGGATGCAGATGTTGATGCCTTATTTGCCACCATTTATTTTGGTACAATAGATTGTCATCATTTTTGGGAAAGAACGTACAATGGTTTTAAGGTATGATTTCATCTGCATTAGCAGTGTTCACCAAACATAAAATATATTACAGTTCTTAAATAAGAAGAATAGTTTGAGATGGGCAGTGAGCATAGAACTCAACACTTTTTTTATAATAAATAATAATTGAATACATTTAATAATTTAATTATTAGTTAACCACCAGCTCTTTCTCAGGGATCAGACACTCATGTGATAGCATGACTTGGGAATTAACTGGAGAGTACCTGTATTCAGGAGGTTGCTGTTGGCACTGCCCTCTAGAAACGTGAGCCCCCCAAATCAGAGTATGCTTCACGGTTCTGTCTTAGACACCCTACATTTTTCAATGTTCATTAGTAACCTACCCAATTGATGTGCCCACAGCAAGGTATACATGTATACTGACAAATGGATGATTACACAATTCTCTGTTGCAGTGCTGTTATACTGGTCTGTGTGCAGAATCAACTCCAGGCTAAACCTGGCTAAACAAGAACAGCCCATTTTCAGTGCAAAAAAAGACCAAGACTGTGGTATTCATTACCCACCCACAATTCCAAACACTAGATGCCTCCCTTATCATCTACACCTGCTCCGAAGCAGGCCATCTCCTTTAGATATTTGAGGAGGGGTTGGACACCCAACTCACCCAGCAGTAGCATTCAGAACCTGTCATTTCTTTAATGGTACCCAGGCTAGGAGCCATCTAATGGGCCATGAACAGCCTCAACTCTTAGCAACAACATAGCAACAATTCTATTTTTTTTTTGTTTGCCCCTTCTCATGCCCCCTGTTGACCCATTCCTTCTGGTAACACAAGCAGCATCCATCTGCTTGGTGGACTCACCACTCGCACCATCCCCCACCATCCAGGCATCCCTTGGAAGCGCCATGTCCTTTCTCAGCTATGGCATATCATTGTCATATAGCCTGTCTGCTCTCCCCACACAGGGAGCACTTCCAGGAACTAGAAGGAGAGTTGGTGGGGTTGGAGGCTGGGGGCTGTATGGGGTTCGGTCACATGGGGATCGTGCAGAGGATCATCATCCGGCGTGTCCCCATGGGCTGCTTCCCATTTTCTCCCTACCCTCCTGCCCACAAGAGATTTATGTCGCTATGTGTACCAGCATGGGACTACAGCCAGGAGCTGCTCTAGAAATGGTGCACACCATGCCTTCCTTTCTGAGGGGAGAGTGTGCACTCACCAATCCAGTCTGCTCCTGTTGTCCCAGATGCAGTGTATGAACCCTGGTTGCCATCATGCCTGGTGGCTGCCTTACCGCTCAGTGGCATGGAACCAGTATAACATAGTAATTTAATATCAGAAAGTATGTTAGGTCTATCATGCCCCCACCCATCCCCCCGCTTCGTAATACTACCACACAGGAGACTGATTCTTGTTAAGTGGAGACTCTAGATATCACCAGTCAGGTAATGCACTGGATTAAAAACTGGTTGCAGGACACAAAACTAAATAAATGGCAATTCATCCACATCTAAACACAAGTGACAGGTGGTGTAGATAAAGAGTCTGTACTGGGCTAACGTATTCAACATATTTATAAGTGATTTAGGATTGGGCATCAGTAGCTGGGTTGCCAGGTTTGCATGTAACATCAAAGAATGGTGGCTAGGTGCATCTCAGCAAGATATAAATGAATCGAGAGACTGAGACAGGTTTGGAAAGTGGGTTGAAAAACCGAATGAGAACTTTACCATTGACAAATACAAAGGAATGCATCTGGATAAGGCCTGTATGAAGGCAAACTACTATCAGCAACACAGAAATTACTGAAACTCACCCAGAAAAGGATCAGGGAATTATCAATAACACTTTTAAATGGAGGCAATGGTGTGGAGCAGAAGGGAGCAAAGAAAGTAAAACCAGCATATGCATCAAGACAAACTTCATAAGCAGATTGAGAAATATTATAATGCCCTGTACAAGATCACTGTTGATACCTCATCATGAGTATAACATACAGTTCTGGTCCCCATGTCTGGGAAACATATCGATTGGATTGAGGAGGTGCAGAGGAGAGTCACCAAAGTTGCTGAAGGCTTGGAACACATGGGCTAGAAGGGGTAAATCTGGGAGGGGAATGGGATTATATGGCACAGATAATTAGGAACAGGACAGGAACACATGAAATCCCCTGATTCCACCTTGTCCAGCTGGACTGTCTGACCTCACCAGCTGTTCCCTCTGGTCTCCCAGTAGTCGTGTGCAGTCATCTCCTTGTGGAAATTGGGACCCCCAGGTCCCATCTGGGGGTGGGAATCCAGAGGCTCTATATAGGGGCAAGACTAGGAGAAAAGTGAAGGCAAGTAAGGAATGTCCGTATACAAGGAGTTCCTCTGGCAGAAATAAGATCCAAGACAATTGGAAGATGATTCCGTGGTGAGGTGTGGGGAGTTGCCAGGAAAAAAAAATAAAAAGTAGTGTTTCCAGAGATGGGAGAATCTCATATTTATTTGTTTATTTTATTTAAAAGGTTTCACCAGGAAAGACATACTGAGCTGCTAACAGCTCATTTGCAGATGCGGCCTGGAGGTGAGGGGAAGAGGAGATAAATCAAGAGGTGGAAAAAACTGAACAGTAATAACAATATTACATTACAAAAATAGAAGTCATAAACCAGTAGTACAGTATATAAAAGGAGCATAATCATAAGAGTCTTCTGTGTGCACAAACCCATTTCTGTTTTTTAGATAACCAGGGAAATTTGGTAGGATCATGACAAGACAGGGGAGAACCCAACCTCCCTCGGCTGAGGTGCTGTGCTTCTGAGGCAGTGTCTCATGTGCTGTGCTCACTCCCCCCTTCCCCCCAACACACACACTTGTACACATCCACTGTGAGTATACTGTGCTTTGACTTTCTGCTTAGGCACCTCTCAGTCTTTGTGATACTCCATGTGCTTCTTGGTATATGCTTGCCTCTGGCCTTCAGGACACTCCTTGCCTTTCTCAAAACAACAATACTTATCTCCACTGAGATTAATTTAAACAGTAGCTCTGCACTGCCATATGTACTTTGATAAACCTAACATTTGGTTTCCATGGTTTTGAATACATCTTGGTAGCCAGTTCAGACAGTCTGTAAAAGCATTTGACTGTCCTCAGTTGATCTCATGGTGCCTTTGTTTATGACATCAGTGTTTACCATGGCAAGTCCATTGGAGACGGTTGGAGGCTTTTTGCAAGACCCAGTGATGTAAGTAGTACATCAGCTGAAATATTTAGTAGATCATTAATAGGAGGAATTAAGAAATACACCTAGTGAACACTTAAGTAAATTGTTGTAAATGTAATAGCTTTAAAGAGGTGGTCTGGCCACCAGCCAATCACTGTGGGCAGCAGAACTCAACTACAATACATTCCCAAAAGACTTGAATTTCAAACCATTCCATTCTTCGTTACTGAGCGTATTCAGTGTTTGTTCTCCTCAGGGGTATTTAGCGTATCAGGGCAGATGTGCTTTAATGGAATCTTTGTGTGCTATAAACATTGACTCCATTGAATTGAACAGCAGCTAAACCCTACTAATTTCATTGGAGGCTAAGAGTGAGCTGATGTTGAATTTGTATTCAGTGAATATGCCAAAATAAGGCACTTACACCTTAGATTCAGCCCAGTCCTTATTTTGGGCCACTTTGGGATCACTTTGATCTTCTGCCAGATAATAAAAAAACTCTTCCAAGGTGGCCAGTGCTAGTCTCATGCCTACTTCTTCAGCCACCCTAGTCATTTCCAACCCTTCTTCTCCCTCCCCACACTTTTTTTTTTAATAGTATTTGCAGCTCCTGAGACTGTGCAAGTTGCTGGCTTAAGTTTCTTGAAAATCTGACTTGAGGACCAGGAGAGGGTGGAAGAGTTTGGGATTGACTGGGGTGAGAGGGGGGAGGTGGAGTGGTACTACTTACCCCTATTTGTAGCCTTCTGAACCCCAATACCAAGGATCTGAAGTGCCAACGTGGAACTGAAGACAGATGGTCCAAATCAGTGCTGAGTGGGAAGTTGCCAGTTTCCACATGCAATCACCCTCAATAAAGACAAGAAAAAATATAACTGAGGAAGTTTCCTCAAACATTTGTCTGCTAAGCTAATGTTGCATATAGTTGTAATCAAGAATACTAGTTCTGCAATAATGGGAAGTATTAGTGTGTGGAGTTTATGGTTCAGGAGGAGGTACTGTCTAATTAGCAACAGGATTTTGAAAGAAAAACAAAACAAGATGTGGCTTTTTTCCTTTTCATTACCTTAGCACGATTCTAGCAGACAATATCTTCCGAATCATTTTTTTCACATACTAAAGCATTGTATTCATGTAAAGCTACGATTCACTGCTTTGCAATTATTTACAGTATTATTTAAGGTGTGTGGGTTTGGAGACCATCCGTTATAGTCATATCAGGTTTGCCAAAGAAGACTGCTTTCTTACTGCTGTTCAGCACTCAGACCAAACTCACAGAAATGTTTTGTGTGAATTTGTAGTAATCCATGTTTATTTTGTCAGGGTGTATCAAGTTTTGTACCAGAAAGCACCATCCAGTGTGCATGTTTTCCAAAAAAATAATTGGGTAGGGGATTCCTCCCAAGGATCTCCAACTCTTATGCAGGAATTCTCATATCCTTTATTAAATCTCTGGGGAGAACCCTGGTATCTACTTGAATACAGGAGTGCCCCCCCCCACACTTACAGGTCTTCTACAGCCGAGGCTCATTTAGGAGTTGAAGTCAAAATACCCTACTTGGGGCATCATATTGTTGTGTTAACATGTAATGGGAAACAGTTACTTTGTAATCAGCTCACTTCATTCAGATTGTAAATGTTTGGTTCACATGCTGTTGGAGTGATGAGAATAAACTGAACTGGTTACAAGGGGACTGATTTCCCCTGCTTGTAAACAAACGGCAGCTGAGGATTTTGAATCTGGTTGCATTCCTTTTGCAGCAGCTTGAACAGGAAAAATAGCAGAATCAATTCCCAATCGGAACTACATGCACAAGGTAACCAGGTTCAAAATAATCAATGCACTTGAACCAGTGCACTTGAATCAGTTTTAGACTGAAACAGGAACCCAACTCAGAAATGAGTTTACATTAGCTTCCATTTGAGGAATGCAGCATTGATTCCACTGAAATTGGAGTTTGAACCTGATTCCAGTGTGCATGTAAACAAGACAATAGTCATTCTGTCATAGTCATTCTCACAGCAACAAGTTGTGATGTCACAATCAAGGGTCTCAATTATAGCATAGGCCCCAGACTCAGTCTGCTGCTGTAAGCAATCAGTAAGGGACAACGGTCCAGTTTTCATGTCGATGTTGTTAAAGAAGAACAGAAGGACGTGACTTTCAGTGATTCAGAAGGACATTACTTTCAATGATTAGGTGACTATTGACCAAGTGCTACAGATGTCGACTATATCAGTATCAATATCTTCACTGTTCAGTAGTAGGAAAAGATCATTATAAGAGTTGAACATGAATAAAATACTAAAATGAGAGCATTTACATTTCATGTTAACTTTAAAAATAGCATCACACAATGTCAGAACCTAAAAGTTACAATAATATTGTACCTTATCTTCAGTACCTATATACAACTGGCAAATTGAAACACAGAGGGAACTCAGTTCGCAGAGGCCCAGGATGGAGCTCCTGCCCTTGTTTGAACACATGTTTTATTAATTGCACATAAGTAATTTGCCATAACGTGACAATATAAAGTTGTCCTCAACTGTAACCAGTAGTAGTAATAATAATTCCTTTTTAGTGTTGGACTGGATATTGTCCCAAATGGGCTTAAGCATAGCTTTCAAGCCTTAAAGAAAAGGTCCCCTCAGCCTTTTATTCTGTTTTCCTGTGTATATTGTAGGCATACACAATGTTTGCCTCTACTGTACCCTCCTAATCTTGTCAGGATTTAAATGTAAATGAAGGTACTTAAGTCTAGTGTGAAAACCTGCACAACTCCATTGCAAAGGTCATGACCTGACTCACGTAAGGTGTCCTGAAATGTTATGATGTTTTAGTGCTAAAGCCTGCAGTACTTCTATACTGTATTAGTCAGTGCTGTTGCTGTCCTCTGCAATCCCTATGTGCTTGTCTTATGCTGGTTGTGAAACTTTTCAAGGCATGGTAAGTGCCCTGCTGTTTTCTCTAGTTTAAAGTGTATGCAAGTTAGAAAAAAAATGCTTTTAGAGAATACAGGGACTTCACAAGACATGTAACAGGACAGAATAAGAGTATAACTTCTGCTGGCTTGTGCATGTACACATCAACTCCCAAGATGCCTTGCATGAATGGGGCCATGACCTTTGGAATGGAGGCAAACAAGTTTTCACACCAGAGCAAAACAGAGTGAAGCAACCTCATTAATATTTAAATTAGGATGAAATTAGGGCTTTGCAAGAAGGGAAATGATTGTTCATGCCTACAAACTACACAGGTATATAGAAAATAGGTTCAGGGGACTTTCCCTTTAATATACCAGGTACAGTCAAATGCCACATGGGTCAGATCCTCAAACCCACCCTAATCACACCCATAGTCCTGTGCTTTGGGATTCTGATCTTTATTATATCTTCCTTGCAATCTATTACTAGGGAATAACTCAGATCTATATAATGTCAAACATTTTCCTTTTTTTTTGGATCTATTAAAATTATGTTGACGTGGATTTGGTTTTGCTGGGGACTGAAGTCCCATTTCTGCCCTTTATTTTTGTAGCCAATTGCTCTTTAATTTTCCTAATGTTTTACAATTTATTTGTATTTCTTCTTTTTTACAGTTGACTTTTTAAATGCGGAGCGCCAGAAAAGTAGAGCTGCCAGTATGCCAACGAAATCCTCAGTAGTTCCAGGTCAGTATGGAGAGTATTGGTTGTTACCAAAGATGTCATTTTGTCAAAGATCATTTCTGAAAAAAAGTAATGTGTTGGTGATGGAAGCATTAAGCAGTAAGGTATGATCAAGGGTTCGGTTAATAGGCTGCTAATCACCTACTAGGGCTGTAATGTGGCACGAGGCATAGCCGAGTGCCACATGCCCCAAGAGTGTCATTAACTATCGGCATAACTCCTGGGAATGCCTTACTGCAATTATAATAAAAATGTTCCCTTCCTGACCTGCCTTTCAATCCTCCTTCCCCAGTTCATACCTCCTCCCTTAGGATGGTTGCTTCCTTCCCATTTCTCTGCACTTTGATTTTTCTACCAGCTGCTGGATTATGCTTTTGATTGTAGGGTGTGTTTCTCGCTCCTGATACCAATATCATGTACATTTTGCTCCTTTGCCAAATTGCACTACAGTCATTTGCACCTTGTTTGTTTGTAAACATTTATTCTGTGGTACTTGCTTGTTGTCTTTTTCCTGTCTCTTCTCCTCCAGGTTGCACCTGGAAATGAGCCTTGGATCAGTGTGCCGTTCCCTGTTACCAATTTTAAATAAATAAATAGTGTTGTGCCTTGTTCAGCATGTGAGTAGGCTCCACGTGTATGTTAACAGACGATTAACATATAGCTGATAGAATGGTTACAGCCAATAGGTTCTATTTGTAGACATTTTTATAATTAAACAATAAGGCATACTAGGGTTAGATTAGCAGTCTGTTAATCACCCCCTAGGGACATAATGTGGCATGAGGCACAGCCGAGTGCCATATTTCCTCTAGGGGGTGTTTAACTGATTGTCAGTCTAACTCCTGGGAGTGCCTTATTGCTATTATAAAAGAATACTCCAAAAGAAAAGTGTTGAGATTCTACCTTATGCATATTTTCCTCATTGAGAAGGAGATTTGTAATGGAATAATTTCATCCACCAACTGTTTAAAAATGCTGGTTCAGAATCAGAATGCATCGTTCTGGTCATTCAGCAGTGACAGAGAATGGAATGTGGACAAGAAAAATTCATACACCATGGTGATCAGGCTGTACATGACAGTGTAAGTGAGCAATAAGACATGTTGGGGTGTGCATTGAGCAGATATTGCTGCATGCCCAGGGGTGTAGTAAGACACTAGAGGGCCTTCAGCCCCTGGAAATCCAGTAATATCTGTTAAGTGCGCAGCCCGGAGTGTCTTATTGTGCTTATAAAATGGGCATTTTTTTTTACTTCTATAAATCAGAAAAAAACATGTTAAGTTTTGAACCAGACGCCATTTTTTCTCTCAGTTTATGCAATCTGTGGCATCACACGAGACTGTTGCCGCATGACTAATATCACTTGTAGACACAAAGCGTATCATTTTTGTTTAATTTTGCCCCCTCCCCCATACGCACCATTTTTGGTTTTTTAGTTATTTTTTCTTCACAACACCATAGCACTAATGCTAGCAGTCACACTCTTATCTTGACAGCACTGGAGACACACATGCTTGATTTGCAAGTGTACTGACACTCTATCCTGATTGTACTCCACCTCTGCTTCCATTCCTTGCCTTCCCTTTCCTTTGACAAAGAGAGAGGGATTTTTTTTTCTCCCACTGAACAAGCCGCGTCCAATGGCAGCACTCTAGGAGTGGGCAGAGACTCTGAAAAAGGCAGCACTATGACAGGAGAAACATGTTTTCGTAAGTGGTTTTTTTCTGCTCCATGCAAGGTATTTATGAGCGCTGCTTCCTCTTCCTGTGTCCAAGCCAACAGTGACAGGTAGGAAGTACTTCTGTGCCCAAGACCACATCTTGCTCAGAAGAAGGGAAACTGTCAGCATAAAAATGAAAAATATGCAGATACAGTGGATTTTTCATTAGGAACTGTGACAGGTCAGGAAAGCAATTGGCAATGAAGGCAGCGGGAGCAGGCATGCTGTAGAAGCGGCACCATGATTGATATACTGGGACCAGTCTTAAACTGCACCAGTTTCCCTGATCGTCTGCAAGCCCAGGATAAACCACCTTAGCGAGGCTAAAAAAAAAAAATAGTGGCAGTTAAAAAAAAACGACATTCTAACAGCTCCCTGATTTCTCTTTCTTTGCAATGCGGTCCTGCTTTTGGGTACTTATTATTACCTGTGCATCCAACAGATTTGATGCACAGGTAACAACCAATCAGAAAGCAGGATTTTCTTCTCCCCATTTTTATAACAGATTAATGTAAGGGTCTAGTAATGCTGACAGCAAATCTGATTGCAGCATGTCTGAGGCCCTTTTTATAATTGCTAAAATTCTTGGCATTGCTATGGGTGCTACCTTTTAATGCTCAATGTTGACAAAACTGTATTTCCATATTCTTTTTATCACACCAACCATGAGTATCAAGACACAGCATGGACAAACATGTATATTTCTACTTTATTTTGTCATTTATGGACTTCATAGTTTTCCATTTTAAACCAGTATGAACATTATAAGAATGGTGTAGCTCTCTTTTTTTTAATATCAGTAAATGAAACATCAGCTGTAATGAGCAAACATGTTGAATAAATCCCATGGAGACATGAACAGTCCAACACACACATTAGTATTGATGCAGTTTTGCTATGGGACATTTTTTAAAGTCACACATAGGTCATAGCATTTTTCAAAACAAAGTAAAAAGTCATGGGGTGTTGTTTTCAAAAGTGATCAAAAATTCCGCTCTTGCATCAGGACAAATACATTCGTGTCATACATATGTCACATATAATTGTGCTGTATTTTCATAGCTGCATCAAAACTGATGCTTCTACATGTCATAATTGCAGCATATTTGTGATGTACTTGCAGGCTGCATCATAATTGCATTACTTTTATGTCACCTTTGTGTCACTATCTGGACGCAAGCACAGGCAAAGCAGAATGTGGTGCAGCCATCTTCTGATGGTAGGGTGACTTTCTGATGCAGACACAGCTGCGATTTGCAGCGCAGAAGTGACACAACTTATTGTTATGGGTCCATTATTTCCCCTGAGGTGAGTTCTTAGGAGGTGGAGTGGCAAGATGGCCGCAGTGCCGCTTCGCTCCCTGCAGCTTTGAAATATGAAGTGGCATTTTTAGCCCATTTTCTCTGTTTTTATTCTTTTTATCCTAAAATGGTAAAAGAGCCTTATGCTGTTTTTGACTCCTTTCATCAATGTGGTATTGTTTTTATGCTTGGACACTCAGATCTGGAGTTTAAAGCTGACAACCCAGTGTTTTGTTGGCATTTTGGCAGTGCAGTTAAAGCCCAGCTTTCTAATAATCCTAATAGTAGAGATGACATGGTCTCCGATACCTTGCAAACTGATAGACTGAGTTAACGGCTAGGAGACTTCTGGAGAGAAGTTGGAGACCATAGGGAAGATGTTTGTGGAAGTTAGCGGAGCCGCCCCCCTCCCCCAGTTGTGAGAGTTCATGGGATCTGGAGAGTCACATTGCACAGTATGTCCTGACATGCCTAAAAATATTTTAAAAAGGTATGCTTGGGGGTCCTGCCTTTACACCTACTATATTAAGTTTACTGCGCTCAGAAGAGCATTTCCTTTTTCATTCTCTTTCCTAGGTGCTTTCAACTTAGACATATTGGGGTCAAGAGAGGAAATGCAGAGATTGACTTGGGTACTGATATGAGCACTAGGAACTGGAGAAGCGGAGCCTTGGAGATAAGATTATTACTGGAGAAACTCCTGGATTTGGGAGCCAGAATGTAGTATTTAGTAAGCAGAAGTGATTGGGGTGAGTGTCTGATGTGCCGAAGGAGCTGCAGACAGAGGTGTTGTGGGACATTCTGTGATACCGTTCCCCCAAAGTTGTCTGATATTGAGGACTCTATATGCAGAGGTACTCATTTTGAGATTCCTACATATTAAAACATTTTCAATTTAAAAAAAAAAAAAGACCCTTAGTTTGAGACCTATGAGGTGTGGAAAATAGTAAGGAATTGCAGCTTTTGGGAAAATGGACTCCAGTCAGAGCCTACTAAAATCATCTCATAAAATGCCTGTTCTTACAACCATGTATTATCCAATGGTTATAAGTATTACTTTAAATAAGCATACAACCTTTTTTTAGGATTTTATTTTGTACATAATGATTTGCTACTATCCCGAGAAGCTGTTGGACATAAATGGTTCTGGGATTATTGCCTGTGCTTGGAACACTTAAGGGCGGCTGTCCTGATTTTAAAATTAATGATCTTTGCTTGGAAGCTGCTTCAAACATATTAAACTTATTGTGGGATTTCTAACAAAACAAAAACATGCTCTTAGAATCCTTACGGGGGCCCATGTTGTGATTTTATTGAGAACAGAGGATTATGCAACATGTTATGGTTTCCAGCTGTATATAGGAAACCCCTTTCCACAAACATACTTAGTGACACTGATTTAGTGACCTCGGGAGGTTATTTAAGTTGTGTTTTTTTGCTTGCACGTCCTCTCTTTCTAATTTGTTGGACTTCTGATTATAACTGGAGCCCTTTAGTTTAACATATTAATCTAGGGACTCCGAGTTAATGGAGCTTTGAGTGGCCCTATCAAAAATAAATGGACTGTGAGCACAATGGAGCGACAACTCTGTTTACCAGAATTGTTGTCTCAGTATTTCATGTAAAGTGATGCATGATTGGCTTAAAATGCTGTTTTATGTGTAAATGTATTTTTACTAATTTTGAATTTCATGTATTCTTTAAATGTTTTGAATTATTATTCATAGCTTTTTAGGACAGAGGGGCTAGGTTTGTTAATTTTATTTTATTCAGATAGTTTAAAGACAGCTTGATTAGAGCACCTTTAATGGAAACTCAATATTCAAGTGTTGAGGATATTGAGAATACTGATGCTAAGTGGAAATAACTGTTGGCAACTGTGTCTCAGTTTTTATTATTTGCTGGATGAAGTTCCCTGGATGCTAATATTTTATAATTATGGTGCTCTAACAAAGTGGCCCTGGTGGCCCAGAACTGGTGTGGAATGGGGCTTGAAGACAAGGCCTTTAGCCAAAACTGAAGTTGGGATATGCATAGGATGAAAAGAACTGATTGGGGAGTTGGACCTGGCCACAGGGACTAATATTTGATACTAGGATGCATAACAGATGAGAGTTAGTGCCTGTAACGGGGGCCAATCAGTGGAGAATGGGATAGCAAGTGCTATGGGGTGCCCGTTTAGACTCCTTATGGCGAACTCTAACTGATAGCACAAGTTGGATCATTATGGCCCCAATAGCCAGGGTCTGTCAAGTCCCTCGAGAGATGGTAGTCAATGCAGAAATCCCGTTTGTAGGTTGTGTGTTATTGCCTAGGACTTGATCCTTCCACTTAGTGAAGTCTCATGGACTATTGAGTAAAGGGCTGGATGATTACTAGAATGTATGGCATTCTAGGGAAACAGTTCATGATAAGAAAGCATATTTATTATTATTTTATGAACCAGCATTTTAGCATACATTAAGTAGTGATGTGAACATCTGTGTAATACATTAATGGCATGTGCACAAACTGTTATGTTTATGTTTGTATGTCTGTATGCTTTGTAAAGATTAATGCCGAAAAAATAAATCTCTCTTGAACCTTGAACTTGTTGTTACGTCCATCAAAACTATTTGAAAATACAGGCCAGGTGTCCATGACTGCAATGATGACCTTAGATCCTTAATTGTTACATATGAAAGGGGAAAAATTGCACTCTTGTGTGAGGGTAGCCATGGATGATCTATGTAGCCTACAACCCCTTTTTTGACTTTTTCTGTGTCAGTCTAACTCGCTATATCATTTTTACCTGCCCCAAGAATCTGAGCTGCTGTGGCCCCCCCTTTCTTCCTTCCAGGAGTGCAGGCAAGGGACTGTTTTCACAACCATCACTAATGTCACTTTCTGATTGGCTGTCAGGGAGGGGGATGCGAATGCTGAATGGACCGAGGACTCTTCCACCCCCCCCAAAAAGAGCTGAGCACCATACTTCGATAATATGCTTGGCCCACAGCCAGCTTTACAGTGGGATTCTGAGACTGGCGGGCCAACCCCAACTTCTTGCCATAGCACTTGGTGGCTCTGTGATGCTGGTTCGACAACACTTTAGGTGGGCTGGCATCACAGTGATGAGATTTATGTCGGCCGCCAAGTTGTGGTGCGTAAATCGAATGTCTCCTGGTCCGTTTTCCTATTGTTTTCTCTTGCCCCCTGAACCCCCATGCAGGGGTTCTGCCCACCCCCATACTAATGATTATCAACTCCGAGTTGGATTTGATTTGGGGAGGGGGTGCAGGACCAGGAGACAGTGTGCCCCTGTCTCAGGCGCACCAACACAGCAACCTGTCAACGAACTGTCAATTTATGTCAACAGCGACATAAGTCGCGGTGTTGGTGTAGCTGTCGGGGGGTCGGGGATACTGAACTGGGCCTACCCCCCCACTGTATTTTAAAAAATGTGTTCCAAGAAGAGTTTGCATGAAGCCCTCCTCAAGTAATCAGAAGTAGAGTTGGTAGTCTATGATATATTCATGCTTCATCATGAAATATGTCTTCTGTTTTTGTGACTGTAAATTTTCTTTAGATATGGTGGCAGCTAATTCGATTAGCAAGTGCTGTACATTTACTGCAAAGTTTTACAAATGGGGTAAATCAGTAGTTGTTGATAATTCTGTGGCAGGAAGTCATAATTTTAAATGAGAGCAAATGTTTTACTTTTTTGTAAAATGCAAATTTTTCTTCAATTTGTGTGTTAGTTTAAGTTGAATTTCCAATGCATTCCCCTTCAACTTGGCTAATGGTCATGTGGTGAGCTACTGCTGAGGTCTGGCCATAGTCAACAGGGGAATAACTGGAGATTTGTGGGCCCCAACAACTGCTTCGGCTCATGCGCATTGAACGATTGCTAACTGGCATCACAGTGACGGGATTTATGTCGTCCAGGGGAACAGTGACCACCAGTCATTGTGGTTTGAAATCACAGAAAGAGCAGAACCAAACCACACAAAAACACGTATCCTGGATTTTAGGGGGGCAGACTTTGGGAAAATGGGGAGATACTTGAAAGAGGCATTAAGGGGAATGGGGCAGGAATCAGGGGTTGAGGAACAGTGGGCAGTATTTAAAATGGGGATTACAAGAGCAACAGAATTATGCATTAAGCAGGTTAGTGAGAGGAAAAGGAAGAGGAGACCATTATGGTTTTCCAAAGAGGTAGCAAAGAAAGTGAAAGCCAAAAAGATTGCATTCAGGCAATACAAAAAGACACAGGCAGAAGGGGCTAGGGAGAAGTACCAGGAGAAGCAAAGGGAGGTAGGGAGGTCAGTAAGGGAAGCCAAAACTCAGACAGAAGAACACATTGCAAAATCAGTGGGTAGAGGGGACAAACCTTTTACAGGTACATAAGTGAAAAAGAAAGGCAAAGGGAGGGATAGTGAGACTGAAGGGGAGGATGGGGCGTGGAGGATGACAACAGTAAAGCTGACATATTGAACAGGTATTTCTGCTCAGTCTACTGAGGAAGAGGAGGTAATGGGTCTGAAGGAGTACAAGGGTGAGAATGGTGCAGAAATGGACACAAGTCCCTTTAACGAGAAAGGGTCTTGAAGGAACTGGAAGTACAAGAGTTGATAAAGCAATGGGGCCAGATGGGGTGCATCCCAGGGTCCTTACAGAACTAAGAGAGCTGATGGCTGTACCTCTGGCTATCCTGTTTAGCCGATCACTGGAAACAGGGGAGGTACCCAAAGACTGGAGGACAGCAGATGTAGTCCCCTTTTACAAAAGTGGGAACAAAGAGGAAGCGGGGAACTACTGACCAGTCAGCCTCACCTCAGTAGTGGGGAAGACCATGGAAGCACTACTGAAGGAGAGATTGGTGGAACATCTGCTTGTCAATGGACTGCAGGACCCAGGGCAGCATGGTTTCACCAGGGGGAGGTCATGTCAGACCAACCTCGTTGAATTTTTTGACTGGGTGACTAGGGAGGTGGATCGGGCAGGGCAGTGGACATGGCCTATCTGGACTTCAGCAAGGCCTTTGACACTGTGCCACATAGAAGACTATTACACAAACTGGGGAATATTGGTGTGGGCAGGACAGTAGTGTGGTGAGTAGGTAACTGGCTGGGTGGCAGGACACAGAGGGTGGTGGTAAATGGCTGTCACTCCACAGAGGGAAGAGTGACCAGTGGGGTACCACAGGGATCAGTGCTGGGACCGGTCCTATTCAACATCTTCATCAGTGACATTCTTGGCAGGACCTAGAGGCAGAATTTCACTGTTTGCTGATGACACAAAGCTCTGTAACAGAGTAGACACACCAAAGGGTGTAGACAGAATGAGAAGGACCTGCAGAAACTTGAAGAATGGTCAGGGATTCGGCAGTTGAAATTCAATGCGAGGAAGTGCAAGATAATGCATATGGGGCACAAAAACCCTGGCACAATATATCAGTTGGGGGGTGAGGATATAGCATGCACCAAGCAGGAAAGGGATCTTGGGATTTTCATCTGTGATGACCTCAAGGTAGGGAAACAGTGTGACAAGGCAGCAGGTAAAGCAAATATGATGCTGGGATGCAGAGGCAGGGGCATCACCAGCAGGAAAAGGGAGGTAATAATTCCACTATACAAGACACTAGTGAGGCCCCACCTGGAGTACAGTGTACAGTTCTGGAGACCTTACCTACGTAAGGACATAGACAGGGTAGAGAAGGTTCAGAGGTGGGCAACAAAGATGGTGCATGGATTGCATCACAAGTCCTATGAGGACAGGTTGAAGGAACTGAACATGTACTCCCTGGAGGAGAGGAGGGAGAGAGGGGATATGATAGAGACATACAAGTATCTTACAGGGAGGAACAGGGTGCAGGAATACACTATTTTTAAGCGAAAAGATGTTCCAGGACTAGAGTGCATGGGATGAAGTTGGAGGGAGGATGATTCAGAGGAAATGTGAGGAAGAATTTCTCCACAGAACGGGTGGTGGACAAGTGGAACACCCTGCCAGAGGAAGTGTTGGGGGCTGAAACAATCACAGGATTTAAGAATGCATGGGATAGACATAAAGGAATTCTGGAGGTTGGGGTAAGGGGCAACAGACTTCTAGGAAAACATAAAGTGAACTTACAAGCTCAAATGGGCAGACTGGGTGGGCCATAGGCCCTTATCTGCCGACACTGTCTATGTATCTATGTAACTTTTTCAATTTGTTTGTGTTGTTTATGTTGGGAGGGCACTGCCCCCCCCCACCCTTTTTATTGACATATTAGTTTAATATATGGTGATGTGGGAGCAGAGACCCTAACATAAATCAAATCATGTTTAAATGTAAAAAGTCAGTAAATACCCTAACCTAACTCTAGGCAAGGCAAAACAAGGAAAGTTTTATTTTTAGGTGCCCAATCCCGGAGGCTCTGGACGCCGTACAAGTAAAAAATTATACAACTCAATAAGTAAAATAAACACCACAGTAAATAAATTACAGTAATACAAATAGTAAATAAACAGGCCACTGAGAGTGAAAAAAGGTCAGAACTTAAAGAGAATTTCTGACCTATCTGAGAGCATCTACCACTCACACATAGTGGTAGCTGCCCTCATCGGCCTTTATTCTATCTTGGTTTTACTGAAGAAAGCAACCTGTATCTTAATAGTATACCTCATAACTTTCATTTACATAGATGAAGCCCTCTGTATTGAGTGTCCGGGTCCAGCCTCAAATGAAGTGGGCGATGCTTCGATTATTGTTTTAAGCTACAAACGGTCACTTGGTGATTAATGAAGGACCCTCTCGACTAACATGGCTCTTGTTAGTCAAGCAGTGTCCTTCATTATTCGCCAAGTGACCATTTTGTAGCTTAAAAATTAATGAGAAATCAAGCACCATTCATTTCAATGGGGTGCACCCCTGTGCTCTCCCTGGCCCATGTTATTACGTGCTTGAGCATGGGGGTGTGGCAGCTGAACTCAGACACTCACAATACAGAGGGCTTCATCTGTGTAAATGAAAGTTACGAGGCATATTATTAAAGTATGGGCAGCTTTTCTTCAGTAAAACCAGGATAGAATAACGGCCATTGAGGGCGGCTACCACTATGTGTGAGTGGCTGCCTTACATCAGAAATTTCCTTTAAAACAGTTTCTAAAAAGGGGTAGTCCTGGGAATGAGATCTAGAAGACCGTGTCTCGGAATGCCTGCCTGAACAGAAAGGTCTTGAGGCGGGCCTTGAATACCTCCACTGACGGGGCCTCCCTTACAGCTGGAGGAAGCTAATTCCACAGGATGGGGCCGGCATCACTAAAAGCTCTGTTGCTGGCAGTTTTCACCCTCATCCTGGGAATCTCGATGAAGGCCCCTCGGAAGAGCAATGGAGGGAGTGGACAGAGGCAGCAGGTGTGAGAAGGTCTGACAGGTAGCCAGGGCCCAGTCTATGTAGGGCATTCACGCAGCACCGGAGGATGTGGCAGAATTTAGACTGCACCGTCAATAAGTAGTAAGTAGTGTAGCACAAACCCAAGTAGTAGTTCATTCTGGGCCCATGGCTGTCCAGTTTTGCCGTGGACAGGTACACCATGAATTTTACCTCCTGAGAGATAAACATAGTGTGCAACATGGGAGCTAACTGGTCTAGTGACTATAACATGTCAACACAGGTGAATTACCATCAGGCAGCCTCCCCCACCCCCACATGACATACAGTACAAGATTAAGTTCATTGCTGTTTGCAGAAGAGGGCTAGTACAGCTACCTGAGGGTAACCCTCCCGTGGAGTGCTTTACCACTGTTAAGAAGAGATGAAACTAGGCACTCAGCAGCTCTTAAACAAGTATGTAGTAATGAGATAATCATACCTCTGCCAGTCAGTCTTAAGGCTGGAGTTTGAATGGTTTTGAATACAAAAAATAAAGGAGCAGGCACTCACCAAAGCCAATTAAAAATATGTCCAGAGACAAAAAAAGTGCAGGATTTTGTATTTTATTTGTGAAAATCATATATGTGCAAAACACTAGCCCTGGACTACTGACAAAGCCTCCAGTTAGTGAGGTGAAATGTTGAGTGAGTGCTACAGGAGTTGCAGCCTAACATTTTCCAGATATATGATTTGCACAAACAAGATGCAAAATTTTGCACTTTAATTTTTACTCTGGACGTCTTTTTAAATGGTACTGGTTAGTGCGTACTCCTCTTTTATATTTGCTGCCAAAGGCTGGGAAACATATTGCAGTGGGTCCAAGCTGGAAGATGGCTTTTGGAGCCTTGGCCATTCTTTAACCTATCACAACTTCAGCATCCCAAGTCTCCACCCGAATTCCCACCCACTCTACACCTTTCTGCTGCCTTTGGATTTGAAGTACGTGGCCAATCAGAAGACTGGAAAATGCAAGCTCTAAGTGGGTTTCCTTATGCAGCTTGTACTGCCTACAGGCAACATTTCCAGTGCTTTTTTGTTCGGCTTACATGATTCTGTTCATTTGTTTGTTTTTCTCTCTGTGCCAGGAAAGACAGAGTTGTTGCACAGTAGTCGCAGCTTATTCCTGTTTGTGGCTGCCGTGTGAACTATGCTACACAGTGGCACTTGCTCTGTCTCTCTCATGCCCCCCCATACCAGTGGTGCCAGTTCTCTGACATTGTTGCTCAGCAGCATTTGTTGTGCTCTCTCACCTGCCACCCCAAGAAAAAGAAAACTGCCCATCAACATTTCCCTTTGTTACCTGTAAAAAAACAGAAAATCATCCAGTGATATCTTCTAGCCCCCTTGACTCTGCCCCCAGCAGTCCCCCAATTCCTTACTTACTTCACTAGGTTTCCACAAAGTAATTCTCTCAGTGACTACTGCTTCCCCTACTATGCCCAACCATGAATAGACTGCAAACAAGGTAAGTTCTGTTAATAGCTTTTTAATGCGTTTTGAACATTTACTCAAAACTTCGTTGTTTTTCAAGATTTTGGCCCCAGTTCTCCTGAGGCCCCCTGAGGAAGACCCACGTGGTCGAAGCACTGGGGCATTTGACTTCAGTGTCCTAAGGTTGGGCTTTTAAAAATAAATCTCACCTCGAGTTGATGACTAAGAGTGGGCATTTTGTTCTTCAACTGGAGTTCATACTGGAGATTTTAAGACAGTCAAAAGGTAAAGCCCATATAGGCTATCCCCACCATTTCAGTGGAGGAAACTTCAGTTACCAACTTACTGATCCAACCTTACTTAGAACACATTAAAGTTAACTGCCTCCACAACATTTGTCAGTAATTTATTCCACAAGTGTATCACCCTACACTTAAAGCTGTGCCTCCTTATATCTGTCCTGTACCTCTCTCCTTCCAACTGCTGACTGTGCCCTCTTAATTCATACTTATATTCTTTAAATACTAATCCTAAATCCCTCAAGTCTTCCTGTTTCAGTACCTTGTACAACAACAGTAGATCCCCCCCCACCCAGCACATTTATTGTCCAGTGACCACAATCCCTGCGTTTTTAACTTATCTTCATATGATTTTTCCCCATACCCGGATATCATTTTGGTAAATGATCTTTGTGGTTTCTCTACCATAAATTATGTCCTTCCTTAAGTAGGGACTCCAAACGGTAGAACAATAATCCAAGCATGGCCTGGCATATGATCTAAACAGTGGAAGTAGTGCCCCTTCATTTCTTGACTGAAAACCCCTTCTAGTACAGTTTACCAAATGCATTGCTTTGTTTGCAGTGATTTTACTGTGGGTCCCACTTTTCATATCTTTCTGTATACATACACCCAAGTCCCTCTCACAATCCGAGACTTTTAACTTTGATCCTTGAATGTAGTAATCCTGCTGGATATTATCTCTCCCCATATGCATTACAATACACTTTTCCATGTTAAAGCTAATTTTATTATTTACTGCCCATTCTGAGATGTATATCAAATCTTGACCGAAAATGAGCCTATCCTCAAAGGTGCCCACCACCCCTCCCAACTTAACATCATTATCTGACTAACTTATTCCCACTTATTATGTTTAGGTTGCTTATAATAATGCTAAACAGGGGTCCCAACACCACCCAGCACTCCACTTGTAACTCTCTCCTCCTCGACAAATGACCCTGTATCCTCACCTGCTGTTTCTATCCATCTGCCAGTGTTTAATCCACCTTACAATACCAACATCAGTACCCAAACTTGTGGGTTTGTAGATTACTATCCCATGTGGGACTGTATTGAAAGCCCTACTGAAATCCAACATTACCATGTCCACGTTCCTACCCTCATCCGCTCATTTACTGGCATAGTTATGAAAGCAAATCAGGTTAGTCTCACACAATCTATTCCTAACACAACCATGTTAGTTTTTATCTATCAACCCTTTTTCTGCTAGATAGTTTATAATCTCTTCGCTAAGAATCCTCTCAATTATCTTTCCAACTATTGATGTCAAACTCACTGGCCGATAATTAGCCACCTCACTCCTATTCCCCTTCTTAAATATTGGCACCACATAGGCAGATCTCCACTCATTTGGTGCATAGCCTTCAATCAAACATTTCTGTCCTAATAGGGTGATTACTGGTGCAAGCTGTTCTTCAAGTTTCTTTATAAATCTTGGATGGATTCCGTCTGGTTCAACCGCCTTATCAGCTTTAAGTAGCCTTATTCTTTTAAGCACTTTATCCACTGTTATTAATTTATCTAAATCTAAGCTTCCAATTTCAGTCAAGCAATTTTCTATACTATGATCATGTTTGGTAAACACTCTACTAAAGCATCTACTAAATTCACTGGCTGTTTCTTCTGGTTTAGAGCACATTTCTCCATCAGTGTTTAAGGGACCCACAGTGTCATCCCTCCCCTTTTTATTATTGACATATGCATGCAAACTTTTAATATCATTCTTTGTCATGGCTAGTCTAAATTCCAAGTGTCTTTTAGCTTTTTGTATTTCACATTTTAGATGCCTTAATATCTGTTTGTATCTATTCCTGCTATTCTTAGTTTTTAACGTTTTTCATTTTCCCAAACAACATCTTCTTATTGCATAGTTTGATTATCTCATTATTTAGCCAAGGTGGCTTTTCCCCCTACGATTATATGCATGTCTTTTAGGAATATGGCTGTCTACCATCTCATTTATGATTTTAACAAACAACTCCCATGATTCTTTGGTTGATAATCCATTCATTATATTATTCCAATCTAATCCCTCCAACCTTTCCCTTATTGCACCATAATCACCCCTGTTATATAGGACTTGGATTGTATTACCCTTGACTGATTTATTTGTCTTGTCTATTAAAAAGGTAATAGAACAATGATCACTTGCACCTATTATGGGGCCAATGTTTACATGTTGGATGTCATCAGGGATGTTAGTAAGTACCACGTCCAAAATATTTTCTTCTCTTGTAGCCTCATATACACACTGCTGAATTCCTACTGATATTAGTTCTTCTTGAATCCTGACAGCCAAGGTATTATTTGTATTTTTCTTACCCCAATCTATCTCTGGCATGTTTAGGTCCCCCATTAGCAAAATGTCAGAAACTTCAGTTAGATTAGCAACCTGTTTTATAAATGCTTCCGTCTCCCCATATCGGTATCATGTGGCCTATAGAATACCATCAGCTTACATTTCTTCCCCTTCAACCCCAACAAATCCACACTAATGATTACTACCAAAATCATTATTTTCTTTATTGACTAAAAATTCTGTCCCTTCCCTATTAAACAGAGCAACCGCACCACCTCTTCTATCTGACCTATTCTTGTTTATAAGAGAATGACCAGGGACATGCTGGTTCCATGTAGTATCTGTACTCCACCATGTTTCTACTATCCCTATAATCCCTATTTCATCTTTTCCCATTAATATCTCAAGTTCAGCCATATTCTGTCGCATTAAACGCCTACTCACTTTAGAAGCCAGAATGAGACTAGTACAAACTACATTCCTACCTATACTGGACTACGCTGACTTCCTTTACAGTCATTGCCCATCAACGATGCTAAACAAACTAGACACCCTTTACCACCGGGCTTTAATATTTATCTTAAATCTACCCCGTAGTACACATCACTGTCGTCTATACCAGGTTTTGGGATGGACCTCACTCTCAACTAGAAGAAAAAGGAATGCTGTCCTCTGGTTTTTTAGAGCATTATCTGATAACCTCCCTGCATACATCTCGAACATCTTCAAACGGGCTAAAGGTTCCTATGGCATGAGACACTTCTCCTTAATCTGCTTCCAGATTCCTAGAGTGAAAACTACCCTTGGCTCAGCAGCAATCAACTTCTCACTTCCATCACTTTGGAACACTATGCAAGACTCATTAAAATTATCCTCACTTCCAAGCATTTTCACATTCAAAGCTCTATTAATGGATTATCTGAAGAAATCATGCAACTGTTTCAGATGCCGATGACCCCCTAAATATGGGTACACTCTCAAATCCTACTAAGTATCTCATCCAGCCCACATTCCTAACAATAACAGAAACCTAGGACCTACATGCCTAGTTCCCTTAATCCAAGATGACCCTGCCTATTCTCTACCTTTACCTATTCTGGCCTCCTTTGGCTGCCTACTCTTTCACCCCATTTCTACCTCATTCCTTAATACTTCTTATTTTTTATCATTTAGGTATGAACTCTCACTCAGCTGAGACTATATAGGATTGTTGTCTCTTCTCATTTCAGTAAAGCTTATCATTATGTAGCTTTGCATGTTAATTATGTTGACCGGTATGTATAGGCACATATTGACCGGCACCTTCACAATGTTTTTCCTTTTTTTTTTTTTTTTGCACTGTTGTCCACCGTAATTGTAATCTTATGAAGTGTACTGTATTGTATTTATGCCCAGGACCACCTTGAAAATGAGCTTGCTCAATGGTGTTTATGCCTGGTTAAATAAAGTGATTGATTGATTGATTGATTCTCTTTGTTCAAACTTCTAGAATTAAAAAACATCACCCTTGTTGATGAATTCTTTTTACTTTTAATATAACTATGTGAACTTGCTTTTTCATTTGCTACATTCGTCCCCCATCTCTGTAGTTTAAACAGTTATCTATTTCATGATGCAACCTTGTTCCCAAAATTCTACTTTCTCTGAAATTTAAGTGGTGCCCATCCTTGCAAAATAGCTCATTTCTATTATAAAATGTCCCCCAATGTTTAATAAATAGATACCCATTTTCCTTTGTCCATCTATTCAGCCACTCATTTGCTAATGCTATTCTCTTTTGCTTGTACACTGAAGCTCTTGGTTCAGGTAGGATTTCTGAGATAATGATCTCACAGCCCTTTTCTGACAGTTTCTCTGTTAATTTGGCGTCATCCTTCTGTGTCTCAGGCAGTGATTTCCTAGCTAGATCATTAATACCCACATGTACTACTGCTGGGGGATCTACTCCTGCTCCAGCAACTATATTATCTACCATATTATATCAATCCAAGGCTCCTGCACCAGAAAAGCTGCTGACCATATTATTCTCTTTGTCCCTTTTACAAATATATTGATCTGTATACTTAATAGTAGAGTCCTCTATTACTATAACCTGTCTTGGGTTCTTACATCCTCCTGAGGGCCCATACCAGAATTTCTTTCTGCCTCATCCATAAGGGAATAAACAGGGTACAGGAGGGGAGCATATTTCAGAGACAAAAGTGTACAAGGACAAGGGGACATAGCATGGGGCTGGAGGGAGGGAGGCTTAGAGGGAATGCTGGGAAGTATTTTTTCACAGAGAGGGTGGTGGATCCATGGAACAGCCTACCAGCGGAGGTGGTGGAAGCAAAAACAGTACAGGGATTGATTCAAAAGTGCATGGGATAAGCATAAAGGCACCCTGCTGTACAGTGGAGCAGGGGAAAGGCCGTCCATATAAGAGTAGGGATTGCCAAACCAGGTAGACAAGTGGGCAGACTAGGTGGGCTGTATGGTCCTTATCTGCCAACAGATTTTGTGTTTCTGTCTGCTCCTGTAATGGCCCTGAGCTAGAATTAGTCTTCTCCTGTATAGGCGATGAGTTGGAATCTGTCTTTTGTATACTCGTGCAAGGGCTTGGAGTTACAATCTTTTTTGATACTTCTGTAAGGGCTCTGAGTTAAAATCTTCTGTCTAGTCCTGTAATGGCCCTAAATTAGAATCCCTTTTCTGTCAGTGTCAGTGCCAGGGACTTTGTAGGATGCATGCTTGCCTCTGGGGCCAGAAGAGCAGAAGGTCGAGGGTTCTAGTCCGACACCAAGATCTTGGGCTAATGCCCAGTATTAATACTGTAGTGTAGCTTGACAGAAGGGACTGCATTTTTCATGTGCTGCCCTTCAGATGAGATGTTAAAATCAGGATGCCTTCTGCCCATCTCTGGTGGCTGTCCAGGTGGAAGTTTAAAGATCCTGTGGCACTTGTCGTAAGAGATGGGGATTATAGGGATTTTCCCTGGTGTCCTGGCCAACATTCCCTATCAATAAAACAGGCCCATGTAACCCACCACCCATAATAAAAATGGAAGCCCACTGTTACAGCTCAGTGTGCCTTTCCTGGTCAAAAACTATCAAGAAATAAACTGCCTACTCATGTAAGGTCTGAGTTAGAATCTCTCTACTGTCTGTTCCTAAATGGGCCAAATTAGAATATTCTGTCCACTCTTGTAACGGTCTTGAGTTGGAATCTCTCCTTTGTCTGCTCCTTTTAGAGTACTGGATTAGAATCTCTCTTCTGTCTATCATAAAAGTCCTGAGTTAGAATCTCTCTTCCATCTATTCCTGCAAAGGCCCTGAGTTGGAATCTATATAGTGTATGGCAGAATGTTGTTCTAGGTAGAAATCCATACCTAGAACACTGTTGCTGTGCTGCAGTATCTACTTCATTTTCGTTGTTGTGCTGCATCAGATACGTAGCTACTGCAGCACAACAACATGGAATGTCTTTGTGTATGTGCGTATCCGAAACCCTTGCCTTTCATGAAACGGCTGTGGTGGTGAGAGGTGGATCTAGGAGAGAGCAGCGTAAAAAAAAAAAAAAAAAAAAAGTAATGACTCAGTAGTGAATTTATGATTAAACTAGACTCGTTTTTCTTGTGTATGTGGACCATGCACTATAAAAGACAGTGTATAGTCCACTATCCACAACAAGCGTCAGTAGCCATTTTGACGTTGCCATGGTGACTAAAACCTCTTGAATTCCATGCGCAAGGTTTAAACGGTCATCATGGCAGCCTCTAGATGGCTACACATGCTTGTTGTGCATGGTGGACTATACATTATTCTGTATATTCTGTCTACTCATGTAAGAGTCCTGGGTTATAATTTCTTTTCTGCGTACTCCTGTAAGAGTCCTGGGTTGAAATGTCTCTCTTCTATCTACTTATGTAAGAGTGCTGAGTTAGACTCTGTCTGATGTCTGTTCCTGTAAGAATCCTGAGTTAAGAATCTCTCTTCTGTTTGTTCTAAACTGTAGCAGATGTCTATTCCTGTAAGGGTCCTGAGTTGGAATGTCTGTCCTGTTTGTTCTTGTATGGGTCATGAGTAGTTAAGAATCCCTCTTTTGTATACTACTAAACAGTCCCTGAGTTAGAATATCTCTTGTCTATTCCTGTATGGACCCTGAGTTACATTTTCTCTTCTGTTTATTGCTGCAAGTGTCGTGAGCTGAATTCTCTCTTCTGTCTACTGTAATTTGTTTATTTGTTTGTCTATTTGTCTGAAAACTGGTGATTAAGAAAGGCGCATTGAGCCAATGCTTATTTCCTGGTGCAACCTAGGGGAAGGGAAAAGGGTAGCAAATACATAGCACTGGCACAGTACACAGTTAAATGCCATTGCATAGCACTGACACAGTTCACAGTTATAGTAAAGTGGAATAAAGTATGTGATTAAAACAGGAGTAAGTACAATAAGAGCAAGCACCAAAAATCAGGCAATTCAGCCACACCTACACCAGGGTAGGGAGGCCACTGTAAGGGAAGCAGTCAAGTAAGTAGAGAACAGGAGCAGGGGGGAGAGGGAAGGAGTTTCAGCTGGCACCTGAGGGAAACAGGGGAGGTTGTGAAATGGAGGGAGGATGGGAGTAGGTTCCAGAGTGATGGGAGACTATAGGAGTAGACTGATTGCTCAGCAGAGGAGCAAGGATGAGGAATGGCAGAGTGCAAGGATCCATGGGGCAGAAGAGCAGGAGGCAGAGGGAACGGAGGACAGCAGTGAGGAGAGGTAAGATGAAAGGGACCCAAACCAGAATCTGGATATGAATGAGGCACAGTGGTTCTGGCTACGTGAAGAAAGAGGAAGAATTGATAAGGAGGAGTTGAGTGACCAATGGTGGGTATGAGAGAGGGAGTTGGTAGCAAAACGATAGAAGGCATTGTATAGGGTGCCCAGTCTGCCAATGAGGTAGAGGGAGTGATGCCAAAGACCATGTCTGGATAGTCAGAGACTGGGAGCACCATTTTGGTGACAAGCACGCGGTGTACCTGTGGAGACAGTCGTTATTGTGGTACAAGGCACCAAGTTTGGGGCGGAGCTTGGTGTGGATGGTGTCAGTGTGAGCAGACAAATCAAGTCTGCTGTGTATTTCTAGACACACTGAGGTATTTGAATGAATGAACCACTTCAAGAGGGGTGCCACCCATGGTGGAGAAGACAGGCGGAGTGGGAGTCTGACCAATTTGGCAGCACCTCTCAGCACTCTGTACCTGTGATTGACCAACTCAGGGCACTTCTGACTGTTCACTACTCTAGACTTGATCTTTGCACTAGAATCCTTGCCATTATCACCCTGTCTCTCTCTACCACCCAGAACCTGCCTTCCGCTTTCCTCTTTTTCCCTCAGTGCTTGTCCCTTTCTAGCCTTACTACCCCCCCCCCCTTAACAGTGCCTCCTTTGGCTGACCTGCCCTACCAACAGACTTCATGCCATGTATCTTATACACATTGAAACTTACTTGACTTTTGGACTTCTAGTGGACTGTGTATTGCTCTCAGCGATTTTGTCTCAATATTTATACTATGTCGTCTTGTACAACATGTAGTCTAAATAATGTAGCTCCTTCCTATTATAATTCAAAAGGATGTAACTCCCTCCTACTTTAATTCCTGCCCTGTCCTAGTTTTAACTTTTTGTCTGGATTTGTCTTCATTACCCTCTGACGTGGTACCTTTGTAAAAGAGCTCTCGGCTCAAAGGTACTTGTAATCTGAAGCAATAATAAATAAATAAAATAAATTTTGGGTTGGTGCTAAATGTCATGGACACATTTTTATTTGTGTTGACCTGTAGTTGGTTAGACTGAAACCATTGCAGGCCATTGTGGAAATCTTGCTGGAGCAGACTTGCCACAGTTACAGAGGAGGGACCGGAGGTGTAAATGGCTGTGTCGTCTGCATAGATGTGGAGATATGAGTCGGCACAAGCTGTGGGGGAGGCTGTTAAAGAAGATGGCGAACAGGATGGGCACCAGGATACAGCTCTGTGGGAAGCCGGCAGGTTTGGTATTGAGCTCTTAAGTGCAGTGGAAGTCAGCCAGTCTCGGAGTAGAGGACACAGGTGCGAGTCCAGTGGTCTGCCCCAAGTGCCAAACGACAAGCTCTGTTAACAAGGGTTTTTATCCTGTTTAGGGCAGTGTGTGACACTGCAATGTGTATTGGTAACCTATAGTCAATGGATGACAATACAGTGCTGCCTGTGGCTATTTTGAGGGCAGCAGGTGTCATTGAACGTTTCTTTCTATGGAGGATGCCCAGTTTCATGTTAGCAGTTTTGACAACATGATCAATGTGGTGGGAGAGTCGTCTAGGTAAACACTCGGCTATTTAAAAAAGGAGACTTGTTCTAGTGTGTCTCCTTTTTGGTTCTGTATTTGAAGTGGGCATAAATTCCTTTTGTTCTGAGGGACCGTGAACTGCATGCTTTTGATTTTTTATGGTTTAGTAGCAATTTGTGTTGGCAGAACCAGGTTTCGAATTTGTGTAAGCTGTCGAGTAAGCCTTTCGTGATGGCTGAGTGGTCCCTACCTGGGACCGATATAATGGCATCATCTGCGTATAATACGATGCTTGCCATGCAGGCTTCAGGGAGGCGGTTAATGAACAGGCTGAAGAGGAGTGGTCCAAGTATGGACCCTTGTGGTACTCCAAGGGCCACTACCTTAGGGTCTGAGAGCATGTCACCGATTCTAACTCATTGAGTTCTTTGTGACTGGTAGCTGTGAAACCAGGTGACTGCATATGGGGCCAGTCCCTTTGAGAGCAGGGTTTTTAGCAATAGCTAGTGGTTAACTGAGTCAAATGCATTTGTGAGGACAATGAAAAATGACCCCACCGCCATTCCTTGGTCAAGGGTGTCATAGAGCTGGGTGGTGTAATCCACCAGTGCAGTGATGATAGAGTGTTTTTTTAGGAAAACCATGCTGGTAGTTGCAAAGATGTTTGTGCCTGTGGAGGAAGTCAGTGAGCTGTTCAGAGACTATTCTCTTGAGTGCTTTGGAGAGAGGCCGGAGGATTGAGATTGGTCTGTAGTTGGCGGTGGAGTGTTTTATCTCCAGATTTGAAAACTGGAGTAACCAGCACGGATTTCCACACGTAAGGGAACATGTCCGATCTTAGGGAGGCATTAAATACCTTTGTAATCGGGGCTGCCAGCTCGTTGAGCATTAGGGCAACCAGTTTCGTATCAGTTTGGTCACTCTCCATTCTGATCTTTCCAAGGATCCTCTTTACATACTTGATGGTCTCGGATATTGTAACTTGCCTGAAATAAAAAGGTGGCAGCCCACCCTGCGCAGAGGAGGGTGCGGTATTGCCATTCAGCTGGTTATTTTGTGGGTTTAGGAACTCTCCAGGAAGCACCCCTGAAATGTGGCTCGTCTGAGTCTTGCAGCACTAGGCATTACAGGTGTGTATGAGTATCTTTTTCAGAGGACTTGGTGAATAATGATATCCAGCACCCAGGATAACCAGCTGTTTGTTTATATTTGGTACTTGGTACTTGATCAAATTGAACAAAAATGATAAACCCTCCATTCCCTCTTCAGATGGCCTGGGCTAGTCCCTTCTCCACTCTAGCATTTTTCTGTCCTCCATTCCCTCTGCCTCCATTCCACAGATTTACTTTAAAAAAAATAAAATTGCCAGCTTGCTAACACTGTGTCAGGAGTAAAACGTCTTTTCAAAGATCTCCTCTCTTTAGGCTGAATCCCCCAAATTCCCAAAATAGATTTTTAATGGTGTCCCTCCCCTAAACCTTGTCTGACTGCATAGCGTCCTCACTGACACAGCTATGCACCTGCACTGTCATCTTCCAATCAAGGGGGATCAAGAGGGGGAACGTCACATTAAAAAGTCAAAATTTCAACATTGAAATCCTTTATAGCCACAACTTCGAGGTTGAAAAAACACCCAGTGTCTGACAGGTGAAATTTTGACTGTCAACAGTTTGTGTCGCCAAGCCGCATTTCAACAACTTTGTTGTCAATGCAGCTTGGTAGAACCAGAAGGGGAACACCATTACAGATCTCTATTTTAGGGATGGGGAATCGGGCTGGGAGGAGGGAGGGTCTTTGAAAAGACATGTCTATTATTGGCTTAGTGCTAGTGAGAAGGCATGAAAAATTCTCTGGAAAACGGTGAAGGGGGAAGGAGAGTGGAAGATTACTGGGGTGTGAAGAGGGGGTGGCTAAGGAACCAGCCCTTTCTCTCTAGGGGGGGATAGAGACTTTTTGTTTTGCATTATCCAAGGCTGAATACGTTCACTAGTGGAAACTAGTCTGAACTCTGTCCTGAGCAGTAAGTACCCATTAGCTGTGGTATTTGAAAATTAATATTTGGGATGTGCACTCTCCTGTTTGGCACATCATGGTGGGTAAGCTGTGACAGGCATGATGCTGCTTTCCTGCAACTGGGGGGGGGGACTGCAGCATTTGTTTCCTTTACCAGGGAAGATGGCTTTCAAAGTTTGGCAGCAGGGTACCCCTGAACTCTTGGAGATGGACTGAACCAACGGAGTTGTCTTCTGTTGGATCTCCTGTTATTTTAGATGCTAGCTAACGCTGCGTTGACCTCTTCTAAGATTCACAGTCACACAAAATGTAAACAATTTGTATCATTTCGCACCATAAAGACAAAGCGTAATCACCCTGTGATGTTGTGCCAGCTTCCATCCTCTTATCTTGAGTGTGTTTGTTGTAGGATAAAACCAAAATGCAAAACAGGAAAAAGGTTATCCATAGCAGTATGTGAGACAAAAGCAAAGATTACCTGATGAAAGGGGTTTCCACAACAACGAGAAGCTTGAGGACGAAGTAAAAGGCTCCGTTTTGGTCAACAATATTACAGATTTTAAATCTTATTTAAAAAAAAAAAACTTAAGCTTCTTTATCTTTTGTGATGATGATGATTTTATGCAAATATGTCCGTTAGGCCATAGCAAAAAACATATGCTATATGCAAGTTTTCATTTACCTCTAATTTAAAAAAAAAACAAAACTTTTTTTTTTCGCTGTATGTTTGTGAATGAATATTTACAGTATTATCATGCCATGGGAAATCATCATAGAGTTCTTAAAGGTATGTTATTTCATGATCTTTTTTGTTACTCTTTCTCTGCTATAGCCCCTTCCACTCACCCTTAGGCAACCTCCCAGCCCCATTGATAACATTTCTAGAATGTACCATATGTGCACCTCTCCCAGACTTATAGGGTCTGGGGGGGGGGGTGGCTGGGCTCCCATCCTCTGAGGTACTCGGCTAGCCGACACACAGAGGCCAGCTGGTACCTTGGGGGCCAGAGTGTGGCATTGGTTTCATCCTGCGTGCTGGCAGGGTGTTATCCTTTGTTCTCCCACCCTCAGGGCACACCGGCCACTCAGGAATCTGACATGAGCATACAGAATACATGGCCATAAAAATCAGCACTAACCACTGTCCCTCCCACCCACAGTGAGTCCCAACGGCACCACCACCTGTGGCCACCTAGATGATAGTGTTGCAGTGGAGACAGTGACCCACCCACCCACCCACATTTGAGGACAGCATTCTCTAGGACATTCGATACTCCTCCCCCTCTGATGTCTCGGGCTTATTCCCAAACCCGGGTCACTGACATTGTGAGCAGAAACTCTACCTCTGCGCCGATGGGCCAGACATATTTCTGTCATTATAACTGACAACTTTAAGCTAATAGAGGAAAAAAAAATAAGCAAGAGTTGGCTTGTCCCAACATGAAACATAGTTCAGGTTAATAATAAAGTGCCTTTAGACAGCTACACTACAGAATTCTTTTTCCTCATGGTTTGAGCAGGGAGAGACACAGTTTTATGTTCACCATGCACGCTAGCGCAAGTTGAACATTTTGCTATCTATAGGGTTTTGAGAAGTGTGTCACGGTGGTCCAATGCAGGGAACTCTACAAGGGGCTTGACCAATAATCAGCAAGCCTGATCATGACACTGTTCAGGCATGAAAGTGTGTGGACTTCAAAACAATGTATCGACAGACACATCAATAAATCAACTCTTTCAACAAGCACAGCTGATCTCATCATGTGCTCTTAGCCTGCCTGCTCCCTTCCTCCTCAACATTACAGCAATGGAAACTGAAACAGGTTGTTAAATATTGGTTGTCTACTAAACTGGAGATTTAGTAGGCAAACTAAATGTTTGGATTAGATTACTCCCTTCAAAATGCAACAACTTGCACATTTAAATACTTAGCATTTAAACATTTTCTTGCTACTAGCTTCAGTTGGGCAGGTATTTTTCTTTTAAGAAAGATTCATAACTCATACATGTCATTCTTGCCCAGCAAGGAATCTCCTAAAACAAGTTACACTGTTTTTTAATCTCTTAAGACACAATGGCCCTGTCCACACTAAGGGTTTTGTAGCATTACAATTAGTCTGTAGGCACTGATAAGCAGCAGGAAAATCCCAGCCTCTCCCTACAAAACAGGGTACTAAATGAGAAAAAGACCGAGGTAGAAAGGTCAGTGGGGGATGCTGCAACAGAAGGTAAAGCCATCAAAAAATGGAGAGCAATGAGTACCAATGCCCATAGTCTGAGTAACAAGCTTCCTGAATTAGTGGCCTTGATGGAGGAGGAACATCTGGATATCATGGCAGTCACAGAAACATGGTACACATAAAATCATGACTGGGACGTGAACATACCAGGATACACTATCTACAGGAGGGACAAGGAGGGTAAAAGAGGAGGAGGAGGAGTAGCTCTTACATAAGGGAAGGAATCAAAGCAACAAAACAAAAGGGTAAACAGGGAGGAGAAGAAGCACTGTGGGTAAATTTGGAGACCGCAATGGCACCACAATCCGCACAGGGTTAGACAGATCCCTCTCAGGGGAGGAAATGGACAAGGAAATGATAGAAAGTATACTTAGAATGGCAGAAAAAGGGAGATATTGCTGATGGGTGATCTGAATATGCCGGATGTTAACTGGAGTGCAGTTGCAGCAGCCACTCAAGGGGGGGTTATTCTAGATGCCCTACAGGGGCATGCCTTAGACAACTAGTATTGGATCCCACTCTGAGAGGGAGCAATCTTAGACCTGGTTCTCTCAAATGGAGATGAAGAGAGATCACAGATGTAAAGTGGGTAGCCATCTGGGAACTAGCGACCATCGAAAGTATGGTTCACAATAAACACAGCAATAGAGTCAAGCTACAAAGGCAAAAGTACTGGACTTTAGGAGGGCTGACTTTTACAAAATGGGTGAGTGCCTAAGGAATGCACTAGCAAATGGGCAGGAAGGAGGGTGGAAGAACAATGGGGAATAATAAAACTGCCATCACAGAGGTAACAAGCCTTTGTGAGAAGCAAATAAACAAACGAACGATGTAAGAAACCACTATGGTTCTCGAAGGAAGTGGCAGTGAAGGTTCAAGAAAAAGAAAGCATTCAGGAAGTACAAGGAATCACAGAAGGAGCAGGACAGAGAACTGTATCAGTTAAAGCAAAGGAAGCTGGGAAGGCAGTCAGAACAGCAAAGGCCCAAACCGAGGAAAGATAGCCAACTCAGTTAAGAAGGGGATAAAACCTTTTATAGGTACATCAGGGAGCGAAAGAAGACCAAGGGAGGGATAGTGAGGCTTAATAAAGGGGAGGAGGGTGGGTAGAGGGTGACTGTGAAAAGGCAGAGATACTAAACAAATATTTTTGCTCAGTATTTACAAAGGAAGAGGGGAGGTACCTAAAACAAACAGTAGAAACACTCTGGATACAGAAGTTGATACCAGCCCATTTACAGAAGAAAGGGTTGTGAAAGAACTCTTAAAACTGAAGGTGGACAAAGCAATGAGGCCTGATGGGATTCATCCCAGAATTCTAAAAGAACTAAGGGTAAAACTAGTGACACCACTGACTATCCTCTTTAACAAATCATGGGAGGATGGGGTGGTACCCGAGGACTGGAGGTGGGCAGATGTGATTCCCCTTCACAAAAGTGGGAGCAAGGCAGAAGCAGGAAACTACAGACCTGTTAGTTTAACCTCAGTGGTAGGGAAAATGATGGAATCACTTCTGAAGGAAAGAATTGTCGAGTATCTAGAGGCCAGAGGGGCACAGGACCCAAGGCAGCATGGATTCACAGCGGAAGGTCATGCCAGACAAATCTGATAGATTTCTTTGACTGGGTGACCAAAGTAGTAGATCAGGGAGGGGCTGTGGACATGGCCTACCTAGACTTTAGCAAGGCATTTGACATAGTCCCACACAAAGATTAATATACAAGTTAGCCAGCCTGGGAGTGAGTCCCAAGATGACAGCCTGGGTAAAGAATTGGCTGGAGAATAGGACACAGAGTGTAATAGTAAATGGAGTCCACTCTGAAGAAAGGGGGGTTACTAGTGGGGTACTGCAAGGTTCAGTATTAGGACCGGTCCTCTGCAATGTCTTTATAAGCGACATTGCAGAGGGACTGGAAGGAAAAGTATGTCTCTTTGTAGATGACACAAAGATCTGCAACAGAGTTGTTGCACAAGGTGGGGTGGAAAGGATGAGAAGGGACTTGGCAATGTTAGGGGAATGGTCAAATGTATGGCAGCTTAGATTCAGTGCTAAGAAGTGCAAGGTAATGCACCTGGGAAACAAAAACCCAGGGGAAGAGTACACAATGAGGGGTGAGATACTAACAACAACAAAAATGGAAAGGGACCTGGGGGTAGTCATATCAGGTGACCTAAAGGTGGGCAAGCAATGTGAGAGGGCAGCAAGGAGGGCTGGGGGGATACTGGGATGCATAGAGAGGCATCACCAGTAGAAAACAGGAAGTTATTATCCCTCTGTACAGACAGCTGGTGAGACCCCATCTGGAGTACTCGTGCAGTTCTGGAGACCCAATCTCCATAAAGACAGGATGGAAGCTGTCAGAGGAGGGCAACTAAATGGTGCAGGGTGTACCGGAAGACATATGAAGAGAGACTTAAGGAGCTTAATATGTATAGCTTCTGAGGAAAGGAGGGAGAGGGGGACATGATAGAACTTTCAAGTACCTCAAGGAATCAACAAAGTCCAAGAGGGTAGCATCTTTCAAAAAAAGAGGTGTGCAAGAACGAGGGGGCACAATTTGAAGATAGAAGGGGGCCGGCTCAGAGATAATTTAAGGAAGTATTTTTTCACAGAGAGGATTGTGGATGCATGGAACGGCCTTCCGGAAGAGGTTGTGGAGTCAAAAACAGTGGTGCAATTCAAGCATGCATTGGACAGTCATAAGGCAATTCTAGGGGGTGGGGGTAGGAAGAAGTAGGCTGCTGGTTAACTAGGATCTGCAACTTATCCATTAGGTAGGGAAATGGGCAGACTGGGTGGGCCAAGCGGTCCTTATCTGCCGTCAAATTCTATGTTTCTATTACGAAACCTGCAGACACGGTTTGCGTCCACACTGCAGCACGCTTTATCCGTGCTCTGAACTGGTTTAAGAAACCATACTCAAAACCTGATCAAAGCAGGTTTTGAGCACGGTTGCAGTCCAACACGGTTGCCTTAAACCGTTTTAATAGTGGTGTGGACGCACACTATACTGTAAAGTGGTTTAAGGCAACTCCCGTGGGCTATCTTGGCAAATGTTTGCCTCATGAAAGAAAAGGGGATAATGCTACTTACATCCATGTCCTCGCCATGGGATCCCCAATCGATCAGTGCTATTTTTAGCCCGATCAGTTAACATGCCCGTTCTCGAGAATCCCGGCATGCATTGGGTACCCTCGGGACTGCCGCAAGTATGCCTGGGAACTCCAAGGGGCATCCTCCAAAGTCGGCTGCAGTGTGGACGGAGGGACAACCGTTCTGAAAACTGTTATACAAAATGGTTATCAAAATGGTTTCCAAAAGCACTAATAGTGTGGACAGGGCCTATCTGATAAGCACTGTCTCAGACATAGGTTTACTATACTGTAGCAGAAGACCTCTGTAAAGAACTGTTATCATTTGTTATTAATTTTGCTATGCTTTTGGAAAAAAAAAAATACTTATATTGGGCTTTAGATGGCAAACACATTATGAAACATTTAGCTCTGAAAATAACCACCTTTTCTGGTTTCAAATCTAGTGCATAGCACAACCAGCAGTATCTAGAATGTATGTCAGTATAGCAGAAGACAGCTACTACTTTAACCCTTAAGACAAGTAAGGAATGATATCCTTTGTCACTCTTTTTACTATGCTTTTTGGAAAAAAAATATTTATATTGAGCTACAGCAAACACACACACACACACTGTACTCACCATTTTCATGGCCACAACATTTGACAGAAATACTGCAATCTAATATGTTATAAAACAATAAAGAAACGGTTTATGTCAGTCTTGGTTATGTGGAGCACAGTGAAGTTCAGTTTACAGTAGATTTCCTTTAAATATTTCTTATCCTATATTTTGTATCCCGGATAGCACAGGGGAGATGCTACATGTCATTCTCATAGGGATCTTCATTTTACACATTTTTGCACTGTATTTACTCAGGATGTCCCAGATTAGATGCAATATCTTGTTTTCAGTGGGGTCATGATTTTACCATTTTTATAATGTATTTATTCAGTGTAGCCTAGCCCAGATGAAAAATATTGTTTTCGGCTTGTTCTGATTTTATGCAGTGCAGCATAATATTGCATAAATGAAGAGCCCCACTGAATATAAGAAGCCATGTCTTCTGTGAACTATCCAGGCTAAATATATAGCAATCAGCAGGCATAGTCTAGGAAAACACATTGTAAAAATGTGTAAAAGGAAGACCACATTGAAATTGCATCTCAGCAGATCTGTATTGTGCAGATGCATTAGAAATAATGGGTAAAAGGATGACAACACTGTAAACGATATTTTACAGGATATGCCAGTTGAGATTCGATATATCATATATTGAATCTCAACTGGCATATCTTGTAAAAATTCAGTATTTAAAATGGTTTAAATGCTTT
Source organism: Neoceratodus forsteri (assembly GCA_016271365.2). Taxonomy (NCBI): domain Eukaryota; kingdom Metazoa; phylum Chordata; order Ceratodontiformes; family Ceratodontidae; genus Neoceratodus; species Neoceratodus forsteri. The sequence continues at coordinate 1,565,466,927 of CM057449.1, forward strand.
ACCCAAATAAAATAAATATTTTAAATATCAGCTTGGCTAGTCTTTCCTCATAGGTCTTATCCCATATGCCCTGCGCCATTGTAGTTGCCCTCCACTGCACCGCCTTCACCTTGTCTATGTTTTTTTTTTAGATGGGGCCTCCAGAACTGGATGCAGTATTCCAGGTGCTATCTCATGAGTGTCTTATACAGGGGCAAGATGACCTTCCTCTTTATACTCCTGATACCCCTCCATGTGCATCCAAGCATCTGGCTAGCCTTTCTGCCTAGTTTCTCTTAGGTCCTGCAAGATGATTAACTCCCAAGTCCCTTTCCTGCTTTGTGACTGTCAGAACCTCCCCACATAGTTTGTACTTTACCCCAGGGTTCTTCTAACCCCAGGAATCCACTAATAGTATTACTCTTGCAGTGCTCCCTTAAGCCAGCACTGCCCCAGAGAGAATAGACTGCTATGCTAATCATGGAATGTTTTGCTTGTGCATCTATTTTCAAACTGCCCAGTGTCAACTGCCTACATTCTACCTCAGATTTCTTCTCTCTACTGCAAAGTTCAGATGCCCTGGAGATCTCACTCAATCAAGACAGATTCCTGTAGTGCACAGAGCAAAAAAACTTAAGTATTTTTGTTTTATTTTTCATTACTGCCTAGTGTCATTGTTCTTTAGTGTTTTATTCTTCATAAGTAGGGATGTAAGTTTGTCATGGATGAGGTTTTAATGACTCATTGTTTTTTCATGAAATCATTAGTAAACAGTAGTAAATGTTGTGGCACTGTCATCATTGCTACATTCTGATGACACTAGTGAAAGTCATGGAAGTCCTGAATAAAGATCAAACATCATGGAATCAGTGACGTGTATGACTGCCATGACAAACTTACATCCCTACTCATAAGTTTTAAATTTAAACTTGTTTATCGGTTCCTCGCGGTTCCTTTGAACCGAGGGGCAACTGACCGTCTTTTTTTTTTTATTTAATCGAAACCTTTTTAGAGGGTTCCAGTTACTTTATTCTTTAATTTTATTTAATTTTAACCGCTTTTGAACCGAGGTTTATCGGTTTTCCCCAGCGGTTTCTTGGTTCCGGATCTGATAGGAACCGATGGTTTTTTTAACTTTATCGGTTCCTGAACCGACCATTATTCTATTGAAACTGACCACAGATATTTAAATTTAGTCTATTTTTTGGTCAGTTACTGGTTCCTGTTTTCTATAATGTCAGACAAGCATAAAAAGAAAACAGGATCCCCTTGGTTCAAGAGTTGTTTGAAGTGTGCTGAGGTGTATGCCAAGGCAGATAAGCATGATCCTTATTGATATGCCTTGGGCAACAGCACTTCAGTGAAGACTGCGATATTTGTAAGTCTTTCACTGTTAAGACAGTGGAAAAATGCAGGGAGAGGCGGAAAACTAGAGGAGGGGTCCATGGGCTCTAACCAGTCCACCCCCTGTAAGACTGTGACAGTTCCTTCCAGAGCCTCTAAATCCATCCCTGATATGGGTGAGGGCCCTGGTAAGAGAGGCAATCAACCAGCTGACTCCCCGGTGCCTGTCAAACAAATTAAAGAAAACCTAACACACTGACACCCCAGCTGAAATGCCTCAAGGGGTCCCTCAGGTGCCTATTAATGCTCCTTTTCACAGGCGTTTGCCTTACTCCAGATGCTGCTGGGTTTACTACCCCCTCAGCAGCCTGTCATTACTACTGCTGAAAAAGCAACTGTTACTGCCCCTCTTTTGCCTACTGCTACAGTGGCATATGAGGAGGATGACCTGGAAAAAGAGGGAATTTAACTTGATGTATCACCAGAACAGGATTTTGGCTCCCCTCCCAGACCCACAGAGGATTTCTCTTCCCATTTTTCTTTTGTTAAGAACATGGTAGAGACCCTGGATCTGCAAACAGCTGAAGAGATCCAGGATGAAGAGGAGGCACAATACATGGCGCTTATGGGTCTGACACCCTCAAAAAGGCTCCTTCTGCCTATAGTATCTACAAATTCTTTAAGAAGGATGTTTTAGAAATCGTAAAGGCTTTTACCAATACAGTCACACCCACAGACAAAAAGTGTGACAAGAAGTATCAGTTAGAAATATCTGGTGCTGAGTTTCTTTTTAGTCACCCAGACCACCAGGGCATTGTACAGCAGGCTGACTGTGAGAAAGCCAAAACTTGCTTATCCTCTCACGCCCCTGAGAAGGATTCAAGAAAGATGGACAGCATGGCAAAAAATGGGTACCTTTCGGCATCACTGGCAGTTCATCAAGCCAGCTACCAGGCCTATGCAGCCCTTTATCAAAAAGCTCTCTGGCAGTCAGTAGTGGACAATGCTGAGTCTAACCCCTCTTTAACAGTGTCAGAGCTGCTAGACACAGCAACATTGTGCTCAGAGGCTTCCAAATACCAATTTCAGATGGCAACTGACAGCAGTGATACAGCTGCAAGGTGGATGGCTGGTACCATTGCTCTAAGAAGATTTGCCTGACTGAGGGCTACCAGCCTCACCCAGAACACCCAGACTAAGGCAATGGACTTTCCTGTTGGAAGCCACTCTCTCTTTTTGGTGCCCAGACTGAGGCATATATGAAAAAAGTAGACAAATATAAAGCTACTTTTAGGAGCAACTCAACCAGAGACAGGCTCTCTACTCAGCTTCGCCTTATTCTTGGGGGGGGGGCAGCTTCTTTAGGAGGCCTTTCTTTCAGATACAGGCTGTTTCCCAGCAGCAGTACCCACCACAGCAGACTGGATTTTTACAGAGCTAGAGGCAGAAGGCGTTCTCGGAGAGGATTCCAGTCTGCTCAGCCCCAGAAGCAAGCAAAACAGAACCCCTGATTTTTCCCTTTAGGCTACCTCTCCACATCCTGTAGGGGGCAGACTTACCCACTATTTCCAGGAATGGTTAAAAATAACCACAGACAAGTTGTCTTGGAAATAGTGAGTCAGGGTCTCTCCCTTTGCTTCAAGTCCCTTCCTCCTCCAAGGTTAAAACATTTTGCACCAGCTCCCTTTTCAGAAAAAAAAACTACTGGAGCAGGAGGTACAGGCCCTACTGCTGGCAAAAGCAGTGGAGCCTGTCCCCCACAACCAAAGAGAGCAAGGGTTTTATTCCAGATATTTCCTAACAGCAAAAAAAAATGGAGATTGCCGGCCTATACTAGACCTCAGACTGCTAAACAGGTACCTGGTAAACATGGGCAGATCCAGGATTTTACAATGGGGGGTGCTGTGGTGGTGTGTGTACTTAATATGCAACTTTTTGAATTTTTTTTAATCTTTTATATTCTTTTCCATTAAATGTTTGACTGAAAATATAAATGTAATCTATTGTTTTGATTGTAGATGTTCTTATAATTAATATATTAGACTTCTCCAGCAAAACGAAATGCAACTGTAGCAAGCAAAATTCAAAATGGGGGGGAGGGTGCACCTGCACCCTTTAGAACCCCCATACGCTACTGCTGGTAAAGCCCAGGTTCAACATGGTCATAATGGCCATGATTTTGCCAACTCTGCAAAAAGGGGACTGGCTAGCCTCCTTGGATCTAAAGGACATATATTTCCATATTCCCATAAGGGTGTCACACAGAAAGTATCACAGATTCAGACTCCCCTCAGGCCACTACCAGTTCTCAACATTTCCCTTCGACCTTACCTCTGCACCAAGGGTCTTTACCAAGTGCATAGCAGTAGTGGTGGCACAATTCAGAAGACTGGGTGTCACAATTTTTACTTATCTGGACGATTGGCTAATTGTAGGGAAATCCCACCAACAGGTGTCAGACCACCTTCAGGTAACCCAGGATATGCTGCTGTCCCTGGGATTCCTTCTGCAGTTCATAGGTGCAGAACTGAATACAATAGTGGGAAGAGCTTTTCTCCCTCAGCAGGGGGCAGAAAGCATTAAGCGTCTGGCAGGCTCATTTGCCCAGGGCAGGCCGAAGCCAGCAAAATAGCTTCTTCAACTGTTAGGGCACATGACTGCAGCAACAAGCACAATCATAGGTGCCAGGTTTCAGATGAGAGATATTCAGTTCCACCTCAGAGCACACTGGTGCCAAAGGTAGGGCCCCCTCTCAAAGCCAGTACCAGTCACACAAACATTACTACGGGCCCTCCAATGGTGGAGGGAACTGGAAAATGTATGGGAAGGGGTTCCATTTCTGCAGGAGCCTCCCTCCCTGGTTCTCACAACCGATGCTTCCCTGCTTGGTTGGGGTGCTCACTTAGGGGATCACACCATCCACGGAACTTGGGAGAGTGCAGACTCACTCCTGCACATAAACCTGCTGGAGTTAAGAGCTGTTTATCTGACCCTTCAGGGTTTCTCTCATCTCATACAGGGAAAGGTGGTACAAGTCAGAAGAGACAATACCACAACAATGTGTTACATCAACAAACAAGGAGGGACAAGGTCCACTCCTCTGTGTACAGACGCAATGAAGATATGGAGCCTTGCTTACTCTCTAAATGCCTCTCTGCAGTCAGTTCATCTGCCAGGCAAAGTCAACACCTTGGCAGATGCCTTGAGCAGGATAAACCAGGCCCATCATGAATGGGCATTGAACAAGCAAGCAAGTGGTGAATGCTCTATTCAGGAGGTGGGGACCCCAGAAATAGACCTTTCTGCTTCCCACCAAAATCACCACTTACCTCTCTGTTACTTTAGGACCCCAGTGAAGAGTTCCAATGGATGCCCTGATTCTGGATTGGACAGGCAGGTACCTCTATGCCTTTCTTCCTTTTCTTCTGATACTCAGGGTGCTCATCAAGCTCAGGTCACAACCACCTTCAGTGACTCTGGTAGCCCCAGATTGGGCAAGACAGCCTTGGTACTCCCTGCTGCTCTCAATGTCTGTGAGCAAACCAATTCACCTCCCTCAGAGGTACAATCTACTGACTTCCTTTCAGGGGAGGGTAGTGTACCCCAATCTCAGGTCTCTCAAGCTCAAGGCCTGGCTCTTGAGGACTTGGAATATGCAGATTGCCTATTCTCTGAAGCAGTTTTAGAAGTCCTTAAGGGTTACAGGAAGCCTTCCACCAAGAAAACGTATGCCTCAAAATGGAAAAGATTTTCCATTTGGTGCAGTGACAAGGGTATAGTCCCAGCCCAAGCCGGGATCCCAACCCTTCTTGTTTATTTGTCTCACCTGCACTCCCTGGGGTTGCAGCACTCATCTCTGAAGGTGCACCTGGCTTCAGTTTCAGCATACGTCTTTTCCAAGATGGCGACCATGCTGGGTCTGCCACTGTGTTAAGCTCCTCTATTTTAGCATTTTAAAGTTTATTTTAGTGTTGTTTACATTGTTGTTTTAATTTATATTTTCTCGTTTGATTACTGCAATTAATTTGGATCGTTTTGAGACTTTCGCGATTGTCATTTGACTTGTCCGTTAGTTACTTGGTCATTACAGCGATATTGGCGTTCTGCTGTTTTCAGTGAACTTTCGGTGGATTTATGTTTTTGGAGCAGCTTTGCCACCCTGCTGCTTCTAAATTTGCCACAAATTTGTTATATTTTCTATTATATTTGCTGCTTTAAAACCTATATTTTCATTAAGTGTTCTTCGGACGCCTGTCTGACGTTTGGAGTTCTCAGGTTCGAATCTGGATCTGGCGGCCTTTCCTCGTTCTCTGGCGGTGGCTGCTTTCATGCTGTGGACTCAGATCCCTGGAGTGGCTGGCGGTCTTCTGGATGTTGGATGCTGACTGCAGTTTTCTCAGGTTGCCGTGTTGGTGTTGTCTTGCTGACTGCCGTCTGAGTTTTATCCGATATTTATCTTGAGGGAGTGTGTGGAGCTGAACCTGGATTGGAATTCGTCGATTCCGAGCTGGCTTGTAGCTGAGTTTGGGTACCCAATTCTTGAGATTCCCTGTGGGGGTTGAAGCTACCAGTCAGAGGGCTGGTGGGTAATCATCCTCCTCCTTTGCTCCTTATGGCCCCCTAGTTTTACTGGGCAGCTTTGGTGGGCTAAATGGGGTGTCTCCTGTTCCGGGGCCCTTTTTTCTGGCCAGAAATTTCTGTATTATTCTTCCTGGATCTGACCTACAAGGGTTTGCTGTTTCATTTTATCTTACTCAGTGTTTCGACATCTTCAGGTACTGTAACTACATTTTATTGAAGCAGTGAGAGAGCTTCGTAGGAACCAAAGATTCATGTAGAATTTAATTGCAATCGCTGTGGTAGTGAGAGTGCCACAATTTTTCAGCCTGGATTTATTATCCTTTGTTGTGGTAGTGAAAGTGCCACATTTTCTTAGTTTGGATTTATTATTATTTTCTGTTTTAAAAAATTTTCAAATGAAACTCAGCAAAAATCTTTGAAGATATTGGACACTGTTTTATTGGACAATAATCAGATGATCAAACTTTTTGCAGTTATCAAAATGGTTTTTTATTGTTATTTTGGGGTTATATTTTGGGTTGGGATTTTATTTTATTTTTACTTTAATGTTCAATAGTGTTTGGTTTTTTGTTTGACTCCCTCCTCTGTGAGAGAGAGAGTGGAGGAGTGAATTATTATTTTTGGTTATTTGATATTTATAGGTTTTGTTTATTATTTTTGTTTCCTCTCCTGTTTATTTGTTTATAATGTGTTGGGGAGGTTCAGCGACGGTTGGGCATTATTCCTCCACCAGGCTCAGGGAATTATGTCCCTTTGAATGCCCACCATTGTCGTCTGACACCTATTTTAGGTGTCGTGCGTTGAGCATGCTCAGGAAGCGTAGGTGAAGGTGGAGAGCTGGGCCTGTTGGGGGACGGGAAGGCGGTGGGCGGATTGGGGTTTTGGGGTTCAGGAGACGCCCTGGGGCAAAACGGGGTCAGGATAGGGGTTATTCTTGTCTTGTCCCCATACCCAAGGGTTCCGATGTTAATGGACAGGTGCCGAGGTCTTCCTCGACAACTCATCCCACCTTGGCGGTGTTGTGCAACGCCAGATCTATTAAAAACAAGACAGCTATTATAGCTGATCTTGTTGGACCAACTGATCTGGCTTGCATCACTGAGACCTGGCTGGATGAAAATCCAGGCCTTATATTGGCCTCGGCAGCTCCAGCTGGGTTCTCGGTGATACACTGTCCAAGGTTGGATCGTAGGGGCAGGGGTGTGGCCATTATGTTTAAGACTGAGCTGGGCCTTGTGAATGTGCCATTAGGAAGTGCCAGATCTTTTGAATATATCCTGGGAGAGGGTGTAGGTTGTGGGATTCTCCTCATTTACCGTCCACGAGGTGACGGTGGAGAATTCTTGCAGGAGATAGCAGACTTCATCGTCGACATGGTGTTGAGGTTCCCCAGTCTGACAGTTCTGGGGGACTTCAATGCCTGGGTCGACGATGAACTCTGGCATTTTGGACAAAATCTCCTCCAGCTGATGACGATGCTGGGCCTAACACAGGTGGTTACCTCCTCGACCCATGTAGGGGATCATTCATTGGATCTGATCTTTCTTTTGGGTATGGAGATCGCTGATTTGGGGGTGGAACCAGTCAGCTGGTCTGACCATCACACCATAAGGTTCAGTTTCAGGGCCTCCCCCCAATAGGTCTGCCCCTACAGAGATGGTTTGGTACCGCCCTTTAAGGGGTATTAACCCCAGTGACCTAATGGCAGTACTGGATCTATTTGGTTTGTCGGGTGAATGCATGAGTCCAGATGATCTCGTACTAGCCTATAATAAGGCTGTGGGAGATGCTTTGGACAAAATTGCTCCTGTTCGTGTTCAGCCTCTGGCCCTCCGTCCAAGGAGCCCTTGGTTTGATGGCTCCTTGAAGGAGTTAAGGCGAATTGGCCGAAGGTTGGAGAGAGCCTGAGGGAAGTCCGGCAATGATACTGAAAGGCTTAGGTTGATGGCACATTATGATGGCTATCAATCAGAAATCACCCGTAAGAAGGCAGAGTTCCTGTCCAGGGAGATTTCTGCTGCACAGAACCGACCGGCTCAGCTTTTCCGGACTGTGGACAGATTGTGCAAAAATTAGCTTTTTCTCAGCTAAGATGCGAGGAGTTCACTCGGTTTTTTGCAGATAAGGTTGCCAGCATCAGGTCTGGCATCGATCCGACCTCTCCTATGGGGGATTGCAGTGGTCGACGGGAAGTGGCATGTACTTGGTCTGTCTGGTCAGATTTTCGCCGGCTGGAGTTCAGTGACATTGTGAAGATCATCCAGACATTGCGACCAACTAGTTGTAGTTTGGATCCGGGCCCTACACCTCTCTTAGTAGGATGTGTAGAAATTATCTGCCCAATCCTTGCTGACATTGTCTGGAAGTCTTTAGAGAGGGTGGTCTTTCCTGACCCCCTCAAGGAGGCGGTCATTGGAACACTCCTTAAAAAACCCTCCTTGGATCCAGATTGTCTAGCTAACTACCGGCCTACCTCTAACCTGCCATTTGTTGATAAGGTTATTGAAAAGGCGGTTGCGTTGCAACTGGATGATCATCTTATAACTCACAATGTCTATGATACTCTCCAGTCTGGTTTTAGGAAGAAGCATAGCACGGAGACTGCCCTTGTCCGGGTATTGAGTGACCTCCTAATGGCTAGAGATCGAAAAGCATGTACCATTCTGGTCCTTCTCGATCTCTCTGCTGCATTTGACACCGTAGACCATGGAGTGCTGTTGGAGCGCCTGCGGGTCTTTTGTGGGCTGTCTGGTACGGTCCTCAAATGGTTCCATTCTTACCTCACGGACAGGTTTCAGAGAGTTGCCACTGGAATTTATTCCTCTGGCACTCACTCCCTGCCTTGTGGGGTACTGCAGGGCTCCATTTTAGCTCCCATGTTGTTTGCAGTGTATATGCTGCCATTGGGAGAAATCATCAGGCGATACAGTCTGGGTTTTCACTGCTATGCAGATGATACCCAGCTGTATCTGTCCTTTCTGCCCGGCCAGGATAATGCACTCTCCGTGCTAAACAACTGCCTTGCTGAGATCAGACTTTAGATGAGTTCCAGCTGGCTGAGACTGAATCCGGAAAAGACTGAGGTACTGGTAGTGGACCCAGGTCGTCCGAGGGCGGGTTTGGGAGCTGGACAACCTTCAGGTTTGTTACTTGGTGGTATGCCGCTCCCTTCCTCCGATCAGGCGCGTAATCTGGGCGTTATTTTTGATGACGGTCTGACCTTAAAATCTCAGGTGTCAGCTGTCGTCAAATCCTCTTTTTACCATCTGAGGAATATCGCCCGGGTGAAACACCTGCTTCCTTCGGGTGATCTTCCAACATTGGTCCATGCCTTTGTCACTACCCGTCTTGATTACTGCAATTCCTTTTACCTAGGGCTACCTGGGGTTGATATCTGCCACCTGTAGCTGGTGCAGAACGCGCCGGCCAGGCTTCTGACTGGGGCGTCTAGAACCAGTCATATTACACTTGTGCTCCGCGAACTGTACCGGCTGCCTGTTTGGTGGCGGATCACCTTTAAGGTTGGTTTACTAACCTTTAAAGCCCTACATGATCAGGGACCCGGTTACCTGAAAGATCTCCCGATTCCCTGTTGTCCCCTCCGTCCTCTCCATTCCGCCAATGAGGGATTGCTGGAGATTCCCAGGGTTCGATTAAAGACATCAGCATTCTGTGCTTCTGCTTTTTCAGCACCAACCCTGTGGAATTCTCTACCTCGTTGGTTGAGAGAATGCCCAACCGTCGATAGTTTCAAAGCTGATCTAAAGACATATGTATTTAGTTTAGCTTTTATTTAGTTATGGTTGATATATTTTAATGCTGTTTTAATTTATATTATGTATATGTTTTTATGTACAGCGCCTTGGTTATGAAAGGCGCTATAAAAATAAAGTTGATTTGATTTGATTTGATACCTTTCAGCTAGAAAGGATGCCTCCCTGGCATCAAACCCTATGTTCAAAAGATTCTTTAAAGGGCTCTCTCATTTGTTTCTCCCTCTCAGGGAACCAGCGCCAGCATGGGACCTTAATATTTGCATTGCCCAGCTTATGCTTCCACCCTTTGAGCCTATGGCATCTGCAGAGCTTAAATTTCTTACCTGGAAGGTAGTTTTTCTGGTAGCAATCATTTCTGCAGAAGGATGAGCGAGCTACAGGCCCTCTGTGTGGAAAAGGACTGTGTTTCTTCCCACAGGGACAAGGTAGTGTTGAGCACTAATAGGAAGTTCCTCCCCAAGGTGGTTTCTGACTTCCATTTGAACCAGTCTATAACATTGCCAGTTTTCTTTACTGAACACTCTAGCTCAAGTGAGCATAGATTGCACAGCTTGGATGTAAAATGAGCACTGAGTTATTATATGACTCGTACCAAAATGGCCTTCTTAGATAGTTAAGTGAATTGTAATATGTTTGGAATTTTATTGTAATTTATTATGTTTTTATGATACATTTTTATAATGTATTTTTAAGTGTTTTCATGCTTTGTATTGAAATTTGAATTTATGATTTTAACTTGTTCAGCGCCTTGATATATTGAAAGGCGCTATATAAATAAAATTATTATTATTATTATAGGCAGGACAGACAACAGCTGTTCCTCACTAATGGGGAAGTCGGTAAGGGTACTCCTGCTTCAAAGAGGACTATCTTTCGATGGATAGTCCAGTGTATTCCGTTTTGCTACTCAAAGGCAGGCAAGGTTCCTCACTGTGGTCTTAGGGCCCACTCTACAAGGGGCACAGCTGCCATTATTGCAGCTGCCCGAGAGATACTGCTAATGGAAATATGTAAACCAGCTATCTGGAGGTCAGTCCACACTTTCACTAAGCATTATAACCTGGACACCCAGTCCAGGAGTGATGCCAGATTTGGCACAGCAGTCTTGCAATGTCTTTTTCCTAAATAAATGCTTGCTCACCTCCTTGAGGTACTGCTGCATAGTCTGTAAGAGTAGTAATATTAGTGGATTCCTGGGGTTAGAAGAAAAAAGTACTCACCTGTAGTAATCTTGTTTCTTCCAAAGGGATCCACTAATATTATTACTCCCTGCCCTTGCTTCACCCTTCAGAATCAGTAACAAGAAAAATCCTTTCCACAGCTGATAAGATATATAGTTGGTGGCATGCCACCTGCTGGCACCTTCTAGTAATGTCTTAACTTGTAGGTTCTTTGCTAAAGGCATATGTGACTTCAGGGAAAAAAAAACAAAGGGGACATTTGTTTATACTAGTCCTTTGGTTAATGTTATTTGCCCAGTTGGGCATTATTTTTCTATAATTATTTAAATAGTGATTCACATGTTGTTATGGCCTCTTTGCAGGCTTCTAAGAAATGTGAGGTAGAATGTAGGCAGTTCACACTGGGCAGTTTGAAAATAGATGCACAAGCTAAACATTCCATGATTAGCATTCTATTCTCCCTGGGGCAGTGCTGGCTTAAGGGAGCACTGCGAGAGTAATAATAATATTAGTGGATCCCTTTGAAAGAAACAAGATTACTACAGGTGAGTAATTTTTTCTTGTGCCCTGTCTGCATGATCATGCACTTTCTTTGCTTTGAATCCCAGCTGCCATCCTTCAGACTGTTTCTCCAGTTTTTTTATTGTGTTTATGCCCCCATTTTTTTCCTTGTTTTTGCCCATCTCCCCGTGCCACGGCTGTGCGTGTGCCTGTGGAGGGCGCACACTGTGGTTCTGCAGCGCACTCCTTCTGCTTGCTACCTGCCTGCGCTACCCTGAGGCCTCCGCCTGGAGGTAGTTGGACTGCGGGGGGTGACAGGGTCCCTTCTCGGGAGAGGAGAGCTGCCTTGTGGCTGCTCAGTCCTGCTCCCTACCGTCCCCCAGCAAGCCTTCAACGACCCGGTCTCGCGCCCGAACTCGGGTCACTGGCATAGCATGAGGTGTGGCATCCAGCGGCTCGACCCTCAGCGCCATCCGGCGGCTCTCCAGTTTTTTAAGGTCTTCCATCATTCTTTCAACACCCCCTGGCATGTCCACCCTATTACTTACTTTTGTATCCTCTATGAAGATAAATGCCTTCCCCTCCAGTCCCTCTGCAGTGTCCCCACCAAAGACATTGAAGAGGTCCATCCCCAGCACCAATCCCTACTGCACCCTGCTCATCACCTCTCCCTCTCCAGAGTACTCCCTGTTTACCAAAGCCCATTGACTCTTGCCATTCAGCCAGTTCTCCACCACAAAAGTATTTTAGGATCCACCCCTAGGCTGTGCAGTTTGTTAATCAGCCTTCTATGGGGGACGGTGTCAGAGGCCTTTCTGAAGTCCGGATAGGCCACATCCACTGCACCTCCCTGGTCCTGCCTTAATTACCTAGTCATAGAAACATAAACATAGAAACATAGAATTTGACGGCAGATAAGGACCGCTTGGCCCACCTAGTCTGCCCATTTTCCTACCTAACAGATAAGCTGCAGATCCTAGTTAACCAACAGCTTACTTCCTCCTACCCCCCACTAGGACTGCCTTATGCCTGTCCCATGCATTCTTGAAGTCCCCCACTGTTCTTGACTCCACGACCTCCTCAGGTAGGCTCATGCAGTAGATTAGTACAGTGATTTAGTGCAAAACACAGTGTTTATCCAAATTACAGTAAAAGTTAGGCTTAGATGTATAAGTAATTCAAACAACATGAAGTCTTGCTGTATTCAGACATAATGCAGTTAGCCCCAGCACTTGAACTGCCCTGGAGAGGAAAGAGTTAACGTTGAGCTTGAGCTCGGTTTTCAAACCTCTGTCTGTGGTAATTTCCTTGTAACTGTCAGATTCTTTACTCTGCCTAACAGTGAAGTTACTCAGGAGATTTCCTCTGCTCGGTTCGGTAAAGGAAAAATAAAAGCGTTCGGTTTTAACTGCATTCATTTATTATTTTCGGATTTCCAGCCTCTGTCTATGGTACAGGTAGTATGTAGATAGGTAGTGACTGTGTTTATTTTGCTAAAGAGTGGAAATTGTCTTTCTTCGGTTTCTTTCTGGTCAGTCTGGTTCGGAACCGACTTTGTTACATTTTTTCTCTTTTTCTGGGATTAGTGTGGTGTTCCAGTACCGATCGGTTTCAAAAGAACCGTACTTTTACTGGTTCTTTTAAAAAGCCCGTGACACGGTTTGTAACCGATCGGTTGCTTATTACCTGGCTTGAAAGCTGCTATAGGGTAATTGTTAGGTTGGCCATGTCTGAGAAACCCAAGAAGAAAACCTGTCCCACTGGGTTTCAACACTGTACTGAGTGTGGGGAGGCCTTTGCTAACGCCGATCCCCACCTCATCTGTGTTTATTTTCTGGGGTTTGACCACTTCAAACCAGACTGCCAAATCTGTAAGAACTTTCCTGAAACACACTCTAGATAAAAGACTGAGTAGGTTGAAGGAAAGGGAGGCCGAAAAGTCCGTAGATCTGGATGGCCAGCCCGGTTTGGTTGTGGCCAAACTTGAGGAGGTGCCTACTGACCTAGGCGATACCTCCTTGGGCAAAAGGAGAACCGACCCCGAGGGGCTGGTTCCATCAAAGAAAAAGCGCAAGTCTGCCGGTTCGGATCCTGTATCCCTCTCTCCAACCGCGGATGAAATAGCCAAAGTGATTAGTATTGTCCAGTTGCTTACACCGGTTCTGTCTGAACCGACACCACCGGTTCGGCGGTCGGTTCGGTCGGATCTGTCTCCTCCGAATTATGATCTAGAGACGTTTATTATGAGGAGTGGGAGGGAGACGAAGACTATCCCGGTGATGACGATGATGACGATGAAGGGGATCTGGATGTGCCCATTGAAACGGACATCTCCCCAGACAGGCCCTTAGGTGTCTCTCCTCCTAGACTCTCTGAGTCCCCTTCACACTTTTTGTTCTACAAAAAGGTGGTACAAACCCTGCAGCTTCCCTTGGTTGAAGCAGCGGAGGAGGAGGAGGAAGAGCCTGATTTTGTGGAGATGATGGACATCCCAGAGTCCAAAAAGCTGTCTATCCCTCTTTATAAATCTTTGGGGAAACAGACACACAAAATTTTACAAACCCCTAATTCAGTACCTCCTGTGGACAAGAGAATGGACAGGAGGTATTCGATATCAGGCTCAGCTGCGGAGTTCCTTAATAGTCATTGTAGCCATGTTGGGGTAGTGCAGGCTGCAGCCTGTGACAGGACTGAATGTATCGTTTTATTCATTATGAATAAAAAATGATTTACTACTACTACTACTACATCTTCTCCAGGTGGGGCACTCCAGAGATAGATCTCTTTGCAGCACCAGACGATCATCAGCTTCCACTGTTTTGTTGCAGACCTCCAGTCCTGGGGACGGTTCCCCAGGATGCTCTCCTTTTGGACTGGAAGGGCAGGTTTCTCTATGCCTTCCCTCTGCTGTTCAGAGTTCTGATCAAGATCAGGACTCAACCCTGCACAGTGATACTGGTGGCTCCAGACCGGGCCAGACCGCCTTGGTATCCTCTACTGCTGTCCTTGTCAGTGTCATGTCCCCTGTCTCTGCCCTGGACATACAATCTCCTGTCCTCCTCCCAGGGGTGGATCTGGTACCCCAATCTCCAGTCTCTCCATCTCAAGGCCTGGCTCTTGAAGAGTTAGAATATGCAGCTCTACATCTTTCTCAGGGAGTTCTGGATATTCTGAAGGTCTCTAGGAAACCTTCCACTAGAAAAACGTACAACTCCACATGGAAAAGGTTCAGTATTTGGTGCTCTCAGAAGGGCATCCTGCCCGATTCTGCAGACATTTCCACAACCTTAGACTATCTAGTTCATCTCAATGATTTAGGCCTTCGGCCTGCCACTCTGAAGGTTCGTCTGGCAACTGTCTCTGCATTTCTCTCAGCAGGGAAGGGCTCTTCCCTGGCATCTCATCCTGTTTTCCAAAAGTTTTTCAAAGGTCTGGTTCACATTAACCTTCCCTTTAGGGAGCCCACTCCGCCTTGGGATCTTCATGTCTGCATAGCTCAGCTAATGCAGCTGCCTTTTGAACCTCTGGCTTTGGCCGAATTAAAGTACTTGACCTGGAAAACTGTGTTCCTAGTAGCTATTACTTCTGCCAGGCAGATTAGTGAGCTACAGGCCCTGTCAGTGGAACCTACTTCATCTCCTTCCATAGGGTTAAAGTAGTCCTCAGAACCAATAGGAAGTTCTTGCCCAAAGTGGTTTCAGATTTTCATCTGAACCAGTCTATACCTCTCTCTGTGTTTTTTCACTGACCATTCTTCTTCAGGTGAAAGAAGGTTACACAGTCTGGACATTAAGAGGGCCGTTAGCTACTACATTGAGCATACTAAGGCACATAGAAATGACTGTCTTCAATTGTTTCTCACTTATGGTGAAGTAGGAAAGGGTAAGCCTGCCACTAAGAGAACTGTTGCCAGGTGGATTGTTTCTTGTATACAATTCTGTTATGACAAATTGGGTAGGATGACCCCTTCAGGCCTGAGGGCTCATTCGACCAGGGGTACAGCTGCTTCTCTAGCTGCAGCCAGAGATATACCTTTGTTAGAGGTCTGTAAAGCAGCCACCTGGAAAATAGTACATACTTTCACCAAGCATTACTCCCCTGGACATCCAGGCTAGGAGTGATGCTAGGTTTGGTACAGCAGTACTGCAGAGCCTCTTCCCAAAGTAGGTTCTGCATTCCCTCCTCCATAGGGAACTGCTTGGTAGTTTGCATTATGTCTGAATACAGCAAGACTTCATGTTATTTGAAGAAAAAATTATTCACCATAGTAATGTTGTTTCTTCTAATGGAGTCTTGCTGTATTCAGACTCCCCCACCTCCCTCTCAGAACCTGGTTTTGGGAAGTGGGCTGGCAGGTACAGTGTTGCACCTCAGGGGTGTACCTTGTACCCTCCCTCTTGGCTGGGGTAGATGTTATTATTATTATTATTTTTCTGGTGTTTTACTAAATATTGTCACTACCTTTCCTTCTTGGGTTCTCGACTTGAGTCTATTGGGACCCAAGAAGATATATTTTGCCCTTTGGCTATATTTGAACAATTTCCATGCTTTAGTTACTCATTAGTTTGCTCGTAAGAATCTGACGGTTACACTGAGAAGTACCACCGACAGAGGTTTGAAAACCGAGCTCAAGCTCAACGTTCTATGCTTTTGCATAGAGTTAACTCTGTCCTCTCTGGGGCAGTTCAAGTGCTGGGGCTAACTGCATTATCTCTGAATACAGCAAGACTCCATTAGAAGAAACAACATTACTATGGTGAGTAATTTTTTCATACATGCCATATAATGGCTCCACAAAGCCACAGTGACGGAAGTTTTGCCGCAATCCTTCACATCAGCGCAATCCCAATGACATCGCTGACGCATCCCAACAATGACCCGTGACATGCCGACACCGACCACCACACTTAACTGTATCAATGCGGTGGGGGCTGTGCCCCTGTATCCCCCTTACTTTAAATATCTAACTCCACGTCGTTAGTGTGTGTGTGTCAATGATCTGTGTGTAGAGACTGCACTGCTATGTTATACTGTGATATATATGCATATATGTGTATTTGTATTAGCGTGTGTGTGTATCACAGTAATTAGAAAGTGCAGTTAGGTGGCTCTTTGGTTAGCACAAAAAGTGCTAGTCTACATTTCCCCCGCTATCTAGATCAGTTTCAGCCTTCTGCATGTCATTGCTTATTTAACTGAGGTGTCTAGTGGCAACTTCCCATCCTCTGATGTCCCTAAGAGCCTGAAAAGAAGAAAACGGTCCCTTGATGTCTTTTCTTTTAATCTGTAAACATGTGTGTAGATGGTGCACTGCTATGTTGTACTCACTGGACTATATCTATGTATATATGTGTGTGTGTGTGTGTGTGTATATATATATATATATATGTATATGTATATGTGTATATATATATATATATATGTATATTTATACAATGTATGTTGTCAGATAAATGAGAGTATAAATCATCATATCTGACATGGGCCGTGAAGATAACATTGTTATCTTCATGTTCCTATCGTCATATGTTATCTCACGTTCCTATCCGTCATATCGAAACTTATCTGGTTGATCCTGCCACTCAGAGCACTTTCACTTTCACTAGAAGTGTAAGCGTGACCGGCGCTATGAAGATAGCGATTTGTAGTTTAGTAAATATTTTTAGAATGTGCCCAGACTTCAGTAAATTAGAATTTGCTCTGTATTTCTTGTAGTTCCTTGTTAAAAAGCTTCAAACTGCACACAGAGTGCAGCATTGACCGAGCCGTCGGCTTTTCAAGAGTAAAATGAACCGCGAGCGTCTGTTGCCTGGCATTAACAAGGAACTACAAAAAATGCAGACAAATTCTAATTTACTGAAGTCTGGGCACATTCTAAAAAATATTTACTAAACTACAAATCGCCAGTCTTCATAGCGCTCGGTCACGCTACACTTCTAGTGAAAGTGAAAGTGCTCTGAGTGGCAGGATCAACCAGATAACCATATAAACGTCACTTTTTCCCCCAAATAAAAGCAGGATCAACCAGATATTTTTACTAACTTTAAACTGACAGGATCAACCAGATATTTAAAAACCTATATAATCTATTATGTTGGGGAAGCATGTGGAGCCCTGTGTGTGTGGGGGGGCATGGCATAATAAACCAGATAATGCTTCTTAAAACTAACCATAAATAGCATAATCCACTAAATATTTCTTAAGCAATAAATGACATCTGCTGTTTTGGCAGCGTTTCTGTAAAGGGGGGTTGTATTGCTAGGGCCATCACCTTTATGTCACCCATTGCATTGAGAGGGGCACGTAGTGAGTTGTGTTGGGGCAGGGGCAAAGCATACGTTGTATAAACCGAATATGACATGGCCCGACTGAAGATATCATATTTATCTTCACTCGAGGCCAGTGACATCAAGATATCTCACTCGTGGCTTCGCCACTCGTGAGATATCATGATATCACTGGCCTCTCGTGAAGATAAATATGATATCTTCAGTCGGGCCATGTCATATCCTATATATATATATATATATATATATCCCTATATATATATATATATATATATATATATATAAGCGTGTGTGTATCACAGCAATTAGAAAGGGAAGTTCAGTGGCTAAGTGGTTAGTGCAAAAATTGCTAGTCTGCATTCCCCTGTTAGATCAGTTTCAGCCTTATGCATGTCATTTCTGATTTAAATGAGAGTCTGTTGCTGCCCTGCCATAACTGCCCCCCCATACCCAGCCCATGCTAAGCCAAGCCCATATTAGTCTTCTGTCACGGGGATCTGCTCCTAGACTTAGTACAACATCAATACCAGCGTCGAACAATCTGGCATTGACAAATGCTTGTTTAATTTAGTACTTGTCCTAGACAAGGGACTAAAATAAATCTACTTGTCCATCTGCAAAATTTGGTAGTCAGTTAAGAGACACAGTTAGCTTGAACTAATCACCCGCCCCAGCACCCCCGCTTGGTGTCTAATGTCGATAATATTGTGCTGGAGCTACATATAAATATTACAATATTTGGAATGTCAGGTCGATTTATTTCACTTTCTTCTATTTGTTTCACTTTTCCCTTGTTCAGTTTCCATCATTTGTATAAAGTATCTTTGGCTTCTCACCTTACTTACCTTGACATTATGTTGTCTTCACTCTCTTCAGCTCTTACTTTCATTACAGATTGAGAGAGCATGCTTAATTGAGAGTACTCCTTTCCTCTGCATGTGATATACGCTTCTTCTGTAAAGAACGTCTCATGTGCAGGTGCCCTAGGAACCCTGGTGTAGGAGTGGCTGAGGTGCTTATTTGTTGTTTTTGCCATGCTTGTTCATTTTATTCTTATACCTGTATTTATGTATTTTGGGTTGCATTGTTGTAGATGAGAACTGTGTTTTTGTGCAATGTATTTTATATCTCCTGTCCCTTACATATAGGCAGTGCCTGGAAACACGCCTCGATCATGACTGGGATGTTAACATACCAGGGTACACAACCTACAGGAGCGACAGGGAGGGCGGGGGGAGTAGCTCTCTATGTAAGGGAAGGGATAAAAGCAACTGAACAAAAGAGTAAACAGGGAGGAGAGGAGGCACTGTGGGTCACCTTAGAGACTGGAAATGGCACCACAATCCGAACAGGGGTTGTATATAGACCCCCATGTCAGGGGAAGGGAATGGACAAGGATATTATAGAAGGCATACTTAGGATGGCAGAGAAAGGGGAGACAATGTTGATGGGGGACCTTAACATGCCAGATGTTAACTGGAGCACCTTTGCAGCAGCCACATCTAAAAGCAGGGCCATTCTTGATGCCCTTCAGGTGGCATGCCTCAAACAGCTAGTTTTGGAACCTACTCATGAGGGAGCAATCTTAGACCTCGTACTCTCAAATGGGGACAGTGAGAGGATTTCAGATCTAGAAGTGGGTAACCATTTGGGAACAAGTGACCACCAAACAGTGTGGTTCACGATAAACTCAGCTAGAGTCAAGCCATACAAAAGTGAGGGGTCTGGATTTCAGGAGGGCTCACTTTGGCAAGATGGGAGAGTGCCTTAGAAAAGCACTAGCAAATAGGCTAGAAGGAAGGGTGGAGCAACAATAGGGGAAATATCAAAACTGCCATCACAGAGGCAACAAGCCTTTGTGTAAAGCAAATAAGCAAATCAAAATGAAAGCAAAAGCCACTATGGTTCTCAAAAGAGGTGACGGTGAAGGTTAGGGAGAAAAAGATAGCATTTAGGAAGTATAAGGAAACGCAGAAGGAGCAGGACAGAGAACTGTACCAGTTAAGGCAGAAGAAAGCAGGGAGGGTAGTCAGAATAGCAAAGGCAGAAACTGAGGAAAAGATAGCTAACTCGGTTAAGAAGGGGGATAAAACATTTTAGAGGTATATCAGGGAGCGTAGAAAGACAAAGGGAGGGATAGTGAGGCTGAATAGAATGGATGGTGGGTGGGCAGAGAATGACGGTGAAAAAGCAGGGATACTGAATGAATACTTTTGTTCAGTATTCACAAAAGAGGAAGTGGGGGAGGTGCCTAATCCAATTAACAGAAGCACTCTGGAGAGGGGGGTTGATCCCAGTCCTTTCACAGAAGAAAGGGTTCTGAAAGAACTCCTAAAACTGAAGGTGGACAAAGCAATGGGGCCAGATGGAATTCACCCCATAATTTTAAAAGAATTAAGCAGAGAACTAGTGACATCACTGACTACCCTTTTTAACAAATCATGGGAGGATGGTATGGTACCTGAGGACTGGAAGAAGGTGGATGTGATTCCCCTTCACAAAAGTGGGAGTAAGACAAAGGCAGGAAACTACAGACCTGTCAGTTTGACCTCTGTGGTAGGAAAGTGATAGAATCACTGCTGAAGGAAAGAATTGTTGAGTACCTAGAGGCCAGTGGGGCACAGGACCCAAGGCAGCATGGGTCCACAGCGGGAAGGTCATGTCAGACAAATCTAATTGATTTCTTTGACTGGGTGACCAAAGTAGTAGACCAGGGAGGGGCTGTGGACATGGCCTACATAGACTTTAGCAAGGCATTTGACACAGTCCCACACAAAAGATTAGTAATCAAATTAACCAGCCTGGGAGTGGGTCCCAGGGTGGTAGCCTGGGTAAAACATTGGCTGAACAACAGGACACAGAAGGTAATTGTAAATGGAGTCCAATCTGAAGAAAGAGGGGTTAGTAGTAGGGTACCACAGGGTTCAGTACTGGGTCCAGTCCTTTTTAATGTCTTTATAAGTGACATTGCACAGGGACTGGAAGGAAAAGTATGCCTCTTTGCAGATGACACAAAGATCTGCAACAGGGTTGATACACAGAGAGGTGTGGAAATGATGAGAAGGGACTTGGCAAGGTTGGAGGAATGGTCAGAAGTATGGCAGCTTGGATTCAGTGCAAAGAAGTGCAAACTAATGCACCTGGGAAACAAAAACCCAGGGGAAGATTACACAATGGGGGGGAAGGTAGTAACAACAACAAAAATGGAAAGGGACCTGGGGTAATCATATCAGATGACCTTAAGGTTGGCAAGCAATGTGAGAAGGCGGTAGGGAGGGCTGGGGGATACTGGGATGTATAGGGAGAGGTATCACCAGCAGAAAACAGGAAGTTGTTATCCACCTGTACAGACAGTTGGTGAGACCCCATCTGGAGTACTGCGTCCAGTTGTGGAGACCCCATCTCCGCAAGGACATAGACAGGATGGAGGCAGTTCAGAGGAGGGCAACTAAAATGGTGCAGGGTCTGCAAGAGAAGCCATACGAGGAGAGACTAAAGGAGATTAATATGTATACCCTTGAGGAAAGGAGGGAGAGGGGGACATGATAGAAACGTTTAAGTACCTCAGTGGAATCAACAAAGTCCAAGAGGGTAGCATCTTTCAGAAAAAGAGATGTGCAAGAACAAGGGGACACAATTTGAAGATAGAGGGGGAACGGCCCAGGGGCAATGTGAGGAAGTATTTTTTCACAGAGAGGGTGGTGGACGCATGGAACAGCCTTCCTGAGGAGGTTGTGGGGTCTAAAACTGTGGGAGAATTCAAGAATGCATGGGACAGACATAAGGCAATTTTTATGGGGGGTAGGAAGAAATAGGCTATTGGTTAAATAGGATCTGCAGCTTATCCTGTAGATAGGGAAATGGGCAGACTAGGTGGGCCAAGCGGTCCTTATCTACCGTCAAAGTCTATGTTTCTATGACTCAATGTGCCTTTCCCGGTCACCAATTTCCAAATAAATAAACAAACGGGCTCATTTCGGGAATTTATTTCATTTTGTGAATATTATTGCTTGACCTTGAACAATAATGTACAGATACATTCACAGTGGCACTCTTAGGAGTGTGAGAGTGGTCTCACATTCTCAGGGTGTCAGAACTACTTACTGTCTCACAGCCTAAGAATGCATGAGAGAGGAGTTTTACACTCCTAAGAGTGCGTTGGGGATGTATATATATATATAATTTCTCTCCCTTCCACCTCCTGGATTGTAGGGCATTATGAGATACAGTGTTGGTCTGGAGTGTAGAGCTTTATGAGATACAGTGTTGGTCTGGATTGTAGGGCATTATGGGGTACAGTGTTGGTCTTTATTCCCTCCCCCACCACCCATACACACACACATATTATGGCAGCAGCATTCTCTTCCCCTCATGCTCCTGGGTGTTCCCCTTGCCTCTCTCACACACACACACACACACACACACATACATACACTTAATGGCAGAAGCATTTTCTCCCCTCCCTTCCTGGAGTCCCCCCAATACACACACACACACACAGAGCATTCTTTTCTCTTTATCTTGAATACATACAACATATGATTGTGAAAGCAGAAAAAACAACCATTGCAGTCTACCATGTCTGTTCAAGTTAGCAAACCCACCTTCAAGTTAAATGCCTTATATTAATGCATTGGAGATCCAACATCATTCCCACCCTCCCGAATATTCTCAAACAACTATCTCAATATGCCATCCTTGATCGTATGTCACACACAGCCTCTGAACGACTTAATTTATATGATAAATGCTGGCAGGACTATTTTAAATATTTAAACATGTCTACACATAGCGTCACTTAATCCATGGGTTGTTTTATGTTCACATTGGAATCTCGCTTCTAGCTCTTTCGTTCCTTTTTCATCTCCTGTCTTTCTATCTTTTTATCTCCTTCTCTTCTTCCCTTTCCCTCGTCATTCTTGTTCACTTTCTTAGATATTTTTCTTTTTTTTATGTTCTTCCTTTATGCAGTCTTACACATACTTGTATTAAATTACAGAATAATAGAAGTACAATCACGACTGCTCATATTTCTTTGTTTGTATCTACTCCTTTTACCCCTTGAACCATAAATTGCCATATTTTCTCTGTCTCATATAGATTGTACTGTTACATATTGTTTTCTCAGCATTTGTTTTCCCCTTTAATATCATTGTATATTACTTCAAACAACATGTTTTTTCCTTCTATTAAGAATGTATGTAAGTGCATATTGGAGAATGTAGTGTATTTGTATGTATGATCACAATAATTACAATAAAAAGATTAACTGTAAAAAAAATAAAAAAAAAGTTAGCAAACCCACCCCCGTTTCTACTGAGGGATCTGCCCCTTCCCCATTACACACTCCTCCCTCTCCATTGATGACCCCTTCCCTACGCAGTCCCCCCCCATAAGCAGCTTTCCCTTTGACTCTGTCTGAGCCTCTCTTCAAGCTGTCCACTGTCTTCAGGGAGACATCTTTCTTCGGCACATCTCCATCTGCGGCTGCAGATGTCAAGACAATCCTGCTGTTCTCATACAGAGAATGTGGATGAATGGCTCCTCTCGCTCACCTGGGCACCCTGGATTTTGGGGTGCCCAGAAAATGTGTTTCTGGCAACTTTTGTAAAAAAACAAACAGCAGAATCTAACTAAATTGGTCCCATTTAGCTAGGTTCAGAGTTTGTTTTTAAAAATAGATAAGCTTTTGTATTTTCAATGTGTGTGAGTTTAGAGGAAGGAAAACAAATGGCTGCTGTTTTGACTGGTATTGTTTTGAGCAAAAGAGGTAAATCAAGAAAATAAGCACTTGCGATTATTTTTTTTTACCGGTCGAACTTGGAACGTTAAATCGGGAATCGTTATAACTAAAACAGTATACTTTTTGTTCATCAGACTTTTGAAAGGTATACCCTTGGCACAAAACCCTTAAAACCTGAAAATTTCATGAAAAAATGCCACATTGTCTGCGCTGTAGGTGAGAGCGAAAAATATGCAATGTTAAGTATAGGTTTTTTTTTGTGCTCTTTGTCTCGAAAACAGTAAAAAGATGCTGTCATGAAACTTTTCACATCTTGAGACTCTTGACAGCCTGACCACGCATAAAATGGATCAAAAGTAATACAAATTACAGACACAAGGAGATTTTATAGTTTTTCTTTTTTTATTTGAATTCAGCACTCCAGGAGTAGTCCCAAATTGGGGGTGAAGAAAAATAATGTGTATTCGATGTACTGTTATGCTGTCCCTGCCTCATCCCCCTCAGCAGGTAGCCAGGAAGAAAATTAACAACAACAAAAAAAAAAATAGCAAAACCCACAATGATTATATTTTTTAAAAACTAGATAAATGTTTAAGATTTAGTTTCTTATGTTGTCATGAACCGAGCAGGGACTGTGCCTACAATTTCCAGAGGCACTGACTCGTATCTCTATGAGCATGTTAGTACTTGTAGAAGTGTAGGCACAGAGTAGAAGTAAACAGTGGTTGACCAAGGGAACTACGAGTGGGATGTGGGAATGTAAACTTTCATTTTATTTTTATTTTATTATTTTGATAAAAAAATGAAGATCTGTTAGATATATAGAGCATGCAACATTTATTAGGATTGCTGATTCCATGTGTGGAGTTAGGCTGGAGCAAGTGATGCTGTTTTTGCTATGATGTTGGCTGCTGATGGGAGTGTTAGGGAAAAGGGGTACCTGTCCGGGAGTGTTGGAGTGTTGTTGTTTTTTTCATTTTCTACTCCAGCTTAATTTTTGTCAGCGTATGTTGTTTAGATTGGGGAGGGAATGAGGTGTGTGTGTGGGATCCCCACATACAAAACAAAAGGAGATGTTTCCAGCCAACTCAGTATTGTAGTTTAAATAAATAGTACATGCAGAGGAAGAAATCAGCTATTTGGATTAAGCACACTGCACCTTAAAACATGGAGATTTGCTCACTTCTTCATTTACACAAAGCTCTTATTGGTGAACAACCCACAGAGTGCTGAAACTTATACGTACAATATGTAGCACAACAAACCCCTAGTGCAGGTCCTACTGGAATGTGGGAGTGAATGGAGGGGCAGCCAGATGACTGGGTATTATTGCTGGTGGCGTTGTGAGGAACCAACGGGGTATTGGTGTTTAAAAAGCATATGGTCATGGGCTGGCCCAGTGGTTCAGAGTGCTGAAGCACCATCTACCTCATCTCCTGCTGCACCAGCAACGCAGGTTCAGGAACTGATCAGGGTCACTCAGGGACCAGCTATGGGAAGGAGGACTGAGCATCCAGAGACAGCTCTTCTCCCTCAGGGAGGAGAGACAGCAAAAGTTGCTGCTTGGTTAGCACCTAGTGGAGGCTTGGGGGCACAACAGCAGCCGCTTCCTGATTAGCTGACGGCAGGCCCTGAGTGCTTGCAGCATCTGTGCGGTGCACTCCCGCACCAAGCCATGTCTTCAACCTGGGAAGGGAGAAAGCAAGTAACTAAGTACCCTGCTGGCAGGATGAATCTCCTGCCTGTCGTAGGCTCCACACCACTGACTAGCCCTGGCTTCTGTGGATGTGGTCATGTGGTCACTGCTGGTGGAGAGAATGGACCTCACTTCCCTAGCTCTACCATGGGGGGGGCAATCCTTGGGGATTGTTGGAAGCCAGGTAAGTCTCAGAGATGGTGGGTGATGGGACTGGGCAGACAGAAAAGCTGAAGGGGGCAAGAGGAGAAAGGGGGCATTCACATGATGGAACAAAAACATGGGCAGATCCAGCCTGGAGAATTGTCATCAAAAGGGCTGAAGCTGCTGAAATGAGTACAGGATCAAACTGAGCAGGAAGAGGCTAGAGCATGTACTAGTTAGCAAAGTTGAAAAAAAAAAACAAACATCTAAAGAGAAAAGAAGATAAAGAAAGAGTCCATCCAGGGATATTTGGAGCTTCCAAGAGAGTCCATCCATGGATATTTGGAGCTTCCAAGAGAGACCGTCCATGGATATTTGGAACTTCCAAGAGACTACGTCCATGGATATTTGGAGCTTCCAAGAGAGTCCATCCATGGATATTTGGAGTTTCCAAGAGAGTCCATCCATGGATATTTGGAGCTTCCAAGATATATATTGTGTTTTGTTTATTTATGTACAGGTATGTAACAACCCTCTCCCCCCATGGAAGGGGGTAGGGTTGTTACCACTGTGCTCAGCAGAGGGGTCAGTGGCCTTGGTTATGGGAACAACTTAGGGGTAATCATATATAGGGTCCCATAGATGGGAAAATAGGACAGCCCCCAGAGGAATCAAAGTAAGATCTGAGCCAGAGGATAGGCGGTTGAGGTGCTGGTTCCTTTTTTGGGAGGGGGAGTCGAGTTCCAGGTGCCTGTTGTGTAGGTGCTTGTAGGCATGGGCAAAGGATGTACCTAAAAAAACTCAGTAAGTAAAAGAAAGTGAGCACTCAGGCTAGGCAGCAACGAGTTAAAAGTTGCACCTTGTCTCTGATCATTACCAGGCAATTGTAATTACTCACTCAAGGAGTACTCCAACACACTGGATCTGCTTTTCCAGTATTTATTCTATTGTAATTCATTCTGATATGCAGGCAGTGTCAAGATCTTGAAGTGACAATGAAAGTGTGATTCATTCAAAGTGACAGTTTATTTAAAATCAAAAAATTGCCTTACCTCACATGGACAGCCAACCACGTAACCCTAGCTTTCGCTCTGTGGGCTTCGTCAGGCGGTGAAGTGGTTAGGTTGGAACATCATTTAAATACCACTCAGTAGTCAAATGGAACTATGTCATTTACATACCATCTCTAAACCCTTAAGTGTACACTCTAACATGTAAAAAAAAACATACTCTTAGTCCCAATAGAATATAGATACATAGCAGTTTTGTCATGCCTTAGTCACTATTTCCACATGCAAAAGTGGTTTGAGTCAATAGCAAAGTCAGCCTAGTAGAACAAATTAACGTCTTATTATCCAGTCAGTAAAAAATGCTTGAATGATATCAAATATATACAAAGGGGCTGACATCCCCGTTTAAGGTGATAATGACCATTTGTAGTTTTCTAGATCTTCGGGGGTGTCTCAGTTATCAGCTAACACTGTAGGAACCTTCACTGTCGATGAAGGGGAATCCACACAGAAGATTTTCAGCAGTACAACTAGGGCCACCCACGCCGTCGACGTCCGTTGACGTCACCAACCCTATATAGGCATGAGTGGCCCTGATCCCTCCTAAGTTCTTTCCCACCATTGACTCACTCGCATGGGTCTCCACAGAAGCTCCATCGCAGTATTTGCGCCTTTTTCAGCCCACAGCTTTTCTTAACTTACCTTTTACAAATCTCTTTTTTAAAAGAGAGTCCTTCTTTTTGTTTATGTCGAGAGTTAATCCTTCTTCTTCTTCTCTCTTCCATCGATGCCGATATGGAAAGAAGATTGCCTCCACAGATGAACACTCAGTCTGTGTCTGTTGTCTGTGCGCTCTGCCAGACGTTTAACCAAACAACCCTCAAGTGATGCAAGAAGGCTCTTAGAAAATTCCTAATGGATCAACTGGTAGCCAGCTCCGGGCAGGGGTCCTCCAGGGTCCCGGTCTCACCGACTGGCTCTTGAGCTCCCAGGCCTCCAAGGCCGAGACAAGTCCTCGGGGTAAAGTCACAAAAAGAGAGATCAGCGCCGCCGTGTAGATTTCGCCTCCCATCAACTTCTCCTTCTTCTGTTGGATCTTCAACAATTGCAGCTGCACCAACAAAAAGAACTTCTGTCTAGGTCTCTGTGCCCACCAGACCCATACCTACACCTCAGCCCAATTCTCAGGGCGCCCGTCCATTGTCCTCTGAGTTGTTGGCCCCTCCATCATCGAAGACAAGTTCGTCATCGATGGCTGTCTCGTCGAGACCTGACCCTTCTCCCACTAGGCTTACAGGCTTGTCAGGGTTCTCAGGACACAGCAAGTGAGTCATCGACACCTGTGCCATCAAACTCCCTCTGTTGACATCCACTGTCGACTTGAATGAAGTCTTGATCAGTTCACTAACGTGTTTGTGCAGCAGTTGGGTGCCTTGAACAGGCCCCCTTCTATCAACAGCAGCTTCATTATTGATGCCTGTTCGTTGGCCCCAGGAGGCTCCCTGTGGGGTGGCAGTGGTGCACCCGATGCCAGACCCAGATTTTGAAGAGGTTGGTGTCGAGAAGGAGTATCACCCAGACCTCATTCTTCCTGATGATGTAGAGAAAGAAGAGGAGGAGGAGGAGATCCTACTTTTTGACAGATCTACAGCCTCTTCTGTCAGTGAGGACTCTGTTAAGCATACTCCCAGGTCTCCTCCTGAGGACCCCGCATTTTATTTATTTATTTATTTATTTTTTGGCTCCCTCCCTGCACCCCAGTCAGCCACTCAATTGGGCTGCCTGGGACGTCTGTGACACCCACCACCCTTGTTGCCACCTGCCGCCCCATATCGGCAGCCCTCCAGGTAACCTAATGTATCCCTTCATCAGGTGGGTCCTCTCCTATGGCGAGGAAGCACCAATAGGTGTAACCAGTTGGCCTGGGTGCTGCTGGGGTTGATCTGGGCTGTTTGGGGCTCCGTGGCTGCGAGGGTCTGGCGGCCATCATCCAGTCAGTTAGGGTGCCATTTTTCTGTTTTCTCTCTTTGGGAGTGTGGTGTGCCACTGACGTCAAGGCGCACGCTGACATCCATCACGCTCCCTATTCAGTGGGGTCCTGTGCATTGCTGTTCCCCTGGTCTCTGCCAGGAGTCAGCAAATGCTGGGCTGCAGACCCCAGTCCCCCCGGGAGAAGGTGAGCAGTCATCAGATGCTCAAGACTTCTCTCCTCGGCAAGCCTTCCAGTGCCCACGTCCATTCCTGAACCCGGGTCACCGGTGTCGCAAGCAGAAATCCAACTGCTGTGTTGATGCGGGGCCAGCAGCCCCCACATTTTTCAGTATGATGAAATGGCTGTCCTCAGCCATGGGCTTCCACACTGAGGAAGAGGATGCCACCAGAAAAGATTTGGTGGATTTTCTGGAGATTCCTGGATCTCCGCCGAAGATCATTCCTCCAATGCTCCCAGCCCTGAAGAATGCAGCCACAGCAGCCTGGCACAGTCCAGACATGGTGCCAGCTATGCCCCGCAGGGCAGATAAACTTTATCACGCCCCCGCCCAGGGTCTCCCCTGTTATGCTGCCCAGCCCAAGACCGACTCAGAAATCATTATGGCAGCTCATGACAGATCTAAGTTGCCTAAGCACCTTAGTTCCCTTCCCCCAGACAAAGAGTCTCATAGAATTGACCTCTGGGGTAAAAGGGTTTATGCCTCCTCCACATTAGGTTTGAGGATTGCAAACTATCTGTCACATGTGGTAAAATACTGGAATGCCAGCTGGAAGAAGGGCAAGGCTGCTGCCCAAGCCCTTCTGGAGGGCACTCAAAATCAGGAGCTGCTACAGTGCCTTCAGGCAGCTGAGGATGTTAGCAAACACCTCCTCAGGGTTTTGTATGACATAGCTGACAGAGTTGCCAGGGCAGCTGCCACGGGCATGTGCCTCTGCAGGCACTCCTGGCTCAGAGTATCTGGGTTTGCAGCTAATGTACAGCAAAAAGTATTTAATGCCCCTTCAGTGGCACCAAGCTGTTTGACCCTGATGTCCAGGATATCATAAATGATCTGCAAGACCGTGCAAGTCTTCTTTTCCACAACCATAGAGAAACCCATACTGTTCTCCAGAACTCTCTAGCTCCCTGGTTCTAGCAAGCATCATGTGATATGGAGAATTCCTTAAAGGCTACCTAAACATAATTCTCAGTGGGTACACTGTTTCAGAAACCCTCCATGGAAGCCGAGCAGACAGAGACAGGTTCTAAATAATGCTGGGCATTACCTGAAATTCTGTAGTTTAATACAGTTTCGGTGACTTTTTTCTAAATACCAATACCAGGAAACATTTTTTCAAGACCGTGCCGATCGGAGGCTAAGGCTGATGGGAACATGTAGCACGATGGTGTCATCTTAGCGAGTCCAGTAGTCCCCAGTATTCAGTCCTTATGGAGCCTTTTGTACTATGTGTAACATTACTGGTATATGTGTACTTTGTCATCTTTACCATTATTTAACATTTACAGTAGAGTGTATTGTACATGTTAAATAACGGTAAAGATGACAAAGTACACATATACCAGTAATTTACACATAGTACATACTACTAGACTCGCTAAGATGACATCATCACACTGCACATTCCCATCAGCCGTAGCCTCCGATCGGCATGTCTTGAAAAAATGTTTCCTGGTATCGTTATTTAGAAAAAAGTCACTGAAACCGTATTAAACAATCCTGTCCCTGTCTGCTCGGTTTCCACAGGAGGGTTTCTGAAACAGTGTACCCCCTGAGAATTATGTTTAGATAGCCTTTAAGGAACTCTCCATATCACATGGTGCTTGCTGGAACCAGGGACCTAGAGAGTTCTAGGGAACAGTATGGGTTTCTCCACGGTTGCGGAAAAGAAGTCCCAGGCCGTCCGTTCAGGAATATCTGAAATGGTACCATAATTTCCAGTGAAGCAGATGAATTGAATAGGTCTATGGACCAACATGAACTGCTACGACTGAAATTAATTTGACCCTGCAGACCCCAGTAAACAGAGTCAAGCATTTGGAATCCCTGCATTCAGAGTCATTATTCCACCAAAGACAAAGGTGTCCCTGTCCAGCAGCTGGTTACTGTGGCAGTGTACAAGGGGCTCCCAGCAAGCTTAATACCATTACCTCTAGACACAGGTGTACCCTGGACTATGCAGCCCCCATTCAGAGGTCAGTCGGTGAACAGATAGTAGAATGAAGGGGTGTGGTGGTTTGAAGACCAGGATAGGCACACCATGCTGGATTTCGTTGCCAGGTGCGACCCAGGAAGGGGATGCAGCAGGGAGTGAAACAGCAGTAACACATTTGAGTTTAGAAAATGCCCCAGGCTGGCACAGAGATTTGTTTTATGTATTGTGTCCTGGCTGGCAGGACTAAGTTTTTGTCATTGTGCTCTCCCAATGCCCATGTCCTAATCACTGAGGACACAGGGATTTCCCAACCCATTTGTTAATAGTAAATCTATTCCCAGATGTTCAGTGTAAGGAATGCTTTAGTTTCAACCTATTTAACTTCTAAAATAAACCTTCAAAATTGTAGGTGCTCCTAAGATGAAGATCACCCAGCATGCCTTGAAGTGCCTGCCATAGTTACAGTGATGTCACTGTATGGAGAGCGCGGTGACGTTTTCCATGCAGGAATTGCGGAATATATCATATACTATATTTATGGCAGTACTCAGTATTAACTGAGCCAACTCTTACCAGCAGTTGCAGTAAGGGTTAGAGGGTTTAGGAAACACGCAAACAAGTCTGCAAAACTGGCATTCAGCCCAAACTTAAAGAAAGAAATACAGAATTAAACATACCCCCATGGCTGCGAGGCATTATAGAAAGTATATGCAAATTAGCAGGAATAACCTAAGGTTGGCTTGGCTTTAAAAGAGAACTGCAGTGAAACCTTCAAGTATTTTTTTCTGCAGAAGATGATTTTAAATACTGTTTCCAGTTCTGTTACTGACACTGGCCTTTTAGTAATTTCAGTTAGTGTCGCTGATTTGCATACTGATTGATGGTAAGAACCATTTTAGAACTCTATGATATAGTTCATGTCCCTGTTAAGCTCGTCCATTCTTGTCACAATTCATCCATATTCTACTTGGAATGGAATGTTTGAAAAGGACATAAACTACATGATAGGTTAGGTTAAGGTTAAGTTTATCGGCAGGAAGACTCCATTGAGCATGCTCATTTTCAAGGAGGTCCTGTAAGGACAATGTTAAACAACAGTGTACAAAAAAAGTGATTACATTTTTATTTTATTTATTTATTTTTTGTTGACCAGGTAAGTACACTAGACAAATCCTGCCTATTTTCAGGCACAACCCGGGGGAGGGGATACAGATGAATGCCAACTGACCTTGAACCAGATTAATCTGTTGGTGGTATTTTAGTGAATGGGGGGAAATTCCCTTACTCTTTTTGAGAAGTGCCATGGGATCTTTAACATCCACCTGAACTACCACCAGAACAGGCAAATGGAACCTCGGTTTAACGTCTCGTCCGAAAGACGGCACCTCAGGAGTGCCACATCCCCCTCACGCTGCACTACAGTGTCAGTATTGGGATATTAACCCAAGTGCCTGGTGTGGGGATAGAACCCACAGCCTTCTGATCTCCAGGCTTCAGAGGCGAGTGTGCTAGCATACAGGTACAATAATTGGTAGGAAAAAAGTGCATATATGGTCAGTAAAAACAATAATAAAACAGAGTGGAATTCAGTTTCTGGGTAAGCAGCAGTGACGTACCATAAGGTAACAATAATTGGTAGGAAATACAAACAGGGTCAAAGAAAAGAACAACAATAGTGAAGCATACAGGAACCAATTCATATTAAGAGGGAGAACTAAAATAGTATCGGTAAGAACTTAAACAATTGCTGTAAGCTAAGGGTGGGGATGGACTAGGGAGGACAGGGGCCAGCGGGGATAGGGAGACTAGGGAGAAGGATACAAGAAGTCAGAGGGTACTCACTTGATAGCAGTGTCAGGAGACTGGCATGATATGCTAAGCTCTATGGCAGTGACAGTCTACTGGGAAGAATTTTTGTAGGTCAGGGCTCCGAAGAAATTTAATCAGACCATGCTGGTGAGCCTGAGTGAGGTCTGGATAAGATTCCACGCTGAATGGATGGCGTAGCTAATGGCAACCTTGCCGAGGGAGGTACACATCCTGGGTACGTCGAGGAGGATGTAAACAGCTTTCTTAAGGGAGTAGGAGCAATGAGAAATATTAACAAGTGAGGAGATATAGGTCGGTAATTTGTTTAGTAGACTTTTGAGGGTCCAAGTACCTAAATGAGTAGCCGTCAGGTGGTGAGGGGTTGCCAGCCAACTTCTTTATGTAAGTTGCAGTGGTGTGTCCTGAACGGTGCTTTAGTAATGAAACTCAGAGCCCGATGGAACAGTATATTGAGCTTGCGAAGGTTGGAAGCAGTGGCACAGTTGAAGATGATGTCACCATAGTCTAGGAGTGGCAGGGATATGGCCTGTACTAGTCTACGTCTAATGTCAGGGGGCAAGAGCACTCTGTTTCTGAAGAAAAAGCCAAGTCTTGCCTTGCTTTCGGCTTACTAGAAAGGTAGTTGATGTGCGCACTGAAAGAAAGTTTACTGTCGATCCAAATGCCCAGATATTTGAATTGATCAACCACGTCTAGTGATTCACCAAGGATAGTCATGATGGGTACAGGTGACGTGCTGTGCCGAGGGGAGGGCCTATTGCTACTAGGTGCGAAATAAAGGACCTTGGTTTTTTTTGTGTTGAGTAGTAGTTTGGAATTGATTAGGTTGTGCTCTAGCTATGTGAAGTCAGCTTGGAGTACCTCACATACTTCAGAAAAGGTTGGCTTAGAAGTATATATAACAGTATCATCCGCAAAGAGATGTATTTTGGAGTTGCTGATATTGGAATCTAGCGAGTTTATGTAACTAGAAAATAGTATAGGGCTTAAAATGGAGCCATGTGGAACACCTCATTTTATGAGGAGGGAGTCGGAAGCCTGACTGCTTGCTTTGTTTTCTGAACTCTACCTATAAGGTAGCTTGAGAACCATTGAAGTGTGGTGTCAGCTGTGCCTAATTTACTGAGACCACTGAGGATGAGGTTTTGGTCAATGTTATCGAATACCATGCTAAGATCAATGAATAAGACACCTGTGACTTGTTTGGAATTGTGCGTGGTCAGCCAGTCGTTGGTGACTTTAGCTAAAGTGGAGGTGGTACTGTGCTTTTGTCTGAACTCAGACTGGGCAGGGTTGAGGAGTGAAAACTTTTCAACATGATGTTTAAGCTGGTGATGGATGAGTTTCTCTAGCAGTTTGGATTGGACAGGGAGGATTGAGATAGGCCTATAAATGTTTAGGTCGCAGGGGTTACCTGATTTGAACAAGGGCAAGATATAAGCTGATTTCTAACAGGAGGGGGCCATAGCTGAGGGGATGGAGAGATTAAGGATATGAAGGATTGGTACAGCTAGATAATAGTAGCCTAGCTTGATGAAGATGGGATCGATGTCATCTGCTCCACTACCTTTATTGATATTGAGTTTACTGAGGTAGTCCTCTACTTGTTTGTAGGTCACAGGGTGAAGCTGGAAGGTATGAAGAGGTGGGGGCTCATGGGTGGTGGGGTGAAAGGTGGGGTAGTCCTATGTATGGGGAGGAATCAAATGCGAGACCAGCGGTGGCAAAATGGGTATTCAGTTTTTATAGGGTGAGGTCACGCTCGACATATTTGACTCCGTTAATTAGTAACTTGGTGGGGATAGATGGGGCTGCTTTGTGGCCCTCAACTGTCTTGATTGTTTGCCAGATCTTGGCTGAGTTGCCTTTGACATTTTCAAGGGATTCTACGTAGAAGTTAGCTTTGGCAGATCGTATTAGTTTAACACAAGCATTCCTGGCAGTTCTAAATGCCTGCCAGTCAGCCGCATTCTATGTGTACCTTGCACGGGTTCAAACTTTATCACGTTGTGAAGCGCAGCTTTTAGGTTTGGAGTGAAACAGGGATGGGAATGTTTACGAACCCTGGATCTAATGAAAGGGGCATGTTCATTGGCGAGCTGAGTCAGTGCAACTTTAAAGGTGACCGCCTTGTCCACTGATTTGGCGAGATAGAGAGTTAGAGTTCTAAAATAGCAGTCATCATTAGTGTGCCAAGTGAGAAACACCCACAGGGTGTGCTAAAAGGCTGGTAAAGATGGAACTATACCAGAATTAGAACAAATATTCAAAAAACAGCTCCTACTCGAAAAAAACAACTTCAGTGTAACTCAACTTTAAGCAGGACTGAATGGTGACAAAAACCCCAAACAATCTAATCTGCAAAGGCTGAAAACAACAGACACTGACATGTGTTGTTTTTGTTAGGGTTCATGAATGTGCCACATCTCTATCTCGGACAGTGGTACGGGGAACAAACCATATGATCTCAATTGTTTGGGTCACGGTAAGTTCATCCCCCCCCCCCCATCTCAGATATAGAGGTGGCACATTGATGAGTTCTAAGTAGGACAAATCATGTGTCTGCTGTTTTTAGCCCTTGTAGATTGTTCGTGAGTCCTTGTGCCACCATTCAGTCCTGCTTAAAGCCAAGTCAACCTTAGTTCATATGTGATGATTTGCTTATACTTTCATGATGCTCTGCATTGGTGGGGTATGTGTAGTTTTACATTTCTTTGAAATTTGGCTTTTTTGTCAGCGTCTTTCCAGGGTAATCCTTGCTTCCAGATTTTTGCACTGAAGTTCTTGTCTCTTTAAAGACAGAAATATATATGGCAAAAAAATCAATGCATAAACCTTGCCACTCTCCATGCTGCACGCCATACATAATTAACATCAGCATCAAAGTTTTACTCGGTTTTCAAAAATGCAGATACTTCTTCCATACTGTTGTTGGATTAATCGGTAGAAGAAGCCTCCTCAGGCTTTTCTGTCTCATTTAAAAATTCTACAGGCCATCACAATCAAAAGCAAGGATTTCTGCTCGCTGATAACAGCTCTGCGTTTGTAGAGATAGGTGATGGAAAACTTCTACTGAGGCATAAGACCTGCCTGTCTTGCATGAAGTGTTTTCTGTGGGCTTATATTACCAGGCTACATTAGGGTAGCTGTATATGCCTGCCCCCCACACACACACACACCACACCACCATCTTCCAGACCTCCTTACAGTAAGGCAATCTGAATAACTAGCTCTCTGAATCCATCTCTACGGCAAGTACTGAAAAGATAGTAGGTGTCTCTGAGTTTGTGTTGTCAATTTCTAGGCCAGTCCCAATGTCTGACACCTTACCACCACAACAACCTACTGCAGAAATGCAAAACCTCAGGGGTGTCATAAAAGTATGGGGGAAATTATGTGATGATCATTTTAAGTGCAACCGCACAGATATCTCTCAGGATATTGACTCGCGGGGGAAAAAACACTCCGTCCATGTTGAGCAGCACTCCTACAAAATGAGGGTTACAACATTGTAGTGTATTTTATAAATTTTTAAACTTGTGCTTCATAGCTGCATTTTCCCTTATGGTTAAAGCAGAGAGGGCTTATACAGTTTGTTCCTTCTCTCTTCTTTTATATTTCTCCATTACAGATTTTATTACTGCTTCAGTGTTGAAACTGCTCAGATCCATTGCAGCTGACCCTGTACAGAGTAAGTCTTTGATATTCTGGTTATTTAGGAGTAGATGACACCATAGGCACATCGGATCTACTCCCCCACTAATCAGTCCAGCCTGTATCCAAACCCTTTCAAAGCGGAAACAGCATATTCTGTCATGTAATTGAATGGTATGTACAAGAGGCCAGCATTGAAGGAGTTAAGCATAGATTTTATGCTCCTGTGCCAGGCTTTTTTTTTTGTTAATTATTATCTTGTTAGTATATTATTTAAAGCTAAATTACCTATATGTACTACAGCCTGAAGACCTGCAAGACTGTATGAATTATAGCTGCCAACTTTGCAAGCTCTCTCTGCAAGCGCCGGACTCTAAAATAAAAGAAAAAGGTTAAGAAGTGAACCACGGCTTGCAAAGAGCCGTTCCGTCTTCTTCCATTACTGTAATACAGAGTGAGGACAACCGCAACTCTTGCGGTGCAGGAGCTTTCTTTGAAGCCAAGAGAAAGCATTAGAACTATGCTTTCAGTGCTTCGTGTAGGGACATAATATGCTGTCCCCCCCCCCCCTTTCCTCCCGGGTTCTTCATCGTAGAGCGGGCTGTTAGAAACGAGTGGCATGATGGTCCCATATGGCTTCAGCCTGAAGCACCGGATAGTTTTCGACTGCTACCACGCTTTATGGAGCTTAGTCCATTCCTTGAAGTGCACCGGCAGCCTTCAGTACATATTGCAATTTAATAAATACGCCGAGATACCTGACCAGTGCGTCTCGGGGACGGTCATTTCCATTATTTACCCAAAACCATCCTTCTAGAACTAGGGGTGTCCCTAATTCGCAGGGCCTCGAGGCAAACAGAGGAAATAAAAGAGGGAGCAGAGGAGAAAGAACGAGACACCATAGTAGGAGGCCACCCTACTACAGGGGAAACGTGAACAAGGCTTTAGAAGACAGGATGACTGCTGCAGCAGATTTTGAGAGAAGAAAAAGGGGGAAAGAAAAGGGGGGTTGCCTTGAGGTATCCTTACTTGAACATAACTTAAATGCACAGGGCCAATACTGCCACATTTCTTTCAGAAAAAACTAGGAAAGCTGTGAATGTTTTTTATTCGCAGACTTTGACCTTTTCAAAAGTGGCAATGTTTTGTCAATATATTGTCATGTGATTGTGAAACAGCTTATGCACTTTCTTAAAAAAAAAGTTGCTGAACAGACCCAAGAAACCTCTTCTTAACAGAAAACTTTAGAACCTATATGTTGCTGAAATTCTCTATGACTGTGCCAAACAAACAGCAAAAAATCCTTTGTATGTTCTGAAACGTGTTACATTGGGGATACTAGAACTAATTTCTAACAACATGCAAAAACAAAAAGGCAAGCTGTGCCTTCGATTTCTTTATACCTTTCTATATGCAAGTATCAGGTTATGGGGCAAGTATGCTGGCACAATGGTGCCGTTCCAGGTAACGGCCCGTACCTTGGAGTGGCAGTCTTGAAAAAACGTGCATGTATTTCATGTGTCCTCATTGTTTTCCCCCTTAATTTAAACCAAGTTAATCTTTAGTACACGATGTCGATTTGTTCTCTACTAGGATCTTGCTTTCACTGTTAAAAATACGTAAAAAGCACCAGCCCAGGGGAATATTGGGCTGAGCCACTGTGGTGCCTTACCTCTCACCACACCGGTGATGTGGATTCGGGAACAAGTACAAGGGCTGGGTGAGAATCCGCCTGGCAGCTCTCCTCTCCTGGATTTGGCTGGTGTGTTGTCAGTTCTTGGCTGCCACCAGATGGAGGCCTGGTGGTAGCACCGACGCCTTGAAGGCAGACTTACCATGTGTGCCTCCACTTGCAGGCATCCTCCGTGTCACCGCAGTGTCGGGGAAAGTAAAGGGAGAAAATAGAAAAGTGATGGTGGGGCTTAATGAACCTTGCCGTCTACCTCCGACCCACGCTACTGACTGAGCTTCCTGGTCTGATCTGGACTTTGTGAACCTGGGAGCAGGACAGCATTTCCTCCTCCAACTCCACCACAGGGGGCAAACTGTGAGAGAACTCACCAACCAGGTAGGTCCAATGACAACAGGCACTGGTTGGGAGGAAGTGAGACAGGGCTGCCATCAGTGGAGAAGATGCTTTATAGAAAACAAAAAAATACTTAAGCTGGCCTGATGCCTTGAAGGGCTGTGGCACTGGACGCCTTACTTTCTGCCATGCCGGTGACGTGAGTTCAGGAACTAGTTTGGGCTACTGGGGATTGGCCGTGGTGGGAGAGGACTGCTTTCTCCTGGGGAGGGGGTATTAAGCTGTGCCCACCTAGACTGCCACCACATGGAGGCATGTTGGCAGAGCAGTCGCAGCTCCGTACGGTACATCCGGTGGTAGATGCATAGTGCATGCTTGCCTCTACATGCACACACATCTCCGTTATTGCACACTGCCAAGACAAGGGGAAACAAGAAAAGTAGAAATGCCTAGCCATGGAAGAATGAAGCCTGACCCATAGCCTGGCGTGCACTACCACCCAGGACTACCTCCTTTGGATTGTATTTGTTGGGGGGGATGGCCCTTCATCTTCTGGCTCTGCTGTGGGGGAAATCTGTGGGGGAGCTATAAGTGAGTCCTGGGGAGGCAGTCGACAGTGTGGTGTGGGTTGGGGCTGATAGCCCAGCCAGAATCAGGGCTAAGAAATAGCTTGACAAAAGAAAAAAAAATACTTAAAAATGTTGTAGTCAGATGAATGCTGCAAAGTAGTCCCAGTTGCTGACTTTGCTTTGAAATGAGGGGCTTTAAGATCCCACCTGAGTGTGCTGACCTTTCAGCCATCATCAGGCAGTGTGATGATGGCCCCAGCCGCCTCCTTTAATTGGGAGCTGTAAATATCTTGTTTCCAAGCAAGGTTACTGACCCTTTCAGCAGCTCTTTGGAGCTGAAAATGGCACAGTAATCTTATGTCTAAATGCCCTACATTTAGTAGCTTCACACTCTGCCTGCCAGACTTTTATGGCAATAAGTGTCTCGTGTCGCCCACTTGTTTTCTTATTCATTGCAAACATTCTGCACCTACGCTTGTTCTGAACTTGGTCTTAATGTATAAAAATCTTTATCTGCCACTCTGTCCTGTTACCTAGTGTTGCAAGCTACTGAGATGACCTTTAGAAATTCAGAACACTAAGGTGGAGAGGGAATTGTGCAGTGGAACATTAAAACATCTATAATGGGTGTTTTTAAAAATCTGTTGTGGGGAGAAGATGTATGCTATTTAATAGAAAACTGAACTAGAAATGGGAGCAGGTATGAAATCTAGAAATGATGAATAAGTCAAAATTAAAGGCAGAATTTATGGGTCTCATGATTAACATATTGTTTGTAATAGTAGTTGGCATTATAATGACTGGCTTGTACTGTGCCTACTTATATGATTCGTTTTATGGTTACTATGACATGTTTTAGTAATATTGCGTATAGGCAATTCAGAAATGTAAGTAAAAAGGCCATACATGCAGTTATGAGCAGATTTTCTTTACTGACCTCTGTGAGAGAGCCCCCCAGAATTTCTGACATAACAGTAAAAGTGTGGTTGGTTGGTGGCTCACTTACACAGCACAGTAATGACCTGCTTCAGGAAGGGGTGGTTAATTGTAACAAACTTTAATAGGACTGCATATGCATTTAACAGACAGTTCTCTGACCTTTTCCGCCCTCGCCCCTTCTTTAGCCCTACTGCACAGGATACGTCTGTGTTCTCTTCTTACGTCCCTTCGCCTTATTCCTCTCTTTACCTTAAAAACAGTGGGTGAGATTGGTATATTCCTGTGTAGCCTCTCCCTTCTTACCAGTGCTGGCCATGATAACATGGAGTCAAAATTCATTCAAGTGGGTGCCCCTTCCTTGCCTTTCTAACTGCCATATTTTTAATGTATCCATGCTACTGGTACAGTTCCTGATATGTGGAAAATATCCTAGGTTGTTCCAGTGTTTACAAGGTGACCTGAAATGTATTGAAAACTATCATCTTGTAGCTATCCTGTCAGCCATCAGCAAACTTCTGGAGATAGTTGTGACGTCCCAATTAACTGAGTACCTCTACAAATATGATCTACTGACCCTGGCACAGCATGGTTTCCGGAGCGAGCATAGCACTGCCACTGCCACTGCCCTTTCTAAAGTCTCTTCTGAGATTTGGGTTGCTGTGGACTATAGCAAGCTTACTGGAGCAATGCTGTTGATCTCTCCAAAGCCTTTGACATGGTTGACCATAAACTTCTCTGCAGCAAGTTGTGTTCTCTGAGCCTGTCAAGACCATCAGCTCTCAACTGAATGCTGACTTCCACTGAATCCAATCCTAGCTCATGGTGAACAAGTTCTAACCTAAAGAAGATGCAGTCTATGCTCTTTGGATTCCAGGCTAAAGATAGATCATGTCCTGAGACCCTGGATGGGTCACGTGCTGATGGCTTTCCCATTGTTACTGCCCACTTCTTTAAATATCTTGGAGTTACTTTAGACCCACTGCTTGATTTCTCACTGCACATCCCAAATGTGTGTAGTGTAGTAAAAAGCAAACTTGGCATGGCGTAGAGGGCTAAACATATCCTCACTCCTGCGGCGCAGCTCGCCCCAGCTAGAGGATTGCTCTTACCCACCCTAAGTTATGGATTCATCACCTTCACCCACATTGCAAAGTCTCTGCCTAAGTGGGACATAATTTATAACAGTGTTTGTTGGTTTGCCTTCTCTGTAGCCCTCCTCACATACCACTGTGAGCTTTATGAAAAAGTAGGATGGTTGTCTCCAAAGAGTAGTATTTGCTTTGACTTGTTTGGTCAATACAGTGATCTGGTCTGCTAATCCTTTTACCCTGGCTGAGTAGTTAAAGGTTTCTAACTCATGTTACCCCCTTAGATCTAGTGATAAGTCCCTGCTTGCAAATCATAAAACCCATACAGCTGTGGGAGATCAGATCTTGGTTGTTTGTGCACCCAGTATCTGCTCATAGTGTTCCTTCTCACTCTGTTTTCAGAAGATCCCTCTGGGACTACCTGAAGGCTGACTTAGCCCACAGTTGCAATAGATGTGCTACATTGATCTGTGCCGTTACTTTAACTTGTTGTAAACCTTAACTGTATGTGTTGTATTAATGTTTTTTGCAGTTTTTCTGATGTTCTATAGTAGGCGTTTTTCTCTTCACACTAACTTGCTGGATTGTGCCTGAAAATAGGCATTGTAATTGTCTAGTGTGCTTACCTGGTCATTGAAAACTAAATAAATAATACAGTAACAATATTTTTATTATGAAACGGGTAAGAGAGATCAAGATATGTGATTTCAATGGGATCATATG
This sequence comes from Neoceratodus forsteri, assembly GCA_016271365.2. Lineage (NCBI taxonomy): Eukaryota > Metazoa > Chordata > Ceratodontiformes > Ceratodontidae > Neoceratodus > Neoceratodus forsteri. The sequence continues at coordinate 1,565,508,144 of CM057449.1, forward strand.
ACAGAGCAATATTTCAGCACAACAGCACAGGTCAGAAACACTTAAAGCAGCTGATACTGCGTGAAAAATGGAAAAACAATTATTCTAGGAGCATGGTTATAGTTCACTGTCAACTCATTGGCAGTTCCACTGGAAGTGCTGATTCTTCGGCACATCTTTAAGCTAAGATCCTCCCACCACACGAGCAGTACATCCTCCGGCTCCATCCTGTGACGTCAGATCTTCTTTTCCGCTGGAAGAGTTCAATCTCCTCCTTCACAAATCCACAAGTTGTAGGACTCAAAGTGCACCAGTTGCGAATTTTTACTTTCAAAGTGTTTCTTTGGTTATCTGTATTTCCATGATTCTGCTCCTGCCTCGGTGACAGAAGATGGAACACAAAGAAACAAAGCCCACTCCTGGCTTCAAGGTCAGTGTCATGTGCTGATTTAGTGGAAGGACCCAGATGTGTCTTGCCTCTACTGTCTGGGGGCTGCACATGATGTTTCGGGTTGTGGCCTTATCGGACAGTGCTCCTTTCCTCATTGAAGGATTGCGCGGCGCAGTTTCTTCTTGGATGGCCAGATGGCCAAGACCCAAAACTACAGCTGAAAAGCCATAATAAAGCCTTCACTGTGGTGTGATTAGAGGCCCAGCTCGTGACCATGGAAGAGGCAGTGGCTAGTGCTGCAGTAGAGACCTCATCAGCTTCAGTTCTGCTGCCTGCTGGGGCCAGCATTGGAGTGTTCTTCATTGGGGAATATTGGGAGATGTGCTGGGCCTTCCAGCCCTTTGGGGAAGAGTCCTGCCTGCCATGGTAAGAATTGGAAGCACCACAGGCGCCAGTCGTGGGACTGGGAGAGATCACACTCCTCCCAATCCCTACACTCCCCTGACCACTCGAAATGAGTCGAGCACTCAAATTCGGTTGAGCCTTCCTTGGTCGAGGGCCAGGTCGCAAGATCCACAGTGTCCCCACTGAGATTGTCAACCTCAACACCGGACAATCATGTGGTTAAGATTTTTCTCATCCCTGTCCACCAGTTGACAGAGGAGGTCGACGATGGTTGAGATCATTGTTGAGGCGCCACTGTCTACCTTGCTCAACCAGGCATCGCTGTCAGTGTTCCTCAACCTCTCAGATGAGAAGAGGCTCCGCTGTCACATGCAGCAATGCTACGAGGAACTCCTCTGGCAGCAGTGGGCCATAACAGCACAGGGTAGGGCTCTCTATTTCTGACCCGTGTGGTTGACTGGTGTCAATCAAGCCTGTGCTGGTTCGCCCAAGACAGTTGTCCCCTACACCTATCTCCCAACCCTTGTGTGGGGGATCTGCCGCCACCACTGCCTTTGGTGGGAGCCCCAACTAAGGACTCCCATGCTGTGGCCAGCTTGTTAGGCCAGCTGTTGGTGGCAGTCACCCAGTCCATGGTGGCAAACGGTCAAGAGCCATTTTGAGGAGTCTTCTGATGACTCAGACTGCTCCTCCATGCAGTTGTCGAGGACACATACCTTTGACCATGTGTCAGTTGATGAGTTGACTACTGACCATGGGCCAGTGTCATTCAGGACCCTACTGAGGCTAATTCTGGAGTCCATGTCTGTCCCTCTGAAACCAGTTCAGAAAAGTGTTAAGTACCCTTAAACAGACATCCTGGATAGGGATGAATCCACAGGGATTGCCTTTCTCAAGCCTGAGGCCATATTGGGACTGGCCTTGGAGTTTTGGCAGCATCCAGCATCCTGTTTGGTACCCTCTTCCCATATGGTCCGCAAGTACGTGCTCCCTTCTGGCTCTCTTTCTGGGTTCTTGGACCACCCTTTGGCCAAGGGTCAGGTCTCAAACTCGGGTTTCCATAAGTCTGGAAACTGGGGGGATGTGGACAAACCCCCCAACAAGGAGCTGAAGAAGCTTGATCATGCGCCCAGGAAAATCTATGCCACCTCCTCTCTTGTTCTCCATCAGGTAAGCTACACCATGATTATGGCCAGCTTTGCTTGATAATGACCTCCCTCATCTCCCTGCTGACAAGCAGCTGCTAGTGAAGTTGGTCAGAGATCACAGTTAAGCACTGGTTAAACACTAGCCCCAGACGGCCTTAGACATGGGCGACTCCTGCAACTGTGCCATGGCAGTGGCTGTCACAATGTATCGCAGGGCCTGCTTGAGGTTCTCCAACTTTATGGCAGACAGTCGGCACAAGCTGGTCATTGTCCAGTTCTTGGGCACTGACCTCTTTAGCCCAGATGTGAAAGGTTATCTCACAAGGACTGAGAAGTCCAATGCTACCCTGGACTCTGTAGCTTCATCCCTCAAGGACCGGAAGGCCCAGAAACTAAAAAAGAAGGCTTTTCAGTTTTGGTCCTTTCAGCCACAGTGGTCTTGGCAGCAGCAGGCCCAGCAGGCACAATATCAAGCCTGGCACCCCAGGCCAAGTTTTCTGGCCAGGCGCCCAACAGAGGCAGGAGTAGGGGAAGTAGTGCCCCTCTGACCCAGTGGTTGGTGCCCCCTCCAAAGCTGTCCAGTGATGGCTCAGGGGGTGTCTACCTCTTGCCTGTCCAGACCCTGACCCAGCTTGCTGTGGGAGGTCAGGTTTGCCACTTCTGGCCACACTTATCCATCATTACTCTGGACATGTTGGTTCTTGAGGTGATAGACACTGGACTACCACTAGATTTCAGCTTTGTCCTGCATTACTGATCCCACACTCCCCGGGAGTCCTCCATGTCACAGGACATGCTGTCTGCCCACAGGGAGGACATCACTCAGCTCCTTGCGAAATGGGCTGTAGTCCATGTCCTAGATGCCCCGGCAAGTCATGGGTACATGCCCAGGTACTTCTTGGTCCCAAAACGGACAGGGGGCTGGCATCTTATACTGGATCTGCATGAACTTAATCAGTACATGCGGAAGCACACATTCCAGATGGTCATTCTTGACCAGAATATGCCATCCCTGATGAAGGGCATGTGGTTCTGCTCCCTGGACCTCTAGGACAGGTTATTCCACATCAGCATCTCTGTCCCACTGGCATTACCTCTGATATTGCACAGAAAGAGTTCTGTGTCAGTTCCAAGTCATTCCTTTCAGCTTTTTGTCCATGCCCAGGGTCTTCATCAAATGCATGGCAGTGGTGGCAGCCTTCTTGCTGCACAGGGGCATTGGGTTATACTCCTACCTCAACGACTGGCTGATAGCCGGGCCACCCAAGGAGGCAGTGGAGTGGTCCGGGATCTGGCCTTTGAGACCTGCAGTGACTTATGTCTCTTGGTCAACCTGGCCAAGTCCGAGCTGATCCTCTTGCAGGTGGTTCACTTCACTGGGTCAAAGCTAGACTTCCTGCGGGTGAGGGCCAACCTCCCTGTGGACCAGACTGTGGATCTTCCTTTGCCCAATAATTTCAGGATGGGCGCTTGCACCCTGCCCGGGACTACCTGCAGTTGCTGGAGTACACAGCATCCTGCACATCCGTGGGCCAGTTGGTCCACTGGTGGAAGCGGCACCTGCAGTGGGAGTTGGACCATCAGTGGTTCCAAGGACTAGGACACCTTGGACCAGCTAGGGACAGTGACCCAGCCGATGTGGGATGCCATACAATGGTGGCTGATCCATGAACATCTGGAGGAAGGAGTCCCATTTGTCTGTCCAGAACCAAATGACACGCTCATGATGGATGCATCTCTGGTGGGGTGGGGAGCCCACCTGGGGGCCCACAGGGCCCATGGGTTCTGGTCACCCAGGGAGTTCCTTCACCATATCAACCTTATGGAGCACGATGCGGTGTGGCTAGCTCTGACAGAATTCACTTCTTTGGTCAGGTCGTGCAAGTCCAGATGTACAACACCACAACCATGTCCTACCTGAGCAGGCAGGGTGGCATGCACTCCCTTCCCCAATGTTGGGAGACCCTCTGCATCTGGACTGTCATGTGCAGCCCTTGTGTAGATCTCTTGGTGATTTACATCACCAGAGTGGACAGTCAGGGGGCAGATGCTCTGAACTGGGTAGGAGAGATGCTGCATGAGTAGTCCCTGCATCAGGAGGTGGTGAACACCTGTTCTCCCTGTGGGGCACACTTCTGGTTGACCTTTTGCCTCCTGGAAGAATGCAAAACTGAGGCTGTTTTGTGCCCATCCTTCACAGTTCCGGACACTGATGGGGGATGCCTTTGCAAGTCCCTGGACCCCATGCTCGTTTATTCCTTTCCTCCCTTCCCCTTGATCCACAAAGTCATGGTCATGGCCTGGAAGGAGAAGGCGTGTATAATCCTAATAGCTCCAGATTGGCCATGGCAGTTCTGGTACACAGATCTTCTCAGCCTCAGTAGCAGGCCTCCTTGGCAGTTTCCTCTTTCCCCAGACCTGTTGAGCAGACAACAGGGGAAGGTCCTGAACTTGGACCTTCAGTTCCTGCACCCCACAGCCTGGTTCCTGAGCAGTTAGATTTCCAGGTTTTGGGTCTTATGGAAGATGTTCTCCATGTTGTGGAGGCCTCCCAAAAGAGTTGACTCATTGGTGCTATGCCTTTAAATAGAGAAGGTTTTCCATTTGGTCTCAGGGCAGTGAGCATGATCCCCTTGCTTGCCCTGTGACTTGTTTCCTTGAGTACCGTTGGTCCCTCTCCCAACTGGGGCTGTGAGCGACAACCCTCATGGTGCACCTGGCAGCCATCACTGCATCCCAGATGTGGGCTGGTATTTTGATAGTGGCCCAGGAGAAGGTGTTTGGCACTTTATCAAGGGCTTGGACCATCTGTCCCCTCCGGTGCATGAGCCATCACTGTGGGACTTGCAGCTGGTGCTGTCTGTGCTCATGGGCAAGCCATTTGAGCCTATGTACAGTTGTGAGATGACACATCTGTCGTGGGAGACGGTCTTCTTGGTGGCCATCTTGTCAGTCAGATTGATCAGAGAGCTTCATGCACTCTTGATGGAGTCAACATATCTGGTCTTCCACAGGGACAAGGTTGTCCTTCACCCCCACCCGAAGTTTCTTCCAAAGGTTGTATCGGAATTCCACTTTAACCAGGTGATGAAACTTCTGGCATATTTTAGTAGTCCTTCTTCAGAGGCTGACCACAGGCTCCATACTCTAGACCTGCGGAGGGCGCTTTCTTACTGTGTAGAGCACATGGTGGAAGTTCAGGGTGAGGCTTGACAGCTGCTTGTACATATGCTGAAGCTGTGCCTGGCAACAAAGCGGAAGAATGACAGATGTATCGCATCCTGCATCAACCTCTGCTATAGGTTGGCTAGTGGGGTGCCTCCCATAGGGTTCAGGGCTTATTCCACCAGACATACTGCTGCCTTGGTGGCTGCTTCCAGGGACATTCCTATCCAGGAGATCTGCAGGGCTGCCACCTGGACGTCAGCATACACCTTCATCTCCCAGTGTAGCATCAATCTAGAGTCTCAATAGGCTGCTGCCTTTGGGACCTTGGTTCTCCAATCTCTGTTCACCAAGTAGGGTTGCGCGCCTTGCCCCTTCCTCCCGGAGAACTGCTGGAAGTCTGCCAGTGTGTAGATAGTGGATTGTAGCCACTCCCAGGAAAAATGTGTTGCTCATCTGTAGCTGTAGTTCTAGGAGTGGTATATTGTTAACATCCACACCACCCACCCACCTTCCTCTGGCAAGTGGCACACAGATCCCTGCTTCCAGCATGCAGAATCTGACATTATGGGGTGGAGCCGGAGGATGTACTGTGTGGGTGGTGGGAGGAGCTGAGCTTAAAAGCATTCTGATGAATCAGCACTTCCCGTGGAACTGCAGTGTGTGGATGTGAACTATATAACGCTCCTAGAACTACGGTTACAGTGAGTAACCTTTTTCCTAAGACGCATCTCTACTTTATATCACAAATTTTCTATACTCCCTCATCTTTCCATTCTTTATTACTGAGGATAGTTGTATGAAAACAGGATCTTTGTGTCTTAGAGTTCAGCTAGTCCCACTTCTTATTCCCCACTTGGAATCATATTCCTTGGTTTGTGACATCACAGTCTTTTACTGCAAAAGTGACTGCCACAAGTGAGGATTATGACATGATCTGGGGACTACATACAAACATATGAAATTGCCAGCAGAAGCAGGCCTCATGGTCTGTCGATTCTGCTTGAGGGTGCAACTAGCACCTCTTCTCGCAGCTGCCCCACCCGCCCCCCTCTTCCCAGTATCCCTTACCCTTACCCTGTCCCAACCACTCTTGAAACTGCCCACGTCTTACAGGACACTATCCCATCTGGTAAGGTATTCCATTTGTCCACCACTCTTTCAGTGAAAAAATGTCTCCTCATCTCCCCCAATCTTAGTCAATACCCTCTTGTGTCCCTCCCCATTCTTATCTGGAAAATCCTTTCTGTGTTAGTCTTGTTTATCTGCTTTAGATACTTAAAGGTCTCGATCATATCCCCCCATCCCTTCTCTCCTCCAGCGAATACATGTTCAGCTCTCCTAGCCTATCCTCAAGTGCTTGCTCTCTAATCCCTGGATCATCTTTGTGGCTCTTCACTGCACCCCCTACAACAATCTGACATCCTTCTTCAGGAATGGTCACCAGTACTGCACAAAGTACTCCCAAGTGTGTCTGACCAATGACCTGTACAGGGGCAGGATAACCTCCCTCCTTCTGGAGGAGATCCTTGTTGCAGTACATACCAGCATTTTGTTGGCTTTCGCTGCCACCTTCCTGCACTGAGCAGAGTTGTTCATGCTCCCCGTAATGATCACTTCTAGGTTCTTCTCCTCTGTGGAGCTCCCCAGCTGTACCCCATTCAAGTGATACTCCCCCCCCTGATTCCTGGCTGTGAAATGCAGAATCTTGCACTTCTTGGCATTGAACCCCAACTGCCATGTTTCCACCCACTCCTGCAGCTTAGTCAGGTCCTCCTGCAACCCCTTCCACCCCTCCAGATCATCAACCACAGCTCCCATCTTGGTATCATCTGCGAACAGACTGATCTTGCTTCAGATCTCATGTGAGATATCTGCAATAAAAATCCCAAACAGCACTGGTCCCAGTACCAGTCCCTGTGGTACCCCACTCATCACCACGCTCGGTGATGAGAGGTCCCCCACCACCACCCTTTGCTACCTTCCCTTTGGCCAGGTTGTGATCCATTTCACCATTTTTGGTCCCGCCCCCACATGTTCCAGTTTCACCCCCAAACCTGCCATGTGGCACTGAATCAAAGGCCTTGCTGAAGTCTAAATACAGGACATCCACTGAATGGCCCTTGTCCAGTTCCTGCGTCACCCAGTTGTAGTACTCTACAAGGTTTGTCTGGCAGGATCTGCCTGCTACAAACCCATGCTGTTGACCATCCTGAAGACCGTTTTCCTCCGAGAAGCTCACTAGCCTCTCTTTTAGGAAGGTCTCCATGAGCTTTCTCACAATCAATGTGAGGCTCACTGACCTATAGTTTCCTGGTTCATACTTTGGGCCACTTTTGTGGATGGGCACCATATGGGCCATTCTCCAGTCCTGTGGTACCATCCTGTGTCCAAGGAGGTATTGAACAGGTCAGCCAGTGGCCCCGCCAGGACCTCTGCCAGTGCCCTTAGTACCCTAGGGGGAATGCCATCAGGTCCAGGTGTTTTGTCCACCCTTAATGCCCTCAACTCATCTAGTACCCTGCTCTCTGTAATCCCTACATCTGTTGCCTCCTCCCCCTAACCCCCCTGCCTTGGGTTTCTGGCCCCCCTTCTCCTGCATGAATACAGAGCAGAAGTATTCGTTCAGTGCCTCTGCCTGCTCTGCCCCTTTCTCCACCCACTCTCAATCCTTCTTAATCCTCACCTACTGATCCATGCTCCTTCTTCTCTCTCTCTCTCTCTCATGTAGTGGAAGAAGTCTTTTTCTGTACTTTTGATTCCCTACACCCGTCTCAGCTCCCTGAATGCCTTGGCTGCCCTGACCAGTCTGGCAACCTCCCTGGACTTCTGCATGTACGTTTCCATATCTTCACCCCTCCATGATTTCCTGTACTTTCAAAATGCTGCCCTCTTGGTCCTCACCCCTTCCATAACCTTCTGTATCAGCCAACTGGGTTTCTTTGCCTTCCCCTTCTTGCTTTTCTTCCTAGTGCAAGACTCTGTAGCATCCGCCAACCCTTCCTTTATGGTGTCCCATTTCTGGTCTGCATCCATGTGTGATTGCATATCTGCCAGGTGCCTGCCCAAAATTTCCCCCATCTTCTTAAAGTCTGCCTCCTAAACTCAATCACCCTTGTACCCGTGCCCCCAGTTTCCCTCTCCATTTTGAGCGTGAACCACACTGAATAGTGGTCACTCCCAGACAGTGGTTCCTCCACCTCCAGATTCCTTACAGCTTTTCCATTATCCAGTACAAGGTCCAGAGTCCTTTCTAACTGAGTCGGCCCCTGGACCAGCTGTGTCTGGAAGCTGTCTTAAAATGCTTTTAATAGGACCCCCTCCCTTACACTCGTGGTGGATGGGGTGCCCTGCTCCACCCCAGTAGGTTGAAATCCCCCACCACCACTGTGCTTCCCTTCCTGCAGATCCTCATTTGTTCAGTTAATTCTGTATCCAGGTCACTCCCCTGAGCCGGTGGCCTGTACACCACCCCCATCCTCAGTGTCCTATTCTTTGCATCTTGGAACTGCATCCATAGTGCTTCTGTCCTCCCCTCATTCCCTTCCTCCCTTACACACTTTATCCTCTCCCTTACATAGATTGCCACTCCCCCCCTCATTCCCCTTAGCCCTATCCTTTCTGAATAACCTAAACCCCAGTATCATCATATCCCAGTCCTAACTGGAGAAGATTAACTCAAGGGGACAAAGATCCATTTTTTGTACCAATGTCTTCAATAATGAGTAACAGGGAAGAGAAATGCATAAAAAATATGAAATATAAGCAGAACTGAATCTGAAAAATATATTTTTTTTAAAGAGGACAGGAGATGATTTGTAATTGGCAGTTATTTATAATGTTCGCATTTACAGAAATGAGATCCGTAAGTCGAAATAATCCATGTGTGACTATATTTGAACAAAAAAATGACGTGAAAAACTGTATTTTGCATTGTTTTGTTTTTATGGGCAGCAGTCTGTTGCAGTTCTCTTCATGGACCACTGATCTGGAACTTTAACTGTGTCACAATTTGTACACAGAACTCAGAACATGGTTCTGATAGGGCAGTAGCTCATGCTTAGCATTCTGCACACAAGCCATGACATCGTCAAAACTACAACGTACTGGTGCCATGAAAAAAACAGTGCAGAATATTCAAAGAGGAACACAATTGCACATATCCCCCAAAATGCAAAACATCATGGGAAGCATATGCAAATCCCCACAAAGGAATTTAGACTGGCTCAACTTTAAGTAGAATTGCATGGTGCTGAAAGGCCTCACAATGCAACTAGCAAAGGCTGAAAACAGAAGACACAGACATGTGTTTCATCCTTGTTAGGACTCATCAGTGTGCCATGTCTGTAACTCAGTCCAGAGGAAGGGAGCCAGTCTTAGGAGGGTCTTACTAGTTTGGGTCATGGGGAGCCAATAGTAGAGAAAAACTACAAAAGATAAGAACAGTGAAGAATGTTGTCCATCAGTTGAAAAGAATAGAAAACATAGGGTTTCATGACAGGTTTTATTCAATTACAGTTAAATATGGCTCAATTGGAAGTATGTCTGTCATTTCTGTTACTAGGACCATTACTAACCATGGCCAATTAGCCCACATTTTCTGTCCCCTTTAAAGTTATTCTTGAATTTTCAGCTTGCCTTATACTTCCTAAATCTCATTGCTTAATTTTCAGACTAAAAATAAGAGAATCCATTGTATAATCTCAGTAGGGCACTCCTGGATGTGAGCATTGTGTGATATTAGCACTTTTGATTATGTAAAGGACTCAGCATTACCTCATGCAGGAGCTGTCACCAGAGGTATGAAGATGGGTGTGGGGGGGCTAATGCCACATAGTCAAAATCCTAACAAAGCTAGGAGGTCCTGGGACATGCCCGGAAAATTTTGAGATTTTTACCTTCAGATGGTGGCTTTTCCTGCATTTTAATGGTGAAATATATGTTTGAGAAGCCTGGTTATCATGACATATATTAAATGGTACATGTGGAAAAATGAGACCAGCCAGCAGACACTATTATCCAGCATATCTGCTGAGAAGGTTACAGGACTGCAAAGCAAGTAAAAGACTTGCCAGCAGACACCATTATCACAGCAGATCTGCTGAGAAGGTTACAGGACCGCAGAGCAAATAAGAGACCTCTGAGGAAGCCCACTGTGATTGGGTGAAATGTAAGACAGCAACTTTGGCTGCAGTCTGTTTTGTTGTGCTGCATTTTCTCAGCAAGGAGGCATTAAAATGCCTGGAATGAATCACTGATTCAGACATTTTTTTCTTGATTCGTGTGCTTTAACAGGGATGAGTGCTCTCTTCTATTTAAACTGATCATCTCCTCATCATTTTGCTGTGAAACTTAAAAAAGTACAAGTATTATCTTATTGTCATTTGCTGCCCTTCCTTATCTTTTGTTTAAAGTATAACCGTTAGCTTTATTTTAGTTAAATTGTTTTATTTTCTCAGTTTCTCCCGGTTTGGTATAACCGGTGGGGAACCGGGCCTTTTTTTAGCCTTAGCAGAGTTTTTTTCTCACTAAAACTCTTTTATTTTTGGTAATTTTTTTGTTTAAACTATCTTTTTTTGTAACTGCTAAGATCGGTTACTGAATCGCTAATCCCAGGTCCTTGTCTCTCGGTTCCCGGTTCCAGTCGGTTCCTGAACTGACTGCAACCAATAGATTTGTTTTTAAAAAGTTTAAATTTAATCGTGGTTGCGATTGTTTTTTTTTTTTTTGTTAAATGTCTGAAAAACCTAAGAAAAAGACCAGTGAACCCGGTTTCAAGAAATTACACAGTGTGTGGAGAAGTGTTTGCCAACACAGAAACATAGAATTTGACGGCAGATAAGGACCGCTTGGCCCACCCAGTCTGCCCATTTCCCTACCTAATGGATAAGCTGCAGATCCTAGTTAACCAGCAGCCTACTTCTTCCTACCCCCACCTCCTAGAATTGCCTTATGACTGTCCCATGCATTCTTGAATTCAATCACTGTTTTTGACTCCACAACCTCCTCCGGAAGGCCATTCCATGCATCCACAACCCTGTCTGTAAAAAAAATACTTCCTTACATTACCTCTGCGTTGCACCCCCCCCCCTCCATCTTCAAATTGTACCGCCTTGTTCTTGCACACCTCTTTTTTTGAAAGATGCTACCCTCTTGGACTTTGCTGATTCCCTTGAGGTACATGAAAATTTCTATCATGTCCCCCCTCTCCCTCCTTTCCTCGAGGCTACACATATTAAGCTCCTTTAGTCTCTCTTCATATGTCTTCCTGTGCAGACCCTGCACCATTTTAGTTGCCCTCCTCTGGACAGCTTCCATCCTGTCTATGTCTTTGTGGAGATTGGGTCTCCAGAACTGCACACAGTACTCCAGATGGGGTCTCACCAGCTGTCTGTACAGAGGGATAACAACTTCCTGTTTCTACTGGTGATGCCTCTCCCTATGCATCCCAGTATCCCCCCAGCCCTCCTTACTGCCCTCTCACATTGCTTGCCCACTTTTAAGTCATCTGATATGACTAACCTCAGATCCCTTTCCATTTGTTTTTAGTATTTCACCCCCCATTGTGTATTCTTCCCCTGGGTTTTTGTTGCCCAGGTGCATTAGCTTGCACTTCTTAGCATTGAATCTAAGCTGCCATACATTTGACCATTCCTCTAACCTTGCCAAACCCCTTCTCATCCTTTCCACCACACCTTGTGCATCAACTCTATTGCAGATCTTTGTGTCATCTGCAAAGAGACATAATTTTCCTTCCAGTCCCTCTGCAATGTCGCTTATAAAGACATTGAAGAGGACCGGTCCTAATACTGAATCCTGCGGCACCCCACTAGTAACCCCCCTTTCTTCAGAGTGGACTCCATTTACTATTACCCTCTGTGTCCTATTCTCCAACCAATTCTTTACCCAGGCTATCATCTTGGGACTCACTCCCAGGCTGGCTAACTTGTATATTAATCTTTTGTGTGGGACTGAGTCAAATGCCTTGCCAAAGTCTAGGTAGTCCATGTCCACAGCCCCTCCCTGATCTACTACTTTGGTCACCCAGTCAAAGAAATCTATTAGATTCATCTGGCATGACCTTCCGCTGTGAATCCATGCTGCCTTGGGTCCTGTGCCCTCTGGTCTCTAGGTACTGGCAGTTCTTTCCTTCAGAAGTGATTCCATCATTTTCCTATCACTGAGGTTAAACTAACAGGTCTGTAGTTTCTGCTTCTGCCCTGCTCCCACTTTTGTGAAGGGAATCACATCTGCCCTCCTCCAGTCCTCAGGTACCACACCATCCTCCTATGATTTGTTAAAGAGGGTAGTCAGTGGTGTCACTAGTTCTACCCTTAGTTCTTTTAGAATTCTGGGATGAATCCCATCAGGCCCCATTGCTTTGTCCACCTTCAGTTTTAAGAGTTCTTTCAGAACGCTTTCTTTTATAAATGGGCTGGTATCAACTTCTGTATCCAGAGTGTTTCTACTGTTTGTTTTAGGTACCTGCCCCTCTTCATTTGTAAATACTGAGCAAAAATATTTGTTTAATATCTCTGCCTTTTCATAGTCACCCTCTGCCCCCCACCCCTCCCTTTATTCAGCCTCACTATCCCTCCTTGGTCTTCCTTCGCCTCCCTGATGTACCTATAAAAGGTTTTATCCCCCTTCTTAACTGAGTTGGCTTTCTTTTCCTCGATTCAGGCCTTTGCTGTTCTGACTTCCTTCCCAGCTTCCATTTGCTTTAACTGATACAATTCTCTGTCCTGCTCCTTCTGTGATTCCTTGTACTTTCTGAATGGAACACTTCTTGTGTTGTTTGCCTTGGTTATGGTCATTTCAAGATGGATTGTGAAATCTGTAAGACCTTTCCTGAAAAAATGCTTTAAAAATGTTTGAAAGGCTTAAAAAGAAATTGCCTCCACCTAAGGGTCCCTCTGGCTCTGACCAGCCAATAAGCTCAGTGGCTGTGGGTGAAACCACAGAAGTCACAGTTTCTACCCCGATACTGGTACAAAAAGGCCTGCTGAACCAGCTAGCTTTCCGGTTCCCATGAAAAAACTAAGAAAACAAAACACACTGAACCCCATGCTGGTCGGCCTATGGAGACTTCTGCTGTATCTGTAATCATGCCTACTCCTCTGGAAATTGTACAGGCATTTAAGGTTTTACAAGCCTTGCAGGGTTTGCTGCCTACTGGACAGGCGTCTACAGTTCAGACCCTTGCTGATTCTACCCGGTCCTCTCAGCATGAGGCAAGGGAAGATTATGGGGAAGATGAAGGATAGCCTATAGAGCCTGAAGTCTCTTCTGAGCAGGAGTTTAATCTTCTGATGACCTGGGAGGAGAGCCACTCATCTCATTTTTCCTTTGTCAGGAAGATGGTAGATGCACTGGATATCTCTACCACTGAGGTGATAGAGGATAAGGAGGAGGAGGAGGCAGAGAACTTAGAAATGATGGGGCTAACACCCACCAAAAAGTTATTACTCCCAATAAATACGTTTTTTTAAAAGGGATGCAATAAAGCTCCTCCAAACGCCTGAGTCTGTCCCACCTTTGGATAAAAGGCTGGACAAAAAGTACCAGCTTGACAAGGAAGGGGCTGAATTTTTATTTTCCCACCCTGACCACCAGGGGTTGGGACAAGCTGCAACCTGTGACAAGGCAAGAGTACCTCTTGCTTCTCACCCTCCAGAGAAGGATTCAAGAAAAATAGACAGTATGGCCAAAAAGAGCTATTTATCAGCATCTTTGGCCATAAGTCAACCTAATTTCCAGGCCCATGTGGCCCAGTACCAAAAATCCCTCTGGCAGTCTGCCATGGCTATGGCAGACAAGGCTCTCTCTAACCTTTCAGCGGACCTTGCTGAAACTGCCAGATTTGATTTGGAAGATGCCAAGTATCAGTTTCAAATGGCAGCATACACCAGTGACACTGCTGCTAGGTGGATGGCAAATATAATTGCCCAGATAAGTTTTGCCTGGTTAAGAGCCACAGACCTTACTCAAGACACTCAAAACAAGGCTCTGGATTTCCCAGTTGAGGGTAACTCCCTCTTTGGAACTCACACAGAAGCCTACATGAAAAAAGTGGACTAATATAAGGCCACTTATAGAAGTAACTCTGCCAAAGAGAAGGCTTCCCCATCCACAAGATCATGTGGAAGAGGAGGCAGTGGCAGACAGTTCCATTCCAGGCCTTTTTATCAGGCCTTGGCTGTACCCCATATACCACAGTACCCTCAGCAAGGGTACTTCAGAGGCAGGGGCAGAAGGGGTTCCAAGCGTTGTTCCCAGTCTCAGCCCCAGGCAAAGCAGGACCCCTGACTTGTCCTCCAAGGCCACCTCCCCACTTCCAGTAGGAGGCAGGCTGGCTCACGTTTTCCAGGCTTGGAAACAGATCACCATAGACAAGTGAGTTCTGGAAGTAGTGAGTCAAGGATTATCCCTAAACTTCAAATCCCTTCCCTCTCTAAGAACAAGAGTGTTCAAACCAGCTTCCAATGTGGAAGGAAAGCTGTAGGAAAAGGAGGTTCAAAACCTATTGCTGTCAAAAGCAGTGGAACCTGTTCCTCCACAGCAAAGGGGAAAGGGTTTTATTCAAGATTCTTCCTCACAGCAAAGAAGAATGGGGAGTGGCAGCCTAACCTAGACATAAGGGTGCTAAACCAGCACCTACTGAAGCCAAGGTTCAAAATGATAACCTTGTTACTGATTCTGCCAGCTCTCCAAAAAGGAAACTGGCTGGCATCCCTGGGCCTAAAAGATGCTTATTTCTACATCCTCATAAGGGAGTCTCACAGGAAGCATCTCATGTTCAGACTCCCATCAGGTCATTACCAGCTTTCCACCCTGCCATTCGGTCTCACTTCAGCTCCAAGAGTGTTCACAAAGTGCCTGGCAGTGGTTGTGGCACACCTGGGAAGGCAAGGTGTTATATTGTTCCCCTATCTGGACGACTGGTTAGTGGTGGGAAAATCACCACAGCAGGTAGAGAAACATCTGCAGCTCACCTAAGGACTCTTGGAGTCTCTGGGTTTCTTGGTAAATCTCAAAAAGTCAGTCCTTCTCCCTCACAAGTGCTGCAGTTCATAGGAGCAGAGTTAAATACCCTAAAGGGCAGGGCTTACCTACTTCTGGCAGGGTAAACAGCATTTTACAGATGGTAGGCTCTTGCAGCCTGAACAAACCAAAAACTGCAAGACAGTTTCTACAGTTACTGGGCCACATGGCAGCAGCCACTGGCACAGTTCTGGGTTCCAGGTTTCAGATGAGAGACATTCAATTTCACCTAAGAACTCATTGGTGTCAAAAAAGGGATTCTCTCTCAAAACTGGTCCCAGTAACAAAAATGTTACTCCTGGCCCTTCAGTGGTGGAAAGAGGAAGCCAACCTCAGAGAGGGGGTGCCCTTTCAAAAGGAGCCTCCATCAGTAATTCTCAGAACAGATGCCTCACTACTGGGGTGGGGTTCCAACCTAGGAGATCACACTACTCATGGTCATGGCACTTGGTCCAGTGCAAAGTCACTCCAGCACATAAACCTTCTGGAACTCAAGGCAGTGTTCCTGGCACTCCAAGCCTTCACACCACTAGTTCAGGAAAAGGTGGTACAGGTCAGAACAGACAATACCACCACTATGTGTTACATGAACAAGCAGGGAGGAACAAGGTCGGATCCTCTCTGCACAGAAGATATGTGAATTTGGACTCTGGGCTACTTCCTAGGAGCTTCTCTTTAGGCTATTCATCTGCCAGGCAAGGACAATACCCTAGTAGATGGTCTGAGATGGATCAATCAGGCATACCACTAATCGGCCTTAAACAGACAGGTAGTAGAAGTGATTTTCAAAAGGTGGGGCACCCCAGAGATAGACATATTTGCATCCCACGAAAGTCATCACCTGCCACAGTATTGCTGCAGACCCCTAGCTTAGGGAACAGTCCCCCTGGATGCTGTGAATCTTGACTGGTCAGGAAGGTACCTGTATGCATTCCCTCTGGTGTACAGGGTGCTTCTCAAGCTCAGGTCCCAGTCAGCCACAATGATCTTGATAACCCCAGATTGGGCCAGGCAGGCATCTACTCTCCATGTCTGTGGCCAAACCAATACACCTTCCTCGGAGGCACAACCTACTAACTTCCAACCAAGGGAGACTCCTGTACCCGAACCTCAAGTCACTCAGACTCAAAACATGTCTCTTGAGGACCTAGAGTATGTAGGTTTGCACCTCTCTGACAGTGTACTGGATATTCTAACGGGGTACAGGAAGCCATCTACCAAGAAAACCTACGCCTCCAAATGGAAAAGGCTTTCTGTCTGGTGTTCCACCAGGAATATGGTGCCAACTCAGGCAGGGGTTCTGGCTATGCTGGACTCCCTTACTCATTTGCATTCATTGGGCCTGCAGCCCGCTACTTTAAAAGTCCATCTAGCTTCAGTGTCTGCTTACACTTCAGCTGGGAAGAATGCCTCTATGGTACCAAATTCTATCTTTAAACGGTTCTTTAAAGGTCTGGCCCATCCGGGCACCCCCTAACAGGGAACCGGTGCCTGCTTGGGACTTAAATGTCTGTATTGTCAAGCTCATGGGACTCCCTTTGAGCCCATGTGTTCAGCTCCTTTGAAATGTCACATGGAAAATAGAATCTCTCGGTATTACCGATACTACTCAGCATGGATTCAGACAGGGTTACTTCTGCACTACTAATTTAATTTCTTTTTATAAAAATATTAGTAAGGAAATAGACCAAGGGGTTCCCATGGATGTTATTCTGCTGGATTATAGTTAGGCTTTTGACTTGGTTCCTCACCTCAAATTAGTAAACACACTAACCAAATTTGGTATCTCACAGTGCTTAATAGATTGGGTGGAGGAATAGTTGACTAACAGGTCACAGCGAGCTAGAATAAATGATACCTAATCTCAGCATGGGATGGTTACTAGCGGGGTCCCACAAGGCTCCGTTTTGGGCCCCTCTCTGATATTTATATTACTGCTATGAAAACTAGTCAGAATAACATCATGTCCAGATTTGCAGATGATACCAAATTGGGTGGTAAAGTCGACTGTGAGGAGAGCGTAAACCTTCTAACTAATGACCTATTACATATTGAGCAATGAGCAAAAGAAAATATGAACTTCAGCGTTGACAAATGTAAGGTTATACAGCATGGTAAAAAAAAATCCTGGTGCAAATCGGTTCCTAAATAATATCCAGATACCAAACATCAATGTGTGAAAAGGATCTTGGCATTCTGATAAACAACAAACTTACATCAACTGACCATTGTATTAAAACTACAAGATTGGCTAATGCCCTAATAAACAGAGTTAGGTATACATTTGTTTCAGAAGATGAACAGTGTCTGATTCCAATTTATAGGACTTACATAAGACCATACTTAGATTATGGCTCCCTTTTTGGAGCCCATATCTTAATGGTGACATTTCCATGTGTTAATGTTAACTCGCTCCCAACAACTCGCTCCCGACTCAACTAGCTCCTGCACTACACGCTCCTTGCAGTTTCACTCCCGTTACATACAAAAACAGTTACTGCAGCGCATGATCGCTTTTACCTTGTACTCTGCACATTTTGTCCTTTTTCATTAACTGTACCATAACCCCCGGTGAACATTTACCAACACTCCCCCATTTTACTATAGAAGGAAGGCAGATGATTTCTCCCTTTACATCTGATCCCTTTTCACAGGAGGCCGTCTTTGGAGATATTGTCTTTCCCTTTAGATACTATATCCACTATTGCTAGCAGTTTTTTTGAACTGAGGTGAACTGTCTCTGTGAGGGCCACTTTTGAAAAAATACAGAAAATCAACACATTGCAGAAGTAGGGTTCTGAAATACATGACAGTTAAGTCCCCTACTAAAACTGATACAGTGAACAAGTGACATACAGTAGTAGTCAAGTGTAGCTTGTATTTGAACCAGCTTGTGTATTAAGTGCACGTATTACAGTATCATGTTTACTGGTATTTAAATACTATGAAACCTTGTCAAAGTTCAAGTGAGATGTAGCATCTTGTTTGTAGAGGGATCCTGCTTATCCAGTTTCACAACTGGGGTTGTATCTCACTCGTGGTCACACAGTGGTCGATGACGATGGCTGGCAGAATGCTAAAAGGGATGACTAACCCACTCATTTTCAGAGGTGGAAGCTCAGGTCAGAGCTATAGACAGGGAATTAGGTTACATTTATTATTTGTAATAATAAGCACAAGCCTATGTTACTGCAGCACATGATCGTGTAACCCCCAGGGGACGCAATCCTATGGGCTACTACCCCTGCCTGCCCTAGACGTAGCAGGGTGAGGGGGCCCAGATCCGTTGGCGGGTGCCTTCACCCAGAGGTCAGGGTTAGAACAGTCGAGGCTGACTCGGTCACAGCCCTCTGCGTTGCTGCAGCTCCCCTTTCTTCCCACTAGTGGCCCACACAGTTCAATCTCGGTGTCCTTACAGTATACACTTACCCCCCTGGCTCGAATCAGCCAGCACACTCCGGGGACACCCTGGAAAGTAAGGTACAGTTACACCACATTCGTCGTGCAGTATTTCACCATTAGTACACAGACTAGCCAGAGTACTTTTGCAAAACAAGCAATCTGATTTATTCGAGGGGGAATAACAAGGACTGGGGGAAATCAGGTTGATTAGCTTACCAATACAGTATATGACAATCTACCTATAGCTCTGTGCACAGGCCTGACCTATTAATTACTGTCTATGGGTACCCAAGCCCTAATGGCTAGTTCCTCGATGCAGCTGGTTGGGGCCCTGACACAAATGAGCATTTAGTTCCTGAGAAACTCAGATGGAGCCAGAAAGCTCAATCAGTGCAGTCAGCAATACAACAAAACGATTTTTCCATTGTTTGTAAGCTTTAGCAGGGAGCTACCGTGATTCAGTAGTCACTACTCCTGCCGAGAACCACTCTTCACCACTTGCATGGCTGAGCCTGAGCTTCAAAGGCCTCCACACACATTTACTGTATATGGAAACAACAGAGGTGTATCATACCAGACAGCTGCTTCCAGGACCCGAACGAACTCACAGCTAATGTGGGTGTTTCACTGCAGCTTCAACGTCCTGACATACCGATCGCACTTCAGCAGATTCTCCAGTCCTCTTCAGGTGAAGCCTTGTAGGTAGCTGTGCTGGTACACAGCCTCCTCTGACCGCAAGCCGGCGGATTTAATCTGGGGAGCGCTGGCAAGGACAATGGCCACCTCAGGCCTTTCAAGCGCTTCCCACGCGAACACTCAACGGCACAGGAGCTCAGAGCTCCCTTCTCCTTCACAGTCACAACGCATCTCCCCAAACAGCATAGGGCAGTCCTTACAGCTCGGGCGCTACCCGATTCCATTGGCTGGTTACACATGCCAGTCACTTAGTCTGGCCCTCAGTGGTGCGAAAAAGCGCCATGGCCCATAATGCCTCTTCCAAAAACTACAAGCGGTCCCCCCATTGGTTATCTAGTTCCATCCAGAGTCCTGATTCCGGGTTGGACACCTCCACTCCATTTCCAGTGCCCCTTAGCGGCTATTGGACCCCCTTCCACACAGTCCGGGGCCAATATGGAGGGACACAATGTAAAGTCCCAGCTGCAATAAAAGGGAGTTAGGTAAACTGCAATTTCACCAACACTATACTGTTCCTAAAGGGAACAACTACATCTTTCAGATGTGCTCCCTTAGTGCTCCTAGCGACTGCAGAAACGGAGCGATCAGACAGCAGTCCCAGGCGGGAGTCAAACAGAGAAGCCTAGTCCTCTATTGGAACCACTAAAGCCTGCGAACAGGCAGCTCTTAAAGAGACAGTACCAGAGGCTTTAAAAGCACTCACAACCCCCACATTTAGCGGCCTTACGCTGAACACCCACCAGGCATGGAGCATTTAAGCAAGTCTCGAAGGTTTCTAGGAACCCCCATTTGTGGGGGTTATAATCGATCGTGGGAGTGAAAAGACGCGAGACCAAAAGGTGGTAGGGAGGAAAATGACAGGAGCCGCATTGTCGGGAGCAGATTGGGATCTAATTGTTGGGAGCGAATTGACGGGCTCCCCATTTCCATGTTAGAAAGGGTTCAGAGGCGAGCAACTAAAATGGTGTCTAGATTATCAAGTTATGACTATACTACCAGATTAAAAGAAATTGGCCTGTTCCCACTTCATATGAGTAGATGCAGAGGTAATTTACTCTTTTTATAAAATTCAAAAAAATACAGATCTGATGGAACATTGTGGCATAAAGTTTTCCGACAGACACACAGGAGGTTGCATAATAAATAACTAGAAGTTATGTGAGTTAACACATCTAAATCAGACCACTTTTATAATATCAGAGTGGCTAAAGTTTGGAATACAGTACCAAAGGATCTAATCAATTCAGATAATCTTAATTCATTTAAAAATGAACTTGATAGATGGCTTTCTTCTATTTACCAGAAGGAATAATTGCCCTCAGTTCATGGGGGACAATCACGATGGGCCATTAGCCTCCTTGTGTCCTACTGTACCAAAGTAACCAAAGCAACCACTTCTGCTAGAAGGATCAGTGAGCTCCAGGCTCTCTGTGTGGAGCAGGATTACATTTCATTTCACGGGGACAAAGTGGTCCTGCAAACTAACAGAAAATTTCTTCCAAAGGTGGTCTCGGACTTTCATTTGAACTAGTCCATCACCTTACCTGTTTTCTTTACTGAGCTTTCAAGCTCTGGTGAGCATAGACGGCACTGTCTTGATGTCAGAAGAGCTCTTAGCTACTACATGACAGTCACAAAGGCCCATAGACAGGACAGGAAGCAACTGTTCCTTACTTATGGGGATGTGGGAAAAGAAAATTCAGCATCTAAGAGGTCCATTTCTGCTAGATAGTCCAGTGTATTCAGTTTTGCTATTCAAAAGCTGGGAAAGAGGCCCCAGCAGGGCTGAGAGACCATACTACAAGGGGTGGGTACAGCTGCTACTATAGCAGCGTCCAGGGATGTTCCTTTGGTGGACATCTGCAAAGCGGCTACCTGGAGGACAGTGCACACCTTTACCAGCCATTATAGCCTGGATACACAGGCTAGGGGTGATGCCAGGTTTGGCACAGCTGTCCTGCAGAGCCTATTTCCAAAGTAGGTTCTTTGCCCACATCCAAAGGTACTGTTACTTAGTCTGCATAAGAGTTAGGAATACTGGAGTATTCCTGGGGTGAGAAGAAAAACTTACTTACCACAGTAATCTTGTTTCTTCTTGGGGATACTCCAATATTCATAACTCTCCCACCCTGCCTCCCCTGCTAGAACCAGTGGCCTCTGCACTCCATGCTGTAATACCAAGGGTATGTGTGCCACACTCTGGCTTTTGTATTGGAACTCTGTTTCAATGTTTTTTCCCTTCTTCAGGTGATTCTGACATTGGGGGGTGTTTTGTTAATGTTTTTCCCTCCAGTTGGAGGTGTTTTTCTGGGTGTCTTTTGTTATTATTATTATTATAGATAATCATTAAATTCCTCTCGGGCCCTGTCTTGTCAGGTGTCCACGAAATCTGAGGGTTAGAATGTAGTCAGATTTATAAGTGGCAGCATTTTAAAAAGTGACACGAGCCAATGATTCCATCATTAGCATAACGTTCCATCTCTGGGCAGATCTGGTTTAAAGTCATACTGCATAAGAGTTATGAATATTGGAGTAACCCCCCCCTGGAAGAAACAAGATTACTATGGTAAATAATTTTTTCTTGCTTTCCCCTTTTTCAAAAGCAACACCATTTTGTGAGAGTCATTAGCTAGGTGGTGCTGGATTATTTCTGTTCATAGAGATATAGAAAATAATAGTAGGAAAAAAACTACCCAGAAGTCCGTTGAGTCTGCCCTTGCCTGCCTATCTACTGGACTGAGCCTCTGTCAGTCTCCCTGACCTCCCCTTGCCCCTCCCCCCATATCCAACCTCAATATCAGAGGAAGTGTTAGGTGCAAGCAAACCAAGGGGCCACTTGGTGTACCAGCGCAGAAAGGGCACAAAGAGTTTAAGCAGAGGTCAACTTGAAATTCATTTATTTATTTCAAAAGTCTTACCAAGAAAGACATAATGAGCTGCTAACAACTTATTTCCGGATGCATCCTGGGAGTGAG
The DNA here is from genome assembly GCA_016271365.2 of Neoceratodus forsteri. Lineage (NCBI taxonomy): Eukaryota > Metazoa > Chordata > Ceratodontiformes > Ceratodontidae > Neoceratodus > Neoceratodus forsteri. The sequence goes on from CM057449.1 coordinate 1,565,530,349, forward strand.
AGGAAGTAGCGCTAGATCAAGAGGTTGAAAAAAAAAACTAAACAGCAACAACATTGTATTACAAAAGTACAAGTCACATACAGCTGTGCGGTATGTTAGAGGAGCATAATCATAACTGCAGAAAGCAAATCAGTACAGCAGCAGATCATGTAGTAGATAAAATTGAGTTATGATATGCAGGGGGAAACTACTCATACAGGTATAGCCTAAGGGATGAGGGGAGCAAAATGCAGCAAGTGCCGATACATCAAAACAAAACATGTTGTCACCAATGTAATCATAGAATGTACACCACTTTCTGAATGTGGGGTGGGGGAGAAGAGAGGAGAGGTGATGGGAGTGCTGAAGGGGGCACTATATGTATGTATGTCTGCTTGGGGCACCAGCCTATTAGGTCATCAACTGGTCCTGCTCACTATAACCCATTTGCATGTCCCACTTCCCACCACCATCTCAGCACCTATTAATTTTTTGTAAATGTTTGTTCCATAGTCTTAGACCATTAAGGAAAGAAATATTTTGAAACTGGAGTGAGATACAAGTATTTGACAGAATGAATTGCTTTTATAGACCAAGAGGTTCAATTTGCCACTTTTTTTCAGTTAGAAAACTGTGCTGTGACGTAAGTGACAGTGCACTGCTTCCCACAGCATATTGCAGCCTTGAGATCTCGGGGCATAGAAAGCTGTGACAGAAACACTATTTATAGTGGCACTGTTCAACATCGCTTTTTTTTCTTTTTAACAGAGACTGTTTTATTACAAATATATGTTTAAATACATCTTTAGTGACGGCAAAGCAAAATGCAGTTTATATTGCAGATGATCCTGAAGTTTCAGGATAGCTTCTACTTTGACAGCTTCAGTATTCTTTAATCACTCTAGTTTTCAGGGGGGGATTTTGTGTGATACAGAAAATACGTATCATTTCTCTGGTGCAGAATTCATCAAAAATAGGCCTTTAGGGTGCACTAACAGTGAACAGATGGCAAGAAAGGTAGATACAGGGCTACCTAGTGAGAGGCACTGCGCTCTCCCATGTCAGCGTCCTGGGTTCAGAAGCGAGCCTAGGAAGACAGTCAGCTGACCCTAAGGGCTGGGTAGGTGCTGCTGAGTGGCAGTATTCCCAGCTGGGGAGGGATGGTGTCGGGTCCTGCTACTGTAGTGACCTGTGCGGTGGGCCAGAGAGCTTGCCTGTCCCACAGGGATACGCTATGATGAACGAGGCCACCTTGAGGCAAGGTATAACATCGGGGAGGAGGGCATGGGCATTAAAACGGAATTACCCACAGCAGCCGCAGGATGATTTCTCGGTCATTGCAACCCCTGCGCCACCTGTTGGACCCTGGGGACATCTAAAGTGTGCTTGGGGGATGGAGAGGATGGCCCTCCCACCTCCAACCCCTCCATCGGTAGGGGTGGTATATCCATGAGGGACCTCACCCCAGGTAAGTCCCTGATACAGTGGGTGACAAAGTTAGGTGACTGGGAAAAAAGGAGGGTGGCTGCGTGGGAAGGAAAAAAGTAAGATGGAAAAGAAAGAAATCGTGATACAAAGAATTAACACAGGAATCCAATACAGTTCAGAGATCAGAATGCACGCATATTGCTTGGAGATAATGTACTCATATACTGTTCAACATGATTCATTTTGCTGACATGCAAATATTAGACTTAAAAGCCAAAATAGCTGCCATGAAAAAAATATATAATATTAAGCTGTAAATATTGACGAGTAAAGCTGCAAAAATATTTAGAATGTATTAAGCAGAATTAAAAAAAAACAAACATTTGGCAAGGAAACTCTCCCAGATGCTTAGTGGTAAAAATGTGTGCCTCTGTCGAAGGTGAGAGGGTCATGTCCCACACTTGAGTCTTTGAACCATACCCTGTGTTGATACTGAAGAGTTTATTACTGGGGAGTCTATCCTTCAGAAGAGATATTAAACCAAGGTCTCTTCTGCCCAGTCCTAGTAGTGACCCAGGTGGCCCATGTTTATGTTACAGAATCCCAAGACACTATGGCCCAGATATTCAAAAGGGTTGCGCATGGCGCAACAGTGTTGCGCCATGCACAACCCACTGATGCGCCCCGGCGCGATATTCAAAAGGGAAAAATGCACCGCACAAATCCCGATGAGCCGGAGCGATCAGTAATGTATACAGGCACGGGGGCGTCTATGCATAACCTGCACAGCCCGATATTCAGCCCAGGATGTGCAGAGTCATGCATGCGAAACCCTACCTGCGCCTGCACAAAGTTAAGCCCCCAAAAGGAACAAGTGATGGCCACCCACAGGTGAGCTGCCGCATTGCAGGGCGCACATGACGGCTGCCACCCGTGGGTGGCCACCCGAGTTCCTGCCGCACCTGGTGGCGCCCCCATGCCCCATCGCGGGATCTGTGTAGCCAATCCTCCCATATCCCTGGTGGTCCAGTGATCGCTGTTTCAATCGCCGGGCATTCGTTCAACAGAATAACCCCTTCAACTTCCCTGGTGGTCCAGTGATCAGCATTTGCTCGATCGCATATTTGTCTAAAGAATACCCTCAACCGTCATCTCTCTCGGTGGTTCAGTGACCAAGACTGTTAATTGCGGGCACGTATTATAACCCTCATGTTCAATATTCTCAGGGTTCAGTGGGGACGATTGCGAGCCGATCATATGAGCCGAACAGGTAGAGAATTAGTGTACTTTCACCGTCAACTCACCGCCCGCCTCCCCTACTGGTCAGCCGGGCGGCAGCAGCACCACCCACCCGCCGATGATTGCTCGGGAGGTTGCACACTATTGGTTCACAGCGGAGCCACGGGCGCAGCTCCATACATATATTTAGTCCAGATATGTGAATAAATTCATTCACATATCTGACTGAGTAGTATGGTATGGCTGCACGCCCATTGGCTCATGCTGTGAACCAATGGGCATGCAGCCCACCAGCAGGCGGGTGGGTGCCGCCGGGCTGACCGGGGGCGGGGTGGTGGGGCTTAGTGGGCGGGTGGGGAGGGGGTACTAGACCACCAGGGTAATAGGAATATTTTATGATTTACAGATGCCCGCGATCTGGCAGCGATCGGTCCACTGGACCACCAGGGATATTGGATGTGGGGTGGGGTTATAATACCGATGCCCACGATTGGGCAGTGTCCGGTGCACTGGACCACCGGGATATTGGATGAGGGGGGTTATTCTTTTAGACAAATGCTCGCGATTGGTCACATAGCGGTACACTAGACCACCAGGGTAATAGGAATATTTTATGATTTACAGATGCCCGCGATCTGGCAGCGATCGGTCCACTGGACCACCAGGGATATTGGATGTGGGGTGGGGTTATTATACCAATGCCCACGATCGGGCAGTGTGCGGTCCACTGGACCACCGGGATATTGGACGGGGGGGATTATTCTAGTAGACAAATGCCCGCGATCGGGCTGCAGGGGGCTTTGGTCCCCAATGGCTGCTGCCTGGCAGGGCGCCAGGCGCAAGTCATCGGGGATCGGCGCACCTGCATGCTAATGGCATGCAAATGGGGCCATAATGACATGCAAATGGCCCCATGTGTGCTTTACGTAAATTATGGCCCCATTTGCATGTCCCCTTTTGAATATCGCAGGTGCTGTGCATGGCGCAATGGCACTTGCACTAGCACATCTCCATGCTCCACTCTGGCCACTTGCGCTGACACAGTGCCACTGTGCCATGCACAGTGGGGGTGGGCAGGATGCGATATTCAAAGCTGCTGTGCCATAGCGCAGCTCTGTTGAATATCGCCCAGGCCACACCCCTGCACAACAAAGTTGAGCTGCGCTCAGGCGTGCGCCACAGCCTGGCGCAGTTTGAATATCCGGGCCAATGTTGAAAGGTCATATGATTTCCCTGGTGTCTTCGCCAATAGATACAGAGCCTCAGTAAAATAAATTTCTCATGTCTTCATTCTCCATGACTGTGTGGGAGAATTTTGAACCTATAATGGCTTGCAGAGTTGCTTCCATCCTACTGTACTGTCAGTAGGAAGCATTACTTTGTAAAGCAGATTTCAGTTCAATTGAAGTTTATGTGTAGAGCGCTACAAATTGTAAAAAAACAAAGACAAGGCGCTGCGTCAGCATGTGGTCTAAAAGCAAAACAAAATGGTTATATTAAATGCACGCTGAAAATAGAAAATAGAGTTAAAAATCTACGTTTCGACCTTAGGTCTTCTTCAGGAAGTATCTAAAAGAGAAAAAAAACAAGTTAGTGTAGAGTGCTGTTCACTCTGATCATACCGCTTAAATAATAAAAACACAATAACTATCATTCTAAAAACATACAATTAATCATACAACAATTAAACCAGCCATTTTACAGAATAATCAGTAATCTGGGAATGCCAGGTTGAACAGGTGCTTTTTTAGAGCAAATTTTAAAACTGTCCACAGTCAGGCACTCATGTATCTGACAAGGTAGAGAGTTAGAGAGTTCCACAAGATAGGGGTCACAAATGCAAAAGTTAGAGATGTCTTCAGCTGGACCCTGGGAAACTCTAACAGTCTCTTTTCGGTGGAGCGGAGTGGTCAGCAGGGGCAGTAGGGGCACAAGAGTTCTTGCAGGTAACTCGGCCCCTGTCCGTGTAGGGCCTCAAATGTCAGCAAGCCAACCTTAAAGGTGATCTGCCACTGAAGTGGTAGCCAGTGCAGGCCACGGAGCACAGGTGTGACATGGCTCGACCGAGGCAACCCCGTCAACAGCCTGGCTGCCTCATTCTGCACCAGCTGCAGGCGGCAGATATCAACCCCAGGTAACCCTAGGTACAGGGAGTTACAGTAGTCGAGGTGGGAGGTCACAAAAGCATGGACCAGAGGAGGAAGGTCATCCGGTGGAACAAGGTGCTTAATCCGGACGATATTCCTCAGATGGTAAAAAGAGGACTTGACGACAGCCGACACCTGGTTTATTAAAGGTGCTATATAACATCACCTCCAATTCCTATTCCCATAGTCTGAATGCATTTCTTGAATGTATTCTTATAACATGGGGTAGGAACAGAGAGCAACTCAACTGGTTAAAGGCCATCAGCAGACCATTTGTTAACTGCTAGTAAATGCACAGTTGTTGTGAGGAGGCAGCAGGCAGGATCAGTGAGCAGACCGGCACTGGTTATGTTGTTCAGAAATGAGAGGTGAAAGGTAGCTATTATTGAAGTGAGAGCACTGACAGGTAGTGAATTCACTGTTTTATTTTTTTTTGTCATTTAGATAATTCCCCAACCTCTGTGAGTAGCCGTGCATTGTCTTCCATTTGACCATTGCCATTGGTATATGATGTTGTTCCCTCTCCCTCCCACAGCATTTCTCCCCACCATAGTTCGAGCACATAGAGCCCTTCACGTCCTGGGACACTGACAGAGAGAGAGAGAGAGAGACAGTGACAACAAGACAGTGAGACCAGGACATATAATTAAAACGTCCTGCACTGTCCACTCTCTGTCTTCAGTTTACAGCCATACAGTCACTGTTGTCTCCTTGGTCTGGTTTCTTTTGCTTGTGTCCCGTCCAGCAGCTGTCTGCCTGATAGAGATATTGAGCACCACACTGTGGTTCAGAGAGCAGGAGAAAGAGAGAGAGAGACAGACAGACAGACAGCAGGAGCGCACCTCGGTGTCCCGCACCCACATTCACCATTCCGCCCCTGGACAATCCACACTATCCCCTCCTATTAACCTAGAGAGTGAGAGTGAGAGACAGAGAAACAAATGACCGCAACCTTCAATCCCCACTACATTCTCCGCAATCCATGCTGCTTCACACCTGCTACTTGTAAAGCAGTGACAGCTCATCTTTGTTAACAATCAATTAATTGCCACGAAACCCAGTGAGAAAGTGAGCTGCAGTAGCTGATAGAGAGAGAGCAACACAGACAGACGGTCGCCACAGAGGAACTTCACAGCATACTCAGTCATGCATATGTTATTTATGTTGTGACCTTGCAAATGTCAGAAATCATTTCAGAACTCTATTTCTGGCATTTCTATGTTCATAAAATAAATAAGATATGCATCACTTCTCAGGACTACTTTGCTAGTCAGCAGGATACAGTCATATTTTCCCTATTCTAGCAGTAAAAACACACCTCTCTGGATTTTTTTTTTGTTTTTGTAAACATCACTAATGTTATAAGCGCAATAACCCACTCCAGGGTATGGGGTTATTGGCAGTTAATCCAAACTCCGGGTGCTGTGAGGCACTTAGCCTGCGGCCTTGTGCCTCACAGTGCAACCAGGGTGTTGATTAACTGCCAATAATCCCATACTGTGTCGTGGGTTATCGCTCACTTATGACTGTTTAAATCTTCTTTCACAGGGACAGTAATTAGTCTCTTTGCAGCAGCACTGCCACTGAGTGAGTCCCACTTTCCACTGTTAAAGGAAAACAGCTTTGAAAACTGCAAGTCATATTTTCTTGTGCCGTTTTTCATATACTAAATCCCATTCTGATATGGTCCTCTTTTTGCTGGCCATTTGGTAACCACAGCAGGGGTTTGTGATTTACACACTGGAGGCACGTATTATTTTAGAACTGTATGGGTGTAGTTTCTGTCCCCTTGAACCACAGTTTTATTTGTTTATTTATTTGAAAGGTAATTGGGAGAGGCACACTGAGCCAAGGCTCGTTTCCAGGTGTGACCTGGAGACAGTGTTCTATAGTAGAACACATGCATTGTGGCAACAATGTAATTTTTTTTTCTTTTTTCTTTATTCTCCATCAATGGCAAAGTTTCCAGTGTGCTGTGTGTGAGTCAGCCGGCTCTCCTCCATGGACTTCTCATTTCTCTTGTGGACTAATTTTGACTTCTGTGGCTGCCTCCATTCCTGCCAGCAGCAGGTGTGTTGCCCCCTGCTCTTGAAATCCAGTTGGGAGACGTTGTATTTAGTGGATGGGGCTGTCACAGAACAAGCGGCTTTTGAACCTGAGCCACTGCATTCCTGGGGTCCATTCCTTCAACAGCGGAGTTTCCAGTATGCTGTGTGTGAGCCAGTCACCTCTCCTCCTTGGACTTCTGATTTCTCCTGTATACTAATTTTGACTTTTGTGGCTGCCTCCGTTCTTGCCAGCAACAGGTATGTTGTGTGTCTCCCTTTCCCTGCCCTTGATCTTCAGTCGGGAGGCAATGTATTTAGTAGACGGGGCTTGTCCCTCCTATTTCAGGGCAAATTTCCGAGCAGTCCTCCGCTGTGGTCATATCGCTTAAGGGCCATTGTGTAAGGGCAACTTGGAGCCTGCCTGGAGTCAGCTGTGAGAAAGCCATTTGGCCGGCCATACTGCTCCCAAAGCGTTCAGTATGGTACTCCCTTGTAACTGTGTATGTCTGCAATCTGAGAATGCCTACTCTGTGCGTTTGTTTGTAATTGCCATTCAGTACTGTGTAGGTGTTTCCTGTGGTCCATGCTTCTTTATTACGGTCTACATTGATATTGCTATGTCTGCATGTTGTTTTTAGATGTAACTAGTGCCTGCCACTAAGGTCTAATGTATTTTACCATGTATTGTACCATGTAAGTAATCCCAATTATCTGCTCTATTTGTTAGTTGGTTATATCTTGATATAGTACTGAGGCCTTAACAGCTAACTTAATTATCCTCCCTTTTAATTTATTTCTCAGCTAGTTTCAATTTGTAACAGTTCCTAAAGTTATTTGCTGCTAACTAGGCATAGATTGCAGTTTTTTTTTTTTTTTTGCTTATCTGTTTCTCCCCCTCCCTGGCCCCGGTCGGCTCCTCATCCGGCAACCATCTCGTTGCTCCGCTCCTTCAGGCCCTCACCCCTTGTAACTTCCACAGCTTAACTCCCGTGGCGGGGTGGTGGAGAGTCCCCCTTACTCACCCACCAGGTTCCGGATCCAGTTCGGGGGTGTTACCTCCGGAGTGGAGCGTGGGGACGGGGATCAAGCTACAACAACCAGCCACCAAGGTCTCTTTTCTGTTTTTCTGCTCACCCCATGCAGGAGCACAGCGTGCAATGACACCTGCGGTTGGCCCGCATGTGCACCCGTGCGCGGCCGCACCAAGCATCTGTCGTGCACCCGCCCCATGTTTTTTGCAGCTGCGTATCGTCGAGCCTCAGACTCCACTAGGGATCAGGTGTGCACCGACCACTTGTCGCCCCCTTCCTCGGAGATGGACAGCAGTCTGAAGGATGCTCGATTCGTCTCCTCCCTGCTGACCCCTAGCAGCCCGCGCTCATTCCCGAATGTGGGTCGCCGGTGTGATGCAAGGTGTGGCGTCCAGCGCCTCAATCCTCAGCGCCACCGGGTCGGCTGGAATAGATTGCAGTTTTACTTATTTTTAATATAGTTTTAGCGATAGCTTGAATTAGTACCCAAGTTTTTAATGATCTATTTATATCCTTCCCATGTTCCCTATTATTTATTTTTCTACCATCATTCTTTAATGTTTTGGTTTCCGTCTCTCTTCTTTTGAATTTTACTGTTTTGCTGTGTCTGTGCTTTCATTCCACAGCTCTGTTGTTTTCTCTGCTATGCTATTAACTTCCATATCTCTTTTCCACAGTCTTCTGCTCTCTCCTCCTTTTCCTTTTTTTAGCTGCTCCCCCTCCTCTTCCACTCTTCCTACTCTCCTCCATTTTCCTTGGTGTCCTTAGTGTCTAATTCCCACTGCTCCCTGGCTACACCTGGACTCTCTGTGGTGCTTTTTATCTCTTCTCTCCCCCTGTACTCTCTCTCCTCTTCGTTCCTCTTGCCCCCCTCCTCCAAGCATCATCCTAGTTCTTTTAAGCTCTTTTTCACATTGTTACTTCTGCTGGAAGGTGACATTGAACTTAATCCTGGCCTCATCACTACTTCGTCTTTACAGCTTCCCAAAGGTTTAAAAGTTGTTCATTCAAACATCCCCAAATTCTCCCCAAAATTGACTACCTATAGCCTATTGTGCTAAATATACGGCTGGATGTTCTAGTTATATCTGAATGCATGCTGTTCTCCAAGGTTCAGGAATCTGATGCTAACTATACCTGGCTACACTATAGCCAGGTGAGATCACTCAATGAGGGGTGGTGGTGTTGCCATATATATTTCCACTGGAATCCGATTTGTGACTGTTCTTGCTGTTTCATTCCCCTTTGCCTTTGAGTTGTTTAAGCAATAATTTAAGACAGGGTGTGTTGTTATGAGATTTACACACCCTCGGGTGTGGCACGAGGCTACAGGTCGAAAATAAAACCACACGGTTGGTGTAAATCTCAGCAGCACACCCCTGGAGTGCATTATTGCAATTATAAAATGAATTAAGAAAAAAAATACATTTTGCATTGAAAACAAAACAATATCTTCATTATTTCCAGGAAATTCAAGAATCCACTTGTGATAAAATAGTCCCAGTAACACATAAACAAGTCATTGTAAAACTAAAAAAAAACCAGTTGATAGAATGTACATGTAAATAGAACATTTACTACAGTTACATGGAGTTTTCCTCAGGAGCTGGATTTTCTGTGGGAGGTATCTGCATATTTATGTTAATGCCTGCCCCGTTTACATTATCTTCTGTGGACAGTGTGGCTGAGGATTGAGTCGGCCTTACCTCAGGCAGAGTCTGCATGTTAATTTGGTGTACCACCCCGTTGTCCGTACCTCCTTCTGAGGCAGTGTCTGAGGGAGGAATCAGTGGCGTGTCATCAGCAACGCTGCCAGTGACATCGACTGACTCAGCAGGATGAGGAAGGGGTGGGTTCATTGATGGCTCACCTGCTTAGTTGTACAGTTCTTGATAGTGGCATTTCTAAAATTTGTGTGTTTGGTTGCTGTGCTATGGCATCAGTCAGTGGAGTTTCCAGATGCGGTCCAACTGAGCCTTTGAAGTGACGTTGCAATTGGGGCTCCCGTCACGAAAACTCTGCATGAACGCCTTTAGAGACCTGCCGAGCAAGTAGTTTCCATTTTAAATTCTTTTTTGGCACTGTGTATATCTTTATGGCTGTTGGAGTACTTGTGCAGAACAAACTGCTGTGTCGGAGCCGTACCGGCTACCAGAAAAACAAATGGCAGTTTTCTCAGTTTTGAACATTAATATCTATTTGACTGGGTATTATGTGATCAGCTGAGGATTTATCTGTGGATTTATCTGTGTATTTGTTGTGAGATTTAAACATGACTAAAGCCCCAGTCTGACCAATCAGTTTTCTGGACACCACGGTCACCATTAAGGATGAAACCTTACATACATGTATTTACAGGAAGCCAAAAGACAGAGAGAGATACCTGCACAAGAAAAGTAATCGCCCAAACCACACAAAAAAATCTGCCATGTACAGTCAAGCACGTCGGTGTGACCGTATTTGTTCAAATGAGGATGAGAGAGAGACACATTTGGCTATGTTGAAAAACACCTTCATTGAGCAGGACACTCTTCCAGAGAAATTGACAGGATAACAGAACGTGCAACGCAAGTACCAAGACAACAGCTACTTCAATATAAAAAAAAAGACAGCTACAGACAGAATACCCTTAGTAGTCACATATCATCCAGACCCTGAACTTCTACGTAAGATTATTAAAGACCTCCACCCAATATTTAGTGAGGATGAAACCCTTCATTGTATTTTTAAGGAACTCCCACTACTATCTTTTAAACAACCACCAAATTTAGCCAGCCTAATTATTAGGAGCAAACATTCACCAGAACAGAATACCATGTCACACAATAGCACACGACCCTGCAGTCAACACATCTGTAAGACTTGTGAGCTCATTTCCACCTTGGACTGTGTGGTTATATCACAAAACAGACAATTCAAGGTGCATGGGAGTTATACATGCACATCACGACATGTTGTTTATTTCATTCAGTGCAAGAAATGTCCACAAACAGGTTATGTTGGAGAGACAAGCCAACAGCTCCGCACTAGGATGAATTCCCACAGACGTACTGTTAGAGGAAAGATGACTGAAAAACCAGTGGGGCATCATTTCTCCCAGCCTGACCACTCAATTTCAGATATGTCAGTAATGGTCTTAAAAGGAAATCTCAAAAACAAACAACAGAGACGAGCTTTTGAGATTAAACTTATTTTACATCTCAATATGGTAGCAGATGGGATGGGATGAATCTTAATCTGGGTTTCATGGGACATTACAGAAACTGACATCCACAGACCTCTTCTTCTTCAGACTGGCATATTATAGGACTTCAACTTGTGTGGGATGTGGGTGCGTGTGTGTATGTATGTGTGTGGGTATGTGTTGTGAGGTATGTGATATAACAGGTGTAGGGCTTGCTGTCACATTGAGGTAGGCCTCTATTTAGATACATGGAGCTACAGTGTGTTACTACTCTTACTTCACACACATAATGAATATTAATTCCTCCTTACTTTTTATCTCTGCCTGGGAGTGAGGTGGATTCCGTTACACCATATTCAGATTACCTGGCCTATTACTGTACATACAGGAGTGTTATCATAGACTGTGACATATTATATTTTTATCTGTTTTTCAGATTCATTAGACACTTCTGGTACATCAAGTTGTTACATGCTCAGTGTATATTGACATAAGTACATTTCAGGCTACATGGACTTAATTCCTTGGTGGTCCACGACTAGAGTTTTTTGTTTGACACTAATACTGTCAATTTATATTTAAATTATCATTTATAAAGTCTTGTCACTACACTAGAGTTTTTTTTGAAATGTAAGGGGCATGGTATCTAGCTGGAAAGTACAGCAGGGTGACAGGTCCAGCTAAGTTTTACACATCACAGAGTGTGCACTGATGTTTTTAAGACAACTCTACTGGTAATTCCTTGTCTATAATGCATGCATTGAAACTTCTTGGGAGTCCTAAGACAATCTTAGTATGTCTTTAATCTGGGTGGAGGCTGCTTTTCAGTAATCACATCATTATACACACTGTGACACCCATAGATTGATTTAGGAGTCATCTGTTCGGGCAGTGTTATCTTATGTCAATTAAATTTATACGCAGTAGGATTCTTTGTATGTGTGTTCCACCAAGCACCTTTAACCCTGGGACACTCCTGGCTGAAGGTATTATGGTGCTGTTAAACTTCTCTGACATCATTTTCTGTACTTTTCAAATGAGTATTTTAAACCAATGGGAATTTTTTTTGTTTCTTTTCTGCATGATCTAGCTGTTAATTGTTTTTTCTAAACAACTGCCATTAGGCTTCTGACGAAGGACTGGTTGGTCCGAAAGCTAAAGCACTTTGTTCTTGTTGTTACATCTATGCTGGTCCATTAAAAGGTATCAAATCATTTGCTTCTGGATCCAATCAGTTTAGAGAATTTTTCTTAGCCATTTTATAATGCTGCTTAAACTCTCTTCCTTTTTCTGTCCCCATCTTTACTGGTGGTGTTTACCATTGCCCTGGTATTTCCCTTGCCTTACTTTCTGAGTTTCTTTCCAGTTTGTTCTAACTTTTCCAGAGGTGAGGTTTATGTTCTTGGTGACTTTAATATTAATTGGCTCTCCCCTAGCACAAATAAAATTGTTCAAAATGTAAAGTCACTTCAATTAACTCAATTGATTTCAGACCCCGCTTGTCTAAATTTTAACCCTTTAAATCTCTCTCTGATCGACTAGGTTCTCTCATCCCATCCTCACCATGTTGTGGATGCAGGAATCCTTCCGGATGCCCTTGGTGACCATCATGTCGTTTACTGTGTGCACAAGATTCATCGTCCTAAGGGCCCCCCCCCCCAATATTATACATCTCAGGTCCTTTTGGTATCTGGACTGGTCCTCTCTCCTAGCCGACCTTATGGCTACTGATTGGACTCCCATCTCAACAGCTGATAATATTAATTCTGCCCTATAATACTTTAATTTCAAAGTTCTAGGGACGTGGATATGTTGTTCAATCCACACTTGGCAGGTACCTTGCCGCTTTAGGATGGGCCAGAAGGTTTTCAAGCTGGCTCCTCCCACCGACCCGGGTGGTAAAATCCTCGGCTCCACCCCATGACGTCAGATCTTCCTTACCGCGTGGAAGCTCAGGTTCCCTCCTTAGTGCTCCTGCGTTTTGTAGGCCTGGATCTTAAATCTTTGGATTTTCCCAAACTTGTACTCAAGTTCACTCGACTTCAGTCTTCGCTCGATTCCCTCGCGGCTGTGATGGATGTTAAATCCATTCCCGGGTTCCGTCGGTGCCCTTGCGAACAGAAGATATCTCGCACCCGATCCTCACGACACAAAGGCGATTGCCTGACCTCACCATGACCCGCAGGCTTGCAGCCTCTGTTTGTCCTTCTCCCCTTCAGTGCTCAAGGACTGCACTGCCCGACTCCAACTAGGGCGACCAGAGAAACGGTTCCTGCTGATAAATCGAAGGAGGCCAGTTGGATGGTGTCTGCGGCGGCGGGTTCCACGGAGCAGCTGGAACAGCTTACAGCCCTCGAGGAGAAGGCAGCCTAGGCCGTGTCTTCATCCTCCTCGGCATCAGCCTTTATCCCGCTCTCCCTGGGCTCCTCCTACACGGCTTCCTTTCGGGAGCTTTGTCAGTCCCTCTCTACCAAGGGAGAGGGTCCTTCTGGGTCTCATACCTCTCGGTCTAAGAAGAAGGACCACAAAGGTAAGTCCCAGCATCGATGTTCATGGGAGTGGGAGAGGTCTTGCTCCCTGGATCGTCATCTCTCGACTTCGGTTCGAGGTTTCTCGGAGTCCCCGTCAGAGCAGCCATCTGAGACTCCTGTTGATGAGGCTTTCGCGAGCCTACCAAAGGTTGTCGACCAAGGAGGCTGACAGCTCTCAGACACCGGTCCCCACGGTGCCCTCCTGAGGACTCTCTCGGCTTCCTGAGGCCAGCGTCCCGGTCAAGGACCCTCGGCATCACTGGCAGGCGGGTCTCGGTCCTCTTCTGCCCGGGTAAGTCCCGCCGGCGTTAGTGGTACTGGTCCCGACACGTGAGCGGCACCACGCTCATCCTCCTCGGCGAGGGAGGCTCCGGCACAAGTTGCGTCAGGCGCTTCAGGGATCTTATGTGGCAGCAACTTCTTTTGCCGTAACAAGCCACCCGGCTCCTTCACCGGGCGACATGGTTGTCGCCAGAACAGTCAAGCAGTCTACCGCCCCCGGTTCTTCAGTCGAGGACTCAGTTACAGGTCCGACCGCTCGGCCTAGACCAGCTGTCCCACCCATTGTGGTGGAACACCGTCTCCACAGCCGATTTTTGGGGCTCTGACCAAGGATTCTTGGTCAGCTCAAGGGCTGCCCCATCGGTAGTTGGTCACCCTCACCCCCCGATCGTCCTCGGTGAGTGGAGGGTGTCTTAGGCGGTCGGCAGCTCTATGCGGACTCTTTGGAGTCTGAAGACTCCTCATTGCAGTTCCCGTCCAGTCAACTTGGAATCCTTGAGGGGTCTGTCCGTGGACGAGGGCCCCACTTCGTTCTTGGGTATCCTTCGACTCATCTCGGAATCCACTGGGATGCCACTCGAACCCGTGTAGAAGCGGGCCAGATATCCCTTCACGGAGATTCTGGACAAAGAGGATTCCCCCTCAGAGGCCTTCCCCATGGCTGAGGCCATCGTGGGTCCAGCTCTAGAGCTCTGGCTGCTCCCGGCCTGTTGTCCTGCGCCTTCGGCCAGGATGGCCCACAAGTATGTGGTCCCTACTGTCTCCCTTTCCGGTTTCTCAGAGCACCCCTTGCCCGAGGGGTTGGTGGCAGACAGCGTCTTCCAGCGGTCCGGTAACACTAGGGATGTGGACATGCCCCCAGACAAGGAGTCCAAAAAGCTGGACTACTTTGGGAGGAAGGTATACGCTGCCACCTCCTTAGGCCTTCGTCAGGCTAGCTTGGCTATCCTGATGGCACACTTTTCTCATGCCCTGTTGGGCTCCCTGGATGAGGTGCTCCCTCATCTCCCAGCCGACCTTCAGACCACGATCAAGCAGGTTCGAGATCAGGGAAGGGCTGTGGCTAAACAGCAGCTGCAGACAGCTCTGACATCGGAGACTCCTGTGCCCGGTCAGTTGCAGCTGCAGTGGCCTTGTGCTGCAGGGCTTGGTTGTGGATCTCAACCTTCATGGCAGATACCAAACACAAGCTAACAGATGTCCCCTTTCTAGGGACTGATCTGTTCGGCCAAGGGGTGGAGGGTCCCCTCCAGTGTATCAAGAAGTCTAATGCCACCTTAGACTCGGTCACATCTGCTCAGAGGGACAAAGGTCACCAACAGCAGCATAAGCCCTTTTGTCCCTCTGTTTCTGCGGCAAACCCCACCCAGTAGCACCAGCAGCAAGGCGAGCAGGATCATTCTTGGCACCCCAAAGCCAAGTCCATCGCTTCCTCAGTCAGGAAGCCTTGGGGGAAGGTGGTTTTTCCTCCTCCAAGCCTGCCCAGTGACAAGTTGCGGGGTACTGCCCCTAACCCCGTCACACCTCCCGTGGGTTCCCCCATGGGGGGCTGGCTCAGCCACTTCCTTTCCACCTGGTCTGCTATCACCACAGACCGCTGGGTGCTGGAGGTGGTTGGCAGGAGCCTGCCTCTGGAATTCGAGTAGGTCACTCCCTTTTGAGCCCACGCCCCATGGGGGGCTACCAGATTTGTAGCCTCCGTGTCGGCTCTTTGAGACGACATAGTTCTGCTCCTCTGCAAGGGGGTAGTCAGCAAGGTGACGGATCCTCCTCCTTGCCCAAGGTTTGTGTCCAGGTACTTCCTGGTTCCAAAACGGATGGGGGGCTGGCACCCCATTCTTGACCTACACAACCTGAACAAGTTCCTAAGACCGCGTACCTTCCGGATGGTCACTCTGGCTCAGATCATACCATCCCTGGAACTGGGTGTGTGATTCTGCTCCCTGGATCTTCTGGATGCGTTCTTTCATGTCCCAATCCATCAGTCCCATCAGTAGTTTCTCCGCTTTTGAGCAGAAGGGAACCTCTTTGAGTTCCGGTCCATGCCCTTCGGCCTTTCTTCAGCTCCCAGGGTCTTCACCAAATGCATGCAGTGGTGGCAGCATTCCTGCGGCGCCGAGGGGTCTGGGTCTACTCTTACCTGGAAGATTGGCTGATAGCAGCCCCCTCCAGGTTGGAGGCGGAGCAGTCCAGGGATCTGGCCCTCTGGGTTTGCTCTCAACTAGTCCTCCTTATCAATGAGGCCAAGTCGGAACTCGTGCCTTCTCAGATGATCCAGTTCATCGGGGCAGAGCTCGACTTTCTCCGAGCCAGAGCCTGGCTCCCGGCGGAGAGGGCCGAGATCCTTCCTCCTTTGCCCAGTCATTTCTGGTTGGGCAGTTGGGCCCTGCTGGGGATTTCCTGTGCCTTCTGGGTATCATGGAAGCTGGCACCAGTGTGGTCCATTGAGCTTGCTGGCATGTGTACCCCCTGCAATGGGGGCTGGCCCGCCAGTGGTCTCAGCACTCGGGTGTTCTAGACCAGCCAGTCTCCGTGACCCAGGAGATGTGGGATGGCCTGCAGTGGTGGCTCGTCCCAGTTCATCTGCAAGAGGGTATCCCATTTGTTCACCCCGAGCCAATGGTCATCTTGATGACCGTCACCTCTCTGATAGGTTGGGGTGCCCATCTGGGGGAGCACAGGGCCCATGGTCTCTGGTCTCCTCAGGAGTCCTGATGCCACATCAACCTGCTGGAGCTCCGAGCGGTCTGGCTAGCCCTGACCGCCTTCACTCCGTCTTTTCAGGGTCAATTGGTCCAGGTCCAGACGGACAACACCACAACCATGTACTATCTCTACCGACAGGGTGGGATGCACTCCTTGCCTCTGTGCAAGGAGGCTCTTTGCATATGGTCTCCCATGCTCAGTCTGGAGGCGGATCTTCTAGCCATCCATGTGGCAGGAGCCTCAAACAGTCTGGCCAATGCCCTCAGCCAGATAGGCAGTGCATCTCACCAGTGGTCTCTCCTGCCAGGAGTAGTGCAAGACCTGTTTTCCCTCTGGGGGCACACCTCAGGTGGACCTGTTTTCCTCCAGGGAGAATGCAAAGCTGAGGCTGTGCCACGCCCGCCCCCCTCAGCAGGGCTTGCAGCAGGGGGATGCCTTCTGAGGCCATGGACCCCAGGCCTCTTCTATGCCTTCCTTCCATTTCCCTTGATCCACAAGGTGCTTCTCAAGGTGAGGAGGGACAAGGCGCAGGTGATTCTGATAGCCCCAGACTGGCCTCGCCAGTTCTGGTATCCAGATCTCCTCAGCCTCAGCTCCAGGCTCCTGAGGCGGCTTCCAGCCCGCCCGGACCTGTTCTCCATCAACAAGGGGAAGGTACTCCATCTGGACCTTCAATCTCTGCACCTGACAGCCTGGTTCCTGAGCGGCTAGAGTTCCAGGCCTTGGGTCTTTCCGACGAGGTCCTCAACGTCGTTGAGGCGTCCCTTAAGGAGTCGACCAGAAAATGTTATGCCTTTAAATGGAAGAGGTTCTCCAGTTGGTGTCGGGGCAAGCGGTTGGACCCCTTGTCCTGCCCGTTGGCTAGCATTTTGCACTACCTGTGGTCCCTTTCTCAGCAAGGGCTTCGGTCAATGACCCTGAAGCTGCACCTGGCAGCCATCTCTCCATCCTGGGTGCGGGCCAGCAGGCAGTTGGTGGCACAGAAGAAGGTGGTCTGGCACTTTTTCAAAGGCCTAGATCACATATCCCTTCCGGTGGATGAACCTCCACCTCCGTGGGATCTACTGCTGGTACTGGGCAAGCTCATGGGCAAGCAATTCAAACCGATGCACAGGTGTGATATATCCCACCTGTCGTGGAAGATTGCTTTCTTGGTGGCTGTCACATCAGCCAGAAGGATCAGGGCGCTCCAGGCGCTTTCCATTGAATCTCCTTACCTGGTCTTCCACAGGGACAAGGTTGTCCTGCACCCCCACCCGAAATTTCTTCTGAAGGTGGTATCAGAGTTCCATCTGAATCAGGTGCTTAGTCTACCAGTGTTCTACCTGGATCACATCTCGGAGGCTGAGTACAGGCTCCATACCCTGGACCTGAGAAGAGCACTCGCCTACTATAAAGAGCATATGACAGAAGTTCGGGGAGAGGTTCGCCAGCTGTTTGTCACCTACACTGAAGCCACACCTGGCAGACCTGCAGCCAAGCGGATGATTGGCAGGTGGATCACTTCCTGTATTGATCTCTGCTGTAGGTTGGTGGGCAAGGAGTCTCCCAGAGGGATAAGAGCTCATTCTACCTGCCATACTACTGCGTTGGTGGCTGCTTCTAGGGATGTCCCTATTCAGGAAATTTGCAGGGCTGCTACCTGGAAGTCTACACACATCTTCATTTCCCATTACCACATCAACCTCGAGTCACGCCGAGATGCTGGTTTTGGGGCCTCAGTTCTCCAGTCCCTCTTTCCTAAGTAGGGGGTGTGCACCTTGCCTCCCTCCTCCCGGAGAACTGCTAGGAGTCTGCCAACAAGTGTGGATTGAACAACATATCCACATCCCTAGAAATACAGGTTACTCACCTGTAACAGGAGTTCTAGGAGTCGTATATGTTGTTCATAAACACGGATCCACCCGACCTCCTCGGCTGCGGTTGCACACAACCTGGTGTCCAGCGGGGTAGATCTGGCGTCATGGGGCGGAGCCGAGGATTTTACCACCCTGGTGGGTGGGAGGAGCCAGTTTGAAGACCTTCCGGACCATCTTAAAGCAGCAAGGTACCTGCCAACAAGTGTGGATGAACAACATATAACACTCCTAGAACTCCTGTTACAGGTGAGTAACCCGTATTTATGGCTGTATGGGATTGTTATGCTCCCCTGAGAAAATCCAGAGTACGGGGCTCTTATCTTCCTTGGATTACAGATGAGGTGATGACTTGCCTTCATTCTAGAGACCTTGCCTGGCGTTTTTTTAAGAACACTGGCACCCCAACTGATTTGGCACGCTAGCGTTTCCTTCGTAATGCCCACACCAGAGCTGTAACACTTGTTAAGTCTTGAGTATTTTGCATCCACACTTCAGAACAACTTAAATCATCCCTCCAAGTTCTGGAAGGTTATCCACTCTCTTTGCTCCACTCTAACCCAGTCTCCATCCCCAATTCTTAAGGTGGGTGACTCCCTCATCTCTGATCCTTCTACTGTTGCCTTTTCCTTTAACTTCTATTTTACTACCTGTGCCCCATCTCTCATCTCTTCCACCCTATCTTCCCTCCCTCCCCCCTCTGCCTTCTGCCTCCTCCCTCTTTTAATCTCGCGTTTTCCTTCTCTTCTATCACCACCTCTGCAACCCTTACGTCCTTGCTTGCCCGTAATCCTCATAAAGGTGGTAGCTCTGATGGCTTTGATCCCAAACTACTACTTCTCTTAGCCCCTGCTATCGCTCTGCCTATCACCCTTCTCCTCGACCTTTCCTTTTCTTTTGCTACTGTACCTGATGCCTGGAAATGGACTACTGTCATTCCTGTCCCTAAATGTGAGGTTCTCTCTTCTCCTGGTAACTACTGTTCCATCTCTCTTTCCTTCTTGTCCTAGCTAAGTTACAGAAACACCTTGTTTTATCTCAACTCTCTTCCTTCCTTGGCTCCTACTCTTTCTTCACCCCCTTTCAGTCTGGTTTAGGAAATCTCACTCCACTTCTACATTCCTCCTTCAGCTCACTGACTCCATTCTCTCCGGTATGGATCAGGGTCTGATTACATCTGCCATTTTGTTGATTTTGCTAAAGCTTTTGACACAGTGGCACGTCCACTCCTTCTGGACAAGCTTAAAGCAGCTGGTCTTTCTGACTGTGTAGTCAGCTGGTCCCATTCTTACCTTGAGGCTAGGTCTCGAGCTATCCATATAGGTAACTCAGTTTCCTCTCCTATCTGCTTGGGTGTCGCTCAACGGTCTATCCTAGGTCCTATTCTCTTTACAATATTCTTAAATAGCCTCCCTGCCATCTGTTCTTCGGTGTCCATTCATATGTATGCTTACAATACATTACTTTGTGCATCTGACTCCTCTTCTTGTGATCTTACCTCACAACTGCAGCTGGATTTTGACAATATTCAGCACTGGTTCCAGTCTAACCAGTTAACCCTCAGTGCCAAAAAAATGATTTCTATGACTTTGGGCACCCGTCAAAGGCTTTTGAAACTCTCCCCTTTCCCTGTATTTCACACCCTGGATGGTGCTTTGATTGAGGATGTATCCTCCTTTAAATACCTTGGAGTTTGGCTTGACTGTCATCTTGATTTTTTGATTCATATTGATGCCATTCACCAAAAGCTTCACCCCAAACCTGGTGCTCTGTACAGGAACAAAGTGAGTATCCGGCTTCCTGTCCACTGAGATTTTTTTAAAGATGATTCTCCCTATATTGATTATGGTGGTTTGGTCTACAGTGGGGCACCCAAATTCTCCCTTGCCAGACTGGACCCCCTCTTGCACTCTTTCTGTCACTTTGCTCTAGAGTGTTCCCCTCGTACCCACGATTGTTTACTCTGCTCTGCTCTTTCTCTCCCTTCTCTTGATGCTAGGCACCTTTCCCATTGTGTTTCCTTTATTTCTAAATTCTGGTTTGGTGCTCTTCCTTCCTACCTTACATCCCTCTTATCCTCGCTCCCTGATGAGAGCTACCTTCTCCACAGTAGTACTTCACATTGCCTCCTTATTCCTTCTAGAAAAAGTACTGCTGGTCAGCCTGCTTTCTGTTATTGTTTCCTTAAGCTCTGTTTCTCTCTTCCCCTATGTATTCACTGTGCTTCTTTTGCTTTCTCCTTAAAGTCTGTCTTTGTGACTTTTGTTCTCCCTCTTGCAACTGTCTGTGACCCTCTTTTACTCTAAATCACACTTTGTTTTCACCCTCTCTTTAGTTTACTGTGTTCTGTCACACTGTTCCTTACTTGAATGTATTACCCTCACCGCCACTGACTCAATTTATAGCTGATATGCATATCTTTTTACTGTTGATTTTGCTTCTGTTTTATTGTTTTGTTTATGATTTTCCACATCCTCTTTCCCCCAGGACGCATCTGGAAATGAGCTGTTATCAGCACAGTATGTCTTTCCTGGTGAAACTTCTTGAAAGAGAGAGAGAGCTAAAAATAAATTAAGCTTTTTTCCTTCTGCGACTCTCCTGAAGATACCCCACCCAACTCTGTCACTGACCTTTTCATAAACGTGTAGGTTATCCACTACTTACATAGAATCACGCCAGTGGTGGGTGGCCTGTCATCTTAGTCATGGATGGGCCTGTGGCAGGGTGCTGGCACAATGGTGGGCCAGAACATTTTCCTGTAGCTCCTGGTTTTATCCCCAAAGGTGCCAGTGTGGAATGATGCACATACATGCGGTGGTGCTGGTGTCCCATCGCCTCGCCTTCATGCAGTCCCTGCAGGCTCTGCTGCCTCATCAGGTGGCAGATGAACAGTGAAATGCTGTACCCCCAATCAAAGGAGGAGAGCTGTTACTGTGTTGCTTGGTCCTCCCTCTCAACCCTTGACTAGCCCCTGAACAACCCAGGTCCGTTCCCAAACTAGGGTTAACAGTAAGCGGTAGGACTGCCGCTGCAGGATTGGGTCATTTAATGATGTAAGTTCCTGACTAGGACATAGACTACATCTCATAGTTCTAAAATGGCCCATACCACCAGTGTGAATGTATCAGAAATGCTCACTGAATGTACTACAGGGTCGGTGATGGTGGAACAATGACAGCATGCAGACCGGTATTTGAAACTCAGCTTGTAAAGAAAACATATTCTTGCAGGTTCATGCCAGTTCACATTTTAAATAAACCCTTGTCCTCCATCACCTCACCTCCTTCTTTAAGCACTTTAAAAAACATGTGCCTGCCATTTTTCTATGCCTTAATGTATCTCTTTTAAAATAGCTAAGCATGACTCACTTTTCTGGGGATGATTTTCTGTCATTTGATCCAACTGAAATACAATACTTGGAAATTCCTTGCAGACTCCAAATACCATGTAAATGCCTCCTACATATTGATTGGTGCACATCTGCTTCACAAAGGAGTACAAATATTGCAGCTGAAAACCTAGTTAGCTACTCACATTTGTGCACACAATTGGGAATTACAGCGTGTACAACTAATGCGCTGTATATAGACTGAAAATGAATCAAGTAAAATACTACTTTTAGTTCTTGGTTTTAACACTGCATGAGTCCAGGTGATGAACTCCTGTTTCCAAACCTATATAATCATTGCATCCTTGTTGGGATTGGGCCATGACACCAACAATGCTCAGTTTATTAGGCATCCCCCATAAGATGGTGCTTTAGTGGTTCTCTACATGCTGCTACAAAGTGACTTTTGCTAGCGTCTTGGGAACTATGTTCAGGCTTAATAAAGTAAAGCTGCCATGTATGGGAAGTTTCTTTCAAGGTGGTCTGAAACTGTTTTAAATGTACAGTAAGTGTACCTTTTCAGTTAGCCATAATTTTATTTTTAGCTTACACTTTTATCCTCCTAGGCCAATTACTCCCCTTCATACAGCTGTGACACCCTGTGATAGGGAGCTCCTGCCACTCTTGAGGACTGACCTTTTCTTAAATCTGTTGCAACAGTTCTTCTATTTCTTAGCCTAATCTATCCGTTACAATTTCTAGTCCATAAGGTTGGCCACCTATGGGTACCCCTTCCCTTTCTTATCTATGCTATAATGTCCTCTTTAATTTTCCTTTTCCCTCTCAGGTCCTCGTACAGGGAAGTTATTGTGGTGACCTCCAAGTGTATGCAAAACAGGTTGTGTTTATCATTGTTGGATTTAGTATGTAATAGCACTATGTCATAAAACATCTTGATGTATATACACCTTATGTTTATAAAAAAACCTGTAAATGTTGAAAATATCATGGCACTAGGTGTATTTGATAATGGTAAAAATTACTCGTGACTATTATAGAAATTAAGTTAGTTGTGCTATTTGAATGAATGTAAATTGCTGTAACCGGAACAAGTCTGAAATTTCATGGTGATTTGCATATATCCCATGATGCTTTGTACTATGGAAGTATGTATGATGATGTTTTTCTTTGAAACTTAATTTGTTGCCAATGCCCTTTGGGGTAACCCTTTTTCAGTGAGTCTGCATTGAGGTTCCTTGTCTATAGCTTGTTTTGTTTTTTTTCTTTTTGAGCCCCCATTATCCTAGCAAACAAGGCCCACATAGGGATGAAGGGTTTTCACTAAAAATGGTTAGGTCAGAGATCAGTGTCAGTAGGTGCTGGCTGAGTGCAAAGAAAGACATACGTAGTCTGTTGCTGCAAACTGATGTACTGAAGAAGGAATATGGCATTGCAGAAGCTTATTTCCTGTGTTTTGAATAAACATCACACAGAGATTGTGTGTTGAACCTGAAGTTTGGTGTCTGGTCCATCTGTTATCCCACAACCCTACTTATCTTCACCCTGTAACATGTAGAGCTGGGGGGGCATGAGCAGCTCAAGAGGTCTGTGGTCACCTCTTTAACCTAGCAGCTGTCATTATCCATTTGCGTTATCTCTTCCCTATGCTCCTACTAGGATTTTAAAAATGTTAGCCACTGTGGCTAAAAATACAGCAAACATTTATCCACCACAAGAAAACAAGCCAGACTGACTTTTTTAAATAATAACAGGCTATAAATCCTGGCACACAAGCTCATTTTGTTAATGTTGCTTTCTCACCTGATCTGTTTCACAGCACTAGGCTGAGTGGCATTTCTCACTTTCAGCAATGATTCACGGGCTGCAGTCTTAGGTTTTAATTATTTATTTGTACTAATTATGACCTGTTCCACTCTCTTGGAAAATAATCTCTTTTTAATTTTGTTTTTTAAATTATTGCAGCCATTTGCTGCCTAATTTGCTTCTCAGTTCTACAGGCTGACTAACATTTTTAAAAGTGTCAGCAAATTGATTAAGTAATGTCTTGAGTCTCTTTTTTTCAAATGAAAGTAAGTCTCATTGGCAAATAAAGGCAGCATATTTTTAAAATGTTTTCCTCAGTTTCCCAGCAGTTTGCCTGGATTTGCTCCACAATGTTGCTGTGCATGCCGACTCCGTCACCTTCTAACTGTGCTCTGGTCACTTCTCGACAGCTTCCCTCAAGCACTTTGGAAACAACACAGTTCTAATTGACTAGAACAGAGTGTCTGCGTGTTGATTCTTTTTTTATACTACTTTATTGATAAAGTTCATACATGACAAGTTGCAAAACCAGAATTCGTAAACAAAAAGCACATTGTCAGTGTCATTATAGCAAATAGAGTACATGTCAAGCTTCCCTGACATGAATACGATGCCTAAAATATGTGAATAAATAAAATATTGTAGCTATACACCAGGATATATCTGTGTCTTTGTCTGTTTTTTGTGTAAAACTAGAAAAAATACAAATAAAAAGGTTTAAAAGGGATAAAAAACCAAACTGTCACCAAGTGATTTGATCAAAGAGAGATGGAACAGGAGTGTCTGAGTAGAGAGTCTGTAATAATACACCTGCAGCTGTAGTGGGGCTTAGTGGTACTTGTAATCTGTAAGGTCCTCAGTCCCTATGTGATGGTAAAAATCTGGAAATAAATTATAGTCTAGTAGCGAGGCATTAGAATGCCTTGATAAAGATCCCATCTAGTCCACCTGTTTGTATAAGCAGGTAGTCTATGCTGGACTAGGAAGGCTAATCTTTCAAACTGTTAAATCTGGTGTTCTATTTCGGTCCATTCAACAATAGTAGGAGGGTCTGCCTGGAGACATTTTCTTGTAATGACCTTAGCAGTCGCTTTAGTAAGAATAGACCACAAGAAAAATTACTTAACCACAGTAATATTGTTTCTTCTAATGGAGTCTTGCTGTATTCTGACTATATGCAATTAGCCCCAGCACTTGAACTGCTCTGGAGAGGAAAGGGTTAACTATATGCCTGAGCATAGAATGTTGAGCTCGAGCTCGGTTTTCAAACCTCTGTCTCTGGTACATTGCAAGCAACTGTCAGATTCTTACGAGCACTAGACTAACTAACTTGCTATAGAAACTGTGTAAAATTTAAGCCATAGGCAACAAATACTTGGGTCCATAAGACTCAAGTCGAGAACCCAAGAAGAACCTTAAGTAAGTAGTGAAAATACTACTAGTAATAATAACAATAGTCAGCAAAATACACACCTAGCCAGGCAGGGTATAAAAACGTACACCACTGGGGTGCAACACTGTACCTGCCCTCCCACATCCCAAAAACTAGGTTCTGAGAGGGGAGGCAGGGAGGGAGGTCAGAATACAGCAAGACTCCATTAGAAGAAACAACATTACTATGGTAAGTAATTTTTTCTTCAAACAATGTGAAGTCTTGCTATATTCTGACCAGACTACCAAGCAGTTTCCCCCTGGAGGAGGGAATCACATAACCTCACTTTGGGAAGAGGCTCTGCAGTACTGATGTGCCAGACCTAGCATCGCTTCTAGTCTGAGTGTCCAGGGAGTAGTGCTTGGTAAATGTGTGCACTGTTTTCCAGGTGGCTGCTTTACAAATTTCCACCAAAGGAATATCCCTAGCAGCTGCCAGGGAGGCAGCTGTACCCCTGGTCGAGTGAGCCCTCAGGCCTGAGAGAGGCTCTTTCCCTAACTTTGAATAGCAGAACTGAATACAGGAGACAATCCACCTGGCAATAGTTCTTTTAGTAGCAGGTCTGCTTTTTCCCTCTTCTCCATAAGTGAGAAATAACTGAAGTCAGTCATTCCTATGGGCCTTTTATGCTCTATATAATAGCTAAGTGCCCTTTTTACATCCAGGCTGTGCAATCTTCTCTCTCCAGAAGATGAATGGTCAGTGAAAAACACAGGCAGAGAAATGGATTGGTTCAGATGAAAAACCACTTTAGGAAGAAACTTTCTATTTGTCCTAAGGACCACCTTATCCCTATGGAAGGAAATTAAGTCAGGTTCCACTGACAGGGCCTGCAATTCACTGATTTTCTTGGCAGAAGTGATAGTTACCAGGAACACAGTCTTCCAAGTCAAGTATTTAAGCTCAGCTGAGGACAAGGGTTCGAAGGGGGGGCTGCATAAGCTGTGCAATACAGATATTCGAGTCCCGAGCAAGAGTAGGCTCCCTGAAGGGAGGGTTGATATGAACCAGACCTTTGAAAGACTTACTGAAAACAGGATGAGATGCAAGGGAAGATCCCTTCCCCGCAGAAAGAAAGGCAGAGATGGCTGCCAGATGAACTTTAAGGGTAGGAGGCCTAAGGCCTAGACCATTAAGATGAACCAGATAATCCAGGGCTGTGGAGATGCCCGCAGAATCTGGCTGTATGTCTCTCTGAGAACATCAAATACTGAATCTTTTCCATTTAGAATTGTAAGTCTTTCTGGTGGAAGGTTTCCTGGAAACCGTAAGGATATCCATTACCCCTTGGGAGAGGTGCAGATTTGCCTACTCTAACTCTTCAAGAGCCAAGCCTTGAGTCTGAGGGACTGAAGATTGGGGTACCAAATCCTCCCCTGAGAGGAGGTCAGGAGGTTGTGCCTCCTGGGTAGAAAAAGGGGGATTGACACTGCTAGAGACAGCAACAGAGGATACCATGGTTCGCTGGCCCAATCCGGAGCCACCAGGATAACTGTGCAGGGTTGAGACCTGATCTTGATCAGTACTCTGAATGTTAGAGGAACAGGAGGAACGGCATAAAGAAACCTGTTTGTCCAGTCTAACAGGAGAGCATCTAGAGGAAACAGTCCCCAGGACTGGGGGTCAGCAGCAGAACAGTGGAAGCTGATGATTGTCTGGGGCTGCAATGAGGTCTATCTCTGGAGTGCCCCATCTCTTGAAAATTACCTGAACAACATGAGAGTTCAGGACCACTCGTGGTGGCCCTGGGATATCCTGCTTAAGGCATCTGCCAACACATTGTCCTTCCCTGGAAGATGTACTGCTATCAGAGAAATCTGAAGAGAGTAAGCCAGTGACCATACCTTCATGGCTTCCATGCAGAAGGCCGTGGACGGAGTACCCCCCTGCTTGTCTGTGTACCACATCATGGTGGTGTTGTCTGACCTGATCTGCACCGCCTTCTCTTTGACTGATTCTGAAAAAGCCTGAAGGGCCAGCTACACAGCTCTGAGTTCCAGAAGACTGATGTGAAGGAGAGACTCCTGCTGTGACCAAGTACCCTGTGCAGTG
The DNA here is from genome assembly GCA_016271365.2 of Neoceratodus forsteri. NCBI lineage: Eukaryota > Metazoa > Chordata > Ceratodontiformes > Ceratodontidae > Neoceratodus > Neoceratodus forsteri. Next base: position 1,565,557,416 of record CM057449.1, read on the forward strand.
AGCTTTCCCAGGTGTGCTCCCCACCCCAGAAGGAAGCATCTGTGGTAAGGACCACTGAGGGTGCTTGACTGAGAAATGGAACACCCTGTCTGAGATCATCCTCCTCCAACCACCATTGGAGAGCCTGGATAAGAGTCTGAGTCACTGGAATCAGCTTTGTGAGAGAATCCTTTCTCTGAGACCAAAAGGACCTTAAGTGTAACTGAATGTCCTTCATCTGAAACCTGGCTCCCTTCACTACCACAGTGGAGGCTGCCATGTGGCCTAGAAGCTGAAGAAAATGTCTGGCTGGACAAGATACTAGTGGTCGAAAAGAGAAAGCCAGATCTGTAAGGGCCTTTACCCTTGAGCAAGGGAGAAAGGCCTTTGTCTGAATAGTATCCAGCTCCACTCCTGTAAAAGTAAGGAGTTGCTCCAGTTCTAGAACTGACTTGGGTAAATTGAGAAGAAATCCTAGGGAACCCAGAAGCCTCTGGATGACTTCTAGAGCTGACTTGACTTGGTCTGAGGACTGGCCTACAATGAGCCAATCATCTAGGTAAGGAAACACTGAGATTCCCTGCCCTCTGAGGGAGGCTACTACTACAGCTAGACATTTTGTGAATACTCTTGGAGCAGATGTTAGACTGGAGGGCATTGCTCTGAACTGGTAATGACCTGAGGGCAACTCAAACCTGAGGTACATTCTGTGGGAGCATCAGACAGGAATGTGGAAATAGGCATCCTTGAGGTCCAGGGAAGCTAACCAGTCTCCTGGCCTTTGAGAGGGAAGTATTATTCCCAAAGTCACCATTTTGAATTTTGGCTTTGTGATGTGTTTGTTCAGATATCTCAGGTCTAGGATGGGTCGCCACTCCCCTGTCTTTTTTGGGGTAAGAAAGTATTTTTAATACAGATCTTTCCCTCTGTGCTGTAGAATGACCACCTCCACAGCTTTTAGAGAGAGCAGGGAAGAAACCTCTGCCTCTAAAACTACTCCCCTCCAACTTCATATTGTGACCCCTAGTCTTAGAACATCTTTTTCTGTGGAAAATGCTCTCCTCCTGTACCTTGTTTATTCTTTTGCGATATTTGAATGTCTCTATCATATCCCCCCGTCACCTCCTATCCTCTAGGGAGTACAAGTTTAATTCCCTACACCTCTCTTCATAGGTCTTCTGATGTAGGCCCTGCACCATTTTGGTTGCCCTCCTCTGCACCGTCACCATCCTGTCCCTGTCCTTTTGAAGATGGGGCCTCCAGAACTGCACACAGTATTCAAGGTGCAGCTTCACCAACAAAGTATACAGAGGAAGTATTATCTCCCTCCTTCTGCTGGTGATACCCCTCCCTATGCTTCCAAGCATTTGGATAGCTTTTTCTACTGCCTTCCCACAGTGCTTTGCCACCTTGAGGTCATCGGTAATAATGATTCTCAGGTCTGTCTCTTTTACCGTGTAACCTCTAGTAGCTCTGCCCCAAGTGTGTACTCTGCCCCCGGGTTCCTGTGTCCCAAGTGCATAATCTTGCACATCTTTGTGTTGAATCGAAGTTGCCAACTTCTTGGACCACTCTTCTAACTTTTCTAGGTCCTCCCTCAACTTTCCACCCCCCCCAATGTGTCCACCCTGTTGCAGATCTTTGTGACATCTGCAAACAGGCTTACCCTCCTTCCCGGTCCCTCTGCCATGTCACTAACATAGATATTCAAGAGTATAGAGTCCAGTGCTGACCCCTTTGGTACCCCATTAGTCACCCTCCTCTCCCTGGAGTGTACCCCATTTACCACACTCTTTGGCTCCTGTCTCTAAACCAGTTTTCCACTCATTTTACTATTTTAGGCCCCACCCACAGGCTGCTTAGTTTCGTTACCAATCTTTTATGCAGGACAGTGTTGAAGGCCTTGCTGAAATCCAGATGGGCCACATCCGTCACCCCGTCCTGGTCCACTACCCTGGTTACCTCGGCAAAAAACTCTTATCAGGTTAGTCTGACAGGACCTCCCCCCTGTGAACCCATGCTGTCTCTGGTCCTGCAGTCTGCTATCCTCGAGGTATTCTCCAATTTTTTTCCTTTAGGAGCGATTCCATAACCTTGCCAACTACTGAAGTCAGGCTAACCAACTTGTAATTTCCTGGATGCTCCCTACTACCCCCTTTATGGAGTGGGCCAACATCAACCCTCTTCCAGTCCCCCAGCACCTCTCCAGTGACCTGTTGAACAGAGCTGCTGGGGCTCACCCAGTACCTCTCTGAGCTCCCTTGGCAGCCTGGCGTGCCCTGCATCAGGGCCCATGGCCTTGTCCACTCTTAACTTGGATAATTCCCTTAGGAACCTGTCCGCAATGAAGGGACCAGTGTCTGTTTCCTTACCCTTCATGCACTTGTGTGTTTCAGGCCCATTTCCATCCCCCCCCTCCTTGAAAACAGACCAAGTATTTGTTCAGTATGTTGGCCTTCTGACTGTCTCCCTCCACTGTGGCCCCCTCCTTCCCCCAGAAGCCTGATTACCCCTCCCCTGGCCTTCCTCCTTTCCCCGATGTATCTAAAAAAAGTTTTATTTCCCCTCTTGACCAACTTAGCTATCCTTCTTCCATTACCATTTTTGCCCTCCTTACATCCTTCCCCACCTCCCTTTGCCTCTCCTGGTAAGTTCACCTGTCTTCCTCTTATTGTATTTTTTTGTACTGTCTAAAGGCTGTTTTCTTTGCCCTCACTCTTTCTGCCACCTCTCAAGTGGACCAAAGTGGCCTCCTTCTCCTGCCCTTGCTGACTTGTCTGGCACAAAGTCTTGTAGCTGTTTTATTTCCCCTCATTTGGCCGCCCATTCTTCTTCTATGCATCCTAGTTCCTGAAACTTTGCCAGGGCGTCCCTGAGGTATACCGTCATTTTTTTGAAATCTGCCCTTTGGAAGTCTAAGACCCTCATTCTCGTGTGGCTTGTCTCTACCCCAGTCTTTATACTAAACCACACCACTTGATGGTTACTGTTCCCCAGGTGGTCCTCCATAGTGATGTTGGTCACACTGTCATCATTGGTCAGAACTAGGTCCAGTGTCGCCTCCTCCCAAGTGGGTTCCCTTACCAGTTGTTTGAGTAGTGCCTCCTGCAGGGATGCCAGGATGTTTCTGCTCCTAGTTGCTGTTGCTGCAGCCGGGAGACTCCAATCCACGTCCGGAAGACTGAATTCCCGTATCAGCAGCAGCTCTCCCTTTTGAGCCATCCTTTGGATCACTTGCATCGGCTCCCTATCCACTTCCTCCCCCTGTGTCAGTGGTCTGTATACCACTCCTGCTCGAATAATGGCCCCTTTCCTTTTCTCAAGGGGGACCTACAGTACCTCCGCCCCCCCGTTCTCCCTGTATCTCAGTAGCTTTTATGTGGTCCTGTACATAAAGTGCTACCCCTCCCCTTTCCTTCCTACGCCATCTCTTCTTAATAGATTAAACCCCAGAATGACCATATCTCACCCCTGGTTTTCTGTACACCAGCTCTCCATTATGACTGCAATGTCCAAGTCCTCTACCACCTTGGTGGCCTCCAAGTCAGTAATCTTTTTGCTCAGACTAGACTATGAGCGTTCACACTCATGACCCTCCACCTGCTCCCCTTTTCCTTCTCTTTTTCCCCTTACTTAATCCCTGCTGCCATTTGCGGGGGACTGTCAGCTCAGTTCCCACCGTCTATGCTAACCTCCTTGAACTCTTGGGGCTCATTTCAGATATTTATCTATGTGGGACATTGACTCCAAGGTAGAAGAAAAGGTCAGTCAAAATTAAAAACTGTGTGCCTGTTGTCCCAATGCCTCACCCAAAAATTAACCCTGACTTCACTAGCCTTATCCTCCCCCCCCTTCAGTTTAAATGAAAGATCTTCTCCATGTATCTCGTCTATCCCTGAGCACCTTAGACCCCTCCTCATTTAGGTACAGCTTGTCCATCGCGTGCAGTCTCTCCTCTACCCATGTGTCCCCCCATTCCCCAATGCATTTGAACCCCTTCGTCTCACACCAATCCCTTAGCCAATCGTTAAATTCCACTATCCTCCCCTTTCTCACCATACTGGCTCTGTGCACTGGCAATACCTCAGAGAACATCAGTGAGCTCACTGAGCCCCTGCAGCACCCAGCTAGATCCTTAAACCTCTGCTGCACTACGCTGACCTCATTTTCTGCCAGGTCATTTGTCCCCAGGTGAACAATAATGTGAGGTGTCTGCCCCTACTCCTCTTATCTCTTTCCTGATTCTAGGCCCTGCCTTCCCCGCTTCCTTTCCTGGCACACAGATAACCACCCTTCTTCAGTTTGGGTTCCACTTCTTACCCCAGTGAATACCCTTGATGACAGAGTCCCCCATGACCATCACCTTTTTTGCATCCTCCTTGTTGATTAGTATTCCCCTGCCTGCCCCTGGTGATCCAGCCTCCTTCCCCCTTTTGTTCTCTGTGTTTGTTCTACTAGCCGACCTATCCACACTCCTACTTATCTCTTCCATTCTTTCCTTTGCCTCCTCCAGCTTCCCTCCCTGGTGTTGGCTCCTATAATCTCTTACAGCCCTCCCCCACCTTGGACCCTCTCTATGCTTCCATGCCCCCTAGTATGTCCTCTAATGTAATCTCAAAGTTGGAAGTATTTGAGTCTATCAGTGTACCATTTTCAAAAGGTATCACTGTGTCTGTCTTCCTGTAGGAATTGCCATGTAGAGTGTAGACCCTTTTGTGCTTGGTTCTTAAAGCAGGGGTCCAAAGTTGCAGGCAGAAGTGTGTCATCCCATGCCCACCACCCATATTTCCAAAGGACCTGTTTGATGTTTTCCCCACCTCATGCCCCATTTCCAACCTTCAAGGACCGTATGTAAGCCAGTAAAGGAGGACTTCAGGAATTTATATAAAGCCTTTGGGGGGGGGACAAAGCAAGGAGGGAGATGGGGAAATCTTCTACCAGGTCTGTCTTCTTCTAATGGGATGAATGGGACGGGGTGCTCCATACAAGAGCAATTCACATTTGGGCTGCTACCCAATATCCCACAAGTAAGGGCAGGGCCCAGCTGCCATGTTTCTTTGTGAGATAAAGCGACTGGTGATGAGTCCTAGGTTCTGCTCCCCTCCAGACAGATTAGTGTATTTGACTTTGCCAGTTTTGTAAATCCCTTTTATGATTAACGCAAAGAGCACACTGGAATAAGTATAGGAACCTGGGTAATATGTTCATTTTGACAGACTGGACCCTAACATGCACGGACAAGGGAGCAAGGACCAGCATTTATAATCTGCTGTCAGAGTGGATCTGTGTAATGATTCAGTCTCAGCACACTCACGGATACTTGATGTGCAGTACCTTGGTCACAAAGTACAATTTGCCCTAACCACGATAAAAATCCTAAGTCAAGCAAGACTTGCATCAAGTCTCCTACACTATAAACCATACTCTCATGTCACATTGCATGGCTGGAGATGGTATTGCTGATTGTTTACATTTAAGGCTTTGGCACACACAGAGATGATTATCGGTTGCGGGAGGCACGCATTCACCTATGTGGCACCAGAAAATGGCAAAAGTTTAGCCACATAGGATATTTTGTCCCCAGTGTTGATATGGCAAGTGGCAAGCATGAATGTAGCTTTCCTTGTTCCCCCATCTCCATTCCTCTTGCTGGCAACTTGCCAGTGCCCTATGCCTTGCACACACGCTGTGTGCCCCTGTGGAGAAGCTTGCTTCTAGGCCAACTGCAGGGGTGGCAGCGGTGGTTGAACAGTGCTACCCTCCCCTGGTCTGCAATAGTGCTTTCCTAACCCTGCCACGTGATGCCAGTGCCCTGAGTCCCCACTCAGACCCATGTTGCTGGCACTGCGATCCATCAGACTTCCATAAGACTTCCTCTGTTTACCACATTTTGCAACATGCTCAGACCAGAAGTTCTTCCCATTTTTATAGTCTTTATTTTTTTCACAAAACTTTTACTCCTAGTCAGACGGCCTTCCTTTAGCAGCAGCCCACCCCTGGTTGGCACAGACCAGCATGGGTCCCCCATGGATTACCCCTTGTGGCAGGGGACAGGATGGGGAGGGCCATCCTCCACCCACCCAGTGCACAAATCCAGATTTGCCGGGCCTGGGTGGTAGCATGGACTAGGGAATGGACTAGCCTTCATACAACAGTTCCTTTTCCTTTTTTGCGTTGCCTACTTCCCCGATATCAGGTACAGCCCCGTCACTGGCATCGCACGCTGCTGATGTGCCCCTGAGGAGGAGCAAGCTCCCTGTCCCACCGCAGGGGTTGCCAGAATGGCGGATCTCGACACCATCCCTTCTTGAGCTTTAAGCGCTGTTGTGTGGCAGCACATAGCTTGACCCAGCTCCTGAGTCCTCTTCTGAACTTGGCTCACCAGTGTGGGAGTACAGATTACCACCCCCTGGCCCATAAAGCTGCCACCCCTCCTTTATAGTCTTTTATATGTTTTGACAAGGATGCTGCTAGCTTACTATTAATAATCAACTAAGTTCTGTGCACACATTCAAAATACTTTCACCAAGGGGTGATCAGTGTGTTTTAAGGAGTCTGTAGTTCCTAGAAATTACAAACAGGCTCTCGGGTGCAAGCTCAATGACCGTGGCAAGGTAAGCTCCCATACCCGGATCCTTAACTAAACTGAAAGGGGTTCCCAGTTCCCATCAGTTTACTGCTAAACAGCTTAATAAGAGGCAGGGAACCAGGTCTTGGAGTTTGTCTTGACTTAGTTGGTGACCTTTCACAAAAGAGTTTGTTTAAATCTCTGGGAACTAAAAGCTATTGTCGAAACTTATTTAAAAACGTGGAAAACAGCTTGACCAGCTATTTGAGGAGGTATTATTAGGATTACACTTCACGCGATCTGCTGTGCTATTCTTATGGCTCTCAGAATTTTCTGTAAAAAAATGACTACATATTATCTGATAGTAGCTGTGACATACAGCATTATTGTATGGGCATAATAAAGGAGGGACAGATGGAGGCCACTGGTGAGTGTGCTAAAATCAAATGCAAGAAATCCAAGGCCAAAAGCCCAGCTGGTTCGAAAACAACATGGCAGATTCAGTAAGGGAAAAGAAGGCAGCCTTCCAGAAGGCATGAGGAGGACATGGAGGTCTGTAATGATAAATCGAGCATGGAGGGTGGTTAGAGAGGCAAAGGCTATTAGGGAAGTATGGCTGGCATAGGGAAAGGGAGAAGAGGGATATTAAAGATGAAATTATCAGGTTACCCCACTGATGACACCCCTCTTCCCTGCCCCTCCCAGCTCCAAGCAGGAAAGGGATCTTGGGGTTATCGTCTCTGATGACCTCAAGGTAGGGAAACAGTGTGACAAGGCAGCAGGTAAAGCAAATAGGATGCTGGGATGCATAGACAGGGGCATCACCAGCAGGAAAAGGGAGGTCATAATTCCACTATACAAGACACTAGTGAGGCCCCACCTGGAGTACAGTGTACAGTTCTGGAGACCTTACTAAGGGCATAGACAGGGTAGAGAAGGTTCAGAGGAGGGCAACAAAGATGGTACATGGATTGCATCACAAGTCCTATGAGGACAGGTTGAAGGAATTGAATATGTACTCCCTGGAGGAGAGGAGGGAGAGAGGGGATATGATAGAGACATACAAGTATATTACAGGGAGGAACAGGGTGCAGGAATACACTATTTTTAAGCGAAAAAGATGTTCCAGGACTAGAGAGCATGGGATGAAGTTGGAGGGAGGACGATTCAGAGGAAACATGAGGAAGAATTTCTTCACAGAACGGGTGGTGGACAAGTGGAACACCCTGCCAGAGGAAGAGGTGGGGGTTAAAACAATCACGGGATTTAAGAATGCATGGGATAGACATAAAGGAATTCTGGAGGTCAGGGTTAAGGGGCAACAGACTTCTAAGAAAACATAAAGTAAACTTACAAGCTCAAATGGGCAGACTGGGTGGGCCGTAGGCCCTTATCTGCCGACACTGTCTATGTATCTATGTATCTAAGAAGGAGGGGTGTTGGGCAGAGGAAATGAAAAGAAAGCGGACGTACTTAATAAGTACTTCTGCTCTGTTTTCACCAGAGAAAAGAACAGGCCAGTGCCAGAAGGGAGCTGGGAGGGGCAGGGAAGAGGGGTGTCATCAGTGGGGTAATAGAGGCTAAATGATATGTAGCCCAGAACCCTGAAGCTGACAAACATGTATTGCATTTGGCTTACAATGCCTTTTAATACTTCTGCCAGGGCAGCACCCTATGGAATGTGCATGCACAGACATCCCTGGCTCAGAGTTGCTAGTTTTACCCCTTATGTGCAGCATTTTCTTCTAAACTCCCCTTTGGTATGGCAAACTGTTTGGTCCCACTGTGGAGGCCACCTAATATTAGCTGAAGGCATTCCATCTGACCCTGCAGTCTCTTAAGTCCCTTGGCCTCAACAGCCCAGAGGCGGTGGGGGTTGGGGGATTATTTTGCAGGGCTCTCTTCCCATCTATTCCTCCTGCGGTTGAGGCCAGGATTACCAGTAGTACATAGCAGCAGCAGTACATGGGTGCCCATTACAAGGCCCTCAGTGGTCATGGCAAAGCTAGTCATAAGCAGGCTGCTCCTTCCACTTCCTTCTGACTGTGTACCTCCCCTTCCTGCTCCACTACTAGAGATTCAGGTAAGGGGCAGAATCTTGTTACTTCCTGCCCAAGTGGTAGAACATCACTTCGGACAAATGGATTCTAGAAATAATTCAATCCAATTATGCCCTAGAGTTCATCTGTCAATCCCCAGAGGCACCCCCCAGCCTTGTCACTATCAACAGAACACTTGACCATCCTCCAGTGGGAAGCAAAGGTTCTACTAGAAAAGAGGGCATTTCAGCCAGTACTCTACTAGAACAGAATCTGCTATTCTATTCTAGATACAGTACTTCCTAGTCCTGATAAAGATAGGATTCTTTTTTACCATCCTGGACCTTTGGTGACAGTACCAGGCCAGCCTGTGATGCTTATTTGCACATATGAAATAAGGAGGCAGCACAGACCACACCAGAGGGCCATGATTTTCAATTCTATGTCTTGTCCTTTGGTTTATCTTTTGCACCACAAAAATTTACCAGATGTTTTGCTGTGGTAGTCACCGCTCTTAGGAGAAGTTGCATTGTGTTACTCTGTCCGAATGGCTCGTGAAGAGACAGTGAATAGGACAACGTAGATGCTGGACCAGTTGGGTGTGTTGGTCAATGGGCAAAAGTCCATTCTTTCCCCTTGCCAGAAGTTAGCATATATTGGAGCCAGGTTGGACACATTTCAGGCAAAATCTTTCTTGACAGAGGATTGGGCAAATGCCCTGAGAGCTCAGGTGAGTCTGGTTGCCAGAAGCAACATGGTCACAGCTAGGACCATGCTCTGGCTATTGGGCCTCATTTCAGTATCCATTTTACTGGTTTCCTTGGCCAATTTGCATATGCAGATCCCGTGATAGGCAACTTTACCGCAAGGCCAGAAACAGGTGTACCTGGGCTATCCGCCAAGCTAAGGTGTCCCACTATCGACAAGCTCTCTCATCTACTTGGAGCTCCGATTGTGATTTCTGGTGTAATATTAAGGAAATCCCTGGGAAAGTGGTTTCCCTTCTACCCCCCCCCCCAGCTCGTTATTGATGGTTCAATAGTCCAGGACCCACTAACCATTGCTAATACCCTTAACAGTGCCTTCTCTGACCTCAGCAGTGTATTGCCTCCAAACTTCTTTGACCCCCCCCTGGCCAGTGATCCCGCTCCCACCTTGTCAGATGCCTTCCCCCCCTTTCTGTCTCTGAGCTATCTCCCCCAGCTCGGCACGAAAATACGTCTCCAGTTTCATCAACAAGGCCAGGCATAGTGGTGACACCTTCGACTTAAAACTCCTTAGACTCACTCTAGATGTGGTTCTTTCCTCTCTCACCAAAATCTTTAATTTGTCCCTCTGCCTTGGGCAGTTCCCCTCATCCTGGAAATGTGCAGTTATCACACCATTACTTAAGGGTGGTGACTGCACTGCTCCCAACAGTTACCACCCCATCTCATCCTCCCCCCCCCATTCCAAGGCTCTGGAAAAAGTGGTCAATAACCAACTTACTGAATATCTCTCCAAACATAACCACTTTTCCCCTGTTTAGCACGGTTTCTGTAGTGGGCACCACACTACTACTGTGCTCCTTGAGTACACGTCCTTCATACACCAAGCCCTCGACAACGGACACCTGGTAGGATCTGTCTACATTGATCTCACCAAAGCATTCAACATGGTCAGTCATGCCCTGCTGCTTCACTCCCTCCCATCTGTGGGCCTTGCCTCCGAGATGATGTCCTGATTTGCCAGCTATCTATCTGACCATTCCCAGCAGGTTAGGATCGGCTCCACCCTCTCCTCTTGCTGCTCTGTTCGCTCTGGCGTCCCCCAAGGGTTCATACTTGGCCCCCTCCTATTCAGCCTGTTCCTTAACTCCCTTTCCCATTCCTGCCTTGGGAAAATGCTCCTCTATGCAGATGATGCTGTTATCTTCAAATGCCATCCCAACCCCTCTGCCCTCCAAGACTTACTCTAAGAGCGTTTCCACACTATTGAATCCTGGTGTGTGACTCATAAATTAATCCTCAACTGTAATAAAACCAAATCCATGGTCTTTACCTGGGCCTATTCCTAGATACTCATCTCTCCTATTATACTCACATCCACAGTCTCCTGTCTGCTCTGAACACCAGGACTGGGCTGTTATATTCTTTCTGACCTTGGATAGTACATACTTTCATGGGTGGGGTGCACATCTTAGTCCCTCTGTATCCAGAGGGTCTGGTCCCTGGTGGCATGCAACCTCTGTGTAAATGTGCTGGAGATGAAGGAAGAACTGTATGGGCTCCAGGCACTGGCCCCACAGATTCAGGGAGGGACTTTACTGGTACAGAGGAATAACCAGTGTGTTATGTATTTCTCAACAAAAAAAAGAATACACACTGCTATCTTCTGTCTCATGAGCAATGCTGACGTGGGGGTGGAGCACAACATGCACCTTGCTGCAATCTCCTGGCTGACACACAAAATGTGCGGGCAGATGTTCTCAGAAACACTGTGGCAAGGCCTCACCAATGTGATCTGCAAGGGATATAGTATAAATTTTGCTTAGTCAGTGGACAGTAGGGATGTCCACATTCGGACGTTTTTGCATCCCCACACAGTGCAAAACTGCCGTGGTTTTGTTCGTTCAATCCAAGGCTTGGGGTTTTCTGGTGAAACACATTGGCCCTTTGCTGGAAGGAGCAATTCCTACCATTTCTTTCCTCCAATCCAAGCTTTTCCCCTGTTCAGCACGGTTTTTGTTGTGGGCACAGCACTACTACTGCGCTCCTTGAGTACACGTCCTTCATACACCAAGACCTCGACAACGGACACCTGGTAGGATCTGTCTACATTCATCTCACCAAAGCATTCGACACGGTCAGTCATGGCCTGCTGCTTCACTCCCTCCTATCTGTGGGCCTTGCCTCCGAGGTGATGTCCTGGTTTGCCAGCTATCTATCTGACCGTTCCCAGCAGGTTAGGATCGGCTCCACCCTCTCCTCTTGCTGCCCTGTTCGCTCTGGCATCCCCCAAGGGTTCATACTTGGCCCCCTCCTATTCAGCCTGTTCCTTTACTCCCTTTCTCATTCCTGCCTTGGGAAAATGCTCCTCTATGCGGATGATGCTGTTATCTTCAAATGCCATCCCAACCCCTCTGCCCTGCAAGACTTACTCCAAGAGCATTTCCACACTATTGAATCCTGGTTTGTGACTCATAAATTAATCCTCAACTGTAATAAAACCAAATCCATGGTCTTTACCTGGGCCTATTCCTAGATACCCATCTCTCCTATTATACTCACATCCACAGTCTCCTGTCTGCTCAGAACACCAGGACTGGGCTGTTATATTCTTTCTGACCTTGGATAGTACATACTTTCATGGGTGGGGTGCACATCTTAGTCCTCTGTATCCAGAGGGTCTGGTCCCTGGTGGCATGCAACCTCTGTGTAAATGTGTTGAGATGAAGGAAGAACTGTATGGGCTCCAGGCACTGGCCCCACAGATTCAGGGAGGGACTTTACTGGTACAGAGGGATAACCAGTGTGTCATGTATTTCTCAACAAAAAAAAAGAATACACACTGCTATCTTCTGTCTCATGAGCAATGCTGACGTGGGAGTGGAGCACAACATGCATCTTGCTGCAACCTCCTGGCTGACACACAAAATGTGCTGGCAGATGTTCTCAGAAACACTGTGGCAAGGCCTCACCAATGTGATCTGCAAGGGACATAGTATAAATTTTGCTTAGTCAGTGGACAGTAGGGATGTCCACATTCGGACCTTTTTGCATCCCCACACATTGCAAAACTGCCGTGGTTTTGTTTGCTCAATCCAAGGCTTAGGGTTTTCTGGTGAAACACATTGGCCCTTTGCTGGAAGGAGCAATTCCTACCATTTCTTTCCTCCAATCCAAGCTTTTCCCCTGTTTAGCACGGTTTCTGTCGTGGGCACAGCACTACTACTGCGCTCCTTGAGTATACGTCCTTCATACACCAAGACCTCGACAACGGGCACCTGGTAGGATCTGTCTACATTCATCTCACCAAAGCATCCGACACAGTCAGTCATGCCCTGCTGCTTCACTCCCTCCCATCTGTGGGCCTTGTCTCCGAGGTGATGTCCTGGTTTGCCAGCTATCTATCTGACCGTTTCCAGCAGGTTAGGATCGGCTCCACCCTCTCCTCTTGCTGCCCTGTTCTCTCTGGCGTCCCCCAAGGGTTCATACTTGGCCCCCTCCTATTCAGCCTGTTCCTTAACTCTCTTCCCCAGTTCTGCTGTGGGAAAATGCTCCTCTGTGCAGATGATGCCGTTATCTTCAAATGCCATCCCAGCCCCTCTGCCCTCCAAGACTTACTCCAAGAGCGTTTCCGCACTTTTGAATCCTGGTTTGTGACTCAAGTTAATCCTCAACTGTAATAAAACCAAATCCATGGTCTTTACCCACCGCCAAAACCAGCTTTGCATCCTGTCTCTATCCATCTGTAACGCCGCCAATGTCCCTATCGAGCAAGTCTCTTCTTTTAAGTATCTGGGCCTAACCCTAGATACCCATCTCTCCTATCATACTCACATCCAAAGTCTCCTGTCTGCTCTCAACACCAGGATTGGGCTGTTGTACTGTCACAAACACTTAGTCTTCCCTGAGGCGCTCCATCTGGCAGTATCCTTATTTGTCCTCCCCCTCATTGATTATGGCTTGGAAATTTATGGTACAGCTGACCCAACCTCCCTCTCCTGGGTAAAGAATACCCTGAACAAAGCCTGTAGGCTGGTCACGGGCCATGACAGATTGGCACACACCTGCAACTTGTATAAATTCGCAAACTGGCTAAATCTGGAAGCCAGACTTAAATACCATACATGCATCCTTGCCAAGAAAATATCGCTGAGAATTGCCGCTCCTGGACTTGACTCTCGTGTCTCAGTAGAACCCCCCCTGCCCAAGTGTCCAGAAGTGCCTCTAGGTCATCCCACTTTGTACCACGCTGCAGAACCTCCTTGTGTCAAAGGGCCTTTTCATACTGGGCACCTCTGTGGCTAAATGACTTCCCAACTACCCTCTCCCTGCTACTTAGCCTTGGCCCTTTCAAAACAGCCCTCAAGAGCTACTTCCTTGAGCAATCAGCCTGTGACTGCTACTGACCCGTGCTACACCGGATGCTGACTGACCAGTGGTTTATTCATGTCAGTGTATCCTATCCCTGACTCCCTTTCTGCTATCAATCAGTTGTAACTGCGACATCAGTTACTGACCCTGGGTTACACCACCCTGTGATTTTTGTTATCCTGTCTTGTTCATATAACTAAGGCCCTCCAGACCTGCTTTCAGTTATTTTGTATAATTGTTTAGTTGTATGCTACTTGTTTCCTTCCCTCCTATGTATGTTGTGACGAGGAGCCTTTGCAAAAGAATCTTTGACTGAAAGGTTGTAATCCGATGTCCTAAATAAATAAATAAATAGATCCTGCAGTCTCGGTGGTCTCAAGTTCACCAGTTGCCCAAACACCACACAGGGTCTGTGACCCTCTGTGAGGAGCACTCCAGTGATGCAATCACTGCATCTGGTGTTGGGAGCTGCCTTTCTCAGGGATCTTCCTCTGGGGATTCTTTCTGTCCTTGGATAGTACATCCGTTCATGGGTGGGGTGCACATCTTAGTCCCTCTGGATCCAGAGGGTCTGGTCCCTGGTGGCACGCAACCTTCGTGTAAATGTCCTGGAGATGAAGGAAGAACTGTATGGGCTTCAGGCAGTGGCCCCACAGGTTCAGGGAGGGACTTTACTGGTACAGAGGAATAACCAGTGTGTTATGTATTTCTCAACAAACAAAAGAATACACACTGCTATCTTCTGTCTCATGAGCAATGCTGATGTGGGAGTGGAGCACAACATGCACCTTGCTGCAACTTTCTGGCTGGCACACAAAATGTGCTGGCAGATGTTCTCAGAAACACTGTGGCAAGGCCTCAGCAATGTGATCTGCAAGAGACACAGTATAAATTTTGCTTAGTCAGTGGTCCGTAGGGATGTCCACAGTTGGACTTTTTTGCATCCCCACACAGTGCAAAACTGCCGTGGTTTTGTTCGTTCAATCCAAGGCTTGGAGTTTTCTGGTGAAACACATTGGCCCTTTGCTGGAAGGAGCAATTCCTACCATTTCTTTCTTCCAATCCTGATCACTCGCTGAGTCCAGGTCAAACTTCAGAATGAACTGGTCACCATGATTCTGGTGGCCCCTCTGTGAGTGAGACAGCTTTGGTTCCCGATGTTATGGGACATGGCAGTGAAACCTCCTTCCCATCTCCCCCCTCAGCTCAGGTCTCGTGTCACTGTCCCAGCATTGTCTGTTGAACTTGGATCTTCTGTCCCTGCAGCTTCACGCTTGGCTCCTGAGGAGGAAGAGCTGACATAATTTGGCATATCTCCTAAGGTTTTGGGTGTTCTGCTGGCTGCACAGAAACCAGTCCCCAGATGCACCTATTTACTGAAGTGGCAGTGTTTTAGTATCTGGGGCTAGGTATTCAAAAAGGTGCAAAAACAGAACACAAAGATGTGTGCTGTTCTTGCTCCCAACTTGTAGGTTGCTATAGTCAGCACATCGCTAAGTCAGGTTGCACTGCCCCAGCATGGACTGGGGCTGTATTCAGCCCATAGGGAACTGCACCCTTCCCCCTGACCAGATAGTGCCAGGAGCCGTGGTGCAGTATTCAGGCATTGGGCATGAAAGACACTAAGGGGCCATTAGCATGCCCATTATGGGCTCAAGTTAATGCAAGTTGAAGCCCAGTTGCCCGACCTGACATCATCCTGGTGGCTAGTGGCACCCCCACCCCCCAAACACCTGACCCAGTCTGTTCCCAGTTTGCTGTGGTGTCTAGTGGCACCCCTCACCCACCCAAACACCTGACCTGGTCTGTGTCAAGGTTGCCCTGGTTTCTTGTGGCACTCCCACCCCCCAAATACCTGATCCAGTCTTTTTCACAGTTGTTCTGGTGTCTAGTGGCACCTCCCACTCCCTAAACACCTGTCCTTGTCTGTTCCATGACTTCCCTGGTGCCCAGGGCAGCTCCCACACTCTAAGCACCCATCCCAGTGCTACCGCCGATTCCTTTGTGGCCAATGCACCCTTCCCCCCATTCCAGCCTCCTGGCTTGTAGAGGTCCCTGCCCCCAAGGTGTTGAGTAGTAGCACCTTCCATCCCCTGCCCCATGTACCTGAGCCAATCCCTGGCTTCCACTAGTACCCCATTTATGGGCTGCTGGTCACCACATGGACCACCAAACACTGGCATTTCTGTGGCCCCTCGCCCGCTTCACCTTCACCCAGCACAACACCCACCTCAACCCCCCCCTTACAAGGCAGGAAGGACCATGCAGCGTATCCATCAGTGGTGACTGGCACAGCCCTCCTCCCACCTCCTCAGCCAGCTGCCATATAACCTGCACTGTTCAGTGATCCACGTGGTGACCAGCGGTTCATGGGGGTACAGCTGAATGCCAGGGACTGGTTTGAGTACATGGGCCATGGGATATAGGGGTTTCCACTGGACACCTATGAGGCAGGGACCTCTGTGGGCCAGGAGGCCAGAGTGGGGGGGGAATCCACAGGCTACCACCAGGATGGATGCTCGGCAGGTGGGGTGGTACCAGTAGACATACATCAGCATGTAGGGGATGGGTGTTCGTGGATTGGAGGGGTACCACTAGACACCAGGGCATATATTAGCATGTAGAGGACAGGCATTCGTGGGTGTGGGGGCATAGCTAGCCACCAAGGACTCTTGCAGGCACCAGGATGGGTGATTGGAGGGCGAGGGTTGCCACTGGACACCAGGGACATGGGATTATGTACGGCACGGGGAATTGGTGGGTGGGGGGTGCCACTACACATCAGGGTTCATACTATAGGCACTGGGATGGGTGCTTAGAGTATCTGGGGTGCCACTAGACACCAGGGCAACTGTGGAACAAACTAGGACAGGTGTTCAGGGGGTGTCGGGTGCCACTAGACACTAGAGCAACCTTGGACCAGAATGGGACAGGTGTTCGGGGATGGGAGGTGCCACTAGACACTAGGGCATCCACTGTTGCACAGGGATGGGGGTTCAGAGGGTTGAGGGTGGGCAGCTGCAGGACAGCCGTCCCGCAACCAGAACTTTGCACTCAGTTAAGACAAGGTTTGCAAAGGCAGTAAATAGTGCCCCTTTGGGTGCCATTTACCACCAGCACAAACCTCTGAAATTGCAGCTGCACCTGTATGTGGGTGGACCCCTCATTTGCATGGGTGCAGCATTAAGTTAGTGCTTGGGTTGTAACAGGTTCTGCTTGCACTACTGAACCGGGTGCAAAAGTCAGTTAGTGCAGGCAAGCACCCCTTTGCACCCATGCTAACTTTTTAATATCTGGGCTTTGGTGTCAGATGCAGTCTCTGGTTTCTTTCACTTGTACTCCCCAGAGTGTTTTAGAGTACCTTCTCTTCCTGTCCCAAGCAGGTCTTTAGTACTCCTCTATGAAAGTGCCTCTGTTGGCTCTTTAGGTCTAACATTTACCAATAGGTGGCAAATTTGTGGCTCAAGTGGAGGTTTCTTGCAGGTGTTGAATGGCACATAAATCCCCTCAGTCTGTTAGCCAGTTTCAGCATTAGACTGGAACTGGTTCTGGAGTTCTTGACTTTGGCTCCATTCAAACCTGCTGCCTCATGCGACCTCAGATTTCTGTCCTGAAAAAAACGTTTCTTGTAGCAATCACCTCTACATGCCAGTTAACCAAGCTTCAGATTCTGGTGGTTGATCCAGATAGGGTAGCCCTTAGAACTCATCCAAAGTTTTTGACTAAGGTGGTGTCTGAATCCACTTTAAATCAGTCCATCAACCTGCCTATCTTCTTTCCAAACCTGCAGAAATGGGGGAAAGTGCTCCTGTGTTCCCTGGACATCCATAGGGCACACCCACTTTATCTTGCCCAAACAAAGGATGTTTGTCACTTCCCTTAGCCATTTGTGTATGCTGGTATCTAAGCAGTATTTCTCCAGACGGATGTCCTCCTGTATACTACCGTTTTACCAGAAGGCTGTTAAAGAGCTTCAGGGTTCCTCACTACTTGGGAATACAGGATACTGGCTGTAGTAATCTGGGCCAATGATGCATTATTTCTTGGACCTCCGCTATGTTTTTTGTATGTATATAAGTGTTTTTTAAATAAAGCATAAATCACAGATATCAAAACAGTGATTGCAGTGTAGTAAAGGGTGAAGGTAAAAGACCATTTTGGAAAATTTATGAAAAACAGGGTAATGGCCAAAAATAGAGGGTGGTGGCAAAAAATATAGGGTTGTGGTAAACAAAATAATAGGATGGTGGTCCTTCAGGCTAAAATAAAGACGGAGGAACACTGAGCTTTCTGGTACAGTTGTGGGGAATGCTACGAGGGGCATGGCGGCCCCATGACTTGTTTCAGGCCTGCCTCAGCATCTGAAATCTGTTCTGCCACTACCTGGTGTAAGAGCCGTACGTTCAATAAACATTACAGTCTGGATATGAGCTCTCACAGGAGGGCAGATTTTAGCCGGGATGTGCTGTAAGGCTTGCTCTCTTAGGGGCCACTGTCCTCCTCTGCTCTGTACTGCTTTTGGTGTTGGGGGGTGGGGTGTAATACTTTGTACTTTTCCAGTGTGTGTGTTGCTCTAGAGAGGAGATAGGTTTGTTACATATCATTAACAGTAGACCCTCAAAAGAACGTTCTCCATAGAGTTGTGCATAACTTTCCTCCCTCCTCTAGCACGGATGACTGCTGTGTTTATTACAGGCAACTATGTGGTTTGCCTTTTAGTTGCCCACTTTGTTTGCATGGGGAGTCTCGAGTGATCTTCTTCCTCTTCTTCTGTATGATTGACCTTACTTGGGTAACTTGTTCCTGTCAGTTGGTAAATGTTGGAACTCTGTTTATTGACAGCGGGATCTGAAGTAGACGGGGCCACCCACGTGATAGGCACTGCTGATGCATCTGCATTGTACCTGAAGCTTATGGTGATGTGCTCATCCCCAGCTCTGAAAAGCCTCTTGTGATGTCCGGATACTGCCGTGTTACAGTCCAGTGCCAGTGGCATTAAGAGAAAAGTCTGTCAAAGATCTACCACTAATGGTAAGTAATAAACCAGTATCTGCTAGGATGTGCATGGATGACAGTGCCTTCCCTAGTTATACCATTAACAGACAGGAGAGGAACAAACACGGGGGTGGGGGTCTCTTCTGTGTTAAATTTTTGCTCATTTATTAAGTGTCCATCCCCAAATCCTACAAACTCCTTATAGGTCAAATGTTCTGTTCCTCATCTCCATTCCTTATCACTTGTAGCTATAGGAATATACTGCGCTCCTAATGTAATTAATTTTTTTTTTTTTTACCATTATGTGGGCTTGGTCATCCGTCCCATTTTCTGCCAGGCCTGGGGGAGTATAGGAACATTGGCATAGTCACAGTGTACAAAGCAGCAGTGCTTTATTACACAAATTATACAGTCACAGTGTACAAAATAGCAGTGCTTTATTACACAGACACATTATAGTCAGTCACAGTGTACTAAGTATCAGAGCATTGTTAATATACAGTTAGATACATCACCCAGAAATTTTAGAAGCTCGTAGGTTCACAGATCATTATTTGGACAGTTAGAAATTCAGAGTGATTGCAGGATTATTTAAGATTCTTGGGCCATAGCTTGGAACAGGAAGGAGCCCCACTCCCACTCACTTTTGTCTTTCAAAGTTTTGTTTGCCCTGTTTATGCTTCTTTTACTTACAGAAGGTATCTGTTGAGAGGCTTGCAGTTTACTCATTAGGTCAAGGTGCTATTGGGTATAACCTATTCTATAAAAGGTTGAAACTGTGTTTTGTAGCCACTAGCCAGCAGGACTAGTAATTGGACGAATCCACTGCCCCACATACTTTTCCGCTGGCCCAGCATGTATACTGATTGATTTGTTACCTTCTTCAGTACAAACCCGCAGGTCTAGGTAAAGGAAAATCTTACTAGTCTCGCTGATATTTTTTTTGCAGGACAATAGTAAGTCGCTTCAACTCATTGGGTTTATTATAACAGCTTTCAATTCAGGGTCTCAGTGGGATTAAGACTAAGTGTGTAACAACCTTCAAGGTATTTGAAGGTTGTTACACATTCAGTCTTAATCCCACTGAGACCCTGAATTGAAAGCTGTTATTGTCCTGCAAAAAAAAATATCAGCAAGACTCATTAACATTCCAAAAACTGGATTCCAGAGCATCCCATTCATTATCGCAAAAGATAGTTGCATGAAACCAGATTCTTTGCCCTTTGACTTCATCTGTTCTTGTTGCCTTTTCTGCCCTGAATTCTTAGTCCTCAGCCTTTGTTAGCAACATAATTTCTATGGCAACAGGCTGTGATGTCATAAGCAGAGGACTGTGACATCATGGCTGCAATAAGTAATGTGAACAGATGAATGCTAATGAAGAAAGAATTTGTTTTTAATGAAAATGCCAATGGCTATAAAACATAAAAGAACCTGAAATTAAAATTTTAGGACAGTGTTGCATAATAGGGTTGTTCTGGTAGGTTAATGTGAATTTTTGGGGCAGAAAAAATAGGTTACTCACCTGTAACAGTAGTTCTAGGAGTGGAATATGTTGATCTTACTTCGAGTGGGAGCTCTTGCAGCAGACTATAACAATTAGGACTATGCCGCAGGCACTACTACCCTCCGCAAAACTTTCCAGCCAGCAGTGTAGAGCAGGGACCCGCCCTCAACGTCGGCCTCACCCCGACGTCAGCCCTCGTAAAAAAGGGGGCAGTCCCAGCTCCACCTCAGTTCTTTTCCTGCCATGTCCCGTGCACGTGAGAAGAAGTCTTCATTTCCAGCTTGCCAGAAACAGCTAAATGACTGTATTTCAACCCGTTTTTGTACCATTTTCGACATTTTTTCTAAGTTCTCGATGGATGTCTTCGCCGTCGTCTGTCTCTCCAGAGCCACACCAGAACAAGTGCGACTGCGGGAGGCAGATCCGTGCTAAGGACAGGCACAAGTGCTGCATCTTTTGCCTCGGGTCAGACCACGACATCGCGACCTGCTCAGCCTGCCAGGCGTTCACCAGCTGGACCCGGATCCGACATCTCAAGGCCCTGAAGGCATTCCTTTTAGAAAAGAAGATGGATCTGCACTCCTCGGAGGGGAAGCACAAGGAGAAGACCAAGCACCACGGGAAGGACCATAGTCGGTCCCGGTCGCGGGCCCATTCTCGCTCTCGCTCGCAGCCTTCTCCTAAGAAGGCCAGTGTTTCCAGGCTGAGGCAAGCATCGAAATCTTCTAAGGCCAAAGGCAGCCCATCGGAAAGCTGGCCAAACCTAAGGTAACCCGCTAAGGGATTACCACCAAGCCAGAGGTAAATGCTTTGGCCTCCCTCCCAAGGCACTGGCGCTGCCTGCCAAAGGCACGCCCCGGAGCCGGGCGGGCTCTCCGCACTTCGGCGGTGACCCTCGCCGCCGGTCCCACCACCGACGCCAGTTGATGGGGCAAAGGGTGCAGGCGCGGCCACGGAAGAGCCGACATCCCTGTCTCCCAAGTCCTTCTCCCCCCAGACTCGCAAGAGGGCTCTCCTTCGTGGGCCAACGTCCCGGATACTCCCTTTCCTGGCCGTGCTGCTGAGATTTTCTCGAAGGACGAGCTGCAGGAGTTGTTCTCCTTTTGGTGGGGAGAGGTCCAGAAGCGGACCCCACCCCCCCCGTCGCCGTCCCAGACACCGGTACTGGACCTGGTGGGCAAACCACTGCCTGGAGGTGAGCCTTCCCCAAGGAAGTCCCCAGAGCGGCCACCTACACCTCCATCCAGGGCTCGTTCCTGCTCCCTGTCCAAAGACCACCGTCGACTCTCCAAAGACTCTGGAGACCGTCGCCAGTCCAGGTCTCACACTCGCAGCCCTTCTCGATCTCCTAGACGAGAGCGCTCCCGACGTCAGTCCTCTGACTGATGTCGGTCTTTGCTCCATCGCCGGTCTTGGGACCGGAGCCGTTCTTCGGACCGACATCAGTCCCCAGCTACCGACAACAGAGGGAGTCTGGTCATAAGGAGAGATCTGACTATTCCAGACCTAATAGTCGCTCTCCCCCTTCTTCATCGACATCTTTTTCCTCTCTCGACTTGGAGCGGTCCCCGGGAGAGAAGGACCAGCCTCACTCACCTCCAGAGGATCCGACCTTTATGGACGTCATGAGGCATATCCAGGCCTCCAATGAGTGGGAAACAGAGGATCTGGATCTGGAACACCGAAGGTTGGCCAAATACCTGAGGCAAAAGGAGCCAAAACCATTGGTGGTCCATCCTTTAGTGGACACTTTCCAGAACCTGACTTGGACTACCTGGAAGTGTCCGGCTTCCATCCCGGCTGTTCCCAAAAAA
Source organism: Neoceratodus forsteri (assembly GCA_016271365.2). Taxonomy (NCBI): domain Eukaryota; kingdom Metazoa; phylum Chordata; order Ceratodontiformes; family Ceratodontidae; genus Neoceratodus; species Neoceratodus forsteri. Next base: position 1,565,579,396 of record CM057449.1, read on the forward strand.
TCGGACAGGCTGTATAAGGCCCCGAGGGCAGAAGTCTTTTTAGCAGAGAACCCTCAGGCGGACTCTTCAGTCGTCATGGCTGCCCATGACAAGTCCAGGCAGCTGAAGCACCTTAGCTTACAGCCTCTGGATCTGGAGTCTCGGTATTTGGACCAGGTGGGCAAGAAAGTTTACTCTGCCTCCACCTCCTCCATCTGGTCCCTTAACTTCCTGACGCATATGGTCCAGTACCAGAATGCGCAGTGGTAGAGGGGACAAGAGCTACTGAGAGCCATGCCAGATTCCGAGCAGAAGACGGAACTTCTAGACATTGTTAAATCGGGTTCCGACGTAGGTTCTCATGTCCTGAGAGCCTCGTACGGCACTGCAGATATGGCAGCCAGGGCAGCTGCTTCCGGGGTGTGCCTTCAGCGCCACGCCTGGTTAAGAGTTTCGGGTTTTCACCAGGATCTGCCGTCCAGTATCAGGGATTTGCCATTCCAGGGTACCGTGTTGTTTGGGCAAGAGACAGAAGCTTTGATTTCTTGTCTCCAGGAGTTGGGCAAGTCCATCTGGTCGGTCCGCCAAATGTACCGTGGTGACCAGCGACGGCAACAGAAACGGCCATTTCGCAAGCCCTCAGGTGGTTAAGGTGGACAAGCCAGTGGTAATCAGCAGGCTCAGAGAGACGGCTTTCGTGGGAAAGCCAGTAACCAGCAACCTGGAGGCACTCCTAACCATAGGCCCAAGTCCTCCCAGGCCTCTCTGCCTATGCCTGGCTCAGCCCAATGACACCCTTCCGTCCCCCTCCTTCCAAAGGAAGACTCTGGGGTGACGGTCGAGGGGCGCTTCTCCCTTCATCTCGAGGGTGGAGTTCGATAACTGCAGACCAATGGGTCCTGGACATTATCAGGAGAGGGCACACGCTAGAGTTCATGGAGTTCCCTCCAAATACTCCACCAAAGTACTCCTGATATCCTCTTTCTCACATCCCACTGATAGAAGGAGAAATTCGGACCCTCTTGCAAAAAAAGGCAATAGAGCGAGTCCCCTTGCATCAGCGGGGAAAGGGGTTTTATACCCACTTCTTCCTGGTCCTAAAAAAGACGCAGGATCTTCGTCCCATTCTGGACCTCAGCTCTCTCAATCTTTTTATAGAGTACAAAAGGTTCAGGGTGGTGACCCTTCCAGGGCTACTCCCCCTGCTGCACCAAGGAGACTGGCTCTGCTCCCTAGACATGCAAGATGCATACTGTATATGCATATCGGGGTCTTCCCTCCCCACCAGAAGTTTCTGAGGTTCCACTTCCAAGGGGAGCACTAACAATTCCGAGTTCTTCCTTTCGGTCTCTCCTCCACTCTGCAAGTCTTTACCAAATGCTTGGCAGTGGTGGCTGCAGCTCTAAGGTGCATGGGGCACTACGTTTTCCCTTACCTCGACGATTGGCTGCTTACAGCCCCATCCTGGTCAAGCTTACTCCACGCCCTCGGAGACACCTATACTCTGTTCCGAAAGTTGGGGATCACCCTGAACCTTCAGAAATCATCTCCCGAGCCCAGTTAATGACTCATCTTCATTGTAGCAGTTCTGGATTCTATCCAGGGCATGGCTTTCCTACCCCCAGACAGGGACAATTGCCTGCAAGAGATTGCTGAATGGATCTCAGTAACTCCTCAAGTTCCAGCATGGAACTTCCTCAGGCTACTGGGCACATGGCAGCGGCCATTCCAATCACTTCTCTGGCCTGCCTCCACATGCGGGTCCCACAGTGGATGCTTAGGGTACAGTGGGACCAGGGCTACGACGATCTAGACTTTCTGGTCAGGATCACCAAGCCAGTCAAGAGAACTTTGCTTTGGTGGATGGACCCCCGGAATTTGGAGAAAGGGGGCAGGTTTCATCCAGAGCCACCAGGTCAGACTCTTTTGACAGATGCATCGGATCTGGGATGGGGAGCGCACCTGGGTGCTCATCAAATGCAAGGGGTTTGGACACCTGAGGAGCGATCTCTCCATATCAGTGTATTGGAGATGCGAGCGGTTCTGTATGCCTTACAGGCCTTTCAAGAGGACCTGGTGCCGGGCTGTCTTCTAATTCCAACAGACAATATGGCGGTCGTCTTCTACATCAACAAGCAAGAGGGTACTCATTCGTATCCCCTTTGCAGGGAGGCAATGAGAGTCTGGCACTGGGCACTGGAGCAGCACATTCTGCTGTCTGCAGTGCATGTTCCTGGCGTCCTGAACAATCTGGCTGACAGCTTAAGCCGGTCTCGTTCCAGAATGCATGAGTGGGAGCTGTTACAGTCTGTAGCAGATCAGCTCTTCGACAAGTGGAGTCATCCAGAGCTGGACCTCTTTGCATCACCACGCAACACCAAACTGCTAATTTTTGCTCGTGAGAGCACGCGCCTGGAGTTTTCTGGCCAGACGCGTTATCCCTTTGCTGGGCAGGGAGGTTTCTCTATGCTTTCCCACCCTTCCCTCTCATTCAGAGAGTCCTGCTGAAGTTACAGGCAGAAGGGGCTCGTATGATTCTAGTAGCCCCCAGATGGCCTCGGCAGATTTGGTTCCCACTCCTGCAGCGGTTATCCACAGAACCTCCAACTCCGCTGCCCATATGCTCGCAGTTGCTGTCCCAGGAACAGGGGTAGTGGTCCATCCGGATCTTCGTTCCTTACATCTGCATGCTTGGCTCCTGCAGACGTAGCTCAGCAGAGATACGGGGTTTCCCCGGAGGTGGCGGCAGTCCTAGTGTCAGTAAGGAAGCCCTCCACCCGCTCTGCCTATGCTATGAAATGGAAGCGGTTTTGTTTATGGGCCTCGTCACAGCATTTGGACCCCATCACCTGTCCAGTGAACTCAGCGTTACAGTACCTCCTCTCCTTGTACCAACATGGCCTGAGTTACTCCTCTATTAAGGTGCACATGTGGGCTGTCTCCGCCTATCATGCTCTGATTGGAGACAAGGCGCTAGCACAGTTGGATGTAGCCCGCACCTTTCTGAGAGGAATTTTGCATATGAGACCTCCCATTAGGGATCCTATCCCAACCTGGGATCTCCTTTTTGTGTTGGAGAAGCTACCCTCCCTCCCTTTGAGCTGGCATTGGATTGTGAGCAGCGTTATCTTTCCTGGAAGGTGTGTTTTTTGGTTGCTATTTCCTCAGCTCGAAGAGTTTCTGAGCTGCAGGCTCTGATATGTAAAGAGCCGTATTTGGTTTTCCACAGGGAAACGGTTTCCCTTAGAACAAATCCTAGGTTTCTTCCGAAAGTGGTCTCGGAGTTGACCCTCAACCAGTCGGTTGACGTTCAAGTCTATTTTCCTTCCCCATCTAATAGAGGGGAAGCTCTCCTTCACACATTGGATGTCCACAGGACTTTGAGGTATTACCTCAAAAGGACGGCTACGCACCATCAGTCGGAGCAACTCTTTGTGGCCTTTGCACCACAATGCTTGGGCAAACCAGTGACCAAGCAGGCGATTTCAAAGTGGATCGTCCACTGCGTATCCTTCTACTATGGAAAGCACAGTGAACCCCTACCGGGTCCGATCAGGGGTCACTTCACCAGGGGAGTGTCTGCTTCTTTTGCTGCCCTGAGAAATGTCTCTATAAGGGACATATGTGCAGCCGCTACCTGGTATTCGGTGCATACCTTTGTCAAGCATTACAGCTTGGATATCGTCTCCAGATGCCGTGCCGGTTTTGGTCTGGCTGTTTTGCAGAGATTTTTGTCCTAGGCCTCTGGAGTCAGTATATTCCACCTCCCGGGGTCGACTACCTCTTCGGCGTGGGACTGCTTGGTGTTCTGTCCTAATTGTTATAGCCTGCTGCAAGAGCTCCCTCAAAAGTAAGACAGTACAGTTACGTAGAACTTACCATAACAGTAGATCTCTAGGAGCCTGCAGCAGGCATGCTACTTTCCCACCCCCTTCCCCTCGAGGTGTGCAGATCTTCATCTACATCTTCATTGAGTGCTTCGTCTCCTTCTCTTGTCAGGGCTTGTTCGCGGGCCTTGGCAGGGGAGCTGAGGTGGAGCTGGATCCACCCTCTTTTGTACCAGGGCTGACGTTGGGGCGGGGCCGACATCAGGGGCGGTCCCTGCTATATACTGCTGGCTGAAAAGTTTTCCAGAGGGTCCTAGTGCCTGCGGCAAAGTCCTAATTGTTATAGCCTGCTGAAAGAGCTCCTCTCAAAGATCTACTGTTACGGTAGGTTCTTGGGTAACTGTACTTTCATCCACACTTCTGATAGTTGCCTTTAAGACTTCACCAGAAACATCTTCAAGCTGGCTCCTCCCACCCATCCAGATGGTAACTCCCTCGGCTTCGCCCCATGATGCCAGATCTTGCCCCTTTGGAAGCAGTGTTGTGCACCAGAGCCATGGGAAGTCGGGTGGGTCCATGTAGATGAACATCATATATCACTCCTAGAGCTACTGATAAAGGTGAGTAACCCATTTTTCTAGGGACGTGGATATGATGTTCTGTCCTCACTTCTGGCATACTCCTAGCAGTTCTCTGGGAAGAGGGCGGCAAGGCGCACACCCCCTACTTAGGGAACAGAAACTGGAGAACTAAGGCCCCAAAACCAGCATCCCAGCGTGACTCAAGGTCGATGTGGTAATGGGAAATGAAGGTGTGTGCTGACCTCCAGGTAGCTGCCCTGCAGATTTCCTGGATAGGTACATCCCTGGAAGCAGCCACCGATGCAGCAGTATGGCAGGTGGAATGAGCCCTTAGCCCTACCGGAGGCTCCCTATGTGCCATCCTATAGCAGAGATCAATGCAGGACATTATCCATCTGCCACTCATCCGCTTGGCTGCAGGTCTGCCAGGTGTGGCTTCAGTGTAGGTGACAAGCACCTGAAGTGGGTTTTCCATGACAGGTGAGACATTTCACACCTGTGTATAGGTTCAAATGGCTTGCCCATGAGCTTTGCCAAAACCAGCAGCAAATCCCATGGTGGTGGTGGTGGTGGTTCACACACCGGAGGGGAAATATGGTCAAGGCCTTTAAAAAGTGCCAGACCTCCTTCTCCAGCACCACCAACTGCTGACCGACCTGCTCCCAGTAAACAGAGATGGCTGCCAGGTGCACCTTAATGGTCATCTACCGAAGGCCTGACTTAGAGAGGGACCGTAGGTAATCAAGGATGCTAGCCACAGGACAGAACAACGGGCCCAACCCCTTGCCCCAACACCAAATAGCGAAATTCTTCCACTTGAAGGCATAGCATTTCCTGATTGACTCCATACGAGATGCCTCCATGACAGTAAGGACATCTTTGGGGAGACCCAAAGCCTGGAACTCTAGCCGACAAAGAACCAGGCTATCTGGTGCAGGGGTTGAAGGTCCAGATAGAGAAACTTCCCCTGATTGATGGAGAGCAGGTTCGGGCAGAGAGGAAGATGCCTCGGGAGCCTGCTGCTGAAGCTAAGGAGATCGAGGTACAAAAAGTGGCGCGGCCAGTATGGAGCCACCAGAATCACCTGTGCCTTGTCCCTCCTGGCCTTGAAGAGCACCTTGCAGATCAAGGGAAGGGGAGGGAAGGCATAGAAGAGGTCTGGGGTCCAGGGCCTCGAAAAGGCATCCCACTGCAGCGTTCCCTGCTGAGGGAGGTGGGCACAAAACAGTCTCCGCTTTGTGTTCTCCCTGGAGGTAAACAGATTCACCTAAAGGGTGCCCCACTGACAGAATGGACTGTGTACTACCTCTGGGTGTAGAGACCACTCATGAGACACCTCACCCACATGGCTGAGGGTGTCTGCCAGCCAGTTGGAGGTGCCTGCCACATGGATGGCATGGAGATCGGCCTCCAGGCTGCACACGAGGGTCCACACATGGAAAGCTTCTGTGCACATAGGCAGGGAGTGTGTCCCGTCCTGTTTGTTGAGGTAGTACATGGTCGTGTGGTGTTGTCCGTCTGGACCTGAACCACCTGGCCCCAGATGTCAGGAGCAAAATGCAGTCAGCATCAGCCGAACTGCTTGGAGCTCCAGCAGGCTGATATAGCATCAGGACTCCTCGGGGGTCCAGAGCCCAGGGACTCTGTGTTCCCCCAGGTGGGCACCCCAGCCCATGAGAGAGGCATCGGTCATCAGGTGACTGTCGGCTCTGGTCATACAAACAGGATCTCTTCCTGCAGATGCTCTGGGACTAACCACCACTGGAGGGTGTCCCACATCCATTGGGTCACAGTGACCAGCTGGTCGATGTGACCCTCGTGCTGAGACCACTGGCTTGCCAGCTCCCACAGCAGAGAGTGCATTCACCAGCGGGCCCATTGGACCACGCTGGTGCAGGCCACCATGTAACCCAGCAGGCACAGGAAGTCCCGGGAAGAGCACAGTTGCTCAACCTGAAATGATTCGCCAAAGGAGGAGAGAACCTCTGCCCTGTCCACCGGGAGCCAGGCGCTGAATCTGCAAAAGTAAAGCTTCGCCCCGATGTAGTTGATCACATGCGAAGGCACGAGTTCTGACTTGGCCTCATTGACTAGGAGGTCAAGGTTGATGCAGGTCCGGAGGGCCAGGTCCCTGGACCGCTCCACCTTCTGCCTAGAGGGGCCTGCGATCAGCCAGTTGTCTGGGTAGGGGTAAACCTGGATCCTTCAGCACATCAGGTAAGCTGCCACCATTGCAGTTCATTTGGTGAAGACCCCGGGGGCCGAAGAGAGGACGAATGGCATGGCCTGGAACTCATAAGAGGGTTCCATCGGCTCAGATGCAGAGGAACCTTCAGTGTGACAAACGGATCAGGATGTAGAAGAACATGTCCTGAACATCCAAGGAGCAAAACCACATGTTCTGCTGTAGAGATGGAATGCTCCGAGACAGAGTTACCATCCTGAAGCTGCGGAGCTTGAGAAACTTGTTTAGGTTGTGCAGATCTAGAATGGGACGTCAGCGCCCATCTGTTTTGGAAACAGGAAGTACCAGGAGACAAACCCTGGGTGTTCTGGAGGCTCCACAACAGGAACCACGACCTCCTTGTGGAGGAGCTGGGCTTTGTCGTCTCTGAGAGCTGACAGAATGCCTACGGATACCAAGTCTCCCCATGGGGTGAGGGCTCGGCAAGGAGGGTACTGTTTGAATTCCAGAGGCAGACCCTGACCCACTACCTCAAGGACCCACCTGTCCATGGTGACAGCGGACCAGCCAGAAAGGAAGTGGTGGAGCCGGCCAACCATAGGAGGACCCAGGGGAGGCGTGACAGCCATGAGGGAGGCAACCCTCATCCCATCACTGAGCAGGCTTGGAGGTGAGGAGGGTCCAGCAGAGGAGCCACCGGAGCCTCTCCCCCCACCCAGGTTTACGGATGACCAAGACCACTGACTTTGGCCGAGGTCACCAGGCCTGGGCCTGCTGACCAGCCTGGTGCTGGGATGGTTTGGCTGCAGGAGTAGAGGTAGACTGAAAGGGCTTCCTTTTCTGCTGCTGCTTAGAGCCCATGGGGTTCCTTTGGGCAAATGTCACTGAGTCCAAGGTGGCATTGGATTTCTCAATGCAGGTGAGGTTGCCATTCGACCCCTGGCCGAACAGGTCGGTGCCCAGAAAGGGAACATCTGCCAGCTTGTGTTGAGTGTCCGCAGTGAAGGTAGAGATCCTCTCAGCCAAGCCTTTCGGCACATGGCAACTGAGGCCGTCACAGAGTGGGCACAGAAATCCCCAATGTCCATGACAGTCTGGAGCTGTTGCTTTGCTATGGCCCAGTCCTGGTCCTGGGCCTGCTTGACCATGGTTTGGAGGGCTGCCAGCAGATGAGGAAGCACCTCATCTTGGGTACCCAGTAGGGTGTGGGAGAAGTGGGCCATAAAGAGGGCCGAGCTCGCCTGGCTAAGACCAAGCGATGAGACAGCAGCATACTTCAGAGGCTTAACTGGAGGGTAAGCCTTGCAGGGGGCGGGAGCTCCAGTTACTGACTGGGGGGAAGCCCCTTGGCCAGCTGAGATTCCTTAGTCAGAGCACATGAGGTTCCTACAGCATCGATGCAGTTTGCACTGAAGCCTATCCTCCTCCGAGGAGGATGAGGACAAAGAGTAGTGGGGGCACCACTTCCCACGGTATCGAAAGTGGGAGCGCCAATGCTGGCGGGAGCCACTCGACCCACTGGAATATGACTGAGACCTCGACCACCATGGGGGACTGGCAGCAGGTCTTGGAGGGAGTTGACGTACCCCGAGGCTCCTCTGATTCTTGGTCAGTGGACTGAGCCATCCCTCCCATGGTGTGAGTCATGTCCGGATTCCTGAACAAAGAAGTGTCGGCCTCTTCAGTCAACAACTGGTTGGTTGGTTTGAGAAAAATCTCAGCCAGGACTTCAACCAGCGTCTCGGCCAGCTGGTCCAACGGGGTTACCATGGAGCCAGTGGCCAGGGCCGAGGATTCGACTGAAGTTGGATCCGGAGAAGTGCGGGAATCGGAAGCTGTCTACCAAGCGTGCCCCCGATCACATGAATGATGACGAGTCCTATCTTTTCCTTTTTTATACTCTTTCTTGGATTTAGATTTGTGCCCAGTTCCCTGAAGGATCCCGTGAAAGTCAAGCCCAGATGGAGCGGCACAAAGGCAGAAGCTGAGGAGGAGTGAGCTGTGGCCTGAGCCGCCGCCTCCTCAAATGCTGCAATCATTTCTATGTTTCTATGTTAAGCTATTCAGCTGATCCCCGCAGCCATGGAGACCACCCAATGGGCATCCTTTGACTTGACCAGTGGGTTCCATTGGCCCAGGCAGCCTAACTTCAGTCAGGGGAGGCGGTCCTCGAGAATGGTTGGGTGAAACGAGTGACAGAAGTTGCATGCCTGGGGCTCGGGCTCGTGCCCCAGGCAGTAGACACACGTGGAGTGCGGGTCCATTCAGGACATCTTCTGCCTGCAAGGGCACTGGTGGAACTTGGAAGTGGACTTGTCGTCCATCGCGGTCGCGATCGAGGATCAAGTTGAAGACAAACTCTAAACTGAAATTTGGAAGTAATTCAAAAAATCTTACAGCAAATGGCCTACTCAGCGCAAGAGCAGTAAGGAGGGAGTCTGCTTCTTCCAATGGAAAGGAAGATCTGGTGTCATGGGGCAGAGCTGAGGGAGTTACCAACAGGGTGGGTGGGAGAGAGAGGAGCCAGCTTGAAGACCTTTCCGGAGAAGTCTTAAAGGGAAAGGCAACTGCTAGAAGTGTAGATAGAACATCATATCCACATCCCTAGACTGAGAAAATTTCTTTAAAATGTGAGCATATTATTCTGGCTGACTGATTGGCTGCTGGTTGGACCCAAGTGTCAGTTGCCATCATACCTAAATCAAAGCACTTAATTTGTCATAACTGTTATCCAACTCACAATAACAGTTATCCATCTTGACTAGGCATAACTCAAGCTCCTCAAACCATTCATTTATTGAGTGGGTCCTATTGTTACCCTACAGGATTGTGGCAGCTGATACTCTGGCTCCCTGTGTGACGGTGAAGCTGGGAGCCGCATGGCTAGAAACCAATTTGAAAGGAATCTCCTTTCTAAAATTAGAAATCCAATTGCAGAAATGAAAGGAAAAGTGTGACTCTCACTGGAATTTGAACCCCGGACCTCAGCAATCCGTGCATTAGCTCTTGACCAACTGAGCTATGAGAATACAGCCAATTAATGCTCCTGAGTTTTCCCATGTGAATCACACATACATTCCTTTCTGCCCCACCTCCCTCATCATCCATTCCCTAGTAGTATTGGTGAGGAAGGTTCTAGGATGCTTCTTCAGAAATTGATTCTGAAATACATAAATCCCCAAAACTTACATCCTTTCTTACTTGAATGTATAAGTAATAATGGAATATAATTGTGTGTTTGTGTGTGGATGCCCAGGTAGAAGCTTTACATATATCCAGCAATGGAATCTCTATTATTACTACCATTGAGGAAGCTGCCACCCCCCCCACCCTGTAGAATGAGACCTTTTCCCCTCTGTTGAACCTTTCCCTGCTTTAGTGCGGTTCCCTGTTCATAACAGCAATTGCAAAACAGCAATCGCACATCGCTGAAAAGCAAATCAGCAGTGTACACTTGTGATCGATAAGACATCTAGCAACTTTAAATAGTATTTATGTGGGGGGGGCTATGCCCCCTCATACCCCCCTCGTGGGGGGCTTCACCCCCTGAACCCCCCCTAACTAAATATAACCAACTCCAGGGGGGTGCGTGTCTGGACTGGGAGACAGTCTGACAAAAAACAAACAGACAACGACAGCAGTAAAATTTTCTCCGGCCCCAAACCCAGTACCTGCTGCACCAAAGCTAGCCACCCTCACCACCACACCACACGACTACATGTAGTTCGGTGGCAGCACAGCACACTACCCCACACAAACCCTCTTCCCTATCCCTCTCCTTCCGGTCGCCCTCCCTCACTCATCCCTACTGTCGCTTTCGTATTCTGTCGCTATGCTTACAGGTTAGCCCAAAAGGATAGCGCTGTAAATGAGTCACTGTTTTGACAGTCGCTCATTTACAGTCACTATCATCACTGGATACCTTTTGTGCAGCAGAAATTAATACTGGCCACAATCCATGTAGAGATCGTCTTTTTTGGATGATGGCCATTCTTTTGATACCTATTTATAAGTCACAAATAGTTGGTTATTGGTTTCCCTGCCTGGTTCAGTCTTGTTCTTATAAAAGCATAAAACTGTTCTTACATCATGAATGTGTAGCTTCTCTTATCTTTCATTTGTATGTGATTCAAGAAAAAACACAGGCAACGGTATGGTTCGATTCAGATGGAATGTTGACCCCTCCTCAGGCAAAAATTGCACACTTGTCCTAAGGACTACCTTTTTCTGTGGAGTACTAAGTAGCTGGGATCTACAATGATATTTTTTTAACTCACTACTGGATATATAGCTTAATTTCCAAGTAAGTCTCTTTTGGGAGGAAGGGATCGTACTTTTGGCCCCATGGAGCTGGCATCCAAATCCCTTTCATTTTCCTATGTGCTGCCCACCCCTGCATTCAAATGTATTGTGACATCCAAAACTGGAGAACACTGTAGAGTTCTCCATACAGTTCAACTGGGCACCTGAAAGGAGCCTTTTAAAATATTTTACAGCGTCATTGTTTTTCATATCAGAGCCACTCTTCAAATGACATGAGGCTTGCAACTAGAATGGTGTCCTTGATTTGAAAAACAATGATAATCACAACAGAAGATAACTTTTCATTTTGTATAGTCTTGCGTGACAGCTCAGTAGTGGCGATGTGATCATGCAGCTTTTATACCACACAGTTTAGCAATGCTTCTGTAATTTTTTATTTTCAAGACCGTCTGAGCAGTCTCTGCCAGTAGACTCACACTCTGACAGTACTTGGGCTGAAGAGTGTGTTGTAGAAGTGTATTTGCCCATGGGGAAGATATGACCAGTTTAATATGTACTTAATCATTCCCTATGCCTAGTGGTGTGGGGGAGGGGGTAGGTATAATCTATACAACTGAGATATCAGTCTGTACTGCCTGCTGGAAAAGCTTCCCGTCTGCTGACACTTCAGAGCAGGACTGAGAAAAAAAGATTAACAGCTTATTTTGCTGATCTCATTTAACAATCATGGATTTAGTGGTGAAAGTTGATAATCATCTGTATCACATTTTATCTGACTTGATATGGCTAGCTGGGGCTCATTTACATGCTATCCACTGTGTTCTCTGCAGCATGGAAGACACTAGCGGTGTTGTGAAAGATTGGTCTGTTAAATAGAGCTCCAAGGCTGGATTGCTGGTGCCCCAAGTTGCATATTTTTTGCTCTCACTGATAGGAGACTTGTTTTGCATCCATGTTTCAACGTATTTTCCAGTGTTAACATTTTGCCAGTGATAAACAGATTTGTGTTGAACTATGGCAGCTCTGTACACTTTTCATATACATTTTTATGTTGGCGTGCTTGCGCAGCCAACATCTTGCAGCAGTGGGGATTTGGAGGCACGGTCGCTGTTGGGAGAATGCAGGGCATGCACCAGTAGGTGCGTCCCTCATTCTCCAATCAACCAGCATGCCGGTGCCACACCATGCATATCTAATGTGGCAAGCACATCTAAGGAAAGGTCCGCTGCAATGCGAGCAAAGCTCGTCACACACAGCTGGACCTTCCCGGCGTGCTTCAGCCAAGAACATGGCGGCACAGTGGCCGCTTAAATCTCTCCGACTTCCGGGCATGCGCCCCCGCTTTCATTTCTCCTATTTTATCAGCCGATGGGGGAGCCCACTCCCCTCCTGCATGATGTCCCACCTTCTATGCTGAGGGGGTGCCCAATCCTCAGCTAGTGTCCCCACTCCCTATTTGTGCTGACGGGTGCCCAGTCCCCCTGCCGCTACTGTATCCCCCCAAAAAAAAAACACCACCTGTAACAAAAGAAAACCATCCACGATATTTCTGTTTTTTTACACCTGTTAACAGAAAACAGTCCTCATAGTCTCCCTACCAACCAACCACCCACACCTACCCATCTGCACCCTGCCTCCCACTCCATACTTACCTCCGGAGCTCGCGCAACGTATCTTCGTGGACTGGGAACACGCCTGCACTCTTTTCAAAGCTGATCATGTAACTGAGGGAAATGCCGTAAGCTGTATAATGTAATAAATAGGGTTTTTTCAACTTTGATGCATATCTCGGGCATTTTTTGGAATTTTTGCACCAAATTTTCAACATGGGGTTTTTGGGACCCCCCCTCATGAATTCTGTCACTGTTATAATGTTAATCGGTCCTGAAAGGTGGTTAACGCAAGGACAGTGGCAGTGTTCATGAGATGGGCTCTCAAAAAGCCTATGTTGCAAATTTAGCGGGAAAAATAAAAAAATGGCTGTTTTATTTAGCTGCATTATGAAAGTTGCTGCGCACGTCAGAATCTCGGGGTGGAATGGCAATATTTTCACACCATATTTCAACATTGCATTTTTCTACACCTCCTGTGAATAGTCATTTTTCACATCCTGGCCGAAATGTATTTCCGCACTTCTGGCGCACAATAGCACGGTTGCTGTGGGAAATCGGTGTTTGAGGCAGATTACCAAAATTACAGTGACACTGTTCATGAGCAGAGGTCCTAAAAGGCCTATGTTGAAAATTTGGTTACAATACTCCATAAAATGACTGTGTTACAAGCGTGCGTTGCGCAGTTGCTACGCATGCTCATAAATTCGCGAATTCGCAATATTTTTATACAGATTTTCAGCATTGTCATTTTTCCCTCCCTTGAATAGTACAGGACATTTTTCACATCCTGGCTGAAATTTGCTTCCGCGACTTCCAGCGCATAATAGCGACCGCCAGAGCGGGGAAACTCGCCAGTGTTCGGGGCAGATTACTTAAATGACAGTGGTAATTGTTCATGAACAGATGTCCTAAAATGCCTATGTTGGAAAATTTGGTGACGATACTCCCATTATGATCTGTGTTACGAGCGTGCGTAGTGCAGCTTGCATGCACGCTCGTAATGTGCATTTGTAATATTTTCACCTGGATTTTAACCATTGGCATTTTTCCACACCTCTTGATGAACAGTACAGCTGTAATTTTACATATACTGCCCGAAATGTGTTTTCGCACGTCCGGCGCAGAATAGTGCAGTCGCTGTGCGAAATCACTTTTTGGGACAGTGTGAGGAAATGACAGTGACACTGTACGTGAGCAGAGGTCCTAAATGCCTATGTTGAAAATTTGTGCCGAAAGTCCATAAAATGACTGTGTTACAAGTGTGCGTTGCGCATTTCCCACGCACCCTTGTAACTTCGCAAATTTGCAATATTTACATGCCACATTTTCAACACTGTAATTTTTTTACACCTCCTTATGAACACTGCAGCTGTCATTTTTCACATCCTGCCCAAACTGTGTTTCCGCACTGCACTACCAAAGCCAATGCCAGCGCGACAATATTCGGCATTGACAAATGCTTGTTAGTTGGAGTAATAGAAATATGACTGCCAAAACTGTATTGCCACTGTTAGATCCCCCAACTGACTTTGCATGCCCCCTCCCATCCCTCTGTGGCCAGACCAGCACGGCTACCTCCACCCCGGCTACATCACTCCCCTTTGAGTTGCTATGTATGAGCATAGGGGGGCAGCTGGGAACCATTTAAAAACACAAATTTCATACATGACATGTACGATTTTGGATCATCAGGAGTTCATTTTGCAAAACAGCTGCAAAATTACCTGCAAGGATGTTTAAATGGCTTTAAAAGTTGCCCAATGATAGAAACCATAATTTCCATAGAATTTTAGTCTTTGAAGGCTTCAGACATCTAATCCCGAAACTCCTAGCCATGTCAAAACTCCTATTAGTGCATGCACATCCATCAGTTTTGATGTGTCTGTCAGTTATCTTTGTAGCTTGATGGAGATTCTGCCGGGGTAGGGTTTGCTGTTGAGCACCTTCCTGACTAGTGGGTAACATTGGAGTCAGCTTCAGGCGTGAGACGGGTTACATAGCTTGATAGAGATTCTGCCAAGGGAGGGTTTGCTGTTCAGCACCTTCCTAACTAGTAGTTGATACTATATACAAGAAAAGGCACTCCAGGCTAGCATTAGTACTTGTTCAAAATTATTTTATTGATTGATATTTTAGAAGCAGATTTTAAATACACATTCAAGTATATAATCAAAGACTTCATAAAACACAATGTACAGGTTCACATACCGTGTCAGTGATAGCTGCCCAGCGCTTCGAGGCCACAAAGGTATCTTCATCAGGCGTATGGTATTCCTATGAGGTGCACATTTACATAGTGTTTTATTTATTAGCAGGTGTGTGTGATTACCCTGTCAATCCATTCACATGCTCCAGTTATACTCTCAATGCCCATTGGTGTATCCACCTCATCAATAATGAATGGTGATTTATTACAACGTTAAAGTGAGTTTTGTGTTCATTTTAGTTTTATACACTTATTTAATTGATTCCCAAGTGTTTAACAATCATCAAAGACAAACATTATGCTTTCTATATTTAAAAGACAAAAAAATGAACCTAGTTCCAAAATTCCAATGGGAAATGGGATGTGTCACGTGGTATGAAGCTCTCCTTAGTGCACCCAGTGTAATATTTAAAGGGATATTCCCTGATTTTAACACCAGGGTGCACTGCCTGACACCACATGCCTCATCCCCCTTCAAATCATGCGAAATTATATTTTATCATTAAAAGAAAAGAAGGGAGCAATACGTTAAAACACATGTTCTCTCTCACAGTATTACTATGTTTAAATTATACTTCACTCCAATAGAGTCCCCCCAGTTTGCTCATAGCCTGATGATGTCTTTTTTAGTATTTTAAGAGGCTATTTTCCCAAGCACTATATCTCTAATTTACAAAAAAAGGCTTCCAGTCCATACAATAATTAAATCCTGTAGGTTTTAAAGTTTTGAACAAAAAAATCCATTTTGATTCCTTTTGATCCAGTATCCTTCCCCTATCTCCTCCCCTTAATAATGGGGGTACATGTTCGATACCCATGTATGAAACATGATGATCCCTTGGTCTTTCTACTCGGTCCAGATGTTTAGCGATAGGGTGCGGTAAGTTTTTCTGTCTTAATGCTCTAAAATGTTCTTGCACTCTTTCTTTTAACTTACGGGTAGTTTGGCCAGTGTAAATAAGGCCACGAGAATACCAGATGCATGTTATAAAGTGTTGTAATTTAACCTGTTTTCAGTACCTTTATTACTGGGATTAATGAACACACTATCCTGTTTAGCATTTGGGCAAGAGATGCAATCCTGACATGGAAAAAATCCATGTGGTTTGGTTGACTGCCATTTTCCTGCAGGCAAGGGTTCCTTATACTCACTATGGACCAATGCATTCTTCAGATTTTTTTCCCCATCTAAAAGATACTAGTGGGTGACACTGGAGCCAGCTGCAGGCGTGAGACAGATTACATAGCTTGATAGAGATTCCGCCAGGGGATGGTTTGCTGTTGAGCACCTTCCTGACTAGTGGTTGACACAGGAACCAGCTGCAGGCATGAGATGGGTTACATAGCTTGATAGAGATTCTGTCAGGGGAGGGTTTGCTGTTCAGCACCTTCCTGACTAATAGGTGACGCAGGAGCCAACTGCAGGCCTGAGATGGGTTACATAGCCTGATAGAGATTCTGCCTGGGGAGGGTTTGCTTTCGAGCACCTTCCTGACTAGTGGGTGACACTGGAGCCAGCTTCAGGCGTGAGACAGGTTAATAATAATAATAATAATAATAACTTTATTTTTTTGGTGCCTTTCAGAATGTCAAGGCACCTAACAAAATTATAAAATAACATATCACAATCCATATTATAAAATATAAAATCAGTAATCGATTCATACCGTTATACATTCACCAAAAGCATGAGTCCACAAATAAGTTTTCAAAGCCTGTTTAAATCCCTCCACTGTCATGCACTCCCGTATCCAATGGGGTAGAGAATTCCAAAGGGTTGGGGCTGCGTGCATGAATGCACGGCCCCAGATGATTTCAAGCACACCCTCGGAATCTCCAGCAACCCCTCGTCGGCTGAGTGGAGCACTTGAATGGGGCAGTAAGGAACCAGAAGCTCTTTCATGTAATCGGGGCCGAGTTCGTGTAGGGCTTTAAAAGTCAGTAACCCGACTTTAAAGGTGATCCGCCACTGTACTGGCAGCCAGTGCAGTCCGCGCAGCACCGGCGTAATATGACAGGAGCTAGAGGTTCCTGTCAAAAGCCTGGCCGTAGCATTCTGCACTAGCTGCAAGTGACAGATTTCCACCCCAGTTAGCCCTAGATAAAGGGAGTTGCTGTAGTCCATGCATGAGGACACAAAGGCGTGGACCAGCTTTGGAAGATCACCAGACGGAACAAGGTACTTAATCCTGGAGATATTCCTCAGATGGTAAAAAGAGGATTTGACGACGGCTGATGCCTGTGAATGCAGAGTAAGCCCTTCGTCAAAAATTACCCCCAGGTTCCGCACCTGTTCAGAGAACGGGAGAGATACCCCTGAGAAAAAGCCCCGAGGGGGAACCCACCCCTGGCCCCCCTATCCGTCGCGCTGGATCCATGACCAACACCTTAGTCTTCTCCAAATTCAGCTTTCGCCAACTGGAGTCCATATACTCCTGGATTTCAGTGAGACAGCTGTTAAAAGCTGAGAGTGCTCTATCCAGGTCAGGTGCAAAAGATAGGTAGAGCTGGGTATCATCAGCATAGCAGTGAAACCTCAGCCCATACCTTCTTACAATGTCTCCGAGGGGCAGCATATACACTGCGAACAACATGAGGGACAATACTGAGCCCTGAGGTTACATAGCTTGATACAGATTCTGCCGGGGGAGGGGTCCTGTTGAACACCTTCCTGACTATTGGGTGACACTGGAGTCAGCTGCAGGCCTCAGACGAGTTACATAGCCTGATAGAGATTCTGCTAGGGGAGGGTTTGCTGTTGAACACCTTCCTGACTAGTGGGTAACACTGGAGCCAGCTGCAGGCCTGAGACGGGTTACATAACATAGAATCTGATGGCAAAAGGAGACTAAATGTCCGTCTTATCTACCCTTTTCTATAATTACCTGAGCCACCGGTGTGCTGTCCTATTGGGTGGACACCCCACCCCAATAACCCATCACCCAGTCCCATACTGCCACTATTTGGGCATATTTGTCTCATTGCCCTGTTCCAACCATGTACAAAATTAGTATGGGTTTCAGCCACCACTACTTCAGCTGGCAGTCTGTTCCAAAGATCCACAACCCTCTCAGTAAAATAGAATTTCCTTAGTTTTTTCCTTCCCTTACCCCCTAACAGCCTCCATTTATGACTCCTAGTGACTGCATCCTTATTTCTTACAAATATGTCCCCACTTTTATAGGGGATACATAATAGGCAAGGGTGGAATATGGCAAATATCTGAGTGAGTGTTTAGTGACCTTGGGTAGCATCACAAGTGGCGGAGCGTAGCAGAGCCACAAGTGATGTATCCTGAGGTCACTAAGCACAAATTCAGATGTTTGCCTTATTCCAACCCCCTGCATCATGTGTGTGCTTTATACAATAGGGTCCCTATTTGTTGTTTCTTTTAATATTTTTATGTTACCTTGGTTGACTTTTTTCCTCTTCTGTTGTGTTCCGCGGTGGTTTATTACTGGGTGTTGCTCGGTGGGTGACATTGCATTGCACTATTTGTTCCTTTTGGTGATATTGACTAGAGACTGGTGATGTTCCGGCGTATATTTTTTGGATTGGGTGGTTATGTTCCTGGTGTTTTTTGATTGGGTGGTTTTGGTATAGGGGCGTGGCAGTTTGTGATGCAAAGTGCGAGGGGGACGTGTTGTTTGGGTTCGTTTTGGTGTTGTCCCGTATTTTTCTCTGTGGGATTGATATATTTATTAATTTATACATCTTTCGTGGGAGAAAAGGTGTGCTTTCAAGTATATGGTACGGGGGGGGGGTGGAGTTTGTTTAATGCTTAGTTATTGATTACAACTAATGACTTGCTCTTTGTGACATAGCTAGAGTGGTTTATTTGGTGGTGACATATCAACAGTGGGTTTATCTGCATTTATTCCACTCTCCTGATGTCAGTAGGTTATTTCACTGCGGTGAATTTATGTCCTAATATGTTACTCCATATATTCTCACCTCTATTGTATAAATCTTATTTATACCCCTAAGAAACATATGTGTTTTACTGAGGTCCCCCCTCTCTTTTCTGGCCTCCAAAGAATGCATAATTAGGTCCAGTAACATTTCTGTGTAAACTGTATCCTGTTGCCCCTCCTGGATCATTTTGGTCATCCTACACTGTTCAGATTCATGTCTATCAATGTTCTTCCTCAGATGGGGTTCCAGAACAGGGCACAGTGCTCTATAGATGTGGCTTCACTAGAGTTCTGTATAGGGTTATATAGTGGGTTGCTAGTGACATGTAGTGTAAGGGATTAAGATCAGAGCAGTGCAAGACAAAATGGCACACAGTATAAACAGATGGCGTAAAAGGACTGCCAGGCCCCAACATCACATTTAATTATTTTAGTGGCTTTAATAATTTGTGCATTAATGTAGTTTTTCTCTTTAAAAAAACACATTCAGTTCAGGAAGATGGCTGCATCATTACACAAACACAAGTTACAAGAACAGCTCAGCATGGGAGCAGGTCTGCACATAGGAAAGTGTAAGGGATTGTCTGGGCTGCTGCCTCCACAAATCAAAAATCTGATCCCTTCCCTCCCTTAAATAACACAGAAAAAATTCCAGGACAGCTGTGTCTGCCTTGCCTGGACTGTAAGACATTATCCCTGTTTACACTGCCAACTTTAAAGCGTGATGCACTTCAAAGTCGACAGTGTGGACACTTTTGGGAGCATCCTTTGAGCGCTTTGCTTCCAGTTTCTGAAGCGACTCCGGAGAGGGGACATGTATCGGACTGAGCTACTTGACAGCGAATTTACCTGTCATATATAGACAGTCCTCAGTGCTCGCTCCGATTGAATGTCACCCCTCCCAGCATCCTCCAGTGGCTCTCCGCTAGCACTTCCTATTTAGAAGGCGAGCCGTAGCACACCTGAGTTCAGCAAAAGTGATTTTTCAACAGCAGATAGAAAGCATACCTCGGGAAAGTGCATAAAAATGAAAACCGAGGGCTACAAGTATTCGGAATGGACATAGCAAAGACCATTTTGTAAATATGTAAACAGCAATTTTTCAAACATTGTGCATGAGGCCCATTTCTGTTTATGAGTTGGCCTCCCGGGCATGCATATCCTCAGTGCCAGTTTGCCCTTAAATTACTATGTTACTATGTAAATGGACAGGTTAAAAATGAGCTTCTTTGGCCAATTTAAAACCAAAGGGAGAGTAATAATGATTAAAATAGATCTATAGAGGACAGAGCGCAAAACTTGAGAAAGTAACATCAATAACACCGAATAAAGACTTCTTTTTTCCTGTCAAATTTACAAGAACACCCTTCCCCCATAAATAATATTTTTTAAGCATAGATCAGCCTGTGTCTTCCTTTCTCAGTGCAAACAACCCCAACTCACTATCAGACAATCCAGCACTTGCACAAAAATCACACGTAAATAGAACCTTGTACTGTAGGAAATTGACCTGATCATAGCATTTCACTGTGGAGTCGGAGCTCTCTTGAGGTGATTAAAAGTTTATTGATTTTTTTCTTTAATGTATAATAAAATACCCACAGCACTGAAGCAGATGCTCAACAAATTAACACTGTTGGTGCAACAAGCTATATGCACTCTTGCTGAGCTAGAGAAATCCTGCCAAGAGGCCAGATAGTTGCTGTCTTTATTTATTTATTTATTTTTCTGGTGTACATTGAGCTTCGGCTGCAAGTTCCTTTGCAATATTTGCTCCTTTGTGTTTAATATGATACTTTGCATGTCTGTTAAGCAACAAGAATGGGCTGAGATAGTGATCAGAATAACTAAAGAAAGGGCACTTTTGTTTATAGCAAACTCTTGAAATGTTGTATCATTTAAACTTTCAAGGAGAAGGAAGAATGGGGCATATCAGTTTGAGAACAAAACTCTGACACACAAGGTCCTAGTTCAAATATCCAACTATAGCTACCGCCTTCGATTCTAGACAAGTCATTTTACCCTCTTTATATCTGTCTGTACCACCAGTTGGTATAAAAAAAAAGGAGTCGGTATTAGAAAAAGGACCCTACTGTAAATGAGAAACTTCATTTTGGCTAACCTTGATAAAGAAATTCTAAGGGTCTGATTCTCAGTTCCAGTTTTGTGGGCCACAAACTGGGGTGCAAAGTTTGCCCGATTGTGCCCACTTGTAAAATTGTTATACTGCGAACATTAGACACCCACCCTTGGTACATCCCTTTTTGCAGGTAGGTACTCCCGCTGTCACTGTGTACAGACCATGTTTGCACACAGTAATAGTGCACATTATGAGGTCATGCGTGTCTACACATGGCGCAGTGCTATGTATAGGTTTGACCCATATTGTTGGCCAGGGACGACATTTGCTTGTGGGCCAATGTCTATATCTAGTATCTGTCCCCCATTGTTGTCCTTGGTAGTTAGTATGCCCGCAATCCAGTCCCCAGCAAGAAACCCTCCAAGTAGTCCAGCGGATTCTCTCTTCCTTGCCTCATTACCCCTCATGCGTCTTTACTCGATATTGGCCACACAGTGATCTCGGTCCAATACCATCCATGCACAATGGGTGCAGCTTTCTGACACTCATACCACCTTAGTACAAAATGTTTTTCAGCTGGGAGTGTCACAAAAGTACTTTGCCTGGTGATATTTCTCATTGTTGCAACTAACAAACAGCGTTCAGTACACCCCTCTTTGTAAATCTGAAAAGCTAAAATTTCTTTCTGCCTAAACTGGCTAATTTCTTATTTTCATCTCCATGGAAAAGGGTTTCTGTTAGTTATTATATCTCCAATGTGAGCAAGCCAGAAAACAACCAGGCGCCGGGGTGGAAGCCTACAGTTTGCTCCTAACTATGAAATGTTAAAATCAGAAAAAGATATGTAGTAGTCTTTTTTTTCTGTGTTCTAACCAGTTCCCAGCATTTTCTTTTCCTCTGGCTGTGAGAGATGTTTTTTTCTAACTTTCCCTAACTGTTTTATTGCCCTTGGAGGTTGCCATCCTGGTTTCTTTTATGGCCTCTAGTCTTCCCAGAGTGCCCTTTGGTGTGATGTCTAATTGCCCCTGCAGGAAGCCAGTGTCTTGTTACAGGGTCTGTCGCAGCTCAGCCACATAGAAAATACTTCTCCCAGAGAAGACACACTGCTAGATTTTGGGTGAGTGTAATCATTATTATTTTTTGATATCAGTACCTTGTCCTGCTATGCTCTGCTGTGTGTGTGTGTGTGTGTGTGTGTGTGTCATGTCACTGTTTACTCTATACCTCTCAGTCACTTTCAGTTTTTGCACCAGTACTAAGTAGCAAAAATTGAACATCACCTTATAGGTTGTAACATAGCAGGACACGGTACTAATATCAAAAAATAATAGTGATTACACTCACCCAAAATGTAGCAATGTGACTTCTTCTCTGAAAGAAGTATTATCTTTGTGGCTGAGCTGTGACAGACCCTGCTAAATCTAGGGGCATAGCTACATCACTGTCACATGAACCAGGGTGCATCGTAGGAGAAAGAAAGCCAATAAACCTATTTGTGATGGAGATCCCCAGAGGTCGTAAAACTACCATACAGCTAGCAGGCTAATTTAGGAAAAACTCCTAATAGCTGGCAGAGGGAAGGACACACTAGGACTTAACATACTTATCAAAACACTCTACATAACATATGTTTTTGCACATTCTGGGTGGACTTCTCCTTTAAGCAATAATCCATGACAGGGTGTAGGTTATGGTGGGATATATCCATGCCTTGTGCAGTATTTATTTATTTATGTAAAAGTTTCATCAGGAAGACACGCTGAGTAAATTGCTCGTTTCCAGATGTGTCCTGGGGGTAGGGTACAGAGGATCAAGTGCAGCAAACACAGGTGTTACAGAATGCACAGTGCTATGCAGACAGTAACTTAGGTTACAGGGGATTAATTACACTAACATTGGTACAATTATTTACACTAACATAGTCACAGAGGAGATTACATGAGGACATCAAACAGTTATATACAATAATTAGAAAGACATCAAGTGAGTATAAATTCACAGCACCTTATCAAAAATGATAAGTGCATAACAAGACTACATATCCTAGAGGCAAAGAGAAGAGTGGGTGGTGATTGGACCACTAGGCCAGCTCGGAGTCATGGGATTTAGGGGCAGCTGCATATTGGAAGGCTGAAAGAGCGCATGAGTGAGGAAAGGGAGTAGGACAAGGGAGCATTATGAATATTAATAGGACGTGAATTCTAGAGTTTGGGGAAGTGGTGTGAGAAGAAGCCTGACCAGCTGAAGCTGTAGGGTACGATGAGAGTGTGCGCATCGCTACTCCTGAGGGAGTGGAAGAAGCGGAGAGTAGGGACAGGAGGTTGGAAGGTAGCACTCCAAGCCAGTACTTGCCTGTGAAATTGGTACAGTGTAACTAATGCCGGTAACTGAGGAAGGGGAGATCAAAAGACTGATAAAAAGAGCAGTGGTGAGTGTGGGAGAGGGGGCCGTTTAGGACAAAGTGACAGAAAGAGTGGAAGAGAGTGTTCAGTATGGAAAGGGTCTTTTTAGGGGCAGCACTGTAGATACATCGCTGTAATTAAAAGCTGGAAGGATCATTTTCAGCAGAATTTCTCTACGGGCTGACAAGGGGATGCTTTCACAATTCCAGTACAATGCACCTAGTTTTGGGTAGCAATTTCTTGTGAATAGCATCTGTGTGACTAGAGAAGTCAGGGTGTTTGTCGAGCCAGACCCCAAGGTACGGTAGAGTCTTCCAACATAGACTCATCAAAAGTGTGGAAGGAGGGGGTGGAGGGGAGTCTAGAGAGTCTGCCTAGTGCCAAAGATCGTGGAGACTCTTCTTGGCATTTAGAAATAGCTGGTTGGAACGTAACCACTGCTGGACATACGGTACACTAAAACAAAAAGTGAAAAGGATGCCAGTTACTGGAAAGCAATGGTGACTAATGCCCACAGTCTGGCTAACAAAATACCGGGATTCACGGCTACAGTGGCAGAGGCCGTTGATTCCACTGAGGTACTTAAAAGTTTCTATCATGTCCCCCTCTCCCTTCTTTCCTCAAGGGTATACACATTAAGCTCCTTTAGTCTCTCCTCGTATGGCTTCTCTTGCAGACCCTGCACCATTTTAGTTGCCCTCCTCTGGACTACCTCCATCCTGTCTATGTTGTTGCGGAGATGGGGTCTCCAGAACTGGACGCAGTACTCAGATGTGGTCTCACCAACTGTCTGTACAGAGTGATAACAACTTCGGTTTTCTGCTGATGATGCCTCTCCCTATACATCCCAGTCCCCCAGCCTCCTACTGCCTTCTCCATTGTTTACCAACCTTAAGGTCATCTGATATGATTACCCCAGGTCCCTTTCCATTTTTGTTGTTGTTACTACCCCCCATTTTGTACTCTTCCCTGGGTTTTGTTTCCCAGGTACATTATTTTGCACTTCTTTGCATTGAATCCAAGCTGCCATACTTCTGACCATTCCTCAAACCTTACCACGTCCCTTCTTATCCTTTCCACGCCCCTTTGTGTATCAACCCTGTTGCAGATCTTTGTGTCATCTGCAAAGAGGCATACTTTTCCTTCCAGTCCCTCTGCAATGCCACTTAAAAAAACATTGAAAAGGACTGGACCCAGTACTGAACCCTGTGGTACCCCACTAGTTACCCCCCTTTCTTCCAAGTGGACTCCGTTTACTATTACCTTCTGTGTCCTGTTGCCCAGTCAATGTTTTACCCAGGCTACCACCTTGGGACCCACTCTCAGGCTGGCTAATTTGTTTATTAATCTTTCGTGTGGGACTGTGTCAGATGCCTGCTAAAGTCTACATTGGCCATGTCCACAGCCTCTCGCTGGTCTACTACTTTGGTCACCCAGTCAAAGAAATCAATTAGATTCGTCTGACATGACCTTCCCACTGTGAATCCATGCTGCCTTGGGTCCTGTGCCCCACCGGCCCCTAGGTACTCAACAGTTCTTTCCTTCAGAAGTGATTCCATCATTTTCCCTACCACAGAGGTCAAACTGACAGGTCTATAGTTAGAAGCATAGAAACATAGAAGTTGACAGCAGATAAGGAGCGCAAGGCCCATCCAGTCTGCCCATTTCTCTCTCTACCTTATAAATGTGCCATTGGCCTTTGCTCTGTCAATGGCCTATCTATTCATACTCATCTGTATTGCTCGCTTATGCCTATCCCATGCCTGTTTGAAGCCCTGCACTGTATTCATATCCACCACTTCCTGAGGTAGGCCATTCCACGCATCCACCACCCTTTCTGTGAAAAAGAAATTCCTCACGTTACCCCTTAATCAGCCTCCCTCTAATCTCATGCTATGTCCTCTTGTCCTGCTATTTTTCTTATATTGAAACATGTTAGACTATTTCACCTTGTTAATGCCCTTAAGGTGTTTGAATGTTTCGATCATATCACCTCTCTCCCTCCTTTGCTCTAGGGTATACATATTGAGCTCCGTTAATCTGTCCTCATATGTTTTCTGTTGCAGTCCCTGCACCATTTTGGTTGCCCTTCTCTGGACTGCCTCAATTTGGTCAATGTCCTTGTGAAGGTGTGGCCTCCAGTATTGCACACAGTACTCCAGGTGGGGCCTAACCAGTGTCTTGTAATGAGTAATTGTTACCTCCCTTTTCCAGCTTGTGATACCCCTACTAATACACCCCAACTTCCTCCAGCCTTACCTACTGCTTTAGTGGTCTGCTTGGATGATTTCAGGTCATCGGTGATGATGATGCCCAAGTCTGTTTCTTCCCTTGTGACTGCCAGCAGCTCCCCTCCCAGCCAATAGGTGGCTTCAGGATTTCTCTTCCCTATGTGCATGATCTTGCACTTCTTTGCATTAAACCCCAGTTGCCACTCTTTTGACCATTTTGCTAGCTTATCCAGCTGTCTTCTCATTCTGCCCACCCCATCTGGATCTTGTACTCTGTTGCAGATCTTCGTGTCATCTGCAAACAGACAAACCTTACACTCCAGTCCATCTGGAATGTCACTGATGAAGATACTGAAGAGGACTGGCCCCAGGTCTGATCCCTGAGGTACCCCACTTGTGACTTGCATCTCTTCTGACTGTATACCGTTTACCACCACTCTCTGTTTTCTTCCCATCAACCAGTTTGCCATCCAGTTGACCAACTTCTGACTTGTTCTTCAGTGTGTTCATCAGTGACATCACAGATGAGTTGGGAAGGAAGGTAGGTTCATACAGTAGGTTCATAGATATTTTCGAGTTCCATAGGCAGATGCCTTTTTACGAATTTACCACATTTTATTCCTAAAGGTGGAAAAATGTTTTTTTTTATCTCCCATATATTCATCTAATCTATTTTTAAGTTCATGTTTTTACTCTCTACTATATGCTGTGGCAATGTATTCCATATTGTGATTACTCTTTGGGTAAACCATTTGCTTCCTTTTCCTGTATTATATTTTTCCCCTTTCAGTTTGTGTTGGTGAGATCTTGTAAATATATTAGAATTATAACTTACTAGCCCTATTGTTCCTTTGATTTTTTGATCGTGAGAAGCTTTTTATGTCAAACAAAGGTCCCCTCTTATTTGTTTATATTCCATTGAATATAGTCCTAGTCTTTGTAGTCTGATTTTATCATTTAAATTGCACATATTTTTTAGTTTTTTGGTAGCTCTTCTCTGTACTTTCTGTATTACTTTTTTTACCTCCAGTTGTATGAGGAGCAGACACTTGTGAACAATATTCTAAATCAGGTCTTACTAAACTGGAATATAAAGGAACGATCACTTCTGGTTCCCTACTTTTTATGTTACTGAAGATACAGCCTAGGATTTTGTTACATTTCTAACTGTATATGTGGTATGCATGTCAAATTTAAGATGATCAGTTATTGTAACTCCCAAATCTTTCTCACCTTGGTTGTTTGTAAAATTGTGTTACTTAATTTGTATGAAATGTTGGAATTATTATGTCCTAAATGCATAATTTTAAATAGTTTTTTCATTGAATTTCATTTTATCATCTTTTGCCCATTTGGCATTTGGATTGATGTGATCTTGGAATTGCTCACCTGATTGCTGATTTGTAACAATTCCACCCATTTTGCAGTTGTCCGTGTATTTGCATAGCCGGGCAGAACCTGTTGCCTGCATGGAAGATACCAGTATATTAAATACGGTAGGGCATAATATTGACCCTTGGGGGACCCTGCTCGTCACTTGCCCCAAGAAGGATGAATAACCTCTAATCACTACTCTTTGTTTTCTATTGTTTAACCATGAGATAATCCAATTAACTATGTTTGGGTGCAGTTTTATTTCTATTAGATGTTCAATTAAGACTCGGTGAGACACAGTATCAAAGGCGTTTGAATAGTCTAGAAAGACTATATCTACAGGTATACCTTTATCAAGTGCCGCACTTACAGGTTTGAAAAAATGTAGTAAATTGGTAAGGCATGATCTACCTGGAGCAAAGCCATGCTGGTTAATGTCGATTAGGCCCTCTTGATTTATATGGTTTATTATTCATTGCTGTAGTAACATCTCTAGTAAGTTACTGATAACTGAAGTAAGACTTATAGGTCTATAGTTACTTACATCTGTCTTTTTGCTATTTTTATGGATTGGCGTGACCACAGCTTCCCTCCATTCAGGTAGTTTTCCCTTCTTTATGTGATGCATTGAAAAGTGTGGTAATGGGTCCAAGTAATTCTTTGGATAATTATTTGGTAAATTTTGGTGTTATTTATCTGGCCCTGCTGAGCTGTTGTCTTTTAGAATTTTAATAGCCTGAAGAATGTTATCATGAGTAAACAAGGTGATATCGTCTCTATTTACAATGTTATTGGTATCGATTTGTTCTTTAGGTTTGTATACACTTAAAAAGTATATTTTAAGTTCTGTAGCAATATCACTTTCATTTGTACTAACCCCATTAGGTGTAACTGTAGCAGTGGGATCTGTGGAAAGTCAGACATTAGAAGTCGGATGGTGGTGTGAGCTGTTTGGTGGTTGGACCAAAACAGAAGTGGTATCAGCCATGCTACGGAAGAACTTGGAGTGGAAGTCCTTTAGTGTGGAGAAGCAGGACTTTTGAAATCTCCGGGGGTTTTATGAGTGGTGGCTTCCCCTTGGCTCACCTGGGAGAGTGGTCTCCTGATTGTTTGCTCGCTGTTGGGCGGGGCAGGAGCCATTGGTGTATGGTCTGCCGTAGGGCAGACAGGACCTACCTTCTGTCTCCTAAGCGGCCCGGGGGGCTGGCTGGTGAGCTGACCTAACCTGGGAGCTGTAGCTGCGGGCTTGGCAGGTGGGGGCCGGCTATCTCCTGGGTGTGTGTTTGTGGGGCATTCGTTGGTCTAGCCCTTGTTGGTGCAATTGCACGAGCCTACCCTGACGGCTGTGAAGGCAGTGGTAGGGGTTAGGACATGAGTGGAGCCAGTAAATTGAAGAATCTGCTTTCACCTGGACCTTCAGCGAAGATCCATATAAAGACTTGGGTGTTGGACCTGTTCCGAGTATCCTCTCCCTGAAGCTGGGGGCTGGTTTGGGTGAGAGCCGAAGCTATCTGGCCAGAAAGGTGGGAGCATTTCAATTTGTAATCTTTGAAACTGAGAGCTGGAAACTGGTTAGATCTTTTGTGAACTTGGCCACTAGGTTTAAAGTGAGAGTTTGACCTAGTTGGCCTTTTTCTTTGGTTTGTCTTAAGAGGTGGGAGCACTTTAGACATTAAAAAAACAATTTAACCAAGCAGATTGACTGTGACTGCCCTGTCAAGTTGTGGACATTTATGCTATTTAATTTTGTACTTTTTTTTTCCTGTTTTAATATAATTTTATTTGTTTTAGTTTAGTGTGTGTAGTGTGGAAGTTGAGAGGCTGATTTGAGTGGTTGTGTGGTTGGGTTTGAGTGTTTGATTGTGGAATTGGTTTGTTTGTGTTTTATGTTTTTTGTTTTTGTTGTGGTGTCTGCTGTGTATGGTGAAGGTGTGCTGAGAAGGTATAAGGACGGTCAAGCATTATTCCCCCCTCCAGGCTCAGGGACCTCTGTCCTTTTTCCTGTCCTTCACTGTCACCAGAGGTATATAGATGGTGTAGGGCTCTGGGGATTGTTAGAAGGAGAAGGACGGGGGCTGGGCCTGGAGGGAGAATGGAAAGGAGTGGGTGGGTGTATAGGGATAGTGGGGACAAGGAGGTGCCCTAAGGCGAAATGGGTCCAGAAGAGGGGTCCTCCCCTCTCTTGTTCCCATAGCCAAGGGCTCTGCTTGTTGCAGGCAGGTAATACGGTCTTCCTCAGGTGCTTATCCTACTTGGGTGGTGTTAAGCCATGCCAGGTCTATTAAGAACAAGATCGCTATAATAGTGGATCTTGTTGGATCATCTGACCTGGCTTGCATCACCGAGACCTGGCTGGATGAGAATGCTGGCCCAGTTTTGGCTTCAGCAATTCTGTCTGGGTACTCGGTGATACACTGCCTGAGGTTGGATCATAGGGTCGGGGGTGTTGCCATCTGTTTTAGATCGGAACTGAGCCTAGTGGAGGTACCAGTAGTAATCACCAGCTCCTTTGAATGTATTATGGGTGAGATGTGGGGTGGAGGATACTTCTTATCTACCATCCACCCAGAGACGGCAATGTTTTCCTGCAGGAAGTCGCAGACTTCATTGTCGACCTGACGTTGGGATCCCCCAGATGGCTGATCCTGGGGGATTTCAATGCCTGGGTCGACGATAAACTCTCGCAGTTTGGGAAGGACTTCCTCCAGCTAATGAATTCACTCGGCCTCACACAGGTTATTTCCTCCTTGACCCATATTGCTGGTCATTCATTGGACCTGGTGTTTCTCCGGG
The DNA here is from genome assembly GCA_016271365.2 of Neoceratodus forsteri. Classification (NCBI taxonomy): domain Eukaryota; kingdom Metazoa; phylum Chordata; order Ceratodontiformes; family Ceratodontidae; genus Neoceratodus; species Neoceratodus forsteri. The sequence goes on from CM057449.1 coordinate 1,565,608,844, forward strand.
GGATGGAGATATTCGACTTGGTAGTGGAACCAGTTGGATGGTCTGACCATCATACCATTGGGTTCAGTTTCGTGGCCCCCCAAGTAGATCGGCCCCTACGGAGATGGTCCAGTACCGCCCTTTGAGGGGTGTTTCCCCAGATGGCCTGATGGCGGTGCTGGACCTATCGGGTTTACCAAGTGAATGCATGGTTCCGGGGGAACTGTACTTGCCTATAATAAGGCAGTGATAGAGGCCCTGGATTCCATTGCTCCTGTTCGTGTTCGTCCCCTTATTCTTCGCCCCAGGTCTCTTTGGTTCGATGAGACTCTGAGGGAGTTGAAGAGAGCGAGACGAAGGCTAGAGAGGTGTTGGCGGAAGTCGGGCCTGGAGTGTGACAGACTGTTTGATGGACCACTATGGCGTCTTTCAATCAGCATTTACCCATAAGAAGGCAAAATTCCTGTCCAGGGAAATTGCTGCTGCATAGAATCGACTAGCTCAGCTTCTCCAGACTGTGGACAGATTGTGCAATCCAATCTGTCTTCAGCCTGGAAATGCCTTTTCTCAAGAACGGTGTGAGGAGTTTGCTCAGTTCTTTTCAGATAAGGTTGCCACAATTAGGTCTGGCATCTGTTTGACCCTCTCTAATGGGAGCTGCGGTGGTCGTCAGGAGATGTCGGATGCCCAGTTTGTGTGATGTGACTTCAGCCTCCCCACAATCAGTGACATTGTGATGGTCAACCAGTCGTTGCGTCCGACTAACTGTAGTTTGGACTCCTGGTGGGCTGTGTGGATAAAATCGGCCCGGTCCTTGCAGAGAAAGTCTGGTTGTCTTTGGAGAGTGGGATCTTTCCTGATCCCCTGAAGGAGGCAGTGGTTCGGACCCTTCTTAAAAAGCCCTCCTTGGACTTGGACTGTCTGGCCAACTACAGGCCTGTCTCTAACCTGCCCTTTGTGGGTAAGGTTATTGAGAAGGTGGTTGCATCATAGCTGGATGATCATTTGACCAGCCACAATGTCTATAATTCTCTCCAGTCCGGATTTAGGAAGAGAGATAGTACCGAGATGACTCTTGTCCAGGTACTAAATGACCTCTTAATAGCGAGAGAGAGATCGAAGGACCCATTCCATCTTGGTCCTTCTTGATCTCTCTGCGGCATTTGACACTGTAGACCATGGTGTGCTGTTGGAGTGCCTGCGGTTCATCTGTGGACTGTCTGGTACGGTTCTCAGATGGTTTCGATCTTTCCTCGAGGGTAGAGCTAAGAGGGTTGTGTCTGGGATTTTTTCCTTGGCATCACTCCCCCTATCCTGCGGGGTGCCCCTGTTGTTTGCGGTGTACATGCTGCCATTGGGAGCGATTATCAGGTGGTACGGCTTGAGTTTTCACTGCTATACAGATGATACTCAGCTGTGCATGTCTTTAGTGCCTGGCCAGGATGATACTGTTTCGGTATTTAACAACTGTCTTGCTGAGATCCAGGACTGGATGAATGTGAGTTGGCTATGGTTAAACCCGGAAAAAAACTAAGGTGTTGGTTGTGGACCCAGGCCACCGGGTTTGTTGGCGGGATCACCTTCAGGTCTATATCTTTGGGGTGTTCAGCTAACTACCTCAGACCGGGTGCGGAACCTGGGCATTATGTTTGATGACTGTTTGACCCTTAAATCTCAGGTGTCGGCAGTTGTCAAAACCTCTTTTTACCATCTGAAGAATATCGTCCGGGTGAAGCACCTGGTGCCTTCCGACGATCTACCAACTTTGGTCCACGCCTTCATTACCTCCCACCTTGACTACTGCAACACCCTCTACCTTGGGCTACCGGGAGTTGATATCCGCTGCCTGCAGCTAGTGCAGAATGCGGCAGCTAGGCTGCTGACTTGTAATTCTAGGACCAGTCATATAACGCCTGTGCTCCGCGGACTGCACTGGCTGCCAGTACAGTGGCGGATCACCTTCATGGTCAGTTTGCTGACCTGTAAGGCCCTACACAACCATGGACCTGCTTACCTGCAAGATCTTCTTCATCCCTGCTGCCCCCCCCCTCCCTCTCCGATCCACCAACGAGGGATTGCTAGAGATTCTCAGAGTTCATATAAAGACATCTGGGGCTAGGTCTTTCAGTTTCGTGGCCCCCACACTGTGGAATTCTCTGCCTTTTTGGGTGCGAGATTGCCTGACTGTCCAAAGCTTTAAAGTGGCTTTGAAAGCACATCTTTTTAGCCTAGCATACTCTGAATTTTAACGCTACTGTTATTATTATGAGCCTTAATCTGCTGCATTTATGGTTTTAATTAGTTTTGTTTATTTATTGATCTGTTTTAATGAATTGTGTACAAGCGCCTTGATTTTAAAAAGGCACTTTTTACAAATAAAGTCTGATTTGATTTGATTTGCTCTAGTGGACCTACCCCTTTCTGTTTGCTCTTCATAGAGCCTACATAGTTGTAGAATTTCTTTTTGTTACCCTTACCCAATGATACCAGTTCTATTTCTAACTTTTTCTTTGTCATGCAAATAACATTTTTGGTTTTGTTTACTATTTTTTTATATTGGTACAGATTATTATCTATTTTATTCTTCTTATATTTAGTATAGAGATTTTTTTTCTGATGAGTTTTTGGATAGTGTTATTCCAGCATGGTGGGATCCTGTGGTTATTCATATATTTTTTTCTGTCCGGAACTCATTTATCAAACCATGTTTTAATTTAAAATTTACTTTGTTCCAGATATTATCTACACTTAAGTTTTCTAAATCTTCTACCCAGTTCCATTGAGATACAAACTCTCATCTTACAATAATCTGCTTTAAAGTAGTTTTTAATTTTCGTCTTACTCTTTGTATATGTATCGGTAAGCTTAATCTCTACTTCTATGGTATTGTGAATTTGTGATCGCTATCAACTAGTGGTGGGGATACCTTAGTGTACGCAATTTCTTCTTCTTCTTCTTCTTCTGTATTGGTTAAGATTATATCTAATGTATTGTTTCTCCTGGTGCCTTCCTTGACCAGCTGTTCAAGATTATTTTGAATGGTAATATTAATAAATCTGTTTTCATATAGGCCTCTTCCTATGTAGTCCAGTTGATGGAGGGAAAATTAAAATCATCCATAAGGATATAGTCGCCAGAGATGGGCGTATGTTCTAGTTCCAGTACAAATTCATTATTTTCCTCAGAATTCAGGCTGAGTGAACGGTATCCAAGGGCTAATGTTAGCCTTTTTCAAGGTAGCTGTATTTGTGCCCATATGATTTCATTTTTGTTATCATTTTTATTTGTTGGGCTTATCTCATGTGCTTTGAGATTTTCATGGAAAAATAAGGCAATGCCTCCACCTCTTTTATCTTTACGGTTTTTATACAGTTTAGTGTATTCATCTATCTCAGTGTTCCAGTTCTCGTCCCTGAACCAAGTTTCTGCGACGCCACAGATTGCTATATTGTTGGTATGTAAGATATATTTCAGTTAATCAATTTTGTTTGTTAAACTGCGTGCATTTATCAACAAGATCTGTAGTGTATTATTTACTTTGACATGGTTATGTTTGGTTATACTCTCATTGTTTCCCAGTGTAGTACACGGTAGATTATGTTTATGGGTGTTTGTTCCTAGGTTTAGAGAGGTTAAGATGTACTGACTCCCCCCCCCCATCTGATAAGTTTAAATGGTTGTTAATATGAGCTAACAGATGTTTCCTCATCAGTGTACTCCCCCTCCTGCTGAGATGTAGTCCATCCCAGCAGTAGAGTTCCCTTCTCTCAGCAAAATCCTCCCAGTGAGTGATGCATTTTATATCTTGACCCAAGCACCACTTCCTTAGCCACTCATTAATTTGTTTAACTTTGGAAGTCTAGAGTTCTGATGCTCATGGTATGGGTAGGATTTCTGAGATGGCTGTCTCACATCCCAGTTCAACCAACCTATTAGTTGGTGAAACATAATCCTGTTTGATTTTTGTGACTGGCTTATGAAAGATATTGTTTACATCAGCATGAATGATGATCTGTCATCTTTCCCCTGCATTTTTTAAATGTCTTTCATCATGATTGTAATATCTGAGATTCTGGCTCCACTATAGCTTGATAGAGTCCTATACTGTTTATCAGGGCTACATATTACTCGATTCAGATGTTTTATGATCGAGTCTCCTAGAACAAACACCTCTCTAGTTATGTTGGAATTATCCATTTCCATAGCTGCCTCTTCTACAGCATCTGGTGCATCTGTATCAACTGTTGTAATGGGCTCATTTGGAGAGGACAATGATATCAATCCATTAGACTCAGCTTGCTGATTTAAAGGATCAAGATGATTTAGTAAAGGAATAGTAACTTGAGTTGCCTTGCGCCCCCTTTTGGCAGCTTTGGAACTCTGCACCGTATATCATTCTTCATCAGAACCCTCTATTACTTCCTCTTCCCTTATTCACTTCCTATTTGAGGTATTCTTATTAAGGCTTGGGGATACAGAAGCTGATGTTCCTGGAATTTCACTTAGATAGGTGGTGGTGGTGGTGGGGGGGGCACATTAATATCCATTGTGTAGCCTTTAGCATCCTTATGAACCCTAGGGGCCTTTGAGTGCTCAGAACATTTATTTTGTCCACCTAATCTCTCCTGCAATCTATGAGCCACGTTTTCTTGACTTTTTTCTAGTGCTGCCGATCTGGTGTTGAAAAGGCGAATTTCTCTGGCCAGTTCAGCATTCTGTTTGCATTTATCACATAAGAATACGTTGCTTGTGTTGACATTGATGGTGATTAGATACATGTGACATGAGGAGCACTTTGTTCCCACTTCTCCTTCCAGGGTCATGATAGTTTCAGCCATTTTGGACATAGTTTTATTAAAAAGGTCAGTCAGCAAGGAGTACACACTTAGAAAGCCTTCCTTTACTATTTATTGCAACTTTTATAGAAAGTGTCACTGCTAGATTGTTCTTTATAAAACACACAGAATTGGAAAAAAACAAACTTATACAGTTCCCACTACTCAAACCGGATTTGGACAGCAAACTTTTTCAAAAACACCTCAGTTAACTGCCTATCAAAGCCTACCTTTGGTTATCAGGGTTTGAGAAACCGGACCCCCTTCACCACCTCCCTCGCAAGACACGTGCTGATGCGCTTGTCTTTGTGCGCTGCTCTGCACTAGCCCTACTCGTTCACCCTGCTCACAGCAGGGCTAGATTTAAATAGTAAAACAGTGACCCGGAAGTGCTGTGGAGGGGTCAGAGGCTTCACCACTAATTTCGCCCTTAAATATGCTCAAAAGTCGAGCAAAAACCACTCATGTGGTTTTGGCATGCTTAGATGTGCAATCAATGCTCAGTTAGTAAAAATATCTCCCCCAAAACAAGTGATATGTCTGTTTGCAGACAACGTGAAGCTTTGCAACAGATTGGATACTGCACAGGGGGTGGAACAAATGAGAAGTGACCTTTTCAAGCTTGAAAAATGGTCAGGTATGTGGCAGGTAAAATTCAGTGCAAAAAAATGCAAAGACATGCATCTCGGTAAGAACAACCCAGGTACTGACTACCACCTGGGGGAGAGAGAGACTAGCAATCACCTGGCAGGAGAAAGATCTGGGAGTTATCATTTCAAATGATTTAAAGATGGGCAGCCAATGCAAAAAAGCAGCAATAAGGGCCAGCAAAATGCTTAGATGCATAGGCAGGGGCATCTCAAGTAGAAGGAAGGTGATCATGCCACTGTACAGGTCCCTGGTGAGGTTCCACCTTGAGTACTGCGTCCAGTTCTGGAGGCCTTACCTCAGGAAGGACATAGACAGACTGGAGACAGTGCAGAGGGCAACTAAAATGATTCACAGTCTCCATGAGTTGTCTTACGAACACAGATTAAGGGAGCCCAACATGTACTCCCTGGAGCAGCGAAGAGACAGGGGGGGACTTGATTGAGACATTCAAGTACCTTAAGGGTATAAACAGAGTCCCCACCCCAGAGCTCTTTCTCATTAATAACTCCACGAGAACTAGAGGCCACAACATGAAACTGAGGGGAGGTAGAGTCAGAGGCAACGTGCAAGTTTTTCTTCACAGAAAGGGTGATTGATCCGTGGAATGGCCTACCTGCCAAAGTCATTGAATCCAAAACAGTATGGGGATTTAAATCAGCTTGGGATAGGCACAAGGGAGTAGTTACAAAAAGTAACAGAGTGGGGGGGGGTAGGATCTCGGCAGACTAAATGGACCTTTAGTCCCCATCTGCCGTCACTTTGTATGTTTCTATGTTATTGAAGTCCTGCCGCAAGGTGGACTCCACCACGGGAGCAGAAGGACCAGAGACATAAAGGGCGGTGTCATCCACATACATGTGAATGGATGCAGATGTACAGGCCAAGGAGAGAACATTTAGGAAAATGGAGACGTGAATCGGGCCAAGGACTGAACCTTGCGGGACTCTGGTGTGGATGAGAAGGGGAGAGGAAAGAGAGTCCCTGATTCTGACTGATTGCGATCTGCCTATTAGGTAGGATTTAAACCAGTTAGTGGCAGAAATGGACATCTCAGTGGCAGAGAGTTTGTCCAGAAGGGTGTGGGAGACAGTGTTGAACGTTTTGGCTAGGTTGACAAAGACAGTAGATGTGATCAGCTCCTGGTCCATACCTATTTGAATGGTGTCAGTGAGCCGGAAGACAAAGGTAGAAGTGGAGTGGTTTTTTTTTTTTCAGAATCCAGACTGGAAAAGGGGTGAAGAAGGAGGAGGAGGAGGAGTCAAGATGAGGGGCAAGTTGGTATAGAACCCAGTGTTCTTTTAATTTGGCAAGGATAGGAAGGAGGGAGATAGGGTGATAGTTGCCTGGAGAGGTGGGGTCACCACCTTTATGTAGAGGGATTACAGTGGCATGCTTCCAGGCATCCAGGACAGAGGCTAGTTTAAATGAGAGCTTTAACAACGCTGCAACAGGGTAAGTTATGGCAGGGGCAGACAGAGCAATTTGGCAGACATGCCACAAACATTCCCCCCACTCCCTACCCACCCTCTAGCACCCTTACCACTATCCTCCTACTATCATCTCCTCTCAAGCAACCCAGTAAGGTGCCCTGACTTTGACTCAGGCAAATTACTTGCAGCCTATAATCCTAAATTTGGCGTGTTCACTATAGGAACTCTGTCTAAAAATGTACTACTGTATTACTGTATCTTACTGTTACCCTGTCTAAAACATGTACTACTGTTTTGATGTAGATTTGTCCTTGTAACTGACATGGAACCCGTAAATGAGCAGCCGCTCACGGGCGTAATCCAAGAACTCAATAAATAAATAAATAGACATCAATCAATCATTTTTATGTTTGCTTGCACGCATGTGCAAGAAACATAGTGCCATTATCCGAGATCTTACTTCGAGAGGGCTTTTGCAGTAGGTAATTACATATAGGGCTGACGCCGGTCGGTGGCAGGACCCCACGGAAAAATTTCTAGCTAGCAGTCCCTGGCGGGGACCGCCCCCATGTCAGGAGACCGGCGTCATACGACGTCGGTATAAAGGGGCGGTCCTGGACGCCCGCCTTCCAGTTCTTTCTCGCTGTCAGCTCGTGCAGCGCCTCGCGGTGAAGTTCCTATCGCTCAGTCCTGTTACTTCGTCGGTTTTTCCGAAAAGTTTCAGTATTTTGTATTTTATATTTTCTATTGTCAGGTGAACGTTGGTATATGTCGTCCCCTTCAAAAAATAAGTGCGACTCATGCGGCGCCCAACTGCCTCACAAAGACGGTCACTCCCTCTGCCTTTTCTGTTTAGGCCCCAACCACGCGGTCGAGAAGTGTCTGCACTACCTTCATTTCAACGCGGCCACCCGCAGATGACACCAGCAGTCTCTCAAAGCCCATCTCCTCAAGAAGAAGATGTCCGCGATGGAGATGGAGTTGAAGAAACTTCAGCAGGCGTCGACCTCCCCTGAAGGACACAAGAAGTGGGAGAAGGAAAGGCACCGGGAGAAGGCCTCCTCCTCCGCGACTCCAGCCGGAGTCGCGGGTAAGCTAACATCCCCTCCGGGGGATCGCCCGATGGCAGCCTCCAAGGCTTTGGAGGAGGCGTCGGCCCGCCCGTCGGGTTTGCGTTCGAGCCCGCCAGGTGCCTCCGGGCAAAAGGAGGTTCCAGCCCCCAGTACCGCCGCAGGCTTGTGGCCTACTGGTGCGGGTGCCTCCCAGAAACCGGATGTCGGCTCCTCCGCCGTCCGCCGGGAGAAGGCCGCTAAGACTCCTGACCCTTCGGGGCGGCGCACGGCAGTGTCCCCATCGGACCGGGCCTCTTCTCATCCTAGGGCCCGTCTGAAGAGGACCCCAGTCAGACAGCGGTTCCTCGGCGTCTGCCGAGAATCGGCCCCTAAGTCACCACTGTCAGCTCTTCCGGCGTGAGCGAACCTCGGAGCCTACGGCAGACCCTGCTTTGTCTGTCATACCAGGTTCCCGCAGCCTTCGCTGCCATCAGAGACCCGAGTCCCCCTACCCGACCCGGGGATATTTCTCCTCCATCCCTGGGCGAGGCTCGGGATCCTGGGCTACCCGTTCGATCCTCTTCCTACAGAGCCGGATCTGACGCCGGCTCCCCTGGCCTGACTCCCAGCGCCCGGCTCCGACCTGACCCCGCCGGCGGCGCGGTTCGACACTGGCCCCTCCGGCCCGTGAGGGATATTCCTCTCCCATCGGGCCCTCCACCCCACGAGCCTATCACGGTTGATCCGCCCGTGGAGTACCTGGCTGGGCCGTCTGCTCCGGCAGCTCCTCCAGTGCCTGGGATCCGCCCGACCTACCCGACGCCAGTTTCACAGGTCCATAGTATCCTGCACGCAGTACCGAGCCCGACTCCACTGCGTCGCAGTACCCGGCTCGGTATTCCCACAGCGGATTCAGGATACTTCCCTCTGGTTTCATCCATACAACTATCCCCCTCCTCCTCCTCCTCCACTGCCCCTAGGCCACGGTGGATCTCCAGGAGACTCTGGCCTCCTGGTGGGCTAAAACAGGCTCAGCTCACCAAGGAAGTCGAGAAACCGTCTTATGGCGGCGGTGCCACCACCACCGGCTCCCACTCGCCCCAGGCAGCACACTCCTCTCCGCCTCCAGTTCCTGGGCTTGCCCTCGGGATCCAGAGAGGGGCAGGACACGCGTCCGAGGATCCCCCTAAGGAACCCGTTCCTCCCCTGAGCGAGCTAGGGAGTCTTACTCTGCTTCAAATTCCTCTTCTTCTTCTCTCGGACTCCTCGGAGGCCTCCGATGAGTGTTCGAGAAGAGCGGCGAGACAGCTCTCGTCAAGCCCGGCCAAGGACTCCTCCAGTCTCCTCCGGAGGATCCTTCCTTCACGGAGTTGCTCAGGAAGATCCAGGAAGTCCATCAGTGGCGTTCCTTAGAGCCAGATCCTCAATGGGTTAAACTACTGCAAACATCTGGACTTGCCCTTACGGCTCCTACTCTAGTGCCACCCTGGATCCAAGCCTCCGCCCACTTTGTTTCACTGTTTGAAACAACCGTCGACTTTAGCCCCACTTCCTTGAAGTCTAACAGAGCTATACCAGGCTCGGAGGGTGTAGACTTTAGACTCTCACCCCCATGCAGACTCGGTTGTGATTAGCGCTGCTCACGGCCGGTCAGCACACCCGAAAGATTTGAGCTCGTCTCCCCTGGATAAGGAATCTCGCCTTCTGGATCAGTATGGAAGGAAGATCTATCCTTCTTCCACACTGGGAATTAGGGCCCTAAATTATGTAGCACATATGGAGGATTACCAGAAGGCTGTCCTTACCCAGGCGGAATCCAAGATTGACTCCTTGCCTGACTCTCAAGTCAAGCAGGAGTTAGCCGACCTGGTCCGTTCTGCTCGTTCGGCCAGTCATCATAGTCTGAGGATGACCTACAATGCAGTGGACACCGCAGGACGGAGCTCTGCGTTCGCCGTAAGTCTTCGGCGTCATGCATGGCTCCGTGTGTCAGGTCTGGTCCGGAGGTGCAGTCAGCAATTCAAGAAGCACCTTTCAGGGTTCTGTGCTTTTCGGTGGTGATGTCAAGGACATCATCACTGACTTGCAGGAGAAGGGGACGGCCCTTAAATCTGTTGATTAAGTGTACCGTCCCCATCCCCCACAGCGCTGTCCCTTTCGCAGATGCAGCCGGCCTCAAGCGAAACCCCAGGGAAGGCGGGCCACTAAACGTTGGGCCCCCACAGCTGCCAGGCCCTGCCGCCCAAAAAAGCAGCGGGTGCCCCAGCTGCAGCGCTGCCTCACACCACCTGACTCCTTCCCTCTCCCACCGCCTCCGGACGTCCCGGAGGAACTGGTAAGAGGGAGATTCTCCCTCCACCTTCCGGGTTGGGAGAGGATAACATCGGATTCGTGGGTGCGTCAGATCATAGCAGAGGGGCACTCCATAGAGTTTCTGCAGAAACCTCCACGTCACCCCCCTCTGAACTTCTCTTACTCAAGGGACCATCTTCCTTTGGTCAGGGAAGAAATCTCTGCTCTCCTTGTGAAGCAGGCTATAGAGCCCGTCCCCTCACCTCCACGGGAGGGTTACTATCCCATTTCTTCCTCGTACCAAAGAAGATGGGAGATCTCAGACCATTCTCGATCTCAGCTCCTGAACCTATATGTGGAATACAAGAGGTTCAGGATGCTTTCACTAAACCCTCTTGCCCCTGCTTGGCCGGACCACTGGCTTTGTGCACTGGATATGCAGGATGTGCCTGCACATCCCCATTTGCCCTTCGCACGAAAGTACCTCAGGTTTGCGTTCCAGGGGGACCATTACCAATTCCGGGTGCTCCCTTTTGGTCTTTCCTCGGCTCCCCGAGTCTTTACCAAATGCCTGGCAGTGGTAGCGGCCCACCTGCATACTTTGGGAGTTCAGGTTTTTCCCTACCTGGATGACTGGCTCCTGGCGGCCCCATCCAGGGAGGAACTCCTGCATTTTCTCTCCCTCACCCAGCAGGTTTTCACTGGCCTGGGTATCATCATCAACCATTCCAAGTCTCACCTGGATCCTTCACAGAGGCTCCAGTTCATCGGAGCAATCCTCGACATGACAATGTGCAAGGTCTTCCTGCCTCCAGAAAGGGGGGCCTCCCTCCAGTCCCAGATTTCCCTCCTATCGGGACACAGGAGGGTTCCGGCGAGGTTGGCGCTCTGTCTACTGGGGCTTATGGCGTCGGCCATCCCAACGGTTCTGTGCGCGCACCTCCACAAGAGAATCTCTCAGTGGACTTTCCGATCTCAGTGGGATCAATGGGTAGACGACCTAGATCATCTGGTTCTGATCTCCTCGCCGATGATAAGAGACTTGCAATGGTGGATGGTTTGAGAGAACCTATTCCGGGGAGTTCCCTTTTTTCATCCTCTCCCCGATCAGACTTTGACCACGGACGCTTCAGGCGAAGGTTGGGGAGCCCATCTGGGTCCTCACCGAACCCAGAGCTTATGGTCAAAGTTGGAGTTAGTTCTCCACATCAACGTGCTCGAGCTTCGAGCAGTGCTGTTTGCTCTCCAGACCCTTCACCAATACATCCTTCCCGGTCACCTAGCTGTCCAAACGGACAACATGTGCAAGGTGTGGTACATCAACAAGCAGGGAGGGACTCGGTCCTACCCGCTATGCAGGGAAGCGATGAGGGTTTGGGAATGGGCAACGCTTCACAACCTTCACCTCATGGCGATCCATGTTCCGGGAGTGGACAATGTCCTGGCAGACAGACTAAGTCGCTTGTCGGCTGTTCCACACGAGTGGGAATTGGATGAAAAAGTTCTAAAAAGCATCTTCCAAATTTGGGGGACTCCTCAGATAGACCTGTTCACCTCCTCCCAAAATGCAAAGCTTCCAATCTTTTGCTCGCTCACTCCAGAGTGAGGCGCTTTCTGGAGCGACGCTTCATCTCTAAGCTGGAAGGACAGATTCGTCTTATGCTTTTCCCCCAATTCCTCTGGTCCCTCGTGTGCTGCAGAAGCTTGCTTTGGAAGGAGTGAGACTGATTCTGATCACTCCTTTCTGGCCCAGGCAAATTTGGTTCTCTCTTCTACAACAATACTCAGAGGTTCCTCCTCTTCCTCTTCCTTTATCTCCAGGATTGCTGACCCAGGATCAGGGGACTCTGGCCCATCTGGGACTCAAGTCCCTTCAACTTCGTGCATGGCTCCTGCAGACCTAGCTCAATCTCGTTTTGGCGTTTCTTCCAAGGTGGCCCGAGATTCTGGTGGAGGCTAGAAAACCCTCCACTAGGTCCACCTACACCATGAAATGGAAAAGATTTTCCATCTGGGCTGCATCCAGGAATGTGGAGCCTTTTTCCTGTCCTGTGACCATTCTACTTGAGTACATGCGTCATCTTTTCGACCTGGGTCTCAGTCACTCCTCTTTGAAAGTCCATATGGTGGCTATTTTAGCCTACCATGTCCCTTTCACTCATAAGGCATTTGCCCAACTGGAGGTATCCAAAACTTTCCTCAGAGGGGTCCTTCATCTCAGGCCCCCTGTCCGGACTCCAGCTCCCCCTTGGGACTTAAACTTTGTCCTCGAGAAACTTCCCTTCCCTTTGAGCCTGCGGCTTCCATGAACTGAAGTTTTGATCGTGGAAGGCACGCTCTTCTTGGTGGCCATTACTTCTGCTCGCAGAATTTCCGAGCTCCAGGCCCTAATGTGCAAAATCCCTTATCTGATTTTTCACAAAGAACGAGTAGCTCTTCGCATGAATCCTGTTTCTCCCGAAGGTGGTAACGGAATCTACCTTAAATCAGTCTATTGAATTACCTGCCTTCTTCACTCAGTACTCCAATCAAGGAGAATACCTGCTCCATACCATGGATGTTCTCAGGATTCTGAGATACTACACCGATAGGACGAAGGATCTCAGAAAGACTGATCAGTTATTCGTCTCTTTTGCTCACAAAAGAGAAGGCAATGCTGTCTCTAAGCAATGCCTATCAAAATGGTTGGCCCATTGCATCACTTTCTGTTATGACAAGTACAACAAGACCCTACCGGGTCAAGTCAGAGGTCACTCCACTCGTGGAGTAGCAGCCTCTGCGGTTTGTTTCAAGAACGTGTCTGCGGCAGACATCTGTGCTGCGCCACTTGGACTTCCGTCTATACCTTTACTAAACATTACAGTTTGGACATTGCCTCTCGCCGTAGAGCAGGCTTCGGGTTAGCTGTCTTGCAAGGCCTCCTTTCTCGAGACTTGCAAGGTTTTCCTTGCTACTTCTTGGAGTAATACCTCCTCCCGGTGCCTTTTCTTTTGTTCCAGACTGCTTGGGATTCTGTCCTATATGTAATTACCTACTGCAAGAGCCCTCTCGAAGTAAGATAGTACAGTTACGTAAGAACTTACCGTAACAGTAGATCTTTGAGAGAGGCTCTTGCAGTAGGTAATACCTTCCCGCCCTCCATCCCCTAGGCTTTTTCAGCTCCTTTCCGCCGAGAGAAATATCTGCTTCTCTCGTCTGGGCCTTCGGGCCTGTGGCGGGAAAAGAACTGGAAGGCGGCGTCCGGGACGCCCCTTTATCCGGCGTCGTATGGCGCGCTGGTGCCCTGGCGTGGGGCGGTCCCTCGCCAGGGACTGCTAGCTAGAAATTTTTCCGTGGGGTCCTGCCGCCGACCGGCGTCAGTCCTATATGTAATTACCTACTGCAAGAGCCTCTCTTGAAGATCTACTGTTACGGTAAGTTCTTACGTAACTGTACTTTTTCGGAGGTGTGGCAGCCCTCTTCCAATTCAGGCAGTGTGTTTGCAAGCACGGCCGCAGTTCTCCAATGCCTGCTCGAGCTGTCTATGACCAGTCCAAAATGCAGTGGCGTACAGTTGAAAGGGGAAGCTACGCTTCAGTGAGCAGCGACAAGATATCGCCTGCTCATGCGGCTCCCCTACACACACACACACACACACACACACACGCGTACTCTTTCGCCCCCACACACACTGTGTTGGCCGACGGGTGCCCAATCCCCATCGACTGTGCTGCCCCAAAAACAGGTTCTATATGCCACGCTGGGTGCCCACTAGCGTGCTTTACTATCAGTATAGCCGGCCAGGGTGCCCAATCCCGTGGCCGGTCTACTGGTTCCCGCCCAGAGTACAGGGTGCCGACGCTGGGAGCCCACCCCAGCGTGGCAACACGTCTGTCGCCGAGGGGTGCCCAATCCCTTCCTGCCGCCTCCCCACCAACCCGTCCTTGTGCCATGCTGAGGCCACCCCAGCGTGGCAAATGTCCCGTCGTCATCATTTAAAAAAAAAAAAAACACCTGAAACTCAAAACGGTCCCTCAGTGTCTCTGTCCCCACCGCGCCCACCCACTGCAGACCTGCCTCCCCCCACCCCACCCCATACTTACCTCCGGACTCTGGCGCGACGATCTTCGGTGGACTGGGAACACCTCTGCACTCTTCAAAGCCGACCGCGAACTGAGGAAATGCCAGTAAGCTGTATAATATGATAGATAGGGGTTTTCAACTTTGCTGCATATCTCAGGCATTTTTTGGACTTTTTGCACCAAATTTTCAACATGGGGTTTTTGGGACCCCTTCTCATGAATGATCTCACTGTCATGGCGTTAATCGGCCCTTTTGGAACTGAGTAATGAGACAACACTGCCACTGTTCATAAGGTGGGCTCTCAAAAAGCCTACGTTGAAAATTTGGTGGAAAAATTCCTAAAAATGACTGTTTTCGAGCGTGCGTTGTGCAGTTCCTACGCAGGCTTGTAAGTTCGCGAATTTTCAATATTTTCACTCCAGATTTTCAACATTTCCATTTTACCACACCTCCTTATGAGCAGTACAGCTGTCATTTTCACATCTTGCCCAAAACGTTTTTCTGCCCATGTAGCTTATAATGGCGCAGTCGGTGTGTGAAATCAATGTATGGGACACATTAAGAAAATCACAGTGACACTGTTAATGAGCAGAGGTCTAAAATGGTTATGTTGAAAATTTGGTGAAATCATTCTAAAATGACTGTTTTATGAGTGCGGCGTTTAATAGCAGTTCTACGCACGCCGCGTAAGTTTGCAATTTCAATATTTTCACTCCAGATTTTCAACATTGCCATTTTATTACACTTCCTTATGAGCAGTGCAGCTGTCATTTTTCGCATCTTGCCCAAAATGTGTTCCCGCCCATGTAGCGCACAATGGCGCAGTTGGTGTGCGAAATCAATGTATGGGACACTTTAAGAAAACCACAGTGACACTGTTCATGAGCAGAGGTCTTAAAATGGTTATGTTGAAAATTTGGTGAAAAAATTCCTAGAAATGACTGTTTTACGAGCGTGCGTTGCGCAGTTCCTACGCACGCACGTAAGTTTGCGAATTTTCTATATTTTCACTCCAGATTTTCCACATTGCCATTTTATTACACTTCCTTATGAACAGTACAGCTGCCATTTTTCACGCATCTTGCCCAAAATGTGTTTTCGCACATGTAGCGCACAATGGTGCAGTCGGTGTGCGAAAGCAATGTTTGGGACAGATTAAGAAAATCACAGTTACACTGTTCATGAGCAGAGGTCTTAAAATGGCTATGTTGAAAATTTGGTGACAAAAGTCCATAAAATTACTGTGTTACGAGTGAGCATTGCGCAGTTTCCACGCACCATTGTAAGTTCATGACTTTGTAATATTTTCAGTCCAGATTTTCACCAGTGGCATTTTTCCACACTTCCTTATGAACAGTACAGCTGTCATTTTTCACAACATGGCCGAAATGTGTTTTCACACTTTCAGCGCAGAGATGCGTGGTCACTGTGGGAAATCATTGTTCGGGACAGATAAAGAAAATCACAGTGACACTGTTCAGGATCAGAGGTCCCAAAATGCCTGTGTTGACAATCTGCTGTAAAAAATCCCCAAACTAATTACATTATGGGTGTGCGTTGCACAGTTTCTATGCACTCTCGTGACTTCACCACTTTTTTTAATATTTTTACTGCAGATTTGCAACATTGCCATTTTTACACTTCCCATGAACAGTACCGCTGTCATTTTTCACATCCTGTTCAGAATATGTTTTTGCACCTGTGGTGCTAAATGCCGTAGTCGCTGTGCATAAGCAGCTTTCGGCTAACAAACTGATATCGCCACTGTTCATGAGGTGGGGGTCACAAAAAAAACCATGTTCAAAATTTGGAGTGAAAATACCAATGAATGCCTGAGGTGTTAGGGTTTCCAACCATTACAGCCCACCCTGTAGAGAATGACAGGCATCAGGGGTGTGACTTGGGATTCTTGCCTGTAATGCTCATATCATTCCACACCCTGCAGCCAGTGAGAGGCATCCAGTTATGCCTTGGACTCTTCGGCCCCAAAGTTCACCCCATTCTCCTATACCGCACCCATCTCACTGTATTTCCTGATGGAATGGGGTGCGCATAAGGGCCAAAGACCCCACGGCACACCGTGACACTTGTCAGTGTCTGCAGGGTAGGGTGTGGTGAAATGGCGTGGCCGTTTTGCCTGACGACCCAAAGGCACACCCCAATGCCTGTCACTCTCTGCAGGGTGGTGGTGGGGTTGGCTTCAGTTCAATACTTCACTGCCATTTCTGTTATGCAGCTCTGTAACTTCTACACTACCAATGCCAATGCCAGCAAGCAAACATTCGGCATTGACAAATGCTTGTTTATTTATAAATAGCACTATTCTGAAACCATAGTGCTAGTACATAGCCATAAAATACATAAAAACAACTACACCTATCAATACATATAAAAACATCTGCAGTAGATCAGATAACATCAGAAAATGCCAAAGTAAATAAATAAGTTTTTAATGCAGACTTAAAGTAGACATGCCACAAGGCTGCAGGCTGAGTGACTTAATCCACACCAGAAGTGGGTAAATCCCACCATAACCCACACACTGGAGTAGATTATTGTGATTATACAAGGGGTTGTAATTAAAGAAGCAAAAACAAGTTATTTAAAATGTTACATTTACTATTTTAAGCTTTTTTACTGATTTTAATTGAAATATTCTAGGGACGTGGATATGATGTTCTATCCACACTTCTGGCAGTTGCCATTCCCCTTTAAATCTTGCTGGAAATGTCTTCAAGCTGTCTTCTCCCACCAACCCGGGTGCTATCTCCCTAGGCTCCGCCCCAAGACACCAGATCTTCCTTTCCGCTGCAAGAAGCAGGTTTCCTCCTTACTACTCCCGCGTTGAGTAGGTCCTCGTGCTTAAATCTTCGGATTTACTTCCAAATTTATAAAACTACAAGTTTTGTTGTCTTCAGCTTGATCTCAAACCATGATGGATGGCAAGTCTGCTTCCAGGTTCTGCCGGAGCCCTTGCGGCCAAAAGATGTCCCGAACCGACCAGCACAGTACGTGCGTCTACTGCCTGGGACACGAGCACAGTCCCCAGGGTTGTGACTTTTGTCGCTCATTCCACCTGACTGTTCTCAAGAACCATCTCATCTGATTTAAGCTGGGCCACCTGGGCCAACAGAACCCGCCAGTCAAATCCAAGAACAGCTGTTGGTTGGTCTCTGAGGCTGCAAGCTGCGCTGAACAGTTTGCAGCATTTGAAGATGAGGTGGCCCAGGCCGCATCCCTCTCCTCTTCGGCTTCTGCCTTCATGCTGCTCCAGCTTGGCTCAACTTTTACGGGGTCCTTCAAGGAATTGTGCCAGTCTCTGATGACCCTCGCCCAGGAACCTTTTGGGCACAAATTGAAATCCAAAAAAGAGTCCAAAAAATAAAAAGAAAGGACTTGCCAACATTTGTGGGATCAGGAGCACTCTCGGGCGAAAGCTATGGATTCCCACACTTCTCCAGATCTGACTTCAGTCGAATCCTCAGCCCAGGCCTCCGCCTGCACAGTAACCCTGTCAGGCCAGTTGTCTGTGATGTTGGTTGAAGTCCCAGCCGAGATTTTTCTTGAACCAACCAGTTGTCAACTGAAGAGGCCGATAATTCTTTATCCAGGACTCCGGTCCTGACTCATACCATCGGAAGGACAGATCTGTCCACTGACCCGCTGCCTCTGGTCGACGACCAAGACCCGGAGGAGCCTAGGCATGCGCCAACTCCATCCAAGCCCCGCCGCTGGTCCCCCCAGCAGTCGAGGTCTCTGTCCCGTTCCCGTGGGTCGAGCAGCTCCTGCCGATGTAGGAACTCCCGATCTCAACACCATGGGAAGCGGCACCGCCACTAGTCTTCGTCCTCAGCCTCCTCAGATGAAGAGAGGCTTCACTGCAAATTGCATCCACGCTACAAGACCTCATGTGGCAACAGCTAGTGTTCATTGGTATGAAGCCGACCCCAGCTCCTACACTGGTCATCACATGGCTTTCGCCCGACCGGCCAACACCTTCTCTGCCTAAGGAGCCAACCATGATGATCCCTGCTCGGCTGACCCCAGCGTCTCCACTAATTCTGTTGGAGCCGCCACCTAAACAGCCGACCTCCGGCGCTCCAACTAAGGAGTCTTGGCCGGTCAAGGTGCTTGGTCAGTGGGGACTCCGGTGGTTGACCACTTTTCAATGACTCTTCAGAGTCCAAGGGTTCCTCCCTGCACTCCTGTCCGGTCAACAAGGAGTCAGTGGGTGATCTCCCGACTGAAGAAGGTCCTACTTCCTTTCTGGGCCTTCTTCAACTGATCTCTTGAATCCATGGGGATGAAAATGAAGCCTGTCCAGAAACGGGCCCATTACCCGCTGACTGAAATCCTCAACCGGGGGAAATTCTCCGATGGAGGCCTTCCCAGTAGCAGAGGCCATTCTTGGCCCTGCCCTGGAGCTTTGGCAGTGCCCAGCTTCCTGCCCAGAGCCTTCCTCCTGGATGGCCCGCAAGTATGTGGTACCTACTGGTTCCCTCTCAGGATTCACTGAACACCCCTTGGCTGAGGGTCTGGTGGTGGATTCCATGTTCAGGTGCTTGGTCAGTACTGGGGAGGTCGATAAACTGCCCGACAAAGAGTCTGAAAAGTTAGACCATGCAGCTAAGAAGGTCTACGCTGCCTCCTCGCTTGATCTTCGCAAGGTGATCTCGGCCCTTCTAATGGACCACTTCTCCCATGCCCTGCTAGGCACCCTGGATGAGGTGCTTCCTCATCTCCTGGTGGACCTCCAGACTATGGTCAAACAGGTCTGGGCCCAGGGCTAGGCTGTAGCAAAACAACAGCTCCAGACTGCTATGGACATTTGGGACTATTGTGCCCACTCCATGGCAGCTTCAGTGGCCATGCGCCTCAGGGCTTGGCTAAGGATCTCAACCTTCACAGCAGACACTCAGCACAAGTTGGCAGATGTTCCTTTCCTAAGCACCAATTTGTTCGGGCCCGGAGTTGAGAGTTACCTCACCCACATCGAGAAGTCCAGTGCCACCTTGGACTCTGTGACATCTGTCCAGAACGACCCCAAGAGCTCCAAGCAGCAGCAGAAACAGAAGCCCTTTCGGTCCACCTCTACTCCTCCGGCCAAACCAGCCCAATGCCAGGCTGGTCAGCAGGCCCAGGCCTGGCAACCTCGGCCGGAGTTAGTGGCCTTGGTCATCCATAAGCCCTGGTGGGAGAGGCTTTGGTGGCTCCTCAGCCGGACCCTCCTCCAAGCCTGCCCAGTGATGGGATGAGGGGTGCCTCCCTCATGTCCATCATGCCTCACCTGGATCCTCCTGTGGGGGACCAGCTCCACCAATTCCTTTCTGCCTGATCTGCTGTTACCATGGACAGGTGGGTTCTCAAAGTGGTGGGTCAGGGTCTGCCTCTGGAATTCGAGTGGGTACCCTCCATGCCAAGCCTGTGCCCCACGGGAGGACTTGGTATCCACCAACATTCTGTCAGCTCTTAGAGATGACATAGCCCTGCTCCTCCATAAGGAGGTCATGGTTCCTGTCGTGGATCCTCTGAAACACCCAGGGTTTGTCTCCAGGTACTTTCTGGTGCCAAAACGGACGATGGGGCTGGCACCTCATTCTCGATCTGCACGACCTGAACAAGTTTCTCAAGTTGCGCACCTTCAGGATGGTAACTCTGTCTCAGATCATACTATCTGTAGAGTAGAACATGTAGTTTTAGTCCCTGGATCTTTAGGACGTTTTCTTCCACATCCCAATCTGTCTGTCACACCAAAGATTCCTCCACTTCCGAGCCAAGAGAACCCTCTACGAGTTCCAGGCCATGCCATTCAGCCCCCAGGGTCTTCACCCAGTGCATTGCAGTGGTGGCAGCTTACCTGAGGCATCAAGGGGTCTTGGTTTACCCCTACATGGATGACTGGCTTGTCGCAGATCCTTCCTGAAAGGAGGTAGAGCGGTCCATGGACCTGGCCCTGCAGACCTATGTCAAACTTGGCCTCCTAGTCAAGGTGGCCAAGTTAGAACTCGTGCCTTCGCAGGTGATCAGCTTCATCAGGGTGGAGCTCGACTCTTGCAGAGCCAGAGTATGGCTTCTGGTGGACAGGGCGGAGGTTCTCTCCTCCTTTGCCCAATCATTTCGGGTTGGGCAATTGCGCCCTGCCCTGGACTTCCTGCGCCTGCCGGGTTACATGGCGGCCCTCACCAGCGTGATCCTATGGACCTGCTGCAGAATGCGTTTTCTACAGTGGGAGCTGGCCAGCCAGTGGTCTCAGCACAACTTTCACTTCGACCAGCTGATTACTGTGACCCAGCGGATATGGGACGTCCTCCAGTGGTGGTTAGTCCCAGATCATCTGCAAGAAGGGGCCTTGTTTGGCCGCCCAGAGCTGACAGTCATCCTGACAACTGATGCCTCTTTCATTGGCTGGGGTGCCCACCTGGCGGAACACAGAATCCCTGAGGAGTCCCGATGCCACACCAACCTGCTGGAGCTCCATGCAGTTCAGCTGGTGCTGACTGCATTCACTCCTCACATCCAGAGTCAGGTGTTTCAGGTCCAGATGGATAACACCATGACCATGTACTACCTCAACAAACAAGGCAGGACGCACTCCCTGCCGCTGTGCAAGGATGCTGTCCGCATGTGGACCCTTGTGTGCAGCTTGGAGGCTGATGTCCTTGCCATCCATGTGGCAGGAATCTCCAACCAGCTGGCAGACACCTGAAGCCATGTGGGTGAAGCATCTCAAGAGTGGTCTCTCCACCCAGAGGTAGCACACAGTATGTTCTCCCAGTGGGGCACCCCTCAGGTGAACCTGTTTGCCTCCAGGGTAACATAAAGCTGAGGCTGTTTTGAGCCTGCCCACCTCAGCAAGGAGGGCTGCAGGGGGATGCCTTCTCGAGGCCCTGGACCCCAGGCCTCTTCTATGCCTTCCCTCCACTTCCTTTGATCCACTTTTCGTTCCCTGATCTCCTCAGGCTCAGCAGCAGGTTCCCAAGGTGTCTTCCTCTATGCCTGGACCTGCTCTCCATCAATCAGGGGAAGGTTCTCCATCCTGATCTTCAGTCCCTGCACCTGACAGCCTGGTTCCTAAGTGGCTAGAATTCCAGGCTTTGGGTCTCTCAGAACATATCTTCACTGTTGTGGAGGCATCTCAGAAGCAGTCAACCAGGAAATACTATACCTTCAAGTGGAAGAGATTCTCCACGTGGTGTTGGGGCAAGGGGTTGGACCCTTTGTCCCGTCCAGTGGCTAGCATCCTTGATTACCTATGGTCCTTAAGTTGGGCCTTCGGTCAACGACCCTTAAAGTGCACCTGGCAGCCATTTCTGCTTACCAGGTGCAGGCCAGTCAGCAGTCAGTGGCACAGAAGGTTGTCTGGCACTTTTTGTAAAGGCCTTGACCACCACAACCACCTTGGGATTTGCTGCTGGTTTTGGCAAAGCTCATGGGTAAGCCATTAGAACTTAGGCACAGTTGTGAAATGTTTCACCTGTCATGGAAGATCGCCTTCTAATTGGCTATCTTGTCCGCCAGAAGTGTCAGTGAGCTCCAGGTGCTTTTGGTGGAGTCTCCTTAACTGGTCTTCCACAAGGACAGGGTTGTCCTGCGCCCAACCTGAAGTTACTTCCGAAGGTTGTGTCAGATTTTCACCTGAACCAGGTGATTAATCTGCCAGTGTATTTTACCAACCACACCTTGGAGGCTGAGCACAAGCTCCATACTCTGGACTTGAGGCGAGCGCCTACTTATTACAAAGAGCGCACGGCTGAAGTTCGGGGAGAGGTTCGCCAGCTGTTTGTCACCTACACTGAAGCCTCACCTGGCAGACCAGCAGCCAAGCGGATGATTGGCAGGTGGATTGTAGTCTGCATTGATCTCTGCTATAGGTTGACGGGTAGGGAGCCTCCCGTAGGGCTAAGGGCTTATTCCACCCGTCATACCGCTGCATCAGTGGCTGCTTCCAGGGACATCCCTAGCCAGGAAATCTGCAGGGCTGCAACCTGGAGGTCAGCATACACCTTCATTTTCCATTACCACATTGACCTCGAGTCAGACTGGGATGCTCGTTTTGGGGCCTCAGTTCTCCAATCTCTCTATTCCCTAAGTAGGGAGTGTGTGACTTGCCTCCCTCCTCCCAGAGAACTGCTAGGAGTCTGCCAGAAGTGTGGATAGAACCTCATATCCACGTCTCTAGAAAAACAGGTTACGTACCTGTAACAGTAGTTCTAGGAGTGGTATGTGATGTTCATCCACACTGACCCACCCAACCTCCCCTGGATTTGGCACACCAATCTGCTTCTAGTGGGCAAGATATGGCATCATGGGGTGGAGCAGAGGGAGTTACCACCTGGGTGGGTGAGAGGAGCCAACTTGAAGATGTTTCCGGCAAGATTTAAAGGGGGAAAGGCAACTGCCAGAAGTGTGGATGAACAGCATATACCACTCCTAGAACTACTGTTACAGGTGGGTAACCTGTTTTTCTCTTACGTTGACTTGTGTGTTTATTTATGGTTATTATATGTTATTGAGTTTTGTCTGTGTCCTTGGCTAATTGTATTTACTAATGTTTTCTTTTTTAATTCAAATTTTTTTGGGTCGGCAATTATGGATTGCAGCAGGTATGTCTTAAATAGTGCTTAGAAATCCATTATGAACAACAGATATTCAGTGAGAGTTTATAATAACACAATGGGAAGTCGTCTATGTAAGGACATAGACAGGGTAGAGTAGGTTCAGAGGAGGGCAACAAAGATGGTACATGGATTGCATCACAAGTCCTGAGGACAGGTTGAAGGACTTGAATATGTACTCCCTGGAGGAAAGGAGGGAGAGAAGGGATATGATAGAAACATGCAACTATCTTACAGGGAGGAACAGGGTGCAGGAATACACTATTTTTCAGCAAAAATGATGTTCCAGAACGAGAGGGCATGGGATGAAGTTGGAGGGAGGGCGATTCAGAGGAAATGTGAGGAAGAATGTTTTCACAGAATGGGTGGTGGACCAGTGGAGCACCCTGCCAGAGGAAGTAAGTGGGGGCTAAAACAATCACAGCATTTAAGAATGCATGGGATAGACATAAGGGAATTCTGGAAGTCGGGGGTAAGGAGCAACAGACTTATAGGAGAACGTAAAGTGAACTTACAAGCTCAAATGGGCAGACTGGGTGGGCCGTAGGCCTTTATCTGCCGACATTGTGTATGTACCTATATCTATTGTTACCCCACAGAAAGAGTCAGATATAAACCTAGGTGAAATTATCATACTTATGCACCTTCCTCAGCTCCTCAATCCCAACCTGCGTGTGCTGATTATCCAGAATTAAAGAATTTAACAGCACAGCACGGAGTAATGTAGGGAATAACGTATAA